>OX327014.1:2486250-4892500 GCA_946800695.1 Geum urbanum
TACAACAACGTAACCACGACTGTACTCTGTGTAAACCAAATCATAAACATTTCGATGCAAATGCATGAAACAACATATAAGTGTATGTATATTCGTATAAGTATAATCGTATAATCATAAAAACACATGCTCATGTAATCCGTAATCTCAATACGCATGCTCAAGTTCGTAAATCACATAAAAGACTCGCAAGAATTCCGTGAAAAGATATTGTCCAATAACAGGTGAGCAAAACGCGCACTCGCGCTAATCTCGAGGACCGGCGGAAGATCCCTCGCCAGAAGCACGATCTCGGTCCCGATCTCGATCTCCTGAATATTCACAAAACATACTGATCAATATCATAATCCACAACACTGTACTGATGCATGGAAACCAACCGTTCCCAGAAATACGAAATGCAGTACAAAATGAATTACGGAAATCCCGAAATCCCCAGTCGAAACTTCGACTAAAAATCGGCTAATCAAATCAACTCGAAAACCTCTGTACGATAACCAGGGCGTGATTACGAGAAAAATGACACTAATTACATCAAAATCCAAAAAGTCAACTTTTGGCCGGAGCTCCGCCCTTGACCGCCGCCGCCGCCGCCGCGCCGTCAACGGTGGAATTCCATGGCCAAAACTTTCAAATTTCAAGGTCTCGACATTTCTAACCACTTCCTCTTCTAACTCACAGGCCAATTCCCACCGGAACCTGTCCAAATCCGAGCAAATCCGAACGGAAAATTTCCCTCCGGTGACCTAATCGAACCCATCCAAAAACTCAACAATACTTGAAACCAAGTACACCATAAGACTCAGAGGGGCAAGGGGAGTCAAACCCCCCCCCCCCCAACCACCACCTCCGAGGCTCGCCGGAAAACGGCCAACGAACCTCGCCGGAATCCTCGAAACCGACCCGATTCGGGTCCAACCAAAACACAACCAATTTCACCCAAACCAAACATCAATCAACTCGAAATTGAAAGGGGAAGCTAACCATACCCTTGCCGAAGTCGGAGGTGGCCGGAATCTAGGTCGTCGGATGGCAAAGCTCAAAGAGGAAACTTTCCTCTTCGGTCAAACTGGTCAACTTTCCCGAAATGGTAAGTCAACGATGGTCAACCCTCAAACAGAAATTTTACGACAATTCTCGACTATTCCGCTATTTATACTCGAGCCTCGGGTCGATCGACGGTCCAAAACGAATATACGAAATGATTCGGATAAACACGAAACAATCGGATAAACTCGTCGAATACCGAAACTTCAAATAATCATAAAATATTCCTCGGTTATCGGAAAAATCTTCCGGAACCGCCCACAAGCTCGAAATCACGTAATCTACAACTTCCGTGAAGATACCCAACTCAAATTCTCGACTGAAAACATAGTCGCGAATCGAATCGACAAACCACACAATATCGTAAAACTGCGACTATAACCAAATCTCGAGAATCGTGCCAAACACACATTTGATTCTGGTTCGGGTCGTCACAAATCTACCCCCCTTAAAGAAATTTCAACCTCGAAATTTACGTACCTGTCATGTGAACAGATGAGGATACTGCTCCCGCATACGCTGCTCGGTCTCCCAGGTGGCCTCCTCAACTGAATGGTTCTGCCACAAGACCTTCACCAGCGGAATCACACGGTGCCTCAACTCCTGCTCACGATGATCGAGAATCTGCACTGGTTCCTCAACATACAATAAATCCTCCCTGATCGGCAACTGCTGTGGGGCTAACACATGTGAAGGATCTGAGATGTACTTCCGCAACATCGAAACATGGAAGACATCATGCACACGAGCCATCTCAGCGGGTAACTCAAGTCTGTAAGCAACAGCTCCAACCCTCTCCGTAATCTCATACGGACCAATGTACCGTGGTCGAAGCTTGCCACGCTTCCCGAAACGCAGAACTCCCCTCCACGGAGATAGTTTCAGGAAGACCCAATCACCAACCTCGAACTCTAAACTCTTCCTCCTCACATCTGCATAACTCTTCTGTCGATCCTGGGCGACCTTTAGTCAATCCCGGATAACCTGTATGTCCTCCATCGTGGTTTTCACCAGATCTGGGCCAATAAGCCAACGCTCGCCTACCTCACTCCAACACAATGGAGTACGACACTGCTTCCCGTACAGAGCCTCGTACGGTGCCATCTCAATACTGGCCTGATAACTGTTGTTGTAGGCGAACTTGATTAAATGTAACTGCTGATCCCAGTTTCCGCGAAACTGCAACACACATGATCTCAGCATATCCTCAAGTGTCTGAATGGTCCGCTCAGACTGCCCGTCAGTCTGAGGATGGAAAGCTGTACTAAACCGCAACCTCGTGCCCAATGCTCGCTGCAACGCCTGCCAAAACTCAGAAGTGAACTGACTATCTCGGTCAGAAACAATGGACACAGGCACACCATGCAAGCGAACAATCTCGGATAAGTACAACTTGGCCAATCTGCCCACTGAAATCTTCCCCGGAAGTGCAAGAAAATGTGCGGATTTCGTCAATCGATCAACAATAACCCAAATGCCAGTGTTGCCCGCCGAAGTACGCGGCAACTGATAGACGAAATCCATCGTGATATGCTCCCACTTCCAAACCGGAATCTCAAGTGGCTGTAATTTCCCTGCAGGTTTCTGTCTCTCTGCCTTCACCTGCTGACAAATCAAACATCTACTCACGCACGCGGCAATCTCCCGCTTCATGTTGCGCCACCAATAGTACGCTCGAAGTGTACGAAACATCTTCGTACCTCCGGGATGCATCGCATACGCTGAACTGTGGGCCTCGTCCAAAATCTCCTTCTTCAAGTCCTCATCTCTGGGTACACATAGCCTGCCTCTAAACAACAACGTACCATCGTCGCTCAATCGAAACAATGTAGGCACACCATTCCGTATCATGGTCTTCTTGCCCAACAGGTAAGGATCTGAATCTTGGGCCTCCTGTACCTGATCAACCAATACGGGTCGGACCTGGAAACTAGCCAACAAAGCTCCATCATCATCATACCCAAACACAGCACCAGTAGCTCGAAGCTCGGCTAACATCGATACTCTGGCCACACACAGGTGAAACAACGACGCTCCCGACTTCCGGCTAAGTGCATCCGCCACAACGTTGGCCTTCCCTGGATGGTACTCGAAAGTGCAATCGTAATCGTTGATTAACTCCATCCATCGTCGCTGCCTCATATTCAGATCCGGCTGCATCCGCAAGTAGGTGAGACTCTTGTGATCAGTGAAAATCTTACACTGAGCACCATACAGGTAATGTCTCCAACTCTTCAACGCTAATACGATAGCAGCTAACTCTAAATCATGCGTCGGATAGTTGACCTCATGCGGTTTCAGCTGTCTGGAACCATATGTCACGACCCTACCATGCTGCATCAACACACAGCCAAGGCCCAACTTCGACACGTCGCTGTACACAACAAACTCACCACTGTCGTCTGGCAATGTCAGAACCGGTGCGGTAGTCAATCTCTCCTTCAGGAGCAAGTAACTCTCCTCGCACGCATCAGACCACTCAAACATGACGCCTTTCTTCGTCAATCTGGTCAGTGGTGTAGCAATCCGGGAGAAATCCTATACAAACCGACGGTAATAGCCTGCTAACCCCAAGAAACTCCGGATCTCCGGCACAGTAGTGGGTCGACTCCAATTCAGCACGGCCTCGATCTTGTCAGGATCAACACTAACTCCCTCGGCCGAAATCACGTGGCCCAGAAACTTCACACTATCCAACCAGAACTCACACTTGCTAAACTTCGTGAATAACTGATGGTCCCGCAAAGTCCGCAACACTGCTCGCAAGTGCCTCTTGTGCTGGCCCACACTCCTGGAATATATCAGGATATCGTCAATGAATACGATCACGAACTTGTCCAGGAATCGTCTGAACACCCGATTCATCGAGTCCATGAAAGCTGCGGGGGCATTGGTCAACCCAAACGGCATAACCAAAAACTCATAATGCCTATACCGCGTCCTGAATGTTGTCCTGGCTACATCTGAATCTCGGATCCTCAACTGGTGATATCCGGATTGAAGGTCAATCTTTGAAAAGACTGCTGCTCCCTTCAACTGATCAAACAAGTCGTCAATCCGCGGTAACGGATACTTGTTCCTCACTGTAATCTGATTCAGCTTCCGGTAGTCGATGCACAAACGCATGGACCCATCCTTCTTCCGCACAAACAACACTGGGGCACCCCACGGAGAAACACTCGGTTGAATGAATCCCTTCTCTAACAACTCCTGGAGCTGAATCTGCAACTCCTTCAACTTCGCAGGCGCCATCCGGTACGGTGTCTGGGAAATCAGTCCAGTACCGGCAATAACTCAATAGTAAAGTCAATCTCCCGTATAGGGGGTATACCAGCTAACTCCGCTGGAAACACATCCGGAAACTCAGACACAACCTCAATACTACCGAGATCCGGCACTGCAGCTGTAGTGTCTACAACATGGGCTAAGTAAGCAACACAACCCTTCTTCATCATCCGATCAGCCCTCATCGCGGAAATCAAACACGGCAGTGAAGTGTTCTTCTCGCCACAGAATAGTATCTCAGGTAACCCTGGTCGTCGAAACGCGACCTCCTTCCTGTGGCAGTCAAACATGGCCCAATGCGACTCTAGGAAGTCCATACCCAATATCAAATCAAAGTCCACAATATCAAGTAGTAACAGATCTGCGGCTAAACCATGGCCATCAATAAACACCTCACAATCTCTGTAAACCCAACCAATGCTCACAACCTCACCTGACGGATACAACACTCTCCACAACCCCGGAAGTGGAGATGCAGGTACCGTAGCCAATGATGACAATCTAAATGATATGAATGAATGTGTAGCGCCCGGATCTAACAATGTAAGTACAGGAATACCAAAGACATGTAACGTACTGATAACGACCTCCGGTGATGCTCTGCCCTCACGTAGAGTCATAGCATGTACCCTCGCCTGTCCGGCTGGTCGTCCTCGCTGGGGCTGTCCTTGCTGCCTACCCTGACCTGCAAACTGTGCTGGTTGCGCTCCAGTAGTGGCACCTCGCTCAACTCTGGAACTCTGAGCTGCCTGTCCGTAACCGCTATACAACTGAGGACACTCCTTCGCATAGTGACCGACCTGGCCATAACGAAAACAAGTGACAGGACCTTGTCGACATGTACCAGGGTGATATTTGTTGCAGAAGCTACACAATGGATAGTCTCTCGGTACAGAAAATGTACCACCGGTACGCCGGGGATAACTAGAACCGCTGGAACTCCCACTAGCCTGTGGTCGCTGCGGTCGATCTCTCCTCCATAATGATCTCCGTCTAGGTACACCAGCTGGTGGTCGATATGATCCACCACCTGAGGATGAAGCTGAACCGGAAGTATCAGAACTCAACCTCTTCGAAGGCCCCTGACTCGGTCCACCTTCCTCCAACTGTCTCGGCTGGTACCTCTGCCGCTGTCTCTCCTGCTCAATATCCTCGTCTCGGAGTGCAGCACTAACAAACTCATCAAAGTTGTTCCGAGGCATCGTAGTCAGTGTCGCCTTGATGTTCAGATTCAATCCTAGCTCAAACCTACGACACTTGGCTTCCTCTGTAGCCACCATATCCTGCGCAAAACGAGACAAACGGGTAAACCGATCCCGATACTCAAGTACAGACCAACTGCCCTACCTCAAGTTCGTAAACTCCTCGTACTTGCACTGCTGGGTAGCCTAATTAAAATACCTCCGCATAAACAGATCACGGAACAATGTCCACGGGGTATCCACTGGAACTCTGTCGGTGCTGACCCACCAAAAGTATGCATCACCCTCAAGTAAACCAACTGCGGCTACTGACATCTGCTCAGGAGTAAACTGCAGACGCTCACAAACACGTTCAATCTGAACCAACCATGCCTGGCATATCTCTGGATTAACTGAACCCGAAAACACAGTAGCACCCGCAGTGCGAGCCTTGACCACAGGGTCAAAACGCTCTTCCAAACGCAGCACTCGCATCAGCAAGTCGCGCGTTCGGCGATCCTCATCAGGATCATCATCCCGGTCAACACGGGGACCACGTCGAGGAGGCATCCTACTGATACAAGACAAGCATTAGGTACAAGCAGAAAGAACGTAATCATGAAACCGTAGATATTTGAGGACACACAACACCCGAAGTATTAATGAGTACCGCTGGCCAGTCGGGTCATCACTCCAGTCATGCTGTATCAACTCAAATACCCTAAGCGTCACAACTACAAGAGTCTACAGAATCTGACAACCTAATGCTCTGATACCAAGCTGAAAGGACCCAACCCCAATTTAGTTACCTAAACCGGAATCGAACCCCTTCGAAAATACGAACCAACAAAAAATTTTCAAAATTTCGGCAGAGTTTCGTTACTAGCGTGGAATTGCATAAACCTGCACCCTGAAAATAACACTTCGTCCTATGCCACAAAAGCCAAACCGTGGGCACCAATCCCATCCGGATTTCTCAACATCAATATAATCAATAACAGTAAACAAACTGTACTATGTATATATGTATATCCGAGAAAATCCGTATAAAAAGGTATCAGAATGTATCAGAGCGACCTCTAAAGTAAAACATATACAATATACACATCAGTAGGCGAAACAAGAACCTACTGGAAAGCACAGGTAACTCTGATCACTAGCCTCCAAACCGCGACGTGAAAACACCAAACTTGAATTGCAACTGGGCACGGAAACCGAAAAGCCCAGGGGAAAGACATGAAACACGTTAGAGTGAGTGGACGAAAATAAATGTCTTTCACCGAGTAATATATGTTTAAAATAACATATGTGAGTCCAGGTAAATAAAAACAACATAGTACACGAGGTAAAACTCATACTCCTCCAGTGTACTGAGCATGCAAGTAAAATCCCACGGGGTCACTCATGGACACACACCGTGCTAGTACAGTCAGAATCACGGGATCCCAGACCCACACGTGATTCTAGCCGGAAATGGCTTCAGGTCAAAGGTCTGCCTCCCCCCGGTAAAGACCTCGGGTCAGGAGTCACAGCCTCCCCTGACAAATGCCTACCATCGGGGATCAGCCGAGAGGCGAGTGTATCGATACAACAACGTAACCACGATTGTACTCTGTGTAAACCAAATCATAAACATTTCGAGGCAAATGCATGAAACAACATATAAGTGTATGTATATTCGTATACGTATATTCGTATAAGTATAATCATATAATCGTAAAAACACATGCTCATGTAATCCGTAATCTCAATACGCATGCTCAAATTCGTAAATCACATAAAAGACTCGCAAGAGTTCCGTGAAAAGAAATTGTCCACTCACAGGTAAGCAAAACGCGCACTCGCGCTAATCTCGAGGATCGGCGGAAGATCCCTCGCCAGAAGTACGATCTCGGTCCCGATCTCGATCTCCTGAATATTCACAAAACATACTGATCAATATCGTAATCCACAACACTGTACTGCTGCACGGAAACCAACCGTTCCCGGAAATACGAAATGCAGTACAAAATAAATTACAGAAATCCCGAAATCCCCACTCGAAACTTCGACTGAAAATCGGCTAATCAAATCAACTCGAAAACCTCTGTACGATAACCAGGGCGTGATTACCAGAAAAATGACACTAATTACATCAAAATCCAAAAAGTCAACTTTTGGCCGGAGCTCCGCCGTTGACCGCCGCCGGCGCCGGCGTGCCGTCAACGGTGGAATTCCACGGCCAAAACTTCCAGATTTCAAGGTCTCGACATTTCGAACCACTTCCTTTTCTACCTCACAGGCCAATTTGAAAGGACCCAATCCCGATTCAGTTACCTAAACCAGAATCAAACCCTTTCGAAAATACGAACCAACAAAAAATTTTCAAAATTTCGGCAGAGTTTCTTTACTAACATGGAATTGCATAAACCTACACCCTGAAAATAACACTTCATCCTCTGCCACAAAAGCCAAACCGTGGGCACCAATCCCATCCGGATTTCTCATCATCAAATAATCAACAACAGTAAACAAACAGTACTATGTATATATGTATATCCAAGAAAATCCGTATAACATGTATCAGAATGTATCAGAGCGACCTCTATATTAAAACATATACAATATACACATCAGTAGGCGAAACAAGAACCTACTGGAAAGCACAGGTAACTCTGATCACTAGCCTCCAAACCGCGACGTGAAAACACCAAACCTGAACTGCAAACTGGGCACGGAAACCGAAAAGCCCAGGGGAAAGACAATAAACACGTTAGAATGAGTGGACGAAAATAAATGTCTTTCACCAGTAGTATATACGTATAAAATCATATGCGAGTCAAATACATGAAAATCAAATAAAACGTGAGGAGACTCCAGCTACCACTCACGTACAGAGCATGCAACGTAAACATATCGCAGAATCTCTCATGGACTACCACGCGATAGCACAGTCTGAACCACGGGATCCCAGACCCACACGTGATTCCTAGCCAGAAAGGCCTCGGGTCAGGATATCTGTCCCCCCCCGGGGCGTACTCAGGGATCAGCCGAGAAGCCAATGTGTATCGATACCACAACATATACTGAGACTGTACTCTGTGTAAACCAAATCATAAATCTTTTCTATGCACATGCTTAAAACATAATATATATACATGTATACTCGTATACGTATATTCGTATATGCAAAATCGTAAAACACATGCTCGTAAAATCATAATCAATCCGCATGCTCAAGTTCGTAAATCATTTTAAAAGACTAGCAATCAATCCGTGAAAAGAAATGTCCACTCACAGACTCGCGTAACGCGCACTCGCGCTAAACTCATGGTCCGGCGGAAGATCCCTCGCCTGAAGCACGATCACGATCCAAGTCACGATCTCGATCTCCTGAATGTTCACAAAACATAACTGATCAATATCGTAATCCACAACACTGTACTTATGCACGGAAACCAACCGTTCCCGGAAATACGAAATGCAGTACAAAATGAATTACGGAAATCCCGAAATCCCCACTCGAAATCTCGACTGAAAATCGGTTACTCAAATCGACCTAAAAACCTCTGTACGATAACCAGGGCGTGATTAAGAGAAAAATGACATTAATTACATCGAAATCTGAAAAAGTCAACTTTCCGGTCGTTGACCGCCGCCGGCGGCGCGCCGTCAACGGTGGAATTTCACGGCCAAAATTTCCAAAATTACAATCCATAACCAAGCGAACCATTTCCTCTTCTACCTCACAGACCAATTCCCTCTCTAACACCATCAATTTCACCAAAATCCATTCGGAATACCTATCGGAAAATCCATTCGGGTTCGAGTCAAAACCAAACCAATTTCAAAACAAATCATGTGGAAAGCTTCACAAGGTTAAGGGGAGTCAAACCCCCCTAACCTCCACCCTCAAAACCCACCGGAACCACCGTCACCATTACCGGCGACGTAGCCCAACTCGGTTCAAATCAGGTTCATACATATTAGCATCAATTCCTTCCAATTCACACACCATCATACTCGAAATTAAGAGAGGAAGCGAACTGTACCTGTCCCGTGGCCGATGGTGGCCGGAAAACGGTGGTCGGAAGTTGAAACCGAAACGGAAAGTTCCTCCCTCCACGGTCAACGGTCAAAGTTTCCCAAAATGGAAAGTCAAAGTCTGGTCAACGCCCGAAATGAAATTCTCGACTATTTTTCGACTTTTCGATATTTATATTCGTCCCTCGAGTCGATCGACGATTCGAAATGGATAACCATCACGATTCGGATAAACTCAAAACAAACGGATAAACTCATCGGAACCCGAAACTTCAAATAATCATAAAATATTCCTCGGTTATCGGAAAAATCTTCCGGAACCGCCCACGAGCTCAAAATCACGTACTCTACAATTTCCATGAAGACACTCAACTCAAATTCTCGACCAAAAACATAGTCTCGAATCGAATCGGCAAACCACATATACGACAATAAACTGCGACTAAACTCAATCTCGAGAATCGTGCCGAATATGCATCGGATTCTGGTTCGGGTCGTCACACAATTCTCACCGGAACCTGTCCAAATCCGAGCAAATCTGAACAGAAAATTTCCCTCCGGTGACCTAATCGAACCTATCCAAAAACTCAACAATACTTGAAACCAAGTACACCATAAGACTCAGAGGGGCAAGGGGAGTCGAACCCCCCCCCCAACCACCACCTCCGAGGCTCACCGGAAAACGGCCAACGAACCTCGCCGGAATCCTCGAAACCGACTCGATTCGGGTCCAACCAAAACACAACCAATTTCACCCAAACCAAACATCAATCAACTCGAAATTGAAAGGGGAAGCTAACCATACCCTTGCCAAAGTCGAAGGTGGCCGGAATCTAGGTCGTCGGACGGCAAAGCTCAAAGAGGAAACTTTCCTCTTCGGTCAAACTGGTCAACTTTCCCGAAATGGTAAGTCAACGATGGTCAACCCTCAAACAGAAATTTTAGGACAATTCTCGACTATTCCGCTATTTATACTCGAGCCTCGGGTCGATCGACGGTCCAAAACGAATATACGAAATGATTCGGATAAACACGAAACAATCGGATAAACTCGTCGAATACCGAAACTTCAAATAATCATAAAATATTCCTCGGTTATCGGAAAAATCTTCCGGAACCGCCCGCAAGCTCGAAATCACGTAATCTACAACTTCCGTGCAGATACCCAACTCAAATTCTCGACTGAAAACATTGTCGCGAATCGAATCGACAAACCACACAATATCGTAAAACTGCGACTATAACCAAATCTCGAGAATCGTGCCAAACACACATCTGATTCTGGTTCGGGTCGTCACATACAGAACCTATAACCTAATGCTCTGATACCAAGCTGAAAGGACCCAACCCCGATTTAGCTTCCTAAACCGGAGTTAAACCCCCTCGAAAATACGAACCACAAAAAATTTTCAAAATTTCGGCAGAGTTTCGTTACTAACGTTGAATTACCATTACCTGCACGCGGAAAATACACTTCATCCTATGCCACAAAAAGCAAACCGTGGGCACCAATCCCATCCGGATTTCTCAATATATCAACAGTAAAGTAAAACAATAAATATATCTATACTTTACTGAAATCCGGAGTAAAATCCTATAACATAAACAACAGATTACTTAGAGCGACCTCTAATGTATAAACATATAAGTACACCACAGTAGGTAGAAAAATAAACCTACTAGAAGAAATAAGGTAGCTCGAGCACTATGCCTCCGACCACGACGTGCGACACCAGAGTCCGAACTGCAAATTGGGTACGGAAACCGAAAAGCCCAGGGGAAAGACATGAAACACGTTAGAGTGAGTGGACGAAAATAAATGTCTTTCACCAAGTAATATATGTTATAAAACATATGCGAGTCGAAATATAAATAAATCAAACCAAATCACATACGAGGAGACGCTGACTCCAACTCGTAAACAGAGCATGCACGGAAAATCTCACAGTCAGAACCACGGGGTCCCTAGCCCACACGTGATCCTAGCTGAAGTAGCACAGTCGGAACCACGGGGTCCCTAACCCACACGTGATTCAGAACCACGGGGTCCCTAGCCCACACGTGATTCTAGCCGGTAAACATCCTTAGGGATCAGCCGGGATGCAGTGTATCGATACAACATCACAAACTACGACTGTACTCAGTGAAAATCAAATCATAAACAGTTCGATGCAAATGCATGAAACAACATATAAGTGTATGTATACTCGTGTACGTATATCCGTATAATCGTAAAACACATGCTCGTAAAACCATAATCAAACTGCATGCTCAAGTTCGTAAATCATATATAAAAGACTCGCAATCAATCCGGGAAAAGAAATGTCCACTCACAGACTAGCGTAACGCGATATGCGTTAACCCGTGATCCGGAGGAAAGTCCCACGCCAAACAGACGATCACGAACCCCTGAATAATCACAAAATCCATTTCTCAAAATCATAACTCGACAATTCAAATCAAATCACGAGAAACCACCGTTCTCGGAAACACGAAATCTGATTACGACAAACTGTCGAAAATCCGATATGTATACCTCAATACCTCGCTATATTTTCGGATACTTAACTTGAAAAACGAACCTCCCCACCGCGATCGGGGCGCGATTTCGAGTCAAATGACATGCAATTCGTCGAAAACTACACCGGGCGAAAAATCGCCGCCGCGGTCGCCGCTGCCTCCGGCCACCGGAAAATTCAACCTGCCCAGAAAATTTCGTGCTACACATGGTTTCAAAGATCTCGACGATTCCAACAACTTTTCAGTTATAAGTTAAGGCCAATTTTGACCGGAAAACCTCCAAAAATCAACCCAAAGTTCCAAACCCTTACCGGAATTTCAATTCGACGGATCTATCTCCTCCGGCCACGGCAACCCTCAAGACCACTTGGAAAAGCTTCCTTAGCTCAAGGCTAACAAAACCCCTCAAGGTAGAGCCACCAACTCGGCCTCCACGCCGTCACCCGAATCGAACAAAACTCGCCGGAAAATCCATAACTTTGCCGATTCGATTCTCTCTCCTCCGACCACCCCACGGGATGATCCACCTACCAATCTGAAGAGGAGCTCAAGCCCAACAAATCTCGTGAAGAAGTCGTGCCCAAATATGGCCAGAATCGGCCTCAATTCCGGCAACCAAAATCGGCATCCAAATGGCAACAAAACGGGTCGACCCACTTTGGTCAACCCAGTCAACAGACCAAAATGGAAAGTGGACTTTCCCAAATGGGGAACTTGCTATTTATAGGCCTTCCCAATTAGGAAACTTCATAATTATCGTTTTCGACGAACTTTGAACACCCGTAACTTTCTCGTCGTAATTCCGATTCCGATAATTCTCGTGGCCACAAACTCATCTCGACATGTTCTTTAATAATCACCCAAAGTCAAACACCTCGACCAAACGGATAAAAAGTCAACTGTTCAAACCAACACATTTAAATCGACTAAACAATCAACAATCGGAAATATTCGCAACTAAATCTTCGTAACTCTAAATCATGCTCCGGAAGTTCCTACGAGCTTGAAATTAAATTCTGAACAACTTCCGTGAAGAAGCCGAAACCAAATTCTCGTCCGGTACTTTAGTCGCTAAGAACGCCACGATTATAATCCGAACTTCAAATATTCATAATTAATTCCTCGGTCGTCCAAATAACGATCCGGAACCGCCCACGAACTTGAAATTACACGTACAACGACTCTCGAGAAGAGACCCAGCTCCAATTCTTGGCCAATAATTAAGTCGTTATCAAATATGGCGATTCCAACAGCTGTCGTAAACCTGCGACTACGCAGTAACTCACGTACATAGCTGATCATACTGGTGATTCTGGTCCGGGTCATCACAGTGGGGCTCCGTTCCCCATCTGGATTTCTCAACATCATATAAATAATAAACCAAAAGGTTTACAAGGAATCCAGTAACATTCAGGAGTAAACTCAACTGAAAACACAACATAAGTATTCAGAGCGACGCCTATATACATCATATACAACTAGTAGGTCAACCAAGGAACCAACACAACTGAAAAGTGATCTAAACTCTATGCCTCCACTGTCGACGTGCAACCCTAGAATTCAAACTGCAAATTGGGCAAAGGAAACCGAAAAGCCCAGGGGAAAACAAATGAAATCGTTAAAGTGAGTGGATGAAAATAATAATATGTCTTCCACCAATATAGACATGAAATCATGATGCGAGTCTAAAATCATCAATCACAGGTAAGGTGATTGTCGTAACCTTCCTGGATACCGTATAAAATGTGGAGGCCATAACTCGAGTACATTTTCCTCAGAGTTACAATCCTGCTCAACCAAGGTAAGGGGTTTGTCATAACCTTCCTGCGAGCCATATAATCACGGATCAGGCATTTGTCATAACCTTCCCGGAGCATCTTGGGGGTTAGCCGAGAAGCCATACATCGATGCATCTATATATCCATAATCCATGTAAAACAAATCATGCATATGCCTCTAAGTAAAATACATAACCGTATATGTATAATCATAAATGCATAACAATAATTGCATACTCGTAAAATGCATAACATAAAATGCATAACCAAGACTCGCTAATCGACAGTGAAAATAAAGTGTCCACTCACAGTACGAGGCTAACTCTGAGGTCCGGCGGAAGATCCCTCGCCAAACACTCGATCCCGATCACCTAAATAACAGGGATACGATCAATATATATTGAAACACAATATACGGAGCTAATACGTCAAGAACCCTGCATTCTCGAAAGACGTATCGCTCAAAATATCGACGAGGATAAAAAAATTCCAAAAATATACACAATTAACCCTCGTCCAAAAACTGAATACTCAAATCAACTAAAAAAGCTCACGACTACGATCGGGACGCGATTATGAGCAAAGCAATATAAAAATCTCCAAAATCTCAAAAAGTTAACGCTCGCCGGAGCTCTGCCGTTGACTGCCGCCGTCGGCGGTGGCGCGGCGTCAACGGTGACCAACTGTAATGACCCGAACCGAAAATGGTATATTAATTGGCTTGAGTTGTACATTTCACGATTAGTCGCAGTTAGTCGTAATTGATCGATCTGGCGATTTTGTTCATGACTTAATTATCGGACACGAATTTGGTTTGGGTTCCTTCGTGGAAATTGTAGAGGATTTGATTTCGAGTTCGTAGGAGGTTTCAGAGGATTTTTCGGATAATCAGAGAATATAAAATGAATATTTGAAATTATCGTCGAGCCAATCGTACTTATCCGTTTGGGTTTGAGTTATCCGAATCGTGGATTGGGTCGGTTTGTAATGTATAAATAGCATAATAGTCGTAAAAGTTGTCGAATAGTTGAAATTGGGCAGTTTGACCAGAGTTGACCGAGCCAGAATTGAGTTGACCGAGTCAACCGAGTTGACCCGCCGAGTTCGTGACTTGCCGTCGCGATTTCTACCAGAAAACGGCACAGTTGCCGGAGATTAAGGTAGGGAAATGATCCCATTGGTCCAAACTTTCCATTGATGTATATATTATGATGTTTTGAGGTGGTTTGGGTGGTTGATTTTGGAGGTGAAGTTGGCCGGAATCAGGGTTAACGGGGGGAGGTGTTCTGGCGGTTTTCGATGTGGATATTGGGTGGAAACAGTTGGGCTTGTATTGGGGATGAAACCCCTTGAGTTTGGGAGGACGAGGTGGCCTCGTGGTGGTGAATTTCACCGAAGAAATGTTTCTGCCGATTTGGGTTCATTGGCTTTCAAGGTGATTTCCGGCAACGGTGGTGGTTGGATGGTGGTGGTCCTTTGGGGAAAGACGTTGGGCTTGAGGAGAGGAAGGTTTTGGGGTCTTGGTCTTCGGCGAATGCCACCGTTGACACCGCGGCGGCGGCGGCGAGGGCGGTCAATGGTGGAGCTCCGGTGAAGGATTGACTTTTTGGATTTTGGAGAGTTTTATACCGTTTTGCTCGTAATCGCGTCCCGTTCGTAGTCTTGAGGTTTTTGAGTTGATTTGAGTATTCGATTTTGGGATGAGGGTTAATTGGGTATATTTTGAGAATTTTGTAATCCTCGTCGATATTTCGAGCGATACGTCTTTCGAGAACGCGGGGTTCTCGATGTATTAGCTCTGTATGTTGTGTTTCAATATATATTGATCATATCCCTGCTATTCAGGTGATCTAGATCGAGCGTTTGGCGAGGGATCTTCCACCGGACCTCAGGGCTAGCTTTGCTCTGTGAGTGGACATTTTATTTTCACAGTTGGATTTGCGAGTCTTGATTTATACATTTATGAGTATACATTTGCGATTATGCATATACATTATTGATTATGCATTTATGATTATGCACTTTATGATTATGCATGTGCATGAAAATGATTTATGATTTAGTTTACACAGAGTACAGTCTCGGATATAGAGGAATGCATCGATGCTTTGGCTTCTCGGCTGATCCCCGAGATGCTTCGGGGGGGACAGATATCCTGACCCAAGGTCTTTTAGACTTATGTTAATCACGTGTGGGTCTTGGATCCCGTGATTAGACTGTACTATGCGGAGGAGTCCATGAGTGACCCCGCAGGATTTTACGTGCATATATATTGATCAGGGAAAATGTACCTGGTCAAAATTTTCATATGCATTGACTCGCATTATGCTTTTATGAGCATTTATTTTGGAAAGACATATTATTATTTTCGTCCACTCACTCTAACTATTTCATTTGTCTTCCCCTGGGCTTTTCGGTTTCCTTTGCCCAGTTTGCAGTTTGGATTCCAGTGTTGTGCTTCGACTGCGGAGGCATAGAGTTCGGATCACACTTCAGTTTCTGTAGGTTTCTTGTTCGACCTACTTGATGTAAATGATGTATATAGGTGTCGCTCTAAATACTTATGTTGTGTTTTCAGTTGATTTTACTCTTGAATATTTTTGGATCTCTTGTAAACCTTTGGTTTATTATGTATATGATGTTGAGAAATCCGAATGGGGAAAGGAGCCCCATGGTTTGGCTTTTGTGGAATATTCGAAGTGTGTTTCTTTGCAGGTTCTAATAATGGTTCATGTGTTTTCAAAGTAAACTATGGCAAAAAAAAAAAATTAAGGTCGTGTTTTCGAAGGGGTTTGATTTCGGTTTAGACAACTAAATCGGGGTCGAGTCCTTTCACCAACTCCGGATTCCTCCTCTCCGGTCACCACCACGGGGACCACCAAAACACATCCTTATCCAAACCAAACCACCCAGAATTCATCTAAGGGAACCTAACCCCCAACATCTGTGACACCATAACTCGCAGGAGCACCGCCCCCGACGGCGGCAAAATCTCAAAACTTCAATGAACTCGAACTACCTCAAATCACCACCAAATCCCACAAATAAATACACAAAACAATAGTACAAGTCAAGGGCTTTCCAACCATACCAAAAACGTGGCCAGAGGTCGCCGAAATTTTTGGGTCGGACGGCGACAGCTCGCGGGTCACGGTGGTGCTCGGTCAACACCGGTCAAACTTGGTCAACTCTGGTCAAACGGCCCAAATGCAACTTTTCGACAATTTTACGACTATTCTGGTATTTATACGTGTGACCAAAACGATCAACGGTCCAAAACGAATCGAAACAAAACGGATAAACACTAGCTCGAAATCACGCACTCGAAATATTCATAACTTATTCCACATAGCTCGAAATAATCCTTCGAAAACTTCCACGAGCTCGAAATCACGCACACTACAACTCTCATGAAGAGACTCATACCAAATTCTCGCCCGATAATTTAATCGTAAACAAACCCACCATATCGACCAATTACGACAAACTGCGACTAATCGTGAAACTCACAACTCAAACCAATTAACATACCATTTTTCAGTTCGGGTCGTTACATTTTTTTAATCATTTCTATATCAATTTACTCACCCATACCTTCCATATATAGGTACAAGGAGTGAACGAGTAAGCTAAAAAAGCACTGGAAGAAGCACGGCAACCTCCGTGGGGGTACCCCTATGGAGTTTATGTATAGGGAGTATGAGTGGCAATGACTCGTATTCCACTTCAACATCCCAAAGGTCAAGGTATGCAACAGTACTCCATTTGTGCTTACTTGTATCGTATTTGGCGAAACTAATTTTCTAATTAATTTTTTTTCGCATATGTTCATCCAATCAGGCTATTTCTGCAATAAAGGCAGCAAATCGGGGAAAAAACACGAAGAACTATCATGGCGGTTTCTAGATACTTTGCGGGTTTGATGGAGGAAGGCGCCCAACACCCTGAAGTCCCCCCTTTAGAGTATACATTACGTAAAGCGTATCCTCAGTGCCCCAAAGATATTGTAAGTCTATGCCCTTATAACTTAATTGACATATTTGCTATGATGTATCTCTAAAAAAATTTACGTATGTTTACTGGTCCAATTTTTTTTTTCATTGTCAATTACGCGAGAGTGCAAGAGGTGACTCCGAGGGTGTTGACTCAGATAACATCAATATAGATCATCCATAGGTTAGGGTGTAATATGTGTGAATTTGTGTTTTTTTAGTGAATTTGTAATGTGTTTTGCAACTTCGATCAAGAATATTATGCAATTGTAGGTTCAGGGATTAGAATTGTACATTTTCGGGTTTTTTTTTTCTGAAATTTTATATCATAGCCGATGACTTTGAATTGTGTTTTCGGCTATGGTAAATACTATAGCCAACGACTCGCCTTTTAGTCGTCGGCCATAGTTTTGTCGACGGCCTTTTGCCGTCAACCGTATAGCCGACGGCCGGTCGTCGGCTATGACTATAGACGACGATTGGTCTTGCTATAGCCGTCGACTCAATGTCGTCGGCTATAGTCCCTATTTTTGTAGTGTAATATCATAAATTCGTTTATTTATTTTTCGATTAACCACTCGTCTTAACAAATTACGTCTAATGTAATTCAATAACTTCATCATTAAAATTGGTGCATGATTACGAGTAAAATGACATAAAATTTGCACCGAAAACAACCTCGCCAGAGTTCTGCCATGGACTACCGTTGGCGGCGGCACCTCCCCTATTTTCCGGCGACCCGAACACCAATCTATGTAAAATCAACTCAACAACAACTTTCATAACTACACCAAAGTCCAAATTCAACTCTAACTAGTCCAATTTTACAAAAAATCGAAATCCCACCAAAATTTCAATTCATCGATTCTTCACGCACAAGTGGAATTGAAGTACCATGCCTATATGGTTAGCTTCGTGGTGATGAGGGCTTCAAATCCTAGTGCTTCATGCCAGTCAATTTGGCCAGAAAATGGATGACCCGAAACCCACAAATTTTGACAGTTTTCGATCAACATTCCGGCTTGCTCTGGTCAAATTGAGGTTATAGACTATAAGGAAAAGGTAGGGGAGGTCAAGATGAACGTTTTGACATATTGGATAGTCGGTGTGGTGGCCGGACGGCGTGGCTTTGCCGGAGCCAAACTCGTCGGCGTTTTTCGCCGTGGAGAGCCGGTCAACCCTACCTGGCCCAAAATGGAAACTCGTATTTATAGTCGCAATTTTGCGACAAAATGTTTTCCGATATTTCCGTAAAATTTTCGTTGACTACCACTTCTTCATTATAACTCCGATTTCAACACTTGACGTGGCTACGGACTCGTATTGACAAACTCTACAACTTTTCGCAAAGAAATCCCTCCGAAAATATAATCAGTAAAATTCTGATAAATACCATCAATAATTTGAGACAGTAAAAATTTATTACCATCACCGATTAACGATAACTAAATCGTGAACAAATAATTTTTGGAATGGGATGTTACATCTGAGCTCTACATCTCTAGGAATATCAGTTTTATGTCACGGAGGTCAGAGCAGAAAAGATGAAAACTAAAGAAGAGATGGATGAGATGCACCTCCAAGACTAGGTTGTTCGTAGAGTGTAAAGGATGCATCAAGTTTAGGCTTTAAGACATAAAAAATAAGCATTTTTTGGGAGGCAACCCAATGGAAGAATCTACAACCATGTTTACTTTCTCTTCCCTTTATCTTTATTTCAAATTTTTTAGTGATTTTAGTTAGTTTTTCGTAAATCCTATACTTCATGCTTGACTCTATGATTTTACTTTAGTACATTGAGGACAATGTAGAGTTTAAGTGTGGAGGAGAGGTTTATAACTTATTTGAGTCTTAAATTATAAAAACTAGGCAGATAAAGGATTTCCAGCAGATGATGCCCTAAAAAGAAATCTTTTTGAATTAATTAGAATTTAACTTATGTATTTTAAGAGTCTAATTAGTGTATGTGGATGAATATTTGTCTTTGAGTAAGAATATCTTATCTGAATTGGTGTCTAGAAGGGGACGGTTGCTAGGACAGGTTTTAGATGTGAGAAAAGACAAGCTCAAAAATCACTCATACCTCTCTTGGTCTCTCTCGCCGACTGAAAATTTCAGTAAGGTTTCTCAAGGAAGATAATGACTAAATCTATGCTTGTTTGAGTGTTTTGAGTCTTTTTGTTTAACTTAGTGTTTTAAAGAGTCCTTAGGATGCCCTTAGTTTGTCAATGATGAATTTGGACCGAAAAGAACACATATGGCATTGCAAATCACTTAAACCAAACTCTAGTGCTAATAGAGGTATTTTGAATGTTTTGACATGTTTGCAAAACTTGGTACAGATTTCGCATGCTAGAATAAGTTTTTAAATCATATGAACCCTAAGTGATATTTTGAGCTAAAATAATGTTTTTTTGATGGGTGAATTTCGTGCTTTATATGATCTTAGTATAAAAAATATGAATATGCCTCATTTGATTGCATGTCATAGCTCTTTAATGAACTAGATATAGAGAACACTAGAACTTACTCATGTCCATTTGCAAAGCTTTTAAGTCGATATATACTCTGATTTTGGGTGTGATTAAATGCACTTAGGATTTTTCACTACATTGTCAAATAGCCATGTGTCCTTTATGTGCACACGAGTTGCAATCCCTAGATAAACCATTTAAACTCACGTTAAGATTTCTTTCATTACCCTTAATATCTAAACACTTAGCTTAGTGTAGGACTTATTTACCCTAAGTTCTGAAGACTTAGTGTGAAGTAATCTAGACAAGAGGAGAAGATGACATTTTTTGGTGATGTTCCTTAATTTCTATGATGTGTGTGTAGAAAAAAGTAGTGATATTAAACTAAATAAATTATGAAAAATATTAATTATTTAATTAGTAAAATATAAACATATGAACGAAGAACAAATTCTGGGAAAGAAGATGAACTAAATTGAGTCACGTGTATCACACTCTCTTTAAGAACTTTTACGCCGCCCACATGCTTGTATGCCGTTGTGCTCCTAGGATAAAACAACTTCAAAGTTTTGTACCGTAGCACAAGAACTTCTGGTTGAACTAAAGAGTACCTTACTCTATCACCAGAATTGAACTCGCTTGAGAGGGAGAGAAGAGAAGATTGCTTTCTAATGGGATAATAAATGAGGATGATGGAGCCTCTATTTATACACCTAGGAGAATAGGTTCATCATCATTGCTGGACAGTTGAAAGTTTGAGAGTTATGGACCATTAATCAAGCAACATAAATCTGGCCAATAAAGGTGTATAACAGGAGAAGTTGTGCAACCTGGCCCAAATTGAAGCGGCATTCGTGTCCACAGGGTGCGAGCACACTCAAGTCCAGTCCAACCAAGATTTGCCCCCCCCCCCCCCCTACATACTTACTCAAAGCATAGTAGAGTGTAACTATATTTAAAGACCTCCACAATCCTAGTTTTTCCTATGTGGGATAAACATCCTTTCTCATTTTCAAATGACCAACTTTGGGTGACAATTTCTCATTCACCCCTTGTCCAATTTAAACAAATGAATACACAAAATTTATGTACTCTTGTAAAAGAACACAAATCAATGTTTCTCTTTCAATAATTTTAAGTGTATCTCACTTAATTATTAAGTTAAATTGTCCTACAAAAATGGTGGAAACCACCATTTTTTCCAATAGTGTGTATGAGGAGAAACTTGTCCAAATAGCTTGAAAAGTGTGATTTTGAAATGAAAAGAAAGAAAAAGAACTTGAGAGGTAGAAAAAAAGAAAAGAGTGAAAAGAAAAATCAGAAGCTCTCAGAAAATGTGTTTAGATGTCAAAGTTTGGATTAATGTGTGACGACCCGAACCAGAATCAGTAGTGTAATCGGTATGATTCACGTGTTAGCGCGAAATCGCGGTTTATCGTTAAGTGTGTGATTTGCCGGTTTAGTTCGCGACTTAATTTTTGGCCAAGAATTTGAGTTGAGTCTTTTCTCGAGATTTGTAGTACACGTGATTTCGAGCTCGTGGGCGGTTCCGGATGATTTTTCTGATAACCGAGGAATATAATATGATTATTTGAAGTTTCGGTTTAACGACGAGTTTATCCGTTCGTATCGTGTTTATCGGAATTGTAATGGTTATCCGTTTTGGACCGTCGATCATCCCGAGGCGCGAGTATAAATATCGGAAATAGTCGAAAAATTGTCGAAAACACTATTTGGGAAGATTGACCGTCGTTGACCAGAGGTTGATCGTTGACTTTCGTTGACCGGAGGAGAGAAATTGGACCATTTGGCTTCCGTCGCCGGACGGGCGGATTCTGGCCATTTTAGGCCACGACCCTTGAAGGTAAAATGTTCTCCTTGTGATTCTAAACAATTTAGAACTTGGAATTGCTTAATTTGGTTGAGATTTGAAGGAGATATTTGGATTTGAAATTTGGGAAATTTTGGCCAGAATCAGCCTCGATGGAGGGAGGTGCTCCGATGACTTTCCGGGGTGGATCCTTGGTGGGTTTTTTTGGTTTTTGCATGGTGATCATTTCCCCTTTGGTTTGGAGGGATGAGGTGGCGCGACGGTGCCGGAATCGGCTCGGAAAGTTTTCCGGCCGGTTGGAACCACCGTGGCTTTCGAGCTGATTTCCGGCCACGGTGGTGGTTGGATGGTGGTGGTTCCTTCATTAAAGTTGTTCGCCTTGTTGAGAAGATCATTGTGGCAGCTCGGTCGCCGGGAAAACTCTCCGGTTGATGGCGCGCCGTCGCCGGCGACGGCGGTCAACGCCAGAGCTCCGGCGACCCATTGACTTTTTGGATTTCAGTGTTTTTAATGTTGTTTTTCTCGTAATCACGCCCTGATCGTCGCGTTGAGGTTTTCGAGTTGATTTGAGTATCGGATTT
Organism: Geum urbanum; assembly: GCA_946800695.1. Taxonomy (NCBI): domain Eukaryota; kingdom Viridiplantae; phylum Streptophyta; class Magnoliopsida; order Rosales; family Rosaceae; genus Geum; species Geum urbanum. The sequence continues at coordinate 2,508,963 of OX327014.1, forward strand.
TCAGTCGAGGGTTTCGAGTGGTGATTTCGGGAATTCAGTTGATTATTTTGTACAGTATTTTATGTTTCCGGGAACGGTTGGTTTCCGTGGTGAAGTACAGTGTTGTGAGCTATGATTTTGATCAGATATATTTTATGACTATTCAATGGATCGAGATCGTGCTTCGGGCGAGGGATCTTCCGCCGGGCCACGAGATTAGCGCGAGTGCGCGTTTTTCTCACTTGTGAGTGGACATTTCTTTTCACGGATTGATTGCGAGTCTTTTATATACGTTTTACGAGCATGAGCATGCAGTTATGATCATGATTTAAATGAGCATGTGTTTTGCGATTACGCATTTACGAATATGCATTTATAATATACATACACATATATTATGTTTTATGCATGTGCATGGAAAGGATTTATGATTTGGTTTACACAGAGTACAGTCTCAGTTATCAGGGTTGTATCGATACACATTGGCTTCTCGGCTGATCCCCGAGTACGCTCCGGGGGGGACAGATATCCTGACCCGAGGCCTTTCTGGCTTGAAATCACGTGTGGGTTTGGGATCCCGTGATTCAGACTGTACTAGCGCGAGGGAATACATGAGAGACCCCGCGGTATTTATGATGCATGCTCTGTACGCGTGAGGAGTTAGAGTCTCCCTCGTGTACCATATGATTTTTATGCATTTAGACTCGCATATGTTTTTTTTAACATATATTATTCGGTGAAAGACATTTATTTTCGTCCACTCACTCTAACGGTTTTCATGTCTTTCCCCTGGGCTTTTCAATTTCCATGCCCAGTTTGCAGTTCAGGTTCCGGTGTTTCACGTCGTGGTTGGAGGCTAGTAGTTCGAGCTACTTGTGTTTTCCAGTAGGTTTCTTGTTTCACCTACTGATATATATATTGTATATATTTACACTAGAGGTCGCTGTGATACATTCTGATACATGTTTTATACGGTTTTTCCCGGATATACTACATATTACAGTATGTTTACTGTTTATTGATGTTGATATGATATTGAGAAATCCGGTTAGGATTGGTGCTCACGGTTTGGTTTTTGTAGCATAGGATGAAGTGTTATTTTCCAAGTGCAGGTAATGGCAATTCCGCGTTAGTAGCGTTACTCTGCCAAAATTTTAATGGTTTTTGTTGGTTCACGTTTTTAGAAGGGGTTCGATTCCGGTTTAGGCAACTAAATCGGGGTTGGGTCCTTTCATAATGTCCCTCATATTTGCTGATTTAGAGTGTACCACGAATTGAAGGCTTAAAAAATGAAGAAATATGGTCTTTGTCTTATCTGTAAAGCTCAAGAGAAATTTAGAATGAAGTCTGGGCCCAAAATGATGAAATTTGGCCCCCGAAATAGAAATCTGACCATGGTGACGTTTTGGAGAAGATGACGCACGAATTTGAGAAGTTTTTGGTTCTATGACTAAGTCTTTGAAACATTTTTAACCACCACATATCCAAATTTTTGAATGTCTTAGCCTCAACCCCACTACAACCCTTTTTAAAGTCCTTTATAATCCTTAAGATGAGTAGATTTCGATCTGTGGAGTAAGTTGCATGAGTAAGCATATGGTCTAGGTTCATTTGTCTAAGTAATTCATCTCATTCATGAGGTTTTCGATTGAATTCATATATACTTTGAGTGAAACATTTTCGTGAGTGAAAATATGATGAGTGCATCCTTGTGAGATTGATTTGAAATTTGTTCGAAACATGCATAGCTTTAACATCACCATTGCTTTCTTAAAGTCTTACTTGATCATGACATGATCATATCTCTATTATCTCTTGAAATCATTGAACATTCACGTTGAAATCTTGTGATTCCCTCGCCATATACTTAGAAAAATTCCGATGCCATTTTTAGGGCTTAGATGTGTTTTTGTTCATGCCTTTGAGAAGAATTGCTACTTAATGATAATGTGTGAGATCTCTAATCTAACTTAGTTATTTTTGTGTATTTTTGAGTTTCCAACGTTGAGGACACCTTGTGGAAACATTTGGAATGTGTTTTTGAGTATTAAATTTCATGACTTTTAGTTCTTATTTTGTAGAGAGTTTTTTTTTGTTTAGTATTTGCTAAGGGACTTGGAGGTCGACATAGCAAACCCTTGTTGCTACTTCCTCAAATCATTATGAGATTATAACTTTACATGAAGCGATTAAGGAGTGTGTTGTCTACCACGACAGTACCAACTTGCATATTTAAGTACAATGCAGCTTGCATTGAACAAATGAAGTTGAGTTACATTAATGGTGGTCATACTAAACATATGTCGCTAAAGTACTTCCTCAATCAACAACAGTAATGGTTACTGTATATCCATGTGAACCGGTTTGGTTTGGCAGATATTGCTGCAAATTTGTTCGCCAAGTCTCTGCCAAAATCTACATTTGTGAAGCACGTGAGATGCATTGTAATGCGGAGACTATATGAACTCTGAGAATGAGTTACTGATCAAAGGAGTTCATTTTGTAGACATTAGGGGGAGTCTACATCACATGTAGCCGCTTTTGTAGTTGAAGCGTTATATTCTTTTCCCCTTAAACCAAGTTTTTGTTTTACCCATGAGGTTTTTGTTTGCTTGACAAGGTTTTTAGTGAAACAACAGGTTATGCATCATACATTAGAATCGCAACACAAGGGGGAGTGTTCTAGGAGAAATATTAATTCCTGGTATCTCAGTATGTATCTTGTTCTAATTAGAGTAGAAGTAGATATTCTCTCAATCTCTGATTTAAAGGGATATTAATTGTAACAGATTGTAATGCTTATATTTAAGGTCATTTATCAATAAATAAATGACAGTTTTCAATCTATTGCGTATTTATTTACTTTTCTCCTTCAACAGATATAAACTAAAAAGTTAATATAAAAAATTTCTTTAAAAAAATAGGCGGATCGGGTTCGGGTCCAGGTCCAAGTCTTGGTTTGATAGATGCATATTTGTACCCGACCCATACCTGTCAGCATCGATCGGGTTCAGATTCGATAAATACTCAATACTCATTTTTGCCTTAATAATCGAATTTGATCGGGTTCGGTTTAGGCAGATACCCACGGGTTCAAATTATTTTTCCATTTCTAATTAAAAGTTCCTTTTAAATGGGCTTCGAAATTGGTCTCGTCCCGTCTCATCCCGTCCTGTGTGAATTTTGGGACAGACTTTTAAAATGTTCAATCCCGCCTATTCTAAATTGAGATATTGACTGCCAAAAATTAACCACACCGTCCCTGCTCACCCCTACTGTTCCCTGCTCACCCCTGCTGTTTTGGTTATTAGACAAAATAAATATAAGGTTCTTGACCCATAAGTCAGAACAAAGCATACTTTAAGAGTGTAAGTCGTCGTCTCTCCTCGGCCCTAAATCCCTCAACTTGGATTGGTATTTGTTGGCAATCGGAAAAAAGAATCGATCATGAACTTGGTTGGTGGAGTTACTATTGATGAAACTGATCTCCAAGTTTTGTTGGATCACCCGGTTTTAATATTTGCATCAAACGCCTTGAAACCTATCCCAGAGAAAAAGATATCGCTGCTGCCTCAACAACCCAGATTGGTTTATCTCTTCCAAAGAGAATATGCAACTGTTCATCCTGCCCATGTCGATGTATGTCTATTAGTTCACTTTCTTTATACTACACTCACATGTTTTGTTACTGACATCAAACGTGTCTTGCTTGAATTGTCAGTTTGTTGGCACTGATGAAGCCACAACCTGTATCGCTCTTGCCATTCGTAACCCGAAAAATGGAATGTAAGTATTTGTGCCTACTTCTTCTTATTGGTTTCAAATTTCTGGTCTTGATTTTGATTCTACTTAATTACTTATTATCTCCGCAGGACCTCGCTGGCCCATTTGGATTCTCCAGAAGTTGTGGATAAGGGTCTTTCCCAAATGCTGACACTACTCATTGAACGCAACAAGGATGTAGATTTAGATGCATATTGCTTCATTCTTTTGCTTATTCTTCTCTTTGCTACTATACCAAGTATCATGGATCGTTAACATTTTTTTTCTTCGCATATCTGAAATTTGAAACGCAGGTGCATCTAGTCGGCGGATATGAAGATGTTTCACCTAAGAGCATCCGCACCCGTTAGGACTTCCTATTTCGAGGAATTCCTATTTTCAGGACTTCCTGTTACTATTCAGAAAATAGGACTTCTTATTCAGTTTTTTTGCGCAGCAGTGCAACAAATAGGAATTCCTATTACTATTCATAATCATAAAATAAAATTTTGATTAATTATTTGTAATATGTTTATCCAATAACTAGGCGACACATGTCATTATCATGTACATTATTGGACCAAATTTTTGATAAGATTTTCGACGACTCATATTGTGACACGTGTCACATCCACGTGTCATTGTCGGCTAAATTATTGATGAAGATTTCCAGTGAGATTTCCGACAAATGATAATGCGACACGTGTCACATCCACGTGTCACTGTCAGCTAAATTAATGATGAAGATTTCCGGTGAGATTTTCGACAAATGATAATGCGACATGTGTACTCATCCACGTGTCACTGTCGGCTAAATTATTGATAAAGATTTCCGGTGAGATTTCCGACAAATGAGGATGTGACACGTGTACTCATCCGTCAACATCAGATTATCATAATTTTGCTATAAAATCATCATCTCTGGCTCCAATACCTGAAACCTCACAACACGCATAAGTCACTTGATATTCTACACCTAAACACAATTCTGCCGTTTTTCTCATCCAGAAAATTAATCATAATGATTACGAAGAGTCTTCCAGGAGGAGGCGCCAACAACGTCGGCAAGCTACCACAATGATGAATTCCTTCATCAATGATGCAACCATGGTAGTTGCCACGTTTGATGATGAGCCACCCCGCCGCCGCCTTCCAAACCATCCAAGGCAAAGGGAACCTAGGGGTCAGAATCTGCTTGAAGATTACTTCGTGGAATGCCCTGTTTTTCACGAGCAAGATTTTCGCCGGAGGTTCCGAATGAGCACGCACTTGTTCAACCGGATCAAGACAGACCTCTGTAATCACAGCCCATTTTGGCATTAAAGAGCAGATGCCACTGGATTGCAAGGACTCCTCCCCGAGCAAAAGATGACCGGTGCTATACGAATGTTGGCGTACGGCGCAGCCGCAGATCAGTGTACTGAGTACACAAGGATGGGAGAGTCAACGACGTTGGAATGCACGAAGAAGTGGTGCACACAAGTGGTCTTGCTCTACAAGGACCGTTACCTCCGCGCTCCAAATCCGGGTGACATAACTCGACTTTTAAGAAGGGCTAGGCAACGGGGATTTCCTGGTATGATTGGAAGCATCGACTGCATGCACTGGGAATGGAAGAATTGCCCAACAGCCTGGCAAGGGGCATACTCGGGCCGAAAGGCTCGTCCGGCCATAATCTTAGAGGCGGTGGCGTCATATGATACGTGGATATGGCACAGCTTCTTTGGGACGCCTGGAGCACAAAATGATATTAATGTGCAGAACAGCTTGGATGTCTTCGACCAGGTCCTTGCCGGAAGAAGTCCGCCTTCGACGTATAAAGTCCACGGTATGACTTACCACCACACTTATTATCTAGCAGATGGAATATATCCGAGGTATTCCTCGTTTGTCAAGACAATTTCCAATCCGCAAGATCAACCACAGAAGTTGTTCGTACGGAAACAAGAGTCATATCGTAAAGATGTGGAGAGGTGCTTTGGCATCTTGCAATCTCTTTGGGCTATCATTCGTCACTCAGCCATGTGTCATCACAAATCGACATTGAAAATAATCATGTTGGCTTGCATCATAATGCATAACATGATTGTCGAGGAAGAATTTGTGGAAGACGATTTTGAGGAGAATGAGGAAGAAGATTTACAAAACCCAGTGACTGCTTCCACAGTATATGATGGGCCGGTAGATGAAAATGGTCACCGAATTCCATTTGAGCCAATGGGAAGAGATCAACATCATCAACGGTTTAGCGACCGGCTCATCGATTTACAATCAGTTTATCTCCATGGTGAACTTCAAAAGGACTTAGTGAAGCACAACTGGTTTCTTGAAACCGGTGAACATCTCTAAATAATGTGCGTGAGATATGTGTGTTTGCAATTTGTGTGTTACCCTTTTGTATGTGTGTTTCCCTTTTGTATGTGTGTTTCCCTTAATAATCAATGAATTTAAATTTGAAGCTCGATCTAAATAAATAAGTGCGTTTTTATTTCTTGAAATTGAAATTACTAAACTAATCACTAAAATCAAGGTTGCGGGGACGATAACAACCGGTAAAGCTAGCATCGCCGACTTCTCCTTCATCGTCATCTACTTGCTGAAGGATATCTGATTTCCGCTTCATGAAGTACTTCTTTGAATTTGGGGTCATAGCCTCGAAATTCATTGTCATGATTCTTGTTTCTTCTTCTCATGCCCTTAATTTGTAGTTTTTCTCATCAAGTATTCGTTGATTTTCATCATTTGCCTTCGTCCAATCGGCAAACATTTTTTGATTAGCCGCAATGCTCTTCAAAGTCTCATCTCTAACTTCATTCGATGGTGTCATGGCCTTCTTTCCCCTTCTTTTTACTTCCTTGGCCGCCTTCACTCCTTGAGGTCTAGGCGGACTTGAGGTTCCTCCAAGGTTTATTTGTGATGTTGGCATCACTTCATCTTCATCCAAGTTGACGCTAGGAGATACTTCATTAACGGTAGGTGTTTCTTCGAAATATGAATTGTAAGAAGGTTAAGTGGTAGTTTCGACGACTCTAAAGGTAGGATGATTTTTGACCTCTTCCCAACATGCAAAATGTGCAAACTCCTTTTTTTTCCCCACATAAAAAGTTTGGGCTTTCCTTAACTACAAAAAAATATAATTACAAGTTACAAAAAAAAAATACAAGTTATCGAAATTAATATTTCATTTTGGCATCAATTGAAAGGACCAACAAAAAAATATAATTACAAGTTAAAAAAAATTATAATTGCAAGTTACGAACTAATATTAATTAAAATTGAAAGGACCAACATAAAAAAATCATTACCTCATCATACACATTTCCGCCGGATTCCGGATTCCGGATTCCTTCTCGCGTATGCAAGAGCCGCTTTCCATTGTGACAAATTTGGCTTCAACTTAGCAAAACGGGAGGCAAGTGCATTTTGGGACCTAGGTTCCGCCCTCGCTTCACCTTGACCCATCACCCAATTTTGTTGGAAATCGCCGTGAATTTTTTCCCACAATTTGTCGACCTTTTGTTTGTTGCCGGAGATAGGGCATACACTATGACGACAATATGATATGCATAGTTGTACATCTTCCGACATGAGCCAATTGGCGGACATTTTTCGCCAAAAAAAAATATAGAGATTGTGAGATAGAGAGAGTAGAGAGGGAGGAGGAAGAGAATTTGTTTTGCACAAATTGGTGTGAAGTATTTGAGAAAATGAAGGTAGTATTTATAGAAAAATAGTATGGGGTTTTTAGAAATTTTTTGGAATTTTTTGGGATTTTTTTGATTTTTTCGGGGTATTTTTGGTGGTAGCCGTTCTGAAAAAATCAGGACAATCAATAGCCGTTTGATTTGAATTATAGCCGTTGGATTGGAAATCAAATTTGAAATAGACGAACCAGATTGATCTGGCCGTTGCCAGTTTAGTGGGCTGACAGCCTGCCACGTGGAGGGCTGCCATTGGTCCGTTAAATTGTAAAAAATAAATTACGTTTTTACTGGCGCGTGTAATACACGCGCCAGATTCAAATTTTTTTTTTCCCGCCTGACGTCACCCACGAGCGTGGGATCCGCCAGGGGGAACTCCTCTCCGGCGATCGATTCTAGCTCGTCCTCGAGGTCGCCGTGCGGTCAACGGCTCCCATCCTCACCGGTGCACGTCGCAATGCCGCCTCACGTCCTATTTTCCGGTGGGGGCCACCATTTTTGGAGGACGTCCTCTCAGAGGAAGCTGCCACTGCAGGTGCTCTAATGTTTGGTCCAGGATCCTCTACTTTGTTATTTTCCTTTTCTTCTTCTTCTTTTTTACTCGGATATAATAGTTGAAGCTGAAATGTGTTCAACTTTACTTGCAGCATGGAAACTGTGATTTGAGGTCAGAAAATCACACAAAGTTGGATGGTCATTCATTTCCTTTAGGTGCCAAAATTGTTAAGGCCTTATGCCAGAGAAGGGAGAGATTTCACATTCGAACTCTCTGCATTCTTGGGCATAACACTAGAAGGGATTCTGAGGGGAATGCGTACCCGATATTCAATGGTTTCATGGCTAGCATCCAATCCCTGAGTTGGTATTGATTGTTGTAGCTCACACTGAGTTGAGTTAGTTTGAATTTAATCTATGTTTATGAAACAGAACGATCATTTTTTCTACTAATGTTACAGTATATTATTTAAATACCAAATTGTTGATAAACGCAGACATCCTTGATATATATTGGTGTGTTAAGTTAATTTGGAATTCCCCATATGTATCTTTATCATATTTCTACTACTTTTCAGATAAACACTTCTGCTGGAACAATTATTCCTGCCAGATTTGACAACACCTCAAGATGCCCTGATGAAATTGTCAGAAGAATACGAGTTTCTACTTGTTATGAGGACTCAAGATGGAACGGAAGCTTGCGGGAAACATATGATACTCAAACTGATCTATTCAAAATAGCTCCATGCTGCTGGTAAGAGTTCTTACTTGATCAGTTATGTCTACAGCCACAATCTCTTTACAATGTACCACCTCTCTAGAAAGGTATTGGACCATTCTGAGTGTTTATGTTCTCAGTTAGGCTATCATCTTAATATATACATATATGTTATTAGTCCCATTTCGGAGTAAAGCTCCGCTTTCTATTGGAACAATGAAGATGTGCTTTCGACCAATTAGAAATAATTTGATCACTGGAGGCCTGGAATCTCTCAATCGCCCTTTAAAAGAAATTGTTTGATCATTGGCTTATTTCGTAGTACAAACTTTAAACATAAATATAGTTAGTCTGATTAAGATGGAATAGTGAATGTGGTAATCGAATGCCTAAATTTTTAAATTTCATTTGAATGACTATTTATCAAAATGATCCTTGAAAGTTGAATATGTGCAGTTTGGATATTACTACAGGATGGGATACATATCCGTAGTTTCTATCAAGTCAACAATCTTTACTAGTATCCTTGATTCCTTGACATATTTCACTGATAAAGTGATCATTTGGCTGATGTTTTGCTTTAAATGTAGGACTCTACGTCAATCACATATTGCTTTGTCACTACAACATTATTCAGATTCTGAAATCCTCCTTACGTGTTCAACTTCACCATCTGCTGAGGCCCCAGATTTTGTGGAAAATCTCAGAAGGTATGTAATTACAAGACATAGTGTCCAAATAAACACACATGCATAGAGTTGTGCCAGAGGACAACAAATGAAAATTGAAAGTTGCTCTTTCACAGAATAATATTAGCGAACAAAAGTATTAGACGATGAAATCTGCAGCTATTATCCCACGATGATCATTTCCGGAAGAAAAATTAAATTTCCATTATGATGCATTACAGTTTTTTTAAGAATTTCTCAGGTTTTGGTCGTTATGTTTCTGCTTGTGATGATGTGGCATGATAGCCAAAAGCTCTGATAAGCACACTCAATCCACAAAGAACACAAGCTCATAGATATTGCTTCAAATATACAAGAGATTTTTGTTTGAGCTGGCAGGATGAAATCCTAGCTGGAGTAGATTTCATTTCATTTTGGCCTGGGAATGAAGGGACGCTGCAATTGACAAATACAAGCCATTATAAACTAATTTTTTTCTTTTCCTTTCTCTTCAGGGAGTGGGACTACTTGATTGAGTACCCAGATTGGAGAGAAACCTTTCCCATGAAGCAGCCACGCATATTTAAGAGGACTGTTGATGGAGGCTGGAAACAACAAAAGGTGCTAATACAACAGTAAATGATTCTTGCTTATATGGTGCACACCATTTCATCTGCTTAGAGAAGTTTCATTTCTAATCTCTGGATCTATATAGAGTTATAGACACAAGTACAGATTTGATGTACTCATTAAACGTATGCAACTTTTGTAGTTATGATTTGTTGATCCAAGAGGAGTGGCACTGCCATTGGTGATTATATATATTTTGCATTGTATAATCTCATCATTGTCATAAGTGAAGTATGCGTAGAGACTAGAGTAGAAAATGCGAGAATAGATGTATACTTCACTAATAGCATGCATCCTATTTAATAGATTTGAGACTACAAAATTTACATTAAATCCTTTTCTTTTGTATTTGGTCATCGAGTTAAGTTTTAATTTTAATACATATTTGAGGCATGTATAACTTTGAGTGTGATGAGGTCTACCCTATGTTTAAAAAGGCGCGACCCTTAAGGTGTGCCTCAGGCGAAAGGCGAGGCATAGCGAAGCGTTTTTGCCTCAAGGCGCCTCCCCAAAGGCGTTTCACTCTAAAGGCGCTAAAATAGCGCGCCTCAAGGCTCTGTAGTGTAAAAAGCATGCATTGGTGATCCAAGGCGAGCGGAGGCGCCACCATTTGTGTTTTTTTTATAGCCTGTAAGTACCAAAACGATGCCGTTTTGCTTTGGGATTTCAAAAAAAAAAGTTTTCTTTCGCTCTGTTCCTCACTTCCTCTGTTCTGTTTCTCTCAGCGCCATCGAGACCAAGAGGCACCAATCTCCCAAGCCAATTCTCTAGGCGCCATCGAAACCCACCTCTCGATCCTCATGAGTTGGCCTTCAGGTTATTATTTTCCTGATTATATTTTTTGATTATTGAACTTTAGATTCGTTGATCATGAGTTATTTCGAGAATGATCAACTGAGTAGTGAGAGAAAAAGACCATGCTTGGGCCTGGGCAAAAAAAATTGAAGGGGAAAAATACATTAGATGTGGTTTTTGTAATCTAGTGTGTAGTGGGGGTATTACAAGGTTGAAGAAGCACTTAGTAGGAACACATGGTGGTATGAAACCTTGTCCAAAAGTTTCAAAAGAGGCCAAGGATCACTGTAATGATTCTTTGAGGAACTTTAAGACTGAAGATGAAGGAAAATGCATTGCTTCATGAAATTAGGGAGGGTTGTGGAGGGAGCAACGATACTGTAGATGATATTTTGATGGATGAAAGTGGTTATGTATTGGCAGGGATTAGAAAGGCCACTCAGAGTCAGCCTAAGGGACCGATGAACAAGTTTGTTGTTACAAAGACTCTGTTAGTATTGCATCATTGGTTGTACGATTAACATACTTATCCACTTAAGCAGATTAGCAACACCTACCACGCCACACGCAAGACCACCAAGGAGGCTCCAACTTCACTCACCAGACCAGCCCCATCCGAGCGCACACGCACCCGACAGGTGCACGCTCGAACGCACGGATCACACACCAGCAAGTACACCAGTCCCACATCGAAGAACACCATCGAACCCCAAACTCAACCACTTATATATGTAAGGTATTTATTACAGGTAAGATCACTCATTCACACCTCAACTCACTTACTCACACGTTCGCTTGACTGTTATATCCAATACATCATCTGACTTAGGCATCGGAGCGTTGAAGGCGGGCCACCCCGTCTTGACCCCTGACCGCCTGTTCATTGTTGTATTCTTCTAACAGCCGCACGCGAACAGCTGCACCCGAACGCCCGAGAGGAAGAGGAAGCGCCCGACAGGATAATCCACCGCCCGAAAGGAGAGCCCGCACGCACGAAGAGAAGGAGAGCGCCCGTCCATCCGAACAGCCCCAGCGTTCGGACGCATCGGGAGGAGAAGGAAGTCCATCGCACGACCGGAAGGAGTATCCGTGGAAGTGTATTCGTGTTGCTTCTGCCGAATTACGCCCCCGCGCGTAATTCGGTAGAAACATCTGGCGCCGTCTGTGGAAAACTTACAAATTGCAAACCTCGTATAAACACCACGAAAATCAAAGGTCCACATGCTCAACCCGGTGACTAACGACAGCAACACGCCCGACGGGGAGATACCGCCAGACTCGGAGGGGCGGAATGTATTAGCGGCCGACAGGAACGATGGCGAGGGACGCATCAACAGCCTGGTCCAGGAGTTACGGGAGGCGGCGCTCGAGAGAGCAGAGGAGCGCCAGATCCGCCAGAGGTTGGAGGAACGACTGGACGCGCTCATCAACCAGCAGATGGAACGGCACGAGGAGATCCAGGAGACCACCAGCGAGGAGCAACGCCTGCTCGGCGGGATCAACCCCCAGGCGGCCCGAGCGCCGTCGCCCATGAAAGAATCGGCGCCACCAACGAACAACGCTCTGATCCTTCGGATGCAGGAGCTGGCGGAGGAAGTCTCGTGCCTGATCAAGGACAAGCTGGCTGGTCAGGGCGGGACGTCCGCCCCCCGGGTCAGTCCGTTCTCGGCGCACATACTGGAGAGGGGAAGGGATCCCCACGCGAAAATAACAAAAATCGCTCGGTTCGACGGGAGCGGGGATCCACGCGCGCACGTGGACGAGTTTCAATCCACCACGGACGGAACCCGGTATTCGGACCCAACCTTGTGTTTCCTGTTTCAGGAAACGCTGGCGGAAGAGGCACGGAGCTGGTTTCACGAGATCCCGCCAGGGTCCATCCACTCGTTCCTCGAGCTGGCGGAGAGCTTCCAGAAGCGCTATCGGCTCCAAGGCAAATACAACACCACGGGCATCCTCCTCAAGGTCCGCCAAGAGATGGACGAGAGCCTGTCGAGCTACATCAACCGATGGAGGACACTCGCAAGCACATGCAGGGACCTTGATAAGCGAGTGGCCAAAGTCGCCCTGATGGATAATCTACTCGCCACCCCTTTCGTAGAGAAACTTGTGAGGAAGGAGCATCTCGACTACGACGAGATCATGGACCTGGTTGTACAGAAGGCGTTGGTGGAGACGCGAGTGTACGGGTCCGCCTCCGAGTCTAGCACCAACAGACCGGAGGAGAACGCTCAGCCCCGACAACCCTCGGATGAAGGAAGGGCGCCAACCGGAGGATACAAGAGGGACCGGGACGCGTCAGGGCAGAACAATCAGAAGCCTTTCTTCCACCACCACCCGGGTGGCCACTATCACCGGGCAAGGAGACCGACGCGGCAAGACGCCCGTATACCGCCAGGTTCACACCGCCAACCAGCGGGACAGGAGGTCTTCACGATCGACGGGCAGTCGCCCGAACAGCTTCTCCACCTACATCGACGCCGGCTCCCACCACCAAGCGGCGTAACGGCAGCAATGGCCCCGGTCGGCCGAATCCCGAGCATTTGGTGAGAATACCACAACGCCGCTACCCACCACACCAACGACTATCCCCTGCTAAGGAGGGCCCTCAAGGATATGAGGAAAAGCGATCGCCCCACGCCTCCCTGGGCGGAAAGACGACAGCGCCAGACGAATTCCAGAACCCGTAGGACTATCAACACGATATCCGGGGGCAAGCGCAAGGAGAGGACATCATCGCCCGATCGCACGAGCAGGGAAGTGCTGGAGATCGGGGCAGGGAGGGCGCCCAAGGAAGGAAGGAAGGGGACGCCCACCATTAGCTTCACAGCGAGGGACGAGGAGGAGAACCCGAAAGACAGCACCCTGTCGTTCGTTATCAACGCGATCATCGACCAATTCCTTGTGAAGAGGGTGCTAGTAGACAACGGGGCGTCTGTCAACGTAATCTATTTCGACGCATACAAGGCACTCGGGAGGCCCGCACGCAAGATGACACAGGACCACGAGTGCGTAGCCAGCTTCACGGGCGAGACATCGTATCCAATTGGGAGCGACAGCCTCCGGGTCGATATTGGCGCACCCGACTCCCCGCACGGCGAGATCCGAGCGGACTTCATCATCATGGACACCCCCTCCCCCTACAACGCCATACTCGGGAGGCCAGGGATCTGCAGGTTGAGAATGATCATCGCAGGGTACATGCTCTTGGGACGATTCCCAACCGAGCACGGAGTCGGACATGTCCGAGGATACGCCGGCAAAGAGATAACAAAACCCCGAGACAAGCATGAGGTCCTCACCCTGGAACCCACGCCAGGGTCAGAAGTACCCGACGATCCACGCGACGGGCTGATGGCCGTATCACCCGTCCCCGAGTGTGAAAAGCTGAGGACGATTCAGCTATCCCCCGAACACCCGGAGAGAACGGTCCAGATCGGAGCATCGCTGGCTCCCGCGATAGCAGAGCGACTGATCGCGCTACTAAAGGAGAAGCAGGAGGTGTTCGCTTGGTCGTATAAAGACATGCCCAGGATCAGCACGAATATCATATCCCATCGACTGAGCGTCAGCACCAGCGCCCGGGTAGTGAAGCAGAAGAGACGAGCGTACAAAGCAGAGCATTACGCGGCCATGCACGAGGAGGTGGATCGATTACTGGGCATCGGGTTCATCCGGAAGGTGGACTATCCCAAGTGGATTTCCAACGCTATAATGGTACAAAAGAGCAACAAGAAATGGAGAATGTGCATCGATTACAGTGATCTCAACAAGGCGTGCCCAAAGGACAGCTTCCCGATACCAAGGATCGATCAGCTAGTGGACGCAACGGCAGGGCACGAACTCCTATCGATGATGGACGCTTACTCGGGCTACAACCAGATCTTCATGGACCCCACGGACCAGGAGGCGACAACGTTTGTCACGGACAAAGGCCTCTATTGCTACATTGTCATGCCTTTCGGGCTGAAGAACGCCGGCTCCACGTATCAGAGGCTCATGAACACGATGTTTCATGGCCTAATCGGCAACATTGTAGACGTATACTTGGACGACATACTGGTGAAGAGCGTCCAGGCGGCCGACCACGTCCAGAACTTGGGGACTGTGCTTGACGTCCTCATCAAGAACGGCATGAGGCTGAACCCCGCCAAGTGCACCTTCGGAGTCACCAACAGCAAGTTCCTAGGGTATATTGTCAGCCAGCGGGGAATCGAAGCCGCGCCAGCCAAATTAAAAGCGATCATCGACATGAAGCCGCCCGTCAAGAGGGCGGACCTGCAGAGCCTCACTGGCAAGCTCGCGTCCCTTAACCGTTTCATCTCACGCTACTCGGACAGGTGTGCCCCGTTCTTCAAAGCCCTAAGAACCACGAACAAGCGCGAGGTTGTGTGGATGCTCGAGTGTGAGGAATCTTTCCTTCAGATCAAGGAGTACCTGGCGTCCATTCCGCTCCTCTCCAGACCCGTCCGAGGGGAAGTTCTGTACCTCTACTTGGCTGCTTCCCTCACCGCCGTCAGTTCTGCCCTCGTCCGCAGGGAGGACTGCACGGAGTTGCCCGTCTTCTTCTTAGGGAAGGGCATGACAGGCGCTGAGACACGATATCCGACAATCGAGAAGATGGCGCTCGCGCTCGTAACCGATGCCCGACGATTGAGGCCATACTTCCAGGCGCACAGCATCCACATCCTCACCAACGTACCCTTGCGCCAGATACTCCAGTCGCCCGATCATAGTGGCCGCCTGGCGAAATGGGCCATCGAACTTAGTGAATTTGACCTCGAGTACAAACCTCGCACGGCAATCAAGGGGCAGGCCGTGGCGGACTTCATCGCCGAATATACGGAAGCAGAGGGGGCACCGGCCCAAGCGCCCAATGGTCCGACGGTAGAAGCATCCGACAAACCGAAGGTCAAGGAGCGACCAGTGTAGGAGTGGAACCTCTACGTCGACGGGTCCTGCCCGAAGAAGGTAAGCGGCGCCGGTATAATCCTAACCGGGCCAGGAGGGGTAAACGCAGAGTACGCCCTCAAGTTTGAATTCAAGGCGACAAACAACGAGGCCGAGTACGAGGCACTCATTGCGGGTCTACAACTGGCCAAGAATTCGGAGGCACCCGACCTCAACATATTCAGCGACTCACAACTGGTGGTGAGCCAGGTCAGAGGAGAATTCCAGGCAAAGGAGGAGTCCATGATCGCCTATCTAAAGCATGTGCGGGCGCTGATCAAGGGATTCAAATACGTCAACATCAGCCACATACGCCGGGGATTCAACGCGAAGGCAGACAAATTGGCCCGACTGGCCACGGCGCCCGTACATACGAGGCCAGGGCAGCGTATCGTCGAGGTGCTGCGACGACCGAGCATCTCAGGAGCGGAGCAGGTTCTGGCGATCGAACCGCACGAGCATAGTTACATGGACGTGCTCATTGCCTATAAGACAAGGGGAGAACTACCAGGGGATAAGCGAGAGGCCAGGACCATCGTCGCACGGGCGGCCAATTTTAGCGTGCGGGATGGGGCACTTTATTGACAAGGAAGGACTTGGGCAAGCCTCAAGTGCGTCACTCCAACAAAGGGCAACTCGATCTTAAAGGAGATCCACTCGGGCACGTGCAGCCATCATACGGGCGCCAGATCAATCGCGCACAAAGCCCTTCGGCATGGTTTCTGGTGGCCCACCATCCACGCAGACGCCACGGCACTGACAAGCAAGTGTCACCAGTGCCAACTCCACGCACACCACCACCACGCGCCCGCCGTCCCACTGTTCATCCTCCTGTCGCCCATTCCATTCGCACAGTGGAGACTGGACCTGATCGGAGAGCTTCCGAAGTCGAAAGGGCAATATAGATATCTGATCGTCATCATCGACTACCACACGAAATTCATCGAAGCCCAGCCCATGGCGAAGATCACCACAGAGAAGGTGGAATGCTTCCTCTGGCGCTTCCTTTTTTGTCGCTATGGGACGCCAATCAGCATCATCACGGACAACGGGCCACAATTCAACAACCCCAGACTGATAGCCTTCTGCAAGCGCCAGGGAACGGACCTCATCTTCGCATCGCTAGCGCACCCCCAGACGAACGGACAAGTGGAAGCAGCGAACAAAATCATCAAGTCTGGCATCAAGAGGAAGATCGAAGATATCGAACCCGGGGACGCGGGATACGGGCGCTGGCCCGAGGTCGTTCCAGAAATCCTATGGTCCATCCGAACGACGGCCAATGCAGCTACAGGCGAGACCCCGTTCAGCCTGACATTCGGAACAGAAGCCGTGCTACCCCTGGAAATCACCCATCAGAGCCCACGGATCGAGGGGTACGATCCACGCACGAACAGTGAGGGGCTAAGGCTCAACAACGATCTGTTGGAAGAACGAAGAGACATGGCACACCTACACAACGCCGCGAACAAGCAGAGGATCGCCCGACTATACAATCAGCGCATACGAGCTCGCCCAATCTAACTGGGGGACTGGGTGATGAAGGCGATCCAACAGAAGGTGAAGGCGCTTCGCCCACTGTGGGAAGGCCCGTACATCGTTGACAAGATGATAAGCGACAGCACTTTCTACCTTAGGGACATGCATGGTCAACGACTACGCCACCCATGGAACATCCAGCACTTAAGGAAATACTTTCATTAGATCCTATTTGCACTTGTTTGTCCTTACCCCGCCCGCCCACATACTCGGGGGACTAGGGATAGGCTACTCGCAAAGACATAAAAGGGAGGCGCGCGCCCGCACAAGTTACTCAAAGGATGCCAAACAAAAGTCCAACACAAAAGAGAAGGCACACAAACGAACAGAGAAATTTCATTCATTCGCCAGGAACGACTAGCGAGAATCCAGAGCACGAAGGCCCGATTACAAAAGATCTACTCTATCACAAAAAAAAAAACTCTACTTCGCGCCTGCACCACCCGCGCCCGCTCCACCATCGCCGCCCGTCAGCCCCGCCTGCTCCGCCAAGAAAGCATCAAACTCCTCCATTTTCAGAAAAGGCGCTACCATTTCCTGGAACTGAGCGACCTGTACATCGGCCTCAGCGTCCACCAACTCCTTGAAATCCAAAGAATTCTTGAAGTCAGCGACCGCCTCCGCCCGCGCCTTCTCGACCTGGGCCTGCGCTTCAGCCATCAGGCGGGACTCCACCTCCGCCACCCGGTTGTCCGCCAAGGTTTTTCCCTCTTCCAGGGCAGCGAGGGCTGTATCACGTTCGGCCTTGAGCAGCGCCTCCCGTTCACTCGCCTCCTGGCTTTTCTCCGTCGCCGCCCGGACCTCTTGACGCAGGCGATCCGCCAGCTGCTCATACTTGCTCAAATCATACTCGTATTTCTTGCAAGCATCAGTAAGCTTGAGTATCTCCGCCTGCGCCTCCTCCGCACAGCGCCTGTTGGCGAAACGCTCACGCGCCAGGTACATCTTGCATTGCAGTACCATGCAGAGATTAAAGGCTTTATCCATATCATCCCTATTACCCTGCGCCACCTCCGGCGCCATCCCATCAACGGCCTTCACGCTCAGCTCAATGGACCGCATCAGCGGAGTGTAGAAGGCGAACGGATCGGACGGCTCAGCGAACGGATTGACGGCCGGATTATCCGTCCGGGGACGCTTCAAGGAAGGCTCTCTGGCTCCTCCCTGCTCCGACACCCGTGGGGGGCTGGACGGACGGACGGACGCTTGGGGCGTCGTGGGGGCACGAGTAGACGATTGGGGCGTAGAAGAACAACGAGCAACTGTGTGGGGCGTGCGCGCTGTCTCCCGCCGGTCATCCTGGTCTTGCCGGCGCTGGTCACGACTCTCCTGGCGCTTCTCCCGGTGCTGTTCAGCACGATCGGCCTTAGCCTGTGCCTTCGAACCACCAGCATGGCCAGGCGGCGGGCGGCGGGCATCCGCCGGGATAGCTGGAGCGAAGTCAGCCACATCAGGGATGGGGATCTTGGGCTGCATGGTCTCCCCCAACACCAGACCGCCCCGTCCGTCATCCACCACATTTCGGACCTTCCCAGCAGCCTCTCGAAGGGCGACCATGCGGCGCTTGGCCACCTCATCCACAGCGGCATTCTTGCCAGTCATCTTCTTAACTACAAAAAACAAACGGAAGGTTAGCGACAGCAGAACAATTGGTCAAAATCTACTCCTACTCAACAGACTACAAGACCCACGCACGCGGCAGCTCAGCAAGGTGCGTCTGCTCGATAAGATCCCAATGGTAGGTGGCGAAGAACGATCTTACCTCGGGCGCTGGGTCAAAAACAAACCTCAGACAGTTGACCCGGGCCTCTTCAGCAGGCGTCATTGGGTACTCGTTCGTATCAAGGGGATGGAAGGCTTGGGGGACTCGATCAATCAGGTGGGCGCCGGCGACATACTCATCCGAGAAAGAGCCCAACTCCCAATCACCACCCACCAGGCAATTAATCGTGCGCCAGTTGGTCGAAGAACTCGGCTGATCCGACAACCACCACTTCACGCGGGGCTCTATGGTGATGGTCCCCCAGTCCCTCTTGCGCGTAGAGTAGCGAAGACCGAAGAAATGAAGAAACTCCGCCCGCGTGGACTGGTCCAGACCGCTCGCCCGAAAGATATTGAACATAGCCACAAGCGTGCGGGTGAGCGTGGGCCCGCATTGACCAAGCGAGATCTTCAGCAGCGCCAGCATATACTGGAAGAACCGGTGCAGTGGCAACTTGATCCCTGCCTTGAGATGGAACTCGCTCAGGCAGACATGACCGGGCGGCGGGCGGGTGAAAGTGTCGCCTCCGCCAGGTATCCGCAGTTCCACAGAGTTGGGGATGTGGTACTCTCTCACCCACCTGGCCATCTCTGACACGGATGGCGCATGCTCAGGTTCCTGGACGGGCGTGCCATCGGGAAACACCCAGTGGACGGGTCCACCTACCGCAGGTCGAGGAAGCGATTCTTCTCCTTCCGCCCTCTCCTCACCCCAGGGATTCGAACCACCCGAGTGCCCGCCCGACGATCCAGACGAGCTCTCCAACCCCACATTAACGCACGCTCGCCTAGCCTCCATTAACAGCACGGGGGAGGTATCAGGCAAAGTACATTGCAGGGGCGTAACACTCAAAACAGACTCGTACAACGACGTACTCGACCCGCCCGACCCACAACTAATCCACCCCAACCCCGGAATGTAGATCCGCTCACATGACTGGTCGCTCGGTATCTTAATTGGCTCCATCCTATAGACGAGCGCACGACCAACACTTAGCAAAAAATCCCTCCCCACACAGAAATACCAAAACCCACCAAGAATCACCCACAAACAGCTCAAAAACACACCCCACCCAAGAACACACCCTATCCTCGAGTTCAAAAACCCAGAAAAACAAAACCACAGAAACAAAAGCAACAACAGAACCAAGGACGAGAGCCTCACCAGATTTAGTTTGTGGGCTGAGTCTTTCACGTCGAGCAGGTATTCCGGTAACGAAGGACACAAATGAGGGCAAGCTCCAAACGGATGCAGATCGCAAAATGACTCCGGCAGAATTTCGGTAAGCTATGAAAGTGATGAAGAAGACGAAGGCAAGGGAAGCCCTATTTATATTACTCGAGCGGGATACGCGAACGAACGTCAGTCGTCCATTTTTTGCGTGTCCACCGTCGGATCATGACGCGTGGCCCAGGCGGTTTACTTGCCTCCTCAGTAACCGCGCCAACTCTTCCACTTCCCGCCTCGATTTCAAACCCTAGTACGGTCTCCAACAGCTCAACACGTAGCGCCCATGCCCCACTCCCACGCTCCCACGCGCGTGACGTCTACCCTCCGAGCAATCATCACAACATCAGCATTCAATGCAAGGGCACGCTAGCATTAAATACGACGGCTAGTATTTATTACACCGGTTCCCAAAGAGAAGTCAAAAGGAATGTCACCTCAAAACGTCTCATTAGAGCACCACCAAACCCAAGGCAAGGACAAAACGCCACGACACCAACCACTTCTACCGGCGCATACACCACCCACACAATCGGGCGCTCGCAAAACACCATCAGGTTAGTACATGTACCACTCGGGCGCCCCGAAAGAGGGCTAACGCCTGAATTCCCTTTTGGCCGTGCCCCGAGTGAAGAGCTGCGTCGTACGGGATGGGGTTCTTCCTCTACGTACGCGCACGCATTAGCAAGCCGGATCAGGCGGCAGAGGCATGGGGCCCGCCCCCTCTCTGAGTGCGCGCTGAGCCCGATGGGCGGCACGGGCATGGGGTCCGTCCCCTCCGCGAGCGCACCGTTACATGATCGAAGAGGCATGGGGCCAACTCCTCTCTGGGCATGCTAAGTCGATGGGCGGCACGGGCGTGGGGTGTTTCCCCTCCGTGAGAGCTCAACGTTAACATTCGACCCCGACTCGGAGCGCCAAGGGCGTGCGGTCCGACCCCTCCTTGCGCGTTCCGGGATTGATGAGCGCAGGCAAAGGTACGCCCTCCCCAGTCGCGAAAGCAAGCCGGCTGTCATAACGGAGGCATGGGGTTCGTCCCCTCTCTGAGGGTGCTAAGCCGAAGAACGGCACGGGCATGCGGTCCGTCCCCTCCGTAGCGCGTTACTTATAGGTCACGGTCTTGATCCCTCCGTTGACGCTATACCATACGGAACGGCATCCCCGTTGATGTACGCGGTGCACCGCGCCATCCCAATGCCGGTGTTACGGAAAACATTTGCATACACACACATCATACCACACATTCATGCATCATAACATACATTCATACATCATAACCATACACTCATACTTACATACTTATATACCTACAATCTGTTGTACTTGTGTATGTTTGCAAGACCGATCCCATCTGGGCGCACGGCTCCAGAATAGCAAGTCTTGTTCTGGAGGCCGGGCCCGTAGGTACACGGACGCACGAACAGGCAACACCCCATGGGCGCGCGGGTCCAAACTAGCAAAATCAGTTTGGACGCCCAGGTCCCACTCCGTCATGCGAGCTCTTTCTTGACCGGAGAGTTGGGGGACTTGGGGGTTACAGGATCACACACCGTTGCTCAACCGGATAAGTATTCTTGATTAAATTGCACACCCTTTTTTTAACTCCCCAGTCAAGAAAGTTCCCTTTGACTTGGGGACTTGGGGGACTTGTTAGTATTGCATCATTGGTTGTACGATTAACATACTTATCCACTTAAGCAGATTAGCAACACCTACCACGCCACACGCAAGACCACCAAGGAGGCTCCAACTTCACTCACCAGACCAGCCCCATCCGAGCGCACACGCGCCCCACAGGTGCACGCTCGAACGCACAGATCACACACCAGCAAGTACACTAGTCCCACATCGAAGAACACCATCGAACCCCAAACTCAACCACCTATATATGTAAGGTATTTATTACAGGTAAGATCACTCATTCACACCTCAACTCACTTACTCGCACGTTCGCTTGACTGTTATATCCAATACATCATCTGACTTAGGCATCGGAGCGTTGAAGGCGGGCCACCCCGTCTTGACCCCTGACCACCTGTTCATTGTTGTATTCTTCTAACAGCCGCACGCGAACAGCTGCACCCGAACGCCCGAGAGGAAGAGGAAGCGCCCAACAGGATAATCCACCGCCCGAAAGGAGAGCCCGCACGCACGAAGAGAAGGAGAGCGCCCGTCCATCCGAACAGCCCCAGCGTTCAGACGCATCGGGAGGAGAAGGAAGTCCATCGCACGACCGGAAGGAGTATCCGTGGAAGTGTATTCGTGTTGCTTCTGCCCCGTTACGCCCCCGCGCGTAATTCGGTAGAAACAGACTCAACAAGCAACATTGAACTCAGCTTACAAAAAAGAAGAAAGAAAGACTATATGTTTGAAGATCGGACGTTTTTTCTACAACAATGGTATTGCTTTCAATGTTGCTAGGAGCCTTATTATATGTCTATGGTGGATGCAATTACTGAGTTTGGAAAGGGGCTCAAACCACCATCCATGTATGAGTTGAGAGCTTGGATTCTCAAAGAAGAAGTTAATGATATGAATATGATATTGAAGGATCATATATAGTATTGGGAGAAATATGGTTGCACAATCATGTCTGATGGGTGGACAGATGGAAAAGGTAGAGTTCTTATCAACTTTTTAGTTAACTGTCTTATTGGTTGCTTTTTTCTCAAGTCCATTGATGCATCAGAATTGGTTAAAGAAGGTGTAACATTGTTCAAGTGTCTAGATGAGATTGTAGAAGAAGTAGGAGAGGATAATGTGGTCCAAATCATAACAGATAATGCGCCAAATTATAAGAATACTGGAAAGAGGCTTATAGAGAAGAGGAAGAAACTTTGGTGGACACCTTGTGCTGCACACTGTATTGATCTAATGCTTGAAGACATTAGCAAGTTGAAAATATTTGAAGATTCAATTCGACTTTCTAGGCAGATTGTCAAGTTTATATATGCACACACATGGTCTTTGTCCACAATGAGAGAATTCACGAAAGGAATGGAGCTAATTTGTCCAGCTGTGACACGATTTGCAACAACATATTTAACTCTTCAAAGTCTCTACAAGCAAAAGGATAATCTTATTGCCATGTTTTCTTCTCAAAAGTGGGGTGAAAAGTGGTGTGAAGGTCCATTTGCTAAACATCCAGAAGGTATAAAAGCTCGGTCAAGTGTGTTGTTTAATCAAGACTTTTGGAATCATGTCTGTTTTTGCATCAAGAGTGTCATTCCACTTGTATCAGTATTAAGGGAAGTTGATTCAGAGGAAAGAGCTGCCATGTGATACTTTTATTAGTTAATGCATTCAGCAAAGAGAAGATTACTTTTAATTGTGATGGAGTTGAGAGGAAGTATAAACCAATATGGAAGAGGATAGATGCCCGATGGATGCCACAACTTCATAGACACTTGCACGCAGCGGGATATTATTTGAACCAACAATTAAGATATGAAGACTCTTTCTCCAATATTGAAGAAGTGAGGTCTGGATTGCAAGAGTGCATGCAAAGGATGTTAAGTGAAGATGAATTTCTAGCTGCTAATGTGCAGTTAGAGTCATATGATCTTGCTCTTGGTGAATTTGGATCTCCCATGGCAGTAAAATAAAGAAAAAAAGGAACTTCAGGTATGTGCACGTGATTCATATAAGCTGAATTGGTTTTCATTATTTATGGCTTATGTAGTCATCACATACTCATATTTGCTTGTCTTTTGCTAGTAAATTGATGGCTACATTTTGGAAAGAGCACACCTGAGTTGATGAACTTTGCAGTTCAAATTTTTAGTCTTACTAGTAGTTTTTCAAGGTGTGAAAGAAATTAGAGCACATTTGAATAAGTAAGGTTCTTTTTTCTTTTATTTTGTCTTTCATGAATTGGATATAAACAGTAGTTTTATAGCCTGGAAAAGTTTGTATTTCCTTGCATAAATAGATTCATACAAAGAGAAACAGACTAGAGCATGAGAGACTGAATGCCTTGGTTTTTGTCAAGTATAATACTGCTTTGAGAGATAGAAGTATTAGAGGGAGGGCTAGAGTTGATGTAATATTGGTAGATGAAATAGATTCTGATGATGAATGAATCATTGAAGTTGAAGAACCAGTTCTTCCTACATATTTGGTGTGGCTTAATTCACAAGTGCTATTTGAAAATTCCTTAGTGAATGTGCCAATTCCAACATATGAAGGTGATTCACAGAATACAAAGTCCATGTTTGTACCATCTATTTTTCATGATTTACCTCATATTCCTCCTAGGCCAAGTCCTATTATTCATCGTGAATCAACTCATTCTTCACGTCCCACTACTGCTAGCGCAGTTAGATTTGCAACATATGTTGCTCGCAAAAGAAAGAGTTCAAAAAGTGCAAGTAAACATTATGAATAGGGGGCTGCTACTTTCTAAATTGGATATGCTACATAATATGTGAATTCTCTCATTGTCTAACTATCATATTGTGTTCATGAATAGGTAACAGTGGAGCCAAAAAAAGTTGTCCAAATGTGATAGCAAGTGATGGTAGCGAGGATGCTGGTATGGAGCCCCATTTGGATAGCGGAACTTTTCCTTTTCATTTTGATGCTTGGGATGAATTTCATACCGAGGTGGAGGTGAATCCAAATGCTCTTAGTGACGAGGAGGCAAGACAATGGAATGAGTGAATGTATTTTATGTTGTTGTGTTTTTGTCAAATTTAAAATTTGGACATTATGTCTATAATAATTGTACTTTTAAATGTTTAAATATATTTTTAATGGCTTTTTATTAATTTTATTTAAAATATTAGAATGCATGAAAGGCTTTGCCTTTTTGCCTCAAGGCTTCGAAAACTTGAGGCTTTGACTCGGCGCCTTGCCTCAAGCCTTCACCTTTTTAAACATAGGGTCTACCCTTATTTGGTGATGTATATATATATAGTTGTGCAATCCTGGACAGAGGCATATGTTTTGGTGATAGTCCGATTTGATGATGCTTGTAGCAAATGAATCACTTTAGTGTGAGGCTGCTTCACATTTCAAACATACCATGAGTTTTGTTCTAGTGGTTAGTGAGTTATCTGCTTAGTTGTGGTCTATTATTGTTAAATCTAAAGACAAATGTTGAAACAAACTCGTTCGATTTACTTGAGAAGTGAAATATCAAATATGTGATGAACACACATGATAAATACATGATTATGATTTTAGGAAGCAAACTAGTTTGGGATTCTATTTTTAATCTGAAAGCTCTAAACATGAGAAACAAACTATGAAATTGATATGTGCTTGCATATACGAGTTAATTTGTTACGAATAATTTTTTAGAGCGCCGCTGCTAGGTTTTTCCGTAGCTTTGTCGCGCAGCACCCTCTTTCGCCATGAACAGTGGAGCATCGAGAAGCTTTGTGGCGGCTTTCGCCATATCGGAGAGATGTAAGACCTCTTTTGGAGTCACCGATGCCGAAAACTCCAAACACTATGCGGTTGGACGACTTTTATCCATGAAGAAGGAACTAAATAAGAAGGTGTTCCATGGAACCATTGCGAGAGTATGGGATCTGAAGCGGGGGCTTTCCATTCGAACTGATGGTGATCGCCACATCTTCTGTTTTGACGTCGAGGAGGAACGAGACCGTATACTCGATGAAGGGTTGTGGTTCGATGGTGGAGGATGTGAACAATGTGCTTCTACATCGCTTTCCAGTTTTAGTCAAGGTCTTAGGGTTACCACCACGACTACAAACAGTAAATTCGATGGGCTATATCATGGCCACGTTGGGAGAGATTATCAAGCTTGATGAACTTGGGATCAAAAGTGGGAAGAGAATTCGTGCGAGGATCTGGAATGATATCAAAAACCCTGTCCAGCAAGCTTTTTCGCTGGAGGTCTTTGAGCTTAATGAGATTGTAATTACTCCGGTTAGGTTTCATTATGACCGGGTGTTTGGATATTACTGTACTTGTGGCTTGTTAGAGCATGAGGTCTGTGGCAGTCCTCCAGACATGACAGCGGTTGAGGAAGCGATGACGGCACTAGTTATCCCAGCCCTAGTAGGAAGAAGTTTATCGGGATAGGGGCTATGCATGAGAACCCTAGTCAGTCAAACTGGAAGTCCTAGTCAAAGAGGGACTCCTAGTGTGGCTGGGAGTCTATCTATGGCCTCCCCAGGCTTTACCTTGTCATTTCTAGGCATCACAACCACCAAGCTTGCTAGACAACTTGGATCTTTCTCGTTCAAAATTCCAGAGGTGGCTACTCACAGAGGAATCTCGGCCAGTGGTCGGTTCAAAACAGAAGACAACATAGTACACTACCGCAGAGCAGCCTAGGTCAGTGAAAGTTTATGAAAGGCGGCTCGCATACCTACCTCTACACCTATGTCTAAAGGAGAGGCACTACTCTTGGATCTTCCCACTTCATTGACCAATGAGTTTGGCGCCATTAAGGTCTCCCTGTTAAAATGGAATAGGGGACGTAAGGTGGGCTCCAAGAATAAGGCTACGAAATAGTGGAGGCAAAGTGTGCTGATGGAAGTGGTACAACTATGGTCAGATCTCCTAAGGTTCGCAAGAGGAGAGTTAAGGGAATGAGGTTTTCCATGAAGGATGATATGGTTCCGAATGAAGAGGCGTCAATTAAGGTGGGTACTCTGGTCCCTATAGTAGGGGAGGTTCTGACCGTAGAAAGCGTTAATGACCCCGGGGAGGCCCAGAAATATTTGGGTGTTTTTAGGCGAACACTACCTTGGTTTATCCATGTTGGTGTTTGTCTTGGCAGAGAGGTATGTCCTTGTTACTTTATGTTTTTATTTCTTATAACAATTGTTCGTAAGCTAGTTTAGGTTATCTTGATTAGCTTGACAACAATCAATTCTCTCGAACCTTATGGGCGTCTACTGTGTAATGTTGTTTACATTCTATCAATAAAGTGCTTCTCTTTTAGTGGTTTTAGTGGTAAAAAAGAAAAGAAAACTATGAAATTAATATGTTTTTTTTTGTTTTTTTAAACGAGAGTCCAAAGTTCGTAGAGGTGTCGAATGTAAAGCGCTAAAATGACGAATGGGATTTCTGGGATATCATCCTCTACTGCTGCAGGAGGAACAAAACAACACATAAATATAATCTATCTTGTACGTTGGTTCACATATTCATCGATCGGTGTGAGAATTAGTGCATGTTTAGAATTGATTTTCAAAGTGATTTTCTCTATTAGCGCTTCCTACTAGAAGCACTTTTAAGTGGATACCTCTCATGTACTTCCTACAAAACTGATTTTAGGACTTATAAGTGATTCCCTAAATTTTCTCAAAGCACTTCCTATTATAACCAAACACTCTAAAATTTATAAAGTACTTTTTCATTTTCAGAGTTGCTTTTAAAAGCTATACCAAACAGGGAAAATTCTGGAATGCACCCAAAATTATTCACCCAAAAGTCTAAAATTAAAAACGACATGTGTCACAATCGTAATGGTCAGCTTTGTCAACTTTTCTCAGTGTTGACTAAGTTTAGGATAAGCTCACTATAGGTGATGCTCAACCTATGTCCAAAAAATCAGTCACTGTTGCCAGGATTATCGCCGCTGTCCACCGCAAAACCTCCTCTCTCCACCTCACTCTCCTTCCTTCTCCTCCCACAGTCACCTTTCTTTCCTAGAATTTACTCTGGGCACCAATCACACCTTGTGCCTCCCTCGCCAATGTCACCTCCCTCGTCGCCGTGCTCCACTGCCTCCCTCGCCACCACGATGCACATCCACCTCAGTTTGATTTTAATGAAACTAAGTTTTGGAAGCCACCTATTTCCAAACCCTTAATTACGGCCTTTAACATAACGAAGGTTGACCGAAAATCAATCCCATCTTAAAAAACATTGTCGTGAGCTTAATTGATGAGCTCTATTATTGGAAAAATCATATGATCGATCACTCTCGGCATCTGCGAACTAGAAAACTCTTGGTACTACAACAAAAAGAAAATTATAATCCCACATTAATTGATTAGGATCTTTCATTGCTTTGGTTCCATGATTTATTTGGTTCAAGATTTGAAATAAGGTTCGTGTTTTACTTTAATCCCAGCTTGTTTGTATATATATATATATTGAAAGAACTCAACCCCGATTTAGTTGCCTAAACCGGAATTAGGCCCCAACAACGCCACGACTTAAAAAAAATTTGCCAGAGTTTACTTTATAAAATGTATAAACCAAAAACCTGCAAGAAGATAACACTTCACAGATAAATTTTCAGACACACCGTGGACCACCAATGTCCATCCGGATTTTTCAAATCCACAAATTACTGAATCAAAGTAAAAGTAACTCTTTTTAAAATTGTTGTCCAAAATCCGATAAGTATTCAAAACACATTACAAAAGGGAAGAAACTAAACATAGTACTCAGAGCGACTTCTATTTTACATATATATAAAGCTAGTAGGTTAAACTAGGAACCTACTAGAAAAGAACGGTGACTTGAACTCTACGCCTCCGACGATGACGTGCAACCACAGCATAGAAACTGAAAACTGGCCAATAGGAAACCGAAAAGCCCAGGGAAAGGCATATAAGATAATAAAACTGTTAGAGTGAGTGGACGAAAATAAAATTTCATTTTTAACTGAAATATAAATATATGTCATGCTTTTCACATTGTATGCATTTAAACATAATGCGAGTCTAAAACTGCAGGGTCCCTCTCTCGGACGCATCCACAATAGTATAATCTAAATCACGGGATCCCATGCCCACACGTGATTAAATAGTAAGAAAGACCTCGGGTCAGGACACTGTCCCCTCCCTTCCCCCCCCCCCCCCCCCAGGAGCATCTTGGGGATTAGTCAAGCATGTCAGTGAATCGATGCCACTACTACCTCTGAGACCGTACTCTGTGTAAAACAAATCATATTTGTTTCCATGCACATGCATAATCGTAAATGTATACTTGTACAACGTATAATCGTAAAATGCATAAATCAAGACTCGCAGATCAACGGTGAAAATAAAATGTCCACTCACAGTATATAGCTAGCTCGAAGGTCTGGCGGAAGTTCCCGCCCCAAAATCTCTCTCATGGTTTCCTGAATAAATAACAGGTTCGTTTGATATCAGAATCCACCAAAACATACAAAAGTCAATACAAAAACCTTCCTGAGAACCCCTCTGATGGGAGCGTTTGACCACTCATTGGAAAGATCTCAACAAACCCAACAACTTTCCCAACTGAACCTAGACTCAATTCCATGGCGATTGGCCAGAATTGAGCCCAAAATTCCACGGGTAGAAAATCGCCGGAAAACTTTTCCGGTCGATTTCGACGCCGGTGATGCACCTTGGTCCCCCAAACCATAGGATTTTTGATCCATGGACCATACCCAGTCGATTCCACCCCCTCACCATGCCGGAAATCGGCCAGAGCACCGCCGGCGAATTAACCCGGAAACCGACGGGTTCACGGCCTCAAAACCACCACAAAACTCACCCAAAAATCAACAATATATACATGAATGGAAAGAGGAGAGAAAGAGCTTCAAAACCATACCAAGAATGCCGGCAACGGTGGCCAGAATCAGCGGGTCCAAATCGGTATACGTTTGGGGCAAAATACGGGTCGATACATATACGTACAATTTTCTATATTTCTACGTAAAAATCCATATTTCCACCGAAAATTCAATATTTATACCAAAAATTTCTGATCAGATCAACGGCTGAGGTTTGATCTGATCAAGATCCAATGGTCCAAATTAAACCGCCAAGCAAAATATTTTTAAAATACATATTTTCACCATACGAACTTCGAAAAATCGAAAGAAATAGCTCGATAACCCGAAAAATTCCCCGAAAAATCTTACGAGCATGAAATTAAATACTATATGACTTCCGCGAAGAAAGTCAGATCAAATTCTCTCCCGATGAAAAAGTCATTAATAACCTCACGATATGAATAATTCGTAAAAATTAACGTAACCTTAATTCGGGTTGTTACAAATATACCCCCGTAAAAGAAATTTCGCCCTCGAAATTAACACACATGTTAGTTAAAATAGATAGGGTTACTACTTCCGCATGTGCTACACGGTTTCCCAGGTGACTTTCTCAACTGTATGATTCCTCCACAAGACTTTCACATAAGTCAAATCCTCCCGAATAGGAAACTGACAAGATGCTAAAACATGAGTTGGATCAGAAATGTACTTCTGCAACATAGATACATTGAACACGTCATGAACCTTGGCCATCTCAGAAGGTAGTGCCAACCTGTACGCTACAACACCAACTCGCTCAGTAATCTCATACGGACTAACATAACGTGGGTGGAGTTTACCACGCTTCCCAAAACGTACAATACCTTTCCAAGGAGATAATTTCAAAAACACCCAGACTCCAACTTCAAACTCAAGATCCTTTCTCCTCACATCAACATAACTCTTTTGTCGGTCTTGAGCAACTTTCAATTTGTCCCGAATAATTTGAATGTCTTCAGCAATATTTTTCACCTAATCAGGACCAAGAAGCCATATTTCCCCTACTTCACTCCAACACAATGGAGTTCGACATTGTTTACCATACAAAGCTTTATATGGAGCCATACCGACACTGGCCTGATAACTGTTGTTGTAAGCAAATTCAATCAGATGAAACTGTTGATCCCAATTTCCTTTGAACTGCAAAATATAAGATCGCAACATATCTTCAAGATTTTGAATTGTTCTTTCTAACTGACCATCATACTGAGGGTGAAAAGCTGTACTAATTCGCAGTTTAGTCCCAAAAGCTTTCTGCAATGCCTGCCAAAACTTGGAAGTAAATTGAGTATCCTCATCCAAAACTATAGACACAGGCACTCTGTGCAACCAAACAATCTATGCTATATATAGCTTTGCTAATCTACTCATAGAAACTTTTTCGGAAAGTGCAAGGAAATGTACTGATTTCGTAAGACGATCCACAATTACCCAAATTCCAATATTGCCATTAGATGTACGAGGCAACTGATACACGAAATCCATAGTGATGTGCTCCCATTTTCATGTCAGAATCTCTAATGGTTGCAGTTTTCCAGCAAGTTTTTGTCGCTCTGCCTTCACTTGTTGACAAATAAGGCACTTACTCACACAGGTTGCTATTTCCCTCTTCATGTTACGCCACTAGTAATAAGTTTTAAGTGTCTGGAATATTTTTCGTACCTTCTAGATGCATGGTATAAGCAGAACAATGAGCTTCATCAAGTATTTCTTTCTTCACTTTTGCATCTTCTGGTACACATAATCTCCCTCTGAACATTAAAGTGCCATCCATCTTCAGCTGAAACTCTATCGATTCACCATTCTGAATCATCTTCTTTTTACTCAATAAATAAGAGTCTGCATCCTGAATCTCATGCACTTGATTCAACAATACTGGTCGAACCTGGAAACTGGCTAACAGTGCTCCATCTTCATCCCATTCCAATTCCACTCATGTAGCTCGCAGATCAGCCAAAAGTGATACTCTTGCTACACGTACATGAAATAAGGAAGCTCCAGATTTTCGACTAAGGGCATCAGCAACAACATTAGCTTTTCCTGGATGATACTCAACCATATAATCGTAATCATTAATCAACTCATCCACCTCCACTGTCTCATGTTCAAGTCTAGCTAAGTACGTAAATAAGTAAGACTCTTGTGGTCAGTGAAAATCTTGCACTATGCTCCATATAGGTAGTGTTTCCAGTTTTTCAATGCTAACACAATAGCAGCTAACTCAAGATCATGCGTGGGGTTATTAACTTCATGAGGCTTCAATTGTCTAGAACCGTATGCTACTACCTTGCCATGCTGCATCAGAACACAGCCAAGACCCAACTTCGAAGCATCACTGTAAATGACATACTCCCCACTATCGTCAGGTAATGTCAACATCGGTGCAGTAGTCAACTTCTCTTTCAACGTTAGATAACTTTCTTCACAGGCATCAGACCATTCAAACTTAACCGCTTTCTTTAAGTTGAGTAAGCGGAGTCGCAATCCGTGAAAAGTCTTGCACAAAGCTATGATAGTATCCCGCTAAGCCCAAAAAACTTCTTATCTCTGATACACTTATAGGTCTGCTCTAATTCAACACTGCCTCTATCTTGTCAATCAACGCTAACTCCGTCAGTCGAAATCACTTGACCCAAAAATTTCACCTGATTCAACCAAAATTCACATTTACTAAACTTCGCATACAGCTGTGTATCCCGTAAAGTTTGCGATGATATGTAGATGCTTCATATGTTTCTTCACACTTCTGGAATAAATCAGAATATCATCGATGAACACAATCACGAACTTATCCAAGTAGCGTCTGAAAACTCGATTCATGAGATCCATAAAAGCAGCTGGGGCATTTGTTAACCCAAAAGGCATAACAAGAAACTCATAATGCCCATACCGTGATCAAAAAGCTGTTTTGGGAACATCTTATTCCTTAATCCGCAACTGATGGTATCTAGACCTCAAATCAATCTTTGAGAAAACTGTAGCTCCTTTTAGCTGATCAAACAAATCATCAATCTGTGGCAGAGGATACTTGTTATTTACTATGACCTGATTCAGTTTACGATAATCAATACACAACCTCATAGAACCATCAATCTTCCCTCACAAATAGCACTAGAGCACCCCAGGGTGAAACATTGGGTCGAATGAAGCCTTTTTCAAACATTTCCTGCAACTGAATCTGCAACTCTTTCAATTCTGTTGGGGCCATTTGATAAGGTGCTTGTGATATAGGACTAGTACCTGAAAGCAACTCATAAGTGAAATCAATCTCTCTCATCAAAGGAAGACCAGGTAAATCTTCAGGAAACACATCTGGATAATCACAAACTACAGAAATATCCCCAATACTCACCACACGAACATCAGTATTAATCACATGAGCCAAATATGCTTCACAACCCTTCTTTAACATCTTCTCAGCCTTTACTACCGAAATCAAATAAGGTGGAGATACATTTCTTTCACCACGAAACAAGATTTCTGGCATGCCTAGACTTCTAAAAACTACATCCTTTGTATGAAAACCGAAGACTGCCCAGTGAGTCTCCAAGAAATCCATCCCCAAAATCACATCAAAGTCCACAATATCCAACAACATCATATCTGTAGGTCAACCATAACCTCCTATAAAAATATCACCATCCCGATACACCCACCCGACACACACTACCTCACCGGATGGATACAACACTCGCCACATACTAGGGAGTGGAGATGCAGGTATAGTGGCCAACGATGCTAATCTATAAGACATAAATGAATGCGTAGCCCCCGAATCCAATAAAGTAAGAACTGGATAATCGAAAACATATAACGTACCAATGATGACTTAAGGGGAGGCTCTACCCTCTATCAGGTTCATGGCATGCACACGAGCTTGTCTAGCTGTCCATGCTGACTACGATTCTGCTGATTAGCTTGCCCAGAAAACTGTGTTGCTCGATCTCCAGAAGTGGTACCCTGACCATGACTGCTACCTTGAGCCGCAACACCTTCCAAAGTACCTCTTAGCGAACAATCCCTCATAAAGTGAACCCCTGACCACAACGATAACAACTGGTAGTGCCCCATTGACTTGAACCAAAATGCCCCATGTTACAAATATTACGTAGTGGAACATCACTTGGTGCAGCTGGTGTGCCAAAACAACGTTGAGGATAACTTGATCCACTGGAACTCGTACTTTCTTGCGGCCTCTGAGGTCGATCTCTCCTCCATCTCCGGCTTCCTCTCTGACCGGATGAGCCAGTAGAAAACCTGTAAGATCTACCACTTGAAGAGGATGCTGATCTAGAAGTACCATAACTCAGCCTTTTTGAAGGACCCTGACTGGATCCATTTTCCTCGAAACGGCGAGACTGAAACTGCATATGTCTTTCTCTCTGAATGTCTTCGCCTCTAAGTGAAGCACTGACAAAGTCATCAAAGTTGTCCCGAGGCATGGTTGTCAAAGTTCTCTTGATATTCAGATTCAGACCCAACTCAAACCTTCTGCATTTTGCTTCTTCTAATGCAACCATATCACACGTAAATCAAGATAAATGGGTGAATTTATCTCGATACTCAAGCACTGACATTCCCCCTTGCCTCAAGTTAGTAAACTCTTCATATTTCCTCTGCTGGGTAGCTTGGTTGAAATATCGACGCATAAACAAATCTGTAACTGTAGGCCATGGAGTATCAATAGGAACTCTCTCGGTGCTAACCCACTAGAAATAAGCATCTGAGTCCAGTTCCAACAGCAGCAACAGTCCTCTGCTCAAGAGTAAGATGTAAGCGCTCATAAACATGCTCCACCTAGACTAACCAAGCCTCATATACTTCAGGATCAGTAGAGCCAGAAAAGGTAGTTGCTCCAGCCATCCTAGCGTCTACTACAGGGTCAAAATACTCTTCTAAACTCAAAACTCGCATTAGCAAGTCGTGTGTCCGCTAATCCTCAACATGATCCCTAGCCCTATCAACACGGGCTCCACGTCGGGGAGGCATCCCTAAAGAATATAAATACATTAGTCACCAAAACCAAAAGGATGCAATAATGATACTTCAAATATTTGAAAGCATACAACACCCAGAGCATTGATGATTAACTGTCGGCCGGTCAGGTCATCGCTCCGGAAATGTTGTACATTCTCAAATGTTCTTAGTAACATATCTGCAAGAGTCTACAAAACCTAAAACCTAGTGCTCTAATATCAATTGAAAGAATCCAACCCCGATTTAGTTGCCTAAACCAGAATTAGGCCCTAACGACGCCACGACTTACAAATTTTTCGCCAGACTTTACTTTATAAAATGTACAAACCAAAAACCTGCAAGAAGATAACACTTCACAGATAAATTCCCAGACACACCGTGGACTACCAATGTGTGACGACCCTAACCAGAATCTGTTGCGTATTCGGCACGATTCTCGAGATTGAGTTTAGTCGCGGTTTTATGTCGTATATGTGGTTTGCCGATTCGATTCGCGACTATGTTTTTGGTCGAGAATTTGAGTTGGGTGTCTTCACGAAAATTGTAGAGTACGTGATTTCGAGCTCGTGGACGATTCCGGAAGATTTTTCCGATTATCGAGGAATATTTTATGATTATTTGAAGTTTCAGTTTCCGACGAGTTTATCCGATTGTTTCGTGTTTATCCGAATCATTTCGTATATTCGTTTTGGACCGTCAATCGACCCGAGGCGCGAGTATAAATATCGGAATAGTCGAGAATTGTCGTAAAAACACTGTTTTTCGTTGACCAGACGTTGACTTTCCTAAAATGGAAATTTGACCCGTTGACCCAATAAGGAAAGTTTCCCGATTTGGTTTGACCATCCGACGACCTACTTTCCGGCCACCTCCGGCCACGGGAAAGGAACAGTTAGCTTCCCCTTGTAATTTCGAGTGTGATGGTATTTGGATTGAGAGGAATTGATGCCGTTTTGATTGAACCCGAATTGGGTCCGATTCGATGATGTCGCCGTTAATGGTTGGCTGTTTTCCGGCGAGGTTTGGAGGTGGTGGTTAGGGGGGTTAGACTCCCCTTGCTCCTCTGAGTCTCATGGTGTAATTAATTTGGTCTGAGATTGTGTTTTTGGGGTGCTCCGATTAGGTATCCGATTTGAAATTCCGATTTGATTTTTGATGTAATTGATGATGTTAGAGTTGGAATTGGCTTGTGTGTCAGTTATGAAAGTGGTTCACCTGGTTGGGAACTTGTGATCTGGAGCTTCTCCGTCGGAGAAAGTCTCCGTTGACGGCGTGCCGCCGCCGGCGGCGCTCCGGCGAAAAAGTCAACTTTTCAGATTTCGACCATTTTAATGTCATTTTTCTCGTAATCGTGCCCTGGTTGTCGTACAGAGGTTTTCGGGTTGATTTGATTAGCCGATTTTCAGTCGAGATTTCGAGTGGGGATTTCGGAATTTTTGTTATTCATTTTGTACCGCATTGCATATTTCCGGGAACGGTTGGTTTCCGTGAATCAGTACAGGATTGTGGACTTTGTTATTGATCAGTATGTTTTTGTAAATATTCAGGAGATCGAGATCGTGACCGTGCTTCTGGCGAGGGATCTTCCGCCGGTCCTCGAGATTAGCGCGAGTGCACGTTTGCTCACCAGTGAGTGGACAATTTCTTTTCACGGAAATCTTGCGAGTCTTTTATGTGATTTACGAACTTGAGCATGCGTATTGAGATTACGGATTACATGAGCATGTGTTTTACGATTATATGATTATACTTATACGGATATACGTATACGAGTATACATACACTTATATGCTGTTTCATGCATTTGCATCGAACTGTTTATGATTTGATTTTCACAGAGTACAGTTTCAGTTTCGTTGTTGTATCGATACACTGCATCCCGGCTGATCCCCGAGGATGTTACCGGCTGGAATCACGTGTGGGCTAGGGACCCCGTGGTTCTGACTGTACTGTTTCAGCTAGGATCACGTGTGGGCTAGGGACCCCGTGGTTCTGACTGGATTACCTCAGCTAGGATCACGTGTGGGCTAGGGACCCCGTGGTTCTATCTGTGAGATTTTACTTGCATGCTCAGTACGCTGGAGGAGTATGATTTTACCTCGTGTACTTTATTATCTTTATTTACCTGGACTCGCATATGTTATTTTAAACATATATATTAACTGGTAAAAGACATTTATTTACGTCCACTCACTCTAACATGTTTATTGTCTTTCCCCTGGGCTTTTCGGTTTCCGTGCCCAGTTTGCAGTTCAAGTTTGGTGTTTCACATCGCGGTTTGGAGGCTAGTGATCTGAGCTACCTGTGTTTTCCAGTAGGTTCTTGTTTCGCCTACTGACGTATATGTTGTATATATTTTATACTAGAGGTCGCTCTGATAAATTCTGATACATGTTTATACGGATTTTCTCGGATATACATATATACATAGTACAGTTTGTTTACTGTTATTGATTATATTGATGTTGAGAAATCCGGATGGGATTTGTGCCCACGGTTTGGCTTTTGTGGCATAGGATGAAGTGTTATTTTCTGGGTGCAGGTTATGGTAATTCCACGTTAGAAATGAAACTCTGCCGAAATTTCGAAATTTTTTTGTTGGTTCGTATTTTCAGAAGGGGTTCGATTCCGGTTTAGGTAATTGAATCGGGATTGGGTCCTTTCACAATGTCTATCCGGATTTCTCAAATCCACAAATTACATAATCAAAGTAAAAGTAACTCTTTTTACAATTGTTGTCCAAAATTCGATAAGTATTCAAAACACATTACAAAAGGGAAGAAACTAAACATAGTACTCAAAGCGACTTCTATTTCACACATATATAAAGCTAGTAGGTTAAACTAGGAACCTACTAGAAAAGAACGGTGACTTGAACTCTACGCCTTCGACGATGACGTACAACCACATGATAGAAACTGCAAA
The DNA here is from genome assembly GCA_946800695.1 of Geum urbanum. Taxonomy (NCBI): domain Eukaryota; kingdom Viridiplantae; phylum Streptophyta; class Magnoliopsida; order Rosales; family Rosaceae; genus Geum; species Geum urbanum. The sequence continues at coordinate 2,546,599 of OX327014.1, forward strand.
CTGGGCAATAGGAAACCGAAAAACTCAGGGAAAGGCATATAAGATAATAAAACTGTTAGAGTGAGTGGACGAAATTTTTTTTTTTTTAACTAAAATATAAATATGTCATGCCTTTCACATTGTATGCATTTAAACATAATGCGAGTCTAAAACTGCGGGGTCCCTCTCTCAGACGCATCCGCAACAGTACAATCTAAATCACGGGATCCCAGACCCACATGTGATTAAATAGCAAGAAAGACCTCGGGTCAAGACTCTGTCCCCCCCCCCCCCCCCGGAGCATCTTAGGGATCAGCCGAGCATGCCAGTGCATTAATGCTACTACTACCTTTGAGACTGTACTCTGTGTAAAACAAATCATATTTGTTTCCATGCAAATGCATAATCATAAATGTATAATCGTACAATGCATAATCGTAAAATGCATAAATCAAGACTCGTAGGTCAACAGTGAAAATAAAATATTCACTCACAGTATACAGCTAGCTCGAATGTCCAGCAGAAGTTCCATCGCCAAAATCTCTCATGATTTCCTAAATAAATAACAGGTTCGTTTGATATCAGAATCCACCAAAATATACGAAAATCAGTATAGAAACCTTCCCGGAAACTCCTCGAAAAAGTTAAGATTTCTGCCTCACCGGAGCTCAGCCGTGGGCGGCGGCGCGTGGCTGTCACGCGTCTCCACCGGCGGTGGCGCGTGAACCACACACGCCTCCAGTGCAAACTAGTCCGATGAGAGCGTTTGACCACTCGTTGGAAAGATCTCAATGAGCCCAACAACTTTTCCAACTAGACGTAGACCCAATTCCACAGCGATTGGCCGTAATTGAGCCCGAAAGTCCACGAGTCGAAAATCGTCGGAAAACTTTTCTGGTCGATTTCGACACCGTTGACGCACCTCGTTCCCCCAAAGCATAAGGGTTTTGATCCATGGACCATACCCAGTTGATTCCACCCCCTCACCATGCCGAAAATCGGCCGAAGCACCGTCGACAAATTAACCCGGAAACGGACGGGTTCACGGCCTCAAAACCACCACAAAACTCACCCAAAAATCAACAATATATACATGAATGGAAAGAGAGAAAGAGCTTTCAAACCATACCAATAATGCCAGCAACGGTGGCTGGAATCGGCGGGTCAAAATCGGTATACGTTTAGGGTAAAATACGTGTTGATGCGTATATGTACGATTTTCTATATTTCTACGTAAAAATCCGTATTTCAACCAAAAATTCAATATTTATACCAAAAATTTCTGATCAGATCAATGGCTGAGGTTTGATCTGATCAAGATCCAACGGTCCAAAATAAACTGCCAAGCAAAATATTTTTAAAATACATATTTTCACCATATGAACTTCCAAAAATCGAAAGAAATAGCTCGATAACCCGAAAAATTCTCTGAAAAATTCTTACGAGCACGAAATTAAATACTCTACGACTTCCGCGAAGAAAGTCGGATCAAATTCTCTCCCGATAAAAATGTCGTTAATAACCTCACGATACGAATAATTCGTAAAAATTAGCGTAACCTTAATTCGGGTCGTTACATACATATATATATATTTGATCATATATTTATGTTTTGTCTCAATCTAATTAACTATCTCAGGTGCTTCTCCTTCGCTGGACCAAGTTCGATTTCTTCATTTACTTCTAAACCCCTCATCGCGACTCGATGAAGGCACACAAATGGATCCAAGTGGAATTTACAAAATGTGGGCCAAGGCAAATTATGAGATCAAGAGCAATAAATCGATCAGCCCCATAACCCCCCCCATTACTTTGCCTCAACAAATTTGTGTTATATGAATGTCAAGCTAGATGAATCTAGCCGAGATCTTTGCTCCACCTTGAACGTATTGTTCGATCAAAGCAAAACAATCAATTATTCACAAATCCAATTTCAATCCCTAAACTAAACAAAAATATACATTTCAGAGAGGCAAATCTAGTCGTGTCGTGGCTGGGGCCAAGTGATGAAAAGAGAAGACGATGCAAGTGTGGCATCACCGGCCGGGAAAAGAAGAAGCGGCGGCAGCGTCGATGTTCGAACAAGGAGATCGACAAATGTGGTAAAAGAGATGATCATATCATAAGTCAGTCAAAGATGAAAAATGTTGAAAAAAAATAATCTATCAGATAACGACACGTATCAAAAAGAAAAATTAACTCTTAAGAGAGTTTAACCTGAACCTGAGTGCACAGCAGCCTGATACCGTCTCATTCCAATGGCCCCGGATTTAGCCCAGTAGGCAACTAGTCCTCCTATCTCTATTTATAGGCCGACGACGACGACCAGAGGCCCACTAATTCTCTCTCTCTCTCTCTCTCCATTTTCTGCGGGGTTGATTATTAAACAAAACAACAAAATCAGAGTCCAGAAATAAACATCAACCTGAGATCAGCAGCACGTATTGTAGATCTCCTCTCAATCTTCACCAATCTCCAATTTATAAGGTACAATCTAACATCTTTGTACGCATTCATCTACAGATCTGCTTTTTGTATATTACAGATCCCCTTCCTAATCTTAATCTTTGTTAAGATTTATATTTTCAGGGGTTTATTCATGCTTATTCATTCGAAAATTGTGTTAATTGAATCATCAAGTTGAATTCTTGTTTTAGTTTTCAAGGGTTTTATGTTTGGACAAGATCTTCATTTTGAAAGAAAACGATAGTTCATTGTGAATTTGGTTTCATTTTTTCTTTTTGGTTGAATAAGATACGAAATTGTATTAGCGCAACTGAAAATAATTACATCGATCATTACGAGTGCTGTAGTTGTTAATTGTTGGAGCTGAAATTGGTATCCGTGATGTATGATATTGGATTGCAGTGTCTAGTAATGTGGAGGTTTAAGCCTTTTATGCACAAGGAGTCTGCTGGGCTGGAAGGCCGGTCCATCGACGTTGGAAACCTCAAGATTCAAGTGAGGAATGTGATCGCTGAAGGAGGTTTCTCTTGCGTTTACTTAGCTCGGGACCTTGTCCATACCTCCAAGCAGTATGCTTTAAAGCACATCATATGTAACGATGACGAGTTGCTCGATTTGGTCATGAAGGAAATCTCTGTCATGAAGTTACTCAGAGGGCATCCCAATGTGGTCACTCTTTATGCCCACACAATCATGGATATGGGCCGCACGAAGGAGGCGCTCCTTGTTATGGAATATTGTGATAAGTCTCTTGTTAATGTGCTCGATAGCAGGGGAGCTGGCTTTTTTGATGAAAAGCAGATCCTTGCAATCTTTAGAGACGTATGTACTGCGGTTTTTGCCATGCACACACAGTCCCCGCCCATTGCTCATAGGTTGCCACTTGTTTCCAACTCTCTCTCTCTTTTTTGTGTGGCATTTTTTGGTTTTACTTCACGCACAACATAATCTTGTAAAAAGGTTCTATATAGTAGTTGTGGTTCGTGACACTTACCAAAAGAAAAGTTATAGCGATATTTATGCAACCTTTGCCTTGTTAAAAGTTTGAAGGAGTTCTGATTAATCAGAACAAGATGATTAAGAGTATTATAATTGTTATAACTTGATATTCGTGCAGTATTTAATAATTGATATTTGATGTTTCTTTGCATTTTCAGAGATTTGAAAGCTGAGAATCTTCTGTTGGGGCTGGATGGATTATGGAAATTGTGTGATTACGGTAGCACCTCTACAAATCACAAGCGCTTTGAGAAGCCTGAAGAAATGGGTATTGAAGAAGACAATATCAGAAAGCACACAACACCTGCCTACAGAGCCCCTGAGGTTGAACATTTAGGTTGTTTCATTAGTTAAGCATAAGCAGTGTAGTTTTTGAAGTGTTTGATTCACTTGTGTCTCTTCTCTTAACTAGATGTGGGATCTATTTCGGAGAGAACTTATAAACGAGAAAGTAGACATATGGGTAAGTTGATTGGTCCTCCCGTTCCATAATTCAGAAACAGTAGAACATGGTCATCCAAATGTCACTTGGAGCTGACACAACAATATCATTTTGCAGGCCCTTGGCTGCCTTCTCTTTCGCATTTGCTACTTCAAAAGTGCATTTGATGGAGAGTCAAAGCTGCAAATTTTGAACGGAAACTATCGCATTCCGGAGTTACCTAAGTACAGTTCGTCAATAACAGATCTCATCAGAGATATGCTTCAGGCATCGCCAGATGACAGACCAGACATCACGCAGGCAAGCGCTTTGCTTGATTGGCCATTCATCTCCATGAATTTAGGTTAGTTTTAGATCATTTGAATCCATGCAACAGTAGGTGTGGAGATTCTAATACTTGTTGCTGATTTCTTTTCTTCTCTTCTGTGTTGACAGGTGTGGTTTCGTGTTAATGAGCTGTTACCAGTTGGTTTACAGAAGGCTTTACCTGATAGAGGACCTGAAGTTCACTCTGCTGGCAAACATGAAGGTGAGCATGGGATCACTTGTTATCTAAAACTTTGTTTATCTATCTAATTTGTTATTTAAATCTTAGTTAAAGCTTCTTCTTTTGTATGAAGCTGTTTATCATTCATTTGGTATTTGACATGAGGTGTAAACCTATATTCTAGGTTATCCTTTTCAAAGAAATCCTGGTTTTAATTTTGAGATGTCATGCTACTGTACTAAAACTGCATCAAAAGTATTAGTTAAACACTAGAAAATTTCATAAATGTTTTGAAGCTTCCAGTTCTTAATTGGCCGCTTTATTGCAAATCTGCAGGTCTCTCGTGGCCTGCAAACAAGTCACCCGAAATGCCTCGTAGAAGCCCACCCCCACCACCTTCAGTGGGAGAATCAGCTAGAAATCCATCACAACCTTCAGGTATGTCCAAGGCAGGGGGAGCTGGAGGGCAACTTGGGGCATTTTGGTCCACTCAGCATGCTGAGGATTCACTTGTCTCTGAAGACAAGACTGTACCTATGTTTGATGAGTCAACTAGCAATGTTACATCAAAACATGATTGGACTTTACCCAAGAACAATAGCCCTGCTGCGAGAAGAAATTGGCATGTGAAATCACACAAGCATGGAGATGGACTTCCAAAGGACGTTGAGATAAGTTTGTTTCAGATGGATACAGACCATGGTGCTGAAAGGCCAAAGGCATCCACACCTGAAAATGCAAATAGTTTTCAAGATGACACGTTCAACTCTTTTGTTGCTGAATTTGATACTAATAAACTCAGCTTGGGAGCTAGTAATAGCAAATCCGGAAAAGAAAAAGCATTAGAGACTGAGGTGGAGAGATTGAAGGAGCAGCTGAAGCAAGCCAACTTAGAAAAGGCTGAAATAACTTCCAAATTTGAAAAGTTATCTGCCATTTGCCGATCTCAAAGGCAAGAGTTGCAGGAGCTTAAGCAGACGCTGGCTGCTAAAACACCATCACCGAATAAAGATGCTCTGAGAAATCAAACATCGCCTGGCAGTCAATCATCTGCGACCCCTCCGGTAATCATTAAGTTTGTCCCAAATTGGTCCACTTTTTATGGTTTATCAGTATATTAGGTGTTACATCATTGAATTGATCATTGTTGCAGCAGAGGGAGAAGATAGAGGGAACCATTTGGGAACTTCATCGGGATAAATCTGGCCGGAACACTCCAAGTCCAGAGACAAAGTCATGGCAGCCATTTGCAGAATCACAGCAGCCTTCTTCAGTGGACAACACTACCAAATCTGTCAGGACAAAAAACATTCAGCAGAACAAGCAAGCAACAGTGCAAGTAAATTCTGGTTTTGACTCGTGGGGATTTGGAACAGAGAACTTTTCTGCCGCGCCCACCGGAAGCACCCAGACGTCAAGACCTACGGGTGAAGGAAGCATTTCACAGCGTTTTAGTGATGCAAGGGCAATGGAGCGCAAGCCAGCTTCTGAACCTGCTGGGTGGGCTGGTTTCTAATTAGAGCCATCTGGAATGCTTTCTATGAGGGAGGTATTTGAACAACCCTGACATTCTCATCATCAACATTGCCGAGATAAATCAGGATGGAAAGTAAGAGATGCATGCTTTGATTTGAATTTGATTGCACGTTTGAATGGTCGTGTTTTATAGATTCTGTTCTGCCCTCTTCTGTGGGATAACTTGTATACATGTTCCTCTAAACTATGTGACAGACTTATAAAGTGTGTGCTACGCTGCGTATGTCAATTGTTGGCTAAGAAAATAATCTGTTTCCAGACAAAGCAAACTCAACAAAGGCTGAAGGCAGAAAACCGATATGCTTGCGTAGGAAATATTACGTAGTCAACGAAAAGATAAGAGACGAAAAATAGAAGTCTTTTAAAAAATGAGCATATGATTAGGCTAACAGAGAAAAAAAATCGAGCTGAAGGAACACAAAAGAGAGAGAGGCAGAAAATTAAGAAAGTGTTTAAGGAGATTAATTTTCCGTAATTTTCGGTGTGTATCTTGTCTTAATTAGATACGGATAATTAGATAGATACATAAAATTCCTGTCATATCGGAACACTTATTATAACAGATTGTATCAGCCTGTATTTAAGGCGTTCTATTAATGAAAGAGAAACAGTTTTTCCCGTTTATGTATTTTCTCTTACAACACGTTATCAGCACGCTCTTAGAGTTGATAGCCATCATCACCAAAAGAAAAAAGAAACCTAAAAGCTAACATCACCGCCGCCGGCCACCGTGCTCCACCGTCGGCCTCTCTCTCGCTCTCATCTCAGCATCCCTCACTCAAGCACAAGTTCTTCAAATCGTTTCAAGATTGCTCGTCTTCCGAGGAATTGTTTCAGAAGGGCTTTTACCTCAAATCAATCAATAAGTGTAGCGGTCACACCGAGCTTAACACCCATCGAGGTAAACTTTTCTAAACCATCCATCTCTAGATCTAGCAAACTTACTTACCGCAAAACCCTATATCTAAGTTGATGATAATTGTAATAAGAATTGCTTTCTATTACATGTTTACCCTAGTTCCTATGGACTTATATCCATAGAATATAAGCGACGGTCCTGGGGGAGTCACGGTTTAGAAAAGAAAAGAAAAGGAAAATCGATCCCATGTGACAGTTAGTCACGGTAGCTGGGTGTGGTTTTTGCCACTGTTTATGATCGATTTGTGACCATATATCATGGATCACGTTCTTATTCAATAAAACTTGAAAGTTTTTGTGATCGTAGTTTTCGATCGTTATTGATAAAACATCTTTGTGTGTTTTTGTAGATGTGTTCGAATGAGCCAGCTAGGCCAAAATTTGACATCTTTGACCTTCAAGGCAAGGAATATCACCGTTGGGTCTTAGATGTGGAAACTACATTCATCGGAAAGAGATTGACCAACACAATCAAACCCTCTGGGCCTAGAACAAATCTCCTGCCCCCACTGAAGAATCAAAAGCTCAAGCTCTCATGTTTTTGAGGCGTCATATTCATCCAACTCTCAATAAGCATTATTTAAACAAAACTGATCCCATGGTATTGTGGGACGTTCTGAAGCAACGCTTCAACAATGTACATGATGTACAGCTTCCTGAGTTGACTGCTAGATGGGAGCACACTAGACTTGTGGATTTTTCCAAAATCCAAGAGTTTAATCAAGCCATGCTAGATTTGTAGTCCGAGTTGAGTTTTTGTGGGGTGAAAAAATTTGAGAATGACATGATTGAGAGGGCGTTACAAACTTTCCCAACCTCCATGAGCATTCTCGCACATTAGTACCGAATTGAGTACGAACAAGGAAGAATTACCACCTTCAGTGATCTCATTAATAGCCTTGCGAAAAAAGAACGACATTATGAGATCATCCTCAATAATAACTCAAGACCATCTGGTACTAAGAAGCCTGAGAGTTACCAAACTGGAGGAAAGGCACGAAAAAATAAGAAGGTTGCTCGTTCAGAACCTTATGTTCGTGGAGGACATGCGCCACGTGGAGGTAGAGGAGGGCGTGGGCGTGGCCAATGCCATAGCTAAATTCTGACTTGGCATAGAGATCAGAACGCCAACTCCAACAAGGACCAGTCTGGTTTGGTTTCTGATGGTCAACGGTCCTAACATTCTGGAAGATACGTTTAGTTCAAATGTGGTTCTACTAAGCATATGCACAAACAGTGTCATGCTAGTAGAGAAATCCAAAACATCTACAACAAGCACAAACAATATTTGGCTCAAGAGTCGAATTATGCTGGAGATTTAGAGATGGAGGTTGACACCAATCTCATTCTTGCAGATGACAAGTGGAAAGGTCTTGCTACCTCGGATTTTGATTAAGCCTATGTAAAAGGCATTGTCTCTGTAATCTTTCAAGTTTTAGTTTTATTTTTGGCTTACTTTTTGGTCAAGAATTTTTAAAGACACTTGTCTTTGTTTTATGCATAAGAACACATCTATGATGTAATTTTTGTCGGCAAGCAATGAATATTTCTCTATTTTGGGTATATGAAAGTGTTTTGAGAATGTTCTATTCCATGTAATTCTTATGTATGGTTCGATGTTTATAAGTATATGGCAATATGAGACAATGATACAATACTAACGTGACACAAAGGAGAGGATGTTATCTTGAACTCGGAGAAATTTTTGATTCATTGAAGTATTGCACTTCGATCCATCGAAAATACACTTTGATCCATCAAAGCTTATCCTCGGGTCCTATGGTTGCACATTTTGATCCATCGAGCACTTCTTCGACCCATCAAAGAGATGCCTCAGGTCAATTTTTTGACCCATCGAAAAATTGATTCGACCCATCGAAGACATCGTTCTGGACAATTTTTGGACCCATTGAAGCTTTGCTTCGACCCATCAAAAATAGTATCAGAAATTCACATTTTATTTTGGGTTCTTCGATGCATTGAAATTTTCCTTCGACCCATTGAAGATGTAACCTGGGAGTGATGTACTTAGATGAATTTTTTCATCTGTATCATTGGCTTATGATGTTGTTTATACATCGGTTTTATTGGAAAATATTGGAAAAAAAATTCGACACTTGGATTTCAACACCAGATGTGGTTATACATCAGTTTGTGTCATGCCATATCAGCACTCAACAAGGGTCACACCCTTATTTAAATCTTTAAGTGTATACTTAAAGTGTACTCCTGGTCTTTGTTACAAAGACTTATTTATTTACATTGATTTTGTAGATGTCTCAAGGCGAAATTGAGTGTCTAGCAGATAGTGGTACTACCCATACCATTCTGCTGAATAGACAACTATTTGTGGATCTTTTCCCATACAAATCATCAGTGACAACCATGATTGGTGCAGCGCCCGTTATACAAAGGCGTGGTTCTGCAGAGTTTCTGTTGTCCCATGGTACAAAATTATATATCATTGATGCCTTATATGCGCCAAAGGCCAATCGAAGCTTGCTAAGTTTTAAGGATATTTGTGCCAACAGATTTCACTTGGAAACCTATTGTGAGAAGGAACAAGAACTATTGTGTATAACCTCTGTTGAATATGGCTGCAAGCGCATTTTAGAGAAGTTTCTGGCCTTCTGAGCCGCCTCCATCCACCGTCGATTACCGCCGGAATTTCCTCAACTTTAACACATCGATTCTTCCTCCTCCGGCCACCAATGAAGGCGATCCACCTATCAAAATGATAATGAGCTCAAGCCCAACAACTTCCATGAAGTAACCACGGCCAAAGGAGGCCGGAATCAAGCACACCGACGCCAAGAAGCTCACGGCCTAAACTGGTCAGCTTTGACCTGTGGGTCAACGCGGGTCAACAGGCATTTTTCCAAAATGGAAACTTTCCCTTTATATCTCGTATTTATATCATATACATACCATACACATACATGCCCAAATCAACGGTTCAACACAAATTTGATGAAGATCGGACGGTCACGATTAAATTAACATTCACCAACCGACTTCAAAACTCGATATAACATTGCTCGCTTAACCGAAAAATTCCTCGAAAATTGATCTACGCATTTTATGCTTGATTCTTAACGTCTTTCTCTTTACATTTAGCTTTGTTTAGAACTTAGTATTTTTTTATCTTAATTACTTTATGATTTATAGGACAAAATAAGGAGGAATCCATAAAGGAGGCAAAAATGAGCTCAAAACCTACCAAAGTGGAAGTTCATAAAATGAGGAGGAAAGATGAAGAAGAATGGGCCACGATTTATAAAGAATGGATCAAAGATCACTAAGATGGGTCAAGACCATGTTCATGTGTCCAAGAAGGTCCAAGATCATGTCAAGATTCGGCCACAAAGAAGCCCAAAAGAAGAAGATGGATGAAAAGCTAGAAATCAGGAAATCTGCCTGTGCAGATCAGCCCACTTCAACGGGCCACCGAAAACGGACCAGAAGAAATTATGATACGAATAATATGTCCCTGGAAAGCTCTAGAAGTTAACTTTCCAGCTCAAAAAGAATCACTCAATTCGGACATATAAATCTCCGGGAATCACTAATTTAATGAAGAAATGTCAACTTACCCGGGTGGAGTTAATTCATTCCTAATTGGGAATGGACTAGGGTTTTTAATATCCTATTTAAAGGGGAGCTCGACCAGAACTAAAGCATCACTCATTCAAGAAGCCAAATCCCTGTCCATAAACACTTTGTCTCCTCCAAACTCAAGAATTCATCAAAGAGCCGAAATCCTCCACACTCCAACAAACACTATCCTCCATTAGAGTACCTTAGGCAATCCGAGGGTTTCTCTCCATTCACTAGAAGGCCATCTATACGATTTGCGACTGCAATCACGACACAAAAAGTATAACATGTCACCTTCTATTTTCTTTTTGTATGAACAATTGATTTTTAAGGAAGAGTTTAAAGAAGAGTTTTTAGTTTTCTATTCTTAATGCTTAAATTAAATTTCGAGCAATCTTGGTTTAGGTTATGATGTGTCTAGAATTCGAGCAATCTTGGTTCAAAAATACTGTTATTTGAGAGATGCATGAAAAACGTAGTAAATGCTTAGAGTCTAAATAGGTTGCATATAATATGTTTAGGTTATAAAGAGATAAGGTGAGAGATGAGATGATCACTTGTAAAATAGTGTTTATTTTCGGTCTAGTAAGCATGTTTAGGATTTTATGTTCTTTAATTGTTTCTACTTGTCTATGAGTGAAGCATGGTAGAATTTAAGGTTCTAAATCTGTTTGGTGGCCATTATTTTTTTTAATTTCTTAGATTATAAAAACCAACTTATAAAACCCCCCTAAACCATAGCGTAATCATACATGCACCCTCAATCCCCGGTTAAGAACGATACCCTATTTACCAATGCTACATCTACAACAAAAGGGTTTTAATTGTTGTGTCTTTTCTGATTTCTAAGTGTTTAATTTAGTAGTTAGTTTTGGGCATATCAAAAATTTCCAAAAGCTCGAAATCAAATCCTCTACAATTTCCATGAAGGAACAAAAACCAAATTCATGCCCAATAATTTAGTCGTGAACAAACCCACGAGTACAATTAATTCACAATAATCACGGCTCGGACCAATATGTGCACATTCCACGGTTCTGGTCGTTACAACATGAGAGTGCCAGATGTCATTGCTATACCCAAATTAAGTAACTTTAGACCACGGAGTGCTCATGCTATAAAGTTGAGACGTTCACTGTATGGATTGAAGCAATCCGGTAGGATGTGGTATACACGCCTCAGTGACTACTTGATTGGGAAGGGATATAAGAATGATGATTTATGCCCTTGTGTGTTCATTAAAAGAACAAGTTCAGAATTTGCTATAATAGCTGTCTATGTTGATGATAATGATATCATCAGAACTCTTGAAGAGATCAATGAGACTGTTTGCTACTTGAAATCTGAATTTGATATGAAAGACCTTGGTAGGACTCGATTTTATCTCGGATTAGAGTTTGAACATCGAGTTGGTGGAATTCTTATTCACTAGTCTGCTTATGTCTAAAAGATGCTCATGTGATTCAATATAGACAAGGCACATCCTGTTAGCACACTAATGGTTGTTCGTAGTCTGGACCCCAAGAAAGATTTGTTTCGTCCGCTAGATGACGATGAGGAGATCTTGGGATCTGAAATTCCATATCTTAGTGCCATTGGAGATTTGTTATATTTAGCTCAGTGCACATGTCCAGATATTTCATTCTCAGTAAAATTGTTGGCTAGATTTAGCTCTGCACCTACGCAACGTCATTGGAATGGAGTAAAACAAATCTTCAGATACTTGAAAGGTTGCATTGACATGAGTTTATTCTTCCCTTATAAAGAATATAGAGAGAATCATGCAATTCCCGGTGAAGAGAATGTTGAATCATAGCATTTGAGTTCTAGGCATCTTAATGCCTTAAACTGTGCAGACCCGAACAGGTCCTTCGATCCATCGAAGGATTTCCTCGATGCATCGAAGGATGCAGCCTGGATGGATCAGAGTATCCCCTTCGATCCATCAAAGGAGTTGTTCGATCCATCGAAAGATGGACCTGGTGTAAGTGATTTCACTATGGGAAACACAGCTATATCTTGGAGATCAACAGAGCAAACCCTTGTTGCTACTCACTACCACATTTTTAACCATTACCAGCGAAACGAAAACTAAGGCCGACGATTTAAATCGTCGGCCTTAGTTTTCGTTTAGCCGGTAATGGTTAAAAATGTGGTAGTGACTTCCTCGAATCATTCTGAGATAATTGCTTTGCATGAAGCAGTTAGAGAATGTGTTTGGCTCAGTTAATCATTGGTCATATTCGAGGCTCCAGTGGATTGAAATCTACTGTTACTGATCCTACTTGCATCTTTGAGGATAATGTTGCATGCATTGAACAAATGAAGTTGGGTTTCATTAAGAGTGGCAATACCAAACATATATCACCGAAGTTTTTCTTTAATCAGCAACAACAACAGCTATTGAATATCCAAGTGAACTAGACTGGTTCCGTTGATAATGTTGCGGACTTGTTTATCAGGTCACTTCCTAAATCTACTTTTGTGAAACATGTGAAAAGCATTGGTATGCGCAGGTTATCGGAACTCTTAGACTGAGTTTATAGTCAGGGGGAGTTACATTTCTGTAGACATCAGGGGGAGTCTACACCACATGTAGTAGCTTTAATAGTTGGTGCGTTGTACTCTTTTTCCTTAGACCAAGATTTTGTTTTACCCATGAGGTTTTTGTTTGCTTGGCGAGGTTTTTAATGAAACAACAAGTCATGCATCATTCTTAAGGCCATCCACACAAGGGGGAGTGTTTAAGGAGATTAATTCTCCATAATTCCCGGTGTGTGTCTTGTCCTAATTAGATACTGATCTTAATTAGATAGATACATGGAATCTCTGTTATATCGGGACACTTATTGTAACAGATTGTATCAGCCTGTATTTAAGGCATTCTATCAATGAAAGAGAAACATTTTTTTCCGTTTACATATTTTCTCCTACAACCGAAAGAAAATATATAGATAGGCCACGAGAAGGATAAAAAAAGGGGGTTGTCGAACCCATGCACTCCAACATTTTATACACTTCATTTACCACTATGTCAACCGAGATTCATTGCAAGAAGGTACACAAAAGGCTATTTACAAAACCCCAGGGAGGTGCCCACCCTCGTCCTATCATGGCTCCGCCACTGCTTGCAGCTGATGATAATGGCACCCAAATGATATGACATTAGACAATAGACATACCCTAAGCTATTCTCAAACCTTGAAAGAGGTGCCATAGCTCATCATCAAGCACACAACCATTCCCATTATGACAATGAAAACCATTAAACCAAAGACCATTCAGGGTCCATGAGCACATCATTTCTCCGGTGTACTAGGTAAAATTTCCTGGGTCGGGCTTTGAGATCTCAATGCATGCTTGGCCTTATGCTCATTGGGTTGGACTTTTTCAGGGCTCAAACTGAACCTGAAAGCAGTTGGGCTCAAAGGTCGCCAGGTCGTCCATAGAGTTTTTGGGTCCTTGGGATAGCAAAATTGATTTACAAATTCAACACTCCCAAGTTATTTGAGAATTTTTTAGGATAGTTGCAAGTTTTTTTAAGGAGCCGAGGATGGTTCAACCACTATGTTCCCTTAATGTATGTTTTTTTTCACCTTCTATTAATAGAGATGGTCTCCTAACATCGCACTTTGGAAGAGATAGAAAACAATAGAGAGAAAGTGTTGACGTATGTCGACAGCAGATTGTGAAAGCTGTTCTAGAATGGGTACTGGACTGCATCGCTTTTGCCCAAAGAGACTGTTTTCTGAATTGCCGTGAAACCTGTTCAATCTTTTCCGATTTGCCATCATTAACTAAAAATAAATATAACAGTCCGTTGAGGAGAGCTGTTATCTCTTATTATTATTCGAGATGTTCTATGTCAACTCATTAGTACTCTCATTAAAGAATGCTCAAGAATTACTGCACCGCTCTTATTTCTTTATATTTTAAAAAAAATGTGCATACCAAAGAAAGAACGATGCAAAAAGAATTACTTGCTTACGGTGGGAAAATCATTTACCAGAAGAGAAAAACGAGACAAGAAATAAAAAAAAAAAATAAGAGGAGAGAAGGAGGAAGTCGCAAGTCGCAAAGCCCATTAGCATACTGAGAACTGAGAACTGAGAACTGAGAAGAAGAAGAGAGAGACTTGCGTCGAGCTCCGACCACCACTTACTCTCTCTCGCCTACTCTCTCTCGCCAGGAGAGACTACTTCTCTCTTTGTCTTAATTGAAAGTCGAGATCTTTATTTTCCGGTACCACCGCACTTGTTCCGAATTCGGCTCTGCTGACGCAAGCAAGTGCTCAGCTTTGCCATGGCCTACGAGCCATACGATAGCAGCGGTGAGTTCATTTTCTTTCTTCATTATTATTATTATTATTATTATTATTATTATTAGTTTCGGTAATAAGGGTTCCCTCAACTGGAAATTGGGATTCTACTTGGAACAAATGAAATGAATTAAATTGGGGATTTAGGGTTTCTCACTGCCCTTGTAATTTGGTACAAATATTGTCGCTTTTAGACTAATTTTGACTTTGAGAGCTGCTAATACTGCATCTATAGTATCAATTTCACTTCATACTCACATATACGGATTTCATGAGCTTGTTAGCATGAGAAATCATATAATTATGTTTTCTGTGAAGTAAAAAAACAACTAAAGGATTGAGCAAGAAAGAAACTGAAAAGGAGCTTGTAATTTTTTTTTTGAAAGGGCTTGTTATTATGTTTGATTGATTCGGTTAATGTTGATATATGAATGTATTAATTTAGAGTTCAACTGTAGTTAACAGCATAATCAGCTGTTTCTTTTTTAATTTTCATTACTGGGGTTATAAACATTCAAGAAGTTATCTTAAAAGTGTGTAACATTGATTCACCCAATTATTACGTCGAGTGGTTTCCAAACCATTTAAGTTCTGCTTAGTTACTGCTCACTTAGTTCCAAAAGTATCATGCTTCATTTAACAGCTTTCCCTACAGACAATTAAGTAGAGCTTTCAAATTTGGGTAGATGTACGTTTTTGTAGATAGACAGTGATGTAAAAATTATGTCTAGATTCTTAATATTAATCGACTTCTACTTCTGTTCTGGAAACAAAAATGTGCAGGAACTGATGATGATCTTCCTCCATCACACCAGAATAGAATTTCTAGAGGGGGACGTGTTGCAGGGAATGGAAGATCTGGTGTGGGTTCCGTACCGTATTCTAGGATATACAGCGAAACTAGCATGGAAGCTCAAATTCATCAGCTTGAGAAAGAAGCATACAGTGCAGTTCTGAGAGCCTTTAAAGCTCAAGCTGATCAAATTACTTGGGTACTTTTATCTTTTGTTTTTTTTTGCTTGGATCTAATATTTTGTACTTGTTTGATCAGGTTTAAGTGATTAAATTATGAAATGTATATTCTCCAGGAAAAGGAAAGCGTGATAACAGAACTTAGAAAGGAGTTGAGGTTATCAAATGAAGAGCACCGAGAGCTTTTAGGACGAGTGAATGCAGATGATGTCCTGCAGAGGATAAGGTCTGATAAATACAAGAAACAATCTTTGTTGCTTGATTGATAAATAAGACATATATTTTAGTGTTTAGCTACTTGGTCTATTTGGCATTGTGATTGGTGCTCTGTTGGGTGATATCATCAGGGAGTGGAGACAGGGAGATGGGGTTCAACCGGCCATGCACAGTACTGTTCAAGCTGTTCATGATCCATTGCCCAGTCCTACTGTTTCTGCATCTCGGAAGAAACAGAAGACGACACAATCGATACATTCACAATCTTTTGCAGGGCCATCACCACCGTTCATTCCACAGCCTTCAGCCACACCCCACCAGCCATCTTCATCCAATGTAAAACGAGGATCTCTCCCAGTCCCAGTCCCAGCCCCCATCCCAACCCCAGGAGTCAAGGGCAAGAAACATAAATCTGTGAGTTGAAGAGTATTTACTCAAGAAGTAACATATAATAGGTTTAAGTTACTTATGTGATTGTTTGTAATCCATTTGTCAAATGTTGTTTGCAGGGTCAAAATTTACATGGTGCGTCTTCAATAAAGCCGCCCCCTTCCTCAGGAAAGGGTCAAGTTTCTAATAGAGTCTCTTCCGGAGCAATTAGGAATGAGCCTGTGGAAGGAGCAACACTTAATCCTTTCATTGGGAAAAGAGTTAGGACTAGGTGGCCCGAGGACAACAGCTTTTATGAAGCTGTTATAACAGACTATAATGCAGCTAAGGTAGCTTTGGCTCTTATGAATTATGTTTCGATAATTACTTATCTAATGTGAAGATGTGTAAATTTGTGTACCTGACATCCCTGTTATTTAATTTTTTGCCTTCTTTCAATCATGATCAGGGACTACATGTACTAGTCTACGATATTAATTCTGCAGACGAATCGTGGGAATGGGTTAATTTATCAGAGGTATGTTTGAATCTTTGTCCCTGTGGTCTGAAGTATTTGTATTCATTGTGTCATTTGAAATAGATACTTGTGGGCTTGCAGTGTCAAATTATTTCAGAGTAGGGCTTATATAAGTAATTGGCAGTCCAAACACAACAGGGTGTCTTATAAGTTATAATATGAGAAAACCGATAGGTAGAGATCTTGAAGTCAATTTTGAGACATGCACTGTGGCCAGGCGAAAGTCAAAACGCCTCGGCTGCGCCAGAAAAGGCAGTCTGCCCAGAGAACATATGCCTAACCTGAGATGGCCTTTTTTTCTTAAATTTTATTTATTTATCCACCAAATGCTCTCAGTTTTTATTTTTAAGAAGGTAGGGAACATTAGTAAATACCTAGACCACACCAGACCACTTGGGAGCAAACTATGGCCTGTCATTCTTCTAAACCTTTGTTGGCATACGAGGCATTTAAAGCCAATGCCATTTAAATCTACCCAGTCATTCTACGTCTAGCATTGAGACACATGGTCTACGGAGGGAAACTCTGTTCTGTTTGAATCTCTTTAGTTTCTTTGGGTAATTGCAGCTCTAGTGTTTGAACATGTTCAAGTATGGTTCCTCTTAAGAGTATATGGATCAGGTAGTAATCTCAACATTAAGTGTATAGTTAAAATTCCGTACTTGCCTAAATAACCTTGCACAAAGAGTCAAAGACATGCTCAGTCCTCCTTTTCAGAAAAACAAAAAACAAATAAACAAGAAAAAACATGCTCATTCCATAATTCTAATAAAGTATGCTTTAGATATCATTGCTTGAGATCATTCACATAAGGTCTTGGTAACTAGCACTATGTTTTAATTTCGCATTCAAAGAGGAAATGTATACGAGCAGGAAAGCTAGATATTGATAATCATTTTTTTCCAACTTTTTAACTCCATTAGAAATTTAGAACATATCTCATCTTTCACTGATAACTGATTAAATTTACCACTCGATAATGATACTATAATTTCAGAATTTGTACATGGCTTTTTATTTTAGCTTTAAACTTCGTGCACAGATATCTCCTGATGATATTCAATGGGTAGACGAAGATCCTGGTATCTCTCAACGTGGGGGTCATGGTGGATCAGGTCATGGGATGAATAGATCTACAGGCCGTGATAGTCTTCCAATTTCTGGAAGAGGTCGAGGAATCCGAAAGGGTCAATCAAGAAAAGATTTTCTCTCATCACAGAATGGCATTGGAAAGAAGGCTCCAGATGACATACAGTTACTTCACACAGACACGTTAATTAAGGAGGTCAGTGAAAATGGGTGGATCTGTATATGGTCAATGCATGTATTGGTTTGATAGTAGGTTACATTTTCTCAAAATATTTGGACAGGTAGAGAAAGTCTTTGGGGCTAATCATCCAGACCCTGTTGAAATTGATAAGGCGAAGAAAGTTTTGAAAGTAAGGAAATGTTAGTAGCCCCTAGTTTTATCTTTTAATACAAAGCCATCCCGTTTTATTTTCGCACCTGATCTATTTACTGAATCTGAGCAGGATCATGAGCAAGCACTTATTGATGCAATTGCAAAGCTCACTGATATTTCTGATGTTGAAAGCGGTAACTATGCTCATCTTTTTCTTTTCTTTCTTTTAATAGATATAATAATAATAAAAAAAATCTTACTGTAATTACTGAGATGGATAGCATACCAAGCTCTGTGTTAAATGGCTGATGCCTCATCCTGGAGTCTTTCTTTTAAACAGCTGAGGGCGGCCACCAGTTCTTACGTGGGCAAAAACCGATGGATTGATGATTATGGATGGGCTGAAACAGCACAAACATATATTGGTGGCATGAGGCTGAAGTGGAAGTAAGCATTAGTATGGTAGACAAGGTATAAGGATGCCAGATAAGTGAAAGAAAGGGGGATCTGGTTCGAATGCCACTCTTTTGTACAATGATATGTTGCTGTTATTATTAGGGTAGATTACGTATAAGGTCATTTACATAACATTTATATTAAATAAGGTCACCTAATATTTCATTCCCAAATTAGGTCACTTGATTTTTTTAAAAAAATCATCTCGTTTAAACTATTTACGCTAATGTCATCGTATATAAACTTCGTTTCTGTCTTTGTTTCACACCAAAAACCAATTCGACTCCAAATTTGGGAGAAATCCTAGCAAAGCTCTCTTTGCCGCTCTCATCTCTTCGTCGCTTTCTTCTCTCCATCGCTCTCCTCTCTCTGCTGCTCTCTTCTCTCCGTCGCTCTATTCTCTTTGTCGAGAGATGCAATTTCTCCTCTGTTTTCCTCTTGCCGTCTCTCCACGCTGTCGCCGTCAAGCTCGTCGATCGGTACAACTCTCTCTCTCTCTCTCATCTGATTCTCTCTCACCTACAACATGTGAATGCATGAGTGATTAATTTCTAATTTTGGTACAGTATTAGGAATGTAATTGTGACCTATCTCTTCTTAGTTTCTGCTATTGTTAGTTTTATTTATGCTGAAACTGATATGCTGTGTGAGATAGAACTTTAGTAATGTGTTTTGGTTGTTACGCAGTAGTGTTTACGTTAATCTGTGTGTATGTTAGTCTGTAATAGTGTATATATATATTTGTGTGCTTTGGTTGTTACAAAGTAGTGTCTACGTTAATCTGTGGTAGTGTGTATGTTAGTCTGTAGTAGTGTATACAGATTGATGTGTTTTGGTTGTTACGCAGTAGTATCTACGTTAGTCTGTGGTAGTGTGTATGTTAGTTTGTAGTAGTATATATATTGGTGTGTTTTGGTTGTTTGCGAAAAACTGATTTTCTTTTTTATAATAATGGTGATGACATGCAGGACAGCACCGATAGTGATCAGAGACATGAATTCAAGTCGAAAAGGAAACACGATAGGGTGGCAGAACCTATTGATGCCGGACGTGAGAGGTCGAAAAAAAGACATGATAGGCCGGCAGAATCAGTGAAACGCCAACTGAGGTCCCAGAAGAATGCTGTTGTAGCCCGAAAAGGTAAAGGGAAGTCACCATCTTCGCTGATCAAAGCTGTGAAGGGAAAAAAGAGGAAGATGATGAACCAGGACGCTCAGTTCGACTATGGAATAGGAAGAAGGCAACCGAAAACATTAAAGTCTAAGTAGTAGTATAGTGCTTTCTGTTGTGTTAGGGTCTAATGTAGTACCGTGTTGTTAGATTTTAATGTAGTATATTGTATTACAGAACAATACTTACCACGTTTTGAGACAACAGTAGTATATTGCGTTACAGAACAGTAGTCCCCCATTGTTTGTCTCTCTCTCTGAAATTTTGAAGAAGACGAAGAAAGAAAGGTTAATATAAAGAGGCAAAATTGGAAAGATAAAAAATATGGATAAAGAAAAATGACCTTAATTAAAATAAAAAATATAAATGACCTTATGTGAAATAATCTTTAATTGAACCTGTATATAATTTTCTATTATTACTATTCCCCCCAACGTGTAAGAACTCTGGGCTTGGGTGTTTTCAGGATATAGATAGTATTGTAGAATGATAGTTA
Source organism: Geum urbanum (assembly GCA_946800695.1). Lineage (NCBI taxonomy): Eukaryota > Viridiplantae > Streptophyta > Magnoliopsida > Rosales > Rosaceae > Geum > Geum urbanum. Next base: position 2,566,960 of record OX327014.1, read on the forward strand.
TTGTAGCTTGAGTAATAAAAATCGATTTATAGATATAGTGATAGGAGTAATTAACAACCTAGGTAAAGGCTAATGCTTGTGTAACATTATTTATGTAATAGTCATCAATCAGTGTTCATGCTTCTTCATGTAGAAATTGGGGTAATCTTTGTTTTGTCCTTTGTTTGGTAATAGACTAATAGTAGTGGGACGTGAAAGTCTTGGAATATACAGATTGGGCGTTTCCTTTGCAGTTGAACTCAGAAACTCAATTGGATAGCACATTGTCACATTCTGGTTACGCTTGATCTCGAACTGGAACAATTTATTTATTCATTATTGAAACATTTTGGATTGTATTCGGAAAACCGAACACCATTATCTTGATCCAACAATTTGTTGGAAACCTAATAATCAAATCCTTTGCTAGATTGCTCTAAATTTCAGTTTACCTATTTATGGCTTGCTATCAATTTTAGTTCACTACCTAAATTTTCAATTTTAATCGTTCCACTAATTTGTAGTACAATACTTAAAATCGAAAAGTAATGTTGTAAATTAAAGTTGATGGTTAATCACAAGTAGTGAAATAATTAAAATCAAAAGGTCAAGTAGTGAAATAATTAAAATCAAAATGTCAAGTAGTGAATTGAAGTTTATGACAAATCACACCTTATCATATTATTATTCGAGTGAACTCCAATTAAGCTTATCTTTTCTTCTTTTTCTTTATTTGAATAACAAACTACTCAACTGGTCGGAACCGAAGAAAGACGCCGCAATATGCAAAAAATATTGAGAGGAAGAGGAAACGAACAAAAAAGAGTGCAACACGAGCACTTCCCAAGAGGTCACCCATCCTAATACTACTCTTGCCCAAGGAAGCTTAACTTTGGAGTTCTAATGAAATCCGGTGCATTATTGATGGTATGATCGCACCCGTTAGTGTATGCGCAGTCAATTCATATAAGCCCCTCTCGTCTTTCGCCGGTTCTAGTAGCCCAACTAATTAAAATACCGACCATTTCCGAATCAACCGATTGGAACCGAAGAAAGAACATTTTAGAGATGTCAAATATACTTAAAGATAAAAGTTCAACCCTAGCACATAAGTTCCCGTGCAAGTCGTGGGGATTTAGTCAATCAGTCATAAATTCGTACAGAGAATAACACCATATTTTAGATGACAATTTAAACACATTATCTCAAAATAGCTAAACCATAAATAATTATATTTATCGGTGACTGCATTCAAGCAATATACACAGGTCACAGGGTTTCTCCAATGTCATAAATCAGCTACAAAATTAAGTAAACAAAATATTAACGTGATTTAATATAAAAAAACTTTTACATCTGAGAACCATCTTCACTGTCTATGTACACCGAAATTTAAACGCAGAAGCATTCCCTATTTCCCACAAAGTAAATAACACAACTTTTTGGTTTTAGACAAAACACACAATCCAATTAAATGTAGGACACATGTAATAATGATTATAACTTCAAAACAAAAGGAAAATCATACATACATCGTCTCCAATTAAGTTAAAGTTTTGTGTATTCTCTTTCAAGTATCAAAATAAATGCAAAACATTGTTCAAAGAGATCAGCATACTCCATAGTCATCTCCATCAGCACTGTATTTTGCAAATCATGTCGTCAAATTCCTCGTCTACCAGATTTTGATCCAAAGACATCAAATACTACAACAATGAAAACAAAAATTTGTTAGGTCCTAGTTCCTACAATAATCACATAAAAAAATGGTTACAGATTAAATTGAAGTTTAAAATTTTAGACATTGCTCTATATCAAATGCAACAACTAAGAAAGTGACCCATTGCCAATAGAAACAATTTCAACCCAACAACAGAAAATTCCATGAAGACAAAAGAATATGAGAATCGGAAAAATAATGAGTTGAATATAAAAAAATAAGTAAGTAAATTGTGCAGAATGGTCATGTTCCTTGTTCAACTCAATTGCTTTGTATCTGATTTGTAGTAGGAGCTGCACCTTTGGTTAAATTAGAAGAGATAAACAGCAAAATAGTCCTAGAACATACATTGATTTAGTAAATAAATGATAGAATATAAAATAACATACATAAGAATATCCCAGGTGCTCAGAGCAGAAATCAAGTTAACTCCATTCAGCTATTCTGCCTATTCATTCTTTCTAGAAAGTTTGAACCAATTCCATATATATGGGTTCCAACAAACAGTGAACACATCCTAGAAACAATTAATTGCCATTTATATTTTTATTGGGTAAATGAATTGTTTATACAAAGTGGTGTAGATTGAGAGCTCATTTATTATACTAACTATTAGATAGTGATCAAAGTATAGTATACGACTGTCATAGATTTACACAGAAACAAATATAAAGCATACCAAGAAGGAAACAATTTCATTACTATTATTACATTAAGCTTCCAGGTATCAAAAGCTAAACTAATTCAAACATCAAAATCAACAGACCAATAAGTGCTTGAAGCAGGAAATTGCACACGTAAGTCCAATTTCCAAGGAAGAGTAGCCACATGAAAAAAACTTGAACAAACAAAACTGTAACCAAGTTGAGGTAATTCAAGTAGAAAAGCATCAACTGGTTTAGTTAGTGGAGGTGATTAGCAACAATTAGTACTTTGTTTTAGATCAAAATATGTACTGTAATATATGTGTTGCTTTCATCAATTGCACTATGTAGTTTAGCAAGTCTTAGCTTCACTTGAGCAATACCCAAATCAATATATATATGGTAAAAAATGTACACCCAGAACGATTAAACCAAAGAAAGAATAAAAAGCAGAATTCAACAAAGTTTAGGAAGAGGGAGCTAGCAGTATCCACAAACCTCATTCAACCAAGTATAGTTTTTCATTTTGAATCAGCTAAACAAAACAAACTAACCCTTTCAACAACAAAAAAAGAACAACACAAACTAATGCATTTGAGAGCAATTAATTACCAACTAAGTATTTTCGAAACCAAACAAAAAGCAAAGCAATTGAGTCTCAATCCTCTTCAAACAATCACGGATGATGAAACGGATGATGACATAACAAAAACAGAAACGGAAATAGTTAAAACAAAGAATCGTAAAAAAGGACATCAATAGAAAAGAGTAGAAGCTCCGACAACGAAACCCAGTCTTCTAGATATGAAATAGAAACTCAAACTCGATCGATCATTACAGTATTCACAATTCCAAGATTGACAACACCGTGCAGAACCTATAATACAGATTATAATGTCCAAATGGTTTTACTTTTGTTTCTTTCTCTAATAGTTCTTGGCCAGTCTATATGCAGCAGCAGTACAGAGGTTATGCAAAACATTACTATAAGTACCAGATACACAAAAGCAATATGTTTATATAGGTATATATGTTCAACAACAGTGTAATACCTTCAAGTCACTGCCAGAGTATGAAAGGACCCAATCCCGATTTAGCTCCCTCAACCGGAATCAAACCCCTTCGAAAACACGAACCAACAAAAACCGTAGAAATTTTGGCAGAGTTTCGTTACTAACGTGGAATTACCATTACCTGCACGCGGAAAATACACTTCATCCTATGCCACAAAAATCAAACCGTGGGCACCAATCCCATCCGGATTTCTCAATATATCAACAGTAAAGTAAAACAATAAATATAATAGTACTTTACTGAAATCCGGTGTAAAATCGTATAACAATAACAACAGATTTCTCAGAGCGACCTCTAATATATAAACATATAAATATACCACAGTAGGTAGAACAATAAACATACTGGAAGAAACAAGGTAGCTCGAGCACTATGCCTCCGACCACGACGTGCGACACCAGAGCCTGAACTGCAAACTGGGCACGGAAACCGAAAAGCCCAGGGGAAAGACATGAAACACGTTAGAATGAGTGGACGAAAATAAATGTCTTTCACCAGTTAATATATATGTTTAAAACAACATATGCGAGTCTAGGTAAATAAAAACAATCAGTACACGAGGTAAAACCATAACCCTCCAGCGTATTGAGCATGCAAGTATAAATCGCACGGAGTCACTCATGGACACACACCGTGCTAGTACAGTCCGAATCACGAGGTCCTTGGTCCCCGTGATTCTAAGCCAGAAATGGCCTCGGTTCCGGGGAAACGCCCCTTACCGGTCAGGTCGGGATGACGACGTCCCTCTTGGCGGCCTACCATCGGGGATCAGCCGAGAGGCAAAGTGTATCGATACAACAACGTAACTGAGACTGTACTCTGTGAAAACCAAATCATAAACAGTTCAATGCAAATGCATGAAACAACATATAAGTGTATGTATATTCGTATACGTATATCCGTATAAATATAATCGTATAATCGTAAAACACATGCTCATGTAATCCGAAATCTCATACGCATGCTCAAGTTTGTAAATCAAATAAAAGACTCGCAAGAATTCCGTGAAAAGAAATTGTCCACTCACAGACTGGCGTAACGTGATACGCGTTAACCCGTGATCCGGCGGAAAGTCCCTCGCCAAACGAACGATAACGAACACCTGAATATTCACAAAATCTATATCTCAAAATCATAACTCGACAATACAAGACAAATCACGAGAAACCACCGTTCTCGGAAAAACATAATCAGATCACGACAAACTGTCGAAAATCCGGAAATCACACCTCAATACCTCACTATACTCTCGGATGCTCAAATCGAGAAACGAACCTCCCTACTGCGATCGGAGCGTGATTTCGAGTCAAACGACATACAACTTGTCAAAAATCCAAAAAGTCAAACTGTTGACCGTTGACTGCCGCCGTTGACCGCCGTCCACGGCGGCGCTGCCACTGACCGGAGAATTTCACGGCGGAGCTATACCTATTACATGCAAAATCACCTACTGAACAACTTTGTCAACTGCATCGAAGGCCAATTCTCACTCTAATTAGGTCAATTTCATGATAAACCGAATTGGTACACAAATTTCAATTCCAAAATTCTCCACACACAAGCAAAATTAGATCACCAAACTTACATGGTAGCTTCATGGTGATGAGGGCTACAAAGCCCACTCCAAATTGTAGCTCGAATCGGTGTAAAACATGGAACCCGAATTCACAAGTTTCTCCTCCATTTTTGGCCGGATTTCTCCCACTTTCCGGCGAGCCTTGCCGTGAAAGGAGGCCGGAGTCACCAGCAAGGGACCAAGGCGCATCGAATGGGACCAACCCCGTCCCACGGGGTGGCCGGAATCGATCGCCGCCGTGGAGCACCGATCCACCGTCGCCCACCATCATCTCTCCACTGAGTTGACTCAGTCAACTCGGTCAACACCCAAAGTGGAAATGTTTGACTTGCCCAATATGGCAACTGCTATTTATAGACTTTCCATTTTTGGAAACTTCGTACTTATACATTTCGATGAACTTCAAACACTTGTAACTTTCTCGTCGTAATTCCGATTCCGATAATTCTCGCGGCCACGAACTCATCTCGACGTACTCTTCAATAATCACCCGAAGTCAAATACATCGTCCAAACGGATAAAAAGTCAACTGTTCAACCAAACACACATTTAATTCGACTAAACAACCAACAATCGGAAATAATCACAACTAAATCTTCGTAACTCAAAATCATGCTCCGGAAGTTCCCACGAACTCGAAATTAAATTCTGAACAACTTCCGTGAAGAAACCGAAACCAAATTCTCGACCGGTAATTTAGTCGCTAAGTAGCTCACCATATTAATCCGTTTCCGTCGAAACTTCAAATATTCATAATTAATTCCTCGGTCGTCCAAATAATGATCCGGAACCGCCTACGAACTTGAAATCACACATAGAACGACTCTCGAGAAGAGACCCAGCTCCAATTCTCGGCCAATAATTTAGTTGTTAACAAGTTCGGCGATTAAAACAACTGTCGCAACTTTGTGACTACGCGGTAACTCACGTAAATAGCTGATCATACTGCTTCTTCTGGTCCGGGTCGTCACAGAGTACCCCTCGGTTGCCTCTGAAAGTTTATCAAAATGGAAAACAGGTTCCAGATTCTCTTGAGCAAGAAACACACTTAAAATCTTCTTCCGATTTTCAACATCAGGTAAATCAACATCTATACTACAAAGAAACCAAACAAAACAGTTTCATTATATGCGTCAAAATTGTGTCCAAAACATAAAGCTCATCTTTTTCTCAAACCAGACCATCTTGGTAAGCGACGAATATGTCAATCATTGCTAGAAACAAAGGAACCCAAAACAATATCAGATCTAAAAACCACATTTGATAAACAACCAAATTCTAAATCTTTCCTTTTGAAATATAGTAATATTGCATATGCAGTTTACATTGTAAATCCGAATTGAACACTAACTTAATCAAAATTACACACAAAAAAATGACCAATGCCTTTTTATGAACATAAAGCAAAAAAGAATATAGGTGCAGCAATTGATAAGAAGATCTGAGGATGTATATTTGAGCAGGAACCACACACTTCTATTTATTACAAAAAAAGGTGACTTCAGTTCATGCAACAACAAAAAGAACAAAAACGAAGAAAACTTACAGACCAAGGAAGAAAGACAACCATACCAGAGAGAGGAATCATGCCTGAGGCTGCTAAAATATTTGAGGATGCGGAGGAAGCAGCCTCGATTTCGTCGGGAAACTCTCAACGACAAACTACCAAATTGAAAAAAGAAAGGCTGATTAGAGGAGAAACACCATTATGTATTAGCATACATCAAGTCAAAATTACTCACGAAATTATTGACAAAATCGAAAAAGGTATTTGAAGAGAATGATCATACTACAGCATCGAATGAGGTAGAGACCTGGTCGGAATGAAGAATGAACCTAAAATCAGAAAGAGAGAAAAATCCCTAAATAAAAAGAAGCAGAATCACTATGTTGTCAGCATAGTCACAATTGCAAAACCAAGATAATCAGCTCAACCTCTAGACAACGTCAACATTAAACCAATTTCACAAAAGATGAATTGTATTTATGATAACCACAATTGAGCCTGAATCTCCTCAAAAACCAAAATTCGATCCCAATTACCTTAAACTGTTACTCACCTAACTGAAATTGATGGCATTGTTGATTGACCAACGTTCAAAACCCATTATCCACGATGAAGACTTCAATCAAATTCGAGAGTCGTCATACTACTGTCCTCCACAACTATCACCGACCACCTCCGCTTGTAATTTCTTCAACTCCTCCAACATCTTCATCTCTGCCCATAGACATAAAAAAATCAGATTCGAGCTCCTCAAAATCTTGATTTCTGAGTGATAAGAGGCCTGTGAAGGTCAGGTTTTATAGGATAAGAGAACTTATCGGTCTAACTCTGCCTTATCCTATAGAATCTGCCTCATCCAGTGTTTCAAAAATGGATTTTCAATCATCAACCATTGTAATCAATTAAAATCAATCATGAATAAGGAAGAAAAAAATTAAATCACGAAAAACGATCACGGCTTCAGGAAGAAAAAAAATACCAGCTCCATAACTTAATTACTCACCTCTGTTACCTTGATCTCTTCTTCTTCTTCTTCTTCTTCTTCTTCTTCTTCTTCTTCTTCTTCTTCTTCTTCTTCTTCTTCTTCAGGGCTTCAAACTCAAACCATGATCAGAGTCAAAACTGGAAACTCGCCAGAGTTTGATGGTAAACGACGTCACCGACACCCTCGTCACCAGAGCCGCCGATTTGGCCTGGGTCTCGTTGTTCTTGTCCTCTTGCAATTATCGACATGAAACCAAAAAACCCTAACAATCGAAATCGAACAATGCAGACATCAAAATAGAAGGAAAATGAAACCCAAAATCGCAAACGTAGCTAAAAACAGAAATCGACGCTTGGCGGTTCGTGGTCGACGGAGATGACCCTGTTGAAGTTGTTTTAACTGATAGAAACCTGACTTAGTCAGCTAGGCTTAGTCAAGGGTTGTTAATAACTTCCTGCATATTAGGAACATTAGATAGAATTTGAGTTTTCTGTTGGTACCATGTTTTTAGAAGGTGGTTGTTTTTCTGTTTTGAATTCTTTTCTTGTAAAGGCTATATAAGCCTAAGTTTGCTTTCAATAAGATTAAGGAAGTGATTCAGATATTCAGAGTTCAATAATAAGTGCTTTGGTTCAACAAATCTGGTATCAGAACTCCATCATTGGGGTCTGACATAAAGCAATAGAAATTACAGATTTCTTTACAGAGTGAGAGAGAGCCAGAAAAATGAGTGAGAGAACAGCAGCTGAAGTGATTCCACAATTTGATGGTCATTATGACCCCTGGTCGATGATGATGGAGAATTTTCTTCGATCGAAGGAACTGTGGAGTCTTGTAGAAGATGGAATTCCGACGGGGACACATGGAGTTGATCAGCCAATCACTTTCTCTTCGGTGGTGGCAGAGAGAGGGCAGGTTACGGAAGTGCAACGAAAGCAAGCTGAGGATCAACGGAATGGGATAGAGAATAAGAAGTTAAATGATCTCAAAGTCAAGAATTATTTGTTCTTGGCCATAGATCGAACAATAATGGAAACTATTCTTGATAGGGAGACATTGAAGAGCATTTAGGACTCGATGAAGAGAAAGTACCAGGGCACAACTAGAGTGAAGAGGGTACATCGGCAGACATTAAGGAAGGAGTTTGAGGTTCTCCAAATGAAAGAAGGAGAAAAAGTGGAAGAGTATTTTACTCGAACACTTACAATTGTGAGCAAGATGAAAGTCCATGGGGGTGAAAGTATATCACAAGTTGAAATCATCGAGAAAATTTTGAGATCAATGACCTCAAAATTTGATTATGTTGTGTGTTCAATTGAGGAGTCCAATGATTTGGACGAGTTGACAATAGATGGGCTACAAAGCAGTCTCCTTGTTCATGAGCAGAGGTTGAACCATCATAATAGGGATATAGGAGAAGAACAAGCCTCGAAAGTTTCTTATGGGGAACGGTTTGAGGGAAGTAGCAGAGGCAGGGGATTCTCAGCTTGAGGCCGAGGAAGAGGTAGAGGGAGACATACTCTAAACAAAGCCACTGTGGAGTGTTTTAAATGTCACAAGCTAGGGCACTTCCAGTACGAATGTCCTAGTTGGGAAAAGAAAGCCAATTATGTTGAGATTGATGAAGAAGATGAGATTCTTCTCATGGCGTATGTGGAGGCTAATGACTCGAAAAGAGAGGAAATTTGGTTCCTTGATTCAAGTTGCAGTAATCATATGTGTGGAAGTAAACAGTGGTTTGCAGTTCTTGACGAGGCATACAGACACTCAGTAAAGCTCGGTGATAACTCAAGGATAAGAGTGATGGGCAAAGGTAGCATAAGGCTTGAGATGAATAGAGTGAAACAGGTACTGACTGATGTATACTATGTGCCTGATTTGAAGAATAACTTACTGAGTATAGGCCAACTTCAAGAACGCGGTTTGGCTATTCTTATACAAAATGGGGAGTGCAGACTTTATCATCCAAGGCGAGGTCTGATTATGAAATCATTGATGACTGTTAATCGCATGTTTGTGTTGTTGGCTAGTGTGGTTCGTAAGGCTCTAGCATGTTTGCAAACAACTACAGAAGATAGTTCGGAGTTATGGCACAAGCGATTTGGGCACTTGAGCTACAAAGGGTTATGTACATTACAAAATAAAGAAATGGTGAAGGGACTTCCAAGTTTTAAGACTACAACAAGAACTTGTACTGAGTGCTTAGTGGGTAAGCAACACAGGGAGATCATTCCGAAAAGCAGTAAGTGGGGAGCAAGTCACAAATTGCAGCTTGTACATGCTGATCTTTGCGGTCCAATCACACCAGCTTCCAACAGTGACAAGAGGTACATTCTTATATTTATCGATGATTTTAGTCGAAAAGTGTGGGTGTATTTTCTGTTAGAAAAGTTTGATGCATTTGCAACTTTCAAAATTTACAAGAGTCTAGTTGAGAAAGAGTCTAATGCATTGATATGTTGCCTACGCACTGATAGAGGGGGAGAATTTACCTCTAATGAATTCAATGATTTTTGTAAAGTTAATGGTATTAGCAGGCAGTTGACAGCATCCTACACCCCATAACAAAACGGGGTAGCTGAGCGCAAAAATCGAACCATTATGAATATGGTGAGGTGTTTGCTCTGTGACAAACAAGTGCCCAAGAAATTTTGGCCAGAAGCTGCAAAGTGGACTGCTCATGTCATTAATCGAAGTCCTACGCTGGTGACAAAAGACAAGGCACCGGAAAAGATGTGAAGTGGAGTGAAGCCTAAAGTGGACTACTTTAGGGTGTTTGGATGTCTTGCTCATGTTCATGTGCCAGATCAGAAAAGAAAGAAATTAGATGACAAGAGTATTCAGTGTGTGTTTCTTGGAGTCAGTGAGGAGTCCAAAGCATATAGGTTGTTTAATCCAATTACAAAGAAAGTTATTGTGAGCAGGGATGTGATATTAGAAGAAGAAAATGGCTGGAATTGGGGGAGGACATTAGAAGAAATTAAGCAAGATGTTTTGGTTTGGGGAGATAGTGATGGGGAGACTATTTTTGAAGGTGATGAAGAAGTCGAAGAAGATACAGAGACAAAAGGTTCTGATGTTGCTACTACCAATTCTTCAATTGAAGACACATCAAGAGAGGGTTCACCAGTTCCAGTTGAAGGTAGAAATTGACGACCACCACCTTACTTGCAAGACTATGTGACAGGTGAAGGGCTATCCGAAAAAGAAGAGGAGAATCAGCTAGCTAAGTTCACTCCATTTGAAGAAGGATGCAAAGTGGAGACATGCAATGGATTTGGAAATTGAATCCATTGAAAGGAATGGAACATGGCAGCTTACTACTTTGCCTACAGGAGCGAAAAATATTGGTGTAAAATGGGTCTTTAAGACCAAACTAAATGAAGAAGGAGAAGTTGACAAATGCAAGGCGAGATTGGTGGCAAAGGGGTATGCGCAACAGTAGGGAGTTGACTATAATAAAGTTTTCGCTCCAGTGGCAAGATGGGACACCATCCAAATGGTTTTAGCTCTAGCTGCACAGAAGGGTTGGGTTGTCTATCAACTTGATGTTAAAAGTGCTTTTCTCTATGGTGAGTTGTCTGAAAATGTATACATGGATCAGCCTTTGGGGTATATTCGAAGAGGTGAAGAGGATAAAGTATATAAGCTCAAGAATGCGCTCTATGGGTTGAAGCAAGCACCACGTGCTTGGTATAACAGGATTGAAGCTTACTTTGTGAAAGAAGGTTTTGAAAGGTGTTATCATGAACACACTCTCTTTGTTAAGAAGGAAGAAGGTAAGAAGTTTTTAATAGTAAGCTTGTATGTTGATGATTTGATCTGTACTGGAAATAATGCTTGCATGATTGAGGGCTTTAAGAACTCTATGAAGAAAGAGTTTCAGATGACTGACTTAGGAAGGATGAGATACTTCCTTGGTGTTGAAGTTATACAAAAGTCAGAAGGCATTTATTTGAGTCAGAGGAAATATGCTCGTGAGCTACTTGAGAGGTTTGGTTTGCAGAATGGGAATTCTGTGAAAAATCCCATTGTCCCTAGTTTCAAGCTTTCTAAAGAAGGAGAGGGTGTATCAGTTGATAGTTCAGTTTACAAGCAACTCATTGGAAGCTTAATGTACATCACAGCAACCAAGCCAGATTTAATGTTTGTGGTGTGTCTCTTAAGCAGATTTATGGCTAATCATACTGTTCTTCACATGCAAGCAGCTAAGAGAGTGCTTCGGTACTTGAAAGGAACTATGAGTTTGGATATGTTTTACAAAAGAGGAGGGGATGAAGAGTTGTTGGGGTACACTGGCAGTGATTATGCCGGAGACACTGGTGATAGTAAGAGTACTTCCGGTTATGTATTTATGCTGAGTAATGGAGCGGTGTCGTGGGCCTCAGAGAAACAGCTAGTGGTGACTTTGTCTACCACTGAAGCGGAGTATGTTGCAGCAGCTATGTGCGCATGTCAATGTTTTTGGATGAGAGCAGTGTTAGAGAAGATTGGTCATGCACAAGAACAGAGCACCACTATCATGTGTGATAATAGTTTAACTATAAAGCTGTCCAAGAATCTAGTTATGCATGAGAGATGTAAGCACATACGGGTGAGATTTCATTTTTTGAGGGATCTTGTCAATGATGGAGAAGTAAAGCTGGTTCATTGTGGTTCTAATGATCAAGTTGCTGATATATTGACTAAGCCTTTGAAGCTTGACTCTTTCTTAAAGCTGCGGAGTGAGCTTGGTGTTCGTGAAGTTCCTGGTTTAAACTGAAAGCATACTGCTTCAGTTTAGGGGAGGAAATGTTGAAGTTGTTTTAACTAGATAGAAACTTGACTTAGTCAGCTAGGCTTAGTCAAGGGTTGTTAATAAGTTCCTGCATATTAGGAACATTAGATAGAGTTTGAGTTTTCTGTTGGTACCATGTTTTTAGAACGCGGTTGTTCTTCTATTTTGAATTCTTTTCTTGTAAAGGCTATATAAGCCTAAGTTTGCTTTCAATAAGATTAAGGAAGTGATTTAGATATTCAAAGTGCAATATTGAGTGCTTTGGTTCAACAGACCCTCGGAGATGGAAACGCCAGTCGGAGAGAGATAGATTTAGGTTTCAAATCTCAAGAGGGATGGATTGAGGTTTCAGATCGCAAAGAGAGAGATGCAAGTGTGAGTTGAGAGTGAACGATCAGGATTGGTTAGGTCAGGCAAACCCTCAACACGCCTAGCACGCTGAAAAATTTCGGACAAAAATACCCCCATAAACAAGGCAGTAACAGTGAACTCTTGAACTGAGTTTTGTTATATAGTAAATTGTATGTAAAATGAAACAAAATGAAGAAATGCTGCTTGATAAAAAATAATAAAAGACCAAGATATCCGATGAAAAAATATATTCAATAACATTAAATTATACAATTGGCTCCCTAACCACCATTCAGCTAGTGCTGCTGGAAATGATACTTAAAGAAGCAAGCAACAACCCTTAAAGAAGTACATTTATTCAATCAACATAATCCATGAGCAACAAGCTTCTTGTGTGCCATCTAAGAATAAATTGAGTTCATAGCCTAGGTGTTGTCTCGCAAAGTAAGCCACAGAGCTGACCCATAATCTCTTGATGCACCACCATTCCACCAATCCTGCATAATCTCTTCGTACTGTTTGGGCCCAAAATATTCTTAAATATTTTATCAAGTACTTTGAGCCTAAAAAAACAAAGCAGGCAGACCACATGCGGCCCAAAATAAAGCTACGAGAATCAGGAAAGAAATACGTACATGGGATTCCTAGATACTTTAAGAAAATCCAGAGTAATTCCATATCTATTCTTTCCTAAAACATGAAAATTTCATTGTCGAGCCAAGAAATGGGGAGCACCAGCCTCTATATATAGGAGGTTTGTCAAAGAACAAAAGGACAGAGACATACGTACAAATTTGTGCACAAGAAAGTACTTACTCCCTCAGCGAGTAAAGAACCAGTGACAGGGAATTCAGGATCTAGGCCACCCGACAGAGCGTGAGGATTATAAAGATTTATGAAGTCAACCTATCCACACCACCGACTACGGCAATCAGAAGAGTCCAGGCCACCCGACAGAGCGTGGGGATTCTAAAGATTTATGAAGTCAACCTATCCATTGTGCTCAACACTTTGTCCTTAGGATTGCTCTGCTTTGTATTCGCACCGAATATAGAGTATCGAATCTTTGTGGCTCGGCAGAGAGACACGAAGCTTACGTCTTGCAATACATCAAGACAAGTAGGACTCAACGAGCGAGGTTGGTGCTCTCCTCGCTTCAATCACTTGAACAAGAAGCAAGATACAGACGTGGCGCTCTTCACAACAACATTATACCCTCGGTAGTGGCACGCCACTCACACAGCACTACATCAGCGGATCAAAAGAGACAGTTTGCGGTACTCTCACTCGCAACAGCCTGACTGGAGTAAAACTGACGCCAAACATTTTGGAACGCCTAGTGGGACTCAGGTTTAGTGTCTTACAACCATTGATCGATACAGAAGGACCTTCGGTAATTGCCTCAAGCATCTGACACCAGAGTTCCAAGTTCACAACTCAGCTCATTGTAGAGGCTTAGGAAAAGAAGAAGTACTACTAAGATTTGGAGCAACGATGCCTCCTAAATCCACATCATCATCTAAACCTAAGTCAATAGACGAGATTAAGGCCATGGACTTTGCGGCCTATCGAGATCACTCACTTGAAATCATCGAATGAATGTTAAACACTGTGGAAGAAAGTGAGAAAACAGTAAAGAAGATCAATCAAAGATTGGACAGCATTCATGAGGAAAGGGAAATCGACCGCCTTGCCAATGATAAAAAAATCAATGATCTCACAAAACTTATTGCGAATATGACCAACATTACGGCAGTGAGTTTCGCAAGCATCAACGAGAGATTGGCAAAGGTAGTTCCCCAGTTTCATGACGACGAAGAGATGAAGGATGATGACGTTCCAAATCATCCTCCTCCTCCACCTAACCCTAAATAAGAGTTGGAAGAAAAGATCAATCGCATTATTAATCAGAGGTTAGTAGGTACAGCTGGAGCTCTAGTAACCTACAACCAGCCATTCCCACCACCACCACCAGGATGGAAGTGGCCAAAGGGATATCGTCCTATTTCTTTCACTCGCTTCAGTGGGGATGGTACAAAACCAGAGTCCACTCACCTTGCACAGTTTAGAGTAGAATGTGGACCATGGGGAAGGCTAAGCGAGTTCAAGCTCAGGGTGTTCGCATCCTCACTGTCAGGAGCCACACTGCATTGGTACACAAACCTGGGATATGGCTTTGTGCGTGATTGGGCAACGATGGAAAGGCTATTCAATGAGCACTTTGGTGGAACAGAACCTACTTTCAAGCTCGGCAAGTTATGTCAGATGGTACAGATGCCAAGTGAGTCTCCAGTGGCATACTTTCTTAGGTTTATAACTGAGTATACTAAGAGCAGAACATCATGCACCATAGAGAAATTGGTAGACATTACGGTAGGAGGTCTTGAGGAACGTTTGCATACAAAGTATGTGGATGCGAAGTTCATATCATTAAATGCTCTCATTGATGCAGTAGCTCAGACACACGCTGCATACCAGAAAGCTGACAATAGGCGCAATGCATCCAAGAGGACATATACTCCTAAAATACCTTACCGAGAACGTCCCAAGATGATTGCAGAAGTATAGGAAGAAGAGAAATCTGATGAATATGAGTCAGATGATGCAACAGTGGCTGGTCTGAAATTAACAACCAAGAGAACAGTAAAGTGAAAGAAAATAATCCCCTAAAAGGGACCAGTGCGAGTTTTGACCAGTGCTTTCACAAAGCCAGAGTTTGAGTCATATACCTATGATGCAAACGCAGCTCATGAAATCGTAGAGGACTTGATTGACAGGAAGTTGACCAAATCTGACTTAAGGTGCATGTCCTACTGCGGAGCAGTTGCAAGGAAACAAATATTATAAGTTCACAACATGTGGAACCATACTACCAAGGATTACATCAAACTGACGGATCAAATCCAGAAGTGGATTAACGAGGGAAGACCTGCAATAGATGCATCACCACAAATTGCATTATTAGATCACCAACCTTTTGTAGAAATTTCGGTAGGAGCATTAGAGCTAGTAGAGCCAAATGCCAGCAGTACATTCCGCAACGATAAGATAGAAGAAATCTTGGATGAACTACTCAAAGCAGGCATTGCAAATGTACATGTCCCAGTAGCTTCATTTACGCAGAAAGCAAAAGGAGAACTATATTGTAAGTTCCATCATGCTTGGATACACAACACAAATTAGTGTAAGGCCTTGCGAGACCAAATCCAACAGTGGATAGATGAAGGGGAGATCATAATTCCGGTTTGCGAGGAAGAAGAAGTTTCTGAAGGAGCATTCGTGGTTGGTATTCTAGAAGTGTCTTGGCACGGGGGAGCCAAGAGGAAGCAAATATTGGATCTCAAAACCACCGATGAAGTAGTCTCAAGTAGTGGCAAGATAGAGGATCCCAAAGGGAAACAAAAAGTGGTCTATAGAGAAGCGACTCCATTGGTACTTTGTACTCAGTGCAAGGCAGTGTGTGGCCTTAAGATGACTTATGAGGAGTTCGTAGAAGTAGTGCGAGTAGGGCCACCAGTCATATCTCCACCTGAAAATTACCAGCCAGCAAGCCCAAAGGGATCACGTACAGTTGTCAGGGAGTCTAATTTATTCAAAAGAATACGAATGATAGAAAAGAAGATTGAGGCAGTCGGTGATAGGCAGCGAGCAGAATGGGACAAACCTTACATCCCTCTAACAAGCCGGTCTATGATCAAAGAAGATGTGTGGTATGTAAAGTCAGGAGGAAAGACCGTAGAAATTACTCGCACAAGGAAAAGGAAGCTATAACGTCAGATTAGAGCAGCGAAGAGGACTTTGGAAGCCTTAGAAAAAGTGTTGATCAAAGAAGACCAGTTAGTGGAGTCACCAGAACAAATTCAGAGGAGAATGAATAGGCTCGCAGCTACCCCGGTGATTACGTTTGACAACAATTCTAATAGGCCAAAGATACGAGCAGCCAGACCAAGTGTGTTCTCCAGGATAAACGAAGCAAAGCTTGCTGTAGAGGCACAATGAACACCGAGGAAAGATTGAAAGGCAGTTGAGTCAGAAGACAAACCAGTGCGGAAATCAGTCTTCAAATGCATAAAATCATATGAAGAACCAGTCGTTGAGTCAAGTAAGAAACCGGTGTTGCGATGGAGACTAAAGCCTTTGGTAATTGAAGAACAAAAGAAGCTCGCTAGCATTTCTTCCAGCTTCAATGTCAAGGAAGTAATAGCTAGTGAATCAGAATACACAGCGAAGGTAGACCTCTCAAGATGACCTAAATCAGAGGTTCACATAGAAAAGCAATAGAACCCTCCCATTGAGGACTGTTAATAAGAACCACTGTTGGTGGAGACTGAAGTAGGTAATAATAAGGATGAGCAGTTGGTTAATTATGAGGAAGACAGTGAGGACATAGAGGAGGTCTACACCAAAGACATGCACGTAGGCATGGTGTACATGTTACTAGCCAAAGTAACCAAGCCAGTCAAGGCAAAGCAGGTGGCTGTCGTAAGCAAAGCAGTTAAGGGAGTAGTTATGGTAGAACTAGAAGAACCAGAGGAACGGGGACCAATTGTGGATCCTGTTGTGCGAAAGTTCACATGATGTTTTCCAAACCAACAACCATAATGGCAACTCACATGATGCCATTGTACATTACTACAAGCATGAGGGGCATCTAACTCAGCAAGGTCATGGTAGATACTGGAACAACGGTGAATGTCTTGACTACTCGAACAATGACATTATTGAGTATTCCAAGATCAGCCATTCAAGCGACATCCATGACGATCAGAAACTTTGCAGGGACAGTCTCGTAGACATTGGGATTGATGTTCATAGAAGTAAAGGTTGGACCAACGACAGAGATTCACACTTTCTTTGTCATTGAGTGCAATTCACCCTTCAGTGCAATATTAGGCAGGGATTGGATCCACAGGAGCTACTGTGTACCTTCATCACTTCATCAATAGCTCATTATCTGAGACATGGAGACATCAGAACTGCATATAGTCAACGCAGAGCCAAGACCTTACTCAGTCTTTGCAAATGCATTGGATGCCGATTATTACAATGGAAATCTTCGCCCATTAGAAGTGTGCGACGTCAACAAGAAGGGCCGACCTGTTGAAGTCACAGCCTCAGAACTAGCTCGATGGGGAATAGTGTAAGCAAAAGAAGACAAAGCACAACTATACTTCCTCAAGCTAGCCTCCACGAGCCATCAATAATACGACCGTCCAAGGACGAGGAGGCGGAGGCTTATGCTTCTCTATATGCTAGATTGCAAACTTATTTGATAGAGTCGCAAGCCTATGATTATCTGACAACCATCGCAACGACAGAATGTATCAATGAAGATGTGCAATAGGATGTGATTGAGGAGGATATCATCTAGCTCGCACTTACAGCCTTGGATGACACATCACCTAAAGTAAGAGATCCCACTGAAAAAATCAATCTGGGAACACTAGATAAGCCAATGGAAGTAGCTATTAGCACATTTTTAGAGCCTAAAGAAAGAAAGAGGCTCATTGACTTGTTGTTCGAATACACGGATTGTTTCGTGGAGAAGTTTGAGGATATGCCAGGACTTTCACCAGAACTTGTCGTTCATAAACTTCCAATCGCAGAGGGGAAAAGGTCAGTACAACAACAAATGCGAAGGATGAATCCAAAAACAACAACATTCACTACAAGAAAAACGCACTTAGACGACGGAGCGTTTCCGTCGTCTAAGTTCGTTTTTCCGTCGTCTAAGTACTTAGACGACGGAATCTCCGTCGTCCAAGGTCCGTGCTCCAAGTGCTGTCGTCCAAGCACTTAGACGACGGAGAATAAGTTCTCCGTCGTCCAAGTTCACTTGGACCGCGGACAATATCCGTGGCCCAGGTAAGCACCTAAACGACGCAGATTAAGTTCTCCGTCGTCCAGGTGATTACCTGGGCCACGAATAAGCTAACAATCTCCGTGGCCCAGGTAATCACCTGGACGACGAAGATTAAGTTCTCCATCGTCCAAGTGTCTTTTTAATTTTTTTTTAAAAATAAATTGTAATTAAATATTATTAATTTAATTTATTATTAATTTAATTTAAATAATGAAAAATGATAAAATTAATTAAATAAACTAAATTTTTAATATTACTTAATTATTAAATAATTAAAATTAATTTGTACATACACATCCAAAAAACCCATAAAAATGAAAATATTGTTCGGAATGCGGAAAGAAACGAGATAATTAAAAAACTACTAGCTAATTAACACACTGGAGGAGCAGATGCACCGCCGCGTCCCCCGCCTCCAGCCGGGTCGTCGTCGTCGCGGTATGGGTTCGGAGGAGGTTGACATACTTCTCGAGATTGTTGCATGCGGGCAATGAGTTAGGCTATTTGTGCTTGTTGCTCATCAAGTCTTTGCCACATGGATTGATTCTCCTCTCGTGCCAGTCGATTCTCCTCTCGTGCCAGTTGAGCCTCTTGAATGGTTGCTTCGACGGCCGCAGCCTGAGTCCTTCTCCGCTGCCCCGAACCTCTCGTAGATGATGAGTCGGAGGTCGTCGACAAATCTCGAACCATCTTAGGCCCGAAGTGCCTAACCTCCTTGCCAGCTCTACGACCGTAGACCTCATCCGCGATTGCAATTTGGCTCTCATGGATAGAGGAGGCAGGTCTTCCGGCGGCACATCTGGGAACGCAAGCTAAGTGTTAGCCAATTCTTCCTGCGCACGCTCTATCACCCTTGCCTACAAAAGAATAATTAATTTATTATAATGAAATAATATTTAAATAATAATTACTATAATTAAAAGCATATATATATATCACTTACGCCGCATTGACTCACTTCATTATCGAGTCCAGGCGTCACGTACGCGCTTATGCTTGCATCGAGATAAGGGTGTTTGGAGCCCTTATCTATGTGCTCCTTGGCTATTTGAATGAGTTGCTTGGCGCCGGAAGTATGATGTTTGTCCTTCTTCCCCCGGTTGGCTTTGTTGACACCGGAGAATTTCTGTTAAACAACATAATTAAATCATTAATTATAATTAATAAGTAACTAAAATTTAAATAATTCAATTATCTTAATTGAAATAAAAAAAGTAAATTAACACCTTAAATTCTTCATCGGCAAAGTGGTTACACAACTACTGCCACTCATCTTCTCTATTCCCACGCAGCTCTACGGGGGGAGGCGCGGGACCGTAAGTTTGGAAGTACTGATGGAGCCTGTACTTCCAATCTTTGTAGATGGAGTTGGCGGTTTGGTTGATATGCCTCAACATCGCCGGTGTCGGATCCACCGCAAATTGTTCCTATCAGAAATAAATAGAAAATTATAATCGTATATATATTATGAAATTATAACTAATATTAACAATATTATATAATAACTAAAATTGGACTTATTACGTACCGAAAGTTCTTTAAAGACTTTCGCCTTCTCATCATCCGGCACCTCCTTCCAATTAGGGGAATTAATTCGAACCCGGCTACGAACGATTGACCCTATGCTATGCGCCGAGAGACTTGCTAGCTGAGCTGTGGAAGGGCCACCAGTGAATTTGTCGTAGGGCAAGTCGATCTTTTTCCCCGTCGCCTTGCAAATTTTCTCCGCTTTGCCCCCTTTAACGAGACCCCGAGTCCTTTTCGGTTCCGGGTCAGTGGGGGCTGATTCACATCTTTTCAAGCATTTAATTAAACACTTAATCAAACACGAATACAATTAAAACCCTTCTTTGTTGATGTAGCATTGATAAGTAGGGATCGTTCTTAACCGGGGATTGAGGGTGCATGCATAACTATGCTAGGTTTAGTTTATGGGGGTGCAAGGTTTGTTTTTACTAATTTTCCTACAAGATAGAACCTAAATCTACTATTTACATGTGATCATCACATTTATTCAACCTAGCCGTTTACCTCATCCTTATTTGATCCCAACGAAATTCATAGCTCAAGTTAAAACATACGCACATGTATACATCGAAAGTAGGGAGCAACCAAATCGAGTTAACCACCTAAGTCCAATTTTATCTTTGATTAGTTCATTAAAACATGCGAGGGTGAACTGGATATTCGAGTATCATCCTAACAAGCTCTAACGCATCAAGTGTTGGTATACTAGCATGCATATTCGAACCTAAGGCTATGAACACATGGAAGGTTTCAAACAAATCTGAAAATAAACATCTTACAACAAAACATAATCTCACTACACAAAGTTTGGAAAATTCCTTACAAAACCGAAACAAATTACAAGACATTGTTACACTTTTTGATCCGAGGGATATTCGCTCCGCAATCTCCAAGTGTAGCAGCTCCTTGATGGTTGATGAAGTCGCACGAACTCAAAGCCAAATCGAGCAAGAGAGGCCGCGGGTGAAGGTAGGTTTATTTGGAAGGTGGTGGAGATGGTGTTTCGGTTTCTTGAGAATTCTCTTGGCTAAGTGTGAGAGGAGGTGATGTAGAGACAGGGGTTCGGCCCTCTAAATGTGTGATCCCCCTTCCTTCTTCCCTAGAGCTCTCTTTATATAGTAGTGATTTGAGAACTCCGTTCAAAAACTAGCAATTAAGCCTCCGTTCAAAAACTATTTCAGCAATTAAGTTCCCGTTACTCCATGCAATTAAGCTTCCGTTTCAGCTTTGCTCACCTCCGTTTCCATGCAATTATACATCCGTTACTCTCCATGCAATTAAGCCTCCGTTTCAGCTTTTTAACACCACTTGCTCCATGCCGTTTATACATATATCACCACTTGCTCCATGCTTTAATTAAGCTCCATTTGAAAACAGTTTTCAGTAGGCACCATACATCAATTATACATCCACTTCATCACCATCCATGCCATTAAGCAATTAAGCTCCATGCAACCATGCAATTACTAATTTAGCTCATCTTCATGCAATTAACTCCATGTAATTCCACGTGACCATTTATTCTTCGGAATTTAGGAACGTCTTCCTTAGCACACATTTTGCTCCCAATCGCCTCCTTTATTATTTCTCCTTTATTTTCTACCTAAAAACATAAAACAAGTTAGAAACATATTTACCAAGCTCATAACAAAGTAAAATGTAGAGAGAAAGACATTAATAATCAAGCATAAAATGCGTAGATCAGGGGCCCTCCTTTGCTTACGGCGGGCGCTGTATATGATAGATTCAGCGGTCGAGGACGCCTGAGTACTTGCCGTTGAACCGGCACCGGGCGTCGGAGTTGAAAATGGGTCGACGTCATCACCGCTGGAGATAAATGGGGCAGAGGGAATTTCCCCAATAGGCGCCACCTCCGAACCAGATGAAGGGTCCGGATTGAGGGCGTCGTTGCCCTCCTGTTGAACCTAGCCGACTTGGTCCGCCAAGCGGCGGAGCATGGCATCTTCTGCCTTCTGTTGGGCTTTCTTCTTGCTGGATGGAGCCATTTAAACCTAGGAGTACGTTGTTAAAATACCTACTTACCATAATAATTACAAGTGCAAAATTTACGCTAATTAAGTACGGTTAAGATTTAAATAGAGTACACTAGTTTGGCTTTTTCGGTCGTTCAATGGACGTGCGACCCGCACGATAAAATGTAAATTTTCAATTAATCAGCCTTGGTTAAATCGAAAAACATGGCCAGTTAGGGATAGAGATAACACGAGAGGTAGGACTAATTTCGACAAAACACCTATTAGTGTCGTCTTTCTTAGATCCAAAACCTGTCACCAGTTATAACCCGTTTCTAGACACCATGTCCGACATTCGGCCAATTTTTCGAAAATTTACACTCCCTCAAGTCCTTTGCAAACTCCGCCCTCAACCTCGTGTCCATAACTTCACTTAGGTTATGGTGTGCGGTGATGAAATCCACACATCACGAGGGGTTAAGGAGATAAGCTAAGAAAAGAGGCGCCATCTATTCCAAAGAGTGCGACTTAATAAACCAAGCTTATGTACTAAATTTAAATCGAAGACGTACTACTATGCAATTTACTAGAAAATACACGTAATTATCAATTAAATAAAACAATAAATAATGACAATAATGAATTATTATTTATCATGCATTTAATAATAATTATTCATTTACCAATATAATTAATTATTATTAACAATAATTATTATTACTATTATTTAATTACAATAATTATTATTTACCAAATAACTATTCTAATAACTAGATAATTAAATTATAACAACCAAATATTAATTAGAATAATTATAATAACTAAATGATTACTAAATATTAATAATAACCACTAAAAATTATTATAATTACAATTTAATGAATTATTTAAAACTAATTATTAAATTATATTTAGAAATTAATTAATTAAATAAAAATAATGTTAATAAGGTAAAAAATAGAAATTTACCTCGCCGGAGTAATCGGGAATATTGCCGGAGTTGAGTCGTCGGAGAGGAGGAACCACGCCGGAAAATTAGTCGTCGTCGGAGGAAAATCGCCGGATGAGGAGAGGAGAGGAGAGGAGGAGAGGAGAGGAGATGGAATGAGAAAAGGGGGGGGGGGTGCTGTTCTATTTATAGGCTTTCACTTAGACGACGGAGCACTAATTTTCGTCGTCTAAGTGCACTTGGACGACGGAAACAGTGTTCTCCGTCGTCTAAGTGACGGTTTTAAAACATTTCAAGCGGCGCAAATTAATCGGCGGGACGTTTGGAACCGCCATAAATTTGGACTTAGACGACGGAGAATTGATTCTCCGTCGTCTAAGTGAAAATTCAACCGGTCCCAAAATTTGAGACGGTAAATCGAACCGCCATGATTTTCGACTTGGACGACGGAGAATGACCATCTCCGTCGTCCAAGTGAAATTTACATGAAAAAAAAAATAAAAAAATTAATTCGAACCGCCATGGTAATTTGAACCTAGACGACGGAGATGGTCATTCTCCGTCGTCCAGGTGAAAATTACGTAAAAAAAATTTTAAACTTAATTCACTAGGAATTTAGCGATCTGTCATTCGAGTGAAATAGTCGTACAATATCGATGAACGCATCGTATATATGAACAATTAATTTTAAACCGCCGAATAATTTTACATCTTGAAAGTTGTTAAGTATCGACTAATCTTTACGACTTAAGTGTTCATGAGTATAGGCTCATTTGCAGCAGAGTATTAACGAAATTGAATTTGGACAAAACAACCGTTGGATATGTTCGTCGTAACATAATATATAATTACAATAAAGGACCAGAAAATAATAAGTTCGGGAAGGGTTTCATCGGCACAGTCAACCGTAAAACCGAGAATTTCACAAACCAGAAACGTGGATACAAGACATTTCGCAACTCCGATTTTTGAACCGTCGAAGCTCACACACCAAGAATTGTTTACTCTAAAGTCTTGACGAAAAGAATATGCATTGGAAGAAGGTCTAGATGGTCGTACACTTAGAAAAAATTACGAAATCTGCACCTGGACGACGGAGATGTCATTCTCCGTCGTCCAGGTGTATAGACCCTGAATTCAGGGGTTAGGGGCCCTTACTGTTTAGGGTTTAGGGTTTGTGAGCTTGGACGACGGAGATGAGTTTCTCCGTCGTCCAGGTGTAAAAACCCTGAATTCAGGGGTTAGGGCCTTAGGGTTTAGGGTTTAGGTCGTCCAGGGTCATTTGTGTGTCCATTCAATTATTTTGAAAAAAAAATTAAAAAAATGATCGATCGATCCGATTTGCTAGATTTAGGGTCGAGGATTTAGGGAGATAGCTCAAGGTACGTATTTATGTATGAACTTTCCTTCTCGCATGATATATAGATTTAACGCCGTAATTAAAACAATATATATATATACACTACATTTGTGCTCACAATAATATACTATCACATGTCGATCAACGTATATAATCAATTAATCATAGAATAATATAGTATAATTTCTGAAACATTTATTTCATTCATCTCTCGCAATATATAATTATATATATGGACACGTGTAATTAATTAATTCAGTACAAAAATATTAAGATCTACGTACATATATACATTCTCCTAGCTCCTTATAATATTTATATTAATTATTTATCGATGATGCATCATATATTACAATAATTACATAAATTAATTACCAATTAATTTTCCTCGTCTTAGTTAAGTAGTCATCATCATAATCCTCATCATCCTCGTCCCCGGTATCCGATTGCTCATCCTCCTCATCATACTCAACATCGTCCGACGAATAACCTGAGTCCTCGTCCGCGTCCTCATCCTGCTCGTCTTCTTCATCTTCTTCATTAATGGCATCGATAATCTCATCTTCAGTTAGATCTGTACAACCATCAGGCATGGGTAACCGTTCACCATCTTGAACCAGGTCCATTATATCGGAGCGGATGACAGAAATATTAGGCTCTTGATAGGCAGGAATGTCTCTTTCTGGTTCAGCAGCATCTTCAGTCGTCGCCAGTGTCCCTTCAATTGTCTCTGTATTCCATATTCCTCGATGAGAGATATGGTTCACTATTTTCCACCCTTCACCAGCTTTCGGATCGTCGAGATAGAACACTTGCCGAACTAAGGTGGCGAGAGCGAAAGGCTCATCCTCATACTAGCTTGAGTTTGTATCGACTGATAATAGTCCCAGGTCTTCCTTTGTACGCTTGAACCATCTGCACTTGAATAGGAAAATGTTGACATAATTCCCGTAACATAGCTGAACCCCATATACAATAGCCCCGTAATATAGATCATTGTCTTTCCCAACCGCTACCCCACTATTTTGTGTTCTTCTTCCTTCATCTCGGGCCAATGAATGGAACTTTACACAGTTCACAAAACATCCGGGATAAATATAGTGTTTAATCGGCTTCCCTGCTAGCAAGTGCTTTGGCCATGACCACCACCCCCCGTGGTTTTTAGATTTTTGCAGATCAATCATCTGCGAAAAAGGGCAAATTAATATAAGGGTTTACTTTCTAGTTAGTACATGATCGATATGTACGTATATAAATTACTAATTAAATACCGAGACGTACGTACGTACCCATTGGAAGAAATAATCGGGAAACTTTTTCTTAACCATTTTCTCAATCCACGCCGAACTCTTGTTTTGATTTAACGCCTGAAGCCTCTCCCTGTATGACATCATGTACGGCTCAACTTCGTCACAGTCTCGCAACACTACCCAATGTGCCTCAATAAGTTATTCTCGTGTTAACGATTCCTTTAATACTCTTCTAAACGGTCGGACGACATTGGTGACGACAGAAAGATTGATGCGGGCACTGGGATCGGAGGCAGTGGGAGGTGGTGGATCTTTGAGGTACCTGTTGCAGTAAGTAACACACTCATGCATTAGGTATGTCTCTACTATGGAGCCATCCGGGGCCGACCTGTTTTTGACGAATGACTTATACTGTCTAAGCTGTCTACAAAATCAAACGTACAATAAGAATAAGTACATATAGCTAGCTTGTAATCTCCAGTGGAACAAATTATGAATCAAAAAACCTTTATAATTAATTAGTTGTACGTACCTTTCTTGAGGATACATTCAAGTGTACTGGACCGAGCCAGAAATAAGCACCTGCTCAGGCAGGTGGATCATTAGGTGAATCATGATGTCAAAGAAAGCAGGGGGGAAAATCCTCTCTAGTTTGCAAATGATGTGCACAATTTGTTGTTGCAATTCCACCACATCTGACTTCTTTAATTCTCTGGCGCATAACCTCTGCCATCTGCACAATGCCACTATTGGTTCTACGACGTCACGAGGCAAGTATGGTCGAATTACCACTGGAATCAGACGTTGCAGCATAACATGATAGTCATGTGTCTTTAGACCAACAAACTTGTGTTGCACCTCATCCACTGCTCCAGTTATAGTAGCTGCATACGTAGCCGGATAACGAACGCCTTTAAACCAGTGAAATACAGAACGTCTAAGCGTCGGCTTCACTGTGTAAGGTGCAACTGGCATCTTGTTGTACACTCCTTTCCTATCCCTTCTCAACCACAAGGGACGACGTAGATTCATTGATTACAAATCTTTGCGCGCTTTGGGAGTATCTTTAGTCTTGAACTTAATACCGAGAATTGTTCCCACCACGCTGTCGCACACATTCTTTTCTATGTGCATCGCGTCCAAGTTGTTCCTCAGCTTCAACTTCGACCAGTAAGGGAGTTCAAAGAATATACTCTTGTGATTCCAATAGCTCAGATCATGTGGAGGAATTGGATTGCATTTCTTTACATCCGCGTCATTGGTCAACACACCAAAGTCGAAATAGCTCAACCTCTCTAAAATCTCTTCCGACCAACTACGGGGTTTAGGATTGTTCTCTACCGTCCCGTCGAAATGAGCTTCATCCTGTCGCCAGGGGTGGTCGTGAGGAAGCCATCTACGGTGACCCAAGTAACACACCTTCCCCGCGTGCTAACTAGAGTTCACGTCGTCCAAACATATAGGACATCCATTATATCCTTTTGTCCTGCAGGCTGCCAACATCCCATACGCTGGAAAATCGCTGATCGTCCACATTACGGCAGCCCTCATCGTGAACATCGTGTCAGTGAATTTGTCATAAGTTGGGACTCCATTTTCCCACAACAGTTTCAGCTCGTCGATCAAAGGTCTGAGGTAGACATCTAAGCACTTCCCTGGAGATTTAGGACCTGGAATTAGTACAGTAAGGAAATTAAATTCCTTGTTCATGCACATCCACGGAGGCAAGTTGTACGGCATCAGAATAACTGGCCAAGTGCTGACGGCGGAGCTATTACTTCCCCAAGGATTGAATCCGTCTGTAGATAGGCCGAGTCTAACATTTCTAACCTCTGCAGCAAAGTCTCCAAATTCTCTGTCGAAATGTTTGAAACCCTCCCCATCCGCGGCGTGTTGCAGGACATCGTCATCTATTCGCTTTTCTGCGTACCATCGCATCGCCTCTGCTGTGTGTAGAGACATGTACAGGCGCTGCAATCTGGGAATCAAGGGAAAATATCGAACAACTTTCACAGGAATTCTCTTTTTCGAACTCTTCCTATTCACCTGGAATCTTCACTGGCCACATACGAGACAATAGTCCAAATCTCTATACTCTTTGTAAAATAGCACACAATCATTCGGACATGCGTCAATTATCCTGTACTTTAGGCCGAGGTTGCTCAAGATATTTATAACCTTATAATGAGATTTAGGAAGATTGTGATCATCAGGAAGCAACTTACATATTTGCTCCTGAATTTCGTCAAAAGCACTCACTGACATTTTGTGCTTCACTTTTATCTTCATTTGCTCCATCACATATTGCAACACATTCTCTCGACATCCAGGGAACACCGGGGTCTGCGCTTCAAGTAGCATCCGGTTGTACTTATCCATCTCACTGGTGTCAGTGGCCAAGCTAGCAGCGGGGAATGTGTCATCATGCTCATGAGTGGTACTGTAACCTCCGTCTTGGTGTTGGTGTCCACCATGACTAAATCCCGGAAATGCATCATGGACCAAATCTACAGTTGGGTTGCAAGCTGGGGGTCCGGCACCACTACCGCTGGATGAGGCACCATGGTAACTGTACCCTGAGCTGAAGTCTGCTGCGCTGAACTCTACTGCTTTACCATGCTCGCTCCATGTAGTGTAACTCCACATCATACCATTTTCGTACAGGTGTTGCACCATAACATTAACCTCCACATACTGACAATTAAGGCATTTTTGGTACGGACACCTGAAACACTTCTTTCCCTGACCATGTTCTATCGCAAAATTCACAAATTCGCTAATTCCATCCATATACCGACATCACATCTATTCTTCAACTTCATCCAACTCTTGTCCATACTGCTACAAAATATTATAATTAATTAATTATTACATATATATATATTAGTCCATTAATTTACGCTTAATTATACGTACTCGATCTACATCGATCCATCAATTACGTACGTAATTTAATCTGTATATATAGCTAACATCCATGCATGTATGTACGTTTTCACTAAATATATATTAAGCAAATTTTAACTGCGTACGTACCTGCTGGCCTTCTCGATATCAGTTAATTAAACTAGCTAGCTAGTCAGCGGAGATCCCTGATCCTGATCCTTCTCCCTTCTCCTTCTTCTTCGATCTTTAAAATTTTCCCCGGGATAGAGGATCAGATGGAATGAAGAGAGTTTGGCATCGGGTTTATATAATGCTTCACTTAGACGACGGAGGTGTTGGTACGTCGTCTAAGTGGAAGTTACTCGGACCACAGCGTGTCGGTCCGTTGTCCAGGTGATCACCTGGACGACGGAGAATACCATCTCCGTCGTCCAGGTGGACACCTGGAGGACGGAGAAGTCTCCGAGGTCCAGGTGATCACCTGGACGACGGAGATGGTATTCTACGTCATCCAGGTGTTACTTGGACGACGGAGAAGTCTTCGTCGTCCAAGTGTCACTTGGACCACGGAACAATTACATTTCCGTGGTCTAAGTACTGTTTTCTTGTAGTGATTGGTTAAGGAAGAGATCGAGAAAATGTTGAAATCCGGAGTCATCCAAGTGGCTAAATACACAGAATGAATATACAACATAGTCCCAGTACGAAAGAAGAATGGGAAGATTAGAGTCTGTGTGGACTATAAAGACTTGAATCAAGCTACTCCAAAGGACTTACCCTATGCCTATAGCTGATTTGCTCATTGATGCAGTGGTAAGACATGATATATTGTCATTCATGGATGGCACGGCGGGATATCATCAAATCCCAGTCGTTGAGAAGGACATGCACAAAACTGCATTTAGATGCCTGGAGGTATTAGGAGTATTTGAGTACGTAAACATGCTGTTTGGATTGAAGAATGCAGAAGTAACATATCAACGAGCCATGCACTATATCTTCCATGACCTAGCAGGAGACACAATGGAAGTCTATATTGATGATATTATGGTCAAATCAAAGAAGGGGTCAAGACATGTGGAGGATCTACGAGATGTATTCATACGAATGAGAAAATATCAGCTTAAAATGAATCCTGCCAAGTGCATTTTTGGGGTGCAAGCAGGGGACTTCCTAGGTTTCTTAGTACATTAGCAAGGGATAGAACTACCGGATGACAAGAAAGAGGCGGTTATAAAGGCTCTTCCTCTAAAGAACAAACGAGAGCTTCAATAGTTACTTGGGAAGATCAACTTCTTGAGAAGATCCATCCCAAATGCTACAGGAAAGACCAAACCTTTTGCTCCTCTACTCAAGTTGCAAGGGAAGCCAAAGTTTGTGTGAGAGCCGGTTCACCAAGAAGCATTTGACAAGATCAAACAATACCTGGTTAATCCACCTATCTTGGTGCCACCACAAAAAGGAGTGCCACTTAAGCTCTATATTTCAGCAATAGAGTCATCCATAAGAAGCCTATTAGCATAAGCTGATGAAGTCAAGGCAAAAAGAGCAATATTCTACTTAAGTAAGACTCTCACGGATTGCAAAAGTAGATACACACTAATGGAAAAATTGTGCCTTGCTCTTTACTTTTTAGGTTGCAAGTTGAGGCATTATATTCTTTCCTTCATAACGTGCGTCATAGCACAAACAGATTTAGTCTGGTACATATTAGCCCGACCTATACTTCGAGGACGGATATGGAAGTGGATTCTTGCACTGTCTGATTTTTCATTACAATATGTCCTACAAAAGGCAGTAAAAGGCTAAGCAGTGGCCGATTTCCTTACACATCACCCTATGGAGGAAATCCCATAGCAAAAGGAGTTAGAATTGTCACACATATCACTGGCTCCTTGGAAACTCTACTTCGATGGTTCCAGCACGAGTGCTTTCGCAGGAGCAGGGATACCATTAGTAAATCCTCAAGGTGAAATGTTTGCATATTCCTTCCGACTAGAGTACAACTGTTCCAACAATGTAGCTGAGTACGAAGCCCTAATCATTCGATTGGAGCTACTATTGGACCTTTGTGCTATGGATATACAGGTTTGGAGAGACTCGCTGCTTGTGATCAGACAGCTCTAAGCTACGTTTAAAACATGAATAATCCTAGAACCATATATGAAAAGAGCTAGCGAGTTGCTGGAATTATTCATAGATGTATCCCTAATTCACATCCCACGAGGAGAGAATTATGCAGCGAACTAGTTGGTTCAGCTTGCTACAGGAATGGAGCTTGTTGATGGTGTGCATGAACGGATAATGAAGGTAGAAGTTCGTACTCTCCCATCCATCATAACTAGGAAGGAGGAGAAGGATGAATGGTACGTCGCAACTCTGGGTACAATCAATGATGATTGTAAACAACCAATTATCACATATTTGAAATATCCTAGCTTTACAGTAGATAAGAGGATCAGGTACTTTGCTCCAAACTACATTCTACGGAGAGATGAATTGTTCAGACGTGGAGAAGAAGGAGTGGACTTGGTTTGTGTATTTGGAACAAAGGTCAAACGATTACTGCGAGAAGTACATCTTGGAGTTTGCAGAGCTCCTCAATCTAGCCCAAAAATGAGATGTCATCTACGGGGACATGGATATTTCTGGCCTTCGATGTTAAAAGATTGTATAACTTTTGTGAAAGGGTGCGAGGATTGTCAAGCTCACAGACCAGTTAACCATATTCCTAATATCCATATGCAGCCAATCATCAAACCATAGCATTCGCGAGGATAGGCATTAGATCTAATTGGTTTTATCCATCCTCATTCTTCCATGCAACACAAGTTTATCATCGTCGCTACAGATTTCTTCACCAAGTAGGTAGAAGCAAGGCGTCTAAAAGTGGCATCTGCCGTTGCGATCAGGCAGTTCCTGTACGAAAAAATTACCTGCCACTTTGGAATCTCGAAGTGTTTTGTTTCAGACAGAGGAACAGGGTTCATGTCTGGAGAGGTGGAGGAGCTCATGACAGACTTTGAGATCAAATTTTCGTATTCTTCACCATACTATGCATAGTCCAACAACCAAATTGAAGTAAGCAACAAATTGGTCCTCTACATACTCAAGCGCATGCTCGCAGACAATCCAAGACTTTGGCATGAGGAATTATTCAGCACGTTGTGGGCATACAGGACTTTTAAGCGTAGTCCAACCGGAACTACTCCATACACACTAATGTTTGGACACGATGCAGTTTTTCCATTAGAGATCAACGTTCAATCTCTGCGGGTCATGGATCAACACCAACTGATTGGGGAAGAGTATGCGCAAGAAATATAGCAGGAGTTGAAAGACTTAGATGAGAATTCGAAGCGCATCAACGCATTGACCAACCTGCTCACAGAAAAGCAGAAAGTTGCTCGCTGTTATGATTGGCGTAGCCGTGGACTTAGCTTTGTAGAAGGAGAGCTGGTTTGGAAAATGGTATTGCCTTTGGGAGAAAAGCAAGAAGGACGTGGTAAATGGTCCGCAAAGTGGGAATGACCCTTCTTCATTAACAGAATTTTAGGCAAGGGAGCTTTCCAGCTACGAGACATAGATGGTAAAATTCTACATCACCCCATTAATGGTAGATTTTTGAAAAAATACAGAAAACCAGTTTGGGAATATGAGGAAGCTGTCAAAACTGCAACTTAGTTTTATACTCATTCACAACCTATAAAAGAGGCTTGCTCTTTATGTAAAACTAGGGGGCAACCAGTATACACATTAAGGCCAACTTCTGTGCTCAAATTTTTCAAATTTTTAAATAAAGGTCCAAGTTCTGTGGTTCAATAAATATTAAGAGTTTTGCTTTGCGACCAATCTCTGTGGTCTGCGAATTGCTGGAGATAAAATTTTCACTATACACATACAATACAGTGAAAAATAAACAAGATTCATTTGTTCAAAATAAAGAGTACAATTTATTATGAGGCTTTGCTGCCTCTAGCTCTGATACCATAAAATCAAATGAACAGTTTCCTGCTAAAAACCCATCCATTTGGAAGTAGTTTGAATCTATCCCAACCAGTTCTAACAAGTCCCCATCTTGCACCGATGGGCGATCACTAACTAAGGGGTAGATCTACCTTCGGTTCAGAAAGACTTTGGGATACTTGCACTTGCTCAGCATTAGCCACTACATAAAACCTTTCCTCTGATTATGATCTTAGACGCTCCATTCAAAGAACTAGAAGAACTTTAGTGGGAGTGAGCTGGAGCATGTACCAGACCAGGATGATCAGGTTCGGGGATGGTGCGAGCAAGTTCTCATATCAACCATTGTCTGCTAATTCTCAAAGGTTTGAGAATTAGCATAGAATCGAAGGATCTGAGCTTAGATACTTCGACCTAAGCCATGTTTGAGCTTGGATACTTTGACCTAAAAACGCTAGCAAAAGAGAAAATCTGGGGGTTTTGCCTTGAAGCATGGAAGGGAACATAAGCTATAAGCTAAAGGCATCATCTCGGCTATTGATACACGCTAAAACTAACTCCTAAATAAACACTTAGAAATCACTCAAAACGTGCATGCAATTAAAACCCTTTGTTGTAGACGTAGCATTGGTAAATAGGGTATCATTCTTAACCGGGGATTGAGGGTGCATGCATGATTACTCTATGGTTTAGGGGGGGTTTTATAAGTTGGTTTTTATAATATAATAAATTAAACAAATAATGGACACTAAATAGATTTAGAACCCTAAATTCTAACATGCTTCACTCATAGACAAGTAGAAACAATTAAAGAACATAAAATCCTAAACATGCTTACTAGACCGAAAATAAACACTAACTAATATATTTACAAGTAATCATCTCATCTTTTTCACCTAACTCTAACAACTTAGTCATATTATATGCAACCTATTAATATCTAAGTCTTTAGCTAAGATCATGCATTTCATATTTCATGCTTGAGGAATTTGCCTTATAACATATCTATCAACCCAAACAAGGAATTTGCCTTAGTCTAAGTTGATGCATTAAGTATAACATGCTTAGCATAAAGAAGTAAATACATGGCAAATCACATAAAACATTTAAAGTTACAAAACCAAAATACTCCAAAAAACCAATATTTCAAATCTGAAAATTCATATAAGAAAAACAAAATAGAAGGAATGATGTTACACTTTTTATTTCGGGAATTTGCCCTAGTACAAAGCTTGGACGATTCTTCAATAGAGGTGGAGAACACTCAAGGAATTTGCCTTAGAGAGTTCTTGGAAGAAATGAGGTTGTTTTGTGGATGGACGACGACTTCTTGGATGATTTCGGCTTTGGGAGGAGAGGAAGAGTATTTAGGCAGAGTTTTGGCTTCTAAAATGAGTGATGAATTAGAATGAGGCCGAGCTCCTCTGTTTATATGTGAAGAATGGGAATCTTCCTCTCTAAACTAGATTTTCCTAGTGTATCCCAGGTAAATCTGTCAGTATAACTTCAAATGAGTTTTCCCGTGGCTGTGTATCTCAGAAAATTATGTTCTTGGTTTGGTAGGAAAGAAAACTTCAAGAGCTTTCCAAAAAGGTATACAATCACCATATTAGGAGTAGATTTGCGGATTCGGTGATATCTTGAAGATACAGACTTGTATCTTGGATATTCTTTCCTTATTCAATGCCAAATATCTTCTTTCTTGATTTTTCTCTTCTTGCTCTTCAAGGAATATATTCTGGCCGAAAATACCAAATATTTGAGATATTTTGATCTTCAAATAAGACAAAATTAAGATATACTTGATATTCTTGATATTTTCGGCCACATCATTTCTTGATCCGCCATCTTTTGTTCTTTCCTGGTCCGAGTAAGAGAAATGTCTTCATTCTTCATTTGGGAAACCATTTTTGCACACCATTTTGGCAACTTTTATGAAGACCATTTCAGAATCATTTTTGCACATTCCGGAACATTTTGCCACATCATTCCTAGTTGATTTAGGAAACTTCACTTTTCAGCTCCGCGACACTTCCGGGGTCTCAAACCTTCTTACTTCCGTAATCTAAGTAAGAATCCTAGTATAAGTAGGAAAATACCATTTTCCCTAGTCGAATTAGGAAACCTCCATTTGCTGCGTTTTTAGCTCATTTCCACCTCCTTTATTGATATTCTTTATTCAAAACCTAAAAACAACAAAATAAGTAAGAAAAAAGAATATTAACGTGAAAACAAAGCTAAATGAAAGGAGAAAGACGTTAAGAATCAAGCATAAAATGCGTAGATCAAATTCCCCCACACTTAGACTTTGCTAGTCCCTAGCAAAAACTAAATAAAAGAAAGACTAAAAATAAGAAAACACACAAAACTTCAACGTTGGAGCTAATCCATATGTTGGAAAATTTGAAAGACTCTAAAAACTTGAATACTAAAAACACTACTGTGACGACGTGGACCGGAATTGGTAAAGTAATCAGCTTAATCCGCGAGTTTACGAGTAATTGAGGTTTAGTGTAATTAATCGGATATGCAACTTTGTTCACGACTTAATTTTTGGACACGAATTTGATTTGGGTTTGTTCGTGGGAAATGTAGAGGATTTGATTTCGAGTTCGTGGGAACTTTTCGAGGATTTTTCGGATTATCGCCGAATAGTCATAAAGTTATCGAAAAAGTGCGAAAATGGGTTGTTTGACCGAGTTGACTGTTCTGGAACGAGTTGACCGAGTCAACCTGTGGTTGACTCAGTGAGTCCATGACTCGTCGACGAGGTGGTCGCCGGAATACGACGCGGTTGCCGGAAAAGAAGGTAAGGTTTTGGAGCTTGATGTTTGGGTTTTCCATTGATGTATATATGGTATGTTTTGGTGGCGGTTTGCTTGGTCGATTTTGTTGGAGAAACTCGCCGGAATCGGGTTTAATGGTGGAGTGTTTTCCGGCGGCATTCCGAGGGGGATTTTAGGTGGAAATGGTTGGGTTTGTGTTTGGGATGAAGTCCCTTGAAGATGAGAGGCCACCTCGGCCTCACGGTGGAGGATTTTGCCGGAGAAATTTTTCGGTCGGTTTGAATTTTTGGTGACTTTCGACCTGATTTCCGGCCAAGGTGGTGGCTGGATGGTGGTGCTCCTTTGGGTAAAAAGGCTTGGCTTGAGGAGAGGAAGATTTTGGGGTCTTGGTCGCCGGGAAATTCCTCCGGTGACGGCGCGCCGCCGGCGGTGGCGGCGGTCAACGACTGTGTTCCGGCGACCCGTTGACTTTTTGGATTTTGACAAATTTTATGCCGCTTTGTTCGTAATCGCGCCCTGATCATCACCTTGAGATTTTCGAGTTGATTTGAGTACCGGATTTTAAGTCGAGGGTTTATGTGGAGTATTTGGGGGTTTCCGACGATTATTTTGTATCCGAGTTATATATTTCCGAAAATGGTTGGTTTCCGAGGTGTGGTTCAGAGTATTGAATTGTGATTTTGATCAGTGATATTTTGTGATTATTCAGGGGATCGAGATCGTACGTTGGGCGAGGGATCTTCCGCCGGATCGCGGGATTAGCGCTTGTCTGTGAGTGGACTTTTCTTTTCATTGATTGGTCGCGAGTCTTTATATTACGTTTTATGAGGATAAGCATGCACATACGATTATGAGTTATTCGAGCATGTGTTTATGATTATTCATTTACGAATATGCTTATATAATTACGTATTACGAATATGCATTCACATTATGCTTTATACATTTGCATGAAACTATTTATGATTTGGTTTACACAAAGTACAGTCACAGTATATATTGTTGTATCGATACACTTGCATCCCGGTTGATCCCCGATGATGTTTACCGGAGGAGGCTATGATCCGAGTCCTTTACCGGGGGAGGGGGGGGGGGGGACGGCCTGAGGCCTCTCTGGCTTGAATCACCTGTGGGTCTGGGATCCCATGATTCGGACTGTACTAACGCGGATGTGTCCATGAGTGACCCCACGGGATTTTACAATGCATGCTCTGTACGCTTGAGGGTTAGAGTTTTACTCGTGTACATTATTATTCTCATGCATTTAGACTCGCATATGTTTTTATAATATATATTAATCGGCGAAAGACATTTATTTTCGTCCACTTACTCTAACGGTTTATATGTCTTTCCCTGGGCTAGCTCTTTGTTTTCAATGCCCAGTTTGTAGTTCGGATTCTGGTGTCGCACGTCGCAGTCGGAGGCTTAGTATTCGAGCTACCTTTCTTTTCTAGTAGGTTTAATTTCTTGTTTAGCCTACGGTTGTGTATTTATGTAAATATATACTAGAGGTCGCTCTGAATACATTGATGTTTATATTTTTCATATGATTTTCCCGAATTTCTGTAAAGATTACCGTTTTTATCTATTACTTTACATTATGATATGATTTTGAGAAATCCGGTTGGGATTGGTGCCCATGGTTTGGTTTTTGTGGCATAGGATGAAGTGTGTTTTTGGGTGCAGGTTAATGGCAATTCCGCGTTATAGTGAAACTCTGCCAAAATTTCTATAGTTTTTGCAAGTTCGTGTTTTCAGAAGGGGTTTGATTCTGGTTTAGGAAACTAAATCAGGGTTGGGTCCTTTCAGCTTGGTATCAGAGCATTAGGTTTCAGGTTCTGTAGACTTCTGTAGTTGTGATACTAAGGGTATTTGAGATTATACAGCATGTCTGGAGCGATGACCCGACTGGCCAGCGGTAACTCATTAATGCTTCGGATGTTGTATGTTTTCAAATGTCCGAAGTTTCATGATTACGTTCCTTATGCTTTGTATCTAATACTTTTCTCTTATCAATAGGATGCCTCCAAGACGTGGTTTCCGTGTCAATAGGGATGTGGATCCTGATGAGGATCGCCAGATGCATGACTTGCTTATGCGAGTATTGCGTTTGGATGAGCGTTTTGACCCTGTGGTCAAAGCTCGATCTGCTGGAGCGGCTATTTTCTCGGGTTCAGCTGATCTAGAGATATGTGAAGCATGGTTGGTTCAGGTTGAATAGTTTGTGAGCGTCTGCGTTTCACTTCTGAGCAGATGACTGTGGCAGCAGTTGGTTTACTTGAGTCTGATGCATACTTCTGGTGGGTTAGTACCGATAGAGTTCCAGTTGATACTCTATGGACTTTGTTCAGGGATTTGTTTATGCGGAGATATTTGAACCAGGCTACATAGCAACGGAAGTATGAAGAGTTCACCAACTTGAGACAGGGTAGTATGTTAGTACTTGAGTACCGGGACAGATTTACTCGCTTATCTTGGTTTGCTCGTGACATGGTGGCTACAGAGGAAGCCAAGTGCCGGAGATTTGGGTTGGGCTTGAACCTGAACATCAAGGGAACATTGACTACGATGCCTCATAACAACTTTGATAAGTTTGTGAGTGTTGCACTCCGGGGCGAGGACATAGAGAAGGAAAGGCAGATGCAATTCCAGTCTCGAAGATTTGAGGAGGGTGGACCGAGTCAGGGACCTTCCAAGAGGCTGAGTTCAGGCACTTCCAGATCGGCATTATCATCTGGCAGTTGACCATATAGACCATCAGTTGGTACAGCTAGACAGAGATAGAGATGGAGGAGGGATCGACCACAGAGACCACAGTCCAGTGGGAGTTCTAGCGGATCCAATTATCCTCGACGTA
Organism: Geum urbanum; assembly: GCA_946800695.1. Lineage (NCBI taxonomy): Eukaryota > Viridiplantae > Streptophyta > Magnoliopsida > Rosales > Rosaceae > Geum > Geum urbanum. The sequence continues at coordinate 2,604,990 of OX327014.1, forward strand.
CCGGTGGCACTTTTGCTGTACTGAGGGAGCATCCATTGTGAAACTTCTGTAACAGGCATCATTATGGTCCTTGTCAGCGAGGCACTACCATTCACTATCGATGTGGCCAGGAGGGACACTTTGCAAGGGAGTGTGTTCAGCCAGTTGGTGTCGGTGGACAGGCAGCTCAGAGTTTAGAAGGAGATCGATGTATTACTTCTGGGGCTCGACCAGTACAGTCTTCTGGACAAGGCGGACAACAGAGTCACCCTTAGCGCGGACAACCAGCCGGACAAGCCAGGGTTTATTCTATGTCACTGCGTGAGGGTAGAGCTTCACCGGAGGTTGTTATTGGTACGTTGCATGTTTTTGGCTATCCAGCACTTACTTTGCTAGATCCAGGTGCTACGCATTCATTCATATCATATAGATTGTCATTGTTAGCTACTATGCCTGCATCTCCACTTCCGGCGTTATGGAGAGTGTTGTATCAATTCGATGAGGTTGTGAGTATTGGTTGGGTATATAGGGATTGTGAGATCTTTGTTGGTGGTTATGGTTTAGCCGCAGATTTGTTATTGCTGGATATTGTCGATTTTGATGTGATTTTGGGTATGGACTTCTTGGAGACACATTGGGCTATGTTTGACTGTCACAAGAAGGAGGTGGTGTTTCGACGTCCATGTTTCCCAAAGATATTGTTTCACGGTGAGAAGAATACTTCCCTGCCATGTGTAATTTCAGCGGTGAAGGCCGAGTGGATGATGAAGAAGGGTTGTGTTGCATGTCGTGGATACACAGGCTGTTGTACCAGACATTGGTGATATTGAGGTTGTTTCCGAGTTTCCAAATGTATTTCCGGGGGAGTTACCAGGCATTCCTCCAGTTCAAGAAATCGATTTCACCATTGAGCTTTTACCAGACACTAAACCTATATCACAGGCACCGTATCGTATGGCACCAGCAGAGTTGAAGGAGCTACAGATTCAACTTCAAGAGTTGCTGGAGAAAGGTTTCATACGACCCAGTGTATCACCGTGGAGTGCTCCTGTACTGTTTGTGCGGAAGAAGGATGGTTCCATGCGATTGTGTATTGATTACCGGAAGCTGAATCAGGTCACCGTAAAGAACAAGTATCCGTTGCCGCGGATTGATGATTTGTTTGATCAGCTTAAGAGAGCTTCAGTCTTTTCAAAGATTGATCTCAGGTCTGGATACCATCAGTTGAGGATCAGAGAGTCAGATGTGGCCAAGACAGCTTTCAGATCATGATACGGGCATTATGAGTTCTTGGTTATGCCGTTTGGGTTGACTAATGCCCCTGCAGCTTTCATGGATTTGATGAACAGAGTGTTCAGGCGGTTTCTGGACAAGTTTATGATTGTGTTTATCGACGACATCCTGATTTACTCCAGGAGTGTGGGCCAACACAAGAAGCATTTGCGAGCTGTTTTGCGGACTTTACGAGATAATCAGTTGTTTGCGAAGTTCAGCAAGTGTGAGTTTTGGTTGAACAGCGTGAAGTTTTTGGGTGATGTGATATCCACTGAGGGAGTCAGTGTAGATCCTGACAAGATAGAAGCCGTGTTGAATTGGAGTAGACCTACCATCGTACCAGAGATCAGGAGTTTCTTGGGTTTGGCAGGTTACTATCGGCGCTTTGTGCAGGATTTTTCACGGATTGCCACTCCACTTACCAGATTGACGAAGAAATGTGTTAAGTTCGAGTGGTCCGATACATGTGAGGAGGGTTACTTGCTCTTGAAGGAGAAGTTGACTACTGCACCGGTTCTGACTTTACCTGACGATAATGGAGAGTTTGTGGTTTACAGGGATGCATCGAAATTGGGACTTGGTTGTGTTTTGATGCAGCATGGCAGAGTGGTGGCGTACGGTTCCAGGCAGTTGAAACCACATGAAGTCAATTATCCTACGCATGATTTGGAGTTAGCTGCTATTGTTTTAGCCTTGAAGAGTTGGAGACACTACTTGTATGGAGCTCAGTGCAAGATATATACTGATCACAAGAGTCTCACTTATTTGCGCACACAGCCAGATCTGAATATGAGGCAGCTCAGATGGATGGAGTTGATCGATGACTATGATTGCACTTTTGAGTACCATCCAGGGAAGGCTAATGTTGTTGCTAACGCACTTAGTCGGAAATTTGGAGCCTCATTGTTTCATGTGTGTGTGGGTAGAGTTTCCATGTTAGTAGAGTTACGAGCTACGGGAGCTGAGTTAAAATGGGATGATGATGGAGCCTTGTTGGCTAGCTTCCAGGTTCGACCGGTATTGGTTGATCAGGTTCGCGAAGTTCAGGATGCGGATTCCTATCTGTTGGACAAGAAGACCATGATTCGGAATGGTGTGCCAACAGAGTTTCGGTTGAGTGATGATGGTACATTGCTATTCAGAGGTAGATTATGTGTACCCAGAGATGAGGGTTTGAAGAAAGAGATTTTAGACGAAGCTCAATATTCTGCCTATGCTATGCATCCCGACGGTACAAAGATGTTTCGTACACTCAGAGCCTATTACTGGTGGCGAAATATGAAGAGGGAGATCGCCGCATATGTGAGCAGATGTCTTATTTGTCAACATGTTAAAGCAGAGAGGCAGAAGCCTGCAGGAAAGTTACAGCCCTTTTAGATTCCTGTTTGGAAGTGGGAGCATATCACCATGGATTTCGTGTATCAGTTACCACGTACTTCTGCTGGTAACACGGGTATTTGGGTTATTGTTGACCGATTGACGAAATCCGCTCATTTCCTTGCACTTCCAGGGAAGATTTCTATGGGTAGCTTAGCAAAGCTGTATTTGGCGGAGATCGTTCGTCTGCATGGTGTGCCGGTATCTATTGTTTCTGACCGAGACAGTCAGTTCACCTCAGAGTTTTGGCAGGCTTTGCAACGAGCTTTGGGTACCATATTGGATTTTAGTACAACTTTCCATCCCTAGACTGATGGGCAGTCTGAGATGACTATTCAGACCCTCGAGGATATGTTACGGTCATGTGTATTGCAGTTTAGAGGAAATTGGGACCAACAACTGCATTTGATTGAGTTTGCTTACAATAACAGCTATCAGGCCAGTATCGATATGGCACCGTATGAGGCTCTATACGGGAAGCAGTGCCATACTCCATTATGTTGGAGTGAGGTAGGCGAGCGATGGCTTATTGATCCTAATCTGGTGAAGAGCACCACAAAGGATGTTCAGATTATCCGAGACAGACTGAAGATTGCCCAAGATCGCCAGAAAAGTTATGCAGACGTGAGAAGAAAGAGTCTTGAGTTCGAGGTGGGCGATTGGGTCTTCCTGAAACTGTCTCCTTGGAGGGGAGTTGTGCATTTCGGGAAACGTGGCAAGGTTCAACCACGGTATATCGGTCCGTATGAGATTACAGAGAGAGTTGGTGTCGTGGCTTACAGATTGGAGTTACCTCCAAAGATGGCGAGGGTGCACGATGTTTTCCATGTCTTGATGTTGCGGAAATACGTTTCAGATCCATCACATGTGTTAGAGCCATATCAGCTTCCTATCCTGAAGGATCTGACATATGTGAGGGAGGTAGTACAGATTCTCGATCGGCGTGAGCAGAAGTTCAGACACAGAGTCATACCGCTTATGAAGGTTTTATGGCAGAATCATTCAGTTGAGGAAGCCACCTGGGAGACCGAGCAGCAAATGCGGGAGCAGTATCCTCATCTATTCACCTCGCAGGTACGTAAATTTCGAGGTCGAAATTTTTCTAAGGGGCGTAGATTTGTGACGACCCGGACCAGAATTGGTAAAGTAATTGCCTTAATCCGTGAGTTTTACGAGTAATTGAGGTTTAGCATAATTAATCGGATATGCAACTTTGTTCACGACTTAATTTTCGGACACGAATTTGATTTGGGTTTGTTCGTGGGAAATGTAGAGGATTTGATTTCGAGTTTGTGGGAACTTTCCGAGGATTTTTTGGATAATCGAGGAATATAAAATGAATATTTGAAATTATCGCCGAGTTAGTCGTGTTTATCCGTTCGAGTTTGAGTTATCCGAATTGTGGTTAGAGTCGAGTCGCGACATATAAATAGCCGAATAGTTGAAAAGTTATCGAAAAAGTGCGAAAATGGGCTGTTTGACCGAGTTGACTGTTCTAGAGCGAGTTGGCCGAGTCAACCCGTGGTTGACTCAGTGAGTCCGAGACTCGCCGACGAGGTGGTCGCCAGAATACGGCGTGATTTCCGGAAAGGAAGGTAAGGTTTTGGAGCTTGATGTTTGGGCTTTCCATTGATGTATATATGGTCTGTTTTGGTGGCGGTTTGCTTGGTCGATTTTCTTGGAGAAACTTGCCAGAATCAGGTTTAATGGTGGAGTGTTTTCCGGCGGCTTTCCGAGGGAGATTTTAGGTGGAAATGGTTGGGTTTGTGCTTGGGATGAAGTCCCTTGAAGATGGGAGGCCGATGTGGCCTCACGGTGGAGGATTTCGCCGGAGAAATTTTTCGGCCGGTTTGAATTTTTGGTGACTTTCGAGCTGATTTCCGACCACGGTGGTGGCTGGATGGTGGTGCTCCTTTGGGGAAAAAGACTTGGCTTGAGGAGAGGAAGATTTTGGGGTCTTGGTCGCCGGGAAATTCCTCCGGTGACGGCGCGCCGGCGGCGGCGGCGGAGCTCTGGCGATCCGTTGACTTTTTGGATTTTGACAAGTTTTATGCCGTTTTTCTTGTAATTGCGCTCTGACCATCACCTTGAGGTTTTTGAGTTGATTTGAGTACCGGATTTTAAGTCGAGGGTTTATGTGGAGTATTTGGGGGTTTCCGACGATTATTTTGTATCTGAGTTATATATTTCCGGAAATGGTTGGTTTCCGAGGTGTGGTTTAGAGTATTGAATTGTGATTTTGATCAGTGATATTTTGTGATTATTCGGGGGATCGAGATCGTTCGTTGGGCGAGGGATCTTCCGCCGGATCTCAGGATTAGCGCGTTTGCGCGCTGTGCTTGTCTGTGAGTGGACTTTTCTTTTAACTGATTGGTCGCGAGTCTTTATATTACGTTTTATGAGCATAAGCATGCACATACGAGTATGAGTTATTCGAGCATGTGTTTATGATTATTCATTTACAAATATGCTTATATAATTACGTATTACGAATATGCTTATATAATTACGTGTTACGAATATGCATTCACATTGTGCTTTATACATTTGCATGAAACTATTTATGATTTAGTTTACACAGAGTACAATCACAGTATATATTGTTGTATCGATACACTTGCATCCCGGCTGATCCCTGAGGATGTTTACAGGGGGAGGCTGTGACCCCTGACCCGAGACCTTTACCCGGGGGGAGGGGCAGACCTCTGACTTGAGGCCTTTCTGGCTTGAATCACGTGTGGGTCTGGGATCCCGTGATTCGAACTGTACTAACGCAGATGTGTCCATAAGTGACCCCGCGGGATTTTAGAATGCATGCTCTGTACGCTTGAGGGTTAAAGTTTTCCTCGCGTACATTATTATTCTCATGCATTTAGACTCGCATATGTTTTTATAACATATATTAATCGGCGAAAGACATTTATTTTTGTCCACTCACTCTAACGGTTTATATGTCTTTCACTGGGCTCTTTGTTTTCAATGCCCAGTTTGCAGTTCGGATTCTGGTGTCGCACGTCACAGTCGGAGGCTTAGTATTCGAGCTACCTTTCTTTTCTAGTAGATTTCTTGTTTAGCCTAATGCTGTGTATTTATGTAAATATATACTAGAGGTCGCTCTGAATACCTTGATGTTTATATTTTTCATATGATTTTCCCAGATTTCTGTAAAGATTACAGTTTTTATCTATTACTTTACATTATGGTATGATTTTGAGAAATCCGGTTGGGATTGGTGCCTACGGTTTGGCTTTTGTGGCATAGGATGAAATGTGTTTTCGGGTGCAGGTTAATGGCAATTCCGCGTTATAGTGAAACTCTGTCGAAATTTCTATGGTTTTTGCAAGTCGTGTTTTCAGAAGGGGTTTGATTCCAGTTTAGGAAACTAAATCGGGGTTGGGTCCTTTCACTACTAAGCCCTTAGCTAAAATGTCTCAGAAATTTCTTTATGTGTATGGCGATGGAATCACAAGAATTTAGAGTTTAAAGCTCAATAATTTCGTGAGTTAATAGAGATATGATCATGTCATAAACAAGTAAGACTTGGAAGAAAACAATGGTGAAGTTAAAGCTGTGCATATTTCGAATAAGTTGAAATCAATCTCACATGGATGCCCTCATCATATTTTCACTCATGAAAAGGGTTCACTCAAAGTGTATATGAATTGAATCAAAACCTTATGAATATGATGAATTACTTGCACAAATGAACCAACCCATATGCTTACTCATGTAATTTACTCAACCAATTGAAGGCTACTCATCTTAAGGATCATAAAGGACTTTAGAAAGGTTGCAACAGGGCTGAGGCTAAGGCATTCGAAAATTTGGATATGTGATGGTGGAAAAATGTTCAAAAGACTTAGTCAACACTTGGGCAATTCGAGCTCCATTCTTTCTCATGTGTCAAACTTCTAAAACAAGGCCAAATTTCATTTTTTTGGGCCTAACTTCATTCTAAACTTCACTTGTCCAAACTTTTACACTTAGAACATTTGCCGGAGAGCTTTCACTTTTCTTGCTCTCGAGATCTTTTCTCTCTCTTATATATGCGGCAATCACTCCTCTTTTCAAACTTTTGGACAAGCCTTCCCTTTTCTTTGTATTCTTTCATCATCTTTTCGCCACTTCTTTGTGCTAGCTTCGAAATCTCTTCACTAAGTCTTTGAACAGGGGTATGAAACTCTACACTAGGCCAACTGTTTAGATATGTAAGTGGTAAATGAAAGAAAAGGCTAAATGTAGGCACAAATGGGTACTCTAAGGGTGTCGCAACTCGTGCGCACAAAAGAGACATATGGCTTTTTGGTTAAGTGGTGGAAAACCTAAATGCCTTTAATCATCTCCAAAATCAGAGCATAAATCAACTTAAAAGTTTTGAAAATCTACATGAGTAAGTTCTAGTAATCTCTAGTTCATTAAAATCTATGGCAAGCAATTTGATGAGGCATATAAATTTTTTTTTGAAACATAATGCACGAAATTCTCTCAACAAAGGATGTAATGTAGGCTCAAAAACTCACTTTAAGGTTCATATGATCTAGAAGCTTATTCTAATATGCGAAATCTGTACCATGTTTATGCAAACTATATCTACTACATGTTATGACAATCAAAATATCTCAATTAGCACTAGAAATTGTTTAAGTGATTATTCAATACCATATGTATTCTTTTCGGTCCATTTTCATCATAGACTAACTAAGGGCATCCTAAAGACTCTTTAAAATACTAAGTTAAACAAAAAGACTCAAGACACTCAAACAAGCGTAGATTTAATCCTCATCTTCTTTGGGCAACCTTAGTAAAATGGCCAGTTGGTGAGAGAGACCAAGAGAGGTAGGAGTGATTTTCGAGCTTGTCTTTTCTCACATCCAAAACCTGTCCTAGCAACCATCCCCCTCTAGACACCAAATCACAAGGATTTCTTACTAAAAGACAAGTGTTCATCCACTACACTAATTAGACTCTAAAAATACACTAATTAAAAACAAGAAAACACTAAAGATTATTTTAGGGTATCATCCGCCGGAAAGTTCCATTATCCGCCCAGTTTTTACAATTTAAGACTCAAATAAAGTTGTAAACCCCTCCCCCACACTTAAACTCTACATTGTCCCCAATGTACTAAAGTAAAGCATAAAATCAAGCATGGAGACTAGGATTTACAAAAAGTAAAATGCAAAGAAATTAAAAGGTTAAGGGGAAGAGAAAGCAAATTTGATTTGTAGACTCCTCCATTGGGTTACCTCCCAACAAGTGCTTGTTTTTTAACGTCTTACAGCCTAGACGTGATGCTTCTTATGTGTTTGAAATGGTTGGCTCCTGAAGCTTTGTGTCCTCAACGAATTCCTCCTTGATGGCCGAGTGATATGGCTTCAAACGATGGCCATTGACTTTGAATTCATTGCCGGTGGTTGGACTTTTGATCTTGATAGCTCCATGTGCAAATACCTCGACGATAATGAAGGGACCAATCCATCTAGAGCATAGCTTGCCCAGAAATAGCTTAAGGTGTGAGTTAAAGAGGAGGACTTCTTGACCGATTAGGAACTCCTTTCTTCAGATCATCTTGTCATGGAATACCTTCGTTTTCTCCGTGTAGATCCAAGCATTGTCGAAAGCATCATTCCTTATCTCCTCGAGTTCACAAAGTTGTAACTTTCGGTGTAGACCAGCTTCATCTCGATCCAAGTTGAATTTCTTCACGGCCCACCAAGCTTTGTGTTCTAGCTCCACCGGAAGATGACATGATTTCCCATAAGCTAATCGATAAGGTGACATTCCAATGGGTGTCTTATAGGCAGTTCGATACGCCCATAATGCATCATCTAAGCATTGACTCCAATCTTTCTGGTTTGGCTTAACGGTTCTCTCTAAGATCTTCTTGATCTCACGGTTTGAGACTTCAGCCATGCCGTTCGTTTGAGGATGGTATGGTGTAGATACTTTGTGCGCGACACCATATTTCCTCAATAATGCCTCCACCGTCTTGTTGCAAAAATGACTCCCTCCATCGCTGATTAGAACGCGCGGCATCCCAAATCTTATGAAAATATTAGCCTTGAGGAAATTTGCAACAACTCGTGATTCATTAGTACGGGTGGCTTTTGCTTCCACCCATTTCGAAACATAATCAACGACGAGTAAAATGTAAGTATAACCGTTAGACATGGGAAATGGTCCCATAAAATCTATGCCCCAAACATCAAAAATTTCGACATTGATCACATAGTGTTATGGCATTTGATCTCGTGGTCCAATGCTACCGGATCTTTGGCACCTATCACACTTAGTACAAAATTCATGAGAATCATGAAAAATGTTAGACCAAAAGAATCCACAATCTAATACTTTCAAGGCTATTTTCCTAGAACCAAAATGACCTCCATATGCACCATTATGACAAAATTCAAAAATGGTCTGAAATTCACTATTGGGGACACACCTCCTAATTACTAAGTCCGAACATTGTTTCCACTAGTAAGGGTCATCCCAAATAAAAGTCCTAGCATTACTCTTAAGTTTTTGACGTTGAGAACTATGCATGGAGTATGAAAACTCATTGGTGACTAAATAATTAACTATATCGGCATACCATGGAGTTTCGGAGGCACTTACCTGAATTTCGAAGAGTTGTTCATCCGGTAATGTTTCCTCTATTGGCACGGCCTCTTTTTCATGTATAATTCGAGACAAGTGATCAGCCACCACGTTTTCTATTCCCTTCTTATCTTTGACCTCTATGTCGAACTCTTGGAGTAGAAGTATCCATCTAATGAGTCGTGGCTTGGCATCCTTCTTTGCCATCAAGTATTTCAAGGCTGAGTGGTCCATGTAGACAATCACCTTGGTTTGCAACAAATATGATCGAAAATTTTCAAGTGCAAAGACTACAGCAAGCATCTCCTTCTCGGTGGTTGTATAATTAGCTTGAGCATCATCGAGTGTCCGAGAGGCATAGTATATGGCGTATGGCTTGTTGTCCTTCCTTTGTCCCAAAACAGCACCTACGGCATAATCCGAGGCATCACACATAAGTTCAAACGGTTGCGACCAATCCGGTACATAAAGGATAAGAGCATTCGTGAGAAGCTTCTTCAATTTTTCAAATGCAGCTCGGCATTCATCATCAAACACGAAGGGAGTTTCTTTTTGTAGAAGCTTGCACAAGGGATGAGCTATGTGGGAAAAGTCCTTGATAAACCTCCTGTAAAAACCTGCATGGCCAAGAAAAGAACGTATCTCTCTAACTGAAGTTAGAGAAGGTAAGTACCGCACAAGATCTACTTTAGCTTTATCAACTTTTATTCCTCGTGCCGAAATTATGTGACCTAAAACTATCCCTTAAGTAGCCATAAAATGGCATTTCTCCCAATTAAGCACTAGATTTGTTTCAACGCATCTTTGCAAAATTAATTGTAAGTTTTCTAAGCATGCATCAAAATCCCTTCCAAATACACTAAAGTCATCCATAAAAACTTCTATGATTTTCTCTATGTAATCGGAAAAAATTGAGAGCATGCAACGTTGAAATGTACCTGGTGCGTTGCAAAGTCCAAATGGCATGCGTCGATATGCAAACGTTCCAAAGGAGCATGTGAACGTCGTCTTCTCTTGATCTTCTTCGGCGATGCTGATTTGGTTGTAACCGGAATAACTATCGAGGAAGCAATAGTATGTATGGCCAGCCAATCTCTCAAGCATTTGGTCGATGAATGGCAATGGGAAATGGTCCTTGCAAATGGTGGCATTGAGCTTCCTATAATCGATGCAAACTCGATGTCCGGTGACAGTTCTTTGAAGGATGAGCTCATTCTCCGCATTCTTGACCACGGTGATTCAGGACTTCTTAGGCACTACTTGCACGGGTGAAACCCAACGACTATCCGAAATAGGATAAATGACTCCACAATCAAGGAGTTTGATCACCTCCTTCTTCACAACTTCCATCATTGGCAGATGAAGTCTTCTTTGAGCTTCCCTTGAAGGTTTGGCGCCATCTTCAAGTAAAATCCGGTGAACACATGTGGCCGGATTAATTCCCTTGATGTCCCCAAGCGTCCAACCTATGGCAAATTTGTATTTTGAGAGCACTTGCACCAATTTATCTTCTTGTTCCTTCTCCAACGTTGATGACATGATTACCGACAAAGTTTCATTCTCTCCCAAGTATGCATACTTCAAATGATCCGGTAACACCTTGAGCTCTAATTCTTGTGCTTTAACTATAGAGGGAACTAACGGGTTAGTGCCATATAAGATAGGAATTGATGGATAATTACTTACAACCCGTGATGCTTCATTAAGTGCCATGGCCATTTCACTGATTTTTGGTTCCAATATTTCAATCAAAGCATCAATAAGGGCATCATCCCCGAGTTGAGTCAGTCCCGAACCCTCTTGAATGGCCATGTCGAGTTCATCATCTCCCATGGTGTCTAAGTGTTGCTGCGCCATGGTATCCCCAACATCAATCGAACAAACATCACCAACACTAGACGATGGAAACTTCATTGCATCTAAAATGTTGAACTCGATCTTTTCTCCATCAATTTCCATGGAGAATGTTCCTTCAAACACTTCAATCTTCGTTCTAGCAGTCCTCATGAAAGGTCGCCCGAGTAGCAATGGCGTGGTGTTTAATGGACTCTCCTCCATGTCAACAATGTAGAAATTAGCTGGAAATATCAAGTTTTTGACCTGCACTAGAACATCTTCAACGTATCCCCTATGATACTTATGTGAACGGTTGGCTAGCTGGACGATGACATTGTCATGCTTGAGCTCACCTAGCTCCATGGAGGCATAAAGGAGCATGACGTTGATAGATGCACCAGGTCTAGCATGACATCTTTGAATTTATTGTCACCAATCACACAAGGAACGGAAAAGCTCCCATGATCCTTCAATTTGGGGGGTAGCCGACATTGTAATACCGCTGAAACGGTTGCATTCACCTTCACAACCTCCTTCGCTCTCGTTTGCCTCCTTTGGGTGCATAGCTCTTTTAGAAACTTGGCATAGATAGGCACTTACTTGATGCACTCGATCAAGGGTAAATTTACTTGCACCTTCCGAAAGATGTCCAAAATGTCTTCGTATTGATCATCCTTCTTAGATTTCGTCAACCTATGTGGGAATGGTGCGCGAGCAAACGAAGCATTAGTATTAATTAAACTTGAAGGGATAGAGTTAATACCTTTGTTTGGGCAGGTTGTGATGTTGATGGTGCCTTAGTGGTGTGAGAAGCCACATTCTTCTTCTTCTCGGCCTCTTGAGTCGCCGGATCTTCTTCTAAGTCTTCATCCCCAAAAACGGCATGATGAGGCGTCTTGCTTGTCTTTGGCAAAGGGGATGCCAAGGTCTTCCCACTCCTAGTAACCATAGCACTTACGTTCCGTGGGTTTGGAAGTGTTTGATGAGGTAGTTGACCATTCTTCCTTATTTGACCCATGAAGTCAACAATTTGGCCCATTTGCTTCTTCATCTCGGATATATCTTGGCCATGACTATCCAATGTCTCCTTCGTTTTTGCTTGTGTTGAAGCCAACAGTTGGGCCAACATCTTGTCATAGTCCGGATTAGTGAATTGTTGTTGGACTGGAGGAGCTTGAGGCATAGGTTGCAAAGATGCTTGAGGTAGTGGTGGCCTTGCTTGAAATGGTGCACGTTGATAATCCCGTTGAGGTGCCGGAGGGTTCAAACATCCCTCATTGCTACTCTACTTGAAACCCGGATGATCTCGGTTGCCAAAATTGTTGTTATTGTAGTTGTTGTAACGTTGGCCCCCTTGATATCCACCAATCGCATTTACTTACTCCGGCTCATTATTTTGCTCCGTTATTGTAGGACATTGATCATTATGGTGCCCTTGCATATGGCAAACACCATAAACAGGTCCTAGGCGTGCCTTGGCTCTCTTAGTTTCGAGTTCTAGTACTTTTTCTAGCATAGATTCTAGCTTGTCATACTTCTCATCCGTCTCTTGCTTTGAATTCACTTCATGCACTGATTTTCGTGGAGCCATCCCATATTGAGCATCATTATTTGCTCGATTCTCCAAAAGTGTACGAGCTTCCGCTTCATCTAAGTCCATGAATGCTCCGGTTACAGCGGCATCAAGAAGCTCTCTATCAATCGGTTTGAGACCATCATAGAAGTAGTTCATGAGGTTGGTCTCCGAAAAACCATGGGAAGAGCAATTGGCACATAAAACCTTGAAACGATCGTAATATTGGCCAAAGGACTCATCGGCTGCTTGTGAGATTCCCGTGATCTTCTTCCTCAAAACAGTAATCTTTAAGGCTGGAAAAAACTTGCTTAGGAAAGCATCCGCTAATTGCTTCCAAGAGGTGATGTGATTCGGTGGGAGTTCCATAAGCCAAGTTTGAGCTCTTTCCGTCAAGGTGAAGGGAAATGCCTTAAGTTTCAAGAGTTCTTCATCCGCATCTGAGGGCTTCATACTCGAACATAAAAACTGAAATTGCTTTAAATGCATGTTCGAATCTTCATGGGACATTCCTTGAAAGGTAGGCAAACGGTGAAGGAAACCACTTTTAAGCTCAATGTCCTTCTTGTCCTCTTGAGGATTTGGGAATCGTATGCACGAAGGACCACTACTCCACTCAGTTGAGCAGGTACGTTGGCGAAGAGATCGCCTCTCATTGTTGGGCAGGATGTTGTTGTTATTGGCCATTTCTTCTTGTTCCTCTTCTAAAAATTGCTCGGTGGAGTGATGGTATGAATGTGGAGAGTCAAAACCTTCCTCAATGAGAGGTTGATCGATTTCTTGCTCCCTAGGATCCACTTGAGACCTCAAACGAGTTAGACGATGTGTAAGTGCTTGGATATCAATATTAGGAGTCGAATGAGAACTAGACATTCATAGAATCTGATCATCCACCAAAGATCAAGTGTTAGTATCAAAAGAATACACAAGGAATAGAAGATACTAACAAAAAAAACTATGGAAATTAAAAGAAAACAAAAAAAACATACTAAAGCAAACCAACACAAGCCAAACAAATTCAAACAAGCCAAAAAATACTAAAATGATACAAAAGTTCTAAAAACATTCTAAAACATTAAGTTAGACACTCTAAGTAATTTAAATGTGAATGCAAGGTTCTAGAAATCCTAAAATGTATGCAAAATTGTTAAAATGATCTAAAAACAAGCTAAGACACAATATACACGTTTTCTACAAAATTAGGTATATATATATACTGCAAGACTTAGAATAAACGTTAGAAACACATATATACATGTTAAAATGCAAGCACACAATAATCACATCAAATTCAAGCATAACACACTTAAATCGTCATCCAAATGCATCAAACAAGAACCTAAGTGAAGTATGGAGTGAATGCATAAGAGAAAACGTTAGAAACCTGCAGAAAACACACAAGTTACGCGCTAAATTATGAATACAACGTGACCTTTCTTTTGGCCTCATGCCCCTAACTTCACTTAGGTTAGGGTACTCGGTGGTGAAATCCGAGCATCACAAAGCCGCAAGAAGGTTATGCAAGCTAAAATGCAATGTGATTAATCCTTTACAAGTTTAATAAGTTTACTAATGAACACACACACAAAAATTTCTAAGTATTATGCACAAGTAATTTGTATTTTAAGTTGCGTCTTTTGATTTAAAGAGAGTACACTAGCTTGATCTTTAGATCGTTCAATGGACGTGCGACCCGCGCGATAAAGTATAAACTTTCAATCAATCAGCCTTGGTTCAATCGAAAAACATGGCCAATTAGGGATAGAGATAACGCGAGAGGTAGGACTAATTTCGACAAAACACCCGGAGGCTAACCGGGTCAATGGTATATACTTTATTGGTGTTAGTCTTTCTTAGATCCAGAACCTGTCACCAGTCATAACCCGTTTCTAGACACCATGTCCGACATTCAGCCAATCTTTCGAAAATTTACACTCCCTCAAGTCCTTTGTAAACTCCGCCATCAACCTCATGTCCATAAATTCACTTAGGTTATGGTGTGCGGCGATGAAATCCACACATCATGAGGGGTTAAGGAGATAAATATGAAAAAGAGGCGCCATCTATTCCAAAGAGTGCGACTTAATCAACCAAACTTATGTACTAAATTTAAATTAAAGACTACCTTTAACATGTATGCTGCAAAAGTAAATTAAATTGTAAGTATAAACAAGTATTGAATTATAAACTAGTATGTAAATTTCGAAATTATAGACATGCTTTCTATTTACACAATTTCACATATCCACAAAGAACACATGCAAATTTCCAGAATCGCGCAAAGTTGAACAGAGCTGCTTGTAAAATTTTTACAGAATTATTGGCTAGTCCGAATGCAATGAAATTTTATAAGAACAAACAAGACACAAAACCAAACAGTTCTGAAAATTTTCAGATTTTTAGGAGCCCTATAGCTATATCTAGTTATTAACACAAAATAGGACAGTGCACAGTTCCGAAAACAGAAAATAAAAACATATTTACACAAATGAAATCACACATTTCTTTACAATCTCCGGCAACGGCGCCAAAATTGATACACGCTAAAACTAACTCCTAAATAAACACTTAGAAATCACTTGAAATGTGCATGCAATTAAAATCCTTTGTTGTAGATGTAGCATTAGTAAATAGGGTATCGTTCTTAACCGGGGATTGAGGGTGCATGCATGATTACTCTATGGTTTAGGGGGGGTTTTGTAAGTTGGTTTTTATAATCTAAGAAATTAAACAAATAATGGCCACCAAACAGATTTAGAACCCTAAATTCTAACATGCTTCACTCATAGACAAGTAGAAATAATTAAAGAACATAAAATCCTAAACATGCTTACTAGACCGAAAATAAACATTAACTAATATATTTACAGGTGATCATCTCATCTTTTTCACCTAACTCTAACAACTTAGTCATATTATATGCAACCTATTAATATCTAAGTCTTTAGCTAAGATCATGCATTTCATATTTCATACTTGAGGAATTTGCCTTATGACATATCTATCAACCTAAACAAGGAATTTGCCTTAGTCTAAGTTGATGCATTAAGTATAACATGCTTAGCATAAAGAAGTAAATACATGGCAGATCACATAAAACATTTAAAGTTACAAAACCAAAATACTCCAAAAAACCAATATTTCAAATCTGAAAATTCATACAAGAAGAAGAAAATAGAAGGAATCATATTACACTTTTTATTTCGGAAATTTGCCCTAGTACAAAGCTTGGACGATTCTTCAATGGAGGTGGAGAACACTCAAGGAATTTTCCTTAGAGAGTTCTTGGCGGAAATGAGGTTGCTTTGTGGATGGAGGGCGGCTTCTTGGATGATTTCGGCTTTGGGAGGAGAGGAAGAGTATTTAGGCAGAGTTTTGGCTTCTAAAATGAGTGATGAATCAGAATGAGGCCGAGCTCCTCTATTTATATGTGAAGAATGGGAATCTTCCTCTCCAAACTAGATTTTCCTAGTGTATCCCGGGTAAATCTGTCAGTATAACTTCAAACGCGTTTTCCCGTGGCTGTGTATCTCAGAAAATTATGTTCTTGGTTTTGTTGGAAAGAAGACTTCAAGAGCTTTCCAAAAAGGTATACAATCATCATATTTGGAGTAGATTTACGGATTCGGTGATATCTTGAAGATACAGACCTGTATCTTGGATATTCTTTCCTTATTCAATGCCAAATATCTTCTTTCTTGATTTTTCTCTTCTTGCTCTTCAAGGAATATACTCTGGCCGAAAATACTAAATATTTGAGATATTTTGATCTTCAAATAAGGAAAAATTAAGATATACTTGATATTCTTGATATTTTCGGCCACATCATCTCTTGATCCACCATCTTTTGTTCTTTCCTGGTCCGAGTAAGAGAAATGTTTTCATTCTTCATTTGGGAAACCATTTTTGCACACCATTTTGGCAACTTTTATGAAGACCATTTCAGAATCATTTTTGCACATTCCGGAACATTCTGCCACATCATTCCTAGTTGATTTAGGAAACTTCACTTTTCAGCTCCGCGACACTTCCGGGATCTCGAACCTTCTTACTTCCGTAATCTGAGTAGGAATCCTAGTAAAAGTAGGAAAAGACCATTTTCCCTAGTCGAATTAGGAAACCTCCATTTGCTGCGTTTTTAGCTCATTTTCACCTCCTTTATTGATCTTCTTTATTCAAAACCTAAAAACAACAAAATAAGTAAGAAAAAAGAATACTAACGTCAAAACAAAGCTAAATGTAAGGAGAAAGACGTTAAGAATCAAACATAAAATGCGTAGATCAGCTATCCTTACAGAATACTCTTTGAAACAAATGAAAGAGGTGACAAGCTATTTATGACAGCCTAAAGAGGCTCCAAACTAAAGGACGGGGAGCGCTGCATCGATCAATATGGTAATTAAGGAGGTTCAACGTTCCACATCGATTTGCGTATCTCTTGAAAGCTGAAAACTTACCATTTCAAGGAGAGAAATGATGGAGCAATAAAAGCGAACAATTATTCTGAACGTAGCATAATTTTTGGAGGCGCAAAGTAATTCAATCACAGAGATTCGCAAGAATTTATCAAGGCCATGGGCCACTTATTGAAAAGCTAAGTTAAATAAGGCTGTACAAAATAAATAAAAAGCCAAAACAGGGGCTAGGTCCATGAAAGACTAAGCATCTAAGGATATTTCAAGACAGAGCTACCAAGAGGTCGCAGGTTAGTTTTCGCTTGAAGATACTGGGCCTGTGCAGTGGCACAAGCCCTCTCAGCATCTGCAGCTATGGCGGGAGTCTGCTGAACACTTTTGGAAAGAGCTTTCCCAGCATTAAGAAGAGCGATAGTAGCTTGCCCCATTCCAAAGTAGTCTTCCTCTTGTTGATGCAGCTTGGCCTAGAGTTTTGCAATTTCCGCACGTGTGGCTAGAATGTCTACCCACTCATCTTCATAATTCTTCCCCATTATGGTGATTTTCTCCAGATCACGCTTCCACCTACTATTATGGTCTATGCGATTGGAGATTGCTTTGTCTCGCTCTTAGGTAACAGAGATCACGATGTTTTGAAGGTTGGGGAGTTCCCGCAGTATCCCTTCCATTTGATCAAAGACGGCATGATCTACTCCTTCCATGGCACAGCAAGCTGTTTGAATATGAACGGCCAAATCTTGACGATTTATTTCGTTCTCAAAATTCAGGATCCAGAGATCCCGTAGATAGGCAATGGCAAGCTAGACTTCTAGATGATCCCTTTCAGAGAGAGCTAAGTCTTTATAGATTTGCACTGCCTCTCGCATGGTCTTTGCCATTCTCTCGTTACCCCTGGCAGGAGCTGAAAGTGTTAGCAGGATAAGAATCACAGACTGGGGGAAAGTAGTCTCGTTGCAGCTACAAATGACGTTAGGAAACTCCCCAATCATTTGCCGGCCCTCAGTAAGAGATAACTCCTAAGTACCTTGATATTTCTGGAGAAAAACCTATACCCAGAAGAGTTATGAGATGATCAAAAGACTTACACCAGAGAATCATACACAAGTAAAGTCAGACTATACCTGGGATAGACGAGGGGAGATTCATCATCGTACATGACAATATTAATGTGAAGAGGAGAGGACACATCAACAGCAAACTACGAAGAACAAATAAAGGTTTAAACTCGCTTAAAAATAGCAAACCAGATCAAGGAATTCAAGAGAAGTGCAGTATGGTTAACTCCACGTGGTCAGTCTTAGATGCCAAAATGATGGAAGGAACATCTAAAACACGGGGTTGCTCTTCACCACATACATTCGCAGTAACAGGAACCAAGTTCGCAACAGCGGAAATGTGCACTTGTGATTCATAGGTGGTTTCCTGGGGCTGTACAACCAAAAATAGTGGTTAAAGAAACACAGTATTCCAGAAAATGACAAGGTCAGAACAACGAGTACCTCAACAGCAGTAGTAGTAGTTTGTGGAACATCGGCATCAGGAACCTCAATACCTCCTTGGGCCTCAGCCGCCCCTCCCAGAGGCTTCTCGCCAATCATGATGGCAGCTACTCCTTCCGCAGTGGCATTCACAGTAGCAGAAACCAATTGATAAAAAGGTTGTCCATAAACCTGGTCAAGGATATGTTGATCTTCCAAACACAGACGTATCTAGTCATCTGCAGCATTGGAAGGACCCGTACCCAGAGGCCTAGAGGAAGGGAGTTCCTCAGCTTCATTCGCGGTACTCGAGGAAGATTCAGGAGTAGCGATTGGTTGAAACTACTTCCCTTTGTTCCGCATTGAATGGCTAGATTATCAACAGATTCCTCATTGTCAGAGACTTGCTCAACAGAAGGAGAAGTCCCACTCAATTCTTCTTCAACTCGTTGCCTTTGTGACCTGGCAGCTTGACGGCGAGAGTGATGGAACTAAATCATAAGAGCTTGGGTTAGGATAATAAAATATTGAAGAAGTTAAAAGCAAGCTAAGAAAAATAGAGCTCTTAAAAGAATTACCAAAGGAGCCTGTTCATTTGAGTCCCCATCTTCATGATCCCAAGCCACAATGTTCTTATTCTGCTTCTTCTTCTTCTTCTTCTTCGCATCGGGAGAGGCAGCAATAAAACTCGCACCCAGAAGCTTGTTGTGTTTTGAAGCAGAGACCGGTGAAGTACTAATCTCTCGCTATTTCCTCTTCTGGCCCTTGTCCCCTTGTTCTTTAGACCCCACAGCCTGTCTATCCACATATCTCTTGAAATAATCAAGGAATGGGGATGGAAAGATGGTTCAGAAGACTCCAGATTTAGACTGTAATGATGCTCATTTCACTCATAGTAATCGTCAATAACAGAAAAGATTAAGTAGAGGGAACGCAAATGAAAATATGGCAGGTCCAAGATAGGAAAGGTGGGAACAGTAAAGTCTTGGAGAGTCATTGCAAAAGCTTTCTCTACACAGGTCCTCAATGAGGTGTAACCATTATAGGATTCTGTCACCGGGTAGGGTAGACCCTGTTTACAACCAAGGTGAAAACCAAAGTGATTAGCAGCATACAACTCAACCCACAGAACGGCGTCAGGAACAACGATATCCACATAAGAGACACATTGAGCGAAAAACGTCTTTGCAGTAGGAGCCTGTTATGAAATGACTGTGAAGCCGGTAGACAATTAAGTGGGAAATCTTCGTGTTACCACAAACTCAGCCATATCCTTGGGGAAAAGCTTCTGATCCTAGAGATAGTTAAAACACTGCAAATAGCTCAGGGCTTCAGTTTCTCTAGCACGTACCAAAGACCTACCCAATAGCTCTTCATGATCAAAATCTTTGTAGTGAGGGCTGTGAAGTTCAGCAAAGTAAACATGCAGCCATAGAGACAAGATCCAAACAAGACCTGCAAACTTAAACTTAAAAGGATTCAATGAAATCCATCCCAATCCACTGTATAGTGCTCCTAGTGGGGTTGAGCAAGGCCAAGATAGTGGCCATTATACAGTGCCTCAGTCGCCTTGGCAAAAGTATTGGTAATCCGGTCTGCAGCGACGCAAAATACATATCGACAAAGCCAAAACTCCAAGAAAGAAATCCCATCATATGCATTCTTCACTCACTAATCATCAGACGCAGGAGTGGTCTGAAAATTCTGCTGTATTATAGTGTTTGCACCAGTTGGAATATGTAGTGCTTACAGTCGAACGTGTAGGGTCCGACAAAAGAGGGAAATACATGTTATCTAAAACTAGGAACAAAGGGCTCACTCGCAATGGGTAAACCAGTGATAGTGACAATATCGAGCAAGGTTATTCCTAGATGACTGAACGAAAGAACAAAGCTATTACTACTGGTCTCCCAATAACAGAATGCAGCAACTGTAGCAGCACAGTTCCCATCTTGGAGAAGATGAAAACATAAATCCAGTGCATGTGAAATACCAACCTTGTGCCAGAGTTCTTCATTAAGAGATTTCTGCTCCTGGTACCATTAGAGTTCTTCGGCTTTGGTACCTGGCCATTTCCCTAGTTTTACCTCAAGCTCCTTTTGATCTCACTAGAGGGGAGCAGCAGCCTCACTACGCGCAATCAATGGGGGACGATGCACCGACGATTCAAGGACAGAGGAAGCTTTGGTAGTATTGGTGGTTGAACCTAGTATAACCTCATCACCCTTTGTGAGTGTGAGCTTTTCATAAGGAGAGTCCTGATCCCGGTGAAGACGACGGTCCATATGAGCACGAAAAGTCTCCACATCCTTCTCAGAGACCTCTAGGCAAAACTTCTGATAAGGGTCCATTTTTCAAAGTCAAGGGGAGTAGGAAAGTAGGGTTCTTGAGATTGACTGAGAATTAAGAAAATATTTTTGATAAAACTTCGAAAGGAAATTAAGAGAAAACGTTGAAGACAACCAGAGTATATAAAGGGTTAGAGAAAGGAGGCGCGACTTTTAACGAAAGACACTCAATTAGCCTATGCAAGGCTGTCATAGCCGTTGCTTGAGAAGGCGACACATCGCATCCAAACGCTTCAAAAAGACCTCTTTGATTGCCCATGGGTTAATCTCAAGATCTGGGAGGCAATGTTTGGGCCCAAAATATTCTTAAGTATTTTATCAAGTACCTTGGGCCTAAAAAAACAAAGCAGGCCGACCACATGAGGCCCAAAATAAAGCTACGAGAATCAGGAAAGAAATATGTCCATGTGATTCCTAGATACTTTAGAGAAATCCGGAGTAATCCGATATATATTCTTTCCTAAAACATCAAAATTCCCTTGTCGAGCCAGGAAATGGGGAGCACCAGCCTATATATATATATAAGAGGTTTGTCGAGGAACACAAGGACAGAGACATACATACAAATTTGCGCACAAACAAGTACTTACTCCATCAGCGAGTAAACAACCAGAGACAGCGAATTCAGGATCTATGCCGCCCGACATAGCATGGGGATTCGAAGATTCACTTAAGCTACACCACCGAAGACGTCAATCGGAGGAGTCTAAGCCACCCGACAGAACATGGGAATTCTAAAGATCTACGAAGTCAACCTATCCACACCACAGTCGATGACAATCAGAGGAGTCCAGGCCACTCGACAGAGCATGAGAATTCTAAAGATCTACGAAGTCAACCTATCCACACCACCGACGATGGCAATCGAAGGAGTCCAGGCCACCCCACAGAGCGTGGGGATTCTAAAGATCTACGAAGTCAACCTATCCATTGTGCTCGACACTTTATCCATAGGATTGCTTTGCTTTGTATTCCCATAGAATGTAGAGTATCGATTCTTTGTGGCTCGGCAGAGAGATATGAAGCTTACGTCTTCCAATACATCAAGACAAGTAGGACTCAACGAGGGAGGTTGGTACTCTCCTCGCTCCAATAGCTTGAACAAGAAGCAAGATACAAATGCGGCACTCTTCACAACAACTTTCTGCCTTCAGCAGTGGCACGCCACACACGTAGCACTACATCAGCGAAACATGCAAAGATCCACACCACCTCCACTTTTATACTAACGTTAAAACCTTTAAATCTTTCCCTCATGCATATAAATCCCAACACAAAACCATGCAAGTTACTTCTCCATGGAGATCATTTCAGGACTTAGGTGATGAAGAGTTGGAGCAATCACCTCCTCGATATCCAGAGCATGCATATGCTCCCACCGAACCTATGATACAAAACAACAACCTGATCAAATCAAACACCTAAACTTCAGTAATTACAAATTAGCAGCATAGTGATCTCTTTGTTCAGTGGTATTCAAATCCGGAAAAGTAATTACAAAAGAGATACAGTCATGACTTGAGTCTGTTTTGAAAACCGGAAAAGCATATGAAAGAGAAACATGCAGCAAACAACACCAAATCAAATAAAATTATATCCTAACTGTATCAATTTCTTCCAAACAAATTTAAGTACATAGAAATTCATGGGTGTTTATGTGGAACTATCAAATAAAAGATTAAATTATGAGAGAAAAAACTTCATACCATGCCACCACACATTTTCCCCCTCTTGTTATCAAGACAATACTAAGATTTTTCCTACAAATCAACAACGTCCAAATTGCTTATGTCTCCTCCATTCTTTTGTTGAGACCTATACGTAATTATTTCTCATGAGTCCATGACCATATTAAAAAAATTAAAGGAACATATGCTCTAAAGTCTAACCAAACACAACCGGAAACATACCAAAAATTCATGGAACTATGGAGGTAACTTGAAAAAAAAACAGCGAACAACCTCCCTTTGAATAATTTCCTAACTGGATTTTGAGGATAACCACAATTGGCTTTTGTAACTCCTTAGATCTAGGCCATTTAATCAACGTAGTAAGCTAGCTAATCAAATATGAACATCCAAAATACAAAAATTAAATCTCAATTTAAGAACATGAACATCGATAAAATTAAGAACATGAACAACGATTAAAATCACTACCAAAGATATTTGGAACTCAATCCAAGAACTAGTACATTGATAGGAATTGTCAAAACCAAAGCTTTGGAGACAATCATCCATCTACTGCACATTTAAGAGAGCTCCAACGCTTCCTTTGCCTTCTTCGAACTTCGACTTCTGATTGTTTTTATGCGAATTGGCTGGGTAGCCGCTCTCATTGTTTGATCTTTGACGTGTTTTCCTCTGCTGTCTGCAATTTTAGTTTCCCTCTGTTCTCTTGAGCACGTGTCACATGCTTTAATATTTAGTTCTTTTGTACCCTTTTAACTCTTTCTATTATATTCAAGCGGTGTAGACTTTATGGTGTAGGAGGGTAATTCACTACAACATTCTTACCCATTGCCGACGATTTTTAAATCGCCGGCAATGTATTTTTTTTTTTTAACATTTTAAGTCGCCGGTAATGTCTCGATGGTAATGACATTACCGGCGACTTACATTAAGTCGCCGGTAATGTTTAAAAAAAAAAGACATTACCGGCGACTTAATGTAAGTCGCCGGTAATGTCATTACCATCGAGACATTACCGGCGACTTAAATGTAAGTCGCCGGTAATGTCAAAAAAAAAAATACATTGCCGGCGATCTTTCCGGCAAAAATCGCCGGCAATAGGTAAGAATGTTGTAGTGATTTTAGGGCTTAAGAATGTTCTACCTCCCTAACTACCGTAAGCCCTTATGCGTTAATTAATAGAGATATGGCAGCAATAAAATTACTTTTTAACCTTTTTATTTATATTAAAAATCTACTTCTCTCTCTCAAACGCAGTAGCAGTGGTTAACCGAGATCAACTGATTGCCCTGCCGCCGGCGTCGTTCGCCGCCATCACCTCCCAACTTTCGCCTGACGTCAGATTCGCCTCCTCCATAGGCGGTTAGCCGCGACGCCTCCAACCGTGCAACGAAATCAACGCATCCTAACCTTGCCGAATTCGGCCACACCTTGCGCGCTGCTGCCACTTGCAGCCTCACATCGCACCGTCTCACTTGGTATGAACTCTTCTCCTGCCATCGCTGGCTCATGCTCCTCGAACCTCGCGCATCACAGCGTCAGAGATAGGCCTCCAGTGGTGCGTCGCTCCTGCTCGGCGCCTCACTAATTCCGTTCAGCAACTTCGATGTCGAGTGCAATCTCCAGCTTGCGACCTATGGACACCTCTAGCCTTGGAAAACGAAAACAAAGTGAGAGCGGCTACCACTACATTGTTGTTTTTTGAGTATTGTTGTTTTCGAATGTTGAATCAATTTAGCTTCACTTGTTGTACAGATCTACACTCTCGACTTACGCAATTTGCAACATCCGCATCAGTGGCATCCACACACTTTTGTTGTTGGTGTTTGAAATGAAAATATTGATTTGTTTATGTTTTTAGAAATGTCTTTGTTGATATACTATGCATTTGTATGAATTTCCTTGTTTATGCACCACTGGCAGATAAAGACGTGGTTCTTTTTTTTTAACAATTGAGTTAGTTTTAATTTACAATAGTAGATTTCTTTTAGTAGCAAATTTCTTTTAGTATCGTAGCAAGATTTCTTTTAGCAGCAGTGTGAATTTTGTTTATTTCAATATTTCTTAAACAAAATATGATATTTTTTTTCTATAAATGTACGCTGTTTTGAAGCTATTTGTGAAGCTGCTAATGTTACTATTTTTTTTTCAAGGTGTTGATCTTGCATTTTCTAAATGCTACTGTATTTTATTCAAAGTGCGTTCTGTTATTGTGTTTTTCAAATCTACTATTGTGTTTTTCAAACTACTGCTAATAAATTGTTCGTCGAATTGCTGCTACTGTGTTGTCGAGTTACTACTGAAGTTTCGTTCAACTGATATTGAATTGGTTTCGAAGTGCTATTGAATCAATAGTCGAGCTGCTACTATAGTTTTTGTCGAGTTGCTACTGTTTTTGTTGAGCTGCTAATAAATCAATTTCGAAGTGCTATTAAATTGTTCATTGATGTGCTACTAAATCATTAGTCGAAGTGCCATTGAATTTGTATCGAAATTACTACTAAATTTACATTTAAAGTTTTAATGAATTTATATCAAGACTCCTACTAAAATTATATTACAATTGCTATTTAATTTGCATTGAAAGTAATAATGAATTTGTGTTAGAACCGCCAAAGTTGATATAGGACTGCACATCCAGCGTCGCCGTCACTACATCCTGACCGCCTCAAGCTGCACACCCAATAACATGATAATAATCCAATAACACATACAAAAAGTTTCGATACAAATTCAATAGGAATTTTGAGTAAAACTTTAGTAGCAGTCTCAAAAATATAGTAGCAGACTTCGAACCGAAAATGCAGTAGCAGTCCCAAAAATATAGTAGCAGTCCTCGAATCAAAAATGCAATAGCAGTTCAAAATTTGCAGTAGCAGTCCCAAAATATTGCAGTAACAGCCCCCAAAAATGCAGCATTGTACCAAAATTGCAGTAGTAGTCCCAAAAATTGAGGTAACAGTTCCCGAAAATACAGTAACACCTAACCAAAAATGCAGTAGCAGTTCAAAACTCTACAGTAGCAATCCCAAAATATTGCAATAGTAGCCTAAAAAATGCAGCAGCAATCCTCGAACAAAAAATGCAGTAGCAATCCCAAAATTGAAAATGCAATAACTCTTCCAAAAAACATAGTAGTAGCCCTTAAACCGTAAATACAGTAGTTGTTGGAAAATGGTGGCTTTCCACCATTTTAAAATGACAATTTAAACAAAATAATTGAGTGTGTTGCACTTAATTTTGATATGAGGGAAACATGGATTTGTATTCTCCTACAAGAGTACATAAAGATTATGTATTCATTTGTTTAAATTGGTTAAGGGGTGAATGAGAAATTGTCACACAAAGATGGCTACTTGAAACAAAAGGAAGGAATGTGATCCCACATGGAAGAAATTAGAAATGTGGAGGTCTTTATATATGATTGCACCTTAGTATACCTTGAGTAAGTGAGTAGAGAGGCTCTCTCTCACGCGCGCAGGGGGGGGTGCAAATCTTGGATGAAATGAGTATGCGATATGGACTTGTGTGCGTCCTGCGGACGAGTTTCCTTTTGCACTCAGGAAAGATTTTTTGCATTCCTCGAGATCTTTCAACTTCGCCGGTTATGGTGGCTATTGGCCGAATTATGGTAGATTTTCTCACCATTATTGGCCGGTTTTTCTCACCATAATTGGCCGGATTTATGTTGAAAGGTTAATGAGCGATAACTCATAACCTTTTGGTGGCCGGTCATTATGGCATTCTCCATCTTCTCCATGTATAAATAGAGGCTTCATCCTCCCTCATTCTTCATCCCATCAGAAGAAATCTCCTATTCTGATCTCTTCTCTCCCTCTCTCAACTCAGAGCAAAATCCGGTGATAGAGAAAGGTATTCTTCAGTTCGAAGAGAAGTTCTTGTGCTGCGGTACAAATCTTTGAAATTGTTTTATCCTAGGAGAACAACGCCGTACAAGCTTGTGGGCGGCGTAAAAATTCTTAAGGAAAACGTGTGATACACGTGACTCAACTTAGTTCATATTCTTACCCAGAATTTGTTCTTCGTTCATATGTTTGTAATTTACTAATTATTTAATTAGTATTTTGTTTATTATATTTAATTTAATATCACTTACTTTTCCTACAATAGCAATCACGAAAACATAGTAACATTAAATTTTTCACAAAAATCAATTAAATTAGTAGCACTATACTGCTACTACTGTCCTCCCTAACCATCATCAAACTAATCCAAAATACACAATCTACTAAAAAAACCAAATTGCACAAATTTAGAAAAAAAAACAATCATACATGCTTTGCTACTATAAAGTGCAAATATCAACTGCTACTACTACAAATCACACATTAACAAATACTGTACAAATTACATATGTTCTGCCACTGCAAACATAACCAAACTTATTCACACAAACAACACTATATCTATTTGAAACTAATATAACCATTAGATTTTGAGCATATCTAAACAACATACAATATCACATTCTTGTTTTTAGTAAAGTAGAGCAACACATTTTTAAAGACAATATATTAAATTATCCAAACAACATACAATATCACATTCTTGTTTTTAGTAAAGTAGAGTAACACATTTTCAAAGAAAATATCCTAAATACACTCACTATTTTAATGGAAGATTAACATCACGAACTGTAATTTTCTTGAGAAGAGTAGGAACACCAAACAGTGTCATCAGTGAAAACATCATCCACAGACAAATTAGATCTGCCACTACTGTATATCAAAAATGACGAATCTAAATTCCAAATCTGATTTCATATATGTTGCTACTGCGTAAACCAAATTGAAAGTGAACACAGTAGCAGTAAAAATATCACACCACAGTAAATGACATTAATCAAAACTACCATCTTAACAATTGCTTGATATCAACGAATTTGAAACATAGCAACACACTCCAAGATCATGTAAAAAACAAAACAAAAATTAAACATGATCATGTAAAAAATAAAACAGAAATTAAACTAGAACATCACAATAACACACTCCATGATCATGTAACCTTAGACTTCGCACTGTAGCTGAAACATAGATCTGAGGAGGTGACTGTTTCTACCGGATTACACGGGACGTAATCTAGCAGAAGCAAGTACGAGTACTTCTCCTCCTTCTTGTACGTCCGAACGTTGGGGCTGTTCGGATGGTCAGGCGTTTCTTCTCTCTTTGGGTGTGCGGGTACGCGTGCTCGGGTACGGCTGTTAGAAGAATACAACAACAAACGAGCGGTCAAGGGTCGAGACGGGGTGGCCCGCCTTCAACGCTCCGATGCCTAAGTTAGATGATGTATTGGATATAACAGTCAAGCGAGCGTGCGTGTAAGTAGTGTTTAGTGGGATGGAATTAATGCTCTTACCTGTAATAAATACCTTACATATATAGGTGGTTGAGTTTCGTGTCTGATGGTGTTCTTCGATGTGGGATTAGTCTGGTTCTGTTGTTGTGATCCGTACATTCGGGTATGCGTCCCACGGGCGCGTGCGCGCTCGGATGAGGTCGGTCTTGTGATCAGAGTTGTAGCCTTCCTGGTGGTCTTTCGGGTGGTCGGGTAGGTGTTGATTACCTGCTTAAGTGGATAAGTATACTTAATCGGACAACTAATGATGCTATACTAACAAGTCCCCCAAGTCCCCAAGTCAAAGAGAACTTTCTTGACTGGGGAGTTAAAAAAGGGTTCGTGCGATTAAACAAAATACTTATCCGATTGAGCAGTGGTGTATGATCCTGTAACCCCCAAGTCCCCCAACTCTCCGGTCAAGGAAGGGCTCGCATGACGGAGTGGGTACCTGCGTGTTTGATCGTGTACCTGTTCCTATATTCTGGGCCCGGCCCGCACACGGATCTTGCTAGTTTGGAGCCGCGCGCCCGTGGAGTGTTGCCTGGTAAACATAGATAAGTGCAACATAGGTATATAGGTATGCAAATGTGTGAATGTATGGCATGATGCGTGAATGTATGGTATGGTATATGAATGTATGCAAATGTTTTGTCGTAACGCCAACGCTGGGATGCCGTTGCGTACGTCGCACGTCAACGGGGATGCCGTTGCGTACGCTGTAGCGTCAACAGTGGGATCAAGACCGCGACGTACAAGTATTATGGCGCGCACGAACGCGTACCCGTGCCGCCCCTCGGACTTAGCGCGCGCAGAGGCCTCTGCCGCCTAAACCGGGAAGATTTCGCGCACGGAGAGGACGGACCCCACACCCTTGCCGGCTGAGTCGGCGAGTCGATCGTTAACGTTGCGCGTACGGAGATGACGGACCCCACACCCGTACCGCCCATCGGTCTTAGCGCGCGCAAAGAGGGGACGGACCCCATGCCAGTGCCGCCTAATCCGGCTTGCAAGTTCTTACCGGCGTGCGCACGGGGGGGGGGGGGGGGGAGGTGCCCTACGCCCGTGGCAGTTTTTCCCTTGTTGAGCGTTCGCAGGCGTTCGTCGTTCGCTGGTCGTGCGGGTGGTGTGTGCGTTTTGTTCGACTGGTGGGAGACGTGGCGTGGTGTGTCTTGCCTTGGGTCTGGTGGTGCTCTGACGAAGTGCCTTGAGGTGACATTCCATTTGACTTCTCCTTGGGAATCATTGGGTAATAAATGCTAGCCGTCGTAATTAATGCTGGCGTGCCCTGGGCATTAAATGCTGATGACGTAGTAACTACTGGAAGCTCATGCGTCAGGCGAGTGGGCGCGTGGGGTGTAGCATGGGCGACATGTGTCGAGCCGTGGGAGACCGTGCTAGGGTTTGAAACCGAGGCAGGAAGCCGAAGGGGAGCGCGGTTACTTGGGTGGGCAGGTGAACCGCCTCAGGGCCACGTGTCGTGATCTGACGGTGGACACGCGAAAATGGACGGCTGGCGTTCATTGGTGTGGACCGTGCGATCAGTATAAATAGGGGCTTTGGTGTCGTCTTCCTCATCACTTTTTACAACTTACCGAAACGCTGCAGAAATTACCTTGCACACTGTTCTTCTTTGATCTCTGTTGTTCTTTGCTCTTTGCCGGAATTCCTCGTCGACGTTCATCCTCTCTACCGTCAATACCAATTTGGTGAGGCTCTCATCCTGTTTCTGTTGTTTTCGGTTTTTGGTTTGTGTTTACTTGTTTCTGGTCTATCACGGTTTCTGGGTTTTTTGGCCTTTTCTGGGTTTGCATCTCAAGAACAAGGCGTGTTCTTGAGGTGTGCCAGGTTTGATTTTGTTTGGGGTAGGATTTTTTGGTTTTTGGTGTTTCTGGTAGTTTGCTTCTTTTTTTTTTGCTAAGTGTGGGTGTCGCGTGCGTGCGTCCAGGAATGGAGCCAATAGAGATATCGAGCGGGCATTTGCGTGAGCGCATATACATACCGGGGGTGGGGTGGTTAAGTTATGGGTCGGACACGAGCGGGTCGAGTACATCGTCGTGCGACTCCATGATGAGTGTGACACCCCTGTGATTCATCCCTAACACTTCTCCTGTGGTGCAGCAAATGGATCCTCAACAAGCGCTCACTGCCGCAAGGTTGGGTGAATCGTCGGGCGGATCCTCATCGTCCGGACCATGGGGTGACGAGCCCGTGCAACAAGATCAGCCCGTGGCCCAGTTTCCGGAGGGCGGGCGAGTTCACTGGGTGCTCCCCGACGGAGTACCAGTACAGGAGCCCGAACGGGCGCCGAGGGTCAAAGAGATGGCATGGTGGGCGAAGGACTACCACATTCCTTCGTCCGTGAAGCTGAAGATACCGGGGAGGGGGGAGTCGTTCACCCGACCGCCTGCTGGCCACGTGTTCATCAGCGAGTTCCACTTGAAGGTGGGGATAAAGCTGCCTCTCCACCCGTTCTTCCAATACATCCTAGCGCTCCTCAGGGTCTCCTGTGACGACCCGAACCAGAATCTGTTGCATATTCGGCACGATTCTCGAGATTGAGTTTAGTCGCAGTTTTTCGTCGTATATGTGGATTGCTGATTCTATTCACGACTATGTTTTCGGTCGAGAATTTGAGTTGAGTGTCTTCACGAAAATTGTAGAGTACGTGATTTCGAGCTCGTGGGCGGTTCCGGAAGATTTTTCTGATAATCGAGGAATACTTTATGATTATTTGAAGTTTCAGTTTCCGACGAGTTTATCCGATTGTTTCGAGCTTATCCGAATCATTTCGTATATTCATTTTGGACCGTCGATCGACCCGAGGCGCGAGTATAAATATCGGGAATAGTCGTAAAATCGTCGAAAAACACGGTTTTGCGTTGACCAGAGTTGACTTTCCGTTTTGGGAAGCTGTTGACCGTTGATCGAGGGAGAGACTTTCCCGTTTCGGCTTGCCGTCTGACGACCTATTTTCCGGCCACCTCCGACTCCGACGAAGGTATAGTTAGCATCCTTGAGTGATTTTGAGTTGATTGATACTTAGTTTGATGGAAATTGATGAGGATTTTGGGGGTTTCGAATCGGGCCGAGTACCTCGATTTCGCCAGTGATGGTTGGCCGTTTTCCGGCGAGATTTGGAGGTGGAGGTTAGGGGGGTTCGACTCCCCTTGACCTTGTGAAGCTCCCCATAAGATTTATTTTGGAATTGGTTAAGGTATTGCTCGAACCCGATTAGGTTTCCGGTAGGATTTCCGATTTGATTTTGGCTGAAATTGGAAGGGTTCCGTTTGGATTTGGCCTTGAGGGTAGTTAAGGAAGTGGTTCGCCTGGTTAAGGTCTTTAATTCTGGAGCTTTTCGCCGTGAAATTCCACCGTTGACGGCCGGCGGCGGCGGCGGCGGCGGTCAACGGCGGAGCTCCGGCCAAAAGTTGACTTTTTGGATTTCGACGTTTTTAATGTCGTTTTTCTCGAAATCGCGCCCTGATTATCGTCCAGAGGTTTTCGGGTTGATTTGAGTAGCCGATTTTCAGTCGAGGTTTAGAGTGGGGATTTCAGAATTTCCGTTATTCATTTTGTACTGCATTGCATATTTCCGGGAACGGTTGGTTTCCGTGCTTCAGTACAGGATTGTGGACTATGATTGTGATCAGTTATGTTTTGTGAATATTCAGGAGATCGAGATCGGGATCGTGATCGTGTTTCAGGCGAGGGATCTTCCGCCGGACCACGAGATTAGTGCGAGTGCGCGTTTTGCTCACCTGTGAGTGGACAATTTATTTTCACGGAATTCTTGCGAGTCTTTTATATGATTTATGAACTCGAGCATGCGTATTGAGGTTACGGATTACATGAGCATGTGTTTTTATAATTATATGATTATACTCATATGGATATACGTATATGAATATACATACACTTATACATTGTTTCATGCACTTGCATCGAACTGTTTATGATTTGATTTTCACAGAGTACAATCTTAGTTATGTGGTTGTATTGATACACTTGCCTCTCGGCTGATCCCCGATGGTAGGCTACCAAGAGGGGCGTATCCCCGACTTGACCGGCGAGGGGCGTTTCCCCGGAACCGAGGCCATTTCCGGCTTAGAGTCACGTGTGGGTCTGGGATCTCGTGATTCGGACTGCACTAGCACGGATGTGTCCATGAGTGGCCCCGTGGGATTTTACTTGCATGCTCAGTACGCTGGAGGATTATGGTTTTACCTCGTGTACTTTGTTATTTCTATTTACCTGGACTCGCATATGTTATTTTAAACATATATATAAATTGGTGAAAGACATTTATTTTTGTCCACTCACTCTAACGTGTTTTATGTCTTTCCCCTGGGCTTTTCGATTTCCGTGCCCAGTTGCAGTTCAGGTTTGGTGTTTCACGTCGCGGTTTGGAGGCTAGTGATCAGAGTTACCTGTGCTTTCCAGTAGGTTCTTGTTTCGCCTACTGATGTGTATATTGTATATATTTTACATGTTTTACTCTAGAGGTCGCTCTGATACATTCTGGTACTTGTTTATGCGGATTTTCTCGGATATATATATATATATATATACTACAGTACTATTTACTATTTGTGATTCATATATTGATGTTGAGAAATCCGGATGGGGTTGGTGCCCACGGTTTGGCTTTTGTGGTATAGGATGAAGTGTTATTTTCAGGGTGCAGGTTTATGCAATTCCACGCTAGTAACGAAACTCTGCTGAAATTTTGAATTTTTTTTTTTTAGTTCGTATTTTCAGAAGGGGTTTGATTCCGATTTAGGTAACTGAATCGGGGTTGGGTCCTTTCAGCTTGGTATCAGAGCATTAGGTTGTCAGATTCTGTAGACTCTTGTAGTTGTGATGCTTAGGGTATTTGAGTTGATACAGCATGACTGGAGTGATGACCCGACTGGCCAGCGGTACTCATCAATACTTCGGGTGTTGTATGTTCTCAAATATTTGCGGTTTCATGATTACGTTCTTTCTGCTTGTACCTAATGCTTGTATTGTATCAGTAGGATGCCTCCTCGACGTGGTCCCCGTGTTGATTGGGACGAGGATCCTGATGAGGATCGCCGAACGCGCGACTTACTGATGCGAGTGCTGTGTTTGGAAGAGCATTTTGACCCTGTGGTCAAGGCTCGTACAGCTGGTGCTACTGTGTTTTCGGGTTCAGTTGATCCAGAGATATGCGAGGCATGGTTGGTTCAGATTGAACGTGTTTGTAAGCGTCTGCAGTTTACTCCTGAGCAGATGACAGTAGCAACGGTTGGTTTACTTGAGGGTGATGCATGCTTTTGGTGGGTTAGCACCGACAGTGTTCTGGCTGATACTCCATGGACCTTGTTCCGTGATCTGTTTATGCGGAGGTATTTTAATCAGGCTACCCAGCAGCGCAAGTACGAGGAGTTTACAAACTTGAGGCAGGGCAGTTTGTCTGTACTTGAGTACCGGGATCGGTTTACCCGTTTGTCTCGTTTTGCGCGGGATATGGTGGCTACAGAGGAAGCCAAGTGTCGCAGGTTTGAGCTGGGATTGAATCTGAATATCAAGGCGACCTTGACTACGATGCCGCGGAACAACTTTGATGAGTTTGTCAGTGCATCTCTCCGGGGCGAGGATATTGAGCATGAGAGACAGCAGAGGTACCCGCCGAGACGGTTTGAGGAAGGTGGACCGAGTCAGGGGCCTTCGAAGATGACGGCGGATCGGTTGATGAAGAAGGGTTGTGTTGCTTACTTAGCCCATGTTGTGGACACTACAGCTGCAGTGCCGGATCTTGGTAGTATTGAGGTTGTGTCTGAGTTTCCGGATGTGTTTCCATCAGAGCTACCTGGTATACCCCCTGTGCGGGAAATTGATTTTACCATTGAGTTGTTGCCGGGTACAAGACCGATTTCCCAGACACCGTACCGGATGGCGCCTGCGGAGTTGAAGGAGTTGCACATTCAGCTCCAGGAGTTGCTAGAGAAGGGATTCATTCGACCGAGTGTTTCTCCGTGGGGTGCTCCTGTGTTGTTTGTGCGGAAAAAGGATGGGTCCATGCGTTTGTGCATTGACTATAGGAAGCTGAATCAGGTTACAGTGAGAAACAAGTATCCGTTGCCGCAGATTGACGACTTGTTTGAAAGGACCCAACCCCGATTTAGCTCCCTAAATCGGAGTTAAACCCCTTCGAAAACACGAACCAACAAAAACTTTTCGAAATTTGGGCAGAGTTTCGTTACTAACGTGGAATTACCATTACCTGCACGCGGAAAATACACTTTATCCTATGCCACAAAAAAGCAAACCGTGGGCACCAATCCCATCTGGATTTCTCAATATATCAACAATAAAGTAAAACAATAAAAATATATATACTTTACTGAAATCCGGTATAAAATCGTATAACATATACCACAGAAAGCTCAGAGCGACATTTAATACATAATCGTATACGCATACCACAGTAGGTAGAACAATAAACCTACTGGATGAAACAAGATTGCTCGAGCACTATGCCTCCGACCACGACGTGCGACACCAGAGCCTGAACTGCAAACTGGGCACGGAAACCGAAAAGCCCAGGGGAAAGACAATAAACACGTTAGAGTGAGTGGACGAAAATAAATGTCTTTCACCAGTTATAATATATATTATAAAAACATATGCGAGTCCAGGTAAATAAAAACAACATAGTACACGAGGTAAAACTCACACTCCTCCAGTGTACAGAGCATGCAAGTAAAAATCCCACGGGGTCGCTCATGGACAC
This sequence comes from Geum urbanum, assembly GCA_946800695.1. NCBI lineage: Eukaryota > Viridiplantae > Streptophyta > Magnoliopsida > Rosales > Rosaceae > Geum > Geum urbanum. The sequence goes on from OX327014.1 coordinate 2,639,680, forward strand.
ACACCGTGCTAGTACAGTCCGAATCACGGGATCCCAGACCCACACGTGATTCTAAGCCAGAAAGGCCTCGGTTCCGGGGATACGCCCCTCGCCGGTCAGGTCGGGGTACCGCCCCGCCTGGGATGCCTACCATCGGGGATCAGCCGAGAGGCTAGTGTATCGATACAACAACGTAACCAAGACTGTACTCTGTGTAAACCAAATCATAAACATTTCGATGCAAATGCATGAAACAGCATATAAGTGTATATATACTCGTATACGTATATCCGTATAAGTATAATCGTATATTCGTAAACACATGCTCATACAAATCCGAAATCTCATACGCATGCTCGAGTTTATAAATCATATAAAAGACTCGCAAGAATTCCGTGAAAAGAAATTGTCCACTCACACGCTTGCGTAACGCAGTTCGCGTTAACCTGTGATCCGGCGGAAAGTCCCTCGCCAAACGAACGATCACGAATACCTGAATATTCACAATGTCCAATTCTCACAACAATATTCGAAAATTCAAAACAAATTATGAGAAACCACCGTTCTCGGAAACACATAATCCGATCACGACAAACTGTCGGAAAATCCGAAAATCATACCACAATATCTCGCTGTAATTTCGGACGCTCAACTCGAAAAACGAACCTCCCCACTGCGATCGGAGCACGATTTCGAGTCAAATGACATGCGACTTGTCGAAAGTCAAAAATTCAACCCGTTGACCGCCGCCCACGGCGGCGCTGCCGCCGACCGAAGAATTTCAAGGCGGAGCAACCCCTATTCCACTCAAAACCATCCACTGAGCAACTTTGTCAACTACAACAAAGGCCAATTCTCACTCTAACTCATCCAATTTCATGAAGAACCGAATTGTACACAAAATTTCAAATCAAGAATTCTCCCTACACAAATCAAATTGAAACTCAAAACCTACATGGTTAGGTTCGTGGGGGGAAGAGCTTCAAAGCCCACACCAATTCATAGCTCAATTCAACCCGAATCTAAGAACCCGAATTCATCAAAAATCTCACCACTTTTGGCCGGAAATAGTTCACTCCCCCGGCAGCCTCGCCGTGAACGGAGGACGGCACGGTGTCGAACGCACCGAGGCGAGTCGAAAGACACCAGCCTCATGCCCGGAGGTGGCCGGAACCAATCACTCAGTCAACTCGGTCAAACCAATTTATGAGGTTGTTGACTTTCCCAATATGGTAAGTTTGCTATTTATAGCCTTTGCCAAAGAAAAAACTTCATACTTATCATTTTCGACGAACTTCAAACGTGCGTAACTTTTTCATCGAAATTCCGATTCCGATAATTCTCGTGGCCACAAACTCGTCTCGACGTACTCTTCAATAATCACCCAAAGTCAAACACATCGGCCAAACGGATAAAAAGTCAACCCTTCAAACCAACACACAATTAAATCAACCAAACAATCAACAAACGGCAAAATTCGCAACTAATTCCTCGTAACTCCAAATCATGTTCCAAAAGTTCCCACGAACTCGAAATTAAATTCTGAACAACTTCCGTGAAGAAGCCGAAACCAAATTCTTGACCAGTAATTTAGTCGCGAACAAACCTGCCATTTAAATCTGTTTCCGTTGAAACTTCAAATATTCATAACTAATTCCTCGGTCGTCCAAATAATGATCCGGAACCGCCCACGAACTCGTAATCATACGTACAACGACTCTCGAGAAGAGACTCAGCTCAAATTCTCGGCCAATAATTAAGTCGTTAAGAAGCTTCGGCGATTCAAATAATTGTCGAACAGCTGCGACTACGCAGTAACTCATCAATCAAGCTGATCATACTGCTAATTCTGGTTCGGGTCGTCACAAATCCACCCCCCTTAGAAAAATTTCGACCTCGAAATTTCTGAGTCTGCCGACAAAAGTAGGAGCACTGCCTCTGCATACTGCTCAACTCACCAACGGCAAACTCAACTGAACAACTCTGATCACAAACTCCACAATAGGAGATAGCTCCGTGCTGAAATCCATGTACCCTCAAATCTCGAATCTGGACTGGCTCCACACAACAGCCAAGTGTTCCCGCATAAGGAACAGGTAGGGTACACAACATGTAGCAACCCTGAAACACAGTTCCGCCACACGGAACACAACACAACTCACACACCAAAAGCCAACACTATAGGCGATGCCGAACTATACGGCACAACACAAACTCGCCCATGATCACACATGGATCAAAGCAACAAGGCTAACACAACTCAGTCATCCACCTAACTCAAACATCATATCAACATAGCACAAACATCGAACTCGGGCAATAATCAACCCATTTCCGCTAATCTGACAATCTGTGATAACACATTCCACAAAATCAGAATCAAACATCAACTCAAACTCAGCCAAGCTCGCTCCAACACAATGGAGTACAACAACATACCTCAAATCAACATCAAACAACCTCAAAATCATAGTAGTCAACAAACTGGTACTGCATGCAATCTCGAACAGCTGAAACTGCTGGTCTCAAAGCCTCCGAAACTGCAATACCGAGGTCCACAATATGCTCTCCATGGTCTGAATAATCCTCAAAGATCGCTCGCCAATCTGAGGATAAGAACCAGTACTAACTTGTAATCTGATCCCCAATGCTCGCTGCAAAGCTCACCAACACTCAGTCGTAGCTGATTATCTCGATCAGCGAACTGGGACATAGGCACACCACATAAATGGCCAATCTCCGTCAAACACAGCTATGCCAGTCTGCCACTGAAATCCTTTCCCGAAAGTACAAGGAACTGTACTGAGTTCGTCAAATGGTCCACAATGGTCAAACAACTGGCACCACAAACCAAAGTGCATACAAGCATACACAAACACAGCAGTAATCACCACGTCAAACCGGAAATCTCAAATGGATGATACTTCTCGGCAAGTCTCTGTCTCCTAGCCATCGCCAGTCGACGAATGTGGCATCAGTACACACAAGCTGCTACATTGCTCTTCATGATGCGTCATGAATAATAAACTCGAAGTATCTGACACTTCTCCGCGTCACTAACGCCAAACGCGCGCAAGAATCACGAGCCTCAACATCATCACACTCGAACTCAGCTCTCGTAGCCCATAACTCGGCTAACACGGAAACTCGAGCCACACATACACACATGCAACACTGAAACTCCCGTCTTCCGACTGAAAGTATCAGCAACAACATCCCCAAATGGGTAGTCAAAGTACAATCTCTAGCCTTTCCTGCACAAGCTCAAAAGTACATCCATAGTCGTTAATCGACCCCATACACCTATACTGCCTCAAGCCCAAATCTGGCTGAAAATGCAAGTGGATGAAACTCAAATAATCAATGCACATCCTACACTGTGTTGCACGCCATAGCAGTAGTATCTCGAACTCTCTCTGATACTAATACAAGACAGCTACCCCAAATCCTACATATGATACGTAGCTACATAAGGTTTCCACACTGCCTGAAACAATGAGCCACCGCTCTACTACACAACATCCAAACACAACCAAATCCAAACCTCGATGCATCGCCATGACCCACGAACTCGTCGCGGTTGCCTGGCAAGGTCAAAACCGAAGCAACGGTCAACCATCCTGCAGGAGGAAGTAACTCTCATCGCGTGCATCGAACCACTCGACTTGACACCTTCTCGTCAATCCGGAAAGTAGAGTGGCAATCCGGAAAAATCCTGCACAAGCCGTCGGTAATAGCCTGCCAAACCCAAAGACCCCTGATCTCTGGTACACAGGTAGGGCAACCCCAAATCAACACGGCTTCTAACTGGTCAGGGTCCACGCCAACTCACTCGGATATCATCACACAACTCAAAATCTTCACGCTAATCGGCCAAAACTCACACTGGCTGAACTTCACAAACATCTGATCGTCTCGCAAAGTCCGCGAAACCACTCGCTATTGCATTAGGTACTGGCCCACGCTCCTGGAGTACATCAGGACGTTGCCAACGAACATGACCGCAAACTCGTCCAGAAACTGTCCGAACACCTGGTCCATCAAGTTCACACGATCTACGGGGCATTGGTCAACCCAACAGCATGACCAAGAACTCATGATGTCCGCACCGTGATCCGAAAGCCAACATAGCCACATCTGACTCATCAAACCTCCACTGATGGTATCCGGATCCGAAATCAATCCTCGAAAAGACTGAAGCTCTCGCGAGCTGATCAAACCAATCGTCAATCCGAAGCGGAGGATACTCACTCTCCTCTGAAGCGAATCAGGCTTCCGGTAGTCAATGCGCCACCTCATCGAACCATACAAACAGTCGCACAACTGACGCAAGAGCACACCACGCAAATACGTGGGGTCGCATGAAATCTCCTGAAACCTCCTCCAGCAACTCCTGGAGTCGAAACTGTAGCTCCATCAGCTCCGCTGGCTCCAAACGACAAGATGCCGGTAAAATGAGTCCAGCGCCTGGTACAAGCTCAATGATGTAGTCGGTCTCCCGAACTGGAGAAACACCTGGTAACTCCTCTGGGAAACGCCAGGAAACTCGGAAACCACCTCAATGTCACCAATGTCAGGTACAGCAACCATATTATCCACAACATGTGCTAAGCAAACAACATAACTCATCTCCACTATCCGCTCGACCATCACTGCGAAACAGCATCTCGGGGAAATCTGGTCGTCGAAACACAACCTCCTTCTCGAGGTACTCGAACACAGCCAAATGCATCGTCAGTAAGTCCATACTCACAAACATACCAAAACCACAATATCCAGCTATAACAGGTCCACGGCTAACACATAATCTCCAACAAGGATCTCGCAACCTCCGGATGAATGCAACACTCTCCAAAACCTCAGAAGTGGAGATACAGGTACAGTTGCCATGGATATCAAGCAACAGTAACCTCGGAGAAAAGTCTGTCCTCAAACAAGGTCATGGCATGAACTCCGATATGCCCAACTAGCCGCCTACGTCAATTGCGAAATTGCTGAATAACTTATCAAAAGGCTACATTGATCAGACTTCAGGAACAACATGAGGATCTCCTCGTAAACTCTGAGCTACCAAACTGCTAAAACAGCTTACTGAGGTCGCTCCCCCGTAACGTGACCCTCCTGGCCACCGAAACAGCAACTGAAAGTGTACCACGAACACCAGTCACAGCGACATCTGCTCCGTGAAAGGATCATCAACGATCACACAAACTCATGTCATAGGAGCAAATCCGCTACTCTGCGATCTCCGCCATCATCAAACGGATCAGCAAAGGATCCTCAACATAATCGAAAAGACCACAGCCTGATGAAATCACTGATCCCAAAATGTCGGAACTCAACCACATCAAAAACTCGACTAAGTCTACTTCCCTCAAACCATCACATCAAAAATCGCGTACATCTTTCCCTCACAATAGCCTTGCCACTGAGTGCAGCACACTAAGCTCCTCACGGATGTCTCGAGGCACAACAATCAGAATCTCTCTGATACTCAGGTTCAGACTCATCTCGAACCTCATGCACAGCTCCATCTGAAGCCACATAACTCGTGCAAACAGTAACAAACATGTAAACAATGCATCTCTGCCTCAAGTGGGTAAACACTCCACATTTAATTACTGGATAGCCTGATTAAACCATTACCGTATACACAACACTCTGAATGTAGGCCGTGGAGTCGCAACCGGAACTCACACAATATCAGCCCACCAAACACAACAAACTGACTCAGGCAAACATCAACTGCCACAAATCTCAGCTCTGAGGCAAAATGTAGACGCTCATATACACATCCCCAGGCAACCCTTGCCACACAATTCTCTGAACTCTGAATTCTCATCTGAATCCACTGTTCCCTGGCAAATCGCGCGTCGATTGATCCTCAACAGGATCCACAACTGAAACAACACGGAAAGCACGTCAGGAGGCATCCTAATGAATACAATATCGTTCACAACAAGTGGAACGTAATCATGGAACTTCAAATATTTGAAAGCATACAACACCCGGAATTTGATGATTATCCACCGGCCGGTCGGGTCACCGTTCCAGATATGCTCTACATTCTCAAATACCCTTAGTAAACACGACTACAGAAGTCTACAGAACCTACAACCTAATGCTCTGATACCAAGCTGAAAGGACCCAACCCCGATTTAGCTCCCTAAACCGGAGTTAAACCCCTTCGAAAACACCAACCAACAAAAACTTTTCAAAATTTGGGCAGAGTTTTGTTACTAACGTGGAATTACCATTACCTGCACGCGGAAAATACACTTCATCCTATGCCACAAAAAAGCAAACCATGGGCACCAATCCCATCCGGATTTCTCAATATATCAACAGTAAAGTAAAACAATAAAAATATATATACTTTACTGAAATCCGGTATAAAATCATATAACATATACCACAGAAAGCTCAGAGCGACATCTAATACATAATCGTATACGCATACCACAGTAGGTAGAACAATAAACCTACTGGATGAAACAAGATTGCTCGAGCACTATGCCTCCGACCACGACGTGCGACACCAGAGCCTGAACTGCAAACTGGGCACGGAAACCGAAAAGCCCAGGGGAAAGACAATAAACACGTTAGAGTGAGTGGAAGAAAATAAATGTCTTTCACCAGTTATAATATATATTATAAAAACATATGTGAGTCCAGGTAAATAAAAACAACATAGTACACGAGGTAAAACTCACACTCCTCCAGTGTACAGAGCATGCAAGTAAAAATCCCACGGGGTCGCTCATGGACACACACCGTGCTAGTACAGTCCGAATCACGGGATCCCAGACCCACACGTGATTCTAAGCCAGAAAGGCCTCGGTTCCGGGGATACGCCCCTCGCCGGTCAGGTCGGGGTAACGCCCCGCCTGGGATGCCTACCATCGGGGATCAGCCGAGAGGCTAGTGTATCGATACAACAACATAACCAAGACTGTACTCTGTGTAAAACAAATCATAAACATTTCGATGCAAATGCATGAAACAGCATATAAGTGTATATATACTCATATACGTATATCCGTATAAGTATAATCGTATAATCGTAAACACATGCTCATACAAATCTGAAATCTCATACGCATGCTCGAGTTTATAAATCATATAAAAGACTCGCAAGAATTCCGTGAAAAGAAATTGTCCACTCACACGCTTGCGTAACGCAGTTCGCGTTAACCTGTGATCCGGCGGAAAGTCCCTCGCCAAACGAACGATCACGAATACCTGAATATTCACAATGTCCAATTCTCACAACAATATTCGACAATTCAAAACAAATCATGAGAAACCACCGTTCTCGGAAACACATAATCCGATCACGACAAACTGTCGGAAAATCTGGAAATCATACCACAATATCTCGCTGTAATTTCGGACGCTCAACTCGAAAAACGATCCTCCCCACTACGATCGGAGCACTTTTTGAGTCAAATGACATGCGACTTGTTGAAAGTCAAAAAGTCAACCCGTTGACCGTTGACCGCCGCCGTTGACCGCCGCCCACGGTGGCGCTGCCGTCGAACGAAGAATTTCAAGTCGGAGCAACCCCTATTCCACTCAAAACCATCCACTGAGCAACTTTGTCAACTACAACAAAAGCCAATTCTCACTCTAACTAATCCACTTTCATGAAGAACCAAATTGTACACAAAATTTCAAATCAAGAATTCTCCCTACACAAATCAAATTGAAACTCAAAACCTACATGGTTAGGTTCGTGGGGGGAAGAGCTTCAAAGCCCACACCAATTCATAGCTCAATTCAACCCGAATCTAAGAACCCGAATTCATCAAAAATCTCACCACTTTTGGCCGGAAATAGTTCACTCCCCCGGTAGCCTCGCCGTGAACGAAGGACGGCACGGTGTCGGACGCACCGAGGCGAGTCGAAAGACACCAGCCTCATGCCCGGAGGTGGCCGGAACCAATCACGCCGCCGTGGAGCACGAGCAAGCCGTCGGCCTCCTCCTCCCACCGAGTTGACTCAGTCAACTCGGTCAAACCAATTTATGAGGTTGTTGACTTTCCCGATATGGTAAGTTTGCTATTTATAGCCTTTCCCAAAGAAAAAACTTCATACTTATCATTTTCGACGAACTTCAAACGCGCGTAACTTCTTCATCGTAATTCCGATTCCGATAATTCTCGTGGCCACAAACTCGTCTCGACATACTCTTCAATAATCACCCAAAGTCAAACACATCGGCCAAATGGATAAAAAGTCAACCCTTCGAACCAACACACAATTAAATCAACCAAACAATCAACAAACGGCAAAATTCGTAACTAATTCCTCGTAACTCCAAATCATGCTCCGGAAGTTCCCACGAACTCAAAATTAAATTCTGAACAACTTCCGTGAAGAAGCCGAAACCAAATTCTTGACCAGTAATTTAGTCGCGAACAAACCTGCCATTTAAATCTGTTTCCGTCGAAACTTCAAATATTCATAACTAATTCCTCGGTCGTCCAAATAACGATCCGGAACCGCCCACGAACCCGTAATCACACGTACAATGACTCTCGAGAAGAGACTCAGCTCAAATTCTTGGCCAATAATTAAGTCGTTAAGAAGCTTCGGCGATTCAAATAATTGTCGAACAGCTGCGACTACGCAATAACTCATCAATCAAGCTGATCATACTGCTAATTCTGGTCCGGGTCGTCACATTGTTCGATCAGCTTAAGGGAGCATCAGTCTTTTCGAAGATTGACCTTCGATCCGGATATCACCAGTTGAGGATCCGAGATTCAGATGTAGCCAGGACAGCTTTTAGAACGCGGTATGGGCACTATGAGTTTTTGGTTATGCCGTTTGGGTTGACCAACGCCCCCGCAGCTTTCATGGACTTGATGAATCGGGTGTTCAGACAGTTCCTGGACAAGTTCGTGATTGTATTCATTGACGATATTTTGATCTATTCCAGAAGTGTGGGCCAGCACAGGAAGCATATGCGGGCAGTGTTGCGGACTTTGCGAGATCATCAGTTGTTCGCGAAGTTTAGCAAGTGCGAGTTCTGATTGGATAATGTGAAGTTTCTGGGCCACGTGATTTCGGCCGAGGGAGTCAATGTTGATCCTGACAAGATTGAGGCCGTGTTGAATTGGAGTAGACCTACTACTGTGCCAGAAATTCGGAGTTTCTTGGGGTTAGCAGGCTATTACCGACGGTTTGTATAGGATTTCTCCCGGATTGCTACACCACTGACCAGATTGACGAAGAAGGGCGTCAAGTTTGAGTGGTCTGATGCGTGCGAGGAGAGTTATTTGCTCCTGAAGGAGAGATTGACTACCGCACCGGTTCTGACATTGCCAGATGACAGTGGTGAGTTTGTTGTGTACAGTGATGCGTCGAAGTTGGGGCTTGGCTGTGTGTTGATGCAGCATGGTAGAGTTGTGGCCTATGGTTCCAGACAGCTGAAACCGCATGAGGTCAACTATCCGACGCATGATTTGGAGTTAGCCGCTATCGTGTTAGCATTGAAGAGTTGGAGGCATTATTTATATGGTGCTCAGTGTAAGATTTTCACTGATCACAAGAGTCTCACCTACTTGCGGACGAAGCCGGATCTGAACATGAGGCAGCGCCGATGGATGGAGCTGATTAACGATTACGATTGCACTTTCGAGTACCATCCGGGGAAGGCCAACGTTGTGGCAGATGCACTTAGTCAGAAATCTGGAGCCTCATTGTTTCATATGTGTGTGGCCAGAGTATCGATGTTAGCCGAGCTTCGGGCTACAGGTGATGTGTTTGGGTATGATGATGATTGAGCTTTGTTGGCCAGTTTTCAGGGTCAACCCGTATTGGTTGATCAGGTACGTGAGGCCCAGGATTCAGATTCCTATTTGTTGGGCAAGAAGACCATGATACGGAATGGTGTACCTACAGAGTTCCGGTTGAGCGACGACGGTACGTTGTTGTTCAGAGGCAGGTTATGTGTACCCAGAGATGAGGACTTGAAGAAAGAGATTCTAGACGAGGCCCACAGTTCAGCGTATGCGATGCATCCCGGAGGTACGAAGATGTTTCGTACACTTCGAGCGTACTATTGGTGGCGCAACATGAAGCGGGAGATTTCCGCGTACGTGAGTCGATGTTTGATCTGTCAGTAGGTGAAGGCGGAGAGGCAGAAACCTGCAGGGAAACTACAACCACTTGAGATTCTAGTGTGGAAGTGGGAACACATTAAGATGGATTTCGTCTATCAGTTGCCGCGTACTTCGGCGGGTAAGACTGGCATTTGGGTTATTGTTGATCGACTGACGAAATCCGCACACTTTCTTGCACTTCCAGGGAAGATATCAGTGGGCAGATTAGCCAAGTTGTACTTATCAGAGATTGTTCGCTTACATGGTGTGCCTGTGTCCATTGTTTCTGACCGAGATAGTCATTTCACTTCTGTGTTTTGGCAGGCGTTGCAGTGAGCTTTAGGCACGAGGTTGCGATTCAATACAGCTTTTCATCCTCAGACTGACGGGCAATCCGAGCGGACCATTCAGACTCTTGAGGATATGCTGAGATCATGTGTGTTGCAGTTTCGTGGAAACTGGGATCAGCAGTTACATTTGATCGAGTTCGCCTACAACAGCAGCTACCAGGCCAGTATTGAGATGGCACTGTATGAGGCCCTGTACGGGAAGCAGTGTCGCACTCCGTTGTGTTGGAGTGAGGTGGGCGAGCGTTGGCTTATTGGTCCTGATTTGGTGAAAACCATGATGGAGGACATACAGGTTATCCGAGATCGACTGAAGATTGCTCATGATCGGCAGAAGAGTTACGCGGACATGAGGAGAAAGAGTTTAGAATTCGAGGTTGGTGATTGGGTTTTCCTAAAACTATCTCCGTGGAGGGGAGTTGTACGATTCAGGAAGCGTGGCAAGCTTCGACCGTGGTACATTGGTCCGTATGAGATTACGGAGAGGGTTGGAGCTGTTGCTTACAGACTTGAGTTACCAGCAGAGATGGCTCGTGTTCATGATGTCTTCCATGTTTCTATGTTGCGGAAGTACATCTCAGATCCTTCACATGTGTTAGCTCCACAGCAGTTGCCGATCAGAGAGGATCTGACGTATGTTGAGGAGCCTGTGTAGATTCTTGATCGTCGTGAGCAGGAGTTGAGGCACCGTGTCATTCCGCTAATGAAGGTCTTGTGGCAGAACCATTCAGTGGAGGAGGCCAACTAGGAGACTGAGTAGCGTATGCGGGAGCAGTATCATCATCTGTTCACTTGACAGGTACGTAAATTTTGAGGTCGACATTTCTTTAAGGGGGGTAGATTTGTGACGACCCGAACCAGAATCTGGTGCGTATTCGGCACGATTCTCGAGATTGAGTTTAGACGCAGTTTTTCGTCGTATATGTGGATTGCTGATTCTATTCGCGACTATGTTTTCGGTCAAGAATTTGAGTTGAGTGTCTTCAGGGAAATTGAAGAGTACGTGATTTCGAGCTCGTGGGCGGTTCAGGAAGATTTTTCTGATAATCGAGGAATATTTTATGATTATTTGAAGTTTCAGTTTCCGACGAGTTTATCCGATTGTTTCGAGCTTATCCGAATCATTTCGTATATTCATTTTGGACCGTCGATCGACCCGAGGCGCGAGTGTAAATATCGGGAATAGTCGTAAAATCGTCGAAAAACACTGTTTTGCGTTGACCAGAGTTGACTTTCCGTTTTGGGAAGCTGTTGACCGTTGATCGAGGGAGAGACTTTCCCGTTTCGGCTTGCCGTCTGACGACCTATTTTCCGGCCACCTCCGACTCCGACGAAGGTATAGTTAGCATCCTTGAGTGATTTCGAGTTGATTGATACTTAGTTTGATGGAAATTGATGAGGATTTTTGGGGTTTCGAATCGGGCCGAGTACCTCGATTTCGCCGGTGATGGTTGGCCGTTTTCCGGCGAGATTTGGAGGTGAAGGTTAGGGGGGTTCGACTCCCCTTGACCTTGTGAAGCTCCCCATAAGATTTATTTTGGAATTGGTTAAGGTATTGCTCGAACCCGATTAGGTTTCCGGTAGGATTTCCGATTTGATTTTGGCTGAAATTGGAAGGGTTCCGTTTGGATTTGGCCTTGAGGGTAGTTAAGGAAGTGGTTCGCCTGGTTAAGGTCTTTAATTCTGGAGCTTTCCGCCGTGAAATTCCACCGTTGACGACGCGCCGCCGCCGCCGCTGGTGGTCAACGGCGGAGCTCCGGCCAAAAGTTGACTTTTTGGATTTCGACGTTTTTAATGTCGTTTTTCTTGAAATCGCGCCCTGATTATAGTCCAGAGGTTTTCAGGTTGATTTGAGTAGCCGATTTTCAGTCGATGTTTAGAGTGGGGATTTCGGAATTTCCGTTATTCATTTTGTACTGCATTGCATATTTCCGGGAATGGTTGGTTTTCGTGCTTCAGTACAGGATTGTGGACTATGATTTTGATCAGTTATGTTTTGTGAATATTCAGGAGATCGGGATCGGGATCGTGATCTTGTTTCAGACGAGGGATCTTCCGCCGGACCACGAGATTAGCGCGAGTGCGCGTTTTGCTCACCTGTGAGTGGACAATTTATTTTCACAGAATTCTTGCGAGTCTTTTATATGATTTATGAACTCGAGCATGCGTATTGAGGTTACGGATTACATGAGCATGTGTTTTTATAATTATACGATTATACTCATATGGATATACGTATATGAATATACATACACTTATACACTGTTTCATGCACTTGCATCGAACTGTTTATGATTTGATTTTCACAGAGTACAGTCTTAGTTATGTGGTTGTATCGATACACTTGCCTCTCGGCTGATCCCCGATGGTAGTCTACCAGGAGGGGCGTATCCCCGACCTGACCGGCGAGGGGCGTTTCCCCAGAACCGAGGCCATTTCCGGCTTAGAGTCACGTGTGGGTCTGGGATCCCGTGATTCAGACTGTACTAGCACGGATGTGTCCATGAGTGGCCCCGTGGGATTTTACTTGCATGCTCAGTACGCTGAAGGATTATGGTTTTACCTCGTGTACTTTGTTATTTCTATTTACTTGGACTCGCATATGTTATTTTAAACATATATATAAATTGGTGAAAGACATTTATTTTTGTCCACTCACTCTAACGTGTTTTATGTCTTTCCCCTAGGCTTTTCGGTTTCCGTGCCCAGTTGCAGTTCAGGTTTGGTGTTTCACGTTGCGGTTTGGAGGCTAGTGATCAGAGTTACCTGTGCTTTCCAGTAGGTTCTTGTTTTGCCTACTGATGTGTATATTGTATATATTTTACATGTTTTACTCTAGAGGTCACTCTGATACATTCTGATACTTGTTTATGCGGATTTTCTCGGATATATATATATATATATATACTACAGTACTATTTACTGTTTGTGATTCATATATTGATGTTGAGAAATCCGGATGGGGTTGGTGCCCACGGTTTGGCTTTTGTGGCATAGAATGAAGTGTTATTTTCAGGGTGCAGGTTTATGCAATTCCACGCTAGTAACGAAACTCTGCCGAAATTTTGAAATTTTTTTTTTAGTTCGTATTTTCATATGGGGTTTGATTCCGATTTAGGTAACTAAATCGGGGTTGGGTCCTTTCATCTCCCTCGGTCAGTGTGGGCCTACACTAACCCGAACGTTGGTGGCGTTCTTCAACATCTTCCGTTCGAGGGGGTTGGACCACCCCACACGGGCGGAATTCCTCCACTTCTTCCGCCTGAAGTACTCCTCCCGCCGGCGAGACTCGGGCACCTTCACCGTGGAGCCAAGGGTGAAGTGGTGGCTGATCGATCCTCCCAGTTCTTTCACCAGCTGGCGTACGATCAACTGCCTGGTCGGAGGTGACTGGGAGTTTGGCGCGCACGCCCCAGAGATCGCGGTCAACGCCCATCGTGTCCACCGAGTCCCCCAGCGCTTCCATTGGTTGGACACGAACGAGTATCCTCTGACGCCCGAGGAGGAGAATATAATAGCTCGTTTGAAGTTTGTCTTTGACCCTAGGCCCGAGGCAAGTCACTTCTGGGCAGCGTGCCACTGGGACCTAATCGAGAAGAATCGCCTGGCCCGTACACCTGGTCTGTCGGGTGGTGTTTATCTGCAATGTACGTGTAGTGTAGTTTTGATCGATTGTTGCTAACCTATGTGTTCTTTCTGTTTTGCAGTGAAAATGTCCAAGTCCAAGGCGAGCGATCGGGATGCTGAGCAGTTGCGCCGGCTGAACATGCTGCTGGAGTGCGCGGACGCCGTACGCCGTGTCGTGGTGGATCGCTCAGGTGGGATGCGGGTCGGTGAGGAGGTTCAGCCCACCATGCGTGCGCTTGTAGTGAATGAGCACGCCTTTCCTGTCCGCCAGCGGTCGTCGGGCGCTAGCCCATCTGTTTCCGCTGCTGCTAACGTCGAGCAGCCATCGTCCGTTCTTCCTCCTCCTCCTCCACCGACCAATCGGAGCTCTAGCCGGTCTGAGTGGGACAACCGCCACCGCGAGAAGGAGCAACGTCAGGTCAAGCGGGACCAGCGTCGGGTCGAGCAGCACGACCGGCGCGAGGCCTCCCAGGGTTCGGGGTCGCGCCGCGCTTCTCATAGTGGTGCAGATCTCTCTCCCGGTGCCCCAGCCGGTGAAGATGGGTGTGCGCAGAAGCGCCCTCGGACCGAAGACTCCTCCCCTGCCCCCACACCTGGGTCGAATGCTGATATTGTGGATGCTCTGCGCCGTGCGCTGGTGGATGGCGCCGCCTCGCTCGGGCCCCTGCTGCAGCCGCTGGATAATGCCGCCCCCGACGGGCTGGACGGGGCCTTCATTGCATGCACCCGGCTGCAGCACTAGCTCTTCCGTGTCCTCTCGCGGGAGAACCTGGAACTTGCACGCCTCAGGGCCGACGTGCTGAAGCACCGAAAGGTGGTGGAACGGATGGTGGCCAGCCTGGACAAGGCCAATGACCTGGCGACGCGGTACACCGCCCGTGCAGAAGAGACGACTTCCCGGTCCGTCGAAGCTGCTGCCCGTGAAGCCCTGGCGTTGACTGAGCGGGACAAAGCCATGGCCGAGGTGGAGCGGATGCGCGCCGAGCTGGAGCGCGTTCGTGCTGAAGCAGCCGCCCGGGAGGCACTGTCAGAGTCCCGGCTGAAGGAGGCTGATCGCGTTGCTCGCATAGATGCTGTGGCGACGTTCAAGGAGTCTGACGAGCTTCGCGAACTAGTCAGAGCAGAAGTGGATGAGCAGGTGGTCACGTTTCAAGAAGCGGTGACTCCCTTCCTCAAGCTGGAGGAGTACCGGGCGTTCGTGCGGTCTGAAACTGAGAGACTGGCGGGCGCTCAGGCTCCTGCGCCCGAGGAAGAGGTGGTGCCTTCCGGGGAGGCTGCCGAGGCGGAGCTGGAGCCGGTGTTCGTGCAGGTGGACCCGGCCGAGCAGGTGGAGCAGACGGGGGTGGTGTCATCCGAGGAGGCAGAGGAGCTGGAGGTGGATACCGGGGCTTAGTGTAGGATTTTTTTCTTCTTTTTCTTTTGTAATAGAGTAGGATTTTTGTACTCGGGCCTTTGTGCCTTGTGAATATTTAATGAAGTTTCTTTTCTTCCGCACGTATGCCTTGTCTTGTGCTTTTTTTTTTGTTTTTTTTTGGCATCTTTTGAATGACTCATGCGAACGTGCGCTCCCATTTTTGCTTTTGAATGGAATTCAACCAAGTGTTACATCCGTGCGAACAACCTATCCCCAGTCCCCCGAGTACTGGGCGGGCGGGGTAAGGAAAAACGAGCGCAATAATACTATACTTAGAAAAATGAAAAAGTACAACATAACAAAATCTAATGAAAGTACTTCCTCAAATGTTGGATGTTCCATGGGTGCCGTAGTCGTTGACCCTGCATGTCTTTTAGGTAAAAGGTGCTGGCGCTTATCACCTCATCGACGACGTACGGGCCTTCCCATAACGGGCGGAGAGCCTTGACTTTCTGCTGGATAGCCTTCATCACCCAGTCCCCCAGTTGGATTGGGTGAGCCCGAATACGCTGGTTGAACAATCGGGCAATCCTTTGCTTATTCGCGGCGTTGTGGAGATGCGCTGTGTCCCTCCGTTCTTCCAGCAGATCGTTGCTGAGGCATAGCCCCTTGTCGTTCGTTCGTGGATCATACCCTTCGATCCATGGGCTTTGGTGAGTGATCTCCAAAGGGAGCACGGCTTCCATTCCGAACGTCAGGCTGAACGGAGTTTCGCCCGTGACTGCATTGGCGGTCTTGCGGATGGACCATAAAATCTCTGGGATAACCTCGGGCCATCGCCCGTATCCCGCATCCCCTGGTTCGATGTCTTCAATTTTCTTCTTGATGCCAGCCTTGATGATCTTGTTGGCTGCCTCCACCTGCCCGTTCGTCTGAGGGTGCGCCGGTGATGCGAACACGAGGTCCGTTCCTTGCCTCTTGCAGAAGGCTATGAGTCGGGGGTTGTTGAATTGTGGCCCATTGTCTGTGATGATGCTGATCGACGTCCCGTAGCGACAGAAGAGGAAACGCCAGAGGAAGCGCTCCACCTTCTCCGTGGTGATCTTCGCCATTGGTTGGGCCTCGATGAATTTGGTGTGGTAGTCAATGATGATGATCAGATATCTGTATTGCCCCTTCGACTTTGGAAGCTCTCCGATCAGGTCCAGTCCCCACTGTGCGAACGGAACGGGCGACAAGAGGATAGACAGTGGGACGGCGGGCGTGTGGTGGTGATGAGTGTGAAGCTGGCACTGGTGGCACTTGCTGGTCAGCGCCGCGGCGTCCGCGTGGATGGTGGGCCACCAGAATCCGCACCGAAGGGCTTTGTGTGCGATCGATCTGGCGCCCGCATGGTGGCTGCACGTGCCTGAGTGGATTTCCTTCAAGATCGAGTTGCCCCTTGTTGGAGTGACGCACTTGAGGCTCGCCCAAGTCCTCCCCTGTCGATACAATGCTCCATCCCGCACGCTGAAGTTGGCCGCCAGTGCGACAATGGTCCTGGCCTCCCGCTTGTCTTCTGGTAACTCCCCCCTTGCCTTGTAGGCGATGAGTACGTCCATGTAGCTGTGCTCGTGCGGTTCGATTGTCAGGACCTGCTCTGCTCCCGAGATGCTCGGCCGTCGCAGTACTTCGACGATTCGCTGCCCTGGCCCCGTGTGTACGGGTGTAGTGGCCAATCGGGCGAGTTTATCCGCCTTCGCGTTGAATCCCCTGTGTATATGGTTGATGTTGATGTTGACGTACTTGAATCCACTGATCAGCGCCTTTACATACTTTAGATAGGCGATTATGGACTCCCCCTTCGCCTGGAATTCTCCTCCGACCTGGCTCACCACCAACTGTGAGTCACTGAACACATTGAGGTCGGGCGCCTCCGAGTTCTTGGCCATCTGTAGGCCCACAATGAGCGCCTCGTACTCCGCCTCGTTGTTGGTTGTCTTGAATTCGAACTTGAGAGCGTACTCCGCGTTTACCCCTCCGGGCCCGGTCAGGATGATTCCGGCGCCGCTCACCTTCTTTGTGCACGAACCGTCGACGTAGAGGTTCCACTCCGACAATGGTCCTTCCCTAACCTCCGGTTTGTCGGACGCCTCCACCGTCGGATCGTCGGATGCGGTGACCGGCGTCGCCTCCGCCTCCGTGTACTCGGCTATGAAGTCCGCCACTGCCTGTCCCTTGATGGTCGTTCGGGGCTTGTATTGGACATCGAATTCACTTAGCTCGACTACCCACTTCGCCAGGCGACCACTGTGATCAGGCGATTGGAGTATCTGGCGCAGGGGTACGTTCGTGAGAACATGGATGCTGTGCGCTTGGAAGTATGGCCTCAACCGTCGGGCGGCGGTGACGAGTGCGAGCGCCATTTTCTCGATCGTTGGGTATCGGGTTTCAGCGCCCGTCATGCCCTTTCCTGAGAAGAAAACAGGCAACTCCGTGCAGTCCTCCCTACGGACGAGGGCAGAACTGACGGCGGTGAGCGAGGTAGCCAGGTAAATGTACAATATTTCCCCCCGGATAGGTCTGGAGAGGAGCGGGATGGACGCCAAGTACTCCTTGATCTGAAGGAAGGACGCCTCGCACTCTGGCGTCCACGCGACCTCCCGCTTGTTCGTTGTTCGGAGAGCTTTGAAGAATAGGGCACATCTATCCGAGTACCGGGAGATGAACCGGTTCAGTGATGCGAGCTTGCCCGTGAGGCTTTGCAGGTCTGCCTTCTTGACTGGTGGCTTCATATCGATGATCGCTTTTACCTTGGCGGGCGCGGCTTCGATTCCTCGCTGGCTGACGATATACCCAAGGAATTTGCTGTTCGTCACCCTGAACATGCACTTGGCCGGGTTCAACCTCATGTCGTTCCTGATGAGGACGTCGAGCACAGTCCCCAAGTTCTGGACGTGGTCGACCGCCTGAACGTTCTTCACCAAGATGTCATCCACGTACACGTCCACAATGTTGCCAATCAGGCCATGAAACATCGTGTTCATGAGCCTCTGGTACGTGGAGCCAGCGTTCTTCAACCCGAATGGCATGACGACGTAGCAATATAATCCCTTGTCCGTGACAAATGTCGTCGCCTCCTGGTCCTCGGGATCCATGAAGATCTGGTTGTAGCCCGAGTATGCGTCCATCATGGATAGGAGTTCGTGCCCAGCTGTCGCGTCCACCAACTGATCGATCCTTGGTAGAGGGAAGCTGTCCTTGGGGCATGCCTTGTTGAGATCACTGTAATCGATGCACATCCTCCACTTCTTGTTGCTCTTCTGCACCATCACAGCGTTGGAGATCCATTTTGGATACTCCACCTTGCGGATGAACCCGATGCCTAGCAGTCGGTCCACCTCCTCGTGCATCGCCGCATAATGTTCTGCTTTGTATGCTCGCCTCTTCTGTTTTACCGCCCGGGCGCCGGCGCTAACGCTTAGCTTGTGGGATATGATGCTCGTGTTGATCCCGGGCATGTCTCTGTACGACCACGCGAACACCTCCGGCTTCTCCTTCAGCAGCGCGATCAGTCGTTCGGCTATCGCGGGAGCCAACGATGCTCCAATCTGGACCGTCCTTTCCGGGTGCTCGGCGGACAGTTGAATCATCCTCAGCTCCTCGCGCTCGGGGATGGGCGACACTGCCATCAGCCCGTCGCGCGGGTCGTCAGGTACCTCCATTCCTGGCGTAGGCTCCAAGGCGAGGACCTCCTGCCTGTCTCGGGGTTTTGCTGCCTCCTCGTAGTTGTATCCCCGGACGTATCCGACCCCCCGCTCCGTTGGGAATCGTCCCAAGAGTAAGTGCCCCACAATGATCATCTTCAGCTTATTGATCCCCGGTCTCCCAAGTATGGCGTTGTAGGGGGAGGGGGTGTCCATGATAATGAAGTCTGTCCGGACCTCGCTGTGCGGGGAGTCGGATGCGCCGATTCTGACCCTGATGTTGTCGCTCCCAATCGGATACGACGTTTCGCCCGTGAAGCTGGCGACGCACTCATGATCATGCGTCATCTTGCGGGCGGGCCTGCCGAGCGCGGTGTACGCGTCCAGGTAGATCACGTTTATAGACGCCCCACTGTCCACCAGTACCCTCTTCACGAGGAAACGATCGATGATCACATCGATCACGAACGGTAGGGTGCTGTCCTTCGGGCTACTTTCCTCATCCTCCGCCGTGAAGGTAATGGCGGGTGCCTCCCGTCTTCCTGCCTTCTGTGCTCGCCCTGCCCCGATCGTCAGCACCTCCCTGCTCGAGCGATCGGGTGACGAGGTGCCCTCCTTGCGTTTTCCCCCGGATATCGTGCTGATAGTCCCCCGGGTTTCGATGTTTACTTCGCGTTGTCGCTCGTTCGTCCTGGGAGGGGTGGCCCGTTCGTCCCTCTGTATATCCGCGAGGGCCTTCGTTGGTCTGGTGAGTGGTGGCGTTGTGGTACTCACACCAGACGTTCGGGAGTTGGCCGGCCGGAATCTTTGCCTTTGATATGTTGTTTGGCGGTAGGATCCGGTGTTGGTATTGGCGGAGCAGGTGCTCATTCGACTGTCGGTTGATCGCGTATATCCCCTGGGCCGCCGGTTGGTATTGCGGCGCTGGTGGCAGACGGGCCTCCTGCTGTGCTGGTCCCCTCGCTTGGTTGTAGCGGTTGTTGTGGTAGCGGGAGGATGGCCTCTGGTAGTTCTGTCTTTGCACGTCCCGGCTCCTCTTGTAGCCCCCACGCGGTTCTTCGTCGTCCGCTAGCTGCCGGGGTTGGACGTTCGCCTTCTCCGATCCGCCGGTGCTAAACTCGGAGGTGGACCCGTACACCCGCGTTTCCACGAGCGCCTTCTGTACAATCAGGTCCATAATCTCATCGTAGTCGAGATATTCCTTCCTCACCAGCTTCTCTACGAACGGTGTGGCGAGCATGTTGTCCATCAGGGCCACCTTGGCCACTCGCTTGTCAAGGTCCCTGCACGTGCTCGCAAGCGTCCTCCACCAGTTAATATAGCTAGACAGGCTCTCGTCCATCCCCTGGCGGATTTTGAGGAGGATGCCCGTGGTGTTGTATTTGCCCTGGAGCCTGTACCGCTTCTGGAAGCTCTCCGCCAGCTCGAGGAACGAGTGTATGGAGCCTGGCGGGATCTCGTAGAACCAGCTCCGTGCTTCCTCCGTCAGCATTTCCTGGAATAGGAAACATAGAGTTGGGTCCGAATATCGGGTTCCGTCCGTGGTGGACCGAAACTCGTCGATGTGCGTGCGGGGATCCCCATTCCCGTCGAACCGGGTGATCTTCGTTGTCTTCGCGTGGGGGTCTCTTCCCCTCTCCAGTATGTGCACGGAGAACGGGCTGACCCGGGGGGCGAACATCCCTCCTTGCCCGGCCATCTTGTCCTTCCGTAGGCGTGATACCTCCTCCGCCAATTCTTCCATCCTCCGGAGGATCCGGGCGTTATCCGTCGGGGGTGGTGACTCCCATCCTCGCATGAGCGAACGGGCTCGTCGGGCGTTATCCCTGCCGTACGGGTGTAACTCTTCGTCGGTGGTGTCCTGGGTCCGTTCGCGTTGCCCCTGCGGCGGGCCGACGAGCGCGTCTAGCCATTCCTCCAGCCTCTGCCGGATATGGCACTCCTGCTCCCTGTCGAACGCTGCCTTTCGCAGCTCTCGGAGCAGGCCGTCGATGTGCTCCTCGCTGCCGCTCGTCCCTGGTTCCATTACTGGCCGCGCTAGTGTGCCCGTGGGTGTTTCCTCGAATGGTGTACTGCCGGTGTTAGTCTCCTGGGTAGTCATGTGGCTTCTGGTTAGTGGTGTTTATACGAGGTTTGCAATTTGTAAGGTTCCCACAGACGGCGCCAACTGTTTATACCGGATTACGCGGGACGTAATCTAGCAGAAGTAAGTACGAGTACTTCTCCTCCTTCTTGTACGTCCGAACGTTGGGGCTGTTCGGATGGTCGGGCATTTATTCTCTCTTCGGGTGTGCGGGTACGCGTGCTCGGGTACGGCTGTTAGAAGAATACAACAACAAACAGACGGTCAGGGGTCGAGACGGGGTGGCCCGCCTTCAACGCTCCGATGCCTAAGTTAGATGATGTATTGGATATAACAGTCAAGCGAGCGTGCGTGTAAGTAGTGTTTAGTGGGATAGAATCAATGCTCTTACCTGTAATAAATACCTTACATATATAGGTGGTTGAGTTTCGTGTCTGATGGTGTTCTTCGATGTGGGATTAGTCTGGTTCTGTTGTTGTGATCCGTACATTCGGGTATGCGTCCCACGGGCGCGTGCGCGCTCGGATGAGGTCGGTCTTGTGATCAGAGTTGTAGCCTTCCTGGTGGTCTTTCGGGTGGTCGGGTAGATGTTGATTACCTGCTTAAGTGGATAAGTATACTTAATCGGACAACTAATGATGCTATACTAATAGTGACGAATCATATCAAAGCTGAGCGACGCCGAAGTGTTGCTTTGTGGCAGAGCATCGAGGTCAAAATTGTTTCAAGCGAGATGGAGCGCACCAAAGTGAGGCACGCACAACGAGATGAGTCAGTTTGGATCTCAGTCGTTGCAACACATTGAACAGAGGAGCAGTAAATGACGATGGCTGCGATGGAGCCGCTGAAGTCGACATTGACGAGCAGCGGCCGGAGGAAGCTCTGAGGTTGTGAGCGTCACGTAGTCGCCGAAAGGAGCCATGAGAATTGTTGAGATCGACGGTGCGATGTGAGGCCTTGGGGAGTCGCCGTCGTTGGTAGCCGAGGAGCCGCTATCGCTGGTAATTAAGGAGGAGGCGGTGAGAGTTCAGGAGGGAGTGACAACAGCCGACGCGTCACTGCTAATATGAATAGAGGCCAAGCTCGAGCGGATCCTTGTGAAGCTACGGTGTGACGACACGATTTGCAGGAGGTTTATGGCAGCCGACGGCGGGGCACCGGTAGACAGAGCTCTAGGCTATCAACGGCAGCGGCGGAGGCGGAGCGCTGCTACTGAGTTTTCTCACTCAACAGAGAGAGAGAGAGAGAGAGAGAGAGAGAGAATGAAGCTGATACTGAAATTAGGATTTTAGTTAGGGATTTTTATATATAAAAGATAGTAAAATTATATTTTTGTCCTGTTTATTGGACTAGACTTCTGTTATTATTTTTTTGGGTAAGAGTAGGTGTCTTTTTTGTTTAAATATAAATGTGACTGATTTATTTTTAATAGTGATACTTAACTTGTCCTTTGTATGTTTTTAATTTATTTTTTGAAAGACTACTAGGATCATCATTGGGCTCGCAATCCATATTATTTCCCTTATACGGTCTGGCGACCTGCCGTGTTCAAGCCCACTATGGCCTTGATTGAAATAAAGGCCCACATTTGATGCAAATTATTTGTATTGTTTTGTTTCTTTAATGTTGCAAGGCTCGTCGTCAATTTTAGTTAGAAAACCCCCAAAACCCTCCCCCCCCCCCCCCCCCCCCCCCCCTCTTTCGCTCTTGTTTCTGCGGCTTCTTCTCTTTCTCTTCTCTTCTCTTCTGTAGAGGAGACCGACGACGATGACGTCGTCATCATCATCATTATTATGCCGAGAGTGCAGAGCTCATCCATCCAAGTACAAATGTCCCGGCTGCTCTTTACGCTCATGTAGCCTCCCTTGCGTCAAAGCTCACAAGATTCGCACCTCTTGTACTGGAAAGAGGGCCCACACCAACTTCGTCCCTATTTCTCAAATGGACGACAACCTCCTCCTCTCCGGTAAATAAATCATATCAAATTTGTTTGATTCATCATGTTTTCAATCAAGTTTTCTCTTCTTCATTCTTCTAAACTGTAAGTTTTTGTTTTTGGGTTTGGGGCTTAGACTACAATATGCTCGAGGAAGTAAAGAGGGTGGCTGAAAGTGCCCAGAGACTGAGAAATAAGCTTTGCAGATATAATAATTTCCGGTTACCATTTTATCTGAAGAGCCTTAAAGGTGCGGCTTACAGCCGCACAACTAAGCTCATGTTTCTACCGGCTGGAATGTCCAAAAGGGATCAAAATCAGACTCGATACGATACAAGGTTGTTTTCTCTTAAGGTTTCCACTCTTTAAAATGTTACAATTTGTATCTATTGTTTCGAGGAGGAGTTTTCGTCTAATCTTTTAGGGAATTGCTAGTAACTTGCATTTCAAAGCAATGGTTGGTGGTTGTTAAGAATAGAAATCAATGAAAACAATTCAAATACTGTGTTGGTGATCGAATTTTTCCTTTGATTTTTCATTAGCAAGAGAGTGCTTTGAGCAAAAGTAGTGGCTTTGAAGCATAATGCTTTAATGTTTAGTTTAATTTTTAATTTTGAGGATGTATGTTTGTGTTGTCTAATGCAGGAAGAAATGCATCACGTGGACGATTGAGTGGCGATTTAATAAAACAGACATTGTTCTTATTGACCATGGGTGAGGCTCGACTTCCCTCCATCTCTTGAGTGGTCTAGGAAAGCCCTTACTAAATATTGTGACAACTGGTGCATATTTGTATTTTACTACAGGGTTAATGAAAACAATACTCTATCCTCTATTCTTGAAAACCACCTACAGCCAGGCCCATGGAATCATCAGCTGAGGACTTTCTGTGAAGAGCAGTTGGGATCTCTCAAGCTTTTTATCCGTAAACGCCCAAAGGTTTGTGTCTTTTATTTCTGGTTCATGTTTAATTATTTGCTATAACATCTAGAATATGTATTGACACCTGGAAAATATTTTTCCATCTGAATTCTCAGACCGTTTATACTGGGCCTTACTTTTATGATCAACACTCCTTTCTTACATCTTTGGCTCATCACTGACGTATCCATCATCATTTTTGTTTTGTTCTTCCAGATGGTGCTCCATCTTTGTCTAATCTGAATTTCTTGGGGTATGCTTTGGGTTTTCCTGGACACTCGTTTCCCTTGCAGGAAAATATGTGTAGGCATACCAAGTTTATGCTATAGATTGGTGTTGTTTGAGATGAAATTATAAATATTGATAGTAAGGTTAGGATATGGTGAAAAACTGTAAAGCACGTCAAATGGAGTTGAGTTTTAATCCTGATGTACCAAAGTTGATAATAATTTGCTTAATTGATATTACCGATGGGTTCTACTAAACAGTTTTCTTATGTTTTATCTTTGGTTGGTAATGACAGGGGACCAAGTCACCTTTCCGTGAGCTAGATGTAAATTGTCCAATCAGGCAGCAATTAGCCAACCTCGATATTTTGGAATACCCTGTCGTACATGTTTTCCTTCCTTCACACACAATTGATTTTGAAGTAGTTAAAGATGTCACTCCTACCATTCACAAACAAGACTTTAAGGGTTATGATCCAAGTGCAGGAGGTGTTCCTTTTAAGGAGGAGGAAATAGAAGAGGACAATAGCTGTCCTAAGGTGTTAGATCTAATGGGACATGATACTTCAGTTTCCCTGCCTCACATCTCCAATAAAAGCAGGTGTGACAAAGGACTAGATGACTCATCAGATAGATGTTTGTCTGCAACAATATCAACAGGAAATGGTTCACACTCCAGCTCCAAGGATATGAAACAAGGACTTTTTGAAGACATGGAGTTTGATTTTGATCAAGGTTTAATAGACTCGTATTCAGATCTTATTGCTGAAATCAATCCTGATGATTTTCTTGATTTGGATGGGGAAGGGATAGAAAGGAATCTTTCCGGTATCAGAGAATTCTTATTGTCAGATGATGACGTAGAGGAAGGGGAAATTTTAGAATAATTGGACTCATTAGATTCCCCAAATGAAGCAAATTCTGGCATTTCCGAGGAGCATCATTCCCTATAGTTGGCTAATGATTACCGATATAGTGGCTTGATGGTATTTGGCTGGCTTTTCTAATTTCTTTGCAGCCAGAGTCATCAAAATTTCAGGTAACAACCAATCTAGAAGACATTGATTTCTCTGCTTCAAGTTTTAAGCTCCTTGCAATTTCCTAGCAGACCATCTTGCAAACACTGGTCATGGAAAGTCTAATGTTTGATCCAGTAGGAAATGGATGCCTTAGAGGAGCCAGCTTAGTGTTGTAATCTTCCTTTTGCTTTTTTTTTTTTAAAAATGATGGTACTTCACCGTTCTACAGCTTCACGTTTCTAGAATCCTGAAGTGCTGAAATAGTCAGGCCCTGATTGGAGTCTAATTCCTTCTCCATGCAAGGATTTCTTTGCAACCGCGCTCATGGCACCTAACAGATCATCAGATGGTTATTGTAAGCTTTTATCGATCAATCCTATTCGTATCTACTCTTTTGTAATGATCCAACACTCTTGTGTTATTGCAATGTTACTCTTGCCTTTGGTCAATGTCTTTGTATATACTGTACAAACCTCTGCAAGATTTGATTGGGCTTTGGCTTGAAGAAGTACCATTCATAGGTCAATCATAGATGAAAGAAAATAAGTTGGAATTCGAGTAAAACTCTTCGAATGACGCCTAAACAGGCGTTATTTGCCAAATTCATCAAGTCACGCACCATTGCCCCATAAGAAAGAGGTAGGTTTGTTTTATGAAGCTATCCTCAGTGAACTGTGGTTTTGTAAAACCCAGTAGTCGATGACAGTTGATTACGACCTAGAGTGATAGTTCACTTGTTTCCATTGGAGGCCTGACCGTATGTCACAATCTTCCAAATAGGCCTAAATAATCACCGTTATCCCTTGGTGGGTTATATACTACTTATATAAGACTCAGGTGGTGCATATCAGCAACAGTGCAATTGATGTCTAAATTTGATTTGGTAATCAATACTTCTAAGATATTGGTTTAGAACAGACTGATCGATCATTTTGAATGAGATTTTGGGGGTATATAATTCTATATATCTAGTACAAATCTCGTTCGCAGTGATTTGATTATCAAATGTTTCTGGGTTTGTCTTGCCATTCATGAACTCATTTTTCTGGAATGAGGTAGAAAACGAAGTCAGTAGAAAAGTTTCTGGGAAGCGTTACCCATACAACAGAATTGTAAATAACAGATCTCAAATCACGAAATTATAAATTACATCATTCATAATTTTTAAGGGGGAGTAATTCTCACTCTTATTTTCTCTCTCATGTTTATTCTCACACTCCACTTTTCTCTCTCTCCCTTTATTATACTATTTGTTTACAAATCATTTACCAAACTATCCTTAGCATTTCTCTTCTCAACTTATTTATTCAAGAGTTATTTTGGAAAACAAAAAATTAAAATTAAAAAAGAAATAATGAAATAAAGAAGAGAGAGAAATGGAGTATGAGAATAAAGAAGAGAGAGAAAATGGGAGTGAGAGAATCGCTCCCTTTTTAAAGTAATTTACAATTTCACCATCAAAACACAGCCAAATGAGAGGACTTTAGTTTCAAAATGCACAAATGCACAAAGGTCGATTGATAACTCACACAGTCACACAAGGCTTAGGTTATGACATAATAGGGGTGGACACGAATCCCGCAAATCCCAAGTCCGATCCGATCCGGCTCGGGAAGGGATGAGACAAAAGATAAAATTGTTTTGTGCACATTTCCAAGTGTTTCACTAGGGTTTCTTAAAAATTTCATAACATTTCAATGGCTAGATTGTTGTTTGTCATTTTTTTAGAAAGTAGACAAATTTGAACACTTGAAAATGATTATGTATGTTTCAGGGATGGATGCATCATCTGAACTTCCGATATCCATTATTATTCATAAGGAAAGTGACATCAGTAAGCTACAACATAATGGTGTTGATTTTGATAAGTTTGACCAGAAAAGACATGATAGGGGGAAAGTTTCAGACGCTTCAGGAAGCTAGAAACTTTTACTATGCTTATGCAAGGACAATTGGTTTTGATGTTAGAAAGTGGAATATGTGAGTCAGCATACGTGTGCCACGGAGAGTCATTTCTCATTTGTTCATTTGTTCTGCTGAAGGGAGAAGGCGAGAAGAATACAAGAATAATAGTAAGAGGATACCGAAGAGAAAGAGACAATGTGGGATTGTCCTTTCCTTGTATGTATTTCAATTTTTCTAGTAGGTTGTGTCACTGTTGTGACTTGTGAGATGGAATGTATTTTACTGGTGATTCTTTTTACAAAAAATTTTAGTTCATCGTTGTGCTTTTGAATATGATGATCATGCAACTGATCTTTCCCAAATACAAAAGACAATGGAATGTTGAGTAGAAAGACTTAAAACTCTGAGCACATAACAGCTAATCAACAATACCTCAAATAAAATTCACACGAAAATTGAGTAGTGAAGCTCACAAGGGACAAAGAAGTATTTATGATTCATAAAGAGTGTATGAAGACAGAGTGAGATACAAATCAGCCAGAGAAAAATCGATTTTGAAATCAGAGAAACAAAAACAAAAGAAAAGTAATCAAAGAAGAAAGAACTCCAGACCTGAAACATTCACGAACTATATCGAAAAACGAAAGAACGAATAGGGAAAGTATTTCAACTTGGTGACAGTCTCTTGTGGAAGCCACTCAATTTTCTTGTTTTTCAAATCCAACATTTCTTCATCGTCGTCATATTGGAGTAAATGGCAGCCGACATCTTTTTGGAAGAGCTTGACGTAGCCTTGGTACCAGGTGTTGTTCATCGGCCTAAGCACCTTGATCATCTTCCCCAAAACCTCTTTCCCGTTTAGGCTCGTCGTCACAACATTTGAAAGAGTAACGAAGCTAGGGTTGAAATTTCTTGGACTAAAAAGAGGCAAAGTAGTAATGGAGCCAGGGATTGAATTAGGGATAGATTTTGATAGAGTAATTATAATCTGATTACTATTTATAAATAAATATGATCATATTTGATAAAATTACTAGTTTGATGATGTAAATCATCATCGATTATTATTTTGAAGTAGGAAGTAATATTTTATATGATAATTCATAATTGTGTCAAGTACATGTTTTATAGCTGAAGATTTTACACTAAGAAGACATTTATATTTTAAAGTGATAAAAAAAACTTAATTGTATAGCACTAAAATTATAGATACTGTTAATACCCAAAACTATTAAGAGCTTTTGATATTGAAACAGGGATGATTAGCAATGATTTGCTCTTTTGATTCCGCTCTTCACTTCCGCTCTTCGCTTTTGGTGATCGTTCTCAGAATTTACTTTCGGTCTTTGCTTTCATTGTTTGGTTTTGCTACTACCTTATGCTCACTCTTTGTCAGTTGTTCGCGCTGCTAAGAAGTACAACTGTTAAGGAGAGACCGGGCATGCCGACCTTTAACCCTCTGATGCCTAAGTCAATAACGGGATATAAACTTAACAGAGTAATGACGTAAAAGAGTGGTGAATGCGTACCATAAACTATTCTGTCCCGTCCCGTCCTATTTTTTAGGGACGGGATTAGATCTTGATTTTAAAATTCTGATAGACCCGTCTCGTCCCACATAATATATTTTGTCTATTTTATTATTTGTTTTATTAAGAGTTGACATATTAAATTATCAAACCACTAGCATTATTCAACAAAAAAATAAAATTACCATCTAATGATCAAAGTATTATACTTCTTGTAGTATGAATTAAATGTATAGATTAACATAAAATAAAATTGCTTGTAGTTTTACTTCTTTTAATTAACCATTAAGTAAAATTGTATTATTTTGTGTAGTTGTAGAATTTTAAGTCATATCGAACTATATTTATCTTATATTGAACTCGAAATTTAGTTCGTCTCATCTCATTTGATTTTTTTGTTTGTTTAATACTCTATTAAATGTTCATTTTAAATTAGACCCGAAATTAGACCAGTTTCGTCTTGTCCCATCCCGTCCAGTTCAGATTTCGGGATGATCGGGACTGAATTTCTAAATACTAAATCTCGTCCCAACCCGTCTCATTCGGGATAGAGATAGGGATAGGGACTGGCAAAAATAGACCAGTCCCGTGCCCACTGTTAGGACATAAGAGCATCCACACCAGAGCTCTTGGTGCTCGAGTAGATGGTGGGACCAACGACGAGGTGCTCGAGCAGAAGGAAATCGACTCCGCAGCAGTGAGATCGGGCCGGTGTGTGCTCGAGCAAAATAGGGCTCGAGCATAAAATGTTCCGGCGTGAAAGGACCCAACCCCGATTTAGCTCCCTAAACCGGAATCAAACCCTTTCGAAAACACGAACCAACAAAAACCGTAGAAATTTTGGCAGAGTTTCGTTACTAACGTGGAATTACCATTACCTGCACGCGGAAAATACACTTCATCCTATGCCACAAAAAGCAAACCGTAGGCACCAATCCCATCCGGATTTCTCAATATATCAACAGTAAAGTAAAACAATAAATATAATAGTACTTTACTGAAATCCGGAGTAAAATCGTATAACATATACAACAGAAAACTCAGAGCGACCTCTAATGTATAAACATATACGTATACCACAGTAGGTAGAACAATAAACCTACTGGAAGAAACAAGGTAGCTCGAGCACTATGCCTCCGACCACGACGTGCGACACCAGAGTCCAAACTGCAAACTGGGCACGGAAACCGAAAAGCCCAGGGGAAAGGCAAATAAAAACGTTAGAGTGAGTGGACGAAAATAAATATATGCCTTTCACCAGTTTATATACATACTCAATATAAAGCAGTGCGAGTTCGGAAAACATAACATATATAAATACGGAGGTTGTCGGGCGACCTCTCAAGCCCGACGTCGAGTGAATCGCTCAAACTCGACAGTGATAAGCCAATGGACCACTCAAACTTGGTGGCACGTAGGGGACCACTCAACCCCGCCCTGAGGAATCTCTCAACTCTGGTCCAGAGGAATCTCTCAACTCTGGTACATCGATGTAATAAATGCCATCACAAATAAACATATAACAATACCTCCGAAAACAACATATAACTCAACATCATATAATTAAATACAGAAAATCATAAAATCCACGAACTCGCAAATCAACTGTGAAAATATAAACTTGTCCACTCACAGACTAGCGTAACGCTGTTCGCGTTAACCCGTGATCCGGCGGAAAGTCCCTCGCCAAAAGAACGATCACGAACCCCTAAATATTCACAAAATCCAATTCTCATAACCAAAATTCAACAATATAAAACAATTCACGAGAAACCACCATTCTCGGAAACACATAACTCAAAGTCAACGAATCGTCGAAAATCCGTATAATACACCTCAATACCTCGCTACAATTTCGGACGCTCAATTCGAAAAACGAACCTCCCCACTGCGATCGGGGTGCGATTTCGAGTGAAATGACATGCAACTTGTCGAAAACCCCAAAAAGTCAAACTTTGACCGTTGACCGCCGCCCACGGCGGCGCCGCCACTGACCGGTAAATTTCACGGCGAAGCCACTCCTATTCCATGCAAAATCACCCACTGAGCAACTTCCATAACTGCACCGAAGTCCAATTTTCACTCTAATTAGGTCAATTTCATGAAAAACCGAATGTACACACAAATTTCAAATCCAAAATTCTCCTTCCACAATCAAAATTAGAACTCCAAACTTACATGGTAGCTTGCTAGTGATGAGAGCTTCAAAGCCCACTCAAAGTTGTAGCTCAATTCGGCCTAAAACGTGGAACCCGAATTCACCATTTTTCTTCAAACTTTGGCCGGAAAATTGCACCTCCTCCGGCGTCCCACGCCGTGAGAGGAGGCCGGAGCCGAGACCAGGAGGCCGAGGCGCGCTGGAAGGGACCGGAGCCATGGTCTATGGTGGCCGGACGGAGCACGGCGCCGGCGAGGCCGTGGCCACCGTCGTACCACCCCTCCAATCCCGCGTTGACCAAGTCAACGCCAGTGAACATTAATTGCCACATTTGACTTTCCTTAAATGGTAACCCTCACTATTTATAGCTTGCCCAAAAAGGAAACTCCCATATTTAATTTTCGGCAAACTTCAAACACACGCAACTTTCACGTCGTAAATCTGATCCCGATAATTCTCACGACCACAAACTCGTCTCGACGTACTTTTCAATTATCACCCAAAGTCAAACACATCAACCTATCGGATAAAAAGTCAACCATTCAACCAACACACACATAATCCGACTAAACAACCAACAAACGGAAATATTCACAACTTAATCTTTGTAATTCGGAAAAATGCTCCGGAAGTTCCCACAAGCTCGAAATTAAATTCTGAACAACTTCCGTGAAGGAACCGAAACTAAATTTTCGTCCAGTAATTTAGTCGTTAAGAAGGTCGTCATTATAATCCAATTCCGTCGAAACTTCAAATATTCATAATTAATTCCTCGGTCGTCCAAATAACAATCCGGAACCGCCCACGAACTCGAAATCACACGGAAAACGACTCTAGAGAAGAGACCCAGCTCCAATTCTCGGCCAATAATTAAGTCGTTATCAAATCTGGCGATTCAAACACTGTTGTAACTCTGCGACTGCGCAGTAACACACGTATATAGCTGATCATACCGCTGATTCTGGTCCGGGTCGTCACACGGCGCTTGCGCGAGCGTCTGGCAGAGCCCACATCTTGTGGGCTCCATCATAAAAATTATATGATAATCGAAACTTATATGGTTAGTCGCTAATTAATTATGTTAATCGTCGATGGTAATTATTTTCTACTGTAGATAACTTTCGTTGGTGTATCGTTGAGATTTTAGCGACTATATTTTTTGAGAAATTTATTTGCAAAAAGTTGTAAAGTTTGTCGATACGGGTTTGTGGCCACGTCAAGTGTTGAAATCAGAGTTACGACGAAGAAGTTATGGTCAGCGAAAATTTTACGAAAATATCAAAAAACGTTTTATCGCAAAATCGCGGGTATAAATACGGGTTTCTATTTTAGGAAAGTCAGAAGTTTCCTTTTTTGGCAACTGGGTTGACCCCGCGTTGATCGAGTTCCCGACCCAGAATCGTCGCCGAAGGCGACGGCGACGGCGCTACGATTTTCGGCCACATCTGGTCGTGATTTTTGGTGGAAGTTGTTGGGCTCCCTCTCCTCTATCGTTTTGTGGTGGCATCACCAGCGTTGGTGGCCGGAGGAAGGAGAATCGAGACGGAGAACGTTGGCCTGTTCCGGGCGGGTTTTTTTTACTCCGGTGGCGGCGCTCACGGTGGCGAAATCGATTGCAATGGATCTTGGACTCTGCCATGGCCGTACGACGATGAGCGGAGAAATTGTTTTCCAATTGGGGTTTGTAATTTCAATGGTGGATTTCGTTAATTTCTGATTTAATTTTGATGTTGTGTTGTACTACAATGTTGTTGGGCTTGTTGAGATGAATGTTTTGATGCGTAGATTGCTCGATTTGGGGCCGGTGGGATTCTAGCCGCCGCCGGTGGTGGTGCGTGGCCACATGTGCCGACGTGTACGGCGGAGCTCTGGTGAGGTAGAATTTTTGAAATTTTTTTTATGTCGTTCCACTCGTAATTTCGTGCCGAGTGCAATTAATGGTGAGGTTCTTGTATGTGTCTAGACTTGATTAATTTAGATGTGTGTTTAAGAAGATGA
Source organism: Geum urbanum (assembly GCA_946800695.1). Taxonomy (NCBI): domain Eukaryota; kingdom Viridiplantae; phylum Streptophyta; class Magnoliopsida; order Rosales; family Rosaceae; genus Geum; species Geum urbanum. The sequence goes on from OX327014.1 coordinate 2,672,558, forward strand.
TAATTAATTGATTTCACAATATTATTAACGGACGATCCGACTATCAATTTAAATTCGAGTCGCTCGATATTTAAGATTTATGTTGCAACTCTAAAAATTTATTTATAGTGAAGGAATGCAAGGAACTGATTTCGGAATTTGATTAAGTACATTTTTAGTCGGAAAATACATTATTCGAGAATGGGATATTCTCGACATTATTGCTCGTAGGATTACGAACTTAGCTATTAAATATCGAAGAGTAGATATTAATTATAATCGTGTTTTTAGGATTACGAGTTAGCGGGTCGTGTCGGATGATTATTGCGTCGATTAACAGGTTATGGCTTTATGAATATCCCAACATAGAACGGTGAGTGGACTTTTATTTTTCACAGTCGTTTGCGAGTTCATGGATTTATATTCAAACTGTGCTTTCAGTTTACAGATTATAGTTTCTAGTTTACAGTATATTTTAGACCAGATTAAATTTGGAGGTTTTTATTATGATGGCTTATAGGCTAGCTGCATCAATTCACTGACTATTCGGCTGATCACTGGATAGTCCCTGGTCAAGGGAGGTCACGTTGCCTCGTTGGACCAGTTAAGGGAGGTCACGTTACCTTGTTGGACTAGTTACCATTGCAGTGTCATTACCACTGCAACGTCATAGTTACTTTGTTCTTGAAGCTTATTTCGTAAGGTTCAATTATTTAAGATAGATGACTCGTTGTGTATCTTACTTAGACTTTGGCTTCTTATTATCGTGGTTGTTTGGGCCGTTAATTATGCTTAAAACCCATAGGACGATTCTTGTGGCCAGTTTAATAATCCTAGTTCTGGAAGGAAATCAGATTGCTTCGCTGTATCCCTTGTCAAGCAAGGAATCTTGTGAATCTAGTATTCAAGGTCCTTCAAGGATATAGATTTCCTATTCTTTATGGATTAGGAGATACGCCTAGAACGAGCAGTATATATAGAGGGATTCTTGACAATTTCTAGACCTCTACACATACACAAATTTTCTCTCAGCAAACAAGCTCTCCTCACGAGAAAAATCGGCATCGGTGAATCCAAATTCTCACCAGACAGGGCATGAGTAGTTCGACAATTCACTCTTGTTAGACGATGAAAATCAAATGGAGGTTCACCAAATAGGGCATGAAGATTCCGACGGTCTATGAATTCACAAACCTGTATTCTCAATACACGCTAAGAAGATTGATCTGCTTTATACCAGACATAGTGTATAATGCATCTATTTTTGTGGCTCTGTAACGACATCACGAACACAATTCATACACTACCACATTTCTTATCATTGCCGACGACTTAAAGTCGTCGACCTTTCTCCATAAATCGCCAGTGATACTTATAACCGACGACATGTCGCCGGTTATAAGGTCGCTTGAAGCAACCCGTCGGTGATACTATCACCGACGAGATATGAAAGAAGTCGTCGGTGATACTTCAAAGGTATCACCGACGAGATAAAGTCACCAGCAATGGGAAATAGAACACCGACGAGTTAATCGTCGGTGATGAAGCTCCGCCGAGTCAACTTGGTTGACCGCCACAATTATTGCCGACGACATTCTTCAAAAAGTCGTCGGTGATAATGAAGAAACTCGCCAGAAATTGGAAGTTATTGCCGACGAGATAGGTCCATCTCGGCGGCAATACCCGGTGACATTTTACAAAAAAAAGCTGGTTTTGGATTGGGCCCAATTCCAGAATCTGCAGTGAAAAACACAAACCGTACAAATACACATTCAACAGTACACACATAATTGTCCAACAGTACAAACAGCAACAATACAAAAATAAAATACAACTACACTAAGAGTCGACGAAATCCATGTTGACGAAATCATTTGAACTCCGGCGGCTACCCTGGTCTTGCTGCGACGAGTGCAGTTGTGGAACACTGGAACACAGGCATCGGTGGAGGTGTGGGGAGCGGGTATCCAGTAGTCTGGCACTCGTACATCGTCTACATCCATGTGAACATTTGTGTCTGCTGCTCGACCATAACTCAGTGTTGCTCGACCATCGTCCGGCGCTTGGCATCTCTAGCTGCCTGCTGCTCGGCCAATTGCCGCATCTCCTCCACCACCCTCCTTTGCTCCTCCAACTCCCTCTGCGTCCTCTAGAGCTCTGCTGCTAGGTTAGAGTTCCTAGAAGAAGTTCTTGACCCGCTAGAGTATTCCGAAGTGTTCTTCAATACTCCTTCGCCCGCCGAGCCCATTCCCCTGCAGTAGTGGATATTCCTCCCAGTCCTGCACACTTTTGCCATGATCTAAGCCGTTATAGGACGATCAAGCATATCGATCTGGTTCCCCTGCAATAGTGGATATTCCTCCCAGTCCCGTATGCTTTTGCCATGATCCGAGTCGTTATAGGACGATCAAGCGTATCGATCTGAGAGGCATACTGGGTTACTTCCTCCTCCGAGCAGTCAGGATGGTCGTTTCGAGCTATATTCATGGTGACCTCTGTGATCACATCCTCCATTCTCACCTAATTGAAAAGTGAATATAAATAACGTATTATTAAACAAAATAAATTAATAGAGAAAAATATTTTTATTAACACATGCATATGTGAACTACAAAATAATGAGGCCAAAGACTTACCGCTTCTTCAGGGCACTGCGGATAGAACTTCTGATGAATAAACACCAATGGGTTGACTTCTTGTTGTTTCTGCGCCCTACCCGACCAACCCAAATAGTTGAGTGAACCTGCTTGATGGGACTTGGTGTTTTTCAATCTGTTCTCGCTGTTCGTCTTGGAAATCGCCTTGTTGGATAAACATATGTCAAAAAATTAGTAACTAACTATTTCAATGTGATACGATACATTAGGGTTGTAAAATATATTCAGGATGCAAACCTTCACTTTGGGGTGCTCGAAGTGGGCTACCAGCCACAACCACTCGTACTCCCTAAACCGGAGTTCGCTAGGGGTAACACCTCGGCCTAGATCCTTGTACTTTGTGTAATGCTTTGAAAGCTCGTTCTTCCACTCTTTATACCTATATTAACACCAGAAACAAATGTTAGAGATATTAAAACACTTGATAAACCAAAATCTAACTCGATATATACTCAAATAACTCGAATCACATCACCTGATATGTAGTTGACGCTCTGCCCACGTCTCAATAAGGCATTCATCTACGTCAAACCACATCTGCAAGATGAATATATAAAAGGTAAAATTATATATTTCTTCGGACTTAATTAATAAATGTAAAATTTACGTAATGAAAATACGATTTAACTCACAATCAATGCATTATGCACTTGCAACTTCACGTAACGAGGCACAGCACCCCAATCTGGCCACAGCATTGGGACCTTGTCCCGCACGATGGCCCCGGACATGCTGGCATACTTTCGCGTGGTGTGTTCAATCTCGATCACCTCACCACGCTCATTGGCCTTAATGATTGTTTTCCTTCCCCCGGTGGTCTGCTCAAGATTCTTCCCGGTGCAGGGGACTCTAGTATTTTGTTTTCCATTGGCATTATCGAGATTGCCTAATAATACGATGTCAAAAAATCAAAATTATTAATTGACACTATTTATAGTCTTAAGTAATAATTAAGTAATCAATCTTGTTAAATAAAATTTACCTGCATCGTCCGTTTGCTGGTTCATGCACCTCGCACTCCAAAGATACACGGGGTCGAACGGCTCGAACACGTACGCTTCCTCCACGGTCAAGAACTCCGGCTGTCCTCTAATAAAAATAACCCTCCCCCTAGCATCGAATTGAGGGATGACAGGAATCTCGTTGGGCACGAAAAGACCGGACTGCGGAGATAGACGAGGCCTGGACGATGAGGCGCCTGCACCATCTACCTCAGATGATTCCCGTGAAAGGGGAGTAGGCACCAGGCCAATAGGGGGCATTCAGATGGAGGGAGTTTTTGATGTGCCCGTTGAGGGTCGCTCGCCTGAGTGTCTGCTGCCTGAGGGTCAAGGCTGGACTGAGGGTTGTAAGGATCCGGATTGTGCAGCTTCCTCCTGTTCTCACGCACGTAGCAAAATTTGTGTGCGAGCATTCATTGTGACGACCCGAACCAGAATCTGATGCATATTCGGCACGATTCTCGAGATTGAGTTTAGTCGCAGTTTATTGTCGTATATGTGGTTTGCCGATTCGATTCGCGACTATGTTTTTGGTCGAGAATTTGAGTTGAGTGTCTTCACGAAAATTGTAGATTACGTGATTTTGAGCTCGTGGGCGGTTTCGGAAGATTTTTCCGATAACCGAGGAATATTTTATGATTATTTGAAGTTTCGGGTTCCGACGAGTTTATCCATTTGTTTTGAGTTTATCCGAATCGTGATGGTTACCCATTTCGAATCGTCGATCGACTCGAGGGATGAATATAAATATCAAAAAGTCAAAAAATAGTCGAGATATAGTCGAGAATTTCATTTCGGGCGTTGACCAGACTTTGACTTTCCATTTTGGGAAACTTTGACCGTTGACCATGGAGGGAGGAACTTTCCGTTTCGGTTTCAACTTCTGACCACCGTTTTCCGGCCACGGGACAGGTACAGTTCGCTTCCTCTCTTAATTTCGAGTATGATGGTGTGTGATTTGGAAGGAATTGATGCTAATATGTATGAACCCGATTTGAACCGAGTTGGGCTATGTCGCCGGTAATGGTGACGGTGGTTCCGGTGGGTTTTGAGGGTGGAGGTTAGGGGGGTTTGACTCCCCTTAACCTTGTGAAGCTTTCCACATGATTTGTTTTGGAATTGGTTAGGTTTTGGCTCGAACCCGAATGGGTTTTCCGATGGGTATTCCGAATGGATTTTGGTGAATTGATGGTGTTAGAGAGGGAATTGGTCTGTGAAGTAGAAGAGGAAATGGTTCGCCTGGTTATGGACTGTAATTCTGGAAATTTTGGCCGTGAAATTCCACCGTTCAACGACCGGAAAGTTGACTTTTTCAGATTTCGATGTAATTAATGTCATTTTTCTCGTAATCACGCCCTGGTTATCGTACAGAAGTTTTTGGTTCGATTTGATTAGCCGATTTTCCGTCGAGATTTCGAGTGGGGATTTCGGGATTTCCGTGATTCATTTTGTACTGCATTTCGTATTTCCGGGAATGGTTGGTTTTCGTGCATCAGTACAGTGTTGTGGATTACGATATTGATCAGTTATGTTTTGTGAACATTCAGGAGATCGAGATCGTGACCTGGATCGTGATCGTGCTTCAGGCGAGAGATCTTCCGCCGGACCACGAGTTTAGCGCGAGTGCGCGTTACGCGAGTCTGTGAGTGGACATTTCTTTTCACGGATTGATTGCGAGTCTTTTATAAATGATTTACGAACTTGAGCATGCGGATTGATTATGATTTTACGAGCATGTGTTTTACGATTATGCATATACGAATATACGTATACGAGTATACATGTATATATATTATGTTTTAAGCATGTGCATAGAAAAGATTTATGATTTGGTTTACACAGAGTACAGTCTCAGTATATGTTGTGGTATCGATACACATTGGCTTCTCGGCTGATCCTCGAGTACGCCCCGGGGGGGACAGATATCCTGACCCGATGCCTTTCTGGCTAGGAATCATGTGTGGGTCTGGGATCCCGTGGTTCAGACTGTGCTATCGCGTGGTAGTCTATGAGAGATTCCGCGATATGTTTACGTTGTATGCTCTGTACGTGAGTGGTAGCTGGAGTCTCCTCACGTTTCATTTGATTTTCATGTATTTGACTCGCATATGATTTTATACGTATATACTACTGGTGAAAGACATTTATTTTCGTCCACTCACTCTAACGTGTTTATTGTCTTTCCCCTGGGTTTTTCGGTTTCTGTGCCCAGTTTGCAGTTCAGGTTTGGTGTTTTCACGTCGCGGTTTGGAGGCTAGTGATCAGAGTTACCTGTGCTTTCCAGTAGGTTCTTGTTTCGCCTACTGATGTGTATATTGTATATGTTTTACTATAGAGGTCGCTCTGATACATTCTGATACATGTTATACGGATTTTCTTGGATATACATATATACATAGTACAGTTTGTTTACTGTTATTGATTATTTGATGTTGAGAAATCTGGATGGGATTGGTGTCCACGGTTTGGCTTTTGTGGCATAGGATGAAGTGTTATTTTCAGGGTGCAGGTTTATGCAATTCCACGTTAGTAACAAAACTCTGCCGGAATTTTGAAAATTTTTTGTTGGTTCGTATTTTCGAAAGGGTTTGATTCTGGTTTAGATAACTGAATCGGGATTGGGTCCTTTCATTCATAATAGGGCCGATGCGCGTGTTGCTGATTGCGGATGAGGATGCTTAACTACTGCCCCCTCCACTGGATCTAGTCGCTCTCCGTTTCTTGCCCCCAAGTCAATTTGCCGCAAAACCTCCTGCACATCCAACAATTAAACAAAACAGCCAAAAATATATTCTATATGCCAAAAATAACCAACACAAAAATGTATACACAAAATATCCTACATATCATTACCAAAATATCAATTAACCAAAAAATCAAAAATATCATTACCAAAATCATTATCAAAAATATCATTACCAATATCATTATCAAAAATATCAATTAACCAAAATATCAATAATATCATTACCAATATAATTATCAAAAATATCAATTAACCCAAATCTTAATTAACCAACACAAAAATAATTTTACAAAAATATATTCTACATATATACACAAAATATCCTACATATATTCTACATATATACACAAAAATATCAACTTAAAATGCATACATAATTAAAATGCATACACCAACTTAATAATTAAAATGCATACATATATACATAATTTTACACCAACTTAATTAAAATTGAAGATTAATTTTACACCAACTTAAAATGCATACATAATTACATAATATCATGTAATTAAAATTGAAGATTGAAAAATTGAATTGAGAGAGAGAGAGAGGGGGAGGGGACCTGTCATTCTTCGGGTAAAGAGAGAGGGCGGCGGCGGTGCTCGAATTCCGGCGGACGGAGGGAGGGGAGGGGGTAGGGGAGGAGGGGAGGATGAGAGGGGAGAGGAGATTTGGGGTTTTTTTTGGGGGAGAGGGGAGAAGGGAGGAGAGGGGAGGCTAAGGGGAGTGATTTGGGCAGGGTTGGCGGCGAGAGGCAGAGGGGAGGAATCTATGGTTTTTTTGGGGGAGTTTGAAGAAATGGCTTCTGCCCCGTCGGGCTGGAAGATAAAGAGGGTTATCATCGACGAGTTGCATTAACTTGTCGGTGATACTATCACCGACGAGTTACTCGGTGATAGTGTGATTCTCAAATTCCAGCAACAAATAACGCCATTATCGAAGGCTCTCTGTTCATTTTCCATTTCAAGTCTAATGTAGTATAAACACTGATGTGGTTAATCGATATGACGTTGGCCACCTTTTTGTAATTTACGAAGCTGTGTGAGTTCTTCTATTTCGGTGATAGTATTTCTGACTCGTCGGTCATAACAAACATACATGCACGTTTATATATACTAAAATACGTACATCATTAACATACTAAGGATGATAATCATAATCATCTTCATCACTTGAGTCTGACTCGGTTTCATAGGTAACCTCTGGTAATATGTGCCGCTCCTCATCATCTGAATCATCGTCTACTTCATTTGGATTAACATCGAGAAGTTCTGCTCCAGTAATTCGAACCACACTCCCCGATCTCACATTATTAAGGCAAATCATAGAGGATTCCGGAATGTCAAAAGCGTTCGGCTCTTGGTATGCAGTAACTTCTTCATCATCTGCGGTCTCACCAAGTGTGGCAGCACTGTATATGTTTCTATGAGCAACATGGTTAACCACCTTCCATGGGAAGTTGTTCATAAGATCGTCAAGGTAAAACATTTGTTTTACTGATGTGGCAAGAACGAAAGGGTCTTCTTTATACCAGCTTGTAGCAGTATTCACCGAAAATATTCCGTACTGATCGGTCCTTGTGTTCTCCGGGCTAGTATCAAACCACCTACACTTGAACAAGTACACTTTCATGCGGTTCCCATAAATTAGTTCAACAACTGAATGAAGGGCACCGTAATAGTCAACGCCATCCTGCCCATTATGGACCATCACCCCACAATTTTGTGTTTTCAATCGGTCGTCTCTATTTTCACATATAAATTTCACGCCATTGACCTGACACATCGAGTAAACTTTTGAAGCTATCGGTTTCATCGCCAAGAGCCTCAATTCGTTTGACCACTCTGGGTAACCATCATTTGCTACATGGTTCATCTGAAAAATATAAGAAACCACGTACACAAGAAATTATGAACATAGAAAAAGAAAACCAAGTACTCACATGTTATATAAGGATATAAAAAAAAAATATATATATATATACACATATACCCTTACCCATTGACTAAAGTAGTTTGCAAACGTCCTGTTGTGGTAATCAACATCATCGACAATAGCAGGGTAGTGAAGATGATAGTTTTTCCGATATTGAACTTCTGGACAGTTAATCAATACCGACCAGTGGGTAATGGCTACCTCATTTCCATCCAACTTGTACGACTTTGGTAAGGTTCCATGTACTACCACGTCATTGGAGATGATAGAAAGGTTGAACTTGGGTTCATCTATCGACATATGTTGTTGGAGGTCCTCCAGCTCTCCCAAATACAAGTTGGTGTACGTTACACACTCGTGCGCAAGATATGCTTCAGCGATACACTCTTCAGATGGAGATTTATTCTTCACATAGTCCTTGTAGTCCCCCAATTGTCTACAAGTTAACAAGTGCATGTTATGATACTTAAAAAATAAGAATTTACATATAAAAACAGAGGCAAACACAAATGTATGAATCATTTGTACCTTTCCATGGGATACATCCAAGTGTAGTGTACCGGACCGGTAAGCAACAATTGTTCGGGAAGATGGATCATCAGGTGAGGCATGATGTCGAAAAAATTTGGGGGAAATATCTTCTCAAGCTTGCACATGATAAAAATGATGTTATCTTGCATCTCCCTGAGGTCTGATTTTTTAACTTCTCTGGTGCATAACTTCTGAAAGAATCATGACAAGGCCACCAACGGCTCCACCACCTCTTTGGGCAGGTACCCTCAAATGAAAATAGGGAAAAGGCGTTGAAGCAGTACATGGCAGTCATGACTCTTTAATCCATACATCTTATTGTCCCGGAAGTTAACACACTTGCTTATATTTCTTGCATAGCCATAAGGATACCTGCATATATAGCCATAAGCAACAATTATATTTCTTGCATATAGCTATAAGCAATAATTATATTAATTTCCTGCATAGCCATAAGAATACCTGACATTACTCATCCACCCAAAAATTTCATGCTTCTGGTTCGGCTTGACGGTGTAAGGAGTTTGGGGCATTTTTTTTTTACCATATCTTAACCACAAATGTTTCTGCAGTCCCATAGCTTTCAGATCTATGCGTGCCTTAGGGATGTCTTTTGTTTTCCCCTTCCAATTCAGAACTGTGCCCACCACACTTTCACACACATTCTTCTCTATATGCATGACATCTAGGTAGTGTCTGATAGGCAACCTGGGCCAGTACGGGAGTTCCCAGAATATGCTCTTGTGTGTCCAAAACTTATACCTTTCGGGCTTGTCTTGAATTGAGGACATTATCTCAGGATGATTGCTCAGCTAGCCAAAATCATATTCATTCAGCACTTCCAAAATATCATCCCCTGTCCATCGCCTGGGTGCCACACCCGTTTCCACATTCTCATCAAAAACGTCTTGATCCTGCCTAAATGGGTGATCATCTGGAAGCCAACAACGGTGACGCATCTGAACAATTTTACTACAATGAGGACTGCAACAATCAACAGTCATGCACTCTGAACAAGCCCTGTAACCCCTAGTAATGTTGCCCGACAACATACCGCGGGCAGGAAAATCACTGATGGTGCCAACAAGCATGGCATGCATCTGGAACATCTCATTTTTGAACCTATCGTAAGTGGGGTGGCCACACTCACTCAGCTACTTAAGCTCCTCAATCAAAGGCCTCAAATACACATCGAGACACTTTCTTGGATAACCCGGGCCTGGAATTAACAGAGTGAGCATATTGTATTCCTTCTTCATGCACATCCATAGTGGAAGGTTGTACGGTACCAAAATAACTGGCCATATACTGTATTGAAGACTCATGTTGCCAAAAGGGTTGAATCCGTCAGATGAGAGCCCTAGCCAAACATATCGGACTTTTGCTGCAAAATGATCAAACTCCCTGACCATGTGCTTCCAAGCCTCTCCGTCGACAGGGTGTATAAGGGTGTCATCGTCAGGCAAATTCCTCTTAGCCCACCATCTCATAGCTTCGGCCGTGAAAGCACACATGAACAACCGCTCCAGCCTATCAATCAGCGGGAAATATCGAAGTATCTTCATAGTTTTCTTGTTGCCTGCAGGAGTCAACTTATACCTTTCTGTAAAACATACCGGGCAGGCTTCAAGGTCTTCAAGGTCTTCAAGATCTTTCCCCCAGAAAAGAATACAATCATATCTGCATGCATGGATTTTGATGTAGGAAAGCCCAAGATCTTTCAGGATATGTCGCACCTTATGATGAGTGGTAGGAAGGCGATAACCGGGTGGCAGCAGCGAAGCAGTCCACTTCAGCCAAGAATCAACAGCTTTGACAGTCATTTAGTTCTCTATTTTGAGCTGCATCACTCCCATGACACTTCCAAGAACAGTCTTACTATAACTATCGTACAACGGAGTCTGTTGCAATGCAATCAGGTTGTTGTACTTATCTATACCGCTTGTGTTGACATGAGCTCCAGGTAATGGCTTGACTGGCTCAATATGGGGGAAACCCTCAACGACGGGAGGGACATTTGGTGCTTGATCAGCAAATACACCGCTCTCATGAGGAAACATATCATTGATCAACATCGTTGTTGGATCATAGGATGGACTGGCCCTCTCAGCAAATTGTCCATGATCATGCGGACCCGCTAACGATGTTTCACCGTGATAAATTCAACAAGTGTACTTATCCCAAAACCCGTATTTACTCAGGTGCTTCTGGACTTTATCAATGGGAAACGAAATCGATCGTTGCGACACTTACATTCTTTACACGGGCAATAATGAAGTGCAGTGTCTCCACAATTAGCCTTCACAAAATCCACAAAACTCCTAATTCCATAGTGATATCTCATATCCCATCTTTCAAGGCTCATCCAACTCTTGTCCATCCTGAAAATTCTAACAGTACTATATATTAACTTATGTATATACATTCACTACTAATTAATTAAAAAATCATCATTACATGCATGCATCTATATATATATATATATATATATCATTAAACTAGCTACACTAATTTAATTAATTCTTTGTCTATATATATATATCTCCCTAAACAAAAGTTGACCCATGCATATAAAAAAGTATATATATACCAACAATTCCCAATTACAAATTTACATGTATATATATACATATTAACAATTAATCACAAAATAAATTTATATACATATATATATATATACACAAGTATATTTTCATCGAAATCATCTCAAATCAACTCAAAATCAACAGTCAATCACTCAAAATCAACAATATATCAACTCTATTTGCATATCAAACCATTAATCTCAACTCTAAATCAACACATATATCTAAATCAACACACATATACATCGATCCACATATATATACATACGTACCTAGCTATATAGCTTCACGAGCGGGTTTTGGACGCCTTTTGACAATACCCAACGATTTCAGAGCATTTTCCTTCTTTCTCACCGCATTTTTGTAAAATGAATGAGTTGCTGCAGAGTAGATTTGATATAAGAGTTATTGCCGACGATTCATTAAATCGTCGACTATAGGGAGATTATATCGTCGTTATTCCGGCCAAAACATCGCCGGCAATACTACACATTATTGCCGGCGACGAGAAAGGTATTGCTGACGACTCGTCGGCAATAATGTCATTGCCGGCGATGAGCAAAAAGAATTGCCGGCGATTTAAAATTTCGATGGTAATGCCTATTATTGCCGACGATATATTATATTGTCAGCTTTTGTTTTCCCATTTCGTGGGCAATGGGAAGAAATGTGGTAGTGATAGGCCATTTAGTCAAGAAGAATCCATTAGATGAAGTTGGTGCTTTCCTCGTTTCAGTCGCTTGTGTAGAAGTAAGTTCGGCGGCGCGATTCTCCATCGACATTCTGCCCTAAACAGTGGCACACCTAACACACCTTAAAAGAGACAGTTTGTACTATCCAAACTCCTAGCATGATCCAAACATTTTGGCACGCTCAGTGGGACTGGGTTTCGTGTCTCGTTGCAACTATATTTTTGCAGGTTCAACCCCGACGACGTAGACAGTTGGATCATCTCTACAAAAAGAGGTCATGGGGCGTGCAGATGGGGCATTTTCATTGAATGTTGGAGGATCATAATCTTCCACTATGATCACAACAAGTGGGAGGAAGCAATGGATGTAGTAGGAGACCCTACTGCCGGTTAGCAGGGCAACAAGTGACCTAGTGACGGGATTGTCCAACTACGAGTCCTAATAGAAGAAGGTGGAATTGACTCTAGTCACTGAAAAGATGGCTGAAGAGCAACACGTGTTGCTATAGTTTGGGGTACATAACTATGTCTTATGATAGGATATGGGGCACCGATTTTGTTTCCAGTCATTGCCCTATGTCTACTTCCGTCTAGTTATGTCTTATGGTAGAGTTTGTAATGAGCACGATGTAGTGTAGGTTGCTATATGGTGTTCTAGTAAACGTCGTTTTCCTTTGTAACTTCTTAGCTTAATAAATTTCTATTTTTCATCTAAAAAAAAGTAATTTTTTGTGAAATATTGCACAATCTTAACTGTCCCCACTACTATAAAAAGTGTTTTATACAGCGCTCAATACACAACGATTTAAAAAAATATGTTGTATGCTAGAAAAAAAGTGAATAAATTCTATCATACATCGGTTGTTATATTGAAACATTGTCTGTAAAAATAAAACCAATGTTAGACAATGATTTGTATTATAATTGTTGTATGATCATCAATAAATGACTTGCAATTCTACTTCAATTTTTAGGTGTAAAACGAGTTTGAAAATAACATTTTCTCCCTTCAATTCCTTGAGCTTCTATAATCTTAGAAATATCACACAACACATATTATGAAAGGACCCAACCCCGATTTAGCTCCCTAAACCGGAATCGAACCCCTTCAAAAACACGAACCAACAAAAACTTTTCGAAATTTGGGCAGAGTTTCGTTACTAGCGTGGAATTACCATTACCTGCACGCGGAAAATACACTTCATCCTATGCCACAAAAAGCAAACCGTGGGCACCAATCCCATCCGGATTTCTCAATATATTAACAGTAAAGTAAAGTAGTAAATATATATGCACTTTACTGAAATCCAGTGTAAAATCGTATAACGTATTCAATAGGAAGCTCAGAGCGACATCTAATACATAATCGTATACGCATACCACAGTAGGTAGAACAATAAACCTACTGGATGAAACAAAGTAGCTCGAGTACTATGCCTCCGACCACGACATGTGACTCCAGAGTCCGAACTGCAAACTGGGCACGGAAACCGAAAAGCCCAGGGGAAAGACAATAAACACGTTAGAGTGAGTGGATGAAAATAAATGTTTTTCACCAATTAATATATATGTTATAAAAACATATGCGAGTCCAGGTAAATAGAAATAATAAAGTACACGAGGTAAATCATACTTCTCCAGTGTACTGAGCATGCAAGTAAAAATCTCACGGGGTCACTCATGGACACACACCGTGCTAGTACAGTCAGAACCACGGAGTCCCTGACTTCCACGTGATTCTAGCCAGAAATGGCCTCGAATCCGGGGAAACGCCCCTCACCGGTCAGTCGGGGATACGCCCCTCCTGGTATGGCCTACCATCGGGGATCAGCCGAGAGGCAAGTGTATCGATACAACAACGTTACCAAGACTGTACTCTGTGTAAACCAAATCATAAACATTTCGATGCAAATGCATGAAACAACATATAAGTGTATGTATACTCGTATACGTATATTCGTATAAGTATAATCATATAATCGTAAAAACACATGCTCATGTAATCCGAAATCTCATACGCATGCTCAAGTTCATAAATCAAATTAAAAAAACTCGCAAGATTTTCCGTGAAAAGAAATGTCCACTCACAGACTGGCGTAACGCGTATCGCGTTAAACCGGGATCCGGCGGAAGGTCCCTCGCCAAACGAACGATCACGAACACCTGGATATTCACAAAATCCATATCTCAAACTCATATCTCGACAATACAAATCAAACCACGAGAAACCACCGTTCTCGGAAACACGTAATTCGAATACGACGAATCGTCGAAAATCCATATATAACACCTCAATACCTCGCTTTACATTCGGACGCTCAACTCGAAAAACGAACCTCCCCACTGCGATCGGGGCGCGATTTCGAGTCAAATGACATGCAACTTGTCGAAAGTCCAAAAAGTCAAACTTTGACCGTTGACCGCCACCCACGGCGGCGCCACTGCTGACCGGAGAATTACACGGCGGAGCAACCCCTATTCCACTCAAAATCACCCACTGAGCAACTTTGTCAACTGCAACAAAGGCCAATTCTCACTCTAACCATGTCAATTTCGTCATAAACCGAATGAACACACAAATTTCAAATCCAAAATTCTCCTTCCACAATCAAAATTAGAATTCCAAACTTACAAGGTAGCTTGCTAGTGATGAGAGCTACAAAGCCCAACCAAAAATTCAGCTCAAATCGGCCAATTATATAGAACCCGAATTATCTCAAAATTTCTTGTATTTTGGCCGGATTTCCACCTCTCCACCGCCACCCTCGCCGTGAGGGGTGGCCGGAAGTAAACTCGGGGTGCCGGGGCGCACCGAACGGAACCAGCCCCGCCCTCTAAGGTGGCCGGAAAAGCCACCGTCGCGGGCGAGCCGTGAACGTCGCGCCACCACCCATCTCCACCGTTTGACCGAGTCAACCCATTTAATTCTCAGTTTTTGACTTTCCTGATTTGGCAAGTTACTATTTATAGCCTTTCCCAAAGAAGAAACTCATAATTATCCATTTCGACGAACTTCAAATACCCATAACTTTCTCGTCGTGATTCCGATTCCGATAATTCTCACGGCCACAAACTCGTCTCGACATGTTCTTCAATTATCACCCGAAGTCAAACACATCGACCAATCGGATAAAAAGTCAACGTTTCACACCAACACATATTAAATCAACAAAATAACCAACAATCGGAAATAATCACAACTTAATCTTCATAACTCAGAATAATGCTCTGGAAGTTACCACGAACTCGAAATTGAATTCTGAACAACTTCCGTGAAGAAGCCGAAACCAAATTCTCGACCGGTAATTTAGTCGCGAACAAACCTGCCATTTAAATCCGTTTCCGTCGAAACTTCAAATATTCATAACTAATTCATCGGTCGTCCAAATAACGATCCGGAACCGCCCACGAACTCGTAATCACACGTACAACGAATCTCGAGAAGAGACTCAGCTCAAATTCTTGGCCAATAATTAAGTCGTTAAGAAGCTTCGGTGATTAAAATGACTGTCGCAACTCTGCGACTACGTGCAAGCTTATCAATCAAGCTGATTCCACTGCTATTTCCGGTCCGGGTCGTCACATATTATCACATTTCATTGTGTGAAAAATTTGGCACAAAAGTTTGTATATCATTTCGTATGCCACCTTTATTCACACAACAATTCTTATAACAAGATGTTGCATGTTGTTGTCAAACTATACATGCCAGTAAGGATCCCTCACATGTATTTTTTTCACACAACAGATCGATTATATATAAATTAGTTGTGTGATGATCATTTTGGTAGTAACCACTACCTGTCAGTTGGCGTCCATTTTTGTCATACAACAAAACATATACTATAGTGTTATGTGAAAGCCAAACTTTGAATGCCAGTTTTGCTCCCTCAAAATTCTATTTACTCACACAATAAAGCATACAATAAGTTGTTGTCTGATCAAAATATTGGTGCCAAACTGTAGATGTCAGTATGCATCTCTTACATGTGTCTTTTTTCATACAATAAAACACATATACATGTGTTGTGTGAAGACAATATGAGCCAAACTTTGTATGTCATTTTGTTATTCCATGCTAAGTGTCTCATTTTTCACACAATAGAATATATAACAACACTGTTGTGTGAATAAAGTGGGTGTGCCAAACTTTGGATGTCAACTAGCATCTCCTTAATCACATTCTTTCAAACAACCACTACAACATTTTAACCCATTGCCGGCAAATGTTTTTTAACATTACCGGCGATTTTTGCCGGAAAAATCGCCGGTAATGTCTTCTTTTTTTTTAATATTGCCGGCGATTTTCCGGCAATGTCCCGCCGGTAATTAAAAAAAAGAAGACATTGCCGGCGACTACATTTAAGTCGCCGGTAATGTCTCTTTTTTTTTTTTACATTACCGGTGACTTAAATGTAAGTCGCCGGCAATGTATTTTTTTTTTTTTAATTACCGGCGGGACATTACCGGCGACTTACATTTAAGTCGCCGGTAATGTTAAAAAAAAAAAAGACATTATAAATCGCCGGCAATGGGTTAAAATGTGGTAGTGAACAAAGTCATATCAAATTATTGTGTGATTGAAATGATTGTCAACAATCAATTTGTTGCCATTTGCTTCTTGTCATGTTGAAACAATCATACAATAGAGGTTCTAACATTGTGTTGTGTATCTATTTTACCGTTCTATCATTGTTTAGGGTTTATGGTTTAGGGGTTTGAGGTTTAGGGTATGGAAGGGTTTAGGGTTTCATTTACTTTAGATAATATTATTTTTTTACCAATTTACCTTCTAATATAAAAAAGTAAAAAATAATTAAATGGTTTAGATTAGATCTGATAATTTTTTATAGTGAGATTAGAATTGATTTTGTGTAAAATGACTTCAATACCTTTTCTTATATTTTGCTTATTTTCCAAAGGGAGAACTAGGTAAATCGAATTTTTATGTCAAATTTTTCGACATTATAAGATAGATATGAAATCCACAAGAATGTGTGACCAAAATTTGGTCTCAAAAAATCACTTTAGGGAGGAGTAATTTACGTTTTAGTCGTAAGGGTACTACGGTCACATTTGGCGAAACACATAGATCGAGGTCAAAATCAAATCCAAAATTTATAAAACTTTAACTGCGTGCTTAGAATATTCCAACCAATCAATCTGACGGTCAATTTTATAAAATGATTAAACATTATTGATTTAGTTACACAAAAGTCTTTTCTTCCATATAACTAATGAACAAAGTTAACAACATTAGCATACAAATGGGGAATTTAAGAAATATGAAAATTAAAAATATTTTAACGAGAAACAAGGACATGTAGAAGGGTTCACCTTGTAGTAATAGACACCATATGTAAGAATTAGCCTCGTAGGAGTACGTTTAGATCACGGTCAATGAAGACAAACAATATGTGTGAGAAGACTAAAATACCCTTCTATTATATTTTGTTCTTTTTCTTATGGGGGGAGTACTCAGCATCTAAGTCTTCCTCCATTACTGGATTGGCTTCTTTTCTTATCGAAATCTGGTACTTTTGGTACCACCTTCTCTGGTAGAGCTGCATCTTATGAGCGATCTAGAGCTCTCGCCTCTGAACCTTCAAGGGAAACATCACTGTTTCTGTTTCCTTCGTATTTGAGGTTAATATCTCAAGTTCTCCTGTTTTCGTAGACTGCTACCTTCATACTTTCCGGTTTTTCCTTAGGACCCGATAATTTCCACTCTAGTGGGAAAGTTACCTCATCCCATGTAACCTTGTGAATTTGCTCTGAATGGATTTTGGGATTTGTTAGGAAAACAGTAGTAAGACCTGGGATAATTTTTATCTTGGTCTTTGGTTCTACTGCTGTGCTCATTAGTTTATAGTAAATTCTAAAAACTATTGCTAACTCTTGCATGCCTTGTTTCATGGATGTGCCATATGTTTTGACTCTTGGTCCTAAACAATGAGCAGCATCAGATAGGCTAGTTGAAAGTTTGGGAAGTAGTCAAAGTATGCAACCTAATTTCATAGCGATGCTTGAAGGTTTCCCAGTAGACTTTTATGGAAATCGATCATCCTATTGTCCTGTAAGACACATAGAACTGAACAGTTTAGGCCTTCTCTGGCGAGTAATTTTATGCCAACTTAGACTGCTCCAATTTGCATAAATTTGAAGTTTTTTTTCTAGCTTTAGCAACCTCTTCAGGTGTTACCAGAAGGAGATCTGTTTCTCCAATTGTTACTGGGGTGGTGAATTCAAGAATTTTGAACTGATGGCTATCTAACATGTCAAAATTTTCTCTTTTGTATATCTGATTGAATTCAAATTTTGGGATCGAAGCATTTCTGACATTATTTTCAATTTTGTTGAATTCAAATTCTTCTGAATTCAATAGCTGTACCGATTTTTTCTTGAAGATACTTAACATGTTCATGTCATGAGTATCTTCAGTTTTGGGTTCTCTAAATATGATACTTGACAGATTTGTTGGAGAATCTTGAAAAAATGGTTTTGGCAATGGGTTCCCTTTTGGAACTTGTAGTGGTTTGAAGTTATTACTTTTCCTAATAACTGTTCATGGTGGACTATCACTTGATTTTTTATTTTCTCGGGCTATCCTTTGAACATAATCAAGGATCTTCATCTGTTGAAGTTTTAGTTCCTCGATTATACTATTAATCTTTGTTAATAGTTCTTTCTTTTCTTCCGACTGATTTTGGCTGTAATCTATTTTAGTTTCCAATTCCTGTAATTGGATACTAATTGTTGGAATAATTTCTAGATACTCTCTGCATCTAGAAATTTCGGATAAAGATTCTTGCTTCCTTGCATCTGTTAAGTCTAATAGAGAATCTGGTTTCTCTATTATCCTCTTAGATGGTGATCACATCTTTAGGATTTTTGAGCTATAGCAAGCTCTGATACCAGTAAACTGCAGATCTAACCAAAAGCTCAGATGGAAAGTTTATGCAATTGTTCTTCAAATTTGGCTTTATCTCTTTGACAAGTAGCTAAAAAAGATTGCTCTATTGCAATTCTTCTTTCAACTTTTACTCTTTCTTGAGGAGAAATTTCTCTTCTTAATTTTTCTAGAAGTCTAATTTTTTGTTCGCTATTATCAATAAATCCTCGAATTAATTTAAGCTTTCTTTTTAGGAAAAGAGTGGTTCAAAAATGAAAATTTTTTATGCATATGGTAAAGGATAACTATTTACCTTCGAGTATTGAAGATAGATCTTTAGCTGCAAATGTTAGAACGAACAAATTATGGGTCTAGTATGCTTTCAAAAACAAAAATATAGGAAAATATGTAAGAAGGGCATTTTTAGAAAAGATGGGAAAACAGTACCCCGCACATTATTGTGCGAAACACTGTAGGTGCACTCTTCAAACAACTATTAAACTTGTCAAAATTGATTATTGTACTACCTAACTTTTTAATTTTAAACCACTACCACATTATGCACCATTGTCGGCGAGAAGGAAAAAAAAAGGCCGGCGACGGAGCAAGTCGCCGGCAATAATGAGCATTGCCGGCGATATGAACCGTCGCCGGCAATGAGATCAAAAAGTCACCGGCAATGGTCAAAATTATTGCCGGCAACCTTCTCTGTCGCCGGCAATAGTCTCTCCACCAATGCCGGCGAAAATCTGGCCCAAATATCGCCGGCAATGGTGAAAAATTATTGCCGGCGACGGAGAAAGTCGCCGGCAATAAGTTTCCACCATTTCCGGCGATTTTTGGCTGGAATTTCGCCGGCAATAACTCCATTTTATGAATCGCCGGCAATATCTCTTTATCAGATCCAGATCGCAGTAGCTCATTCATTTGGGTAGAGAAAACTCCGGTGAAATTGAAAGAAGGAAAACGCTCTGAAATCCTTGGGTATTGTCAAAAGGCGTCGAAAACCCGCTCGGGAAGCTATATATATAGGTAGCTATATATATAGGTACGTATATACGTATGTATATATATGTGTGTTGATTTAATTAGATCGATATATATATATATGCATGCATGTGTTGATTTAGAGTTGAGATATCGATTATTGGTTTGATATGCAAATAGAGTGGATATATTGTTGATTTCGAGTGATTGACTGTTGATTTTGAGTTGATTTGAGATTATTTCGATGAAAATATGTTAATTTGTGTATATATATATATGTATGTATGGATATAAAATTATTTTGTGAATATTAATTGTTAATATGTGTATATATATATACAGGCATGGTAATTTGTAATTGTGAATTGTTGGCATATATCTATTTTTTTTAATTTATATGCATTATGCATGGGTCGACTTTTGTTAATTAATCGGATGAATTCGAATGTAATTAATGATGATTTATTAATTAATTAGTAGTGAATGTGTGTATATATATATTTATAGTACGTAATGTTAGAATTTTCAGGATGGACAAGAGTTGGATGAGCCTCGAAAGATGGGATGTGAGATATCACCATGGAATTAGGAGTTTTGTGGATTTTGTGAAGGCTAATTGTGGAGATACTACACTTCATTATTGCCCGTGTAAAGAATGTAAGTGTCGCAGCGATCGATTTCATTTTCCCATTGATAAATTCCAGAAGCACCTGAGTAAATACGGGTTTTGGGATAAGTACACTTGTTGGATTTATCACGGTGAAACATCGTTAGCGGGTCCGCATGATCATGGACAATTTGGTGAGAGGGCCAGTCCATCCTATGATCATGGACATTTTGCTGAGAGGGCCAGTCCATCCTATGATCCAACATCGATGTTAATCAATGATATGTTTCCTCATGAGAGCGGTGTATTTGCTGCAGCAAATGTCCCTCCCGTCATGCAGGGTTTCCCCCATATTGAGCCAGTCGAGCCATTACCTGGAGCTCATGTTAACACAAGCAGTATGGACAAGTACAACAACCTGATTGCATTGCAACAGACTCCGTTGTACGACGGTTGTAGTAAGATTATTCTTGAAGTGTCATGGGAGTGATGCAGCTCAAAATGGAGAACAAAATGTCTGTCAAAGCTGTTGATTCTTGGCTGAAGTGGACTGCTTCGCCACTGCCACCCGGTCATCGTCTTCCTACCACTCATCATAAGGTGCGACATATCCTGAAAGATCTTGAAGACCTTGAAGCATGCCCGGTATGTTTTACAGAAAGGTATAAGTTGACTCCTGCAGGCAACAAGAAAGCTGTGAAGATACTTCGATATTTCCCGCTTATTGATAGGCTAGAGCGGTTGTTCATGTGTGTTTCCACGGCCGAAGCTATGAGATGGTGGGCTGAGAGGAATTTGCCTGACGATGACACCCTTATACACCCTTCCGAAAGAGAGGCTTGGAAGCACATGGTCAGGCAGTTTGATCATTTTGCAGCAGAGGTCCAAAATGTTTGCCTAGGGCTCTCATCTGACGGATTTAATCCTTTTGGCAACATGAGTCTTCAATACAGTATATGGCCTGTTATTTTGGTACCATACAACCTTCCACCATGGATGTGCATGAAGAAGGAATACAATATGCCGACTCTGTTAATTCCGGGCCTGGGTTATCCAGGAAAGTGTCTCGATGTGTATTTGAGGCTTTTGATTGAGGAGCTTAAGTACCTGAGTGAGTGTGGCCACCCCACTTACAATAGGTTCAAAAATGAGATGTTCCAAATGCATGTCATGCTTGTTGGCACCATTAGTGATTTTCCTGCCCGCGGTATGTTGTCGGGCAACGTTACCAGGGGTTACAGGGCTTGTTCAGAGTGCATGACGGTTGATTGTTGCAGTCCTCATTGCAGTAAAATTGTTCAGATGCGTCACCGTTGTTGGCTTCCATATGATCACCCATTTAGGCAGGATCAAGACATTTTTGATGGGACTGTGGAAACAGGTGTGGCACCCAGGTGATGGACAGGGGATGAAATTTTGGAAGTGTTGAATGAATATGATTTTGGCCAACTGAGCAATCATCCTAAGATAGTGGCGTCAATTCCAGACAAGCCCAAAAGGTATAAGTTTTTGACACACCAGAGCATATTTTGGGAGCTCCCCTACTGGCCCAGGTTGCCTATCAGACACTACCTAGATGTCATGCACATAGAGAAGAATGTGTGTGAAAGTGTGGTGGACACAGTTCTTAATTTGGAGGGGAAAACAAAACACATCCCTAAGGAACGCATTGATCTGAAAGCTATGGGACTGCGGAAACATTTGTGGTTAAGAGATGGTAAGAAAAAAATGCCGCAAGCTCCTTACACCGTCAAGCCGAAGCATAAGCATGAAATTTTTGGGTGGCTGAGTAAAGTCAGGTATATATTCGTATGGCTATGCAGGAAATTAATATAATTTTTACTTATATATTGTTATATGCGAGAAATATAATTGTTGCTTATGGCTATATATGCAGGTATCCTTATGGCTATGCAGGAAATATAAGCAGGTGTGTTAACTTCTGGGACAATAAGATGTACGGATTAAAGAGTCATGACTGACATGTACTGCTTCAACGCCTTTTCCCTATTTTCATTCGAGGGTACCTGCCCAAAGAGGTGGTGGAGCCGTTGGTGGCATTGTCAAGATTCTTTCAGAAGTTATACACCAGGGAAGTTAAAAAATCAGATCTCAGAGAGATGCAAGATGACATCATTTTTATAATGTGCAAGCTTGAGAGGATATTTACCCCAAATTTTTTCGACATCATGCCTCACCTGATGAAAGGACCCAATCCCGATTCAGTTACCTAAACCGGAATCGAACCCCTTTCGAAAATACGAACCAACAAAAAATTTTCAAAAATTTCGGCAGAGTTTCGTTACTAACGTGGAATTGCCATAACCTGCACCCAGAAAATAACACTTCATCCTATGTCACAAAAGCCAAACCGTGGGCACCAATCCCATCCGGATTTCTCAACATCAATATAATCAATAACAGTGAACAAACTGTACTATGTATATATGTGTATCCGAGAAAATCTATATAAACATGTATCAGAACGTATCAGAGCGACCTCTAGTTTAAAATATATACAACATATACATCAGTAGGTGAAACAAGAACCTACTGGAAAACACAGGTAGCTCAGACCACTAGCCTCCAAACCGCGACGTGAAAACACCAAACCTGAACTGCAAACTGGGCACGGAAACCGAAAAGCCCAGGGGAAAAACATGAAACTCGTTAGAGTGAGTGGACGAAAATAAATGTCTTTCACCAAGTAATATATACTTTAAAAACATATGCGAGTCGGAAGTATAAACAATCAAATGGTACACGAGGGAGACTTTAACTCCTCACGTGTCAGGGTACACGAGTGAGACTCTAACTCCTCACGTATACATACACGAGGGAGACTCTAACTCCTCACGCGTATAGAGCATGTGTATAAATCACACGGGGCCACTCGTGGACATATAACAACATATAAATATAATCACATAACACATGCTCAATATAAACATAATCTCGTACGAAAACTCATGCTCGTAAAACCATAATCATACTGCATGCTCCAATTCATAAAACATATATAAAGGACTCGCAACAATTCCGTGAAAATAAACTGTCTACTCACAAACTCGCGTAACGCGCACTCGCGCTAAACTCGTGGTCCGGCGGAAGATCCCTCGCCTGAAGCACGATCACGATCCAGATTTTGATCTCCTGAACATTCATAAACATAACTGATCAATACGCAAACCACAACACTGTACTGAATACACGGAAACCAACCGTTCCCGGAAATATGCAATGCGGTACAAAATGAGTTACAAAATTCTCGAAATTCCCACTCGAAACCTCGACTGAAAATCGGCTAACCAAATCAATCTGAAAACCTCTGTACGATAATCAGGGCGCGATTACGAGAAAAACGACATTAAAAACACCAAAATCCAAAAAGTCAACGGGTCGCCGGAGCTCCGGCGTTGACCGCCGGCGCTGCCGCCGGCGCGCCGCCAACCGGAGAGTTTTCCCGGTGACCGATCTACCAAAATAATCTCCTCGACCAGGCGAGCAACTTTAATGAAGTAGCCACCACCATCCAACCACCACCGTGGCCGGAATCCAGCTCGAAAGCCACGGTGGTCCAAACCCCTCCGGCGAACTGTTCGCCTCCGTTCCTCCGTCCACGGCGCACGGCTGGCCCCCAAACCTGTCCCAAATGGATCACCATGCCACCCTGATCAAAGGCCCCTAACCCTCCGGCCACCACCGTGGCCGGAGCGCCACCGTCACCGAAACCCAAACCGGCCGGAAAACTTTCCAACTTCAACCCGTGATTTCTTCCTCAATTCTCAACCAATTCACACAATTCCAAAGGCAAAACAGTATAGAATCACAAGAGGAACACTTTACCTTCAAAGGTCGAGGCCTAAAATGGCCGGAATTGGCCGGTCCGGCAAGAGAATCCAAACGGTCCGTTTCTCCCTCTCGGTCAACGCAAGTCAACGTGGTCAACGGTCCTGTTTCGGTCAACTCGGCCCAAAATCAACTTTTCGACAATTTTATGACTATTCCCAATATTTATACTCGTGCCTCGGGTCGATCGACGGTCCGAAATGAATATTCGAAATGATTCGGATAAGCTCGAAACAATCGGATAAACTCATCGAATACCGAAACTTCAAATAAACATAAAATATTCCTCGGTTATCGGAAAAATCTTCCGGAACCGCCCACGAGCTCAAAATCACGTACTCCACAACTTCCGTGAAGACACCCAACTCAAATTCTCGACCGAAAACATAGTCGCGAACCGAATCGGCAAACAACATATACGACGTAAAGCTGAGACTAAACAGAATCTCGAGAATCGTGCCGAATACACAACTGATTCTGGTTCGGGTCGTCACACAATGCAAGTACAGGAATACCAAAAACATGTAACGTACCGATAACGACCTCCGGTGATGCTCTGCCCTCACGTAGAGTCATAGCATGAACCCTCGCCTGTCCGGCCGGTCGTCCTCGCTGGGGCTGTCCCTGCTGTCTGCCCTGGCCTGCAAACTGAGCTGGTCGAACTCCCGAAGTGGCGCCTCGCTCAACTCCGGAACTCTAGGCCGCCTGTCCGTCACCACTATACAACTGAGGACACTCCCTCGCATAGTGACCCACCTGGCCACAACGGAAACAAGTGACAGGACCACGCTGACATGGACCCACATGATGTCGGCTGCAGAGACTACACAATGGGTACTCCCTCGGTACAGCAAAAGTGCCACCAGTACGCCGAGGATAACTAAAATCGCTGGAACCTGCACTAGTCTGTGGTCGCTGCGGTCGATCTCTCCACCTCATCGGTCTCTGCCTCGGTACACCAACTGGTGGGCGATATGATCCACCACCTGAGGATGAAGCTGAACCGGAAGTATCATAACTCTGCCTCTTCGAAGGCCCCTGACTCGGTCCACCTTCCTCAAATCGTCTCGGCTGGTACCTCTGCTGTCTCTCCTGCTCAATATCCTCGCCTCGGAGAGCTGCACTAACAAACTCATCAAAGTTGTTCCTCGGCTGAAAGGACCCAATCCCAATTCAGTTACCTAAACCAGAATCAAACCCTTTCGAAAATACGAACCAACAAAAAAATTTCAAAATTCCGGCAGAGTTTCGTTACTAACGTGGAATTGCATAAACCTGCACCCTGAAAATAACACTTCATCCTATGCCACAAAAGCCAAACCGTGGGCACCAATCCCATCCGGATTTCACAACATCAAATAATCAATAACAGTAAACAAACTGTACTATGTATATATGTATATCCAAGAAAATCCGTATAACATGTATCAGAATGTATCAGAGCGACCTCTATAGTAAAACATATACAATATACACATCAGTAGGCGAAACAAGAACTTACTGGAAAGCACAGGTAACTCTGATCACTAGTCTCCAAACCGCGACGTGAAAACACCAAACCTGAACTGCAAATTGGGCACGGAAACCGAAAAGCCCAGGGGAAAGACAATAAAAACGTTAGAGTGAGTGGACGAAAATAAATGTCTTTCACCAGTAGTATATACGTATAAAATCATATGCGAGTCAAATACATGAAAATCAAATGAAACGTGAGGAGACTCCAGCTACCACTCACGTACAGAGCATACAACGTAAACATATCGCGTAATCTCTCATGGACTACCACGCGATAGCACAGTCTGAACCACGAGATCCCAGACCAACACGTGATTCCTAGCCAGAAAGGCCTCGGGTCAGGATATCTGTCCCCCCGGGGCGTACTCGGGGATCAGCCGAGAAGCCAATGTGTATCGATACCACAACATATACTGAGACTGTACTCTGTGTAATCCAAATCATAAATCTTTTATATGCACATGCTTAAAACATAATATATATACATGTATACTCGTATACGTATATTCGTATATGCATAATCGTAAAACACATGCTCGTAAAATCATAATCAATCCGCATGCTCAAGTTCGTAAATCATTTATAAAAGACTCGCAATCAATCCGTGAAAAGAAATGTCCACTCACAGACTCGCGTAACGCGCACTCGCGCTAAACTCGTGGTCCGGCGGAAGATCTCTCGCCTGAAGCACGATCACGATCCAGGTCACGATCTCGATCTCCTGAATGTTCACAAAACATAACTGATCAATATCGTAATCCACAACACTGTACTGATGCACGGAAACCAACCGTTCCCGGAAATACGAAATGCAGTACAAAATGAATTACGGAAATCCCGAAATCCCCACTCGAAATCTCGACTGAAAATCAGCTAATCAAATCGACCCAAAAACCTCTGTACGATAACCAGGGCGTGATTACGAGAAAAATGACATTAATTACATCGAAATCTGAAAAAGTCAACTTTCCGGTCGTTGACCGCCGTTGACCGCCGTCAACGGTGGAATTTCACGGCCAAAATTTCCAGAATTACAGTCCATAACCAGGCGAACCATTTCCTCTTCTACCTCACAGACCAATTCCCTCTCTAACACCATCAATTTCACAAAAATCCATTCGAAATACCTATCGGAAAACCCATTCGGGTTCGAGCCAAAACCTAACCAATTCCAAAACAAATCATGTGGAAAGCTTCACAAGGTTAAGGGGAGTCAAACCCCCTAACCTCCACCCTCAAAACCCACCGGAACCACCGTCACCATTACTGGCGACATAGCCCAACTCGGTTCAAATCGGGTTCATACATATTAGCATCAATTCCTTCCAAATCACACACCATCATACTCGAAATTAAGAGAGGAAGCGAACTGTACCTGTCCCGTGGCCGATGGTGGCCGAAAAACGGTGGTCGGAAGTTGAAACCGAAACGGAAAGTTCCTCCCTCCACGGTCAACGGTCAAAGTTTCCCAAAATGGAAAGTCAAAGTCTGGTCAACGCCCGAAATGAAATTCTCGACTATATCTCGACTATTTTTCGACTTTTCGATATTTATATTCGTCCCTCGAGTCGATCGACGATTCGAAATGGATAACCATCACGATTCGGATAAACTCAAAACAAACGGATAAACTCGTCGGAACCCGAAACTTCAAATAATCATAAAATATTTCTCGGTTATCGGAAAAATCTTCCGGAACCGCCCACGAGCTCGAAATCACGTACTCTACAATTTTCGTGAAGACACTCAACTCAAATTCTTGACCAAAAATATAGTCGCGAATCGAATCGACAAACCACATATACGACAATAAACTGCGACTAAACTCAATCTCGAGAATCGTACCGAATATGCATCAGATTCTGGTTCGGGTCGTCACAAATCTACCCCCCTTAAAGAAATTTCGACCTCGAAATTTACGTACCTGTCAAGTGAACATATGAGGATACTGCTCTCGCATACGCTGCTCGGACTCCCAGGTGGCCTCCTCAACTGAGTGGTTCTGCCACAAGACCTTCACCAGCGAAATCACACGGTGCCTCAACTCCTGCTCACGACGATCGAGAATCAGCACTGGCTCCTCAACATACGATAAATCCTCTCTGATCGGCAACTTCTGTGGGGCTAACACATGTGAAGGATCTGAGATGTACTTCCGCAACATCGAAACATGGAAGACATCATGAACACGAGCCATCTCTGTTGGTAACTCAAGTCTGTAAGCAACAGCTCCAACCCTCTCCGTAATCTCATACGGACCAATGTACCGCGGTCGAAGCTTGCCACGCTTCCCGAAACGAACAACTCCCCTCCACGGAGATAGTTTCAGGAAAACCCAATCACCAACCTCGAACTCTAAGCTCTTCCTCCTCACATCTGCGTAACTCTTCTGCCAATCCTGGGCGATCCTCAACCGATCCCGGATAACCTGTATGTCCTCCATCGTGGTTTTCACCAAATCTGGACCAATAAGCCAACGCTCGCCCACCTCACTCCAACACAATGGAGTACAACACTGCTTCCCGTACAGAGCCTCGTACGAGGCCATCTCAATACTGGCCTGATAACTGTTGTTGTAGGCGAACTCAACCAAGTGTAACTGCTGATCCCAGTTTCCGCAAAACTGCAACACACACGATCTCAGCATATCCTCAAGAGTCTGAATGGTCCGCTCGGACTGCCCATCAGTCTGAGGATGGAAAGCTGTACTAAACCGCAACCTCGTGCCCAACGCTCGCTGTAAAGCCTGCCAAAACTAAGAAGTGAACTGACTATCTCGGTCAGAAACAATGGATACAGGCACACCATGCAAGCGAACAATCTCGGATAAGTACAACTTGGCCAATCTGCCCATTGAAATCTTCCCCGGAAGTGCAAGAAAGTGTGCGGATTTTGTCAATCGGTCAACAATAACCCAAATGCCAGTGTTGCCCGCCAAAGTACGCGGCAACTGATAGACGAAATCCATCGTAATGTACTCCCACTTCCAAACCAGAATCTCAAGTGGCTGTAGCTTTCCTGCAGGTTTCTGTCTCTCCGCCTTCACCTGCTGACAAATCAAACACCGACTCACGTACGCGGCAATCTCTCGCTTCATGTTACGCCACCAATAATACGCTCGAAGTGTACGAAACATCTTCGTACCTCCGGGATGCATCGCATACGCTGAACTGTGAGCCTCATCTAAAATCTCCTTCTTCAAATCCTCGTCTCTGGGTACACATAGCCTGCCTCTGAACAACAACGTACCATCGTCGCTCAATCGGAACTCTGTAGGCACACCATTCCGTATCATGGTCTTCTTGCCCAGCAAGGATCTGAATCCTGTGCCTCCCGTACCTGATCAACCAGTACTGGTCGAACCTGAAAACTGGCCAACAAGGCTCCATCATCATCATACCCAAACACGGCACCTGTAGCTCGAAGCTCAGCTAACATCGATACTCTGGCCACACATATGTGAAACAAGGAGGCTCCTGATTTCCTGCTAAGTGCATCTGCTACAACATTGGCCTTCCCCGGATGATACTCGAATGTGCAATCGTAATCGTTAATCAACTCCATCCATCGGCGCTGCCTCATGTTCAGATCCGGCTGTGTCCGCAAGTAGGTGAGACTCTTGTGGTCAGTGAAAATCTTACACTGAGCACCATACAGGTAATGTCTCCAACTCTTCAACGCTAACACGATAGCGGCTAACTCCAAATCATGCGTCGGATAGTTGGCCTCATGCGGTTTCAGCTGTCTGGAACCATATGCCACGACTCTACCATGCTGCATCAACACACAGCCAAGGCCCAACTTCGACGCGTCACTGTACACAACAAAATCACCACTGTCATCTGGCAATGTAAGAACCGGTGCGGTAGTCAATCTCTCCTTCAGGAGAAAATAACTCTCCTCGCACGCATCAGACCACTCAAACTTGACGCCTTTCTTCGTCAATCTGGTCAATGGTGTAGCAATCCGGGAGAAATCCTGCACAAACCGACGATAATAGCCTGCTAAACCCAAGAAACTCCGAATCTCTGGCACAGTAGTGGGTCTACTCCAGTTCAGCACGGCCTCAATCTTGTCAGGATCAACACTAACTCCCTCGGCCGAAATCACGTGGCCCAGAAACTTCACACTATCCAACCAGAACTCGCACTTGCTAAACTTCGCGAATAACTGATGGTCCCGTAAAGTCCGCAACACTGCCCGCAAATGCTTCTTGTGCTGGCCCACACTCCTGGAATAGATCAAGATATCATCAATGAATACGATCACGAACTTGTCCAGGAATCGCCTGAACACTCGATTCATCAAGTCCATGAAAGCTGCGGGGGCGTTGGTCAACCCAAACGGCATAACCAAAAACTCATAATGCCCATACCGCGTCCTGAACGCCGTCCTGGCTACATCCGAGTCTCGGATCCTCAACTGGTGATATCCGGACCGAAGGTCAATCTTCGAAAAGACTGCTGCTCCCTTCAACTGATCAAACAAGTCATCAATCCGCGGCAACGGATACTTATTCCTCACTGTAATCTGATTCAGTTTCCGATAGTCAATGCACAACCGCATGGACCCATCATTCTTCCGCACAAACAACACTGGGGCACCCCACGGAGAAACACTCGGTCGAATGAATCCCTTCTCTAACAACTCCTGGAGCTGGATCTGCAACTCCCTCAACTCCGCAGGCGCCATACGATACTGTGTCTGGGAAATCGGTCCAGTACCCGGTAACAACTCAATGGTAAAATCAATCTCCCGTACAGGGGGTATACCAGGTAACTCCGCTGGAAACACATCCGAAAACTCAGACACAACCTCAATACTACCAAGGTCCGGCACTGCAGCTGTAGTGTCCTCAACATGGGCTAAGTAAGCAACACAACCCTTCTTCATCAACCGATCCGCCCTCATCGCGGAAATCAAACACGGTAGGGAAGTTATCTTCTCGCTGTGAAACAGTATCTCGGGTAACCCTGGTCATCGAAACGCGACCTCCTTCCTATGGCAGTCAAACATGGCCCAATGCGACTCCAAGAAGTCCATACCCAAGATCAAATCAAAATCCACAATATCAAGCAATAACAGATCAGCGGCTAAACCATGGCCATCAATAAACACCTCACAATCTCGGTAAACCCAACCGATGCTCACAATCTCACCTGACGGATATAACACTCTCCACAACCCCGGAAGTGGAGATGCAGGTACCGTAGCTTATGATGACAGTCTAAATGATATGAATGAATGTGTGGCGCCCGAATCTAACAATGCAAGTACAGGAATACCAAAAACATGTAACATACCAATAACGACCTCCGGTGATGCTCTGCCCTCACATAGAGTCATAGCATGAACCCTCGCCTGTCCGGCTGGTCGTCCTCGCCGGGGCTGTCCCTGTTGCCTACCTTAACCTACAAACTGTGCTGGTCGTGCTCCTGAAGTGGCTCCTCGCTCTCCTCCGGAACTCTGGGCTGTCTGTCTATCACCACCATACAACTGAGGACACGCCCTCGCATAGTGACCCACCTGGCCACAATGATAACAGTTGAGGGTGCCTCGCTGACACGATCCAAAATGATACCTATTGCACAAATTGCACAACGGAGACTCCCTCGGTGTAGCAGGTGTGCCAAAAGGTCGTCGAGGATAACTAGAACCGCTGGAATCCCCACTAGCCTGTGGTCGCTGCGGTCGATCTCTCCTCCATCTCTGTCTCCATCTGGGTACACTAACTGGTGGTCGATGTGATCCACCGCCTGAGGATGAAGCTGAACCAGAAGTATCAGAACTCTGCCTCTTTGAAGGCCCCTGACTTGGTCCACCCTCCTCAAATCGCATCGGCTGGTACCTCTGCTGTCTCTCCTGCTCAATGTCCTCGCCTCGGAGTGCAGCACTAACAAACTCATCAAAGTTGTTCCGAGGCATCGTCGTCAATGTCGCCTTGATGTTCAGATTCAATCCCAGCTCAAACCTACGACACTTGGCTTCCTCTGTAGCCACCATATCCCACGCAAAACGAGACAAACGGGTAAACCGATCCTGATACTCAAGTACAGACAAATTGCCCTGCCTCAAGTTCGTAAACTCCTCGTACTTGCGCTGCTGGGTAGCCTGATTAAAATACCTCCGCATAAACAGATCACGAAACAATCTCCACGGAGTATCCACAGGAACTCTGTCGGTGCTAACCCACCAAAAGTATGCATCACCCTCAAGTAAACAAACTACGGCTACTGTCATCTGCTCAGGAGTAAACTGCAGACGCTCACAAACACGTTCTATCTGAACCAACCATGCCTCGCATATCTCTGGATCAACTGAACCCGAAAACACAGTAGCACCCGCAGTGCGAGCCTTGACCACAGGGTCAAAACGCTCTTCCAAACGCAGCACTCGCATCAGCAAGTAGCGCGTTCGGCGATCCTCATCAGGATCATCATCCCGATCAACACGGGGACCACATCGAGGAGGCATCCTACTGATACAAGACAAGCATTATGTACAAGCAGAAAGAACGTAATCATGAAACCGCAGATATTTGAGGACACACAACACCCGAAGTATTGATGAGAACCGCTGGCCAGTCGGGTCATCACTCCAGTCATGCTGTATCAACTCAAATACCCTAAGCGTCACAACTACAAGAGTCTACAGAATCTGACAACCTAATGCTCTGATACCAAGCTGAAAGGACCCAATCCCGATTCAGTTACCTAAACCAGAATCAAACCCTTTCGAAAATACGAACCAACAAAAAAATTTCAAAATTCCGGCAGAGTTTCGTTACTAACGTGGAATTGCATAAACCTGCACCCTGAAAATAACACTTCATCCTATGCCACAAAAGCCAAACCGTGGGCACCAATCCCATCCGGATTTCTCAACATCAAATAATCAATAACAGTAAACAAACTGTACTATGTATATATGTATATCCAAGAAAATCCGTATAACATGTATCAGAATGTATCAGAGCGACCTCTATAGTAAAACATATACAATATACACATCAGCAGGCAAAACAAGAACCTACTGGAAAGCACAGGTAACTCTGATCACTAGTCTCCAAACCGCGACGTGAAAACACCAAACCTGAACTGCAAATTGGGCACGGAAACCGAAAAGCCCAGGGGAAAGACAATAAAAATGTTAGAGTGAGTGGACGAAAATAAATGTCTTTCACCAGTAGTATATACGTATAAAATCATATGCGAGTCAAATACATGAAAATCAAATGAAACGTGAGGAGACTCCAGCTACCACTCACGTACAGAGCATGCAACGTAAACATGTCGCGTAATCTCTCATGGACTACCACGCGATAGCACAGTCTGAACCACGGGATCCCAGACCCACACGTGATTCCTAGCCAGAAAGGCCTCGGGTCAGGATATCTGTCCCCCCCCCCCCCCCCCGGGGCGTACTCGGGGATCAGCCGAGAAGCCAATGTGTATCGATACCACAACATATACTGAGACTGTACTCTGTGTAAACCAAATCATAAATCTTTTCTATGCACATCCTTAAAACATAATATATATATACACACATGTATACTCGAATACGTATATTCGTATATGCATAATTGTAAAACACATGCTCGTAAAATCATAATCAATCCGCATGCTCAAGTTCGTAAATCATTTATAAAAGACTCGCAATCAATCTGTGAAAAGAAATGTCCACTCACACACTCGCGTAACGCGCACTCGCGCTAAACTCGTGGTCCGGCGGAAGATCCCTCTCCTGAAGCACGATCACGATCCAGGTCACGATCTCGATCTCCTGAATGTTCACAAAACATAACTGATCAATATCGTAATCCACAACACTGTACTGATGCACGGAAACCAACCGTTCCCGGAAATACGAAATGCAGTACAAAATGAATTACGGAAATCCCGAAATCCCCACTCGAGATCTCGACTGAAAATCGGCTAATAAAATCGACCCAAAAACCTCTGTACGATAACCAGGGCGTGATTACGAGAAAAATGACATTAATTACATCGAAATCTGAAAAAGTCAACTTTTCGGTCGTTGACCGCCGTTGACCGCCGTCAACGGTGGAATTTCAAGGCCAAAATTTCCAGAATTACAGTCCATAACCAGGCGAACCATTTCCTCTTCTACCTCACAGACCAATTCCCTCTCTAACACCATCAATTTCACCAAAATCCATTCGGAATACCCATCGGAAAACCCATTCGGGTTCGAGCCAAAACCTAACCAATTCCAAAACAAATCATGTGGAAAGCTTCACAAGGTTAAGGGGAGTCAAACCCCCCTAACCTCCACCCTCAAAACCCACCGGAACCACCGTCACCATTACCGGCGACATAGCCCAACTCGGTTCAAATCGGGTTCATACATATTAGCATCAATTCCTTCCAAATCACTCGCCATCATACTCGAAATTAAGAGAGGAAGCGAACTGTACCTGTCCCGTGGCCGGAAAACGGTGGTCGGAAGTTGAAACCGAAACGGAAAGTTCCTCCCTCCACGGTCAACGGTCAAAGTTTCCCAAAATGGAAAGTCAAAGTCTGGTCAACGCCCGAAATGAAATTCTCGACTATATCTCGACTATTTTTCGACTTTTCGATATTTATATTCGTCCCTCGAGTCGATCGACGATTCGAAATGGATAACCATCACGATTCGGATAAACTCAAAACAAACGGATAAACTCGTCGGAACCCGAAACTTCAAATATTCATAAAATATTCCTCGGTTATCGGAAAAATCTTCCGGAACTGCCCACGAGTTTGAAATCACGTACTCTACAATTTTCGTGAAGACACTCAACTCAAAGTCTCGACCGAAAACATAGTCGCGAATCGAATCGGCAAACCACATATACGACAATAAACTGCGACTAAACTCAATCTCGAGAATCGTGCCGAATATGCATCAGATTCTGGTTCGGGTCGTCACATCGGCATCGTAGTCAAGGTAGCCTTAATATTCAGATTCAATCCCAACTCAAACCTGCGACACTTGGTGTGACAACCTGAACCAGAATCTGTTGTGTATTCGGCACGATTCTCGAGATTGAGTTTAGTCGCAGTTTTATATCGTATATGTGATTCGGCACGATTCTCAAGAATTTGAGTTGGGTGTCTTCACGGAAATTGTAGAGTAAGTGATTTCGAGCTTGTGGGCGGTTCTGGAATATTTTTCCGATAACCGAGGAATATTATATGATTATTTGAGGTCTCGGTTTTTGACGAGTTTATCCGTTTGTCTCGAGCTTATCTGAATCATTTCGTATATTCATTTTGGACCGTCAATCGACCCGAGGCGCGAGTATAAATATCGAAAAGTCGAAAAATAGTCGAGAATTTCATTTCGGGTGTTGACCAGCTCTGACTTTCCAAAATTTGATAGGTTGACCCGTTGGCCCGATAAGGGAAGTTTCCCGTTTTGGCTTCGAAGTTCGGCGACCACTTTCCGGCCACCTCCGGCCACGGGACAGGTATGGTTAGCATCCTTGAATGATTTCGAGTGGGTTTAGCTTTGGTTTGGATGGAATTGGTTTCGTTTTGGGTGAGTTCGAAGTAGGCCGAGTTCTTTGAATTCGCCGGTGACGGTTGGCCACTTTCTGGCGAGCCACGGTGGTGGTGGTTAGGGGGGTTTGCTTCCCCTAGCCTAGGTGATGCTCCTAAGGTGTTTTGTTTTGGTAATTGATGAGGTTTCGGGGGTGACCGGTGAGGTCACCGGAGTGTACATTTCCGATCGGATTTTGTGGAATTTGGAAGGGTTCCGGTGTAATTTGGGTTTCGTGGTAGTTGAGGAAATGACTCGCATGGATGAGAACTCGTGATCTGGAGAATCTCGCCGTGGGATTTCACGGTTGACGGTGCGCCGCCATCGGCGGCGGCGGTCAACGGTGGTCAACGGCGAGGAAAAGTCAACTTTTCAGATTTCGACAATTTTAATGTCATTTTTCTCGTAATCGCGCCCTGATTGTCATCCAGAGGTTTTTGGGTTGTTTTGGTTAGTCGATTTTCAGTCGAGGTTTCGAGTGGAGATTTCGGGATTTCCGTAATTCATTTTGTACAGCATTTCATATTTCCGGGAACGGTTGGTTTCCATGCATCAGTACAGTGTTGAGAACTATGATATTGATCAGTTATGTTTTTGTGGATATTCAGGAGATCGAGATCGTGACCTGGATCGTGATCGTGCTTCAGGCGAGGGATCTTCCGCCGGACCACGAGTTTAGCGCGAGTGCGCGTTACGCGAGTTTGTGAGTGGACATTTCTTTTCACGGATTGTTTGCGAGTCTTTTATTTATGATTTACGAACTTGAGCATGCAGATTGATTATGATTTTACGAGCATGTGTTTTACGTTTATGCTTATACGAATATACGTATACGAGTATATACATATACGTACATATTATGTTTTATGCATATGCACGGAATGGTTTTATGATTTGGTTTACACAGAGTACAGTCTCAGTATATGTTGTTGTATCGATACACCTTGGCTTCTCGGCTGATCCCCGAGTACGCTCCGGGAAGGACAGATATCCTGACCCGAGGCCTTTCTGGCTAGGAATCACGTGTGGGTCTGGGATCCCGTGATTCAGACTGTGCTATCACGTGGTAGTCCATGAGTGATTCCGCAATTTTTATGTTGCATGCTCCGTACGCGTGAGGAGTTGGAGTCTCCCTCGTGTACTCGGACGCGTGAGGAGTTAGAGTCTCCCTCGTGTACCATTTCTTACTTATGCATTTAGACTCGCATATGTGTTATATTATATATATATAATTGGTGAAAGACATTTATTTTCGTCCACTCACTCTAACGTGTTTATTGTCTTTCCCCTGGGCTTTTCGGTTTCCGTGCCCAGTTGCAGTTCAGGTTTGGTGTTTTCACGTCGCGGTTTGGAGGCTAGTGATCAGAGTTATCTGTGCTTTCCAGTAGGTTCTTGTTTCGCTTACTGATGTGTATATTGTATATATTTTACTTTAGGGGTCGCTCTGATACATTCTGATACTTGTTTATACGGATTTTCTCGGATATACATATATACATAGTACAGTTGGTTTACTGTTATTGATTATATTGATGTTGAGAAATCCGGTTGGGATTGGTGCCCACGGTTTGGCTTTTGTGGCATAGGACGAAGTGTTATTTTCTGGGTGCAGGTTATGGCAATTCCACGTTAGTAACGAAACTCTGCCGAAATTTTGAAAAATTTTTATTGGTTCGTATTTTCGAAAGGGTTTGATTCTGGTTTAGGTAACTGAATCGGGATTGGGTCCTTTCACTTGGCTTCCTCTGTAGCAACCATATCCCGCGCAAAACGAGACAAACGGGTAAACCGATCCCGGTACTCAAGTACAGACAAACTGCCCTGCCTCAAGTTCGTGAACTCTTCATACTTGCGCTGCTGGGTAGCCTGATTAAAATACCTCCGCATAAACAAATCACGAAACAATGTCCATGGAGTATCAGCCGGAACTCTGTCGGTGCTAACCCACCAAAAGTATACATCACCCTCAAGTAAACCAACTGCGGCTACTGTCATCTACTCAGGAGTAAACTGCAGACGCTCACAAACACGTTCAATCTGAACCAACCATGCCTCTCATATCTCTGGATCAACTGAACCCGAAAACACAGTAGCACCCGCAGTGCGAGCCTTGACCACGAGGTCAAAACGCTCTTCCAAACACAGCACTCGCATCAGCAAGTCGCGCGTTCGGCGATCCTCATCAGGATCATCATCCCGATCAACACGGGGACCATGTCGAGGAGGCATCCTACTGATACAAGACAAGCATTAGGTACAAGCAGAAAGAACGTAATCATGAAACCGCAGATATTTGACGACACACAACACCCGAAGTATTGATGAGTACCGCTGGCCAGTCGGGTCATCAATCCAGTCATGCTGTATCAACTCAAATACCCTAAGCGTCACAACTACAAGAGTCTACAGAATCTGACAACCTAATGCTCTGATACCAAGCTGAAAGGACCCAATCCCGATTCAGTTACCTAAACCGGAATCGAACCCCTTTCGAAAATACAAACCAACAAAAAAATTTTAAAAATTTCGGCAGAGTTTCGTTACTAACGTGGAATTTGCATAACCTACACCCAGAAAATAACACTTCATCCTATGCCACAAAAGCCAAACCATGGGCACCAATCCCATCCGGATTTCTCAACATCAATATAATCAATAACAGTAAACAAACTGTACTATGTATATATGTATATCCGAGAAAATCCGTATAAACAAGTATCGGAATGTATCAGAGCGACCTCTAAAGTAAAATATATACAATATACACATCAGTAGGCGAAACAAGAACCTACTGGAAAACACAGGTAACTCTGATCACTAGCCTCCAAACCGCGACGTGAAAACACCAAACCTGAACTGCAACTGGGCACGGAAACCGAAAAGCCCAGGGGAAAGACATAAAACACGTTAGAGTGAGTGGACGAAAATAAATGTCTTTCACCAGTTAATATATATGTTTAAAATAACATATGCGAGTCCAGGTAAATAAAATAACATAGTACACGAGGTAAAACTCACACTCCTCCAGTGTACTGAGCATACAAGTAAAAATTCCACGGGGTCACTCATGGACACACACCGTGCTAGTACAGTCCGAATCACGGGATCCCGGACCCACACGTGATTCTAAGCCATAAAGGCCTCGGTTCCGGGGATACGCCCCTCGCCGGTCAGGTCGGGGTAACGCCCCGCCTGTGATGCCTACCATCGGGGATCAGCCGAGAGGCTAGTGTATCGATACAACAACGTAACCAAGACTGTACTCTGTGTAAACCAAATCATAAACAGTTCGATGCAAATGCATGAAACAACATATAAGTATATGCATATTCGTATACGTATATCCGTATAAGTAAAATCGTATAATCGTAAACACATGCTCATGTAATCCGTATTCTCAATACGCATGCTCAAGTTCGAAAATCATATAAAAGACTCGCAAGAATTCCGTGAAAAGAAATTGTCCACTCACAGGTGAGCAAAACGCGCACTCGCGCTAATCTCGAGGACTGGCGGAAGATCCCTCGCCAGAAGCACGATCACGGTCCCGATCTCGATCTCGATCTCCTGAATATTCACAAAACATAACTGATCAATATCAAAGTCCACAACCCTGTATTGAATCACGGAAACAAACCGTTCCCGGAAAAATGCAATGCAGTACAAAACGAATAACGGAAATTCTGAAATCCCCACTCGAAACCTCGACTGAAAATCGGCTAACCAAATCAACCCGGAAACCTCTGGACGACGATCATGGGGCAATTTCGAGAAAAACGACACTAATTACATCAAAATCTGAAAAAGTCAACTCCTCCGCCGTTGACCACCGCCGCCGCCGCCGGCGCGCCGTCAACGGCGAGATTCACCGGCAGAGAACTTCCAGATCACAAGTTCACAGCAAGGCAAACCACTTTCCCTTCTACCCCGAAAGCCAATTCATAACGGAACCCCTCCAAATCCAAGCAAACCCGAACGGAAAACCAACTCCGGCAACCCATTCGGGTTCACCGGAAAACTCAACAAATCCTCAATCAAATCACATATGGAGCTTCCTTGGGGCAAGGCGAGTCGAAGCCCTCACCCCACCGCCACCAAGGCTCACTGGAAAACCTCCCCCCCGTTAATGGCGATTTCCGGCAACCTAACCCAACTCGAGTTCCACCTAAACGGCATCATTTCTAACCAAACCACATACCAACCAACTCGAAATCACTCAAAGATGCGAACCATACCTTCAATTTGATCGGGGGTGGCCGGAATCTAGGTCTTCGGACGGCAAAGCTCAAAGAGGAAACTTTCCTCTTTGGTCAAACTGGTCAACTTGCTATTTTTGGAAAGTCAACGCCAGTCAACGCGAAACAGTATTTTTCGACAATTTTACGACTATTTTTGATATTTATACTCGCGCCTCGGGTCGATCGACGGTCCAAAACGAATATACGAAATGATTCGGATAAGCTCGAAACAATCGGATAAACTCGTCGGCAATTGAAACTTCAAATAATCATAAAATATTCCTCGGTTATCGGAAAAATCTTCCGGAACTGCCCACAAGCTCCAAATCACGTACTCTACAATTTCCGTGAAGACACCCAACTCAAATTCTCGACCGAAAATATAGTCGCGAATCGAATCGGCAAAACACATATACGACGTAAAGCTGCGACTAAATAGAATCTCGAGAATCGTGCCAAATACACAACTGATTCTGGTTCGGGTCGTCACACCTGATGATCCATCTTCCCGAACAATTGTTGCTTACCGGTTTCGTACACTACACTTGGATGTATCCCATGGAAAGGTACAAATGATTTATACATTTGGTTTGCCTCTGCTTTTATATGTAAATTCTTATTTTTTAAGTATCATAACATGCACTAGTTAACTTGTAGACAATTGGGAGCCTACAAGGACTATGTGAAGAATAAATCTGCACCTGAAGGGTGTATCGCTGAAGCATATATTGCGCACGAGTGTGTAACGTACACGAACTTGTATTTGGGAGCGCTGGAGGACCCCCAACAACAGATGCCGATAGATGAACCCCAGTTCAATCTTTCTATCATCTCCAATGACGTGGTAGTACATGGAAGCTTACCAAAGTCGTACAAGTTAGATGGAAATGAGGTAGCCATTGTCCACTGGTCAGTACTGATTAACTGTCCAGAAGTACAATATTAGAAAAACTATCATCTTCACTGCCCTGCTATTGCCGGAAATGTAGATTACCACAATAGGATGTTTGCAAACTACTTTGGTCAATGGGTAAGGGTATATGTGTATATATCTATTTTTTTATATCCTTATATAGCATGTGTGTGCGTGGTTTTCTTTTTCTATGTTCATCATTTATGGTGTACCTGGTTTCTTATCGTTTTCAGATGAGCCATGTAGCAAATGATTGTTGCCCAGAGTGGTCAAACGAATCGAGGGTCCTAGAGATGAAACTGATAGCTTCAAAAGTTTACTCGATGTGTCAGGTCAATGGCGTGAAATTTATATGTGAAAATCGAGATGACCGACTGAAAACACAGAATTGTGGGGTGATGGTCCATAGTGGGCAAGATGGCGTTGACTATTACGGTGTCCTTCATTCAGTTGTTGAACTAATTTATGGGAACCGCATGAAAGTGCACTTGTTCAAGTGTAGATGGTTTGATACTAGCCCGGAGAACACAAGGACCGATCAGTACGGAATATTTTCGGTGAATACTGCTATAAGCTGGTATAAAGAAGACCCTTTCGTTCTTGCCACATCAGTAAAAAAAGTGTTTTACCTTGACGATCTTCTGAACAAAGTCCCGTGGAAGGTGGTTAACCATGTTGCTCATAGAAACATATACAGTGCTGCCACACTTGGCTTGGTGAGACCGTAGATGATGAAGAAGTTACTGCATACCAAGAGCCGAACGCTTTTGACATTCCGGAATCATCTACGATTCGCCTTAATAATGTGAGATCTGGGAGTGTGGTTCGAATTACTGGAGCAGAACTTCTCGATGTTAATCCATATGAAGTTGACGCTGATTCAGATGACGAGGAGCGGCATATATTGCCAGAGGTTACCTATGAAACCGAGTCAAACTCAAGTGATGAAGATGATTACGATTATCATTCTTAGTACGTTAATGATGTACGTATTTTAGTATATATAAACGTGCATGTATGTTTGTTATATAAACGTGCATGTACGTATTTATAGTCGGAAATTCTAGTCGGAAATTCTAGTCGGAAATTATAGTCGGAAATTATAGTCGGAAATTATAAAAATTTCGCTATGCCAACGCTTGATATCGATCATTGTTATTTATGAATTAATACTTGCCGGAAATTCTTGGCCGGGAATCACTATCATTACCAACGAATTGATAACTCGTTGGTAATAGTATTACCCACGAGTTATCAACTCGTTGGTAATAGTATTACCAACGAGTTGATAAGTAACTCGCCGGCAATACTTGGTTGATTTCCAGCTTGCAGCTCGACCCCTCCCTCATTTCTTCACGACCTTCCATCCTAGCTAGCTTGAAAACCCTAAAACCCCTCCCCTCTTCCTCACCTCGCCGCCCTCTCCTCAAACCTCTCTTCCTCTCCTCCCCTCTCTCCTCCCCTCTCCCCTCTCCACACAAAATTACCTAAACCCAAAAACCCCAAATCTCCCCTACCTCTACTCCCCTCCTCCTCTCCTCCTCCCCTCCTCCTCTACCTCCTCCCCTTACCTCCGTCGCCGCTCCCCTCACCTCTGTTGCCGAAAGCCGATCGAGCTCGACCATGACAGGTCCTAGCTCTCTCTCTCTCAATTTTTGTTTTTTTTAATTATGTATATATATGCATTTAAATTATATTTTGTTGCATTTTAATTAACTTGATTAATTAAGTTTTGGGTGATGTTTTAATTTTTGATAATTATTAGGCAAGTGTATGTATGTATATATGTGGAAAATATTTAGGTAATTTAAGGTGATTTAATTGGCATAGATTAATTGATATATATAGTTGATAATTATATTGTATTTTTAAGGTGTTGCATGGGCAAATTAAGGTGATTTGGATTCATTGATCTAGGTAATTTAAGGTAATTTAAGGTGTTGGACAAATTAAGGTGATTTGGATTAATTGATATAGTTGATAATTTAAGGTATATTTGTTAACTTAATTAATTGGTTAAATAAGCATTTGGGTAATAATTAATTGATATTTTGATTGACATTTGGTTAAAACGGAACCGGAACCGTTTTGAACCGATAACGGCTAGAACCGGAACCGGTTCCACACGGTCCCGGTTCCAAACGGTTCTGGTTCGAAACGGTTCCGGTTCCAAACGGTTCCGGTTCCAAACGGTTCCGGTTCCAAACGGTTATCGGTTCCAACAATTAGTCCTGGATTCAGTTCTATGAATAACCGGAACCGTTTGGAACCGGAACCGTTTGGAACCGGAATCGTTTGGAACTAGAACCATTTTGAACCGGAACCGTTCGGTTCTGGTT
Organism: Geum urbanum; assembly: GCA_946800695.1. Lineage (NCBI taxonomy): Eukaryota > Viridiplantae > Streptophyta > Magnoliopsida > Rosales > Rosaceae > Geum > Geum urbanum. Next base: position 2,715,569 of record OX327014.1, read on the forward strand.
CTGGTTCTAGCGGTTATCGGTTCAAAACGGTTTCGGTTCCGAACAGTTCCGGTTCGAAACGGTACCGAAACCAGGACTAATTGTTGGAACCGATAACCGTTTGGAACCGGAACTGTTTCGAACCGGAACCGTTCGATTCCGGTTCCGGTTCTAGCGGTTATCGGTTCCGGTTCCAAACGGTTCCGGTTCCGGTTCCAAATAGTTCCGGTTTGAAACGGTTCCGGTTCCAAACGGTTCTGGTTCCTTACGGTTTTGGTTCCTTAATTTTCATATAACCGAATCCAGGACTAATTGTTGGATGTGTAGGAGGTTTTGCGGCAAATTGGCTTAGAGGCATCAAACGGAGAGGGACTAGAAACAGTGGAGGGAGTAGCAGTCAAGGTTCCTCAGCCGCAGTCAGCAACACACGCAGTGGCCCAATTATGAATGCTCGCACACAAATGTTGCTAGCTGCGCGAGGAGAGGATGAAGCTGCACGATCCGGATCCGTGCAACCCCCAGTCCAGCCTCGAGCCTCAGTCAGCAGACGCTCAGTCAGCAGACCCTCAGTCAGCAGACCCACAGACGAGCGACAGTCAACGGGGGCATCAGAAACTCCCTCCATCCGAATGCCCCCTATTAGCCCGGTGCCTACTCCCGTTTCACGGGAATCATCTGAGGCAGATGGTGCTGGAGCCTCATCGTCCAGGACTCGTCTATCTCCGCTGTCCGGTCTCTTCCGGCCCGACGAGATTCCTGTGATCTCTGAATTCGATGATAGGGGGAAGCTTATTTATATTGAAGGACGGACGGAGTTCCTGAGCGTGGAGGAAGCGTACAACTTCATCCCGTTCGACCCCGTGTATCTTTGGAGTGCGAGGTGCACCAACCAGCAAACGGATGATGCAGGTAAATTTTATTTAACAAGATTGATTACTTAATTATTACTTAAGACTTACGATAGGTTCAATTAATGATATCAATTTGTTGACATTGTATTATTAGGCAATTTCGTTAATGGAACTAGAACACGAAAGACTAGAGGCCCCTGCACCGGGAAGAATCTTGAGCAGGCCACCGGGGGAAGGAAAACGCTCATTAGGGCCAATGAGGATGGTGAGGTGATCAAGACATTTGACACCACGCGAAAGTATGCCAGCATGGCCGGGCCCGTCGTGCAGGATAAGGTCCCAATGCTTTAGCCAGATTGGGAATCTGTGCCTCTCTACGTGAAGATGCAAGTGCATAATGCACTGAGTGTGAGTTAAATCGTATTTTCATTACGTAAATTTTACATTTATTAATTAAGTCCGAATAAATATATAATTTTACCGTTTATATATTCATCTTGCAGGTGTGGTTTGACGTGGATGAATGCCTTATTCACACGTGGGTAGAGCGTCAACTACATATCAGGTGATGTGATTCGAGTTATTTGAGTATATATCGAGTTAGATTTTTGTTTATCAAGTGTTTTAATATCTCTAACTTTTTTTCGGGTGTTAATATAGGTATAAAGAGTGGAAGAACAAGCTTTCAAAACATTAAACACAGTACAAGGAGCTAGGCCGAGGTTCTACCCCTAGCGAATTCCGGTTTAGGGAGTACGAGTGGCTGTCGCTGGTAGCCCACTTCGAGCACCCCAAAGCGAAGGTATGCATCCTGAATATATCTTACAACCTTAATGTATCGTATCACATTGAAATAGTTAGTTACTAATTTTTTTACATATGTTTATCAAACAAGGCGATTTCCAAGACGAACAGGGAGAACAGATTGAAAAACACCGAGGCCCATCATGCAGGTTCACTCAACTATTTGGGTTGGTCGAGTAAGGCGCAGCAACAACAAGAAGTCAACCCGTTGGTGTTTATTCATCAGAAGTTCTATCCGTAGTGCCCTGAAGAAGCGGTAAGTCTTTCGCCTCATTATTTTGTACTTCACATATGCATGTGTTAATAAAACTATTTTTCTCTATTAATTTATTTTGTTTAATAATACGTTATTCATATTCGCTTTTAAATTAGGCGAGAGTGGAGGAGGCGATCACAGAAGTCACCATGAATATAGCTCGAAACAACCATCCTGACTGCTCGGAGGAAGAAGTGACCTAGTATGCCTCTCAGATCGATCCGCTTAATCGCCCTATAGCGGCTCAGATCATGGAAAAAGCGTGCGAGACTGGAAAGAATACCTACTACCACAGGGGAATGGGCTCGGCGGGCGAAGGAGTATTGAAGAACACTTCGGAATACTCTACTGGGTCAAGAACTTCAACTTCTAGGAACTCTAACCTAGCAGCGGAGCTTCTGAGGACGCAGAGGGAGTTGGAGGAGCAAAGGAGGCAGATGTAGGAGATGCGGCAATTGGCCGAGCAGCAGGCAGTCAGAGATGCCGAGTACCGGGTGATGGCCGAGCAACACCGAATAATGATCCAGCAGCAGACACAAATGTTCACATGGATGCAGACGATGTACGCATGCCAGACTACCGGACAACCGCTCCCCACACCTCCCCCAGTCCCTGTGTTCCACACTGATCCACCACCGCAGCAGTCACCGCCACAGCAAGACCAGGGTAACCACCGGAGTTCAAATGATTACGTCCACATGGATTTCCTCGACCCTTAGTGTAGTTGTAGTTTATTTTCGTATTGTTGCTGTTTGTACTGTATGTTGGACAATCATGTGTGTACTGTTGAACTTGTATTTGTACGGTTTCTGTTTCTCAGTGCAGGTTCTGGAATTGGGGCCAATCCAGAACCGACTTGTTTTTGACAAATTTCTCCGGGTATTGCCGGCGACTTGGACCTAAGTCGCCGGCAATACCCCTCATTTTCCGGCCACGGCGGAGGAACATTGACGGCGACTCAAGTCGCCGGTAATGCCCTAAATCATTGCCGGCGACATGAGTCGCCGGTGATACCCTTAGGCATTGCCGGCGACTTGAAAAATAAGTCGCCGGTAATACTTTCACCGGTGCCAAATTTCCGGCGAGAGTATTACCGGCGACTTAAAAAGAAAGGCCGGCGACTTTAAGTCGCCGGCAATACCTCTTAGTGTGGTAGTGAACGTAACATATAAGTTGAGGGGAGATCAAAACTGATGAGAAATATTTAGCTAACGTAGTACAACGATTAAAATAAAAAACTCGCAATAGCATATTAATTACAATAAAACAATCAGGTAGTAAATTAAAATCTAGCAAAAATACAGGTAATACAATGATTAAATCAAAATATTAGGTAACTGAAATCGATGACAAATCAACTACAAATTAACCACAAATTAGTATAGGTTTAAGGAGGTTTATTCTTCGTAACTTTCGGTGTGTGTCTTGTCCTAATTAGATACATCATACATACTAGATTTGATATAGATTCAAAGAATCCTTGTTATATTGGGACATTGATTGTAACAGATTGTATCAGCCTATATTTAAGGCATTCTATCAATGAAAGAGTTAACAGTTTTCAGTCTATCTGTTTATTCCCCTCAAATACGTTATCAGACACAGTCTGAGTTAATAGCCAGCTATCACCACAGAAAGAAAAGAAAAAAGCCATAACCATATACACTACACCTCTACTGTCGGCAAAAATCCTCACTGCCGGCCTCTATCAACATCGATCATCATAATCTCGATTTCTTCCTCCTTACTTCCAATGTTTTTCCTCATTCGTCAAGATTGCTCGACTTCCAAAGAACCGCTACAGGCAAGCTCCTACTCCATGTCATCCAACTTTTGTACCGGTCATACTGAGCATAACACCCATCAAGGTAAATTTTCTAAACCATCATTCTTTAGATCTATGACTAAAACTTACTTCCTGCAAAACCCTAGATCTAGGATTGTGATATTGTTGTGATTATTATCTATACCCAAGCTCCTATAGACTTGTATCCATAGAATATAAGTGATGGTCATAGGAGAGTCACGGTTTAGAAAAGAAAAAGAAAGAAACGGAAATCGATCTTATGTGATGGACAATCACAATTTCTGGGTGTGGTTTTTGAGCCACCATTTATTATCTATTTTTGTGACCATACATCATGGATCACGTTCTTATTCAGTAAAACTTGATGTTAGTGATCGTGGTTTATATTTCGATCGATACTAATACAGTCTCTTTGTATTTTGTAGATGAGTTCGAGCGAGCCGGTTAGGCCAGAATTCGACATCCCTTATATTCAAGGAAAGGAATACCATCGTTGGGTCTCTGATTTGATTAATACATTCATCGGAAAGAGACTCAACCACACCATTCAACCCGTTGGGCCAAACGTCATTCCACCAATAAAAAAATCAAAAGCTCAAGCCCTCATATTTTTGAGGCGTCATATTCACACAACTCTCAAGAAGAAATACTTAAAGAAAACAAATCCCCTAGATTTGTTGGATGCTTTGAAGCAACGCTTCAACAATGTGCATGATGCACGGCTTCTAGAGTTGACTGCAAAATGGGAAGCCCTTAGACCTCTGAATTTTCCAAAGATTCAAGATTATAATCAAGTAGCTTTGGATTTCCAGTCCGCTTTGAGCTTCTGTGGGGTGGACAAGACCAAGAAAGACATGATTGAAAAGTCTTTAAACACCTTCCCAATCTCTCTGAGCGAGCTTGCTCATCAATACCAGATCGAAGTTGAACGAGGAAGGATCGTTACCTTCAGTGATCTCATAAATAGTCTAGCTAAAAAGGAGAGACATCATGTGGTTATCCTCAATAATAATGCTAGACCGGCTGGTACTAAAAAGCATGAGAGCTATCAAACTGGAGGAAAGGCCTGGAAGGACAAAAAGAACAGTCGCTTGGAACCTTACAATCATGGTAAAAAAGTTCCACGTGGCAAGAGAGGAGGGCGGGGGCTTGGCCGAGGCCGCAGCCAAAATCTGACCTAGCATAGAGATCAGAACGCCAACTCGAACAAGAACCAATCTGGTTCAGGTAAGGATGGGCAAAGGCATTCCAATTCTGGGAAATTCACCTGCTATCGGTGTGGATCAACAAAACATATGTACAAACAATGCCATGCTAGCAAAGAAATCTAGAATATCTATAAGAGGCACAAGCAATACTTGGCTCAAGAGTCCAACTTTGCTGGAGATTTTGAGATGGAGGTAGATACCAATCTCGCAATTACAGAGGACAGGGAGATGACCATTGTTACTCCGGATTTTGAATAGCTTATCTAAAAGGCGTTATCTTTGACCCAATGTTCCAATCTCGATCGGTTTTAAACATTTTTTGACCCGTCAAAAATTGTACTCGACCCGTTGAATGTTTGCTTCTGTCTAGGACTATGTCCAATTTCGCCCCGTCAAAAATTGTACTCTACTCGTCGAATGTTTGCTTCTATCTCGGACTATGTCCAATTTCGACCCATCAAAAATTGCACTCGACCCGTCGAAAAATAGATATCGGAAAATCGATATTGGTTTTAGGTTTTCTTCGACCCGTCGAATGTATGTCTCTAGACACACTTTCGACCCGTCAAGAAATGTATTGAACTCGTCGAACAATAGATATCGAACAATTGATATTGGTTTTAGGTACTCTTTGACCCGTCGAAACTTTTGTTGACCCATCGAATGTATGCCCCCCAGACAACCCTTCGAACCGTCAAAAACTTGGTATCAGAAAATCAAAAATCTATTTTGGGTTTCTTCGACCCGTCGAGAGGTTTACTCAACCCGTCGAAGGTTATATCTAGTTTTGTGGTGTTTTGATGTATCTTACATCGATTTTCTTGGAAAAGGATTAGAAAATTTTCGACCAACCTGAAATTCAACACCAATTGTGGTTTTACATCGGTTCATGTCATGTCATATCAGCACTCAACAAGAGTCACATCGCTATTCAAAATCTTTAAGTGTCTACTTAAAGTGTCCGCCTGGTCTTTAATTCAAAAGACTCATTTATTTACACTAATTTTGTAGATGTCTCAAGGAGAGATTGAGTGTCTTGCAGAATGGTACTACCCACACAATTCTGCGGAATAGGCAATTGTTTATGGATCTTTTCCCATACAACTCCTCAGTGACTACCATGATAGGTGCAACGCCGGTTATTACAGGGCATCGTTCAGTAGAATTTCTGCTACCTCATGGTACAAGAATATTTATCACTGATGTCTTATACGCGTCAATGACCGATCAAACTTTGCTAAGTTTCAAAGATATTCACGCCAGCGGTCTCCACTTGGAAACATATTGTGAGAATGGCCAAGAATTATTGTGTATTACCTCTGTTGCATGCGGTCGCAAATGCATCCTAGAGAAGTTTCTGGCAATTCATAGTGGTCTATACCTAACTACGATTCCGATCATTGAATCCAATGCCATGATTCAAACGACTTCGTGTGACTCGAAATTTTACAAAGAATCCAAGATGATATTTGTGGATCTATCAAACCAGAATACAGACCATTTAAATATTTCATGGTTTTGGTAAATGTATCAATGTGATGGTCACACGTTACTTTTCTATCCATAAAGAATGCTGCGTTTGCAAAAATTCTTACACAAATTATTAAGCTCCGAGCTCACCACTCGGATCATCCAATCAGGTCTATTAGATTGGACAATGCAGGAGAGTTTACATCAACATATTTTGATGATTACTACATGTCTCTTGGGATTGAAGTTGAAAATCTTGTTCCTCATGTTCATTCTCAAAACGGTTTAGCAAAGGCTCACATAAAGCGGTTATAGCTTGTGTCCCGCGCATTGGTAATGCATGCAAATTTACTAGTATCCACGTGGGGTTATGCAGTATTATATGCAACAATGCTTCTTCGTTTTTAACCTATAAGACTCCAACCAGTCAGTGTGCACCAGTTGGTAACTGAATACGAGTCTGACATTTCAAATCTGCACATTTTTGGTTATTCAGTATATGTGCCTATTGTGCCTCTACAGCGCACCAAATTGGATCTTCATCAAAGATTAGGCATTTATGTTGGCTATAAAGCTCCAACGATAGTTCGCTATCTTGAACCTTCGACAGAAGATCTCTTTACTGCAAGATTTGCAGATTGTCACTTCGATGAGACATACTTCCCGACCTTAGGGGGAGGAAGGAATGTAACTATATATTTCAGTTCAATGTCAGGAATTGACATAGTCTAATCCCACTATGCCTCATCACAATCCCCGCACATCTCATAGTGAGATAGAAGTGCAAAGAATACTCGATCTTCAGAAAGTAGCAGAATCTATGCATGACTCTTTTATTGATATCGCTAAAGTGACGAGATCGGATATACCTGCTGCAAGCATTCTTGCAAGGTTAGAAATCCCGAAAAGAGGATTGGTTAGTACCAACACCGGGCAAGGAACATTCCTCCTGCTCATGTGGACGGTGTTACGTCGACCTCAGCTCCCACTAGGAAGAGGAGGAGACCAAGAAAATCCATTGATGAGCCGTCGGTTAAAAGGCAGGCCATCGAGGCAAAAAATGATTCATTCATCATCAACATTGTGAATGCTTCACATGAGATTGTTTTTTATTACAGTTATGTCCTTGAATCACAATTAACATGTCTGGGGACGCCTCAGAACTTCTTGTGATGTCAGAGAACAAAGAAATCTCTCTTAAAGGAAATGATGTGTGTGTTCTTATGGATAGATCTTCCATGTTAGTTGATGATGTATTTTCTTATTCCGTTGCTCAGGAGATTATAGACGACGGTGAAGTGGAACCTCGCTCTGTGGTGGATTGCCAACAAAGAGCAGATTGGCCGAAATGGAAGGTTGCAATCTAAGCCAAACAAGACCCTCTGAATAAAAGGTAGGTTTTTGGTCTGATAGTGCTATGCCCACTGAATGTTAAGCTAGTAGGACATAAATTGGTCTTTGTTTGGAAGCATAATGAGAAGAATGAGGTCTTGCGCTATAAAGCTAGATAGCTCTGGGATTGATTATGAGAAGACGTATTCTGCAGTTATGGACATCATCACCTTCTGCTATCTAATTAGTTTGGTAGTCTCCGAGAAACTAAACATGCAGCTTATGGATGTGGTTAATGCATATCTCTATGGGGATCTTGATTTAGAGATATACATAAAAATATCGGATGGCAAGTAACTCTAAACCATGGAGTGCTCATGTGATCAAATTAAGACGTTCACTATATGGATTGAAGCAATCCGATAGGATACGGTACACACGTCTTAGTGACTACTTAATTGAAAATGGAAACAAGAGTGATGATTTATGCCCTTACGTGTTCATTAAAAGAACAAGTTCAGGATTTGCTATAGTAGCTGTCTATGTAGATGATATGAACATCATCAGAACTCTTAATGAGATCAATGAGACAGTTGGCTACTTGAAATATGAATTTGAGATGAAAGACCTTGGTAGGACTTGATTTTGTCTCAGATTAGAGATGGAACATCGAGTTGGTGAAATTCTCATTCACCAGTCTGCTTATGTCCAAAATATGCTCAAGTGATTTAACATGGACAAAGCATACCCTGTTAGCATGCCAATAGTTGTTCACAGTCTAGACCACAAGAAAGATCAATTTCGTCTGATCGATGACGATAAGGAGATCTTAGGAGCTGAAATTTCATATCTTAGTGTTATTGGAGCTTTGTTGTACCTAGCTCAGTGCACGTGTCCAGATATTGCCTTCTCAGTGAACTTGTTGGATAGATTTAGCTCTGCACCTACACAACGTCATTGAAATGGAGTAAAACAAATCTTCAGATATTTGAAGGGTTCCATTGACTTGGGTTTATTCTAACCTTACAAAGAGTACAGAGAGACATTGGAAAATCTCGAAAAAGGGATGGTTGAGTCACAGCATACAAGTTCTGATGCTTTCGACCTGTCGAGTAGGTCTCTCGACCCGTCGAATGCAGCAAACTGTGATAACCCGATGGCGTCTTTCGACTCATTGAGGAAAGGTTTTGACCCGTCGAAACTGGTACACTAGATTGAACAGAACTATTCATCGACCCGTCTAGTGAGGATTTCGACCCATCGAACTCCTCCCCTGCTGTGAGCAGTTTTACTGCAGTCCCCTATTCCGAAACACCGGTTGATGTGTTGATGCCGAGTACCTCTTTGACCCACACAAAGGTCGTTCACAGACCGGTTATGTTTTCATTATGGGAAATACAGCGATTTCTTGGTGATCAACTAAGAAAACTCTTGTTGCTAATTCCTCGAACCATTCAGAAATTATTGTTTTGCATGAAGCGGTTAGAGAATGTGTCTGGCTTAGGTCAGTCATTCATTATATTAGAGGGTCTAGTGGATTACCATCTATTACGAAAGCTCCCACTTGCATCTATGAGGATAATGCAACATGCATTGAACATATGAAGTTGGGTCACATTATGGGTGACAATAAAAAGAATATATTGCCAAAATTCTTCTTCAATCAGCAACAACAGCAGCTGTTGAATATCCATGTGAACTAGGTTGGTTCGGCGGATAATGCTGCGGACTTGTTTACCAAGTCATTACCTAAATCTACATTTGTGAAACATGTAAGACACATTGGTATGCACGAGTTATCTGAACTCCATGACTAAGTTTACAGTCAGGAGGAGTTACATTTTTGTAGACATTAGGGAGAGTGTACGTCACATGTAATAGCGTTTTGTGGTTGATGCGTTGTACTCTATTTTCCTTAGACCAAGCTTTTGTTTTACCCATGAAGTTTTTGTTTGCTTGACGAAGTTTTTAGTGAGACAACAAGTTATGCATCATTCATTAGATCATCGACACAAAGGGAAGTGTTTAAGGAAATTTATTCTCTATAACTTCTGGTGTGTATCTTGTCCTAATTAGATACAGACTAGATTTGATATACATTCAAAGAATCATTGTTATATCGAAACATTGATTACGTTCATTGTCCAGTAGAGTGGCCAAAATATTCCTGAAGCTATATGCTGATGTGCCTCAATTACCAAAATCACAATAAATCATTAAATTCACAAAAGTGTTCAAGTACGAAAACCATATTTGACATGAAAAATCATGACGAAGCTACAGGATAAACCAAAAGTGAAACAAAGAAAACTGGTAACTCGCTGTATTGGTATTCCTCTTCAGAATGCCAGCTTGTAAAATGCTTCGCACCAATAAATACAAATTTCAATGACATAACCTTTTCCTGGACTGCTGTGAACCGATTATAAAGTTCCCAATTTTGGTTTCTCTCTAGGTGTTTTCCTGTCAACGCGTACTCAGGTTCATATTGCACTGCAGCATCAACTTCAATGCTCAATGACCACCGCCACATGTCAATTCAAAGTCTAGTTGCCTGTACTTTTGTCTACTTCGATTAGCCCATCCATAACTTCAAAACTCTATCCTTACCACCAGAAACAACCTTTTCACCATCTGGACTCCAATCAACAGCATAAACCTTTCACAAACAAAATCAAAATGTAACTTAAGTTAACAAATGTCAATATAAAGAGAACATTTGCTAAATGTCCAAGGCTTCTCAAGTATGCAACGGCTCTTTGATTCACTCAACATGCATAAACAAATAGGAGACTTAAATTCCTCGTTTTAACAGTTTCTTAAAGTGATCAACTGATTTAGTTCTAGTCCACTCGATTGTTTTATATGTCTACCCAAGTTCCTATTTATGTGCCATCGGTCATGTAGAGATCCAGAGACTTTGGAAATCTTTGATTTTACACTTGAAAATTATTTACTTCTGTGTTTCTAACTATTCAAGACAGGTACATAATTACATAAACAACTCTGATATGTGGAGAGGCTAGAAGACATGATAAACAACAAGAAAATAAACACTCTTCTCAAACTACACTTACTACAGGAAGATGAACTAAAGCAATAGACATAGCAAGCTATTTTGATTAAATGGTTAGATATTGGCATCTTGCATGTTGCAGGCTCTACAAATGAAAGAATATGTCAACTCTTTTTACAGTCAAGGAACAACATACCTCATCTGCATGGCCTGGGAGATCTTGTTTTAGTTTCATAGTCTTGATATCCCAAACCTGATTAATTGAATTTCAGCATTAGTAAATGAGATATCTCAAGAAAACCCCATTATTAGCATACAATAACACAGTATCCCCACCAAGGTCCTCAGTAAAACAAGACAACAATGACAAAGAACCTCAAAAGCTGGAATCACAAAGGCTGAATACATACATCCATAAAAAACACACTACTTTATTCCAAATAATAATAATAATAATCATCAGTAGATGTTATACCTTGAGAGTGGAATCTTTGCTACCACTCAAAAGTAACCTGCTGTCCGCCGACCAGCTGTGGGGAAAAATACAGTCACGGTTATCCATCAACATAAGCACATCCAGAAAACAGAACCAGTCAACTAAAGTCAGACCTGATCTGGTAAACAGGACCGACATGACCCCGGAGAACTCCAACAAATTTCCCAGTAGTACCATTCCATATTCTAACAGACCTATCAAATGAGGCACTTGCTATCCATTGTCCATCCGGTGAAAAGTAGACATGATTTACAAGCTGTAACGAAACATGTTCAAACTTCAATTATAACCTTCAATGGTAAAAATTTGCAACGTGACTTTATATTTCTATCTTTTTCAAGTATATTTTCACCACAACGATCAGAGCGATCATAGTTGATCAGAAGAGCAAAAAAAAGCATGAGCAACAAAAGAGAACAAACAACATCAGCTTATGTATCTCTTATTAGTAAGCCACCAATCAGTAGTTGCCAACATTGACACAGTGACACTACAATGAAGATCCATCTTGCATTGAACTATGTGGGAATCGATTTCCTTTAGATGTCAGCAACAATGTTACTGAATAGAAATAAAAGGGCCTAGTTTGCTCCTTCTAAAAAATGTTTTTATCATATTAACGAAAACAGAAGCAGTATGAAAACTTGTTGCCTAGCATACGTTTGCAACAGTTGTCATCACAACTTGAACCCAAAAGAATACAGCGTGTTTGCGAACAAGTTTTGCCATCATTTTCAGACACCTGATCTTTAGGAAGAACAAGGAATATAATTTCAAACAAATGAAGAACATAAATTTAAAGATAAGATGGATGGATACAATATTCATCAAATAAAACCTGCATTCCCATGACACACAGAGACAAGCTGAACATCTTACATGCTGATACAGAAGAACTTTGAACATTTTAACAACGGGGATAAGCAATTAATAGCGCAAATATCATATACTTTTACCTGTTGATGACCGGTCAAGCGAGCTTTGGGTTGTTTGCTGACAAAAGGCTCCCATAGAAACATAGTAAAATCATCAGATCCGGAAACCAACCTTTCAGGAGCTTTGCCTTTCATTTTGTTATACCTTTCCAAAGCTACCTATATGTCATGAGATGAATGGAGAAAAAAATAAATTAAAAAGCAATAACACCATGGAATGATAGATGAGGAAGGGGGACGAAAAAAAGAAGAAACGAAGGTATTCGTAGAATCTTTTAAACTTGCAAAAATGGTATGAAAATTAATTCTTCATTATCATATGTGCTTGAGTAAGTCATCAAACAAGAAAGAAAAAAATGAGATCAAGTTTAAAAAAATAATAATTAAACAAAAAGATACAAACAAACACCAACAGCCACAACATGTTGTGTTTTGGCTCGTTGATCCAGTCTAGGAAAGGATTCAGGATACAAGTCCTTGTCTAGCAAGGAATGGAGTTAGCTTAGTTTTTCTATAAGTCCTAGGAGAGTTAGTTTATCCTTTGTTGGTTAGGATTTATGTATAGACTTAAGGTTAACTCTATTAGGATTAGGATTCCTTTTCCCATGATGTATTGGCAGCTTCTATATCTATATATAGAACTGCTGGGGGGTTTTCTAAAGCAAGGGCAGAAAGAGAGCAAGTGAGATAAAAAACAAGAGCTAAGAGTGATTGAGAGATAAGAACTAGATTGAAGGGTTTGGGAGATCTACAATAAGTACTTGTAATCACTTAATTTTTCATAGTGCTAGTGAATCTCTCAAGAGAGATCACAAAGTGGACGTAAGCTATAGTTTTAGCTGAACCACTCTAAATTGCTGTGTTTGTTTCTGCTTTCGGTATTCATCTGTTTTAGTTTGTTTAGTCGTAAAACCACAGAAGATCTAGGAGGCGCTTACACTATACAACACGCACAGGTGATGACATCTGATTGACTATCTAATGTACAATACCATATTAAGAAATTATTCAACTAACTACAAAGAATAAAACTATCAGGACTAATAAAAGTTTAAAAACAGCGTAAACATTCACCTTTTTCATTTCCTCGGGAGATGAATATTGCTTGCCAGTGTGATCATATGCTCCAGTACGAAGAACATATTCCGTACTCAATGCAAGAGAGTTGATCCAGTGGCCATGACCCTAAAATCATATAGCATCACAGAATCAGTTAAACTCAAAAAATTGTCTTCCAACATTACAAAAGCTTAAGTTCAAATGAAAGAAAATGGATTCTGAGGTTTATAAACACACCCATTGAACAATGCAACTAAATGCCATGAACATGACCAATCTAAATACCTTGCCAGAAAATCTCTTATCAAGAGAGAAATAAGAGAGGAGAAGATACAACAAAACCAAATCATCGGTGCGAGCAATTCAATGGGTATTGGAATGAATTACACAAAAACCCCTTACCAGCTCCAAGCACTCTTTGAACCTTCTTTTTTCAGAAAACCAAACTGCTCTACTATGGCTAGTGATAACAAATAAGATGCCATTCAAGAATAAAACACACTCATGATACAATTACAAATTGCTAAATCTCTAGCAATTCATGATCAATCGCTAAAGCCTTGCAGGAGTCTTTGAAGACAACAAATTTTCTACTCACCATGAAAACATATACTTTGGTATTTATTAACATGAGACTTCATCAACCGAGTAAGCCAGAAGAAAGCAAAAATAGCAAAATGACATATTTGGTATCTGGAATTACAACAAGAGACAATGCAGAAAAAAAATAGCGACTGAACTCATCATGGCCTGTAAGATGTATTACTACCTTCAATTCACGGATCAGCTTCCCCTGTGTTGTCTCCCATACCTTGATTGTACAATCCTGGGATCTGTGACGGGTAAAGTGGAGAAGTTACAGCAGGTCTGAGGAAATCCAGCTTAACCATGTATCTTGAAATAGACAAGCTAGTAGTATTGATTTTCAAATGAACAAACTCAATCATCTCTTAGATGATTGAAGAATCATCTAAGAGTTGATTGAAAAAGGCTTTTACACGATTAAGAACCATTCATACTTTAATGTTGTTAAACATTCAAGTTGAATTTTGTACTATCTTAAAAAACACATAAACATCACTATAGAAAAAAAGTATACCCAGTATATATAAAACCATCTCCACCCCATTTTACACAAGTTATTGCCAGTGTGTGTCCACTAAGACATATTACGGATTTCTTCAAAGTGACGTCCCATATGCGTGCATCACCATCCTTCCCAGCACTTACAAAGCGTCTACATGGAGCATTAAGGTGGACAGGTTCCCAAGAAATTCCAGTAATCCATTTCTTGTGTCCCTAACACCCATGGAAGAACAAAAATCAAGTTTTGATTAAAAGAAAATGTCCAATAATATGACTACGAAGATTCTCAAAGGAAAAAGTAACTTTAGGATGTTTATTTTAAAAATCCTATTCTAATTTCGGCTCTCTCAAACAATAAATTTTTCATCAAACATGTCAGAATCTTGAAGGATAGAGAACTTACAGTGAGTGGATTTCCTGATGGTTTTCCTGTTTGTGGATCCCAACATTGAAGTTCTCCAGACTTGCTCCCACTAACAAGATACTTGCCGTCGGCAGACCATGCAATACAAAGAACCCAATTCTTATGTCCTGAACAAGACAAGATCTTGTGTTATGCAAATAAATAAGAAATATTGTAAAATGACAGAAGAATTTGGAAACAGAGATGAAAATCAAATCGATTTATTCTCACCCTATATCATACTGCATACATAATGCCATAATTTTCGTTACCATAAGAACCCACAAGAATATATAACAAAATATTGGGATCAGTAAAAGAAAATCAAAACAACATCGTAACAAGTTCTCTCTTCTGTTATTCAATGTACAAAGTAATGCAATGTTCAGATGATATACGGACAAGAAAAGTCTGAATCTGAAATAGCAAACCTGTACATGTGTACATAGGTGTCTGAGTATTAAGATCCCATAGTCGGACAGTGGTATCACCAGAACCACTTGCCAACTGTCGACCATCAGGACTAAAAGCAACTGAAAGTACAGCTTCTGAGTGACCTGCAGTAATCACGATAGAAGGGAGTCAAGGAACAAAAATGTGATTCCAAGCTGCATATCAGTGACAAGGTTGACATTCACTGAGAAAATCCACAAAGAAAATGACCAATTGAAAGGACTAGTTGGGTTCCTCATCAAGATATAAAACAATTGGTTCAGACTTCAGATGAATTTATAGTATTAAATAAATAAATTGGATCATTGGGGTTGATTTATCTTCCAAATAATTCAATAAATAAAAAATAAATGTGGGGATTACAAGAATGTATTTGCCTATTTTCAATAAAGCAATGACTATTTGGTCACAAATACGGCCTCAGTGAACATGGGTTGAGAGAGACAGCCATACCAGCAATTGTGGCCGAGCAACGATGGACAGGACGAGTCCGGAAAATAGCTTGTGGCTGATAAACGATTTTGAGTACCTTCTCCACAGATACTGCGAAAGAAATATACTAGTAAATAAAAGACCACGCACTGAAATCTTACACAATCATGGCAGTTGAAATGTTAACAAGTATTTCACTCATTATTTAATTGAAATGTTAACTAGTATTTCACTCATTATTTAACTAACTTTTGTTGTCCGTCGCATACTGGCCAAGCGTCTGGACAAGTTCCTTATCTGCTATATAGAAAGTGTAAGGCAGCTTCTCCTCCTGAGCAAACCAAGAAAACCGACAGTTACTCATAAGACAAGTATCCAAAACCAAATTCACATAAACCAGAATCAACAAAAATAAATAAAAATCAATGCTTGCTAACATAATCATCAAACTATCAACAAACACAACTTCAATGCGTCACAATACATGAACCATATATCAAATTGGGTACTTGGTAAAATTCATAAGCTTGCAAAATTACGTGAAACCAAAACAAAAGCTTGAAACTTTAGCAGACTATGCAGACTATAGTAGCTGAATTTATCAAAAGCTTTGAGGGGTTGTGGCTTACTTACTGTGTTGTTAAGAAGCTGATTGACGATTTGTTGAAGTTGTAAAGGACCAGTGTTTTGAGGAAAGTACATGGGCTTTCCTAATGGTGTGTCTTCTGGGTCCGTTAGAAGACACATGACTGTCTTCCCAGATGCTGCTGCTTCGTCTTCCATGGTTATTGCTTGGTTTCGAAATGGGGCAGACGACGAAGGACTGTGTCGTAGTAGTAGGGTTTAAGCATTTCATTGTTGTCATCAAATTTTAGGGTTTATATATGTTTACTCGCTTTTGGATGTATGGGTTTTTGGGCCTGGGTCAGACTAGAACCCGTTAACCAACATCAAACCCAATCATCTTTATTAGGTCCAACTCATAATTTGACTAAAGGAGTGAAATTGGCACCTCAATAATGTACAAACCATACCCTTTTTCTTCACACTTCATTGAAATTAGTCAAATTACACACATGGAAAATGAGAAAGAAAGAGGTGTGATTTGTAATAAAGGGGGTGTCAATTTCACCTCCATTTGGCAAATTGACAACTTAGACATTTATGAATTTATCGCTTTAGGCTATTGATGGAACATCTGTTATCATTTTGGTTATAATGTTAAGTTTAGACATTAAAAAAATTATCACCGATAAAACTTACGAGAGTAATATCATCACATTGCTTTGGAATAAAAATAGAAGCCTGAGAAGAGAGAGTAATGTAAATATAGACATATAGGAGAGAACGATAACCGAGAGAAAGTCACAAAACCAATGAACAAAGGAGAATATTTCGAAAATCAACATATTATCTTTGTATCTAAGTTTGACAAAGTAATAAAATAATATTACAATACACAATCACTACCACATATTGACTCATTGCCGGTGACTTTTAAGTCGCCGGCAATGTTTTTGGACATTACCGGCGATTTTTGCCGGAAAAATCGCCGGTAATGTCTCTCTTTTTTGACATTACCGGCGACATACATGTATGTCGCCGGCAATGTCTCGATGGTAATGTAAAAAAAAAAAAAAAAGGCATTGCCGGCGACATACATTTATGTCGCCGGTAATGTCAAAAAAAAAAAAAAAGACATTACCGGCGACATAAATGAAGTCGCCGGCAATGTCTTTTTTTTTTTTTTTACATTACCGGCGATTTTTCCGGCAAAAATCGCCGGCAATGAGTCAATATGTGGTAGTGAATAGTTATAAAAATGATACTTTTATGACGTTAATGACCGAAATTTCTATTTGCCCAAGTACGAGGAGTGATTATAACAATCTATTTTTCTTTTTAATTGGGTATGTTCCCCAAATTATGTTCAAATCACTTCAATGATGTCAAAAAAGGTCAGACACCATTATGCAATGCACGCTTCAGATGGGCCGAGAATCTGTGTGCCGGACTTAAGAATCTTAAAGCCTTGAATTACCTTGACAGAGTAAAAAAAAGGTAAATAAACCTCATGTGGAGCCAAAAAGCCGGCAAACAAGAATGACTCACACTCGCTGACAGATCAATCCTTCTTCAAAGATGAAAACTTTACATCATTGGAGGCTTTGATTACTTCACACACTGGACAAAAAATATTAGAATTTCTAAACCAAAATAAGTTGATTAATTATTAAAGGAAAATAAATTATAGAAGGCTCTTAAGTTTTCAAAGAATGGTGGAGAACTCTAGAAGGTTCATGAATCAACATTTATGGTGGAAGGCACTAATGAAGATCTAGAGGGTTTCTCTTTAGCCTATATATAGAGAGGTCATTGGCTCATTCCATCATCTCATCTCATCAATGAAAGATCATCTTACTCTAAGAAGTAGAGAGTTTCCACTCCTAGTTGAGAGTGTTGTAATAGTTAGGGAAGAAAATAAGAGTGAGAGAGATTTTCCTTCAAGAGCACCTTGAGGTGCTCTTGAAGTTGTGTATCTTTTGTACCCATAACTTTGATAGTGGAGGTTCTTGTTGTTGCTGCCCCCGTGGATGTAGGCAACTCACCGAACCACGTTATATTCAGTGTTCTCTACCTCCTACTCTTTTATTTCCTTGCATATTTCTTTTTTGTGGTTTAAGTTATTACTATTTTCATTCTACTATTTTTACCTAATAGTGGTATCAGAGCAATTTGGTTGTGTTAGATTGAAAGGTGCAAGAAGTACCATGGTTCGACTCAACCACTCAAATTAGATTACATGGAAGCCGAGAATGGAGGATATACTCTATTGCAAGGATTTGCATGAGCCTATTGAAGGAGCAGAAGCCAAGCCAGAGACTAGAAATGATGCAAAATGGAAGAAGTTGAATCAGAAGGCCATCGGTCACATTCAAGAATGGGTGGATGATAGTGTGTTCCACCATATGTCTAACGAAACCGATGATCATTCCCTTTGGTTGAAGTTGGATTCGTTGTTCGAGAAAAAGACAGCCTCCAAGAAAGCATTTCTTATGAAGGAGCATGTCAACATGAAGTATCGAGACGGTGTGAAGGTGACCGAGCATCTCAACAACTTCCAAAGCATCATTAATCAATTGGCTACAATGGATATGAAGATTTATGATGAGATGCAAGCATTGTTGCTTCTTGGTTCATTGCTTGATAGTTGGGAGACCTTTGTGATCACTGTAAGTAACTTTGCTCCTAATGGTGTATTATATATGGATAATGTTAAAGATAATATGATGAATGAAGAAACAAGGAGGAGGTCATCAAGTTCCGACAATAGCCAAGTATTTGTTGCCGGAAATCGAGGAAGAAGCAAAAGGAGAGGTCCCAACTGAGATCGTGGAAGGAGTGCTAGCCGTTCTAGGACAAGATTCAATGGAAAATGTCATCATTGTGGTATCTACTGTCACATGAAGAAAAATTACAACAAATTGAAGAATGACAAGAAGGAAGGGAAAGATGGCCATGCAAACCAAAAGAAGGAAGACACTACAAATACTACTGTTGTTGTAACTCATCAAGAGTGTGAGTTTCTTTGTCTTGATGATGAATGCCTACATGTTGATGAAGATAAAGGATTTCAATGGGTAGTTGATTCTGGAGCATCTTTCCATGCCACGGCGCGCTCGAAATTCTTTACCACATACAAAGCTGGAGACTTTGGGACGGTGAAGATAGGTAATGATAGTTACTCGACGATTTCAGGAATCGATGATGTTTGTTTTGAGACCGATTTAGGCTAGAAGTTGTAGTTGAAGGATGTGAGGCATGTTCCAGGTCTACGTCTTAATCTAATGTCAACCGGTGTGCTTGACCGACTAGGATTTCATCATCACGGTGGTGATCAAAAGTGGAGGCTTACCGAGGGATCGCTAGTAGTTGCAAGAGGGAAGATGTGTTGCACCATTTACAATACCTATAGCAAGATTCTCAATGGCGGGGAGCTAAACATAGTAGATGATTCGCCAAATCTATGGCACAAGATACTTGGCCACATGAGTAAGAATGGACTACAAGTCTTGGCAAAGAAGTCGTTGATCCCTTATGAAAGAGGTACCTCACTTGATGCTTGTGATTATTGTGTAGTTGGTAAACAACACAAATTAAGTTAGTTTTGCAAGCACATTTACAAGAAAACAAAATGTTTTAGATCTTGTGCATTCAGATGTATATGGTCCCAAAGAAGTAGAATCACTTGGCAATAATAAATATTTTGTTACTTATATCAATGATGCTTCACGTAAATTTGGGTTTATTTGTTGAAATCAAAATACCAGGTGTTTGAAACCTTTAAGGAGTTCCATGTCATGGTGGAGAGGGAGATTGGAAAAACCCTCAAGGGCATCCGAAGTGACAATGAAGGAGAATATACTTCGCACAAGTTTAGGGACTATTGCCGAAATCATGGCATCCAACATGAAAAGACTATTCCTTATACTCCGCAACATAATGGTGTAGTTGAGAGGCTGAACCGCACCATTTTGAAGAATGTGAGATGCATGTTAAAGACTGTGAACCTGTCAAAGAAGTTTTGGGGTGAAGCTATGACAATTGCTCGTTATCTTATCAACCGAACGCCATGTGTACCGTTGAATTTTGAGACTCCTGAAGGCATATGGACCGGTAAGAGCATTTCATACTCTCACCTGAGAGTGTTTGGGTGCAAAGCTTTTGCACATGTACCCATGGAGAAAATATCGAAGCTAGATGACAAGGCTACGTCGTGCATCTTTCTTGGATATGGCAATGAGGAGATGGGCTATCGGTTGTGGAATCCAAAGACCAAAAAAATATTCATAAGCAAAAATGTTGTGTTCCACGAAGATCAAACTGTTGTAGATCTTAACAAAGAGGTAGTTGATAATGCAGAAGGTCTCACCTATGAGTCATCACCATTGCAACTAGAACCCAGTGGCAGACCTCAGGAAATTGTAAATGAAGCTGCACCTGAGATGGCTGAAGCACCTGAGGGGGTTGGAGCATCTAATGCAGAATTAAATCCTCAACCTAAAGATAATGACCAAGAGGATCATGGGCAGGGGGAGCAGGTGGAGAATAATCAATTGTAGCCAGAGAATGCCCAAGAACCAGTTAGAAGATTGAATAGAGTGCCAAAGTCAAGTACCAAGTATCCTTCATCGCAGTATATCTTGGTGACCAGTGATGGAGACAATCCATTTTTCAGATATATTCTATTAACTAGCGATGGAGAACCTGAAAGCTTTGAGGAGGTAAAGACTCATGCCGATGCAGATAAGTGGATGTTGGCAATGAAATCAGAGATGGAGTCCTTATTTAAGAATGGCACCTACGACTTGGTGGAGCTTCCAAAAGGCAGAAAAGCTCTCAAAAATAAATGGGTGTTCAAGTAAAAGAGAGACGAGAATGAACAACTGACAAAGTTCAAGGCTCGTCTGGTTGTCAAAGGCTTTGGGCAAAAGCAAGGAGTAGATTTTGACGAGATATTCTCACCAGTCATCAAAATGACTTATATTAGAGTTATTCTAGGCATGGATCTTGAGGTGGAGCAATTAGATGCGAAGACTGCATTTCTCCATGGTAATTTGGAAGAAGAGATATATATGGAGCAACCAGAAGGTTTCGAGGTTGAAGGAAAAGAACACATGGTCTGCAAGTTGAAGAAAAGCTTGTACGAGATGAAATAAACACCAAGGCAGTGGTACAAGAAGTTTGACTCATTCATGGTGAGTCATAGGTACAAGAGAACCGATGCAGATCCTTGTGTGTACATCCAACAGTTCATTGGAGGTAACTTCATAATTTTGTTACTGTATGTTGATGATATGCTGATTATTGACCAAGATGCTTCTATGACTCGCAAGTTGAAGGTCGATTTGTCAAAGTCATTTGACATGAAAGACTACGACAAGCCAAGCAAATTTTGGGCATGGAGATTACTTGTGATAGGAAGGGAAGAAGATATCGGTGTCACATGAGAGGTATATTGAACGGTACTTGAAAGGTTCAACATGAAATGAGCTAAACCAGTGAGCTCACCTCTAGGTAACCACTTTCAGCTAAGCCGGAGGTTATGCCCAACCACACAAGAGGAGAAAGACAAGATGACCAGTATTCCATACTCATCTGCTGTTGGTAGTCTCATGTATGCTATGGTATGCACTCGCCCAGACATAGCACATACAGTTGGTATTGTTAGTAGATATCTCTCTAACCTTGGTAGGGAGCATTGGGAAGCTTTTAAGTGGATACTCAGATATTTGAGGGGACCTCAAAGTTGTGTTTATGTTTTGGTGGAGGAAAGCCGATTCTAGAAGGTTTCACAAATGCTGACTTAGCAGGAAGCCTTGATAATAGAAAGTCCACTTCTGGATACTTATTCACTTTTTCTAGGAGAGCTGTGTCATGGCAGTCCAAGTTACAGAAGTGTGTTGCTTTGTCCACCACAGAAGCCGAGTATATAGTAGCAAATGAAGCCGGAAACGATATGATATGGCTACAAAGATTTGTCAAAGAATTGGGTGTGAAGCAAGATGCATATGTAGTGCATTGTGACAGTTAGAGTGCGATTCACTTAAATAAGAATTCAGTGTATCATCTCCGCACTAAGCACATTGATCTCCGGTATCATTGGATCCAAGATGCATTGTCAAAGAAACTTCAATTGAGAAAAACTTACACCAGCAAGAATTCATCAGACATGTTGACAAAAGTTGTTACGCAGCATAAGTTGGAGTACTGCAGCAAGTCTGTTGGGATGAACTCCAAGTAGAAGTCATGCACCACCCCGGTTGGTTTGGAAGGGGAGATTGTTAAAATTTCTAAACCAAAATAAGTTGATTAATTATTAAAGGAAAATAAATTGTAGATGGCTCTTAAGTTTCCAAAGAATGGTGGAGAGTCCCAGAAGATTCATGAATCGACATTTATGGTGGAAGACACTAATGAAGATCTAAAGGGTTCCTCTTTAGCCTATATAAAGAGAGGTCATTGGCTCATTCCATCATCTCATCTCATCAAAGAAAGATCATCTTACTCTAAGAAGTAGAAAGTTCCCACTCCTAGTTGAGAGTGTTGTAATAGTTAGGGAGGAAAACAAGTGTGAGAGAGGATTTTCTTCAAAATGTGCTGTTGAAGTTGTATATCTCTTGTACCCATAATTTTGATAGTGGAGGTTCTAGTTGTTGCTGCCCTGTGGACGTAGGCAACTCGCCGAACCATGTTATATCCGGTGTTCTCTACCTCATACTCTTTTATTTCCTTGCATATTTCTATTTTGTGGTTTGAGTTATTGCTATTTTTATTCTACTGTTTTTACCCAACAGTGGTATCCCCATGTGCAAAAGCATGTCCAATTTCACAACCCAATTGCTGATTCTGGTTCTTGTACTTGTACCACTAGCAGCTCTATCAGAACCAGAAACAGTTGAGGCTTTGCTGCGCCATCTGGACTCCAAGCGCTCATCTGCTTCAGTACAAGAAGCTGCAGCAAAAGCTGTCCTCAAACTACTTCTTCCTACCCATTACACAGTTTCCACTTCAACATTGTCCCCAAGGTAGTGTTTTGCTCACAGTCAATTTTGGGTCTATATTCATATGCTTGGAAATTTAGTATTGTTGCATGTTGTGTTATTTCATTATAATTGAGTGTGCTGATTGTTTGATAATCTGAATGTCAGGATGTTTGTGGTGTACACGGCTGCTTTGTGTTTATACAATCACAATTTGTCAATTCCAAATGGCCCTAAAATAGAGTATGTTGTTAAAGTTTTTGTATTTTCGAATGTTGGTTGCTTTGTTTTCCAATTTGACACCTCGGTTTCCAATACAGACCATAAGCCTTTATGTAATTTAATGATTTTGGGTTATGTAGGTAGACCATGCAGGTGTGTTTTTATGTTATTTCATCTCTGATAATCTGAAATTGGATGATTTATGTTAATATGAAGTGAAGATTAAAGCTAGATGAAGTCTTAGTATGTCTCAAGTGTTTTGGCATATTGATAAAGGGCATATTATGTCTCAGAGTCTTAAGCATCGTATATCCATCTTCCTAGCTATTACTGGCGTGTCTCCACTTGTTCCACTTACTATTTTAGCTCTTGAGTACTCGTTTGTTCAGTGATTGGAGGTGAAGCACCTTATGTGGCTCCTTTGTATATTGTGCTGGTTTGGTTTTGCCTAAATCTTAAGAGTATTTCTGTCCCATAACTTTGTTTTTGTTGTGTTTCCATGAATCTGTGCCAACATTCTTTCCCCATAGAACTGCTAAGTAAAAGAGTTTGCTGGATAATTAATTCATTTCGTATCGTATATTTAGACAATGCATGATACCTGTTTCATATTGAAGAGAGTATGACTAAAGTTGCAACTGTAAAGTATATAAATATTACGGTTCACCGCAGTTGAAATTGCATCTGGCCTCCATTGGTATTTGAAGTATTGGTGTGGCGCCCATGTTTCTTGGGACAAGACCGGTGGTGTTCAATTAGCTTCTATACCCGATCCAGGATCGCTACCCTTGGTAAAAGATGAGGGATTGAAAATCCAACGGTCTGTCCCGTGGAACTATTACCAAAATGTTGTTACATCCAGTTGTGAGTAGCGGTTCTTCGTATGTGGTTTCATTTTCAATCAAATTGACTATCATTATTTGGTCTTGGGTCTTTGAGAGTTAAAAAGGGTGGATGCGGTCATGAAGCTTTCTCATATATTTGAGAGGGTAAAAAGTATACAATCGTACCCATGTTTGCATTTAGATTTATTATTTTAATTTTATAATTCGAACCTTAATTGGCAGTAACCCACATGGGGGATGAAACCTAATCATGAAATGAATAAAGCCAACCGAGTATCAACAAAATGACATGACATGTAGACATGATGTACATTATTTGATTTATGCTATTTGACATTTGCAAATCATTGAACGATTAATTCCTCTTTGCAGATTCCTTTGTTTGGTGGGATTGGGAAAGATGGCACAAAGAAATTGACTGGATGGCTCTTCAAGGGATTAACCTGCCTTTAGCATTCACAGGGCAAGAATCAATTTGGCAAAAAGTTTTCATTGCAAGTGATAACTGATCTTGCGAGTAAGTGTCCATCTAATTGTAGGCTTCTGCATAATAAATCTGTCATCATATTGATCTTTCTTATACAAGTTTCTTCATCGATCATTGTACATGTCTCCAATATTAAGCGAAGGGAACGTGAAACCTTATGTGAACCACAAGAGACATTGAGAACTTAAACTTTTGGGGTCTATCAACAATAGCTTGCATACACGTTCATATGTTTTTGCAACTAGTAATACAATTATAATATCTAATTCCCAATTGTAGCAATATAACTGTTTTCTTTTTATATAGTTTCTGAACACAGCCTTTTGTTTTATAATTGGGATTTTAGATATAATTTCTAAGTATCAGAAAAAAAATGTATGCTGCTTCCCCTGCTTAAAGGTTAAACAAACAATTGACGCAGCGGAGTATATAGGTTAACAAACGTTAATTCTAAAAGGAACAAAGTAGCCTAAAATCCACTATACTAGTTCTCGAATCCACGGGAATTTCTGGAATCCACAAGAGTTTTGAGAAGAACTCAAAGGTTTTATTTTATAAAATATCAAAAGTTAATAGTACAATGGTTTAAGGAAGCTTATATATGCATCTACCTGAAAGAGTTCTAAACCTAATCAACAATAACTCCCAAGACTTACAAAGAAAGTAAACAATCTATCATATTAGGAAAATAAATCTATCATAAAAGAAAATAAAGAACCTAATACCACTAAATCCTGAATCAGACTACGTAAACAACATTTAATAGCTTATATTCGCAGAGCGCACTAAAGTGAGTCTTGAAGATTTCGTCATTCCCATTCTGGAAAGGTATTATTCGTCCAAAACAGAGATTCTGGCCCAAATTGGCTTCTATCCGACTGAACAGTTCAAACCCGAGTTTTGCTCGTGCTACCCGAAATGTCCAATACCATGATTTCTTTAATACCTCAGAAGCTAGTAACCTCATAAAACACGAATTACCAATTAGCCAATAACTCTTCTCTAATTTTACTCATCTTCGGCTAAATCAACCTCCTCTTTGTTCTACACCAGTCTCCTCTTCTTTACAAGAACTTGCCCTCGAGTTTCTCCTAAAATAAGAATAATAATGTACAAGCAAGACATTTGACAAATAACTAAGGAGAAAAACATGAGGATTCTGATTCAAACCTTCATACTTTGACGGGATAACCATAAAATCAACACCATTGATAAGTTTATCATATGCATGATGATAGTCTTCCTCAATTTGTGTAGATTTTTCTTGCTCTTCAATTGTGGCTTTGAGTTCCAGTTGGTCCGCTTGAGGCATATGTAAATCTTCCTCTTCATATTCTTCTTGGCTCTCAAGGTTGAATTCTTGAATAGCTTCTTGAGACTCCAAGGTTTCTTGAACATTAAAAACCATGTCTACATGAGCAATTTCATACCTAACCTCTTCATGAACAATTTACTCAAGAGCTTCTTCTTTCGGATGCTCCATATTTTCTTGCGGTAAAGAAGAAAACTCTTTGAACTTTAACTCCTTGTAAATCCTCGAAGGGTAATTCTTTATTGAAAAATCTCTAGGCAAAATTTTTTCTCTAAGAAGACATTTCATCTTCTTCCATGTGTGGACCTTTGTTTTTCCTTGTCTTGTTCGGGAAATCTGTAATTGATCCCACCAGTCAGAGGCGCTACCCTTCAGCTTTCGAGCAACCATCTTCACTTGCTTGTATTTAGGAACCTCCATGATCTTGAAAATCCTCTCCATCTATACCAACCAATCAAGAAAATCCTCCAACTTCATATGCCCCGAGAAAGTTTGAATCTGTACCTTAACCTGGTAGTTTTTCTTTTCGTCACCACCTCCCGTAGTTGGATCAACGCTCATCTCTTCCAACAACTTCTTGAACTCTCCCATCAGTTGGGTTGTGATTTGAGTTGTTAATTGAGTTGTTAATGCATTCAGAACTGCCCTAGTAACATGAGTTTCGTCAGCCATGGATCGTTACATTAACGATAAGAGATAAAGTAAACCTGCTCTTATACGACCTGACGCAGCGGAATATATAGGTTAACAAGGGTTAAACCAAAAAATAACAAAGTATCCTAGAATTCACTAGACTAGTTTTCGAATCCACGAGAATTTTTGGAATCCACTAGAGTTTTGAGAATAAATCAAAGTTTTTTTTTATAAAATATTAAAAGTTAATAGTACAATGGTTTAATGAGGCTTATATATGCATCTATATGAAAGAGGTCTAAACCTAAACAAGAGTAACTCTCAAGACTTAGAAAGAAAATAAACAATCTATCCTATTAGGAAAATAAATCTATCATGAAAAAAAAAACCTAATACCACTAAATCCCGAATTTGATTATATAAACGATATTTAATGACTTATATTCGTAGCACTCACTAAAATGAGTCTTGAAGATCTCGTCGTCCCCATTTTGGAAAAGTATTATTCGTCCAAAACGGAGATTCTGGCCTAAAATTGCTTCTATCCGACTGAACAGTTTAAACCCTAGTTTTGCACGTGTTACCCGAAATGTCCAAACACCATAACTTCTTTAACCTCATAAAACACAAATTATCAATTAACCAATAACTCTTCTTTAATTTTACTCCTTTTTGACTAAATCGACCTCCTCTTTGTCATATCAACAATATATGCTTTCTAAGTACTGTATCATTCATGACCTCATCATTTTTCTGATTCGGGTTTCGATATTCTGTCCTCTTTAACTAATCCTTAGCGCTTTGTTCTTCATATATGAGAACTGTATCATTGTTACCCATCATTACGGCGACCCTTTAATTTTTTATTATCAGTCCTTGCTGGATACATAGTAGCTACATCCAGCTCATAGAGGATTTTTTTACAAGGCCTGATATAGTACGGTTTTAACATTTTTCTGCATATCTAAAGAGTGGACGTATGCTTTCCAAGTACTAAAGCACTGTAATATGATACTTCTCATCAGGCTGTAATTTCTGTGACTAGAAAATTGATATCGTAGGATTTTAATATTAGTAGAGAAGAGTTGAATGATTTCTTCGGTGGACCTGCCTTCCTTGCATGGGCTCGCATGGGAAATTTGCATGCGTATGTGGAGGTGATATTAGAATCTCTCAAGTAGATGGTGTTTGTACACTAAATGGTTGATTCTGTATTTCGGTGTAAATAATTTGGGATTAATATTATTACAGGCGGGGTGGACCATTATCACAAAGCTGGTTGAATCAGCAACTGGTTTTGCAGAAACAGATATTATCCCGAATGTTAGAGTTAGGCATGACTCCAGTCCTGGAAATTACCCTTAACCATAATGTTATACCAACACCTGATTAAAACAAGTACTATATGTGACGAAGTATATTACTGGCAAACATAATGTGATTGTGAATTTCTGATAATGCAGCTGCTCATCTGTAATCTCTTCTTTGCTCCAGTGCTGCCGTCATTCTCTGGAAATGTCCCTGCTACACTGAAGAAGATTTATCCTTCAGCAAATATAACAAAACTAGGAGACTGGTATACCATGTTTTTATCTCTATTTTTATCAAAATAACTGTATTTTTGTTTATAAAAAGTGACCCCACAATGTCATATATGAGCCCGATCCCACTGTCCTATGTGACTTGAATAGTTTATGAGTTTCTTTAGCTAGAAAATTTGTTTCACATGCTATGGTTAGAAGAAATAATAGTCAGATCCACATTTTTCATTTGCCATGCCATTTTGAGTTTTTGACTTCCATTGATGAAATTTTCTTTTATCATGTACTATGGATGTTGCTATCTAAGGTTTTCCCTATCTTTTAATAAGGAACACTGTTAACGGTGATCCCCGTTGGTGCTGTACGTACCTTCTTGATCCTTCTGATCCGTCGTTTGTTGAAATTGGAACTGCTTTTATTAGGCGACAAATTGAAGGCGTGTTTCAATGTTTATTTCTTACGGGTGCTTTAATTTTTCTTATTAAACTTTATAACTAATTACTAATGTTATAAGATATTTGATGTTCCTAGTTATGGTGGAGATCACAGAATATGACAGTATAACTTATCGAGAGATGTAATAGGATTATTTTTCTGTTTGTACATCTTGTACTCTCCTATATCTATATATATATAGGAGTTGCTTCTTCATTAATAAAGTTACACAATTCATTGTTTCACATTATTCTCTCTACATTCTTAATTCCTAAAATACGTTATCAGCACAAAGCCCTAAATCGAGCACCGCCGCCGACTCCACCGCCGCCGACCACCGCTGTGATCCCGAAGAGAAAAGAAGAAGAAAAAGAATTGTTCTGTAATCAAACAACGAGTAAGTTTTTACAAACTCAACTTTGTCTTTTTCAAAATAACCTACTCTTTTGGGAAATTTGAATTTTTCCGTAGGGATTTCGGGATAACATCTCATCCCTCATTTCTACACCGCACCTTTCTTGAAGGTGGACATTTTTGGAACTAAAAGCGTTCCCACATGAACTAAGAGCGTTCATGAGTGAACTAAAAGCATTCACAAAATCGATTTGAACTAAGAGTGTTCATAAAGAAAAGCATCGATTAAGACGAACAAAGATTGTTCGCGAGACCACATATGTCAAAGTGAAGTATTAATCCAAAGACGATTGGAAAACTAATTAGTTGTCGAGGAAGTCTTTTACGACTGCGAAACTAATATATCTTCTGTTTTATTTTCAGGATGTCTGAAACAAAACTCAATTTTGGTAAATTGGATCAAAAAGGCATCGAGTATCCTCATTGGTGTAGAGATGTCAAGAATGCGTTGACAGCAAAGTCTAAACTCCCCACGATTGAGCTAAATAATCCAGATCTCGCGTTTCCACCAACATTAACTGCGAAGGCGCAGGCTATCATCATTATGAAACGTCATATAGAGGCACCACTGCTATGGCAATACTTGAATGTAAATGACCCTAAAGCATTGTTGGTAGCACTTGCCGAGAGATTTGAAAATATCGCAGACACCCTACTCTCGGATCTGAAAGACAAGTGGACCCATATTAGGTTCCAAGACTTCAAGAGCATAGCAGATTTTGATGCTGAAATGCTCAAGCTTCGATCCATGCTTCAATACTACAATAAGGATGTGACTGAAGCAAATATGCTTGAGAAAACCCTCTTTACATTCCCGGTCGCTGCAAGGATACTTGTAAACCAATACCGTAATGAGATACAGACCAGGAATATCACAACGTACAATCAGCTTATACAGATTCTGTCTGTTGTAGAGAAGCAGGATAATGTACTTGTGAACAATAGTTCAAGGCCTTTGGGGACAAAGAGAGTTCTTGAAGCGAACTATGGAAGCGCAAGGCGCAAGGAGCAAGGAGCGGAACCCTAGAAGAAAGGGAAAACTTGAAGGACATCAAGGTCCCTACAACCGCCCAGAGACGGACCACGGATCACGTGGGAACCGTGAGAGGGGAGCCACCAAGGGAGGCCGTGGAGGCCACGGTGGCCGAGGAAGCCAAAGAGGTGACGCCGCTGTTGACAAAGGCAAGGCCAAAGTCCAACAACCTCAAGACAAGGGAGAAAAACGCGGTGATGGATTTTGCCACAGGTGTGGAGCAAGCGACCACTGATTCAGGAACTGTAGAACAAGCAATGGACTTGCAGATCACTACAAAGCCTACCGCGAAAAGCTTGCATTAGAAGCTCACTACAACAAAACAAAAGATAGAGATGGAGTAGAGGCTAATCTCGTTAAAGCAAGCTTCAAAATTGGCAGAGACTCAATTTTTGAGACACCGGATTTTGATTAAAGATTTCTGTTTTCCATTAATAAAGGCATGTGCGCCTAAGTCTTGTTATTGACATTGTAATTCGTCAATTTTCTGGATTAGTAAATTTTGATGTAACTCGTTGGCATTATTAATAAATGCATTATTTTTTACTTATTAATAACAGGCTTGTTTACATTTTCTGTGTAAATATACATGCTTTATGGTTGCTACAAACCTATTGTCTACTAGGGCTCACCTTAGTAACTTGTGATGTTTAGGACAAGAGATTTTCAATAAAGGTATTTGAGCGGATTTTATGTCCCACATACATTGATCTCTCACTACAACATTCTTACCCATTGTTGGCGATTTTTAAATCGCCGACAATGTTTTTTAACATTACCGGCGATTTTTGCCGGAAAAATCGCCGGCAATGTAATTTTTTTTTTTAACATTACCGGCGACTTAAATGTAAGTCGCCGGTAATGTCTCGATGGTAATGACATTACCGGCGACTTACATTAAGTCACCGGTAATGTTTAAAAAAAAAAAAAAGACATTACCGGCGACTTAATGTAAGTCGCCGGTAATGTCATTACCATCGAGACATTACCGGCGACTTACATTTATGTCGCCGGTAATGTTAAAAAAAAAAAAATTACATTGCCGGCGATTTTTCCGGCATAAATCGCCGGTAATGTTAAAAAACATTGCCGGCGATTTAAAAATCGCCGGCAATGGGTAAGAATGTTGTAGTGTCTCTTCACCTGGCCATAAGTGAAAAGAGCTACCCAAACAACTTTAGATGTCCTAGCAAACTTGCAAATTCGTCCATGTATCAATGAGATAGCTAAGAGTGCTATAAGTCCCCAAAAACGCAGAAAACAGAATTTGCTGCACTATGAGCCAGCTTCGACAACGAACTGGAAATTTTTCAGAAATAATCAGCATATGAATTTCACATGGCTGAAAATGTACGGATGTCTAGTTTACAGAACTACCTTCGGATTTTCGATAGCTACTTTTTAGAAAAAGTTGTGCCCGTTTTAATGGACAAAGGTCAGAAACAGGGCATAACAAAATCTGCTCTGCAGATTAGTCGACTTCGATGAAAAACTGGGATTTTTCCAGAATAACCTAACATATAAATGGCATATGGTTGAAAAGATACGGACCTCTAGTTTTCAGAACTATGTTCGGCTCATCGATATCTATTTTCTAGAAAAGATTATGCCCATTTTACTAGACAGAGGTCTGAAACCGACATAACACATTTGTCTGTGCAAATTTCTTAGCTTTGACATGAATCTGGGATTGATTCAGAACGATTGAGAATATGAGTAATATATTCTCGGAAATCTACAGATGTCTAGTTTCTAGAACTTCATGTAGAACATCAAAAACTATTTTGTAGACAAAGTTATGCCTGTTTGAGTACACGGAGGTCAGTCTGACCCGAGGAAGGCCAAAACCTAAGGAAAACCCGTGGAGGCCCTCCGATGGGTCAATTGGCAAAGGTGTCCTCGAGGGATTGAACTATTTTTTGAGGAAGCCCTTCGATGGATTTGAGGGATCCTTGATACATCGAAATATTTCCTGAGGAAGTCCTTTGATGGATCGAAGGAGTCCTCGATGCATCGAAATATTTCCTGAGGACACCCTTCGATGGATCGAAGGTGTCCTCGATGGATCGAGGGATCAACCCCGAGGGGGTGCTTCGATGGGTCGAAAGAATATTCCTAGAAAAATAAACTTTTGAGTTAATTTTTCGATATTTCCTCATACAAAACTTGTTTTCTTGTAGGTATGTTTCCAAGAGAGCTTGAATGTCTCATTGATAGCGGAACTACACATACCATTCTTCGTCGCAGACAACTCTTCATCGACTTTATGCCTTGTCGAACATCTTTAACTACAATGATGGGTGGGTCTTCGAATTTGATCCAAGGGTGAGGAAAAGCCCAACTTTTGTTGCCAAGTGGAACAAAACTCATCATTGATGATGCTCTCTATGCTCATAGGGCTCCAATGCTCCTAGGGCTCCAAGGACCCTATTGAGTAGACGAGACATCCAAGCCAACAAATTTCATACAAATACTCATTGTGAGAATGGAATTGAATATATATGCATTACCTCTAGTGATTCCGGTAGAAATCGAATACTAGAGAAGCTCATGTGTCAGCCAAATGAGCTATGTATTACAACTATGGGAGTTGTAGAGTCACACCATGTCATAAGAGATGACCTATGGGACTCGGACATATATATGTGTTGGCATGACAGACTGGGACACCCAGGTCGTGATATGATGATTCAGATTTTGAAGAATTCAAATGGACATCCATTCTTTCGAGCGAAATGAAGCAAGAACCAAAGAGCGGTTCACACAAACATAGAGGTGGACACCAAAAAGGGTGGCGCCACCATCCATGGTCGGCCTCATACCGACACCTCCTCCCCCAAGAGGAGACGACTTGACGCCAAGAGTGGTGCTCTCGTCCCCTATAATGCTTCCCCGGTCCATGGAGACCTTGAGTCAACGCTAGTATCCTCAATGGTGATGTCTAGTGCTCATTGCTCATTTTTTAAAGCATGCTCTGTAGCCAAGGTAGGAGCGAGACC
This sequence comes from Geum urbanum, assembly GCA_946800695.1. NCBI lineage: Eukaryota > Viridiplantae > Streptophyta > Magnoliopsida > Rosales > Rosaceae > Geum > Geum urbanum. Next base: position 2,748,621 of record OX327014.1, read on the forward strand.
CTCTTACACTAAAGACACCAAAGAAAATATTCCATTCTTACAACGTATCCAATGTGATATTTGTGGACCTATCCACCCATCATGCGGACCATTTAGATACTTTATGGTATTGGTGGATGTATCGACATGCTGGTCACATGTCACATTATTGTCCACAAGGAATGGTGCATATGCTAAACTCCTTACTCAGATTATTCATTTGAGGGCTCACCACCCGAATCATCCTATAAAGTCGATATGTCTCGACAATGCCGAGGAGTTTACATCGCAATCATTTGATGATTATTGCATGTCCATCAGGATTGATGTCGAGCATTTTGTTCCCCATGTACACACCCAAAATGGTCTCGCAGAAACCACCATTAAAAGACTTCAAATGGTTGGACGGGCTTTGGTCATGCGTACCAACCTACCCACTTTTGCTTGGGCTTATGCGATATTACATGTAGCAATGCTTATTCATTTTAGACCCACTGCTAGACAACCTTTTTCTGCGTACCAGCTCGTTATTGGATATGAGCCGAATATTTCGCATCTATGCGTATTTGGTTGTGCAGTTTATGTGCCAATCGCGCCACCTTTACGTGATAAAATGGGTCCTCAGAGACGAATAAGCATCTATGTTGGATTTGTTTCTCCAACTATAATCCGCTACTTATAACCCTTGACAAACAATCTATTTACCGCAAGATTTACGGATTGTCACTTCGATGAGACAACCTTCCTGTCGTTAGGGGGGGGGAAAGACACATGAACGATAGGAATTGTCATGATCATTCCTTAACTTGTCTCATCTTGATCCACACTCCGTACTAGAAGATAGTGAAGTAAGGAGAATTATAGAACTTGGAAACGTAGCAGATTAGATGCCTGATACGTTTGCTGACCTTGCTAAAGTGACAAGATCACATATACCTACTGCAAATGTGCCTGCAAGGATTGACATCCCACAGGGAGGATGTCATGCTGCCACCCCTGTGATGGGAGAGAGCGGTGCCGCCACATATGGTGGAAGTGTGGTGGCTGAGGCCATGGTTCCCCAAAGGAAGAGGGGGAAACCCGTAGGTTCGATGCATACTCACCCTAGGAAGAGGGGGAGATCGGCACAGCAAGATCCATTCTTCATCAACTCTCAAAATTCATCTCATGAAATTATTCCTGACTACAGTTATGTCCTTGAGACGACCAATTTGGAGGGTGTTCCAACGGTTGATCCTAGTTCTGTGAATAAAGAAATTTCGATGAATTATGCTAGCATACATGAGATTTTAGAGAGAGAATCTATGATCATTGACGATGCGCTTGCATTCTCAGTTGCAGATGAACTCATAGAACATGATGACATCGAACCTCGATCTGTTGAAGAGTGTCAACAAAGATCAAATTGGCCCAAATGGAAAGATGCAATCCAGGCTGAAATAAATTCACTAACAGAGAGACAAGTGTTTGGCCCGGTAGTGCTAACCCCGCCAAGTGTAAAACCTGTAGGACATAAATGGGTCATTGTTAGAAAGCGTAATGAGAATAATGAGGTTGTAAGATACAAAGCTCACCTTGCGGTGCAAGGTTTCTCACAACGCCCTGGTATTGACTACGAGGAGACGTATTCTTCCGTAATGGACGTCATAACGTTCCGCTACCTTGTCAGTTTGATAGTTTCTGAAAAACTTGACATGCAGCTCATGGATGTGGTTACTACATATCTCTATGGGGATCTAGATTCAGAGATATACATGAGAGTTCCTGATGGATTCGAATTACCCAAGTCAAGTAGCTCTCAACCACGGAGCGCATTCTTTATAAGATTGAGAAGATCACTATATGGATTGAAGCAATCCAGGCGCATGTGGTACAACCGCCTAAGTGAATACTTGATTGGGAAGGGATATGTGAATAACGAGCTATGCCTTGTGTGTTCATAAAAAGAACAAGTTCCAGATTTGTAATAGTAGCAGTCTATGTCGATGACATGAATCTCATCAGAACTCTTGATGAGTTAAAGGATACTACAAAGTACTTAAAATCCGAGTTTGAGACGAAAGACATTGGAAAGACACGATTTTGTCTAAGCCTTGAGCTAGAACAACGTAGTAGTGGAATACTAGTCCACCAGGCAGCTTATGTTCGCAAGATGTTGAGAAGGTTCAACATGGACAAAGCACATCCTGCTAGTACCCCCATGGTAGTCCACAACCTAAATCCAGAAAAGGATCCGTTCCGTCCAAGGGATGAGGACGAGTAACTCTTAGGGGCTGAAGTGCCTTACCTAAGTGCAGTAGGTGGATTACTGTACTTAGCTCAATGTACAAGACTGGACATCTCATTTGTTGTGAACTTGTTGGCTAGATTTAGCTCAGCACCTACGCAACGTCATTGGACAGGTGTTAAGAATATCTTCAGGTACTTGAAGGGTACGATATATATAGATTTGTTTTATCCCTACAGAGAGACAAGACGGAAAGCCACCATCTCAAAGGGACGTGCCATTAGATATGGTGACACCATTCCTTTTATCCCCTATACCAACAATCCTTGTGATGTGTTGACGGGTTTTGTTGATGCTGGATTTCTCTCTGATCCACATAAAGGTCGTTCTTAGACAGAATATGTCTTTACTATGGGAAACACCACGGTTTCTTGGAGGTCTACAAAGCAGAACCTAGTCGCTACATCCACGTATCATTATGAGATTATTGCTCTTCATGAGGCAATTAAGGAGTGTATATGGCTGAGGTCCACCATTACACATATTCGTGAGACTTGTGGATTGGAATCCACTACTGATGAACCTACATGCATTTATGAGGATAATGCTGCTTGCGTCGAGTAGATGAAACAAGGTTACATCAAGGGCGACAACACCAAGCATATATCGCCTAAGTACTTTTACAATCAGCAACAACAAGAGTTTCTCAAGATTCAGATTAACCAGGTTTGATCTGAGAACAATGTGGCAGATTTATTCACTAAGTCATTGCCCAAATCTAGATTCCAGAAGCATGTGAAGAGCATAGGGTTACTCAGCTTGTCTAAGCTGCCTTGATTGTTAGTATTAAGGGGAGATATAGACTTCAGGGGGAGTCAGGCATACACATGAGCATTTCTGGATGTGAATGACACATTGTACTCTTTTTCCTTGACTAAGGTTGGTTTTATCCCACTGGGTTTTTATTACTTAGCAAGATTTTAATGAGGCAACATAGTTATGTGTCATATATCGTCTACGACGACCTACACTCTTTTTACTTGGCGAGACCGATTTTTCTCCTACAAAGGTTTTTGGCTCGGCAAGGTTTTTGATGAGGCATCAATGAAGCAAATGAAGAAGCGTCACCACCATACACCGGCACAAGGGAGAGTGTTATAGGATATTTGATGTTCCTAGTTATGGTGGAGATCACAGGATATGACAGTATAGCTTATTTAGAGATATAATAGGATTACTTTCCTGTTTGTACCTCTTATACTCTCCTATATATAGGAGTTGCTTCTTCATTAATAAAGTTACACAATTCATTACTTCACACTATTCTCTCTACATTCTTAATTCCTAAAACAACTGATTCATTGTCTAGCTTATCTTGTTATATAGGACTACTAGTACCATGGAAGATATTACGTAAAAATATACTAAAATTGACAACCATACATAAATTTGATCCTAGCAAAACCTTGTGCATGCATGTTCAGTGTGAATATATGGTTTTGCAAAAGAGAAACCCATTTTTCCGAGGGTGTCATTACTCATTAACATGAAAAATTAGGCAATATCTAGATTTTGGTTATGGCAAAGAAGTGCACTATGGTATTCATATCGTACTTTAAAATTTAGGTGACTTAGCATATCATCAATGAATGATAATCAGTTCTACATCTTCTGGCTATTTATCTTTGGCCCTTATTGCCATCTAAGATTTGAGAAACTTGGATGAATTTTAGAATTTCATATTAATATGTAGAATTCCCATCAACTTTTGTGATTAGAAAAATACGTATATTTACAAGCTTGTTAAAGCTTTCCAAGTACAAGTAAAGCACATCTGTTGAACATTAATTAATACAACTGTCTTATAATGTCAAGGTCACTCGTGTGTAGTACATAGTGTTGCCCATGGAGGATTTGACTGACATAGATAATGCATCTTCTTCTTCAGTTGCATGTTTTATGTATATGTTTTATTTTGATCTTAACTATAATGCAAACCTTCATTTTTAAGTAAGAAGTTGCCAGTGAAGGATTATGACGTGACTTATACATGATATGTCCAGTTTCTTGTTTTACATCTGACTAAATTAATTGTTGACATTTCATACTATTACAGAATATGGGGATGTGACAGACATCAATAACTGGTAATTTATCTCATTCATTCATTTATTTGGTGTTCTTGCTATCCGTGATTATATAAGTACATGCTACTATATCTGATGCAGTGATACATTCAACGAAAATTCTCCACCTACAAATGATCCTGCATATATCTCTTCACTTGGAGCTGCTGTATACAAGGCAATGTCCAAAGGTGATAAGGATGCCGTGTGGTTAATGCAAGTAAGCTCCAAGTTCTTCAAACAACCCCTTTCTCTCTGAGTTACTTAAATGCAATCGTATGATATTTTTCCGGACTTCCAGTATATAAGAAATTTCAGTTCTGTTTGTTTGCTTATGATTTAAATAATGGATATTTGTGGTGGAAGGACTTCAATGCTTCTAATGATGTTACAAGTTTGCCAACTGTATACATGCATTGTTTTCATTTGAGCCAAGTCCCAGTTAACAGTTAATATCAATTTGCAGGGTTGGCTCTTCTATCAAGCTGGGAGTCTGGGAGATAAAGGAAGAACAAGCTCCCTCCAGCAACATGATTATGTTGGAAATCGCTACTAAGATCCTTGAGAAATTCCTTTTTGTCTTGCAAGATTTATGGGCCAATCATCATTTCTAGATTTTTTCTGAACTAGTATATTTACAAATCCTATTGTGAGACACGCGTTGGCAAGTTATTAATGAATGCAGGCTCTTCTCCATTCTGTTCCTTTTGGAAAAATGATTGTTCTTGATCTATTTCCGGATGTGAAACCAATATGGAACTCTTCATCTCAATTTTATGACACTCCTTATATTTGGTAATTAGATATTGAATTAGTAAATACTCTTGAAATCTTTCTTCAAGGTATGTCTCTCTATTCATCTGCTTATTTCCACTTACATTTTAAGTAAAATCCTGTAGTCACGATGTATTTACTTGGCCAACTATGTACCTCAGGTGTCTCTTACACAATTTTGGTGGGAACCTTGAAATGTATGGGATATTGGATGCGATTTCCTCGAGCCCAGTTGATGCCTGGACTAGTGAAAATTCTACTATGGTGTGTCCAATAGCGTGCACGGGTGTTATTACTCCCAACTCTAATATTGATGTAGTTCAAAATTCCAGTATCTTTCTGTTTGTCCAGACTCACTTCATGAACAATATTCTACGATCAAGATCTATTTATATGTATATAACTTTATATACTATATATATATATATTTGTTACCTTCTGTGCATGAAATCGTAAATGGCATCTTCATCTTGTTGAAAAGTACCTATATTAGGCACTCAAGTAAATTTTTCATTATAACAGGTTGGAGTTGGGATGCGTATGGAAGGAATTGAGCACAATCCTGTAATCTATGAATTGACATCTGAAATGGCATTTCGCAGTGAAAAGGTTCAAGTTCAGGTATTGCAACTGGTGTGGACACGCATGAAGTACATTACGTAATTAGTATGCACACATGACATGAAGTTGAAAAACAAGAGAGGGGAAGACATTGGATGAGTCCACCTCTCACCTTCTTTCATCTGCACACTTCTGGATTAGCATGGTGTACTTCAAATAAATAAAGATATAGATTTATGCTGATTGTTGTTTCTGACATTATTATCTGTACGCCTACAATTTCTCAAATTTCCCTATGCAGAATTGGCTGAAGACCTATTCCCGTAGACGTTGTGGCAAAGCAGTCAATCAAGTTGAGGCAGCTTGGGAAATTCTTCATCGCACAATTTATAACTGCACAGCTGGAATTGCTGTATGTTGTTTCAGTAAATCCCAATTGATGCATCCACTACATGACGTTTTATTTCCATCAGAGCATAATCTTGAGGAAATAGTAAAAGGAGATGACCATATTGCCTTGAAAATGATATTCACAGTCTTCTTATGCTTCTATGATATTATAAGGACTGAACAGGGAAGAAAACATAACCATTTCCATACGTAGTTGTTATTAAACAAAAGTGTTGATGTTTTCTCTGTTTATTGAATCGCAGAACTAAAGCTAAGCAATCACATATGTTAGAGTTGGCTATATAGTGTATCTAGAATGACCGATAACATTGTCTGATATCAAGGATGAAGGAGAAGAATAAGGTGGTTTAAAAGGGGTTTAGCACTATTTGATGTGTTCATAGAATCATATATAAGATGACCACTACACCCTAGTTTGAGGTATATTTGTATCCGTTTCTTGATAACTTAATCAAGAATATATATACCAGTTTAAGGTGACAGCTTCGCTTTGGTCTATACCTTTTCTACTACGCCAGAAGCTAAATAAGTTTTTAAACTATATAAGTACTCGGTCTGGAAGTTTCCATGCTCTGAAAAATTAAAACTTGTCTTTGAGGTTTCTGTAAAATTTCTGTTCACTTGCAGTTGAGTATTCATGTGTTGTTCAGTTCTGAAAAACTCAAACAGGAAAAAATTGCTTGGGAAAAACGTTAACTGATTATTTGTTAAATACTTGGTTCAGACTTCAGGGCCTCTATTATGCCTTGATGCATTTTAATGGAGTAGCTCTGATGAGGCAAAATTTTAACTTTTGCTATGATTGGAAAATTTATATCGGCAATGGTTTCCTTTATGATTTGTAGTGTATACTCTCTAGACCCCAGTACCTATAGTTAACTATAATTTCCATACTGAAGACATGGAGATATAACATGCTGCAGGACCATAACACTGATTTTGTAGTAAAATTTCCTGAATGGGATCCATCAACGGCGAGCTTATCCAGATGCAAATGCTTTCCACGCTCGATAGAAAGAGAAGATTTTCACTCCAACAGACTAGCTCTCAACTCCCTCAGCCCCATTTGTGGTATTCTAATAGTGATACGATCATTGCTTGGCGGCTATTCCTTGATGCTGGAACTGATCTATCTGGAAGCCTTGCATACAGGTAAATGACTGTTTCTATCGGATTACGCGGGACTTAATCAGCAGAAGCAAGTACGAGTAATCTTCCATTCTGGATGTCCGAACGTTCGAGCTGTTCGGATAGTCGGGTATTCTCTCTCGTCGGGTATTCTCTCTCTTCGGGTGTTCGGGTTATCGGGTATGCGGACTTGCACGTTCAGCTTTCTACTGTTAGAAGAATACGACAAATGGGCGGTCAGGAAGTCGAGACAGGGCTGGCCTGCCTTCAACGCTCCGATGCCAAAGTTAGAAGATATATTAGATATAACAGTCAAGCAAACGTGTAAGAAAGTAGGTTGGAGTATTTAAGATTGGAATCAATGTCTCTTTTTCTTACTTGTAGTAAATGCCTTACCTATATAGGTGGGTGAGATTGTTGCTTGCTTGTGCTTTTCGATGTGGGATAGGGCTGCACTTGCTGTCATGTGGGCCGAGTATTCGGATGTGCGCTTTGTCGGGCACGTGCCCGATCGGATGGGCTCGGTTTTGTGAGTGAAGTTGTAGTCCTCCTGGTGGTCTTTCGGGTGGTCGGGTAGGTGTTGATTACCTGCTTAAATAGGTAAGTATGTTTAATTTATGAACTAATGGTGCTATACTAACAAGTACCACAGCGCAAACCATTTTCTATTACTTCCACTACTCTTATATTCTTGTATGAAGAACATGGTACGTCTGTTTCTTTTGAATGAATCCCATGCTTGGTTTAAACATTTGTTCATTTTTGCCAACTGTCTTGTTACAATAGGCTTTTATTCTGTTATCACTCATGATGCACTTGAAGGAAATATAAATAAAGCATCAGATCCTTTATAACAGTCATTAGCATTGTGACAGATACGATTTGGTTGACTTAACACGCCAAGTGCTGTCAAAGCTAGCAAACCAAGTTTATTTGGATGCAGTGACAGCATTCCAGAGGAAGGATGTAAAGGCTTATGGTCTCACTAGTAAAAGGTTTATTCAACTCATAAAGGATATTGATGTGCTTCTTGCTTCTGATGATAATTTTCTACTTGGAACCTGGCTTGAAACTGCAAAAAAACTGGCGACTAATCCTACGGAAAAGAGGCAGGTGAGAATAAATGTTTCCTTCTTTGCCTATGTTTTTAAGCTTATGAATATTTTTTAGGAGACATCTAGCTCCTTGTGTTGGGGTTATGTAAACTGCACGTTTTCTTTCTTTAATTTGAATGTATTCATTCATGTTAGGTATATACCTTCCGCTTAAACAAGGGGGCACTCCTGAGGGTGCACATTATTGCTTTACTAAACATAAAAGATGTTTAATTAACTTTCTTTTAGAAACTGTTGTAGCTTAAAAGTTGATTGTTCCTCCAGGATACTGTGAGCTAGTTCCCACACATTTATGTAGCAGAAAAAGTAATACTGAATAGATTGATTGTTCTTTTGTTTTTCCATTTTTTTTTACAGTATGAGTGGAATGCAAGAACACAGGTGACAATGTGGTATGATACCACACCAACCAACCAGAGCAAGCTTCACGATCATGGTAATCTCCATTTCTTGATCATATGATGCAATATAAGTTTTGTCATCCTTCTTCTCTTATTGATCTAGCGGTATCTCCTATCCATCAGCTAATAAATTCTGAAGTGGCCTATTGGAAAGTAACTATCTGCCACGAGCTTCAAGCTACTTCCATTATTTGTCAAAAAGCCTAAGGCAAAAAACTTTGAGGTGGAGAAATGGAGAAAAGAATGGATATCTCTTTCAAACAATTGGCAAGCAGGTACGGAGCTTTACCCAGTGAAAGCAAAAGGAGATGCTCTTGCTATATCTAAATCATTATATAAGAAGTATTTCTTGTTACAGTAATTGGTTTTGTGTGAGAAGTATAATCATGTATTATGTGGTAATATATGCTCCAAGTTGGCTCCTTACCGGTCTGAAATAACATTGATATCAGCACTTTCGAAAAATTCCAAAAGAATATTGATATTACTCATATAAGCCACATGTTTAAAGAGATTTATTCTCCATTAATTTTCTCCATTAATTCCGGTATGTGTCTTGTCCTAGTTAGATACGGATAATGATTTGATAGATACAGAGAATCCCTGTTATATCGGGATAGTTATTGTAACAGATTTTATCAACCTGTATTTATGGCATTCTATCAATGAGAAGAGTAACTACATTTTGTCTATTCTGCTGTCTCTTTCAACACATTATTAGCACGACTCCCATAGTTAATAAAAGAATCCAAAAACTTAGAGAAAGCACCACCGCCACCACCGACCACCGCCGCCGCCGATCACGTTCGGCAGCTAAGTCCCACTGTCAGCCTCCTCCCTTCTTTAACGAATCCCACAATGTTTCAGAAGTTGACAAGATTGCATGATTTCCAAGGAATCGTTTTAGAAGAACTTCTTCTTCATCAAGTGTACTGGCCATACCGAGCACAATACCTGTTGAGGTAAATATTTTTTAAACCGTCTATTGATAGATCTAGGTCAAACTTACTTACCGCAAAACCCTAGATCTAGGATTATTAGAATTGTGATATGAGTTGTGAATATTACATGTTGTTACCCTAGTTCCTAGGGACATATATCCATAGATATATGTGAAGGTCTTGGGGAGTCACGGTTTGGAAAGAAAAGAAAGGGGAAATCGATTCTATGTGACTGTTGTGTCACGGTCGCTGGGTGTGATTTTTACCATCGTTTTATAATTGATTTTGTGACCATGCATCATGGATCACGTTTTTATTCAATTAAACTTGAAAGTTTTGTGATTGTAGTACTCGATTGTTTCTAATGAAACATCTCTGTGTGTTTTGTAGATGAGTTCGAATGAGCCTGCAAGGCCGAAATTTGAGATCATTGACCTTGAAGGCAAGGAGTACCATCGTTGGGTCTCTGATGTAAAGAATGCATTCATTGGAAAGAGACTTACCAACACCATCAAACCCACTGGGCCTGGAACAAACCTTCTCCCACCTAATAAAGAGATAAAACCTCAAGCCCTCATGTTTCTGAAGCGTCATATTCACCCATCTCTGAAGAAGCATTATTTGAAAAAGACAGATCCCATGGTTTTGTGGGATGAGCTAAAAAAGAGGTTCAATAATGTGTAAAATACATAGCTTCCTGAGTTGATTGCAAAATGGAACAACACCAGAGTGGTGGATGTCCCAAAGATCAACGCTTTTAACCAAGCTATGCTCAATTTGCAGTCTGAATTAAGCTTTTGCGGTGTGGAAAAATCTGAGGAAGACATGATCGAGAAGGCGTTACAAACCTTCCCTACATCAATGAGTCTTTTAGCTCATCAATACCGGATTGAGTATGAGCAAGGGAGGATTACCGAATTCTGTGATCTCATTAACAGTCTTGCGAGTAAAGAAAAGCATCATGAGATTATCTTGAATAATAAATCAAGACCGGCTAGTACTAAAAAACTTGAGAGTTATAATATGTACGGGAGGAAAGGCTCGAAAAGATAAGAAGGTTACTCATTCCGAACCTTATAATTGTGGTGGACATGCTCCACATGGGGGAAGAGGAGGGCGTGGGCGTGGCCAAGGCCGTAGCCAAAATATGACTTGGCATAGAGATCAGAACGTCCCTTCTCAAAAGAACTAGTCTGGCTCGGTTCCTGATGGTCAACAGTATCAACAATCTTACAAGCTTGGTTGTTTCATGTGTGGCTCTACTAGACATATGCACAAATAATTTCATGCTAGTAGAGAAATCCAGAATATCTACAAGAAGCATAAACAGTATTTGGCTCAAGAGTCGAATTACACTGGAGATTATGAGATGGAGGTTGACACCAGCCTAGTTCTAGCAGATGACAAGGGGAAAGAACTTGCTACCCCGGATTTTGATTGAACCTATGTAAAAGGCAGTTGTCTCTGTAATCTTTCAAGTTTTAGTTTCATTTTTGGCTCACTTTTTGGTCAAGAATTTTTAAAGAAACTTGTCTTTGTTTTATGAATAAGAACACATCTATGATGTAATTTTTGTTGGCAAACAATGAATATTTCTCTATTTTCGGTGTATGAAACTGTTTGAGAATGTTTTATTTCATATGATTCTTATGTATGGTTCGATGTTTACATATATATGGCAAAAGCAAGCCAAGATACCATTTTGACAAAAGAAAAAAAAAACGTTGAAAAACAACTTGAAGCAGTTCAAAGAGCAAATTCGACCCGTTAAAAAATTGAACTAAACAATTTTTGACCCGTCGAAGCCATGCTTCTGTCCCGAAATTAGTTCAAATTCGACTCGTCGAAAAAAGAACTAAACAATTCAGTATGTACCATTTAGTAACTGGATATGAGCCTGATATTTCATATTTACGCATTTTTTGTTGCATGGTCTATGTGCCAATTGCACCTCCACAGCATACTAGGATGGGTCTTCGACGAAGATTGGGCATTTATGTTGGTTTCGAATCACCCAAGATAATCCGCTATCTTAAACCTTTGACAGGAGATCTCTTTACTGCTAGATTTTCAGATTGTCAATATGATGAGACATATTTCTCGCTGTTAGGGGGAGATAGTAAAGGTTTTATTCCAGTTCAATGTCAGGAATTGACGTGGTTTGATCCCATTGTGTCTCATCATGATCTATGCACGTCTCAGAGTGAGATAGAAGTGCGTAGGATACTCAATCTTCAGCAAGTGGCAGACTCCATGCCTGATTCATTTGCTAATATCGCTAAAGTGACGGGATCGGATATACCTACTGCTAATGTTCATGCAAGGTTGGAAATCCCAGTAAAGGGATTCATTAATAGCAACATTGGGCAAGGAGGCATTTCTTATGCTCATGTGGATGGTGTTGCTTCGGCTTCAGTTCCCACTAGAAAGAGGGGGAGACCAAGAAAATCCACAAATGATTCGCTGGTTAAAAGGCAGACCATCAATGCACCAAAATATCCACTTATCATCAACATTGTGAATCCTTCACATGAGATTGTCTCTGATTATGGTTATGTTCTTGAATCACAATTGGCATCTCTTGGGGACGCTCAAGAACCTTTTGTGATATCAGAGAACCCATAAATCTCACTTAGAACAAATGATGCGCACATTCTTATGGACAGATCTTCCATGTTAGTTGATGATATATTTGCTTATTCCGTCGTTCAGGAGATTATTGACGATGATGAAGTGGAACCCCACTCAGTTGATGAATGTCAACGTAGAGCAGATTGGCCGAAATGGAAGGAAGCAATCCAGGCTGAACTAGACTCTCTCTATAAAAGGCAAGTTTTAGGTCCGGTTGTGCTATGTCCACCGAATGTTAAGCTAGTTGGACATAAATGGGTATTTGTTCAGAAGAGTAATGAGAAGAATGAGATCTTGCACTATAAAGCTAGACTTGTAGCGCAGTGTTTCTTTCAGCGCCTTGGAATTGATTATGAGGAGATGTATTCTCCAGTTATGGACATCATCACCTTCCGCTACCTGACAAGCTTGGTAGTGTCCGAAAATCTTAGTATGCAACTGATGGATGTGATTACTGCATATCTCTATGAGGATCTTGATTCAAAGATATATATGAAAGTGCCAGATAACATTGCTATACCCAAATCAAGTAACTCTAAACCACAGAGTGCTCATGTTATAAAGTTGAGACGTTCACTGTATGGATTGAAGCAATTGGGTAGGATGTGGTATACACGCATCAGTGACTACTTGATTGGGAAGGGATATAAGAATGATAATTTATTCCCATGCGTGTTCATTAAAAGAATAAGATCAGGATTTGCTATAGTATTTGTCTATGTTGATGATATGAATATCATCCGAACTCTTGAAAAGATCAATGAGACTGTTTGCTACTTGAAATATGAATTTGAGATGAAAGACCTTGGTAGGACTCGATTTTGTCTCGGATTAGAGCTAGAACATCGAGTTGGTGGAATTCTTATTCACCAGTCTGCTTATGTCCAAAAGATGCTCAGGCGATTCAATATAGACAAAGTACACCCTATTAGCACACCAATGGTTGTATGTAGTCTGGACTCCAAGAAAGATCCATTTCGTCCATTAGATGACGATGAAGAGATCGTGGGAGCTGAAATTCCATATCTTAGTTCTATTGGAGCTTTGTTATATTTAGCTCAGTGCACAAGTCCAGATATTACCTTCTTAGTGAACTTGTTGGCAAGATTTAGCTCTACACCTACGCAACGTTATTGGAACAAAGTGAAACAACTCTTCAGATACTTGAAAGGTTCTATTGACTTGGGTTTATTCTTCCCTTACAATGAATACAGAGAAAAGCATGACATTCTCGGAAAAGAGAAAGTTGAAACGAATTCAAGGGATTTCGACCTGTCCTCGACCCGTCAAAATCTGCACCCTGGACTGACCAGAGTGCTTCCCTCGACTCATTGAGGGATTCTCTCACCCCGTCAAAAATGGTCCGGTTTCGAACAGTTTTCATGCTATCCCCTATTCCAAAACACTGGCTGATGTGTTGGTTGGATTTTCTAATGCTGGGTATCTCTCTGACCCACACAAAGGTCGTTCACAGACCAGTTATGTTTTCACTATGGGAAACACGACAGTCTCTTAGAGATCAACAAAGCAAATCCTTGTTGCTACTTCCTCGAATCATTCTGAGATAATTGCTTTGCATGAAGCAGTTAGAGAATGTGTTTGGCTTATGTCAATCATAGGTCATATTCGAGGTTCTAGTGGATTGAAATCTATTGTTACTGATCCCACTTGCATTTTTGAGGATAATGCTGCATGCATTGAATAGATGAAGTTGAGTTTCATTAAGGGTGACAATACAAAACATATATCGCCGAAGTTTTTCTTTAATCAGCAACAACAGCAGTTGTTGAATATCCAAGTGAACTAGATTGGTTTCGTTGATAATGTTGCAGACTTGTTTACCAAGTCACTTCCTAAATCTACTTTTGTGAAACATGTGAGAAGCATTGGTATGCGCAGGTTATCAGAACTCTTAGACTGAGTTTGCAGTCATGGGGAGTTACATTTTGGTAGACACCAGGGGGAGTCTACATCACATGTAGTAGCTTTAGGAGTTGGTGAGTTGTACTTTTTTTTCCCTTAGACCAAACTTTTGTTTTACCTATGAGGTTTTTGTTTGCTTGACGAGGTTTTTAATGAGACAACAATTCATGCATCATTCTTATGGCCATCGACACAAGGGGGGTATTTAAGGAGATTTATTCTCCATTAATCTCAGTGTGTGTCTTGTCCTAGTTAGATACGAATAATGATTAGATAGATGCAGAGAATCCTTATTATATCGGGATAGTTATTGTAACAGATTGTATCAGCCTGTATTTAAGGCATTTTATCAATGAGAAGAGTAACAACATTCTGTCTATTCTACTTTCTTCTGCAATACCACCAAGTTTCTCTTTGAGAGTGCTATCTGTTTGTGTTAACTGCTAATGATGGCGAGATTATGACATTTCTTGCGCATTTGTATTTCGCACATCGTAGAATTTACTCTGTTTTTCTGTTTTCGTGTAACAACCCAAATCGGAAACAAGAATCAACGATTCAAGTTTACAACTTGGGCTTTTGGGCCCCCATTATAACCGAAAGAAAAGAAAAAACTCTAAAAAGATCCTTGTTTAAGGGTACTTCTACGAATCACATTATCTTCTGCCCTTTTATTTGACCTATAACAAAGAATCTGCATAAGATGTGATCTACCAACTACAATAAAAACTCGATTTAAGACTATTCTATAAAGGAATAACCTCTTTATAGTGATCAAAAAATTCCGGTCCCAACTCGGGATCAGTTATAAATAAGAATAATCTCCACATTATGATAAGTTATAAGATTTTTTGTCCCATATATAGAAAATTTACCTCCATATAGTAATAACTGTCAATAATAAAAATATATAAAATTAATATTATTCAAGAAGAATTAAAATATTTATCTATACTAGTTTGAATAACATGTTGTTGTTTGAACTTCTCCAATCATCTATTTGAAAACTCAAATTAATGTGGTAGCTTCCAAATTGGTTGAAAACTTAAAAGGCCGGTTTGTTTTTGTATTTATAGACAAAAAATTATTGTAGAACGATTAAAAAATATAATGTCAATAGGAAAAATTCAAATAAATTAGTTTTCTTTATTAATCATATCAATTTTCTATTTAAATTACAAATATATTATTTTTCTAATATTTATGAACTAATTTACGTAAATCTCTATTTAATAATAACCTATATATATGAATAAATTTTAATAGCCCAACATTACGACCGTAGAGAATTTTACTGTACAAAGAATCTGCAGAAGATGTGATCTACGAATTACAGAAACTTCTGGTTTTTTATTTGACCTATAACAAAGAATCTGCAGAAGATGTGATCTACCAACTACAGCATAGATACTATCCAAATTTAAAGCCAAAACCAAATGGACCAAATCGATCTACGAACTGCGAATTGATAATTCCTGGTGAAAAGCAATCCCACGAGCAGAGTGAGGAAAAGCAATGTGTGCACCGGAGTCTTGGGATTACTACTACTACTCTTCCCAAGATATGAGCTTTTCAACTTGTGATGATGCAGAGCGGCCAGAGTTACAAGTAATAAGGTCACCGGAATGGGAAACGCAAACAGAAACTGCCAACATATTCTTACTCTCGCAGTCGTCGTCGACCACGGTGACATCATTGACCACGAATTAATCATAACCAGAAAGATCACCGCCGCTAACAGTAGAACAACATGCATGGACATTGTTGTGTCCTTTCTTAAGTCTTTCATAACTGCTTCTTTATTTTTTGACTTCCAAGTAGCCCTGATGGTATTTCTGTCATATAAGGAGAATCTTGGAGTTTCCCTAGGCATATAAGGCAAGTTCTTAGACACCAATTAGAAAAGATGCATATGGAGTCCTAATTTGAATGGGAAAAATACTTTCTTTCTCCTTTGTGAAGAACATAATGAAAATTAAATAATCTTTTGTGTTACATTACCACTTCATGTCAATTCCTTTAGAAGTACAAAACCTTAATTTGTATTTCCATTGATATATGGCATGCATCAAGGATTTAACATATTCAAACCCATCTTCAATTCTCTTCAGGGATCGTATATATTACCATCATCATAAGCGAGCTAATTACAATCCGTCCCTTAAGTCTAAAAGTTAAGTGTCTAAATGTTACAGTATAGCTTGGGGTGTTTGCCATCAACATATAACTGTCTAGGGGACATCACAGTTTAGACTCTCGTCACAGCATCGTTCTGTTGTTGTGTCGATTCTCGCAACGATTCTCCCATGAATGTTTTATTCTCAGTACTCCTTTCCTCCTGTCTACCCATTTCTTCAAGTAGAGAGTTTGCAGTTTCAATACCTATATATTGACCATCAAAAAGCATCCCCCACAGATCCCCGGAGATTCTGCTTAGTTATATATGGTACATATATCCATAAATTGCAAAATATATTTTGGCATACTTCCTCACCTGTAAGGTATGCACCATATGGACATAACCGCTATATTTTTCGCTCGTGTGTTCCCCGGTGAAGAAAATGCAGCCTACTGGGGCCTGATATAACAAAAAGAAGAAGTAAAAAGCCTGCTGTCAATCCATTTTCAGTTGGATGCTCGATTCCTTTTTCCCATCGATCCAAGGAAAGTTGTTTCACTTAACGCCAGGAAGGCATGAACAGACGATCCACTTTATAATATGCAGGGACATATCACATATATGTACTCGATCCACTTTATAATATGTAGGGACATATCACAT
Source organism: Geum urbanum (assembly GCA_946800695.1). NCBI lineage: Eukaryota > Viridiplantae > Streptophyta > Magnoliopsida > Rosales > Rosaceae > Geum > Geum urbanum. Next base: position 2,765,620 of record OX327014.1, read on the forward strand.
ATATGTACTCGATCTTAACTAGCTAAGTGAACACCAGGACTTTTTCTAGCTCAAAATGTATCCCTAGCTAGGAGATAGATAAGTAGCAATCTGAAGAGAGTGTGCATAAAAATCTAGAAATACTAAGAAAGTAATTGGTTGAGCTATATAAGACCTTCATTTTTGGAGAAGTAAATCCTAAACTAGGTGTTTCTACTCTCTAATGCTTCTCACATTATGCCTAAAAAACCTGAAGGGAAATCAAATATAATGTTTTGAGAAACTTGAATCTAATTATGAAGAGGTAGAAATTGCAATTAGGAGAGATGACAAACCTTGATATCATGGACAATTTGATGGTTAGAGATGATAGGGTAGTTGCTGTAGCTGCGGCGTTGGAATCTATTAGTCCACCAGCGGGGTATAAGTATATCGGTAGCTTCAGGTATGTTGGGTCCAAACATGTCCCTAAGAACCGCCATGGCTTCTTTCAGTGTATCCTCCTCTGGCTGAGCTTCGACACGCTTTGATTCCCCATTCGTTTACGTCACCACAAGGATATTGGATCCAGGATATGCATTCTCCATGTGCTGGTGACATAAAGGAACAAAACAAAAAGAAAAGGATTAGCAGTCCTGATGTTAATGGTATACACGTTTGTGATCTTTTTTTTATGCAGTAGTTTTGGTATATTTCAATGAAAAATTGGTAGAGATGAGATTGTACTCAAAAATCAAAATGCAAGCATTGTTATGGATGAGAAGAACCATCAAAACAAATTTTGAAGAGACTCTAGTTTTGATATCATGAGAAATGTACCTGATTCTACTGGACAAGGTAAACTATCATGACAATTTATAACTAATTTGAAGGCATCCAAAAAGGAGGAAAATTGAGAAAAATGGTCATCTCTAACATGTACGGAAATGATAAGGTCCTACTATGTCACAAACTCACAATCAGGTAAATATCAAGTACAGTTGGGAAGAGATGTAAACATAGTTTTATGACATGTAGAATGCAGGTATGCAACACTCAACCTACTAATCACAAGTATATGATCCAACCTGCCAAAATGTGAAGTAGCCTCTCCGCTCATGAGCATAGATGAAGAACTCTTTCCCAGGCCCACATGGCCAGAACTTATAAGGGAACTTGAGAAATATCTTTGTATACACCACCACATCCAATTTCTCTATTGCCTCAGTTTTCCACCTCTGTATCATTACTAGGCAGGACACCCGCGCTTCGCGCGGTTGAACAAAAAGGTCACTGACTAAATTGAATTTGTACTGAAGCGCGGTTCAACAAAAGGGTCTGCGACTAAGGTGAACACCAGCAAAACATAATGATGACAGTAACAATAAAACATCAAACACCTAAATTCAGAAAACAACCAATTACATCTCCTCAAGAGGTAAAATAGTATGAACAATGACAGCTACCATCTAGGTAATCAATTCATAATTCAAGAAGAACCGTACACACAAATTGTGACCAAACAACAACACCATGAAAGTTTTCATGATTCATAATGAAAGTAACTCAATAGACCTTCATCAAGAAAGAGTTTCCATCATTTCAGTCAAATGTGAAAAGCTTATACATAACCATTAAGTATATATATATGAACACAAATTCACAATTGATAACATGCCAACAATTCTGTATAATCTGGTTGCTATCATAAGCATCCTTACATCAATAAAAGTTGACTCTTTTGCAGTCACAAACACTCAAACCTATTTAGACAATCCTATCAAACATTTCACAACAGCTGATCAAACTCAATGAAGAATGAAATTAAACCCATGAACCCAAATACACCAGTTCTGCAACAGCTAAACTATCGGAGAAGAGCGATGATGTAACCAAACTTATAGGCAGGCCTGAAATGCAACCATGAGAATTGGACCGAGCCGCACTGCTAAAGCTGTTGCTAAGGTTACACAGAATGTCACAGCAACCACCCAAGCTAACAATAGAGAGCCTGTTTCCAAAAATAATAAGTACCTGTATCCCACAATCGAGCCCATTATAAAATAAGCACAAAAATCTCCTCAATCACTAAACACAGAGCAGTGTACTTATCAAAGGAAACAACAATAAACATCAAATTATAAATTTCACTAACCTCCCTAATGAGAGCTGCACCGGCATTTTCCAAAGCATCAAGTAGTTCAAGAGCTCTAGCAATTGTAACTCCACCATCCATCACTTTGGGGCTACCATATTCATCTAAGCCAACATTCCTCCCTTCACAAACACAAAACACATAAAATCAATTACACACAAATTCTCGCACACCATGAATCATCCAAACTGGCCATGTAAGATACAAAGTAGAACCAACTCGAACACCAATTTGTGAAAGTGCTTGACTATACCTCTGACACCAAGAGTAAGACCAACAACATCAGTAAGCTTATCTATCGGCCTGCATAGCGCGCCTCAAATCCTAAGTCCTACAAAAATGAAATCATCACTAAACTCAATCAAACACATAGAATTTCATCATAAACCCACAACAAACCTTCCCTTTGACTACTTGTAATTCAACCTATTGTTAAACTGCTGACTCACCCTCCTATTCAACATCTGTCACCTAATTCAACACATGGAAATAATGCATAAATGAGATTGGAGTTAAGATAGAAATTTTGTTGCGGCAAAATTTGAGTTAAAAATGAAACCCGTTAAAATAAAGTAAAAAAGAAAATTAATACGGAGGGTTAGGTAAAATCAGTATGAAAGTTTTTTTATTGTCAAGTTTAAGTCAAAAATAAAAATTTAAACAGTTAAAAGTAAAAAATGAGCAGTTAGTAAAACTATTAAAAAGATGTGTGAATGTTAAAAAGTAAACAGTAAAAATAATTTAAAATGCAAGTAAAAATGTAAACCGTAAATAGTAAAACAGTTAAAAAGGTATGTAAAAAACTGAAAAATGCCAAAATACCCCATAAACAGTGAGTATGAACAGTTGAACAGTGAGTATTAACAGTAGGATCACAAATATTATATAGTAAAAAATTAGCTAGTTTAGTTATAGTAAAGAAAATTGATAGAAAGTTGATCAAACTCTATAAAATTGTAAAACAAATTGATAAAAAATTATAGTACTATTTATCGGTGAACAGTAAGATCACAAATGTTATATAGTAAAAAATTAGCTAGTTTAGTTATAGTAAAGAAAATTGATAGAAAGTTGATCAAACTCTATAAAACTGTAAAAAAAAATTGATAGAAAGTTATAGTACTATTCATCGGTGAACAGTAGGATCACAAATGTTATATAGTAAAAAATTAGCTAGTTTAGTTATAGTAAAGAAAATTGATATAAAGTTAATCAAACTCTATAAAACTGTAAAAAAAAATTGATAGAAAGTTATAGTAAAAAATTAAAACTGTAAAAGTAAAAAAATAAAAATAAACCGTAAAAAAATGATAAAAGCCAAAGTAAAACTGTAAAGTAAAAAGTAAAATATAATATTGTAAAAAATATTAAAAAGTAAAAAATAAAACTGTAAAAATAAAAAATAAAACTGTAAAAAGTAAAAACAAAAAGAATTACAGTAGCAGTGAACACAGTGATCCTACTATTCTTCGGTGAACAATGATCCTACTCTTCATCGGTGAACAGTAGGATCACAAATGTTACATAATAAATTTACACAATCGTGTTAACTAGTATGACTCGAAAAACAGTCCAATAACAACATAAGAGGCGAGATCGAAATGGATGATATCAATGTCATTCACATACAACCTCTTGCGGAAATCAATATTTACCAGTAGTGAAGTACAGTAAAAACAATACAGAATAGTTATATATATTCTTGTCAAAGAGAATCTACAAATGCAGACTAAACGAGACACGAAGTACATAATATGATGTAACTTATGTAAGCCAAGAGTCCAACATGTTCTGGCGCATAATATGTTATTTTCGGCCAATTCCTCTAAGCTAAGCTACAAGATACAGTTGACAACTCGACCATCCTTTGTGGATGCCTATCACTTTGATACCATCAAACATACAGATTATGAATCAGCTAGAAGCATCTTTAGAGTAAGTTATAAAGCATACGGTCACTGTTTGGGCCTGAAATAAAATATTTCATATTGGATTTGAATGGCTGAAGTCTTGGCGAGCGGCCCATCGTGTTATAAAGAGCTTGGCGAGCAGCCAAGTATGATAAGTAGAGTTCTGTTAGAACTGTGATTCATCAATTAGCTGATTCCATGCGGCTTGGATGTCTATCATGCCTTTTCTGTTTCAGATAGGTTTCTTTGATAGAAGAGTTGTAATAGCATTGAGATTCTATAAGGATTGATAGCCCGTATACTGGTGTCAGAGTTATATTGAGATTCAAAGAGCAGGAACGGAAGAAGTTCAAATGAATTGAAAGACAACTGGTGAGCATTATATAAGGAAAGTAAGAGCTTTGTGGAAAAGGTCCTCAATCAAATACATACATTTGCTATACGCAAGTACACATAGATAGACATCTCGTCAAGAGATTCTATCTTCTTTGCAACCAGTAGATCAAAGTGCTTGTCACCTATCGAGTTAGAGTATTGCGATCAGAAGGAAGCAATTGCGACTGGACGGTTGAAGGGCTTGTCACATATCGAGTGAGAGTTTGGATACTTAAAGGAAGCAGTGTTCTCAACACATCGTCAGAGAGATTGCTCTGCTTTGCACTGATAAGGGAGTGCGAGGTATCGATTTCGAAGGCTCTGCTAGAGACACATATCAAAAGTACTAGGTTACTAGGCGAGAAAGGGTTGGTGCTCTCCTTGTCTTAATCGCTTATCAAGAAGTCAGGTAGCTTTACATTCTATATTCCGTTGAAGAACGGTGGCACGCCAGCATACGAAGCACATACAGGATAAATCGATATCTGCGGTCAAACTATCCGAAGCCAATTAAAGAGATTGCTTTGCGAAAGGTTCTGTCCGTGGGAGATATTTTTGCATCGAACATTTTGGCACGCCCAGTGGGACATATCTTTACGTCTCTAAGTGACAATTGTGGATCCTTACTGAAGGAATTACCCTCAGTGTCGCAAGCACCCACAACCAGCTTACCGTGAACATACATCTACTTGGTGTCGTTCATTGAGTAATCAACGGGTTGAAATTATCTTCGCCAAAGACTTTAACATCATGACGTTCAAATCTTTAAGTGAAGCGGAGATAGTGGAACTTACGTTCCCAGAATACCTAGCTTACGCAGCTAGGCGCGATATCCACCAGGCTAGTTACTACACGGCTCTCGATGAAAGGATATAGCAGCAAGCAACTCTTCTCACTACCCAAAGCAATTTAATAGACACGGAAGTAGCCAGAATTCAATCAATATGGGTAGAATTCAACAGAGATCGGGAGGAGAGAGAGGCCATGGGAGCCCAAGTAACGAGTTTCGTGGAAGGTCAGGATAGATTACGGGTAGATATCCTCCAACACTTAGGAGCAAGTTTGGATGAATACCGCCGACACGCGGTGACACTGTCTTAGAAGACAGACAGGGACATAGCGTCTCTAACTAAATCCGTATTTGACCTAGCAAGAAAGACTAGACAAGCAGAGTCTTTCCCTCCTGCTTGGGAGCAATGGTTGAACAGGTTCTTAAATGATTGCGACATACATCTGGCCAAGATGTATGATACATATGAGACACTGTTCCCTCCTATGCAGAAGGATGATCCAGATGCTTGGCAATGGCCAAAGTTTTACCGGCATTAGACATTCCAAACTTTCTCTGGCGACGATGATTCTAATGCGGCAACACACTTAGCTTATTTTACGCTGCAATTAGGGCAGTTTTCCGATAACGAGGGACTCAAACTAAGAGTCTTTGGATCATCCTTGTCAGGATCGGCCCTCGTATGGTATACGGGATTAGAAAAGGGCTCCATCAGTGAGTGGAAGGATATGAAGGCCTTGTTCATAGATCACTTTGGAATGGCAAGACCCGAAACCAGTGTTGGAAAGCTGGCTTCCTTGAGCCAATCGGCAACAGAAAGTCCAGTCACCTTCTTGCATCGTTTTCGTTCAGAATATAATCTATGTAAGACTCCACTTGGTAAAGAAGAGGTGGTCGAAATGGCCAAGAATGGTTTGGAGGACACGTACCACCAACTATTCCTAAATAGCAAGTACTTCTCTTTGAATGAGCTTATCACGGCTGTAGCTAAGGCCTACAGTGCCATGCAAGAAAGAGATAATAGAAGGAATGCATCCAAGGGAACGTACAATGCTAAGTCCTATGATAGGCTAAAGCCAAAAATGGTGGCTTATATTGAGGGTATAGGCGACCAAGAATCGGACTCTGATGGCGAGCAAGTGGGTGCTATAGATTTATCAACGAGCAAAGTTTTAAAGCCCCGCAAGCTTCAGAAGAATAAGGGTCTAATCAAGCTCTCAACAGTGGCATTTACTAAGCCAGAGTTTGAAACATACACTAATGATGCCAATATGGCTCATGAGATCTTGGATGAACTATACAGTGTGCGTGTTGTCAAAACAGATTTTGGACCTCTTCCTACAGCTGAGCAGTTAAAGGGTAAAAAATACTGCAAGTTCCATGGAGCATGAAACCACATTACAAAAAACTGCATCAAGCTTAAAGACCAGATCCAGAAATGGATCAACGAAGGAAGATTAGAGCTAGATGGAGCGTCCAAGACAACAACATTAGTGGATTCTAAGCCCTTCCCAATGCCTCAAGTAAATATGATTGACGTCGAGTGGTCATCACCCGATAGTTGCATTGGAGGAGGGGAAGACTAGAATCAATCTGTCCTTTTAGCCTATTCTTTCAAATGTGACAAATTGGAGGAGATCCTTGATAGGCTAAGGGACATGGGTTTGATCTTTTACTACCCGGTACTTGAACTCAGACAATTACGGTATGAAGGTCCAGCCCAGTATTTTTGCAGATTTCACAATCACTTTGGTCATCGAACAGCAAGGTGTTCGACCTTGAGAGATAAGATCCAAGGGTTTATCAACTGGGAAGTGATTGAAGTCAACTACAAGGGAGAGGTGGAATGGCATCCACGTTATCCTCATAGGGCATCACCTCCTCCCGATACATCATTTCCTTCCATCAACGCTTCTTTCAATTGCAATAAATCTGAACTAACTTATAAAAGGAAGAGGTCAAGGCAGAGGTCCAGACACATTATTGCATTCGTCTGGCCTACGCGGACTGAGATTACATATGATGCGTCTAGGCGAAAGGAAATATTTGAAGAGCTAGTCCAAGCAGGAATAGCAGTAGTTCCTGATAATTGGGCAACTCCGGACCCATATTCTGAAGATGTCAGGGGTCTACTCTATTATCGATACCATCACAGATAGGGTCGCCATTCCATAAGTGCTTGTTATGATTTGAAGTTTAGGATACAGCAGTGGATTGACAAGGGAGAAATAATGATAGACCAAGAGCCCTCGCCAAGCTTGGCGACTAACTTATAAGTGACAGTTGGAATGTTGGAATTAACACAAGATAAATCCAACAAACGGAAACAACCCAACAGTCATCCAACTACTGGTGAAAGTCCACGAAGCAAACAAACGACGAAAAAAAATAAAGGAAAAGAAAAAGTGGACCCAAAAGCAGAGTCGCCAGTAGCCCTTTGCGCTCATTGTAAACTCAGAGGCGAGTTGAAGATTTCTTATGAGGAATTGGCTGAAGCAGTTAAATTCTTCCCAGAACTATTTTCACAAACAGATCATCAACCTCAACAAGCAAGACAAAGGGATACTCCAACTCCTAAGCGCTCGCGAGCAACAGAAAGGATCAGTGAAGTCAAGAAATATGAATCACAAGTTGCTGACGCGCTCGCAAGGCCATATGTACCTCCAGCTTCAAGAAATATCACAAAGAAGGACGTATGGTACGTGAGGGAGAAAGGGAAAACCATTGAGGTAACTCCAAGTAGAAGAAGAAATCTTCAACGACGCTTTGGAGAAGCCAAAAGAGCATTAGAGGCTTATGAAGCAGGCTTGCTCAAAGAAGAAGAATTGGTGTGTTTTCCAGAAACGCTACAAAGGCGAATGAATGCCCTTGCAGCAAACCCATTAGTGGCTTTCGGGAAGAAGTCTCGCGAGCCTAAAATGAGAGCACAACGACCAGGTGTCTTTGACCGTAACCCACAGTTAGGGTCTAAAGGGAAACAGCCCGAACCTATTCCTGAGGATCATCGTGAAATCACACAATGAATGCCAGTAAGAAGATGTCTCACTTTTGAGGATGACACGATGAAAACAATGGGGCTACATACACCTCCTAGGGAAGGGAAAAACATTCAAAAGCAAAACACTCCATGCGAGCCCAAGGTCTTGCAATGGAGACCGAGACCTTTAGCTGTAGAAGAACAGAACAAGGTCCGACAACCCGTTTCCCCTCCAAAGGAGCATGATCCAGCACTACTCATGCCAGCAACCATAGATCCTAACCCTGAGGATCAATTACAACATGTTGCTTCTCTCGAGGTCACTATAAATTTGAACTCTGAGGGGCAACCGGTTGAGGGTGACAATTCTGAAGATGATGAGCAGTTGTTGGATTACGGTGTCGGTGGAGATGAAGAAGCTGAAGAATACACTGAGGAGGAGGATACCACTGTTAACATGGTGTTCGTTTTGTCCTCCAAATATGCTATACCTCCACCAGCATCAACGGATGAATCAATCACAAGCAGAAGCGTCAACAACTTGGTGGTGCCAGAAGATGAACCAAAACTGAAAGATGATTTAGCACTCGCTAAGACACCAAAGACTGATTCATCATCAACAAGGGGACAGATGATGTTCGCCAAACCTACTGTAGACATGGCCATGCACATGCGACCGTTAAGAAAGGAACCAACCCCGATTTAGTTTCCTAAACCGGAATCAAACCCCTTCTGAAAATACGAACTTGCAAAAATCGTAAAAATTTCGGTAGAGTTTCACTATAACGTGGAATTACCATTAACCTGCACCCGAAAACACACTTCATCCTATGCCACAAAAGCTAAACCGTGGGCACCAATCCCATCCAGATTTCTCAATATCATAACAATAATGTAAAGTAATAAGCAAAACTGTACTTTACAGAAATCTGGGGAAAATCATATGAAAATATAACATCAAAGTATTCAGAGCGACCTCTAGTATATATACACATACATATACAACAATAGGGAAAACAAGAAACCTACTGGAAAAGAAAGGTAGCTCGAACACTAAGTCTCCGACTGCGACATGAGACACCAGAATTTGAATTGCAAACTGGGCACGGAAATCGAAAAGCCCAGGGGAAAGGCAAATAAAATCGTTAAAGAAGAAAATAATCATATGCCTTTCACCATATATATAGTATAAAACAAAGCGAGTTCTTAAAATAAATGGAGGTGTCAGGCGAATCTCTCAAGCCCGACGGTGAAGACTAGGTGAATCTCTCAAGCCTAGTGGGCACATCAAGGGAATCTCTCAACCCTGGAACTGGACTACCGGTGATCAGCCGAGTAGTCAATGCATCGATGCAAAATAAATTCCATCACCATATAAAATATAAAGCAATACCTCCAAAAAAATTAAATAATCTCAACACCATACTGTAAATAAAGTCTGAAATCAAGAACTCACTACGACAATATAAATAAAAGTCCACTCACAGATAGCATAGCGCGCAAACGCACTAATCACGAGATCCGGCGGAAGATCCATCGCCCAACATATGATCTCGATCCCCTGAATAATCACAAAATATAACTGATCAAAATCACAATTCATTACTCTGTACCACACCTCGGAAACCAACAATTTCTGGAAACATATAACTCGGATACAAAATAATCGACGAAAACCCCCTAATTCTCCACATAAACCCTCGACTTAAAATCCGGTATCCAAATCAACTCGAAAACTTCAAGGCAATGATCGGGGCACGATTACGAGCAAAACGGCATAAAACTTGTCAAAATCCAAAAAGTCAACGGGTCGCTGGAGTTCCGCCGTTGACCGCCGCCGCCGGCGACGGCGCGGCGTCAACCGGAGGAATTTCCTGGCGACCAAGACCCAAAAATGTTCTCCTCCTCAAGCCAAACCTTTCTCTCCAAAATATCACCACCGTCCAGCCACCACCGTGGCCGGAAATCAGCTCGAAAGTCTCAAAATTTCAAACCGGCCGGAAAACTTCTCTGGCAAAATCCTCCACCGTGAGGCCAACTCGGCCTCCCATCTTCAAGGGACTTCACCCTAGCTCAAACCCAACCTTTACCACCCAAAATCCCCTTCGGAAAGTCGCCGAAAAACACTCCACCAATAAACCCGATTTCGGCGAGTTTCAAGCTCCTCGTTCTCCCTCAATCCGTGACCAATTCAAACCAATCCAAGTCCTAAACAGTTACAAATCACAAGGGGAATCCATACTTTCCAAAATCTTGGCCGGAAATGGCCAGAAACGTCAAGTCCGACGGTGAGTCAAACGGTGGTCCGGTTCTCCCTCGGTCAACGCGGTTAACGATCAATTTCCTGGTCAACGACGGTCAAACTTCCCAAAACAGTGTTTTCGACAATTTTTCTGACTATTCCGATATTTATACTCGCGGCTCGATACGACCGATGGTCCAAATCGAATCACATCCACATATCGGATAATTCAAACTCAAACGGATAAACACGACGAAATTACGCTATTTCAAATATTCATAACATATTCCTCGGTTATCGAAACAAATTATCCGAAACCGCCCACGAACGCGAAATCACGCATACTACAATTCTCATGAAGAGACTCAACTCAAATTCTCGCCCAATAATTAAGTCGTGAACCGAACAGCCAATTCGATTAATTTACGATAAACTGTGATTACTCGTAAACTCACGGATTAAGCCGATTAACGTGCTAATTCTGATTCGGGTCGTCACACGTTATATGTTATAGGAAAAGTCCAGGGAATTCAATTAAACAAACTCTTAGTGGACTCAGGGGCAGCTGTAAACATCATCACAGTCAAAGCAATGGCCTTATTAGGCGTTCCCAAGTCTGCTATCCAAGAGACCTCACTAAACGTTAGAAATTTTCAGGGTAGCATTTCCAAGACTTTGGGCATTGTCTTTTTGCAGATACATATCGGTCCAGCCACTGGTACTTATACATTCTTTGTAGCAGAATGTACAGCTCCATACAGTGCGCAATTCTGGGGCGTGACTGGATCCACAGGAGCTATTGTGTTCCTTCGTCCTTCTATCAGCAGATGTTACTCTGGAATATGGAGTCTGGTGAAGCAAAGATTGTTGATGCTGATCCTCGTCCATATTCTGTTTCTGCTAACTCGTTAGAAGCCAGCTTTTACCACAATGACCTTGGGCCATTGGAGGTATGTGGCGTTGATAACAAAGGCTGCCCAGTTGGTGTTATGGCCTCTGAACTAGCTCAGTGGGGTATAATTCAAGTAAATCAAGATAGTGGTAGACCCTACACCATTGAGCTACCATCCAAACATTATCCATGATCGAGTCTCTATCAAGCATTGAGACTGAGGCTTGTTGCTCTTTACACGAGCACTTTCACAATTTTCTGTTAGAGAGACAAGCCTATGAGAAGGTTCTAATGATTGCAGCATTGTAATATGTGGATGAAGATGTTTTGCATGACTTTGAAGAGGAGGAAGAGATTAAATTAGCTCCAGCAGCCTTGGACGATTTACCTCCTAAAGTCAAGGATCCCATTGAACACATCAATCTTGGGACAAAAGAAGAGCCAATTTCTGTGGCCATTAGTACCTTCCTAAAGCCTGAAGAACGTGTCAAGCTCATTGAATTGCTACAAGAATATGCTGATTGTTTTGCAGAAAAGTACGACGACATGCTAGGACTGTCACCAGATTTGGTTTGTCACAACTTACCCATCATAGATGGAAAGAAGCCCGTGAAACAAGAGATGCATCAGATGAATACTGAAACTACAATTCTAGTCAAGGAAGAGGTCGAAAAGATGCTCAAGTCAGGGATTATACAAGTAGCCAAATATAATGAGTGGCTATCCAATGTAGTCCCAGTCAAGAAAAAGAATGGAAAAATGCGAGTGTATGTTAACTATAGAGACTTGAACAATGCAACTCTGATGACCTGAACAAGAATCAATATAGTAATCAGCTTAATCCATGAGTTTGTGCGTAATCACAGTTTTCCATAAATTAATCGAATTAGCGGTTCAATTCACGACTTAATTATCGGGCGAGAATTTGAGTTGAGTCTCTTCACGAGAAATGTTGTACGCGTGATTTCGAGTTTGTGGACGGTTTTGGATAATTGTTTCGTCAACCGATGAATATGTTATGAATATTTGAAATCGCGTAATTTCGTCGTGTTTATCCGTTTGTATTTGAGTTATCCGAAACGTGGATGTGATTCGTTTTGGACCATCGATCGTATCGAGCCGCGAGTATAAATATCAGAAATAGTCGAAATTTTTTGTCAAAAACACTGTTTGGGAAGTTTGACCGTTGACCCGTGGGCAATTTTGACTTAGTTTGAAACTCACCATCGGGTTTGACGATTCCGGCCGTTTCCGGCCACGACTTTGGAATGGGATCAAAATCGTACGTTGGGCGAGGGATCTTCCGTCGGATCTCGTGATTAGCGCGTGTGCGCGCTGTGCTATCTGTGAGTGGACCTTTTTATTACACTGTCGTAGCGAGTTCTTGATTTCCGTATTTATTTACAGTACGATGTTGAGATTATTTATTATTTTTGGAGGTATTGTTTTATATTTTATATGGTGATGGCATTTACTTAGCATCGATGCATTGGCTACTCGGCTGATCACCGGTAGTCCAGATCTAGGGTTGAGAGATTCCTCTGATGTGCCCACTAGGCTTGAGAGATTCGCCTGACCGTCAGGCTTGAGATATTCGCCTGACACCTCCATTCATTTTATGAACTCGCATTGTTTTATGATATATATAAATGGTGAAAGGCATATGATTATTTTCGTCCACTCACTCTAACGATTTTATTTGCCTTTCCCCTGGGCTTTTCGATTTCCGTGCCCAGTTTGCAGTTCGGATTCTGGTGTCTCACGTCGCAGTCGGAGGCTTAGTGTTTGAGCTACTTTTCTTTTCCAGTAGGTTTCTTGTTTTGCCTACTGTTGTATATTTTTGTATATGTACACTAGAGGTCGCTCTGATTACTCTGTTGTTATATTTTCATGTGATTTTCCCCGGATTTCTGTAAAGTACAGTTTTATTTATTACTTTACATTATTGTTATGATATTGAGAAATCCGGATGGGATTGGTGCCCACGGTTTGGCTTTTGTGGTATAGGATGAAGTGTGTTTTTGGGTGTAGGTTAATGGCAATTCCACGTTATAGCGAAACTCTGCCGAAATTTCTATGGTTTTTGCAAGTTCGTGTTTTCAGAAGGGGTTTGATTCCGGTTTAGGAAACTAAATTGGGGTTGCGTCCTTTCAGCAATTCCAAAAGATGCATACCCAATGCCAGTAGCGGATTTGCTGGTGGACTCAGTGGCTCGCCATGAGGTGTTAACATTCATGGATGGAACTGCTGGCTATCATCAGATTCTAGTGGCTGAATTAGCTAGACATAAGACTGCATTTCGGTGTCCAGGATTTGCAGGAGTATTTGAGTACGTGGACATGCCATTTGGACTCAAGAATGCAGGGGCAACCTAGCAACGTGCAATGAACTTAATCTTCCACGATCTTATTGGCAAGACTATGGAAGTATATATCGATGATGTGGTAGTTAAAACGAAATGCAGGAGTGACCATTTTGAAGACTTACGGCAAATGTTTCTCAGAATGAGGCAACATAAACTGAAGATGAATCCAGCCAAATGTGTATTTGGAGTCCAGGCAGGAGACTTCCTGGGTTTTTTGGTTCATCAGCGTGGGATCGAGATACCGGACGACAAGAAACAAGCGGTTCTAAGTGCAATCCCACCAAAGAGTAAGAAGGAGCTACAACGTTTATTAGGAAAAATCAATTTCTTACGACGATTTATTGCTAATGCTGCTGGGAAAACACAACCATTCTCAACTTTGCTCAAGCTTCAAAATTAGAAAGACTTTGTATGGGAGCCTATTCACCAAGAGGCGTTTGATACCATCAAAGCATATCTAACGAACCCGCCAGTCTTGGTTCCTCCAAGGCCAGGGGTTCCTCTTAAGCTGTATATCTCAGCTACTGACCTTTCTATTGGAAGTTTATTAGCTCAGGACGACACATCAGGAACTGAACGTGCTATTTTCTATCTGAGTCGTACCCTGAATGAGTGTGAAACGAGATACTCTCCAATGGAAAGAATGTGCCTAGCCTTATATTTTTCAGGGTGTAAATTGAGGCACTACATGTTTTCCTTCACCACGTGCGTCATAGCACAAACTGATTTGGTGAAGTATATATTGTCCAGACCCATTCTCCGGGGACGCATTGGGAAGTGGATTCTGGATTTGTCAGAGTTTTCTTTGCAGTACGTTCCCTAGAAGGCGATTAAAGGCCAAGCAGTGGCTAATTTTCTGGCTCATCATCCAATGGAGGATGTTAGTGAGGGGCCATAATTGGCCCTTGCTCGTATCGATTTGGCCCCTTGGTGTTTATACTTTGATGGGTCAAGTACGAGTACTATGACTGGGGCAGGAGTAGCGTTAGTTTCTCCACGCGGCCAAACTTTTTCTTATTCTTTCAGGTTGGACTTCAGATGCACAAATAATCAAGCTGAGTATGAAGCTTTAATCATTGGATTGGAACTTCTTTTAGATATGGAGATCACTGATGTGCATATATTTGGAGACTCCCAACTAGTGATCAGACAACTTGAAACCAAGTATAAAGCTGGACCAGTCCTAGAACCATAAGCTAAACGAGCCTGTGATTTACTCAAGTTGTTTACAGAGGTGAAGTTGAGTCATGTTCCTCGTGAGAGGAATTATGCAGCAAATGAGTTGGCTCAACTAGGAACAAGGGTGAGCTTGTAAGATGGAGTACGCGAACGGATATTAATGGTTGAATGAAGGACCCTTCCATCTTTCTTTGCTCGCCAAGAAGACAAAAATGAGTGGTATGTTGCTACACTTGATCACATTGATGTGGATTGGAGACAGGACTTTATTTCTTATCTCCAGAATCCTAATAATCCGGTAGAAAAGCGGATTCGTTTTTTAGCTCATAATTATGTACTCAAAGATAATGAGATATATAGAAGAGGAGAGGAAGGCATACTTTTACGGTGTGTCTTTGGACGTGAAGCTAAGCAATTAATGAGGGAAGTCCATCTTGGGATAGCAAAGGCACATCAGGCCGGTCCTAAGATGAGATGGTTAATAAGGAGACATGGCTTTTATTGTTCAGGAGTGCTCAGAGATTGCATCACGTTCGCTAAAATTTGTAAAGAATGCTAGAAACATGGTCCAATCAGCCATATGCCCCGAATACCATTACAGCCTATAATCAAGCCTTGGTCAGCTCGAGGATGGGCTTTGGACTTAATTGGAATGATTCATCCTCATTCATCTGATGGGCACAAATTCATCATAGTGGCTATTGATTTCTTCACAAAATGGGTTGAAGCTAGACCTCTCAGGGTATCATCCGCTAAGGCCATCCACCAATTTTTATTTGAAGATATCATTTGTCGGTTTGGCATTCCTGAGAATTTTGTTTCAGACCATGGGGCAGCATTCATGTTTGGGGATGTAGATGAGCTTATGAAGGATTTTGGAATACATTTTCTACACTCTTCTCCATACTATGCCCAATCCAATGGTCAAACTGAAGGAAGCAATAAAATCATTATCCATATCCTTAAACGGGTGCTTGCGAGCAATGCCAGACTGTGGGATGAAGAATTATTTAACACCCTATGGACTTATAGAACAAGTAAGAGGACACCTACAGGTACAACTTCTTATGCATTAATGTTCGGCCATGATGCAGTCTTGCCTTTAGAAATCAACGTTCAATCTTTACGGGTGCTAGAACAACATAGCCTAATCGGTGAAGATTATGTACAAGCAATGTGGCAAGAGCCTGAAGACTTGGATGAAAAGAGAATACAAGCTTATGATAGTTTATGTACTAAAAAATAAAAGGTGGCTCGTGCCTATGACCGATGTACTAGGGGCATGAGTTTTGCAGAAGGAGAATTGGACTGGCGAGTCATTTTGCCTGTTGGCAAGAAGACTGAAGGACGAGGAAAATGGTCAGCAAAATGGGAAGGACCATACATTGTCGATCGACTTCTGGGTAAAAGAGTAGTTCGTTTACGAGATCGAGATGGTACAATACACGCTAATCCTATAAATGGTCGATTCCTTAAGAAATTCATACAACCAGTCTGGGAGTATGAAGATCCTCCAACTGTGGCTTAGTCCAGTTTATTCATGCTCATCCGTTTCACTCGCACGAGTAAACTGCATGGGCAACACACAGGGATTATGTACATCATAGTAGCCTATACTTGAGGCTAAATCTTTAGTTAGGGCTTATATTAGAGGCCAAATTTAAAATTTTTGTATTTCTTCTAAGTCAAAAAGAGTTCATGTTAGCCAATTACTGTGGCCAAAATTATGTACAAACTACATCTGAGTTTATCAATATAAATTTACATAAGGAACTCTTTGCTTCAAACAAAATATTACATTTAGAAGAATACAAAGGCTTTGCGGCCTCAAGCTCTGATACCATATGAGAAACAAACTACAAATCAGCAACAGAACATAAGGATAAATACAGTTTGTTTTTCCAAATCCTCATAGTTGATAGCCATCCCCTGAGGTCGATGTATCAAATATGCACACCTGGAAAAGAGAGATCGACCTCAGCGATGAAACGGAGAAGATTTGAAACGCCAAGGAAGCTAGTACATCAGATCAGAAGACTCTTTACACTAGACTTGGCATTTGTTGCCTTTTTCCCCGGGACGAGGTCCCTATCTTTCCTCATTTTTGTAGCCATATTCATAGGGCCTACAACCTCCATGCATATAGATACTAAGCGGATGCACCGGAGGAAGACAAGGAGTTTTCAACCTCGGGATTGTGGCTTTCCCTTCTTATGCTGACACAAGTTGGGATAGCCAAGGCAACACCTGGACGTAGATATTGCTATCTAGTCCAAGTTTGGACGTGGATATTGCTATCTAAGGAACACGACATGGAATATTTTATCTGGAGGTTTCTTTAGGTAGGAAGACCAGAGCAAATGAACAAGAGGGGAGTTCATTCTCGCAAAGAAGTTGGTTCACAAGACAAGGAAAGGGAAACCTTTTATAGAAAGGAGTCACAACGGTAAGGCTTCGCGAGAGTAATTGCACCCGATAATGAAGGACACGCGTCTAACTGGAATTGGGCCACGATACGGTTTATCTACCCACGAAGGAAAGCATGATAAATGAAAGGTTTTTGGGGCAGGTAAAACGTATTTTGAAGATTTGATTGTTGACGCGATACGGATTTCAAGCATGGAATTAAATTCCATTTATTGTGGGACGATCAGAGTAAGCGAGCGGTTACAGCCTATAAATGAGGCTAGCTTCATCAGAACAAGTTTGGAAAAGGCCTAAATTTGAGACATATTCTTGTTATTGGCCCAATTCGCACTTTATTTCCAAAATTTGGATTGAACAAATAAATACTTAAGGAGTCTTGGAAATAAATAAATTGGGGCTTGAACTCTGAGGCCCAAAATTACATTAGGAGGGAATATTTCCTCACTGATGCTTTGGCAAGTTCCAGGGCCACCCAAGATTGATGGATTGCTTGTTGAGCATTGGTGGTTTCTTCTCGTACCTCCTGTATGAGTTAAGCTTGGCTCTCGCCTTCTATCATGATCTGGCATGCAGTGTCTTGATTTCTGAGGGCATCAGCTTGCAGGCCATCTACTTCAGCTTCGAGGATATCCAGGTCGGCTTTAAGAATAGCTATTCTAACCCTTTTGGTTGCCAAGGCTTCTTGCTGGGTAGATGTGTCCTTCAGAATCGCTTGGATTCACTCTTTCTCTCTTCGAGTCTGGCGCTCCAATGTCTCTGTTGCTTCTTTCTTACACTCGACTTCAAGTTTTAGACATTTGTGGGCTTCACTTTGGCTCAAGAGTTGGAAAAGTTTCTCCTCAAGGTTGCTAAGGCAAGGGATAAAGTCTGCTGGGGCAGTAGCCTTCAGGTCTTTGACTTGTTTGCAGACAGCTCGGATGTCTTGAGGAGAATCCAGTTCCCCAGAAAGGATGTTCTGAAGAGTGACATCAGTGGCAGAATGAGAACTTAGTGTGCTCAGCTTGCTATAAAGTTCTTGCAACTTTATTGTTGTCTCTTGTGTGTTGAGTGACTGAGAGGAAGCTCTTTGTGATGAAGACGGTGCAATAACTTCTTCAATATTGGATTCAGGGTCTTCATCATTGACACCTGGATAATTGCTAGGCTGATCATTGGCGGCCATGTCAGAAGGTTCAGAAGTTTGGCCTGGCAAGCTCAGTTGTTCCTTTGGACTTGTGGGAATCATCTCATGGGTGTCTGTGTCCACAGGAACACTTTTGGACTAAAATAATAATGCGAGTTGTCAGGATTGATTAGAATTGATAATCCAGAATGAAGTAAGTGAAGAAATTCTTACTTGTATGGGAGACAATAATTGTGTTCCTTCAGTTGCTTGAACATGAAGCTCTGGCGAGGAAGGAGTTGGGTCCTCATGTTCTGGATTGACCTCAACCAATAGCTGTGGTTTGGCAATTAAAGGCTCTGGCGAGGAGGGAATTTGTTGCTCTGGCTCTGAGATGACTTGGTCATTTTGAGTACTTGTGCCCTCGCCAGAGGAGGAAGGAATGAAGCAAGATTGGAATTCAATCTGCAAGCGCCGGAATAGAATGGCAATATCAACAGGCTTTCTCTTCTCTTCTTCCTCAAGTTCTGCTCGGTTGATTCCAGCCAGAAATTGGGTTATGAAGTCTTTGCAACATTCTTTACTGCTGTTGATGACTTCATGACCTGTATCATGATCTTCACTTCCATAAATGATGCTGGAATTTCATAATGTAGGCTTTACAGCATCCTTCAGAGAGCCTTTCTCCCAGTGAGTCTATTATATAATAGGCTTTGTCTTCAACTTTGAGGACGAAGAAGTGGTCATTCCAACTCATTATGTATGCCTGAGGCTTGTGGCTTTTGTTGATTTGCTCCCACGACATATCAAAAGATAGAAAGACATCCAGGGCTATGAACCTCTCTGGGTTAAAATACCCAATGAAGGAGTCATCAGATGAGAACTTTAGTGGTCTGATGCCAACCCTCGAAATAACCTCTAGATCAAAATGTTGATCTGGGTAAGTGCTTGCAAGGGCCTCATCCTTGCATAGTTCTTGCCACTCCTTGGAACCTTGAATCAAGAGTTCATCAAACTCGGAGAGCGTGGGCATGCTGTTTGGATTTGTGCATATCCAGTATGCAATGGTGAAAACCAGTGTTGAACAGGCACTTGCCCCGGAGGCTTTGTCACTCCTCTGATCAAATGAGGCATGGAAGACTTGAGCTTAAAGCTTTGTTTGTTTGTCCCTGCTTGTGATCTCTGTAGCTAGCCAAACTCCTCTTGAAGGCTCTTTAGGCTTCAAGTGGATCTTCCTGCGTTTATGAGACTGTCAAAGAGTTTGGGTTAGTTACAGTTCAGTGACAAAATCAGTTACTTGTTTTGGGTAAAAAATGCAAACACTTACGGAGTGCCCAGAAGGATTTGACCTTTTCTTCTTAAAGGATTGCAAGGCAACAATCACGTCTGGTTCAAGGGCGTGCTGTTTTTAAGAAGAAAGGTTAATCAGTTATAGTATGAGGAATTGCTAATACATGTGGCATTTTTGGATAAAAGAAGCATACCTGTGGCCAGGGAGCGGTGCTTACGTTCCTGTAAGACTCACTGATAACAGCCAAGTCTTCTTCATTTAAATTTTTTTGCCAAAATCATAGAAGATAGTGGCAAAGCGTGCGAGCGGTCCCTTGTGTCGTATATCTTCCCAAAGCTGGGAGCGCCATACTTGGTACGACTCGGTGACCGAATGGGAAATCACTAGTGGATTTGTTATGATAGGAAGTATTACTGTTGGAAAGCCAAAGTGTTCATCTTGCTCTTCTGCTGCAAGGGGATGACTTGTTCCACGCCAGAGAGTATATTTGTTCACATAACAGGCGAGGGGCATGAGAGCATCCTGAGTGAGCCCAAATTGTCTTGAGAAGTGGTTTGGGGCATAAAGCTCATACCCTGGGCTCGCTAAATCTGGGACTGGCAGGTCCTTTCAAGTGTTGCATTGAAGAAAGAAGTTCCTCGCAAGAGCGTCTTGCTCTGGCGAAGGTATAAATCCACTCGCAAGGAGGCCAGGATGGCGACGATTCAGGATCACTTCAACTGCTGCGATTGGAAAGTCTTTATGCAAGCAGAGGTGGTTGAAGCAATTTAGGTAGGACCATGATCTAGTCCTAGTTGGTGTAGAAACCAATGATTGGCCCATCAGCTTCTGATCTTCAAAGGCAGGAGGTGCTGTGGGACAGAAAAAGGGGAAGTACATCCGCAACCAGAGCTCCACCATCCAGAGCGGTCCTAGTTGATTAAGGTTGAGCTTTGAAAGTGTGACTCGCCTCAAGCCATAGTAAATGTAGGCGAGAACGGATTCAACCAAGCCCACTTGTTCACCGTTGAAAAGGTGTTCGGCAAGGTTGGTCCAGCATCTGTTGACCTTTGCAGAAGAAGGACAGAAGATGTACTTCGATAGCCAGTATTCCAGAAAGACTATTCCTCCTTGGTCTGTGTCTTTCTCCTCCTGTGCAAAATGTTTCACCCAGGAAGAGTAGGAGGAAGGACGATTGAGGGAGGCTTGAACTGGTGTTCCGTGGTGTTGGTTGAGCGACCAGGGGTTTGCAAATGCATGGACTCCAAATATGGTATACATATCAAGCATTGTTATGCTCACATTACCACAGGGGAGACGGAAACAGTTGGCGGTACAATCCCAAAAGCACATGGCTAAGGCGAACGGTGCTCTGTTGCCACCAGCTGGGAGAGAAAAGCACAAATCGATGAGTTGAGTAATTCCAACTGCTTCCCACCGGTTGATATCTTGTTCGCGACGGTGCCGGTACCAGGCGAGATCTTCTACGTTTGGATGTGACCATCTCCCAATGAGACAGAGGATGTCTTTGTTAGTCCATTCATAAGGGATGAAGATGTCTTTACGAGGAGGCATTTTCTAGATTGGAAAAGATGGACGGCGACGAGAATGAAAGGTCTTAGCTTTTGACTAAGGAGGTTAAGAGTGCAGGATGAAGGCAAGTGAGAAGGTCTAGTTGGGAAATGAGATTTTGTTGATGTGGACTAGTGCTTTTATATTATGTCAGCCGAATGATGCAACTTTTTGGAGGAGTTGTGTAACGTGGCACTTGGGTGTTATGTTACCGTTTGGTTTAACAACGTGTCAGTCGGGTAATATTAAAGTCTATTCACTTGTTCAGGTAATTCAAGTTCAAGACTTGAGGGGCAATGTTTGGGCCTGAAATAAATATTTCATATTGGGCTTGAATGGCTGAAGTCTTGGCGAGCAGCCCATCGTGTTATAAAGAGCTTGTCACCTATCAAGTGAGAGTATTACGATCAGAAGGAAGCAATTGCGACTCGAAGGTTGAAGGGCTTGTCACCTATCGAGTGAGAGTTTGGATACTCAAAGGAAGCAGTGTTCTCAACACATCGTCAGAGAGATTGCTCTGCTTTGCACTGATAAGGGAGTATGAGGTATCGATTTCGAAGGCTCTACCAAAGACACATATCAAAAGTCCTAGGTTACTAGGCGAGAAGGACCTATTTAGACAGGGTTGGTGCTCTCCTTGTCTTAATCTCTTATCAAGAAGTCATGCGGCTTTACATTCTATATTCCGTTGAAGAACGGTGGCACGCCAACATACGAAGCACATACAGGATAAACCGATATCTGCGGTCAAACTATCTGAAGCCAATAAAAGAGACTGTTTCGCGGAAGGATCTCTCCGTGGGAGATATTTTTGCATCGAACAGTCACTTCACTGTTTTCAGGTCAAAAAGGTTCATCAGTTAGGTTCACCAGAAACCAATAGTCTAACACACATTTTGGTAAGACAAGGCAAACTTTCAACGATAGCAATCGATATATAGATCGAGCAGTAACATTTCGAGAGACTGATCTTACTTCACAAGTTCTATCAAATAAATGTTCAAGGTGATCAAAAGGGTTGGTAAAACCACTGTTCTAAAAAACGGCCGCCTAGGCACCGACTAATCGGAAAAAATCATCTTATCGCTTAATTTTGGTCCTGGGCGGGGTAGTTAGGCGGGAACCGACTAATCGGCAATTAGGCGGGCGACTAACGACTAATCGACAGAAAAGCACCGCCTAGGCATTTTTTTTTTAAAAATTAAGAGGTACAACGCAAAGGAATGAATTTTAAATAGAAAATCCAATCCAATTTCTTTCGCAAAACGTCGTCTCTCTCCCTCTGCAAACGCCGCGACTTGGACGCTGCTCGCCGATCACCGTCGTCGCCGCCACTTGTCGTCCACCACCGTCATCCTTGTTTGTTATATGTTGATAATTTAATATGGTTAAATGTGGGCAGGAGCATAGTGTCTATGGCCATCACACAAACAAAACTTGATTCCGTGAAACTTTATGTTTGAATGGTTCCATGGTTGCAAGTTTATAATGTAAGTTGAAATTGTCATAAACTCATAATGTACTATGATTTATGAATTATCAGCTTCGAAATAGATAATTTCATATTCTTGAGATTCTTGTTTATGCACATCTATTTCAAAAATTTGAGATGGATGGTTAATTGGATTTCTTTATAAACTTAGTTTAAAATTTTTATGATATTTCTTTATAATTTTTACTTTATGTTTCAAATTACAATATACCATATAAATATATAATTAATTAAATATATATAACAAATGATCCGCCTATTACCGTTTAATTATCGATTAAACTCCGTCTAAACGCCTAGGCGCTAGGCAGTAGCTCCACCGTCTAATTCCGCCTAGCACCTTTTAGAACCTTGAATAAAACAGTGTACGTAGCTTATACACACGTGTAAGGTGAAATTTGTCTTAACTTTCGCTCAACTTCTATGCACCGCACACGACTCTTTGGTCATGAAACGAATAAATACGAAACAGAGAAATTGGTCATGAAAAATAGATGAAGGGAAAAAAAAAGCTGGAGAAAGATGGAGAGAGTGACGTACGGGCAAGGATGGAGTGAATGAAATGAGGTCGGTTTGGAGGACACCAATGCTAACTGACAAAATGACGTAACGACCTCGGTAGACGCAACCGTCCTCCGTCATCACCGCAACGCCGTCTTCTCTCGAGTACTGCTTCAATTACCGAACAACCTAGTCAAACACATCGATCATCAATTAATCATCATCATTTTCATAAAATATAGGGTAATAATGTTGAAGGGAAACAGTAAAAAGTTAAATAGAGAGTTGTTGTTGTAGCTAGGGTTTTAATTTGTACCTTGTTGAGCTTGAGACGACTGTCCAAGATTTTACCATCGGAGGTTATAAGGAAATCTTGAGCCATTTTGTATAGCAAATACGCGTACCCTCTTTCATCTGCCACTAAAAATTCTTTATCTCCAAAATCATTGAAAGTTGCTATGGGTTCAGCCTCTGCATAAACCACACGCAATTACCACAACACAAATAAGGAATCAGCTAAACTGAAAAACAAACCCCAAACATTGTTGTCATATTTGAAAAATTAGTATTGTCCAATCTCTTAGAAATATGTTTTCGATGTAGCCGTCACTTAACACATCAAACAACATGTCAAGAGTTTGAATCACTACAAAACCAATTTCTGACATTCAGATCTTTTTTTGAATTAAAAATTAAAAATTTTAGAACTAGAAAAAAATAATGACCTGCCATCTCGAAATCGTGTAATATGAAATGTATAGCCACCTCTAGCAGCGTTTTTGGTGTAGTGTACAGACCACACCTAATTAAATTCAAAATTCACAAATATTCCACGTGAGTAAATATTAATTTAAACAATTCATTTGCAAAAGTAACTAAACTTCGTAGAAATATAGTGACAAGGAAAAATTACGAAGGCTGTTCGGTAAGTTTGGAGATTGAGAGGTGGCCACCCTCAGCTTCCAAGTTCCTCAGCTTCTCCATGGCCAACTCCACCACCTTCTTGTAAGAGTCCGCCGCAACTCCGTGCGGAATCAAATTCTCGCTGCCATACATGTGACATTTCAAATTTTGCACCTTAGTATATTGTCGACTTGTTTATTTTATTGAAATTATAATTTTAGTTGAAAATTCATGAAAACAATATATGTGATACGTACGGACCTGCGATCGTAGATATTGAAACAAGTGTTACTATAGTCAGAGAGGCAGGTTTGGAGGTTAGATTTTTCGGGGAGCTCCCAAGCCGGGTTAAGCTTCTTCCCGTCGACTCCAACTATCCAACCGGCCCCAAGCTCTACCGCCACTCCGTCTTGTTTCTGGATCCAGCCGCCGATACGGTCCGAAGCTTCTAGAATCAGCAGGTCCTTTATGCCTTTCTCTATCAACACCTTGGCTGCCGATAGGCCTATAAGCATGGACTCGAATCACTCGATCATCAAGAAAAAAACCAATTAAAAATGTAATATATCAGCCATCCACATAGCTAGGGATTAGTGTGTGAGAATATGAAGTTGGAGTGAAACGGTGCTGTAACGTACTAGAGGCTCCAGTACCGATTATGATAACGGAAGAGAGAGAAAGGGGGAGATACGAATGGTTTCATTCTGGTTAAATGTTAGAAATAGACGTGGTATGTCCTCACAATGTGAAATTGAAGTGTAATATATTCTTGATTTTCATAAAGTTGCAGATTCGATGTCTAACTCCTTTTACTGATATCATGAAAGTGACCAAATCGGTTGTATATGCTGCAAATCCTGCAAAATTGAAAGTTTCTAGAATTGGGCAAGTTAACGCAACACCCGAGCAAGGTAATGTTTCTCCTTCCCATAGAGGGGGTGTAACATTGGTCAAAATCCACTGATGAGTTACCGTTAAAAAGACAAGTCATCAAGGCACAACCGCTCATCATCAACAAATGAGATTATTTTTTACTGCAATTGTGTCTAAAAGTCGACATTGACAAACACTGGGAGGATGCCTCAGAGTCAATGACGATGTCAGTAAACAAATAAATCTCCCCAAGTTAAACAAATGCTAGCGATATTATGGATGATTCTTCCATGTTCGTTGATGATGTATTTACTTATTCCGTCACTCAGGAATTGACGACGATGAAGTGGAACATTACTCTGTTGCAGATTGTCAATGGTTAATGTAGAGCAAATTGACCAATATGGAAAGTTGCAATCTAAGTTAAACTAGACTCAATTAAAAATGACAATTCAAGTTTTCGGTTTGGTAGTGTTATGACACCCGAATGGTAAGCCGGTTAGACACAAATGAGTTTTTGTTAGAAAGCGTATTGAGCAGAATGAAGTCATGCGGTATAAAGCTAGACTTGTGGCGCAAAGATGTTCTCAACGCCGTATGAGGAGATGTATTCTCCGATCATAGATATCATCACATTCCCCTACCTTATCAATTTGGTAGTGTCCAAAATACTGAGTATGCAGCTTATGAATGTGGTTATATATCTCTATGGGGATCTTAATTCAGAGATATACATGTGAGTGCCGGTTGGCATGCCAATTCAAGTAACTCTAAACCACGGAGTGCTCATGTAATTAGATAATCTGGTAGGTTGTGGCATACACATCTTACTGGCTACTTGATTGGGAAGGGATACAAGAATGAAAAGTTATGCCCATGCGTGTTTGGTGGATGAACGAGTTATTTGAGATGATAGACCTTGGTAGGACTCGATTATGTCTCGGTTTAGAGGTGGAACATCGAGTTGGTTGAATTCTTATTCACCAGTCTGCTTATGTCTAGATCAAGCAATGGACAAAGCACACCCTCTTAAGCACACCAATGGTTGTTTGCATTCTGGAACCCAAAAGAATCAATTTCATCGGAATGATGATGGTAAAGATCTTTTGGAGCTAAGAACATATATCTTTGTGTGGTTAGAGCTTGGTAAAATATAGTTTGGTGCACACGTCTAGACATTGTCCTCTCGGTATGCACCAACGCAAAGTCATTGGAATGAAGTATATTACACATTCTGGTACTTGAAGGTAACCATTGACTTGGGCATGTTCTTTCCCTTACAAAAAAAAAACAGAGAGAAGCTTGAAATTCCCAGAAAAATGGATGGTTGAATCGCAACATGTAGCACTACAACAAAAAAGGTCATTTCCGACGGCACATTGCTGTCGTAAAAGAGTCAAATGCCGTTGCAAATGCTCTTTTGCGACGACAAAATGAGTTTTTGCGACGGCAACCTTTCCGTCGCAATTGGTGGCGACGTAATTGCTATTGGCGACGGTTTTTACCGTCGTCCGAACTCTATTGCGACGGTAAAACTTTTCTGTGGCAAATAAATTCTTTTTACGATGGTAGATTTGCCGTCTCAAATTTGGTAGCCTTATTGCTGCTTTTCTTTTTCGCGACAGTATTTTACCGTCGCTCGATCTGTTTTTTTCCAAAAAAAAAATGGCTTCATTTCTTTACGACGACAGCTTGACCATCGCAAAGAATTGGAGCTAACCTTGTGCAAATCTAGGAATATATTAACCCATTGTTATCATTAATAAAGTATACATCTACATAGTCATTCGAGTTCACATGATCAACTTAACAAACAAATACACCAAACAGGAGCACAATGGGCCAAATTTATTTATTACAGTAAACTAGCATTATTGATAGACACTATCCATTACTGATTACACCTTAAAGAAACAAATACACCAAAAAGGAGCACAAAGGGCAATAGATAGTCAGAAGCACAAACTTCCTAAGGTAGGTGGTGCCAGCTTCTCCTTCTCACAAGTCACAACTAAATAGAATACCAAGCCAACCATCTATCCATCATATCAAGAGCTTGCTTAGGCATATATTCTGGAGCTGTATGACCCGCTCCCTACACAAAGATTCACACACTTAATGACTTAAATACCAACTTTCCACACCAAGAAAATTGAAAAATAAAAATAAAAAGAAAACACAAACATACACACATCAGAACATGGCTAAATAAGAGCATTAGTTCTTAATCAATTTACCTTTATAGTTGCAAAAGTCAGTCCATCTGACACTGTATTACTATACTTCTCAGTAAATCTGAAAAATAAAAAAATGAAATGCAAGGATCAAATATACATTCTTTGTCACTCTTGTGAGCAAAAGTGTGAGTTTATTAATGTTCTCAAAGTAATATTTATCGAATATAGATTTCAAGAGTCTCACCCTGCAACATTTCTGTTGACATACCACGGCCTCCATCCATCGACAACAGTCAAGTTGAGAGTACGAATCCATGTTAGTGTACCAACATATGGAATCAACGCATATCATGATCAACACTGCATTCATATATATTATGTGCTGTTAATTAGGATCAATATGGAATATGTTTGTGGATTATTTCTGGCCATTCTTATATGTTATTAGAAACACCAAGTTCACCTATATATCAAAGCTCGGAGGCCTCTTCCGACGAGTTGTTGGTGGTATTCGACCACGCTCAATATGTTTTCTTCATACTCCAAGCTCTTATTACACCTCTTCCAATCTGCAACTGTCCACTGACATTTTTACAAGTGTGTACTATTAGTACAAGCAACTTACTCATTTTAGTTCACAGTAATAAGCTGTGATCAGTTTGGAATTACATACATTTCGAATGCTAAGAGCTGTTCGAACTTCTTCATCGTTCGCCCATATATACGAGAGCACATATATAGTTGTTGTTCTGCAAACCAAAAGTTTTGTGTGTAATATAGGTAAAGTGTAAGCTAACTTCTGAAGTCACAGTCACATAATTAAAAGGGTGCGCATTTACATTCACCACGAGAAAAGGAAATGAGCGATGAACTTACGCAATACCAATGTTCTTGTGGCGACTTTCTTGGATGGACTGGAAAAAACATATAATAAGTTTGAGATTACAGTTAACCTATAGATGCGATTATCATTAGCATACAATAAGTTTGAGATTACAAACCTTTCGTGCTTGATCTTCCTTGATCTTAGCAACATGAATTCTCTCAGTTGCCATCTCAATCTTCTTCCTCAAGTGTTCAAGAGCTTCAAAAAATGATCATGAAACACTTACGTCAATCAAATGATAATAAAAGACATTAACTCCGTATTTTACAACATTAAAGCAAGTAGCAGTGATATTGCAAGCAACCTGATTTCCTGACACACAAATAAAGTCATGCATAAGGTATTTAAATTGAGAAAACCTGGTTCAGAAAGCACATACTTTTGCCCTGGAAGGACAACAAAAATAAACGTTTACAAACTGAATATGTCCCATTACTCTCTGCAACTTTACACCTAAATATTCCAATATAAATGTAAGAAATCTGATTGAAGTCTATAAAGTAACATATATCACGTATAAGCACAATACACTAAAGCATGAAACCTCGATTCTTCACATGACTCAGTAAGGCAAAGACTCAGCTAGAAGAGTCAAATGATTTGATATTTAAAAATGTGAGCACGGAGCATAGAAACCTAAAACACATTCATTTTATAGATGTGTAGAAAGCTTCTCCAAACCTAAACCCAACTTCTCCATGTTGCATTCAAAGGACACCTTCATCCCACCCTACAAACAACAAAAGTCACAAATCAGAATACCATAACATAACTCACACATTGATAGTTATCTGTAAAGTGAACAAAATTTCTACCTTTTATGACGGAGCCTTGACCAATTTTGAAGCTGAATAGCGAGTGAATGGAATGGTTTGCTTATGGATCAGAACATCCTCCAACTATCTTTTGGCCTTGACCAAAGGCAGCTTGCGGATAGCATGGGCAGTCTGTATATAGCATAGTTAATACCAACTCTTCAGACAAGCAAATATAAGGGTACATGCTATATGCAGCGGAATACTCGCATTTGAATGAACGAATCAACTAATAACCAGAAAACATGTCTATCAATGTCGAGATGAAAGAAAGATTGAAACAGCTATACAACACCCAAAATTATACTATTAACAAATACTTCCTTCAAATTACAAGTAAAATTCGTGACTATCAATGTAGGCTCTGCGAGGGAAATTGATATCTAACAACATTGAAGGTGGTTTTCCTAGCAAATGTCAGCACTAGATCAAGCAAGCAAATATACTACTTTATAAACTATGCACCAAAATTGCTAATATGTCAATCTGGTTGATTCTTTGTGCAGTTCAAAACTTATTAGTTCTCTCTAATGATCTCCTCGTGAGAATTAAAAGGTTTTGGTTTTCTCTTATTTACAAGTATGTTGATCATTCAAGTCACAAAAAAAGCAAGATCCACCTACGCCCATCAGAATTTACACCTACAATATCTTGTGCAGTTATAAAAAGATAGGCATCTGAACAGCCCTAAATCAAGATAACAGTATCTTTGGCAAAGCAGCATACCAGTTTTCTACAACCGAGAAGTATATCCTTGTAAAACCATTGAACTTTATCCTACTTTAATCTATGAAATCAATAAAAACCTAATCAACATAAATGCACGAGTGTTTAAACCAGTAAAACCAACCCAAATTCGACTAGCATCATCGGTATTCACAAAATATCACCACCTTAACAAGTAACAAGTAACAACACCAGACATTTTGAAATATAAAACCGAAAGTCTTGTAACAAAATCTACATAAATCTATTGTGTTTTCCATGAATATAATTCAAAACTCTGCAATAAACTTCTCTCATGACATGATAACTATATTTACTTGAACAAAACTGAAAGGACCCAATCCCGATTCAGTTATCTAAACCGGAATCGAACCCCCTTCTGAAAACACGAACCAACAAAAATCTTTCAAAATTTCGGCAGAGTTTCGTTACTAACGTGGAATTGCATAAACCTGCACCCTGAAAATAACACTTCGTCCTATGCCACAAAAGCCAAACCGTGGGCACCAATCCCATCCGGATTTCTCAACATCATAATATAAACAATAAACAGTAAACATATTGTACTATATATAGTATATCCGAGAAAATCCGTATAAACACGTATAAGAGTGTATCAGAGCGACCTCTGGTGTAAATATATACAATACCAGTAGGCGAAACAAGAACCTACTGGAAAACACAAGTAGCTCAGATCACTAGCCTCCCACCACGACATGAAACACCAGAACTTGAACTGCAAACTGGGCACGGAAACCGAAAAGCCCAAGGGAAAGACATAAAACACGTTAGAGTGAGTGGACGAAAATAAATGTCTTTCACCAAGTAATATATACGTATAAAATCATATGCGAGTCAAATGCATGAAAATCAAATGGTACGTGAGGAGACGCTGACTACCACCCACGTACAGAGCATGCAACGTAAATATATCGCGGAGTCTCTCGTGGACTACCACGCGATAGCACAGTCTGAATCACGGGATCCCAGACCCACACGTGATTCCTAGCCAGAAAGGCCTCGGGTCAGGATATCTGTCCCCCCCCCCCCCCCCGGAGCATACTCGGGGATTAGCTGAGAAGCCAATGTGTATCGATACCACAACATATACTGAGACTGTACTCTGTGTAAACCAAATCATAAATCCTTTCCATGCACATGCATAAAACATAATATGTACATATGTATATTCGTATACGTATATTCGTATATGCATAATCGTAAAACACATGCTCGTAAAATCATAATCAATCTGCATGCTCAAAGTTCGTATAACGTATATAAAAGACTCGCAATCAATCCGTGAAAAGAAATGTCCATTCACAGACTCGCGTAACGCGCACTCGCGCTAATCTCGTGGACCGGCGGAAGATCCCTCGCCTGAAGCACGATCTCGGTCTCGATCTCGATCCCCTGAACATTCATAAACATACTGATCAAAATCATATTCCACAACTCTGTACTGAAGCACGGAAACCAACCGTTCCCGGAAATATACAATGCAGTACAAAATAATTAACGGAATCCCTGAAATCACCACTCGAAACCCTCGACTGAAAATCGGCTACCCAAATCAATCCGAAAACCTCTGGACGATATTCAGGGCGCAATTACAAGAAAAATGACATTAAAAACACTAAAATCCAAAATGTCAACTCCTCGCCGGAGCTCCGTCGTTGACCGCCGCCGCTGGCGGAGGCGCGCCGTCAATGATGAAGTTTCACGGCGAGGAAGCTCCCGAAACGAAGCCCATCTCAAGCCCAGCCAAACCTTCAACTGACACCAAGCCCAATTCAAGCCGGAAACAGGTCAATTTCAGCTCGAAAGGTGAATGGAAAATCCCTCCGGCAACCTAATCGGGTTCCAACAATTCCTTAACCAAACCCAAAATAGATCACATGGGGAGCATCACCGAGGTGTGGGGAGGTGAAACCCCAACAACCTCACCTCCAAAACTCGCCGGAGCATGGCTCCCCGTCACCGGCGAAAAATCCCAGTCGGCCTCGAATCGAACCCACTCCAAACCTCATCAATTTCCATCAATCCAAACATCAAACAACTCGAAATCACATAAGGAAGCGAACCATACCTTCCACAAGGTCGGAGGTGGCCGGAAAATGGACGACGGACGGCAAGAACCAAAACGGAAAGCTTTCCACTTCGGGTCAACGGTCAAATTTCCAATTTTGGAAAGTCAACGGTCTGGTCAACGTCAAACAGTGTTTTACGACTAATTCTCGACTATTCCGATATTTATACTCGCGCCTCGGGTCGATCGACGATT
Organism: Geum urbanum; assembly: GCA_946800695.1. Lineage (NCBI taxonomy): Eukaryota > Viridiplantae > Streptophyta > Magnoliopsida > Rosales > Rosaceae > Geum > Geum urbanum. The sequence goes on from OX327014.1 coordinate 2,797,491, forward strand.
CGAAATGGATAACCATCACGATTCGGATAAACACGAAATAATCGGATAAACTCGTCGAAAACTGAAACTTCAAATAATCGTATTATATTCCTCGGTTATCGGAAAAATCTTCCGGAACCGCCCTCGAGCTCAAAATCACGTACTCTACAACTTCCGTGAAGACACGCAACTCAAATTCTCGGCCGAAAACATAATCATGAATAGAATCGACAAACCACATATATAACGTAAAACTGCGACTATGACCAATCTCGGGAATCGTGCAGAATACACAACTGATTCTGGTTCTGGTCGTCACAAATCTACCCCCCTTAAAAAAAATTTCGACCTCGAAATTTACGTACCTGTCAAGTGAACAGATGAGGATACTGTTCCCGCATACGCTGCTCGGTCTCCCAGGTGGCCTCCTCAACTGAGTGACTCTGCCACAAGACCTTCACTATTGGAATCACACGGTGCCTCAACTCCTGCTCACGACGATCGAGAATCTGCACTGGCTCCTCTACGTACGTCAAATCCTCTCTGATCGGCAACTGCTGTGGAGCTAACACATGTGAAGGATCTGAGATGTACTTCCGCAACATCGAAACATGGAAGACATCATGAACACGAGCCATCTCCACTGACAACTCAAGTCTGTAAGCAACAGCTCCAATCCTCTCTATAATCCCGTACGGACCAATGTACCATGGTCGAAGCTTGCCACGCTTCCTGAAACGCACAACTCCCCTCCACGGAGATAGTTTCAGGAAAACCCAATCGCCTACCTCAAACTCGAGGCTCTTCATCCTCACGTCCGTGTAACTCTTCTGCCGATCCTGGGCGATCTTCAATCGATCCCGGATAACCTGTATGTCCTCCATCGTACTCTTCACCAAATCAGGACCAACAAGCCAACGCTCGCCCACCTCACTCCAACACAATGGAGTGCGACACTGTTTCCCGTACAGGGCCTCGTACGGTGCCATTTCAATACTGGCCTGATAGCTGTTATTGTAGGCGAACTCTATCAAATGTAACTGTTGATCCCAATTCCCGCGGAACTGTAACACACATGAACGCAGCATATCCTCAAGGGTCTGAATGGTCCGCTCAGACTACCCGTCAGTCTGAGGATGGAAAGCTGTACTAAATTGCAACCTCGTGCCCAAAGCTCGCTGCAACGCCTGCCAAAACTCAGAAGTAAACTGACTATCTCGATCAGAAACAATGGACACAGGCACACCATGCAAGCGAACAATCTCTGATAAGTACAACTTGGCCAATCTACCCACTAGTATCTTCCCCGGAAGTGCAAGGAAGTGAGCAGATTTCGTCAGTCGATCCACAATAACCCAAATACCAGTGTTGCCAGCCGAAGTACGCTGCAACTGATAGACGAAATCCATCGTAATGTGCACCCACTTCCAAACCAGAATCTCAAGTGGGTGTAGTTTCCCTGCAGGTTTCTGCCTCTCTGCTTTCACCTACTCACGTACGCGGCAATCTCCCGCTTCATGTTGCGCCACCAATAGTACGCTCGAAGTGTACGAAACATCTTCGTACCTCCGGGATGCATCGCATACGCTGAACTGTGGGCCTCATCCAGAATCTCCTTCTTCAAGCTCTCATCTCTGGGTACACATAACCTGCCTCTGAACAACAACGTACCGTCGTCGCTCAATCTGAACTCTGTTGGCACACCAATTCGTATCATGGTCTTCTTGCCCAACAAATAGGAATCTGAATCTTGGGCCTCTCGTACCTGATCAACCAGTACGGGTCGAACTTGAAAACTAGCCAACAAAGCTCCTCGTCATCATACCCGAACTCAGCACCCGTAGCTCGAAGCTCGGCTAACATCGACACTCTGGCCACATACATATGAAACAACGAGGCTCCAGATTTCCGACTAAGTGCATCAGCTACAACATTGGCCTTCCCTGGATAGTACTCAAACGTGCAATCATAGTCGTTGATCAACTCCATCCACCAGCGCTGCCTCATGTTCAGATCCGGCTGCGTCTGCAAGTAAGTGAGACTCTTGTGATCAGTGTAAATCTTACACTGAGCACCATACAGGTAATGTCTCCAACTCTTCAACGCTAACACAATAGCGGCTAACTCCAAATCATGCGTCGGATAGTTGGCCTCATGTGTTTTCAACTGCCTGGAACCATATGCCACAACTTTACCATGCTGCATCCACACACAGCCAAGCCCTAACTTCGACGCATCACTGTACACTACGAACTCACCACTGTCGTCTGGCAATGTCAGAACCGGTGCTGTAGTCAATCTCTCCTTCAGGAGCAAATAACTCTCCTCGCACGCATCAGACCACTCAAACTTGATGCCCTTCTTCGTCAATCTGGTAAGTGGTGTAGCAATCCGGCAGAAATCTTGTGCAAACCGTCTGTAATAGCCTGCTAACCCAGAGAAACTCCGAATCTCCGGTACAGTAGTGGGTCTACTCCAGTTCAGCACGGCCTCGATCTTGTCAGGATCAACACTGACTCCCTCAGCCGAAATCACGTGGCCCAGAAACTTCACACTATCCAATCAGAACTCGCACTTGCTAAACTTCACGAACAACTGATGGTCCCGCAAAGTCCGCAACACTGCTCGCAAATGCTTCTTGTGCTGGCCCACACTCCTGGAATAGATCAAAATATCGTCAATGAATACAATCACAAACTTGTCCAGGAACCGTCTGAACACCTGATTCATCAAGTCCATGAAAGCTGCGGGGGCGTTGGTCAACCCAAATGGCATAACAAGAACTCATAATGCCCATACCACGACCTAAAAGCTGTCTTGGCCACATCCGAATCCCGAATCCTCAACTGATGATAACCGGATCGAAGGTCAATCTTCAAAAAGACTGATGCACCCTTCAGCTGATCGAACAAATCATCAATCCGCGGCAACGAATACTTATTCTTCACTGTTACCTGATTCAGCTTCCGGTAGTCGATGCACAAACGTATGGACCCATCCTTTTTCCGCACAAACAACACTGGGGCTCCCCACGGAGAAACACTCGGTCGAATAAAACCCTTCTCTAGCAACTCCTGGAGTTGAATCTGCAACTCCTTCAACTCCACAGGCGCCATACGATACGGTGTCTGGGAAATCGGTTCTGTACCCGGCAACAACTCAATAATAAAATCAATCTCCCGCACAGGGGGTATACCAGGTAACTCCGCTGGAAACACATTCGGAAACTCATATACAACCTCAATCCTACCAAGGTCTGGTACAGCTGCTGTAGTGTCCATAACATGGGCCAAGTAAGCGACACAACCCTTCTTCATCAACCGATCCGCCCTCATCGTGGAAATCAAACACGGTAATGAAGTATTCTTCTCGCCGCGAAATAGAATCTCGGGTAACCCTGATCGTCGAAACGCGACCTCCTTCTTGTGACAGTCAAACATGGCCCAATGCGTCTCTAAGAAGTCCATACCCAAGATCAGATCAAAATCCACAATATCAAGCAATAACAGATCTGCGGCTAATCCATGACCATCAATAAACACCTCACAGTCTCTGTACACCCAACCAATGTTCACAACATCACCTGACGAATACAACACTCTCCACAACCCCGGAAGTGGAGATGCAGGTACCGTAGCTAATGATGATAGTCTAAATGATATGAATGAATGTGTGGCACCTGGATCTAACAATGCAAGTACTGGAATACCAAAGACATGTAACGTACCGATAACGACCTCTGGTGAAGCTCTGCCCTCACGTAGAGTCATAGCATGAACTCTCGCCTGTCCGGCTGGTCGTCTTCGCTGGGGCTGTCCCTGCTACCTACCCTGGCCTGCAAACTGTGCTGGTCGCGCTCCCGAAGTGGCACCTCGCTCTCCTCTGGAACTCTGAGCTGCCTGATCACCAGCACCAACCAACTGAGGACACGCCCTCTCATAGTGACCCACCTGGCCACAATGAAAACAATTGAGGGTGCCTCGCTGACACGAACCAAAATGATACCTATTGCACAAGTTGCACAACGGATACTCCCTCGGTGTAGCAAAAGTGCCAAAAGGTCGTCGAGGATAACTGGAACCGCTGGAATCCCCACTAGCCTGTGGTCGCTGCGGTCGATCTCTCCTCCATCTCTGCCTCAGCCTGGGTACACTAGCTGATGGTCGATAAGTTCCACCGCCTGAGGATGAAGCTGAACCTGAAGTATCAGAACTCTGCCTCTTTGAAAGCCCCTGACTCGGTCCACCTTCCTCAAACCGTCTCGGCTGGTACCACTGCTGCCTCTCCTACTCAATATCCTCGCCTCAGAGTGCTGTACTGACAAACTCATCAAAGTTGTTCCGAGGCATCGTAGTCAGAGTCGCCTTGATATTCATATTCAATCCCAGCTCAAACCTACGACACTTGGTGTTTCTACTGAATTATGCGCGGGGGCGTAATGGGGCAGAAGCAACACGAATACACTTCCTTCTCCTCCTGATGCGTCCGAACGCTGAGGCTGTTCGGATGGATGGACGCTCTTCTTCCTCCTTCGTGCGTGCGGGTTCCTTCCCTCGGGCGCTTCCTCTCTTCTGTCGGGTGATCGGGTGCGCGCGTTCACGAGCGGCTGTTAGAGGAATACAACAATGAACAGGCGGTCAGGGGTCAAGATGGGGTGGCCCGCCTTCAACGCTCCGATGCCTAAGTCAGATGATGTATTGGGTATAACAGTCAAGTGAACGTGCGAGTGAAATGGAACGAATGGGATGTGAATGAGTGAATTAGTGATCTTACCTGTAATAAATACCTGATATATATGGGTGGTTGAGTTTGGAGCCTGGTGGTGTTCTTCGATGTGGGACAACCTACACTCTACTGGTGTGTGTTCTGCTTATTCGGGCGCGCCCCCCACGGGCGCGTGCGTGCCCGGAGGGGGTGGGTCTGGTGAGTGAAGTTGGAGCCTCCTTGGTGGTCTTGCGTGTGGTGTGGTAGGTGTCGCTAATCTGCTTAAGCGGATAAGTATGTTAATCGTACAACCAATGATGCAATACTAACAAGTCCCCCAAGTCCCCAAGTCAAAGAGAACTTTCTTGACTGGGGAGTTGAAAAAGGGTGTGCGATTAACAGGAATACTTATCTGATCGAGCAGTGGTCAGGATCCTGTGACCCCTAAGTCCCCCAACTCTCCAGTCAAGGAAGGGCTCGCATGACGGAGTGGGACCTGGGCGTCCGAGCGTGTACCTGTTCCTGTATTCTGGGCCCGGCGTCCAAACTGATCTTGCTAGTTTGGACCCGCGCGCCCGTGGGGTGTTGCCTGTTCGTGCGTTGGTGTACCTATGGGCCCGGCCTCCAGAACGAGACGTGCTATTCTGGAGCCGCGCACCCATATGGGATCGGTCTTGCAAATATATACAAGTACAACAGATGTGCAGGTATATAGGTATGATGTATGAATGTATGGTATGATGCATGAATGTATGGTATGATGTGTGAATGTATGCAAATTTTTTTCGTGACACCGGCATTGGGGTGGCGCGGTGCACCGCGTACATCAACGGGGATGTCATTCCGTACGGTGTAGCGTCAACGGAGGGATCATGACCGCGACCTACAAGTAACGCGCTACGGAGGGGACGTACCGCATGCCCGTGCCGTTCTTCGGCTTAGCACCCTCAGAGAGGGGACGGACCCCATGCCTCCGTTATGACAGCCGGCTTGTATTTCGCGACCGGGGAGTTCGCCCGCGCTCATCAATCCCGGAACGCGCAAGGAGGGGTCGGACCGCACGCCCTTGACGTTCCGAGTCGGGGTCGAATGTTAACGTTGCGCTCACACGGAGGGGAAACACCCCACGCCCGTGCCGCCCATCGACTTAGCACGCCCAGAGAGGAGTTGGCCCCATGCCTCTGTCATGACAGCCGGCTTGCTCTTCGATCATGTAACGGTGCGCTCTCGGAGGGGGAGGACCCCATGCCCGTGCCGCCCATCGGGCTCAGCGCGCGCTCAGAGAGGGGGCGGACCTCGTGCCTCTGCCGCCTGATCCGACTTGCTAATGCATGCGCGTACGTAGAGGAAGAACCCCATCCCGTACGGTGCAGCTCTTCACTCGGGGCACGGCCAAAAGGGAATTCAGGCGTTAGCCCTCTTTCGGGGCGCCCGAGTGTCACATGTACTAACCTGATGGTGTTTTGGCGAGCGTCCGGTCGTGTGGGTGGTGTATGCGCCAGTAGGAGTGGTGGGTATCGTGGCGTGTTGTCCTTGCCTTGGGTTTGGTGGTGCTCTGATGAGACGTTTGGAGGTGACATTCCTTTTGATTTTTCCTTTGGGAACTGGTGTAATAAATACTAGCCGTCGCATTTAATGCTAGCGTGCCCTTGCATTGAATGCTGATGTTTGTGATGATTGCTCGGAGGGTAGACGTCACGCGCGTGGGAGCGTGGGAGTGGGGCATGGGTGACACGTGTCGAGCTGTTGGAGACCGTGCTAGGGTTCGAAATCGAGGCGGGAAGTCGAGGAGTTGGCGCGGTTACTTGGGGGGGGCAAGTAAACCGCCCTGGGCCACGTGTTGCTATCCGACGGTGGATACGCGAAAAACGGACGACTGGCGTTCGTTCGCGTATCCCGCTCGAGTAATATAAATAGAGCTTTCCTTGCCTTCGTCTTCTTCCTCACTTTCATAGCTTACCGAAATTCTGCCGGAGTCATTTTTGCGATCTGCATCCGTTTGAAGCTTGCCCTCGTTCGTGTCCTTCGTTACCGGAATTTCTGCTCGACGTGAAAGACTCAGCCCACAAACTAAATCTGGTGAGGTTCTCGCCCTTGGTTCTGTTTGTTGCTTTTGTTTCTGTGATTTTTGTTTTTCTGGGTTTTTTGACTCGAGGATAGGGTGTGTTCCTGGGTGGGGTGTGTTTTGATCTGTTTTGTGGGTGATTTTTTGGTGGGTTTTGGTGTTTCTGTGTGGGGAGGGATTTTTTTGCTAAGTGTTGGTCATGCGCTCGTCTATAGGATGGAGCCAATTGAGATACCGAGCGATCAGTCACGTGAGCGGATCTACATTCCGGGGTTGGGGTGGATTAGTTGTGGGTCGGGCGGGTCGAGTACGTCGAGTACATCGTCGTACGAGTCTGTTTTGAGTGTCACGCCTCTGCAATGTATTTTGCCTGAATCCTCTCCCGTGCAGTCGATGGATGCTAGGCGAGCGTGCGTGAATGTGGGATCGGAGAGCTCGTCTGGATCGTCGAGTGGGCACTCGGACGGGTCGAATCCCTGGGGTGAGGAGAGGGTGGAGGGAGGAGATTCGTTTCCTCAGTTTGCTGAAGGGGGGCCTGTGCACTGGCGGTTTCCTGATGGGACGCCCGTCCAGGAGCCAGAACGTGCGCCATCCGTCTCCGAGATGGCCAGATGGGCGCGAGAGTACCATATCCCTGGCTCCGTGAGGTTGAGAATGCCTGGTGGGAATGACACGTTCACTCGCCCGCCGCCCGGCCACGTCTGCCTGAGTGAGTTCCATCTTAAGGCGGGGATTAAGCTGCCATTGCATCCGTTCTTCCAGTATATGCTGGCACTTTTGAAGATCTCTCTTGGGCAATGTGGGCCCACGCTCACCCTTATCCTTGTGGCCATGTTTAACATCTTTCGGGTAAGCGGTATGGATCATCCTACGCGGGCGGAGTTCCTGCACTTCTTCCGTCTCCGCTACTCCACGCGCAAGAGGGACTCGGGAACCATCACCGTGGAGCCTCGTGTGAAGTGGTGGTTGTCGGACCAGCCGAGTTCTTCAACCTCCTGGCGTACGATCAATTGCCTGGTAGGTGGTGATTAGGAGTTGGGCTCCTTCTCGTCCGTGTATGCCGCCCATGCCGACCTGATCGATCGAGTCCCCCAAGCCTTCCATCCCCTCGATACGAATGAGTATCCGATGACGCCCATCGAGGAGGCCCGGGTGAATCGCCTGAGGTTTATTTTTGACCCGGCACCCGAGGCAAGATCTTTCTTCGCTGCCTGTCATTGGGATCTTATCGAGCAGACGCATCTTGCTGAGCTGCCGCGTACGTGGGTTTTGTAGTCTGTTGAGTAGGAGTAGATTTTGATCAATTGTTCTGCTGTCGCTAACCTTCCGTTTGTTTTTTTGTGTAGTTAAGAAGATGACTGGCAAGAATGCTGCTGCTGATGAGGTGGCCAAGCGCCGCCTGGTCGCCCTTCGAGAGGCTGCTGGGAAGGTCCGAAAGGTGGTGGACGACGGGCAAGGTGGTCTGATGTTGGGGGAGACCACTCAGCCCAGGATCCCTATTCCTGATGTGGCTGATTTTGCCCCAGCCATCCAGGCGGATGCCCCTCGCCCGCCGCCCAGCAAGGCGGGTGGTTCGAAAGCACAGGCCAAGGCCGATCGTGCGGAGAGGCGCCAAGATAGCCGCGATCAGCGCCGCCAGGACCGGGATGAGCAGCGGGACAGGCGGGGTACATCCCGCGCTCCTGATACGGGTCGTTCCTCTCCCGTGCCCCAATCGTCTGCGCGTGCTTCCGCCACGCCCCAAGTGGTCAGACGTCCGCCCAGCCCCCCACGGGTGTTGGAGCAGGGAGGAGCCGGTGAGCCTTCCTTGAAGCGTCAACGGACGGGTAACTCGGTTGTTGGTCCGTCCGTTGATCCGTTCGCCTTCTGCCCGCCGCTGGTGAAGTCCATCGAACTGAGCGCAAGGGCCGTCGAGGCGATGGCGCCGGAGGTGGTGCAAGGTGAAAGGGATGATATGGACAGGGCCTTCAACCTCTGCATGGCGCTGCAACACAAGATGTATCTGGCGCGCGAGCGCTTTGCCAACAGGCGCTATGCAGAGGAGGCGCAGGCGGAGACGCGCAAGCTCACCGATGCTTGTAAGAAGTATGAGTATGAGCTTGGCAAGTATAAGCAGCTGGCGGAACGTCTGCGTCAAGAAGTCCGGGCGGCGACGGCAAAGAGCCAGGAGGCGTGCGAGCGGGAGGCGCTGTACAAGGCCGAACGCGATTCAGCTCTGGTTGCCCTGGAAGAGGAGAAGGCCGAGGCGGCTAACCGAGTGGCGGAAGTGGAGTCCCGCCTGATGGCTGAAACGCAGGCCCAAGTCCAGAAGGTGTGAGCGGAGGCGGTTGCTGACTTTAAGAATTCTTTGGAGTTTAAGGAGTTGGTGGACGCTAAGGCCGATGTTCAGGTCGCCCAGTTCCAGGAGATGGTAGCGCCTTTTCTGGATGTGGAGAAGTATGATGCCTTCCTGGCGGGGCTGACGGGCGGCGGTGGTGGGGCGGGTGCGCAGTAGAGTAGCTTTTCTTTTTCCTTCTTTTGTAATAGGGTAAATCTTTTGTAATCTGGCCTTCGTGCCCTGGCGAATGAATGGAATTTCTTTTTCTGTCCGTTTGTGTGCCTTGTCGTTTTTCTGTTGAGTTTGTTTGGCGTCCCTTGAGTAACTTGTGCGGGCGTGCGCTTCCTTCTTACATCCTTGCGAGTGGTCTACCCCCAGTCCCCCGGGTATGTGGGCGATCGGGCTAAGGACAGACAGACGCGACATCATTTATACAAATGAACGCAATATAGCGAGATCTAGTGAATGTACTTTCTCAAGTGCTGGATGTTCCATGGGTGGCGTAGTCGTTGACCCTGCATGTCCCTAAGGTAGAAAGTGCTGTCGCTGTCGACCTCGTCAGCGACGTACGGGCCTTCCCACACTGGGCGAAGCGCCTTCACCTTCTGTTGGATTGCTTTCATCACCCAGTCCCCTAGTTGGATTGGGCGAGCCCGTATGCGCTGATTGTATAGTCGGGCGATCCTCTGTTTGTTCGCAGCGTTGTGCAGGTGTGCCATGTCTCTTCTTTCCTCCAGCAGATCATTGTTGAGCCTCAGCCCCTCAGCGTTCGTGCGCCAAATCGTACCCCTCGATCCGTGGGCTCTGATGGGTAATTTCCAGGGGTAGCACGGCTTCTGTTCCGAACGTCAAGCTGAACGGGGTCTCGCCTGTAGTTGCGTTGGCTGTCGTTCGGATGGACCACAGAATTTCTGGGATGACCTCAGGCTAGCGCCCGTAACCCGTACTCCCGGGTTCGATATCCTCAATTTTTTTCTTGATTCCAGACTTGATGATTTTGTTTGCTGCTTCCACCTGTCCGTTCGTCTGGGGGTGCGCTGGCGATGCGAAGATGAGGTCCGTTCCCTGGTGCTTGCAGAAGGCTATCAGTCTGGGGTTGTTGAATTGTGATCCGTTGTCCGTGATGATGCTGAGCGGCGTCCCATAGCGACAAAAAAGGAAGCGCCAGAGGAAGCGTTCCACTTTCTTTGCCATGGGTTGAGCTTCGATGAACTTCGTGTGGTAGTCGATGATGACGATCAGATATCTGTATTGCCTCTTCGACTTCGGAAGCTCTCCGATCAAGTCCAGTCCCCACTGTGCGAATGGAACAGGCGACAGGAGGATGGACAGTGGGACGGCGGGCGCGTGGTGGTGGTGTGCGTGGAATTGGCACTGGTGACACTTGCTTGTCAGTGCCGTGGCGTCCGCGTGGATGGTGGGCCACCAGAAACCATGATGAATGGCCTTGTGAGCGATTGACCTGGCGCCCGCATGATGGCTGCACGTGCCCGAGTGGATCTCTTTTAAGATCGAGCTGCCCTTTGTTGGAGTGACGCACTTGAGGCTTGCCCAAGTTTTTCCTTGTCGATAAAGTGCCCCATCCCGTACGCTAAAATTGGCCGCCCGTGCGACGACGGTCCTGGCCTCTCTCTTATCCCCTGACAGTTCTCCTCTGGTTTTATAGGTAATGAGCACGTCTATGTAATTGTGTTCGTGTGGTTCGATTGCCAGGACCTGCTCCGTTCCTGAAATGCTTGGTCGTCGCAGTACTTCGACGATACGCTGTCCTGGCCCCGTGTGTACGGGCGCTGTGGCCAATCGGGCCAATTTGTCTGCCTTCGCGTTGAATCCCCGGCGTATATGGCTGATGTTGACGTATTTGAATCCTTTGATCAGTGTCTGCACATGTTTTAAATAGGCGATCATGGACTCCTCTTTTGCCTGGAATTCTCCTCCGACCTGGCTCACCACCAACTGTGAGTCGCTGAATATGTTGAGGTCGGGCGCCTCTGAATTCTTGGCCAGCTGCAGGCCCGCGATGAGCGCCTCATACTCAGCCTCGTTGTTTGTTGTCTTAAATTCGAACTTGAGGGCGTACTCCGCGTTCACCCCTCCTGGCCCGGTTAGGATTATACCGGCGCCGCTTACCTTCTTCGTGCAGGACCCGTCGACGTAGAGGTTCCACTCTGACACCGGTCGCTCCTTGACCTCCGGGTTGTCGGATGTCTCTATCGTCGGGCCATCGATCGCTTGGGCTGGCGCCCCTTCCGCCTCCGTATATTCGGCGATAAAGTCAGCCACGGCCTGCCCCTTGATCGCCGTGCGAGGTTTGTACTTGAGGTCGAACTCGCTAAGTTCGATGGCCCACTTCGCCAGGCGGCCGCTATGATCGGGCGATTGGAGTATCTGGCGCAAGGGTACGTTGGTGAGGACGTGGATGCTGTGCGCCTGGAAGTATGGCCTCAATCGTCGGGCGGCGGTTACGAGCGCGAGCGCCATCTTCTCGATCGTCGGATATCGTGTTTCAGCACCCGTCATGCCCTTCCCTGAGAAGAAGACGGGAAACTCCGTACAGTCCTCCCTACGGACGAGGGCAGAACTGACGGCGGTGAGGGAAGCAACCAAGTAGAGGTACAAAACTTCCCCTCGGACGGGTCTGGAGAGGAGCGGAATGGACGCCAGGTACTCCTTGATCTGAAGGAAAGATTCCTCACACTCGAGCGTCCACACAACCTCGCGTTTGTTCGTGGTTCTTAGGGCTTTGAAGAATGGGGCACACCTGTCCGAGTATCGTGAGATGAAACGGTTCAGGGATGCGAGCTTTCCCGTGAGGCTCTGCAGATCCACCCTCTTGACGGGCGGCTTCATGTCAATGATCGCTTTGACCTTGGTCGGCGCGGCCTCGATCCCCCGCTGGCTGACAATATACCCTAGAAACTTGCTGTTGGTTACTCCGAAGGTGCACTTGGTGGGGTTCAGCCTCATGCCGTTCTTGATGAGGACGTCGAGCACAGTCCCCAAGTTCTGGACGTGGTCGGCTGCCCGAACGCTTTTCACCAATATGTCGTCCACGTACACGTCTACAATGTTGCCGATTAGGCCATGAAACATCGTGTTCATGAGCCTCTGGTACGTGGAGCCGGCGTTCTTCAGCCCGAAAGGCATGACAACGTAGCAATAAAGGCGCTTGTCCGTGACAAACGTCGTCGCCTCCTGGTCCGCGGGGTCCATGAAGATCTGGTTGTAGCCCGAGTAAGCTTCCATCATTGATAGGAGTTCGTGCCCTGCCGTTGCGTCCACCAGCTGATCGATCCTTGGTATCGGGAAGCTGTCCTTTGGGCAAGCCTTGTTGAGATCACTGTAATCGATGCACATTCTCCATTTCTTGTTGCTCTTCTGTACCATCACAGTGTTGGAAATCCACTTGGGATAGTCCACCTTCCGGATGAACCCGATGCCCAGTAATCGGTCCACCTCCTCGTGCATGGCTGCGTAATGCTCCGCTTTATACGCCCGTCTCTTCTGCTTCACTACCCGGGCGCTGGCGCCGACGCCCAGCCGGTGGGATATGATATCCATGCTGATCCCGGGCATGTCTTTGTACGACCAGGCGAACACCTCCTGCTTCTCCTTCAGCAGCGCGGTCAGTCGTTCGGCTATCGCGGGAGCCAGCGATGCTCCGATTTGGACCGTTCTCTCCGGGTGTTCGGAGGATAGCTGGATCGTCCTCAGTTCTTCGCGTTCGGGTACGGGTGATACGGCCATCAGTCCGTCGCGCGGATCGTCGGGTGCTTCTGATCCTGGTGCGGGCTCCAGGGCGAGGACCTCATGCTTATCCCGGGGTTTCGCTGCCTCTTCGCTGTTGTACCCTCGGATGTGTCCGACTCCGTGCTCGGTGGGGAAGCGTCCCAAGAGCATGTATCCTGCGATGATCATCCTTAACCTGCAGATCCCTGGCCTCCCGAGTATGGCGTTGTAGGGGGAGGGGGTGTCCATGATGATGAAGTCCGTTCGGATTTCGCCGTGCGGGGAGTCGGGCGCACCAATCTCGACTCGGAGGCTGTCACTCCCGATTGGATACGATGTCTCGCCTGTGAAGCTGGCCACGCTCTCATGGTCCTGCTTCATCTTGCGTGCGGGCCTTCCGAGCGCCTTGTATGCGTCGAAATAGATTATGTTGACGAACGCCCCGTTGTCTACTAGGACCCTCTTCACAAGGAATTGGTCGATGATCGCGTTGATCACGAACGGCAGGGTGCTGTCCTTCGGGTTCTCCTCCTCGTCCCTCGCTGTGAAGCTAATGGTGGGCGTCCCCTTCCTTCCTTCCTTGGGCGCCCTCCCTGCCCTGATCGCCAACACTTCCCTGCTCGTGCGATCGGGCGATGATGTCCTCTCCTTGCGCTTGCCCCCGGATATCGTGTTGATAGTCCCACGGGTTCTAGAACTCGCCTGGTGCTTTCGTCCCTCCGCCCGGGGAGGTGTGGGGCGATCGCTTTTCCTCATATCTTTGAGGGCCCTCCTCAGTAGGGAACAGTCGTTGGTGTGGTGGGTAGCGGCGTTATGGTATTCGCACCAAATGCTCGGGATTCGGCCGACCGGGGCCATTGCTGCCGTTACACCGCTCGGTGGTGGGAGCCGGCGTCGATGTAGGTGGAGAAGTTGTTCGGACGACTGCCCGTCAATCGTGAAGACCTCTCATCCTGCTGGTTGGCGGTGTGAACCTGGCGGCATACGGACGTCTTGCCGCGTTGGTCTCCTTGCCCGATGATAGTGGCCGCCCGGATGGTGGTGGAAGAAAGGCTTCTGATTGTTCTGTCCTGGCGCATCCCGGTCCTTCATGTATCCTCCGGTTGGCGCCCTTCCTTCGTCCGAGGGTTGTCGGGGTTGAGTGTTCTCCTCCGGTCTGTTGGTGCTAGACTCGGAGGCGGACCCGTACACTCGCATCTCCACCAACGCCTTCTGTACAACCAAGTCCATGATCTCGTCGTAGTCGAGATGCTCCTTCCTCACAAGTTTCTCTACGAAAGGGGTGGCGAGTAGATTATCCATCAGGGCGACCTTGGCCACTCGCTTATCAAGGTCCCTGCATGTACTTGCGAGCGTCCTCCATCGGTTGATGTAGCTCGACAGGCTCTCGTCCATCCCCTGGCGGACCTTGAGGAGGATGCCCGCGGTGTTGTACTTGCCTTGGAGCCTGTAGCGCTTCTGAAAGCTCTCCGCCAGTTCGAGGAATGAGTGGATGGATCCTGGCGGGATCTCGTAAAACCAGCTCCGTGCCTCCTCCGCCAGCGTTTCCTGAAACAAGAAACACAGGGTTGGGTCCGAGTACCGGGTCCCGTCCGTGGTGGCTCGAAACTCGTCCACATGCGCGCGTGGATCTCCACTCCCGTCGAACCGAGCGATCTTCGTTATCTTTGCGTGGGGATCCCTTCCCTGCTCCAGTATGTATGCCGAGAACGGGCTGATCCGGGGGGCGAACGTCCCGCCCTGACCGGCCGACTTGTTCTTGTGCAGGCGTGAGACCTCTTCCGCCAGCTCCTCCATCCGAAGGATCAGAGCATCGTTTGTTGGTGGTGCCGACTCTTCCGCGGGCGAGGGCGCTCGGACTGCCTAGGCGTTGGTTCTGCCGAACGGGTGTTGCTCCTCGCTAGTGGTTTCTTGGGTCTCCTCGTGCCGTTCGATCTGCTGGTTGATGAGCGCGTCCAGTCGTTCCTCCAACCTCTGGCGGGTCTGGCGCTCCTCTGCTCTTTCGAGCTCCGCCTCCCGTAGCTCCTGGACTAGACCGTTGATGCGCCCCTCTTTGTCGTTTCTGTCGGCCGCCAGTGCATTCCGCCCCTGCGAGTCTGGCGGTGTCTCCCCATCGGGCGTGTTGCTGCCGTTAGTCACCGGGTTGAGCATGTGGACCTTTGATTTCCGTGGTGTTTATACGAGGTTTGCAATTTGTAAGTTTCCCACAGACGGCGCCAGATGTTTCTACCGAATTACGCGCGGGGGCGTAATGGGGCAGAAGCAACACGAATACACTTCCTTCTCCTCCTGATGCGTCCGAACGCTGAGGCTTTTCGGATGGACGGGCGCTCTTCTTCCTCTTTCGTGCGTGCGGGTTCCTTCCCTCGGGCGCTTCCTCTCTTCTGTCGGGTGATCGGGTGCGCGCGTTCATGAGCGGCTATTAGAGGAATACAACAATGAATAGGCGGTCAGGGGTCAAGACGGGGTGGCCTGCCTTCAACGCTCTGATGCCTAAGTCAGATGATGTATTGGGTATAACAGTCAAGTGAACGTGCGAGTGAAATGGAACGAATGGGATGTGAATGAGTGAATTAGTGATCTTACCTGTAATAAATACCTGATATATATGGGTGGTTGAGTTTGGAGCCTGGTGGTGTTCTTCGATGTGGGACAACCTGCACTCTGCTGGTGTGTGTTCTGCTTATTCCAGCGCGCCCCCCACGGGCGCGTGCGTGCCCGGAGGGGGTGGGTCTAGTGAGTGAAGTTGGAGCCTCCTTCGTGGTCTTGCGTGTGGTGTGGTAGGTGTCGCTAATCTGCTTAAGCGGATAAGTATGTTAATCGTACAACCAATGATGCAATACTAACACTTGGCTTCCTCAGTAGCCACCATATCACACGCAAAACGAGACAAACGGGTAAACCGATTCCAGTACTCAAGTACAGACAAACTGCCCTACCTCAAGTTCGTAAACTCCTCATACTTGCGCTGCTGGGTAGCCTGATTAAAGTACCTCCGCATAAACAGATCACAAAACAAAGTCCACTGAGTATCAGCTGGAACTCTGTCGGTGCTAACCCACCAAAAGTATGCATCACCCTCAAGTAAACCGACTGCTGCCACTGTCATCTACTCATGAGTAAACTGCAGACGCTGACATACCCGTTCAACCTGAACCAACCATGCCTCACATATCTCTGGATCAGCTGAACCCGAAAACACAGTAACACCAGCTGTACGAGCCTTGACCACAGGGTCAAAACGCTCTTCCAAACGCAGCACTCGCATCAGCAAGTCGCGCGTGTGGCGATCCTCATCAGACAAGCATCCTACTGATACAAGACAAGCATTAGGTACAAGCAGAAAGAACGTAATCATGAAACCGCAGATATTTGAGAATACACAACACCCGAAGTATTGATGAGTACCGCTGGCCAGTCGGGTCATCGCTCCAGTCATGCTGTATAAACTCAAATACCCTAAGTGTCACAACTACAAGAGTCTACAGAATCTGACAACCTAATGCTCTGATACCAAGCTGAAAGGACCCAATCCCTATTTAGTTACATAAACCGGAATCGAACCCCCTTCTGAAAACACGAACCAACAAAAATCTTTCAAAATTTCGGCAGAGTTTCGTTACTAACGTGGAATTGCATAAACCTGCACCCTGAAAATAACACTTCGTCCTATGCCACAAAAGCCAAACCGTGGGCACCAATCCCATCCGGATTTCTCAACATCATAATATAAACAATAAACAGTAAACATACTGTACTATATATATTATATCCGAGAAAATCCGTATAAACACGTATCATAGTGTATCAGAGCGACCTCTAGTGTAAATATATACAATATACACATCAGTAGGCGAAACAAGAACCTACTGGAAAACACAAGTAGCTCGGATCACTAGCCTCCCACCACGACATGAAACACCAGAACCTGAACTGCAAACTGGGCACGGAAACCGAAAAGCCCAGGGGAAAGACATAAAACACGTTAGAGTGAGTGGACGAAAATAAATGTCTTTCACCAAGTAATATATATGTATAAAATCATATGCGAGTCAAATGCATGAAAATCAAATGGTACGTGAGGAGACGCTGACTACCACCCACGTACAGAGCATGCAACATAAATATATCGCGGAGTCTCTCGTGGACTACCACGCGATAGCACAGTCTGAATCACGGGATCCCAGACCCACACGTGATTCCTAGCCAGAAAGGCCTCGGGTCAGGATATCTGTCCCCCCCCCCCCCCCGGAGCGTACCCGGGGATTAGCTGAGAAGCCAATGTGTATCGATACCACAACATATACTGAGACTGTACTCTGTGTAAACCAAATCATAAATCCTTTCCATGCACATGCATAAAACATAATATGTACATATGTATATTCGTATACGTATATTCGTATATGCATAATCGTAAAACACATGCTCGTAAAATCATAATCAATCTGCATGCTCAAGTTCGTAAAACGTATATAAAAGACTCGCAATCAATCCGTGAAAAGAAATGTCCACTCACAGACTCGCGTAACGTGCACTCGCGCTAATCTCGTGGCGCGCCGTCAATGGTGTAGTTTCACGGCGAGGAAGCTCCCGAAACGAAGCCCATCTCAAGCCCAGCCAAACCTTCAACTGACACCAAGCCCAATTCAAGCCGGAAACAGGTCAATTTCAGCTCGAAAGGTGAATGGAAAATCCCTCCGGCAACCTAATTGGGTTCCATAAATTCCTTAACCAAACCCAAAATAGATCACATGGGGAGCATCACCGAGGTGTGGGGAGGTGAAACCCCAAAAACCTCACCTCCAAAACTCGCCGGAGCACGGCTCCCCGTCACCGGCGAAAAATCCCAGTCGGCCTCGAATCGAACCCACTCCAAACCTCATCAATTTCCATCAATCCAAACATCAAACAACTCGAAATCACATAAGGAAGCGAACCATACCTTCCACAAGATCGGAGGTGGCCAAAAAATGGATGTCGGACGACAAGAACCAAAACGGAAAGCTTTCCACTTCGGGTCAACGGTTAAATTTCCAATTTTGGAAAGTCAACGGTCTGGTCAACGTCAAACAGTGTTTTACGACTATTTCGATATTTATACTCACGTCTCGGGTCGATCGACGATTCGAAATGGATAACCATCACGATTGGGATAAACACGAAACAATCGGATAAACTCATCAAAAATTAAAAATTCAAATAATCGTATTATATTCCTCGGTTATCGGAAAAATCTTCCGGAACCGCCCTCGAGCTCGAAATCACATACTCTACAACTTCCGTGAAGACACGCAACTCAAATTCTTGGCCGAAAACATAGTCGCGAATAGAATCGACAAACCACATATATAACATAAAACTGCGACTATGACCAATCTCGGGAATCATGCAGAATACACAACTGATTCTGGTTCGGGTTGTCACAAAAGCAAAAAGAGAAATATCAGTCTAATGATTTTCACATCACTCAAAAAAGTACCAAACAGCCAAAAGGAATCATTAGCAAAATATCAACACACAAATATGAAAACCCATTAGAGCAAAACCCTAGAAACTGGGGGGTAAGTGGGTAACTCACCTTGTTCTTAAGTTGCTTTGAAGATGAAGCCGACTGAAGTGAGAGAGCTCTCTCCCTTTCAGTGTTTGGCAGTGAAGTAGTTAAAACGATCACAAGTTCACAACTATATCTTGTTTTGGTATTATATATTGACAGTGGATCGGATTTATTAGCCCAAAACTCGGCTCATTTGGACTCCAAAAACTCAATTTCAACTCGTTTAGAGGGACTGTTTTTCAGAGGCGTAAAAGTGTTTCTAAATTTTTGTTTTTGATAAACGCTGTGTTCTACAGAGATAAGATAGTAAACTACAAACAAGTTAATGAATGATACACAAGTTAATCATCAAATGACCATTCTCATTTCAAACCCTATTTCAACTATATTTGAAATTGGGCTCATTTTCCGATGTGTGCGTCCCCAAGATATTCTCACAAATTAGAAGACTACCGAACCGAGCAACACAATTGATTACACACAACATTCTACCACATATACTACACATATCAATCAATGAATCTGCAACACACTCCGATTACAGATCCACTCCATTTTTAAGTCTCCAAAACACTTCATGTGTTAGATGTTTTAACTTCTTTCCCCGTTCCTCAATTTCCTGATCACAGATATAACCTACTATGACCAATTGATTAAGCATAGATACAGATAAAGATTACTGAAGGAAAATCTAGCAGCAAAGCAACAAAATTTTCACACAAAAATGACGCATCCCCTACAACTAAATTCCAATCATGAATCTTAAGTGACTAAGCTACAATTTCAGACAGTAGATCAACAAAGCAAAAAGTGATCTCGTACCTGTTTACGGCAAGTCAGAAATGTAATTTTGCCATTAGCCGATGGCGTTCTGACGATCTCCTTAGTAATATCTCTCCACCGCTTACATACACAAGCACAAGCGACGACGTTTTGTCGGTTAGGCCACTTGTCCTTGTTGTTCTCCAGTCGCCGTATGATCTCCCCGAGCAGCTCCGGTAGAAGAGTAGACTGTGAAGACGCCGTCGACGGATCTACACAGTTCGCCGAGACCCAGTCAAACTCGGCGGCTGCTGAGGAGTCGCAGTGGCGGTCGCTGTTGTTGACGTCCGACTGCTGCAACATGAACTCTCTGAAGGATTTGGAGAATTTCCGGGAGAGACAAGACTTGAGAGACATGGCCATTTTGGAATTGGGAATTAGATATTTGAGGGATTTAGGGTTTCGATCGCTGTCTTCTGAACGGGATAGTCTTTCCCCGGTGGCTCCTCCCAGTCCGGTAGCCACTCGACGGTGAGCGACAACCACTCTAGGGCATGCGTAATCACCAGATCGTAAAGAAATGGGGTGTTCTTCTTCCATATCTTGTACTCCTCGTTAACTAGCCTCATTGATAAGGATTGTTTCATTGATGGTAATTATATATTTTTCATTTTATTTTTATTAATTTTTTAAATTTAGGGTTATGATTTAGGGGTTGGGGTTTAGGGTTTAGGAATTGAAGTTATGGTAAATATTTTTATATGGTAAGATAGATATTGCCCTTGCGAGAATGTGTGTGAGGTACTTCGTTTCAAATTATTCTTGACGGAAACGGAAGATCGCATTTTATTCTTCAGGGCAATATGGTCTCATCGATTAGGCGCATAGATCAAGGTCGAACAAGTCGAAATGTTCTAATATTTTTACAGCATGCTTAGATTAGTTCGATTATCTCATTCAACGGTCACATTTTCAAAATGATTACTTGTTAGTGATTTAGTTTCATAAAGGTTTAATTTTCATATAACCAACAAACATTTGTAAGTAACATTAGTAGCTATAAATGGATTAAAGACATATGAGAAAACCGAATAGTCTAATGAGAAATGTGTCCATACACATACATCAACCTCGTAATAACATAAAGTTTTTAAAAAACTTACACTCATCGAAGTTCGTTTAGAGATCAGTCAATGAGGTCAAATCTTACCAAAAGACTAAAATTGCCCTTTCCGAGGATTTTGCTCATTCTCCTATGGGAGGAGTACCTAAATTAATTTTTTTGGGTCATTTTTTTCACATAGTAAGATAGATATGAGCTCCACGATAATACATGTGCGGAAATTGATCTCAAATAAGTTTTTTACATAGTGGCAAATTGAGTTTTAGTATAAAACGTCTTAGGAACACAACGATTTAATGCACGGATCGACGTCGAATTCAAGTAAAAAAATTATAATTTTTTAATACCATACTTAGAGTATCCTAATCATCCCATCCAACGGTCATTTTTGCGTAAAAAAAATTATTTGTCGGCAAAACTAATTTTGCGACGGCGTTTCTTTTTCGTCGCAATTGATGAAACTTTTTGCGACGGCATAAAAGTGTCGTCGCAATTGATGAAACCTTTTGCGACTGTGAAAATTGTTGTCGCAATTGATGAATCATTTTGCGACGGCGTCGGTTTGCCGTCGCAAAAGGTCTAGCCATTCGCGACGGTAAGTTTTCTGTCGCTATTGGTAGGTATTTGTGACGGCATTCATCGCCGTCGCAAAAAAGCGTAGCAAATTTAATTTTTTATTGTAGTGTAGGTTCTGGGCTCTTCAACCCGTCGAGTAGGTCTCTCAACCCGTCGAAAGTAGTGAACTTTGATAACCTAAGGGCGTCCTTCAACCCGCCGAGGAATGGTTTCGACCCGTCGAAATCGGTATGTGGATCGCACAGAACCATTCATTTGACCCGTCGAGTAAGGATTTCGACCCGTCGAATTCTTCCCTTGCTGTGAGCAGTTTTACTACAGTCCCCTATTCCGAAACACCGGTTGATGTGTTGGTCGAATTTGCTAATGTTAGGTACCTCTCTGACCCACACAAAGGTCGTTCACATACTGGTTATGTTTTCACTATGAAAATCACGACGATTTCTTGGAGATCAATTAAGCAAACCATTGTTGCTACTTCCTCGAATCATTCAGAAATCATTGTTTTGCATGAAGCGGCTAGAGAATGTGTCTGGCTTAGGTCAGTCATTCATCATATTTGAGGTTCTAGTGGATTATCATCTACTACGACAGCTCCCACTTGCATCTTTGAGAATAATGCGGCATGCATTGAATAGATGAAGTTGGGTTACATTAAGGGTGACAATACAAAGCATATATATATCGCCAAAATTCTTCTTCAATCAACAACAACAACAGTTGTTGAATATCCATGTGAACTAGGTGGGGTCGACGGATAATGCTGCGGACTTGTTTACCAAGTCACTACCTAAATCTACATTTGTGAAACATGTGAGACACATTTGTATGCACAAGTTATTTGAACTCCATGACTGAGTTTACAGTCAGGTGGAATTACATTTTTGTAGACATCAGGGGGAGTCTACGTCACATGTAGTAGTATTTGTAGTTGATGTGTTATATTCTTTTTCCCTTAGACCTTTTGTTTTACCAATGAGGTTTTTATTTGCTTGGCGAGGTTTTTAGTGATGCAACAGGTCATGCATAATTCCTTAGGTCATTGACACAAGGGGGAGTATTTAAAGAGATTTATTATTCGTAATTTCCGGTGTGTGTCTTGTCCTAATTAGATACGAATTAGTATAGATATAGATACATAGAATCTTTGTTATACTATATAGAAGGCATTTACAGTTTCAGCTATTACATACATTCTTCGTTAACAATAACATTTATAAGGAACTTTTCCATTGATGACCTCAATGGTAAGGACTTGATGAGTACCTTTTATACAATAGTTTATAAGTGAAAGGACCCAACCCCGATTTAACTCCCTCAACCGGAGTTAAACCCCTCCGAAAACACGAACCAACAAAAAAATTTCAAAATTTCGGCAGAGTTTCGCTACTAACGTGGAATTACCATTACCTGCACGCGGAAAATACACTTCATCCTATGCAACAAAAAGCAAACCGTGGGCACCAATCCCATCCGGATTTCTCAATATATCAACAGTAAAGTAAAACAATAAATATATCTATACTTTACTGAAATCCGGAGTAAAATCGTATAACATAAACAACAGAATACTCAGAGCGAACTCTAATGCATAAACATATAAGTATACCACAGTAGGTAGAACAATAAACCTACTGGAAGAAATAGGGTAGCTCGAGCACTATGCCTCCGACCACGACGTGCAACACCAGAGCGTGAACTGCAAACTGGGCATGGAAACCGAAAAGTCCAGGGGAAAGACATGAAAACTGTTAGAGTGAGTGGACGAAAATAAATGTCTTTCACCAGTTGATATATATGTTTAAAATAACATATGCGAGTCCAGGTACATAAAAATAACAAAGTACACGAGGTAAAATCATACTCCTCCAGCGTACTGAGCATGCAAGTAAAAATCTCACAGTCAGAACCACGGGGTCCCTAGCCCACACGTGATCCTAGCTGAGGTAGTACAGTCAGAACCACGGGGTCCCTAGCCCACACGTGATTCAGAACCATGGGGTCCCTAGCCCACACGTGATTCCAGCTGGTAAACATCCTCGGGGATCAGCCGGGATGCAGTGTATCGATACAACAACGTAACTGAAACTGTACTCTGTGAAAACCAAATCATAAACAGTTCGATGCAAATGCATGAAACAACATATAAATGTATATATACTCGTATACGCATATCCGTATATGTATAATCATAAAACACATGCTCATGTAATCCGAAATCTCAATACGCATGCTCAAGTTCGTAAATCATATAAAAGACTCGCAAGAATTCCGTGAAAAGAAATTGTTCACTCACAGACTAGCGTAACACAATTCGCGTTAACCCGTGATCCGGCGGAAAATCCCTCGCCATATGAACGATCACGAACCCCTGAATAATCACAATATCCAATTCTCACAATCATAATTCGACAATTCAAAACAAATCACGAGAAACCACCGTTCCCGGAAACACATAATCCGAATACGACGAATCGTCGGAAATCCAATATGTACATCTCAATACCTCGCTGTAAGTTCGGACGCTCAACTCGAAAAACGAACCTCCCCACTACGATCGGGGCGCGATTTCGAGTGAAATGACATGCAACTTGTCGAAAATCCCAAAAAGTCAAACTTTGACCGCCGCCGCCAAACAGAAAATTTTTTGGCAGAGCAACCACCATTCCATGCAAAATCACCCAATGAGCAACTTTCATAACTGTAAGAACGGCCAATTCCATCTCTAACTAGCTTAATTTCACGATAAACCGAATGTTCACATAATTTTCCAATCCAAAATTCTCCAAGTACACATCGAATTGAAACACCAAACTTACATGGTAGCTTCATGGTGATGAGAGCTATAAAGCCCACCCAAAATTTCAGCTCAATTCGGCCAAAAACGTGGAACCCGAATTCACCATTTTTCTTCCATTTACATGCCGGAAAATCTCTCTCCCCGGTGAGCCACGCCGGGAAAGGCGACCGGAAAAGTGATGGGGACACCGAGGCGCGTCGTTTGGGACCGGTTTCGGGCTCGGAGGTGGCCGGAAGCACCACGCCGCCGGCGAGCCGAAACCCACCGTAGAACACCGTCGCACCATCTTGGTCAACCACAATGAATGCAGGTTTGACTTTCCCTTTATGGTAACCCAATTTAAATACACTTTCCCAAAACGGAAACTTCATAATTATCCATTTCGACGAACTTCAATTACTCGTAACTACCTCATCGTACTTCTGATTCCGATAATTCTCGCGGTCACAAACTCATCTCGACATGTTCTTCAATAATCACCCGAAGTCAAACACATCAACCAAACCAATAAAAAGTCAACTGTTCAACCCAAACACATATTTAAACCGACTAAACAATCAACAATCGGAAATATTCACAACTTAATCTTCATAACTTGGAATAATACTCCGAAAGTTCCCACGAGCTTGAAATTAAATTCTGAACAACTTCCGTGAAGGAACCGAAACCAAATTCTTGTCTGAAAATTTAGTCGCTAAGAGATCCATCATTATAATCCGATTATGTCGAAACTTCAAATATTCATAATTAATTCCTCGGTCGTCCAAATAATGATCCGGAACCGCTCACGAACTCAAAATCACACGTACAACGACTCTCGAGAAGAGACCTAGCTCCAATTCTCGGCCAATAATTAAGTCGTTATCAAACCTGGCGATTCAAATACTGTCGGAACTCTGCGACTACGCAGTAACTCACGTATATAGCTGATCATACTGCTGATTCTGGTCCGGGTCGTCACAAATCCACCCCTTTAATAAAATTTCGACCTCGAAATTTCCGAGTCTGCCGATTAAACATAGGAGCACTGCCTCTGCATACTGCTCAACTCTCTAATGATAACATTAACTGAACAACTCTGACAACAAACTCCACAATAGGAGATAGCTCTGTACTGTAATCCATGTACCCGCAAATCACAAATCTGAACTGGCTCAACACAATCGTCAAGTGTTCCTGCATAAGGAACAGATAGGGTACACAACACATAACAAACCGGAAACATAGTTCCGCCACACGGAACACAACACACACAAAAGCTAACAATATAGGCGATGCCGAACTATACGGCATAACACAAACTCGCCTATGATCACCACGGATCAAAACAACGTGGTAAATCACAACTCAGTCTACACACATCAACATAACTTACACACTCATATCAACATAGCTCAAACATCGGACTCAGACAATTATCAACCCCATTCCGCTAATCTGACAGTTTGTGGTAGCACATTCCACAAAATTCGAATCAAACATCAACTCAAACTCAAACCAACTCGCTCCAGCACAATGGTATACAACATCGTTCCTCAAACGATATCATGCAATGTCATAATCATAGTGGTCAACAAACAGATACTGCATGCAATCTCAAACAAGTGAAACTGCTGGTCCCAAATCCTCCGGAACTGCAATACCGAGGTCCACAATATGCCATCCAAGGTCTGAATAGTCCTCAAAGATCCCCCGCCAATCCGAGGATAAGATCCGGTACTAACTTGTAATCTGGTCCCCAATGCTCGCTGCAAACCTTGCCAATACTCTGTCGTAGCTGATTATCTCGGTCAGCGAACCGGGACATAGGTACATCACGAAAATGGCCAACCCCCGTCAAACACAGCTATGCCAACCTGCCACTGAAATCATCTCCGAAAGTACAAGGAAATGTACTGAGTTCGTCAAATGATCCACAAAGGCCTAACAACTTGTATCACAAGACAAAGTGCATACAAACACACACAATCATAGCAACAAGCGCCACGTCGAACCGGAAATCTCAAATGGCTGTCACTTCTCGGCAAGTCTCTGCCTCCTAGCCACCGCCAGTTGACAAATGTAACATCTGCACACAGAAACTGCTAGATTCTTTTTCATGTTGCGTCACGAGTAGTAAACTCAAAGTATCAGACACATCTCCTCATTACTAGCGCCAAATACGCGCGAAACAATGAGCTTTAACCTCATCACACACTAATTCAGCTTTCGTAGCGCATAACTCGGCTATCACGGAAACTCAAGCAATACACACATGGAACACTGAAACTCCTAACTTTCGACTGAATGCATCAGCAACAACATCCCAGACGGATGGTCAAAGTACAACCTCTAGCCTTTCTCGAATAAACTCAAATGTACAGCAGTAGTCGTTAGTCGACCCTATCCATCTACACTGCCTCAAGCCCAAATCTGGCCGAAAATGCAAGTGGATGAAGCCCAAATGATCAGTGTACGTCCTACACTGTGCTGCACGCCATAATAGTAGTGTCCCGAACTCTCTGATGCTAACATAAGGACAGCTACACCCAAATCATACACAGGATACGTAGTTACATAAAGTTTCCACTGTCCGTAACCATGAGCCACCGCTCTGCTACACAGCATCAAAGCACAACCAAATCAAAACCTCGATGCATCGCCATAACCCACGAACTTGTCGCGGTCGTCAGGTAAGACCAAAACCGAAGCAACGGTCAACCATCCTGCAGGAGTCAGTAACTCTCCTCGCGTGCATCGAACCACTTGAACTTGACGCCTTCTTCGTCAATCTGGAAAGTGAAGTGGCAGTCCGGGAAAATCCTACACAATGCATCGATAGTAGCCTGCCAAACCCAAGAGACTCCTGATCTCTGATACAATGGTAGGGCAATTCCCAAATCAACACGGCTTCTATCTGATCGGAATCCACACTGACTCCCTCGGATAACATCACACAGCCCAAAATCTTCATGCTAATCAACTAAAATTCACACTGGCTGAACTTCACAAACACCTGGTCATCTCGCAAATTCCGCAAAACTGCTCACTATTGCTTCAGGTGCTGGTCCACATTCCTAGAATACCTCAAGATGTTGCCAACGAACATGACCGCAAACTCGTCCAGAATCGTCTGAACACCTGGTCCATCAAGTCTGCATGGTCTACGGGGCATTGGTCAACCAACAACGTGACCAAGAACTCCTGATGCCCGCACCGAGATCCAAAAGCTGTCCAAACCACATCTGGCTCATCAGTCCCCAACTGATGGTATCCGGACCCGAAATCAATCTTAGAAAAGACTGAAGCTCTCGCGAGCTGATCAAACCACTCGTCAAACCGAAGTGGAGGATACTTGCTCTCCTCTGAAGCGAATCAGGCTTTCGGTAGTTAACACACCACCACGTCGAACCATCCAACATCCGCACAACAATGCAAGAGTACACCACGCAAATACGCGGGGTCGCATGAAATCTCCTCCAGCAACTCTTGGAGTCCAACTGTAGCTCCATTAGCTCCGCTAGCTCCGAACGACAAGATGCTGGTAAAATGAGTCCAGCGCCCGGTACAAACTTAATGGTGTAGTCGGTCTCCCGAACTGGAGGAATACCTGGTAACTCCTTCGGAACACACCTGGAAACTCGGGAATCACCTCAATGTCGCCAATGTCAGGTACAGCAACCATAGCATCCACAACATGAGCTAAACAAGCAACACAATCCGTCTCTACCATCATCCGCTCGACCATCACCGCGAAACAGTATCCCGGGAAAATCTGGTCGTCAGAACACAACCTCCTTCTCGAGGCACTCGAACACAGCCAAATGCATCGTCAGTAAGTCCATACACATAATCACATCAAAACCACGATGTCCAACTATAACAGATCCATGGCTATCACATAACCTCCAACAAGGATCTCGCAACCTCCGGATGGATACAACACTCTCCAAAACCTCGGAAGTGGAGATACAGGTACAATGGCCATGGATGTCAAACAACAGTAACCTCAGAGAAAAGTCTATCCTCAAACAAGGTCATGGCACGAACTCCAACATGCCCAACTAGCCGCCCACATCAATTGCGACTTGCTGAATAACTCATCAAAAAGACTGCATTGGTCACACTCCAGAAACAGCATCATGACCTCCTCGTGAACTCTGAGCTGCCGAACCGCTAAAATAGCTGGCTGAGGCCGCTCCCTCGTAACGTGACCCTCCTGGCCACCACAATAGTAACTGAGAGTGCTCCACGAACACAAATCATCGCAACACCTGCTGCGTGAAAGGATCACCAACGATCACCCCAAGCTCATACCACAGGAGCAAGTCCGCTACATTGTGATCTCCGCCATCGCCAAACGGATCCTCTGCTTTGATCTGATGACTCCCAACATAATCAAAAACGCCACAGTCTAATGAAGTCACTGAACCCGAAGTGTCGGAACTCAACCTCATCAAAATCTCAACTAAGTCCACTTTCCTCAAACCATCACATCGGAAACCACGTACACCTATCATTCTCAATAGCCTCGCCACTGAGTGCAGCACACTAAGCTCCTCACGGTTATCTCGAGGCACATCAATCAGACTCTCTCTGATGCTCAGGTTCAAACTTATCTCGAACTTCGTGCACCGCTTCCTCTGAAGCCACATAACTCGTGCAAATAGGGGCAAACATATGGATAATGCATCTCTGCCTCTGTGACGACCCGGACCAGAATCAGCAGTATGATCAGCTGTATACGTGAGTTATCGCATAGTCGCAGATTGCCGACAGTTGATTGAATCGCCAGGCTCGTTAACGACTTAATTATTGGCCGAGAATTGGAGCTGAGTCTCTTCTCGAGAGTCGTAGTACATGTGATTTCGAGTTCGTGGGGGGTTCCGGATCGTTATTTGGACGACCGAGGAATTAATTATGAATATTTGAAGTTTCGATGGAATTGGATTATAATGGCTAGTTACTTAACGACTAAATTATTGGAAGAGAATTTGGCTTCGGATCCTTCACAGAAGTTGTTCAGAATTTAATTTCGAGTTTGTGGGAACTTTCAGAACATTATTCTGAGTTACAAAGATTAAGTTGTGATTATTACCGATAGTTGGTTATTTAGTCGATTTAAATGTGTTGGTTTGAACGGTTGAATTTTTATCCGATTGGTCGATGTGTTTGACTTTGGGTGATTATTGAAGAATATGTCAAGACGAGTTTGTGGCCGCGAGAATTTTCGGGATCGGAATTACGACGAGAAAGTTACGCGTGTTTAAAGTTCGTCGAAATGGATAATTACAAGTTTCCATTTTGGGAAGGGCTATAAATAGAAGTTGCTATTTTGGGCAAGTCAGACTTACCATTTTGGGAGGTTGACCGAGTCAACTCGGTGGTGGAGAGTGAGGAAGACCGACGGCGACTCCCACAGCGGTGGAATTGAATCCGGCCACCCTAGGCTTCGGCCTAGGGCTGGTTTTGCTCGACGTGGTCCCCTCTTGGTGGCTCCGGCCTCCTTTCACGGTGAGGGTCGCCGGAGGAGGAGAGAAATCCGGCCAAAATTCAAGGGAAACTTGGTGTTTCGGGTTCAATGTTTTAGACCGAATTGAGCTGGAATTTGGGATGGGCTTTGAAGCTCTCATCACTAGCAAGCTACCATGTAAGTTTGGATTTGAAATTTGTGTGTACATTCGGTTTTTCATGAAATTGACCATGTTAGAGTGAGAATTGGCCTTCGTTGCAGTTGACAAAGTTGCTCAGTGCATGATTTTGAGTGGAATAGGGGTTGCTCCGTCGGAAGATTTTCATTTTGGCAGCGGCGCCGCCGTGGACGGTGGTCAACGGTCAATGGTTTGACTTTTTGGATTTTCGACAAGTTACATGTCATTTGAATCGAAATCGCGCCCCGATCGCAGTAGGGAGGTTCGTTTCTCGATTTGAGCATCCGAATGTATAGCGAGGTAATGAGGTGTACATATACGGATTTTCGACGATGTGTCGACTTTGAATTACGTGTTTCCGAGAACGGTGGTTTCTCGTGATTTGATTTGTATTGTCGAGTTATGACTTTGAGAAATGGATTTTGTGAATATTCAGGGGTTCGTGATCGTTTGTTTGGCGAGGGACTTTCTGCCAGATCACGGGTTAACGCATATCGCGTTACGCTAGTCTGTGAGTGGACAATTTCTTTTCACGGAATTCTTGCGAGTCTTTTTATATGATTTTCGAACTTGAGCATGCGTATGAGATTTCGGATTACATGAGCATGTGTTTACAATTATATATATATATATACGGATATACGTATACGAATAAACAGTTATGACCATATTTACGAGATTACGATTATTATGAGCATGTGTTATATACGGTGATGTTATGCATATGCATTTTTATGCTATTTACTGTATATGCATCGAGATATTTGTGATTTGATTTTCACAGAGTACAGTCGTAGCTCATGTTGTTGTATCGATACACTCGCATCCCGACTGATTCCCGAGGGTGTTTACCAGTAGGGGTACCGTACCTTGTGCCGATGTAGTTTCGGGTGGGTACTGGTTTCTGTACCTTGTGCCGATGTAGTTCTGGGTAGGTACAGATGTCTGTTTCTTGTGCCGATGTAGTTCCGGGTAGAAACAGATACCTTGACCTGAGGCCTTTCTGGCTCGAATCACGTGTGGGTCTGGGATCCCGTGATTCGGACTGTACTAGCACGGACGTGTCCATGAGTGGCCCTGTGGGATTTTTACTTGCATGCTCTGTACGCTGGAGGAGTATGAGTTTACCTCGCTTATTTTATTATATTTATTTATGTGGACTCGCATATGCTTTTATAATGTAAATTACTTGGTGAAAGACATTTATTTTCGTCCACTCACTCTAACGTGTTTATTGTCTTTCCCCTGGGCTTTTCGGTTTTCGTGCCCAGTTTGCAAATCAGGCTCTGGTGTCGCACGTCGTGGTCGGAGGCATAGGCCGCCAGGAGGGATGTCGTTATCCCGACTTGACCGGTGAGGGGCGTTTCCCCGGAACCGAGGCCATTTCTGGCTTAGAATCAGGGGGACTAAGGACCTCGTGATTTGGACTGTACTAGCACGGGTGTGTCCATGAGTGACCCCGTGGGATTTATACTTGCATGCTCATTACACTGGAGGAGTGTGAGTTTTACCTCGTGTACTATGTTGTTTTTATTTACCTGGACTCGCATATGTTATTTTAAACATATATATTAACTGGTGAAAGACATTTATTTTCGTCCACTCACTCTAACGTGTTTCATGTCTTTCCCCTGGGCTTTTCGGTTTCCGTGCCCAGTTTGCAGTTCAGGCTCTGGTGTCGCACGTCGTGGTCGGAGGCATAGTGCTCGAGCTACCTTGTTTCTTCCAGTAGGTTTATTGTTCTACCTACTGTGGTATACTTATATATTTATATAATAGAGGTCGCTCTGAGAAATCTGTTGTTTACGTTGTACGATTTCACACCGGATTTCAGTAAAGTATGGATATATTTATTATTTTACTTTACTGTTGATATATTGAGAAATCCGGATGGGATTGGTGCCCACAGTTTGCTTTTTGTGGCATAGGATGAAGTGTATTTTCCGCGTGCAGGTAATGGTAATTCCACGATAGTAACGAAACTCTGCCAAAATTTCTACGGTTTTTGTTGGTTCGTATTTTCGAAGGGGTTCGATTCCGATTTAGGGAGCTAAATCGGGGTTGGGTCCTTTCAGCTTGGTATCAGAGCATTAGGTTGTCAGATTCTGTAGACTTCTGTAGTCGTGTTTACTAAGGATATTTGAGAATGTACAGCATGTCTGGAATGGTGACCCGACTGGCCGGCGGATAATCATCAATGTTCCGGGTGTTGTATACTTTCAAATATTTGAAGTTCCATGATTACGTTCCACTTGTTGTGAACGATATTGTATTCATTAGGATGCCTCCTGACGTGCTTTCCGTGTCGTTTCGGTTGTGGATCCTATTGAGGATCAATCGACGCGCGATTTGCCAGAGAACTGTGGATTTGGATGAATATTCAGAGTTCAGATAATTTTGTGGCACGGTTTGCCTGGTTGTGTGTGTATGAGCATCTATATGTTGCCTCAGAGCAGAGAATTGTGGCAGTGATGTTTGCCTGAGTCAGATTGTTGTGTTTGGTGGGCTGATATTGTGTGAGTTCCTGTTGCGACTCCATGGCCTACATTCAGAGTATTGTTTATATGGTAATAGTGTTATCAGGCTACCCGGTATTCGAATGTGGAGTGTTTACCCACCTGAGGCAGAGATGCATTGTCCACATGTTTGTTTTCGTTTGCACGAGTTATGTGGCTTAAGAGGAAGTAGTGTACGAGGTTCGAGTTGAGTTTGAACCTGAGCATCAGAGAGAGTCTAATTGATGTGCCTCGAGACATCCGTTAGGAGCATAGTGTGCTGCACTCAGTGGCGAGGCTATCGAGAAGGAAATGTGTACGCGGTTTTCGATGTGATGGTTTGAGGAAAGTGGACTTAGTCGAGATGTTTGATGAGGTTGAGTTCTGACACTTCAGGATCAGTGACTGCATCAGGCTGTGGTTTTGTTCGATTGTGTTGAGGGTCATCAGGTCAGGCAGAGAATCTGTTTGATGATGGTAGAGATCACAGAGTAGCGGACTTGCTCCTGTGGCATGAGTTTGGGTGATCATTGGTGATCCTTTCACACAGTAGGTGTTGCGGTGACTTGTGTTCGTGGAGCACTTTCAGTTGCTATTGTGGTGGCCAGGATGGTCACGTTGCGAGGGAGCGCCATCAGCCAGCTGTGTTAGCAGTTCGACAGCTCAGAGTTCACGAGGAGATCCTCATGTTGTTTCTACAGTCTGATCAATGTACCCTTTTGACAAGTTATTCAGCAAGTCGTACGTGACGTGGGCGGCTAGTTGGGCATGTTGGAGTTCGTGCCATGACCTTGTTTGAGGACAGACTTTTCTCCGAGGTTACTGTTGCTTGATATCCATGGCGATTGTACCTGTATCTCCACTTCCGAGATCTTGGAGAGTGTTGCATCCATCCGCAGGTTGAGAGATCCTTGTTGGAGGATATGGTTTAGCCGTGGATCTGTTATAGCTGGACATCGTGGTTTTGGTGTGATTATGAGTATGGACTTACTGACGACGCATTTGGCTGTGTTCGAGTGCCTCGAGAGGGAGGTTGTGTTTCGACGACCAGGTTTCCCCGAGATACTGTTTCGCGGTGATGCTCGAGCATATGGTGGAGACGAGTTGTGTTGTTTGCTTAGCTCATGATGTGGATACTGCGGTTGCTGTGCCCGACATTGGTGACATTGAGGTGGTTCCCGAGTTTCCAGGTGTATTCCGGAGGGTTACCAGGTGTTCCTCCAGTTCGAGAGACCGACTACACCATTGAGTTTGTACCAGGCGCAAGACTCATTTTACCGGCATTTTGTCGTTCGGAGCCAGCGGAGCTGATGGAGCTATTGTTCGACTCCAGGAGTTGCTGGATGAGGTTTCAGGAGATTTCATGTGACCCCACATATTTGCGTGGTGTATTTTAGCATTGTGTGTACGAATGATGGATGGTTTGCCGTGGTGGTGTATTGACTACCAAAGCCTGATTCGCTTCAGAGGAGAGTGAGTATCCTCCACTTCGGATTGACGATTGGTTTGATCAGCTTGTGAGAGCTTCAGTCTTGACGAAGATTGATTTAGGATCCGGATACCATCAGTTGTGGTTCGGTGAGTCAGATGTGGCTATGTTGGCTTTCGGATCTTGGTGCAGGCATTACGAGTTTTTGGTCACGCTGTTTGGTTGACCAATGCCCCGTAGATCTTGTGGACTTGATGGACCAGGTGTTCAGACGGTTTCTGGACAAGTTTGCGGTTATGTTCGTTGGCAACGTCCTGATTTACTCCAGGAGTGTGGGCCAGTACGTGAAGCAATTGTGAGCGGTTTCGCGGACTTTGCGAAACGACCAGGTGGTTGCGAAGTTCAGTCAGTATGAGTTTTGGATGGTTAGCGTGAAGATTTTGAGCTGTGTGATGTTATCCGAGGAAGTTGGCGTAGATCCTGACCAGTTTGAAGCCGTGTTGATTTAGGGATTGCCTTACCATTGCACTATGATCGGGAGTCTCTTGGGTTCGGCAGGCTATTACCGACGGCTTATACAGGATATTCCTGGATTGCCACTCTATTTTCCGGATTGACGAAGAAGGCGCCAAGTTCGAGTGGTACGATGCACGCGAGGAGAGTTACTTACTCCAGCAGGATGGTTGACCGTTGCTTCGGTTTTGACCTTACCTGACGATCGTGGTGAGTTCTTGGATTATGGTGATGCATCGAGGTTTGGATTAGGTTGTGTATTGATGTTGTGTAGCAGAGTGGTGGCTCATGATTTCAGGCAGTGGAAACTTTATGAGGCTATGTATCCTATGTATGATTTAGTGTAGCTGTCCTTATGTTAGCATCAGAGAGTTGGAGACACTACTACTATGGCGTGCAGCGTGGTGTAGGACGTACACTGATCACCTGAGTTTCATCCACTTGCATTTTCGGCCAGATTTGGGCTTGAGGCAGTGTAGATGGATGGGGTTGACTAACGGCTATAGCTGCACCTTTGAGCTTCTTCGGAAAAGGCTAGTAGTTGTACTTTGACCATCCGTCTGGGAGGTTGTTGCTGATGTATTCAGTCGAGAGTCGGGATTTCAGTGTTTCATATGTGTGTGTGGCTCGATTTTCCGTGTTAGCCGAGTTGTGGGCTATGAGAGCTGAGTTCGAGTGTGATGATGTTAAAGCTCATTGTTTCGCGCGCATTTGGCGCCAGTGATGTGGTAATGTGTCTGACACTTCGAGTTTACTACTCGTGACGCAACATGAAGAGCAATATAGCAGCTTGTTTGTGTAGATGCCACATTTTTCGACTGGCGATGGCTAGGAGGCAGAGACTTGCCGAGATGTGTCAGCCACTTGTGCTTTCCGGTTGGACGTGGCATTTGTCGCTGTGATTGTGTGTGTTTGTATGCACTTTGGTTTGTGATACCAGTTGTCAGGCCATTGTGGACCATTTGATGAACTTGGTACGTTTACTTGTACTTTCGGGAAAGGATTTCAGTGCCAGATTGGCATAGCTGTGTTTGTCGGAGGTTGTCCATTTATGCGATGTACCCGTGTCCCAGTTCGCTAATCGAGGCAATCAGCTACAACAGTGTGTTAGCAAGCTTTGCAGTGAGCATTGGGGACCAGATTACGAGTTAGTACCGGTTCTTACCCTCAGATTGGCGAGCGATCTTCGAGGACTATTCAGGCCTTGGAGGGCATGTTGTGAACCTCGGTATTACAGTTCCGGAGGATTCGGGACCAGCAGTTTCACTTGTGCGAGTTTGCTTGTTGTACCAGTTTGTGGACCACTATGGTTCTGATGTTGCGTGATGTCGTTTTGAGGGATGTTGTTGTACTCCACTGTGTTGGAGTGAGTTTGGTTTGAGTTCGAGTTAACATTTGATTCAGATTTTTTGAAATGTGTTACCACAGACTGTCGGGTTAGCAGAAATGGGTTGATTATTGCCCGAGTTTGATGTTTGAGCTATGTTGATATGAGTGTGTGAGTTATGTTGATGTGTGTAAACTGAGTTGTGATTTGCCATGTGGTTTGATCCGTATGTGGTCGTAGGCGAGTTTGTGTTATGCCGTATAGTTCGGCATCGCCTATAGTGTTGGCTTTTATGTGTACTGTGTTCCGTGTGGCGGAATTATGTTTCAGGTTTGTTACGTGTTGTGTATCCTACCGGTTCCTTATGCAGGAACACTTGGCGATTGTATTGAGCCAGTTCAGATTTGAGATTTGTGGGTACAGGGATTTCAGCACAAAGTTATCTCCTATTGTAGAGACGGTTGTCAGAATTGTGCAGTTGACATTGTCGCTGGTGAGTTAAGCAGTATGCAGAGGCAATGCCCCTATGTTTGGCCAACAGACTTGGAAATTTCGAGGTCGAAATTTTTTAAGGGAGGTGGATTTGTGACGACCTGGACCAGAATCAGCAGTATGATCAGCTGTATACGTGAGTTATCGCATAGTCGAAGATTGCCGAGAGTTGATTGAATCGCCAGGCTCGTTAACGACTTAATTATTGGCCGAGAATTGGAGCTGAGTCTCTTCTTGAGAGTCGTAGTACATGTGATTTCGAGTTCGTGGGCGGTTCCGGATCGTTATTTGGACGACCGAGGAATTAATTATGAATATTTGAAGTTTCGACGGAATTGGATTATAATGGCGAGTTACTTAATGACTAAATTATCGGACGAGAATTTGGCTTCGGATCCTTCACAGAAGTTATTCAGAATTTAATTTCGAGTTTGTGGGAACTTCCGGAGCATTATTCTGAGTTACGAAGATTAAGTTGTGATTATTACCGATAGTTGGTTATTTAGTCGATTTAAATGTGTTGGTTTGAACGGTTGACTTTTTATCCGATTGGTCGATGTGTTTGACTTTGGGTGATTATTGAAGAACATGTCGAGACGAGTTTGTGGCCGTGAGAATTTTCGGGATCGGAATTACGACGAGAAAGTTACGC
Source organism: Geum urbanum (assembly GCA_946800695.1). Taxonomy (NCBI): domain Eukaryota; kingdom Viridiplantae; phylum Streptophyta; class Magnoliopsida; order Rosales; family Rosaceae; genus Geum; species Geum urbanum. The sequence continues at coordinate 2,833,641 of OX327014.1, forward strand.
GTGTTTAAAGTTCGTCGAAATGGATAATTACAAGTTTCCATTTTGGGAAGGGCTATAAATAGAAGTTGCTATTTTGGGCAAGTCAGACTTACCATTTTGGGAGGTTGACCGAGTCAACTCGGTGGTGGAGAGTGAGGAAGACCGACGGCGACTCCCACAGCGGTGGAATTGAATCCGGCAACCCTAGGCTTCGGCCTAGGGCTGGTTTTGCTCGGCGTGGTCCCCTCTTGGTGGCTCCGGCCTCCTTTCACGGCGAGGGTCGCCGGAGGAGGATAGAAATCCGGCCAAAATTCAAGGGAAACTTGGTGTTTCGGGTTCAACGTTTTGGACCGAATTGAGCTAGAATTTTGGATGGGCTTTGAAGCTCTCATCACTAGCAAGCTACCATGTAAGTATGGAGTTCTAATTTTGATTGTGGAAGGAGAATTTTGGATTTGAAATTTGTGTGTACATTCGGTTTTTCATGAAATTGACCATGTTAGAGTGAGAATTGGCCTTCGTTGCAGTTGACAAAGTTGCTCAGTGCATGATTTTGAGTGGAATAGGGGTTGCTCCGCCGCAAGATTTTCATTTTGGCAGCGGCGCCGCCGTGGGCAGCGGCCAACGGTCAACGGTTTGTCTTTTTGGATTTTCGACAAGTTGCATGTCATTTAACTCGAAATCGCGCCCCGATCGCAGTGGGGAGGTTCGTTTCTCGATTTGAGCATCCGAATGTATAGCGAGGTATTGAGGTGTACATATACGGATTTTCGACGATTCGTCGACTTTGAATTACGTGTTTCTGAGAACGGTGATTTCTCGTGATTTGATTTGTATTGTCGAGTTATGACTTTGAGAAATGGATTTTGTGAATATTCAGGGGTTCGTGATCGTTTGTTTGGCGAGGGACTTTCCGCCGGATCACGGGTTAACGCATATCGCGTACGCTAGTCTGTGAGTGGACAATTTCTTTTCACGGAATTCTTGCGAGTCTTTTTATATGATTTTCGAACTTGAGCATGCGTATGAGATTTCGGATTACATGAGCATGTGTTTACAATTATATATATATACACAGATATACTTATACGAATAAACAGTTATGAGCATATTTACGAGATTACGATTATTATGAGCATGTGTTATATACGGTGATGTTATGCATATGCATTTTTATGCTATTTACTGTATATGCATCGAGATATATGTGATTTGATTTTCACAGGGTACAGTCGTAGTTCATGTTGTTGTATCGATACACTCGCATCCCGGCTGATTCCCGAAGGTGTTTACCAGTAGGGGTACCGTACCTTGTGCCGATGTAGTTCCGGGTGGGTACTGGTTTCTGTACCTTGTGCCGATGTAGTTCCGGGTGGGTACAGATGTCTGTTTCTTGTGCCGATGTAGTTCCGGGTAGAAACTGATACCCTGACCTGAGGCCTTTCTGGCTCGAATCACGTGTGGGTCTGGGATCCCGTGATTCGGACTGTACTAGCACGGACGTGTCCATGAATGGCCCCGTGGGATTTTTACTTGCATGCTCTGTACGCTGGAGTAGTATGAGTTTACCTCGCGTATTTTATTATATTTATTTATTTGGACTCCAATATGCTTTTATAATGTAAATTACATGGTGAAAGACATTTATTTTCGTCCACTCACTCTAACGTGTTTATTGTCTTTCCCCTGGGCTTTTCGGTTTCGTGCCCAGTTTGCAGATCAGGCTCTGGTGTCGCACGTCGTGGTCGGAGGCATAGTGCTCGAGCTACCTTGTTTTTTCCAGTAGGTTTATTGTTCTACCTACTGTGGTATACTTATATATTTATATAATAGAGGTCGCTCTGAGAAATCTGTTGTTTACGTTGTACGATTTCACACCGGATTTCAGTAAAGTATGGATATATTTATTGTTTTACTTTACTGTTGATATATTGAGAAATCCGGATGGGATTGGTGCCCACGGTTTGCTTTTCGTGGCATAGGATGAAGTGTATTTTCCGCGTGCAGGTAATTGTCATTCCACGATTGTGACGACCCGGACCAGAATCAGCAGTATGATCAGCTATATACGTGAGTTATCGCATAGTCGCAGATTGCCGACAGTTGATTGAATCGCCAGGCTCGTTAACGACTTAATTATTGGTCAAGAATTGGAGCTAGATCTCTTCTCGAGAGTCGTTGTACATGTGATTTCGAGTTCGTGGGCGGTTCCGGATCGTTATTTGGACGACCGAGGAATAAGATATGAATATTTGAAGTTTTGACATAATTGGGTTAAAATGGTGGATTCCTTAACGACTAAATTACCGGTCGAGAATTTGGTTTCGGCTTCTGTACAGAAGTTGTTCAGAATTTAATTTTGAGCTCGTGGAAACTTCCGGAGCATTATTCTGAGTTACAAAGATTTAGTTGCGAATATTTCCGATTATTGATTGTTTAGTCGATTTAAATGTGTGTTTGGTTGAACAGTTGACTTTTTGTTGGTTTGGCCGATGTGTTTGACTTAGGATGATATTGGAAGAACATGTCAAGATGAGTTTGTGGCCGCGAGAATTATCGGAATCGGAGTTACGACGCGAGAGTTACGGATATTCAAAGTTCATCGAAATGGATAATTACAAGTTTCCTTTTTGGGAAAGATATAAAAAGTGGACTTGCTCCTTTGGGAAAGTCAAAGCTGAATTTAATGTTTGACTTTCTTGACTCGGTTTGACCGAGTGGTGCGACGGTGGCGGTGAACCTCCACGGCTCGCCGGCGGCGAGGAAACTTTCCGGCCACCCCACAGCATGCCCCCGGTCCCATTCGAAGCGCCTTGATGTCCTCGACTCCGTGCCGGCCTTCTCTCGTGGTGGAGCTCACGGTGGAGAGTGGAATTTGGAACCAAAGTTTGGGAAATTTTGGGTAATTCGGGTTGCTTGATTTTGGCCGAATTGAACTACAATTTGTAGTGGGCTTTGAAGCTCTCCTCTCAAGGATTCTAACCATGTAAGTATGAAGCTTTAATTCGATTTGTGGAAGGAGAATTTTGGATTTGAAATTTGTGTACCAATTCGGTTTATCACGAAATTGAGCTAGTTAGAGATTGAATTGGCCCTTGTTGCAGTTATGAAAGTTGCTCAGTGCATGATTTTGAGTGGAATAGGGGTTGCTCCGCCGGAAGATTTTCATTTTGGCAGCGGCGCCGCCGTGGACGGTGGTCAACGGCGGCGGTCAACGGTCAACGGTTTGACTTTTTGGATTTTCGACAAGTTGCATGTCATTTGACTCGAAATCGCGCCCCGATCGCAGTGGGGAGGTTCGCTTCTCGATTTGAGCATCCGAACTTACAACGAGGTATTGAGATGTACATATCGGATTTCCGACAGTTTGTCGTAATCGGATTATATGTTTCCGAGAACGGTGGTTTCTCGTGATTTGTTTTGTATTGTCGAATTATGACTTTGAGAATTGGACATTGTGATTATTCAGGTGTTCGTGATCGTTCGTTTGGCGAGGGACTTTCCGCTGGATCACGGGTTAACGCATATCGCGTTACGCTAGTCTGTGAGTGGACAATTTATTTTCACGGATTGATTGCGAGTCTTTTATTTACGTTTTATGAACTTGAGCATGCAGCATGATTATGGTTTTACGAGCATGAGATTTCATACGAGATTATGTTTATTACGAGCATGTGTTATACGATTATAATTATACGGATATACGTATACGAATATATATATACACTTATATGTTGTTTCATGCATTTGCATCGAATTGTTATGATTTTGTTTTCACAGAGTACAGTCTCAGTTACGCTGTTGTATCGATACACTTGCCTCTCGGCTGATCCCCGATGGTAGGCCGCCAGGAGGGATGTCGTTATCTCGACCTGACCGGTGAGGGGAGTTTCCCCGGAACCGAGGCCATTTCTGGCTTAGAATCACGGGGACTAAGGACCTCGTGATTCGGACTGTACTAGCACGGGTGTGTCCATGAGTGACCCCGTGGGATTTATACTTGCATGCTCAGTACACTGGAGGAGTGTGAGTTTTACATCGTGTACTATGTTGTTTTTATTTACCTGGACTCGCATATGTTATTTTAAACATATATATTAACTGGTGAAAGACATTTATTTTCGTCCACTCACTCTAACGTGTTTCATGTCTTTCCCCTGGGCTTTTCGGTTTCCGTGCCCATTTTGCAGTTCAGGCTCTGGTGTCGCACGTCGTGGTCGGAGGCATAGTGCTCGAGCTACCTACTGTGGTATACGTATATGTTTATACATTAGAGGTCGCTCTGAGTAATCTGTTGTTTACGTTATACGATTTTACACCGGATTTCAGTAAAGTACTATTATATTTATTGTTTTACTTTACTGTCACTACAACATTTTTACCCATTGCCGGCGACTTTTATGTCGCCGGCAATGTTTTTGACATTACCGGCGATTTTTGCCGGAAAAATCGCCGGTAATGTCTTTTTTTTTTTTTTTTTACATTACCGGCGATTTTTGTCGCCGGTAATGTCCGTCGCCGGCAATGCCTCGATGGTAATGTAAAAAAAAAAAAAAAAAAAAAGACATTACCGGCGACATAATTAATGTCGCCGGTAATGTCTTTTTTTTTTTTTTTTTACATTACCGGCGACATAAATGTATGTCGCCGGTAATGTCGTTTTTTTTTTTTTTTTTACATTACCATCGAGGCATTGCCGGCGACGGACATTACCGGCGATTTTTTGTCGCCGGTAATGTAAAAAAAAAAAAAAAAAAGAAATTACCGGCGATTTTTCCGGCAAAAATCGCCGGTAATGTCCAAAAACATTACCGGCGACTTAAAAGTCGCCGGCAATGGGTAAAAATGTTGTAGTGTGTTGATATATTGAGAAATCCGGATGGGATTGGTGCCCACGGTTTGCTTTTTGTGGCATAGAATGAAGTGTATTTTCCGCGTGCAGGTAATGGTAATTCCACGTTAGTAGCGAAACTCTGCCAAAATTTCTACGATTTTTGTTGGTTCGTGTTTTCGAAGGGGTTTGACTCCGGTTTAGGGAGCTAAATCGGGGTTGGGTCCTTTCAGCTTGGTATCAGAGCATTAGGTTATAGGGTCTGTAGACTTCTGTAGTCGTGTTTACTAAGGATATTTGAGAATGTACAGCATGTCTGGAATGGTGACCCGACCGGCCGGCGGATAATCATCAATATTCCGGGTGTTGTATACTTTCAAATATTTGTAGTTCCATGATTACGTTCCACATGTTTTGAACGATGTTTTATTCATTAGGATGCCTCCTGACGTGCTTTTCGTCTCGTTTCGGTTGTGGATCCTGTTGAGGATTAATCGACGCGTAATTTGCCAATGAACTGGGGATTTGGGTGAGTATTCAGAGTTCAGAGAATTGTGTGGCACGGTTTGCCTGGTTGTGTGTGTATGAGCGTCTATATGTTGCCTCAGAGCTGAGAATTGTGACAGTTGATGTTTGCCTGAGTCAGATTGTTGTATTTGGTGGGCTGATATTGTGTGAGTTCCGGTTGCGACTCCATGGCCTACATTCAGGGTGTTGTTTATACGGTAATGGTTTTATCAGGCTACTCAGCATTCGAATGTGAAGTGTTTACCCACCTGAGGCAGTGATGCATTGTTCACATGATTGTCCCTGTTTGCACGAGTTATGTGGCTTCAGAGGGAGCTATGTACGAGGTTTGTTGTACATGTGATTTCGAGTTCGTGGGCGGTTCCGGATCGTTATTTGGACGACCGAGGAATAAGATATGAATATTTGAAGTTTTGACGTAATTGGGTTAAAATGGTGGATTCCTTAACGACTAAATTACCGGTCGAGAATTTGGTTTTGGCTTCTTCATGGAAGTTGTTCAGAATTTAATTTCAAGCTCGTGGAAACTTCTGGAGCATTATTCTGAGTTACAAAGATTTAGTTGCGAATATTTCCGATTATTGATTGTTTAGTCGATTTAAATGTGTGTTTGGTTGAACAGTTGATTTTTTGTTGGTTTAGCCGATGTGTTTGACTTCGAGTGATATTGGAAGAACATGTCGAGACGAGTTTGTGGCAACGAGAATTATCAGAATCGGAGTTACGACGCGAGAGTTACGGATATTCAAAGTTCGTCGAAATGAATAATTACAAGTTTCCTTTTTGGGAAAGATATAAATAGTGGACTTGCTCCTTTGGGAAAGTCAAAGCTGAATTTAATGTTTGACTTGGTTGACTCGGTTTGACCGAGTGGTGCGACGGTGGCGGTGAACCTCCACGGCTCGCCGGCGGCGAGGAAACTTTCCGGCCACCCCACGGCATGCCCCCGGTCCCATTCGAAGCGCCTTGATGTCCTCGACCCCGTGCCGGCCTTCTCTCGTGGTGGAGCTCATGGTGGAGAGAGGAATTTGGAACCAAAGTTTGGGAAATTTTGGGTAATTCGGGTTGCTTGATTTTGGCCGAATTGAACTACAATTTGTAGTGGGCTTTGAAGCTCTCCTCTCAAGGATTCTAACCATGTAAGTATGAAGCTTTAATTCGATTTGTGGAAGGAGAATTTTGGATTTGAAATTTGTGTACCAATTCGGTTTATCACGAAATTGAGCTAGTTAGAGATTGAATTGGCCCTTGTTGCAGTTATGAAAGTTGCTCAGTGCATGATTTTGAGTGGAATAGGTGTTGCTCCGCCGGAAGATTTTCATTTTGGCAGCGGCGCCGCCGTGGACGGTGGTCGACGGCGGCGGTCAACGGTCAATGGTTTGACTTTTTGGATTTTCGACAAGTTTCATGTCATTTGACTCGAAATTGTGCCCCGATCGCAGTGGGGAGGTTCGTTTCTCGATTTGAGCATCCGAACTTACAGCGAGGTATTGAGATGTACATATCGGATTTCCGACAGTTTGTCGTAATCGGATTATATGTTTCCGAGAACGGTGGTTTCTCGTGATTTGTTTTGCATTGTCGAATTATGACTTTGAGAATTGGACATTGTGATTATTCAGGTGTTCGTGATCGTTCGTTTGGCGAGGGACTTTCCGCTGGATCACGGGTTAACGCATATCGCGTTACGCTAGTCTGTGAGTGGACAATTTATTTTCACGGATTGATTGCGAGTCTTTTATTTACGTTTTATGAACTTGAGCATGCAGCATGATTATGGTTTTACGAGCATGAGATTTCATACGAGATTATGTTTATTACGAGCATGTGTTATACGATTATAATTATACGGATATACATATACGAATATATATATACACTTATATGTTGTTTCACGGATTTATTGCGAGTCTTTTATTTACGTTTTAGGAACTTGAGCATGCAGCATGATTATGGTTTTACGAGCATGAGATTTCATACGAGATTATGTTTATTACGAGCATGTGTTATACGATTATAATTATACGGATATACGTATACGAATATATATATACACTTATATGTTGTTTCATGCATTTGCATCGAATTGTTATGATTTGGTTTTCACATAGTACAGTCTCAGTTACGTTGTTGTATCGATACACTTGCCTCTTGGCTGACCCCCGATGGTAGGCCGCCAGGAGGGACGTCGTTATCCCGACCTGACCGGTGATGGGCGTTTCCCTGGAACCGAGGCCATTTCTGGCATAGAATCACGGGGACTAAGGACCTCATGATTCGGATTGTACTAGCACGGGTGTGTCCATGAGTGACCCCGTGGGATTTATACTTGCATGCTCAGTACACTGGAGGAGTGTGAGTTTTACCTCATGTACTATGTTGTTTTTATTTACCTGGACTCGCATATGTTATTTTAAACATATATATTAACTGGTAAAAGACATTTATTTTCGTCCACTCACTTTAACGTGTTTCATGTCTTTCCCCTGGGCTTTTCGGTTTCAGTGCCCAGTTTGCAGTTCAGGCTCTGGTGTCTCACGTCGTGGTCGGAGGCATAGTGCTCGAGCTACCTTGTTTCTTCCAGTAGGTTTATAGTTCTACCTACTGTGGTATACGTATATGTTTATACATTAGAGGTCGCTCTGAGTAATCTGTTGTTTACGTTATACGATTTTACACCGGATTTCAGTAAAGTACTATTATATTTATTGTTTTACTTTACTGTTGATATATTGAGAAATCCGGATGGGATTGGTGCCCACGGTTTGCTTTTTGTGGCATAGGATGAAGTGTATTTTCCGCATGCAGGTAATGGTAATTCCACGTTAGTAGCGAAACTCTGCCAAAATTTCTACGATTTTTGTTGGTTCGTGTTTTCGAAGGGGTTTGACTCCGGTTTAGGGAGCTAAATCGGGGTTGGGTCCTTTCAACGATAGTAACGAAACTCTGCCAAAATTTCTACGGTTTTTGTTGGTTCGTATTTTCGAAGGGGTTCGATTCCGGTTTAGGGAGCTAAATCGGGGTTGGGTCCTTTCAGCCTCAGGTGGATAAACACTCCTCATTCGATTGCTGGATAGCCTGATAAAACTATCACCGTATAAACAACACCCTGAATGTAGGCCATGGAGTCGCAACAGGAACTCACACAATATCAGCCCACCAAATACAACAATCTAACTCAGGCAAACATCAACTACCACAATTCTCAGCTCTGAGGCAACATGTAGACGCTCATACACACACAACCAGGCAAACCGTGCCACACAATTCTCTGAACTCAGAATACTCATATAAACCCACAATTCTCTGGAAAATCGCGCGTCGATTGATCCTCAATAGGATCCACAACCGTACCGACACGGAAAGCACGTCAAGGAGGCATCCTAATGAATAAAACATCGTTCACAACAAGTGGAACGTAATCATGGAACTTTAAATATTTGAAAGCTTACAACACCCAGAATATTGATGAGTATCCGTCGGCCGGTCGGGTCACCATTCCAGACATGCTGTACATTCTCAAATATCCTTAGTAAACACGACGACAGAAGTCTACAGAACCTATAACCTAATGCTCTGATACAAAGCTGAAAGGACCCAACCCCGATTTAGCTCCCTAAACCGGAGTTAAACCCCTCCGAAAACACGAACCAACAAAAAATTTCCAAAATTTCGGCAGAGTTTCGCTACTAACGTGGAATTACCATTACCTGCATGCGGAAAATACACTTCATCCTATGCCACAAAAAGCAAACCGTGGGCACCAATCCCATCCGGATTTCTCAATATATCAACAGTAAAGTAAAACAATAAATATATCTATACTTTACTGAAATCCGGAGTAAAATCGTATAACATAAACAACAGAATACTCAGAGCGACCTCTAATGCATAAACATATAAGTATACCACAGTAGGTAGAAAAATAAACCTACTGGAAGAAATAGGGTAGCTCGAGCACTATGCCTCTGACCACGACGTGCAACACCAGAGCCTGAACTGCAAACTGGGCACGGAAACCGAAATGCCCAGGGGAAAGACATGAAAATTGTTAGAGTGAGTGGACGAAAATAAATGTCTTTCACCAGTTGATATATATGTTTAAAATAACATATGCGAGTCCAGGTACATAAAAATAAAAAAGTACACGAGGTAAAATCATACTCCTCCAGCGTACTGAGCATGCAAGTAAAAATCTCATAGTCAGAACCACGGGGTCCCTAGCCCACACGTGATCCTAGCTGAGGTAGTACAGTCAGAACCACGGGGTCCCTAGCCCACACGTGATTCAGAACCATGGGGTCCCTAGCCCACATGTGATTCCAGCCGGTAAACATCCTCGGGGATCAGCCGGGATGCAGTGTATCGATACAACAACGTAACTGAAACTGTACTCTGTGAAAATCAAATCATAAACAGTTCGATGCAAATGCATGAAACAACATATAAATGTATATATACTCGTATACGCATATCCGTATATGTATAATCATAAAACACATGCTCATGTAATCCGAAATCTCAATACGCATGCTCAAGTTCGTAAATCATATAAAAGACTCGCAAGAATTCCGTGAAAAGAAATTGTCCACTCACAGACTAGCGTAACGCAGTTCGCGTTAACCCGTGATCCGGCGAAAAATCCCTCTCCATATGAACGATCACAAACCCCTGAATAATCACAATATCCAATTCTCACAATCATAATTCGACAATTCAAAACAAATCACGAGAAACCACCGTTCCCGGAAACACATAATCCGAATACGACGAATCGTCGGAAATCCAATATATACATCTCAATACCTCGCTGTAAGTTCGGACGCTCAACTCGAAAAACGAACCTCCCCACTGCGATCGGGGCGCGATTTCGAGTGAAATGACATGTAACTTGTCGAAAATCCCAAAAAGTCAAACTTTGACCGCCTTTTACCGTTGACCGCCGTCAACGGTGGCGCCGCCGCCAAACAGAAAATTTTCCGGCGGAGCAACTACCATTCCATCTAAAATTACCCACTGAGCAACTTTCATAACTGCAAGAAAGGCCAATTCCATCTCTAACTAACTCAATTTCACGATAAACCGAATGTTCACACAATTTTCCAATCCAAAATTCTCCAAGTACACATCGAATTGAAACACCAAACTTACATGGTAGCTTCATGGTGATGAGAGCTACAAAGCCCACCCAAAATTTCAGCTCAATTTGGCCAAAAACGTGGAACCCGAATTCACCATTTTTCCTCCATTTTCATGCCGGAAAATCTCTCTCCGGTGAGCCACGCCGGGAAAGGCGACCGGAAAAGTGATGGGGACACCGAGGCGCGTCGTTTGGGAACGGTTTCGGGCTCGGAGGTGGCCGGAAGCACCACGCCACCGGCGAGCCGAAACCCACCGTCGAACACCGTCGCACCATCTTGGTCAACCACAATGAATGCAGGTTTGACTTTCCCTTTATGGTAACCCAGTTTAAATACACTTTCCCAAAACGGATACTTCATAATTATCCATTTCGACGAACTTCAATTACTCGTAACTTCCTCGTCGTACTTCCGATTTCGATAATTCTCGCGGTCATAAACTCGTCTCGACATGTTCTTCAATAATCACCCAAAGTCAAACACATCAACCAAACCAATAAAAAGTCAACTGTTCAACCCAAACATATTTAAACCGACTAAACAATCAACAATCGGAAATATTCACAACTTAATCTTCGTAACTCGAAATAATACTCCGGAAGTTCCCACGAGCTCGAAATTAAATTTTGAACAACTTCCGTGAAGGAACTGAAACCAAATTCTCGTCTAAAAATTTAATCGCTAAGAGATCCATCATTATAATCCGATTATGCCGAAACTTCAAATATTCATAATTAATTCCTCGGTCGTCCAAATAACGATCTAGAACTGCCCACGAACTCGAAATCACACGTACAACAACTCTCGAGAAGAGACCCAGCTCCAATTCTCGGCCAATAATTAAGTCGTTATCAAACCTGGCGATTCAAATATTGTCGGAACTCTGCGACTACGCAGTAACTCACGTATATAGCTGATCATACTGCTGATTCTGGTCCGGGTCGTCACAATAAGTCTCAATTTTGATCATATTTTGACATATCAACCATTAAATGTTTAGCTATATATGAGTAAATCATTTTTATAAATTTTCAACCAAATCGAAAATCGTTAAGAGATTCAAAATCATGGTTTGTCAATTATAAACATGAACAGTTCAAGTTTGATAAATTTGAAACGTTCATTTATATCATCTTGTTCGACCCCTTAACAATTTTTAAATTGGATAAAAATTTATATAAATGATCTACATATATATAGCTAGATATACAATAGTTGATCTTCTAAAATATTATTAGAAAGTATAATTTTTAAGCAGGTACTCACCAAATTTTCGGATAGAGGTTCTCAATAAATTTTTTTCCAAACATTTATAAGATCACTCAAAATTTCACTATATTTACTATATAACAATTTTGATCTTCCATTCGCACTGTTCACAGTTCCTGTTGCATATTGCCCTTTTGGTCTTTTCTCCAATTTCGTGCCAAGCATGTGAGGCTCTTTCTCTCTCTCTCTCTCTCTCAGGATCTAACCTATTCTCTTCAGCTGCTCTCCTCTCTGTGGTTCGACTGTCGTCACGACTTCCGAGATCATCTCTGTGTCGGCTTCAACTCCACGTTGATCCCCAAACCAGACGATCAGTTATTCGATTCTTCTTCAGTAGCAACGACCGGTGGTTCGATTCCACAATCGTCTCTTCCATCTTTGTCGACCCTCAAGTACTTATGTCGGTTATTCTTGGAGCACAAAATTTTGTTTCTAATAATTTGGTTTTTAATTATTCCTACACTCATATGCTGCCAAGAATTATAATGGGTTTTGAGAATTTTTTTCGTCCCAGCTCAGATTTGGGCTTTTGGGTCTACATTTTGATATTTTCAAGGGATTTCAGAGTTTTGAGTGAGTGTAATTTCTGGGTTAGCTGTAATTTTTCAAGGTAAGAGTTTGATTTTTTGAAGTTGTTCATGAAGAACTCGGTGTCTTTGTTTTACTTGAGGCTGAAATTATGGTTTGGGGTCCCAAATTCCCAACTACCCCATTACAATTCACTCACCAACTTCACAGAACAGATAAAAGACCCAGAATTCTATCCGTAAAACCAATCCATGATCCGAGCAAAAATCACAGGCCCAGATCATAAAAACGAAGATTATACATGAGAGGTTGGTGATGGTACCTGTACTTGGCCTGATCATTGGCTCTGACGTCAGCATAGTACCTGGTCTTGCAGGTGTCAAGTGGGTACAGAATGGTGGTGCTCAACAGTGATCCTATGGCGCCAGAAGTGGCCTCCGATATAGATTCTAGATCCATATTTGATCCTCTCTCTCTCTCTCTCCTTCTTCTTCTTTAAGAAATTATTTTGTTTATTTTACGAAGGCCGAATGTAAGCGTATGAGATTTCTGTTTATATATAAATAGTAGAGGAAAGTAGGAAACAGATTGAAAAGACCGATCCCGGGGCGTTTTGAATTTTGTGTTACTTTCAAGAGATACTGGGGTTGATTATATCCATTTATATGTGGTTGTGGTTTGTTCTATACTTATGATTTCTAAGCATCATATACCCGTAAGATAAGTAACATAGGTCGCTGTCTGGCTTAAATCTGATGCCTGAAATTTTCTGTCTGTGTGGTGGTGTTAATGACATGAGGATGTATTGGAAAAGTGAAGGATAATAGAGGTACTAGAACGGAGATATTTAGAGTTTTTTGTTGATTGATGACACCACACCAAGATCTTTCTCAGTTGAACATGGCTTGGGACTACACTATGTAATTTCCAAATGATTTGATATTGAATTGAGGTCCAAAGCAAACGAAACCATAATCTTTCATGCTTTTACAGTTTGATATTGAATTGAGGTCTAAAGTTCAAACGAATGGTTACAAGAGAACCATAATTATTCATGCTTTTACAGGTTGATATGGTTGATATTGAATAGAGGCCTAAAGTTCACTGAGCATTACAATTTTTTAAGTTAGTGGTATCAGTTTTAAGTTTTTGGGTTTGGGGATTTTGACTTTGTTTAAAACATGGAATTATGGTTTAAGAGGTTCGCAGGTGTGTGTTGATTCACGTTACATGTATATATTATTAGGGGAGCATATACTTTCATCTCCATCGAGTAGCCTCTTAGCTATGATGACATTAGGAGCTTTTGTCGGATGATAAGCATCCCAAAACACATACTTGGATCGGTCCTCACAGAGAGTATTGTTGGTTAGTAGATTAGGTGCCTGGACTCCATGAGGGGTTTTTAAATCTTTTAACTTTTGATGGCTGGGTTCTGAGCTCTTTAAATATCTGATGTAGTTTTAAAACCTTAACTTTTGATACATGGGTTCTTAACTCTTTGAACATTTGATTATTTCTAGAGTCTGTTAGAGACCATTATGTAAATTTAGCTCAAAGGTAATTTGTCTTTGTAAATGGGTTGAACTGTGAGATTTTGCTTATTTATGTGCTCTTTTTTTCTTTTGAAGGAGAATTTATTCAGAATTTTGCATCACTCAATTTGTTGCTGTAGTCTCTCCCTCAAATCAGATATTGCGTACCCGCTTCTCCCTCGGTTTTCGATCGGTAAGCTTTGTTTTTTGTGGATTTTTTCTTTTTGTACATTGATTCAGTATTCACTCATTTTCCGATCTTCCCTCCGGTTCTCGATCTTCCTCTCTCATGATCTCACGATCTGCTCCATCCTCTCTGTCGTTGTTGGATTGCATCAAATTTTGCATACCCGTTACTTTCTCGGTCTCTGATCGGTATGTTTTTTTTGTGTGGACCCTTTATTTTTTGTACATTGTTTCGGTATTTATGTTTTTTTTGTTATCCTTATGTATCAGGTGTACCATATCAATAAATATACTAGCTTTTGCTTTTGCGTTGTGGTGCCGACAAGGCAGGTTTATTCTTTTGCTTCAGTATATTAGACTAGAAATGATCTATATATCGTTGAAATCACACTTATAGAAAGTTTGTTTGACTGAAATATCATGATAAAGTTCATATGGCTTCAATGTACAAATGGTCAAAATAGATTATCTTTTCTTGGTTCATTTTTATGTTTGTATGGATGATTCTCTATCAAGATTGTTGTTTCATTTGTGATGTATTTTGGGGATTAATATGACATGTGACCAATCCATTATACTAAGTAATGATCTGTGAATATCATGTTTGTATTAGTGAAATCACACTTGGTCCGAGTCTCTCGCTCAAGACCACCAGAAGCTCACACACATACACAAACTCGCTAGGAATTGATATGAGATTCTAATTGAGATTAGATCTGAAATTTTTTGATCTGAAATTCTGAGAGGAGATAAATTTCTTCTATTTATCAATATGTGGGTTCTCTGTATCTGTCTTGATTGATGATCTTATGTGAAATTTGAATGTTATGACTTTCTTCACCCATTTTCTCTTTGATGGATGTTTCATTGAATCTATGCTCAAAACGGAGACTTGGGTATTAGGTAGTTTATTTTTTTGTGTCATCTCTATGTTGTTGGTTTGGTGAAGTTGAGAATAAAAAGTTGTTTGCTTTTAGTTTGAAGATCAAGGATTTGTGTTGTTTGTGCTTGAAGCCAACTGAGTTTTGATAAATGTAAAGTAAGGGAGTTTTTCTAGGTTTGGTGGAATCACTGATGTGTTTGGTTTTGGTTTCAGGGAACAACTTCAAATAAGGCTTTGGGGCTGCTGAAGTGAGTTCTTAAGCAGCTAAAGTGAGTTTTTCTGGTATGTTTCTATGGTTTAAATTGTTATATTTATGCTATTGGTGACTTATAATAGTTGGGTTTAGTGAATGGGTTTCGTTGATGTTCAATTGAATTGTTGTTGTCAATAAATTATAAACGAGGATTTTTGTACTGTAATATTGTTATGTGACTTTAAGTCGGTATATAAACTTGAACGAAGTCTGGAATCAGGCGAAAAGGGTTTCATTACACTGTTTGTGACAGTGTAAAAGTGTGATGGACTTTGTATTTCTAGGTAATCCAAATTCGAGTAAGAAGCTGAGTGAGGAGGGAGGTTTGATATTACACAAAGTTAAGATTGATACTTGGATTTACCTAACGATCCTCTGTGTCGACCTCACAAACTCTCAAGTAAGGTAATGAACCAACAAATCCAATTCACTGTTGCTTTCTTTGGTTGTTTATGTGATTATGTTACTTGAAGCTTTTGTTTCAGATTGTTAAGTTTTGGTTTGGAAATACTCTCTCTGTCATAGCCGATGGAACCTTTGTAAAAGCATCAGATAAACTTGGTTTCTATTACTTGAACATTTGTACTCCATTAGAGGGATTGCTATATCAGTACTAACGTTGTATTTGGTTTTATCTTGATAAGTATTAGAGATAATTTCAGTACCAATTTAATTGTTGTTAGATATGTGGACAATGGAAATAAGTAATAGATGGTTATCTGATTAACGTTGTATACATCTAATCTAAACCCATTAAACTCAATCTACATGAATGATCACTAAAAACCCAAATAGCGAGAGAGAGAGAGAGTGGTTTTGGATTGCAAACATGAAGCACGCATGTAGATTGAGTTTGATTGCATGAGTGTTGAACTCTACTGAATTGGTATGTACATGAGTGGCAAAATCCAGCCCTATGCCATTGCATGTAGAGACATTGAATGCTACATGCATGTATTTTTGTTTTGAATTATGTTTCTTTATCCTAAAACCGAAATAAAGCACGGGTGCATATGGTCTCTTCCATAATATACTACTTTCTTCAAACTTTTACCTTTATTTGTGATTGCTATCAGATTCTATAATTGGTATTTTGCTATATCAGTACCAATGTTGTACTTGATGTCAATGTATCCTGCATCACATACTTAATATGTTAGGTACATCTTTATCTCCTAAAGCTCCCTCAAATATTGGTGCTATATCAGTACCAATGATACATACCTGATTGGTTTTGTTTATAGGTTAGTCCTAATATGTTGGATATGTTCTATAAATGCTCAAATTAAAAAAACTGTGAAACATGTTTGTTTGAAGTATTTGTACTGTCTTAGACATCATTGGAATATCCTGTGTGTAAAAGCTTTCATGGACATTCCATTAGACCTGATTAGCACCGTCTAAACTTTGTCAGTCTCTCTTGCACTCTCTGGCCTCACACAACATTTTGAAGCATTCCCGGTGTTAAATATGAATAAAATTAAGAGCTCTAAAAGATCTTATGTTGTGCTGATACCTGAAATGTATTCTATTTGGTAGTCAAAAATCTGCTTCTTTTCATCTTTTGTGGCTCTCAGTTGAAATCGAGAGTGAACCTTTTTTATTTGATGCTTTGGAGGAAGGCTTTTTTTGATTAAATGTATATAACCTTTAAATAAGGGTTGCCAGAGTACACCATGATTATAAACTTATATTTGGAGGAAGAAAGTTGTTGCGGCCTGTGCGAAAGAATGTAGGAATCAATTGATTACTTCCCCTTCCTCATGCAACTTTACGAACCCTCTCTTACTCACAGTATATTTATCTAACATTATATAACCCGAGGGGTTTAGGGGCTCTATTCATATTCAAATTAAATGTTTCTTATTAGTGAAACAACTTAGTGAAACAACCTTCTTCTCAGTTCGATTTTCATGTATATAACCTTTTTTTGATTTTTTGTGTTTAGATATTCACTTCGGCATATATATAATTATGGAGTACTGTAATTCTTGGTTTTCTTTTTATAAAGCTTTCTGTGAATGGAGGAAGGGGATACGTGTATCGTAAAACTATTACATAATTAACAAAAGTTGTTTGCTCTACAGGGTTGGATCTCCAAATTTCAGCAGTGTTTAAGTTTTGTTGGTTGAGTTTGGACTTTTGCTCCTTCAAGGTACCAATTCTTGGGTTTCTTCTTCTTCCTCTCTATTGTGTTTGTAATTTTTATGGTGAAAAAAAATACTAAATGGGATGGTGATGATGTAAGGTACAGAAGCTAAGATATATATATATATATGGAGATGATATGTGCGTACAAAAGTTTAGAAAAATATATACATATGGAGTAGTCTTACCGTATGTAATGTGAGTATGATTGGCCTTGGAAAGAATAGATGAGAATTATTGGAATTCAATATCCTAATTTGCTGATGAAATTCTAAACTGAAAGTCTAAAGCCTCTGTATCCTTATATCAATCTGATTCTTAAGCTGAATCCCCATCGCTCTTATTTTCTCCAGCGCTTTATTATCCTAATTGAATAGAAGGGGAGATTCTTGTTTGTCTTCACGCTCTCAACGCGACTGCTTTTAGATCTCCGTCTCTCACCTGTTTCACGGTAGCTCCCTCACACAGGACGATCACACTGCTTTTAGCTCTCTGTCTCTCACCTGCTTCACCTTTAGGTACGGGTTCTCTCTCTTTCTTGATTTTCTTTTACCTTTCTTTCTACAAAATCATATTGGTGTTGATGTATAAGTTATTAAATGATCTTAAATCTTAATAAGTTGAATGAAAGTGATATACAAATAAAAATTAGTTCTATACACAAAATATGTTGATTTTTGAAAATTCATTGTAATTTTCCATCTCTGGATTTGTTTTCAAAGCTCGAATCCTAATCTTACTAGATAAGGAGTCACCTCTCTTAAAAAACAGATAAGGAGCCATATTTAGTGAGTCGATTCAGTCTTCCATTAGTACCATCATTCGTTTATGGCATACATGCATCATATGTATCATTTGTGCGAAAAGTAATGTCATTGAGAACATTCATTCTATCATGGTAGCATTAAGTGAATCTATCTTTGCAGGTAGAACGAGGTAATTGGTGTCTCGACATTTCGGTAAGTATTGTATTTAATTGCATTTGTGATATCTGAACATGTTATATTCATCTGAAAATATTTCTTTTATGTCATGGCATGGACGAGTGTAATGCGACGTATATCTTTGCATAGTAAAAAGTTATACTAATGAAAAATCCGATGGACTCTAAATAAATCTGTATTGATTCAGAGTAGGTTGAAATTCTTGCTTTCAAAAGATTATTAGTCGGGGTATGTGGTTTGTATACCTGATGATTTTTTTACTTGAATCAAGGATTTATGCATAATTTGGGATGGTGTGTGAGAGAAGTTGAGTTCATGTTATAGAGTTGTAAATGTAAATGCATAAATACATACTGCATTTGTTATTGTTGCATTATAGGGTCAAACTTTACATTATGTTATGATGCTTCTATGTGAAGTTTTACTTGATTTGGATGATTATGCGGTAGAATGTGGTACTAAATTGCTTTTAGGCTAGTCAAACAATATATCTTTGCTTTATGAGTATTCCCAAATAGCTGATTAGTAATTGAATTGATATTTGGGTAAAAAGAAAGCAACTAGAAGAATTGTATTGTCTTCTATTTTATGCAACGGTTGATAATTTGGTGATAATCATATATAGAATCTGTAGTCGTGGTGGTGATAATCAGTTTCATATTGAATTATTAATAGATGTTATTATGTTTTCTATTTTAGGTATGGGTCGAAAGAGAAAGTTACCTTCTATGATTGAGAAAGATCAAATGGTAGATTCACTAAGGGGCTTTGAAGAGACAACAACTTCATCAACCACTTTTGATAATGTGTGCCCAAGTGTTGGAGATAAGCGATTTTCAAGCAAGAGACAACGTTTCTTTCAGAGTGAGGGTACGAGTACACAATTGATGGTATCAACAGAAAAAAGAAATGATAATGAGGATGATGTTGATGAAAATGTAGCAGGTAAACTTAAATCTATAGTGTTTTTTGTGTATTATAATGAAAATATGGCAAAACTAACAAATCTATATTAATGGGAAATGTAGGATCTCATCTGAGTGTTCATGGTCAAGCATCATATCAAAGAAGTCGTCGAGGTGAAATACATTATATATTATGTTTTTGATGAGCAATAAATTTAATGATTTTCAACACTGATTTGAACAATTCTATCATATATGTGTGATCGTAAGTTATAAGGATTCAGGCGACGATTCTTATACTTGCAGTCATTGCAATGCTCGATTTTGGCACGGCAAGGCTTTGAAAAAAAAATCAAAAATCAATTGGTTTATACAAATTGTTGTGAAAAATGACAAGTTAAACTTCCAATATCAAATCAAACTCCAACATTTCTTGAACATTTATTGAATCCAAACAATGGTCGTGAAAGTACACTTTTTCGTGAAAATATTCGAGTATATAATTCCATGTTTGCTTTTACTTCTATGGGTGCAAAAATTGATTACAAGATAAATAATGGCACGGCTCCTTATGTATTCAATATCTCTGGACATGTGCATCATTTGATGGGATCGATGCTACCTTCTGCAAATGAATGTCCTAAGTTTGCTCAATTATATGTTTATGACACGGAAAATGAGATTTCGAATCGCATTAATGCCATTGATCCGAATAATGCAAATCAAAATATTGATGTGGTGATTGTTGAAGAATTAGCAAATATGCTTGATGATGTTAATGAATTGGCCAAAAAGTTTCGATCAATTAGAGATCAATTTGAAAATGTTTTGATATCTAATTGTAATATGACTCTACTTGATCGTCAGTCTATGGATGGTAAACAATATGAATTACCAAGTGTTTCTGAGATTGCCGGTTTAATTGTTGGTGACATTGGAGAATTTAATTCTAACAGAGATATCATAATTCGATCGGTTGATGGAAATTTGAAGCGAATATCTAAGATACATCCGAAGTTAATGTCATTACAATATCCGCTACTTTTTCCATATGGTGAGGATGGATTCAGAACAAATATGTTGTTAGAGTGTACAGAAAGAAATCGTCAGAAGAAAAGAACAAAATTGACAATGATAAAATCTGTATGCTATCAAATCCATGATCGAGAAAATGATTCAAGTACTTTGTTAAAAGGCGGAAGGTTGTTTCAACAATACTTGGTTGATGCATATGCGACAGTTGAAGAAAATCGCTTGGAATATATAAGAAATAATCAACCATTATTGAAGTGTGAAAAATGGAATCAATTGTCTGCTTCTACTTCAAATGGTGTTACTCGATGTTTTGATGTGGGAAAAACAATTTTTCTTCCAGCTACTCACACTAGCAGTCCTAGAGATATGTTAAATAATTATCAAGATGCTATGGCAATTTGTAGATATTACGGTAATCCGGATCTGTTTATAACTTTCACTTGCAATGTTAAATGGCCGGAAATTGTGAGATATTTTGAAAAGAAACCAGGATACAGAGCGGAAGATAGACCAGATATTGTTTCTCGGATTTTTAAAATTAAATTGAATGATATGATTGAATTCATTAAATCTGGAGAACCTTTTGGGGTTATTGATGCACATGTTTGTACAATTGAATTCCAAAAACGAGGGTTGCCTCATGCTCATTTACTATTTTGGCTTCAAAGATCATACAAATGTTACACATCAACAGATATAGATTCTATCATATCAGCTGAATTACCGGATAAAAACATTAATCCAGAACTTTTTGAAATAGTCAGTCAATTTATGATACATGGTCCATACGGTCAATTAAACTCAAAATGTCCATGCATGAGAGATGAAAAATGTACAAAATCTTTTCCTAAACCATACATTTCTAACACCGTATTTCATGCAATCAAGGCTCCTCAATATAAAAGACGTGATGATGATTCAAAGTTTGTGAATAAAAATGGAATTCATATTGGTAATAATTTTGTTGTTCCATACAATCCCATTTTGTTGTTGAGGTATAATGCTCACATAAATGTTGCATCGTGTTCTCAGTCTATGTTAATAAAATACTTATTTAAATATATAAATAAAGGTCCAGATAGAGCTTGAGTGATGATTAATGACAATGTAAATGATGAAATACAAAACTATTTGAATTGTCGATATTTAACTCCCCACGAATCTGTGTGGCGATTGTTTGAATTTTCCATTCATGCCAGATATCCTGCTGTGCAATACTTCAAAATTCATTTGCCAAACGAGCAGAGCGTTTTCTTTTATGAAGGTCAATCTCTTGAACAAGTTGTGGAAAATCCAGATGCAGAACGTACCATGCTAACTGCTTGGTTTGATGCGAACACTGTTTATAAGAACGAGGCTAAATTAACTTATGCTCAATTTCCTTCTCAATTTGTTTGGGACAATGATGGGAAAACATGGAATCCAAGAAAAAAATGGTATGACGTTATTGGCAGAATTGCTCACGTACCACCAATTGCAGGGGAATTGTTTTACCTACGGATGCTACTGAATATTCAAAAAGGATGTCGCAATTTTGATTGGATCAAAACAATTAATGGAATTACTTATGCCACTTTTCAGGAAGCATGTCGAGCATTAGGATTACTAGATGATGATAAAGAATGGAACGATGCACTGGTTGAATCTGCATTTACTGCGACCTCTTCTCAGATCAGACAATTATTTGTTACCATTATTCTCTTTTGTAATGTCTCAAATCCTCGAGCTCTTCTTGATGCACATTGGATAAGCATGTCTGATGATATCTTATACAAAATTCGATCGGAATTCAACATGCCCAATCTTACCATACCTGAGGATGATTTGAAAAATAGCGTGTTATACGAACTTGAAAAATTGTTCAGCATGGCATCCACTTCATTGAAAGAACATCATTTGCCAATGCCCAAAACAGAAAAGATACAAGAGTTGAGTAACCGATTATTGAGAGAGGAATTAGATTTTGATTGTGAGACACTTAAACGTGAATTTTGTGAATTAGTTTCTAAATTGAATTCGAGTCAGAAAATTATATACGATGAAGTGATTGAAGTTGTGCAACAGAAAACTGAAAAATCATTTTTTGTGTATGGTAGTGGCGGAACAGGAAAAACTTTTTTGTGGAATACTATAATTTCTAAACTGAGATCTGAAGGAAAAATTGTTTTGGCCGTTGCTTCGTCAGGAATTGCTTCTCTTCTACTTCCAAAAGGCAGAACAGCGCATTCACGTTTTAAAATAAAGCCTATTATAGAGAAGGATTTAAAATGTTCAATAAATAAACAAACACAGCTTGCAGAATTAATTGAAAAGACAGATCTGATCATTTGGGATGAAGCTCCAATGTGCAATAAATGTTGTATCGAATCATTGGATAAAACTCTTCGGGATATTTTGTCAGCAAATTCTGATGATCGAAAGACACAAATACCATTTAGAGGTAAATCAATTTTGCTTGGCGGAGATTTTAGACAGACTTTACCTGTTATAGAAGGAGGAAGCAAAGGAGATGTTATTAATGCGTCTTTAAATAATTCATATCTATGGCCACATCTTAAAGTTTTTTGTTTAACAGAAAACATGAGATTATCGTCTGTCGGATTGACGACCGCTGAAAAAGATGAGATTCAAAAATTTTCAGAATGGATGATACAAATAGGAGAGGGTCGATTACAGTCAAATTTTCCAACAAATGACCCTGATACATCTTGGATTCATATTCCTAAAGATTTACTCGCTGATTCAACTTTAGATCCTATCAAATCAATTTTTATGGCTACTTATCCAAATTTTGATTGTAAATACAATTATACATGTTATTTGAGAGAGCGTGCCATCGTCACACCGAGAAATGCAACTGTACATGAAATAAATAGATATGCTATTAATTTGTTGTCTGGTGATAAAAAAACATATTTTAGTTCCGATTCAATTTCATTCAATTCTGCTACCTACAACGATAATAGTCTTTTGTATCCTATAGAATTTTTAAATAAACTTGAATTTAGTGGTCTGCCATCACACGAACTTATACTGAAGATTGGAATGCCAATTATGTTATTAAGAAATTTAAATCAAATACAGGGTTTGTGCAATGGAACACGATTGATTGTAACTAATTTGTTTGAAAAACTAATAGAAGCAAAAATACTAACAGGGACTAATATTGGAGAAAAATTTTATATTCCGAGGATTGTTTTGATTGCAGATGAAACTAAATGGCCATTCATATTCAAGAGACGACAGTTTCCTGTCAGAGTTTGTTATGCAATGACAATCAACAAAAGTCAAGGTCAATCGCTAAACCAAGTCGGAATATATTTGACTGAACTAGTATTTAGTCACGGACAATTATACGCTGCATTATCGAGAGTTACATCAAAAAAAGGTTTAAAGATTATGATACATAACGGTAACAACATACCGAATAATTATACAAAAAATATAGTTTACAAAGACGTTTTTGAAAACACATGACACTTATATATTGTTTAGAACCAATACGATGTAAATAGTCTTCAGAACCTACAATTATCAAAGTACACCACAATTGTTTGGTGTTGGCCACAAATAGATGACTTCCCAATTTCAAGCACTCTATTAATCACCTCTTGCTTTTACAATATGATAAGCTAAGTTGTTGGGCATGAATGTCCTCTGTGCTTATTCATCTAGAGCTTTGTTCTTTCAAATAGTCTCTCTTCTTCTCCAAACCGTTTCTATACAGCCATCGATATTGCCATCTCCAGTGCCATTCGGCCGGCACCAGCCATCTCTAACGTTGATGTGAAGCCACACTACAACTCCACTCCACAATGTTGAAGAGGTTAGACCCTTCCCCCAAATACTAAACCCTAACACAATGTGGTTCGGTGTCAACTTTTTGATGTGGCTCTTCCATAGTCCATTATGCGACGATGAGTTTGAGAACGTCCTCCAATACCTGCAAAACTCCCTCAGATCATAGTCAACACCTTCGTTGTGTCCAACGTCGTCCTCGCCGTTTTGATACTTGAATTGGTATGGTCAGTTCGTCAAATTTCATCATTCTATTACTGTATCTTATGCTAATTTTGATTGGGTGTATGATTTCAATTGTTCAAGGAGATAAATTTAATTCCTGTTTCTAAATTTTATAGTAATGAGATTAGTATTGCAAAAGCTGAAATGTTTGATCTTAAAACTGAAAGAGGATACACACTGGTATTCGTTCATGCAATTAGTATATGTTCATAAAAATGTTATCAGAAAACTAATTTCTCATTTTATTGACATTTTAGGAAAGTGAAACAAGTGGAAGATAAATGATGAGTTTGATCCCAATTTGGAATGCCAAGCATTGAGATTTGAGGAAGAAACAATGTCTCATAGGGTAAAGTATTCTTCTTTGATTGATCTCCTGTTCTGCACCAATGATTTGAGGTAATAGATCTTCTTTGTTTTGCTTCTGGTTTCATTCTGACGTTGTAGGTGTCATTTTGTTCTTCTACAATAGTGGCTCATTCTTTGTTGCACAAGAGGAACATCCAACTAGGTGCGATGTTTGCAGTTGAAGTTGCTGAAGAGAGGATGACTTTGACATCATTATCTCAAACTTTTTACTCATGTATTTACTGCTTTGCATGTTTATATTGTCAGGGATCAAACTGGAGTTTGGCTTCGGTTTGGAGTTAATCTAAAACTCTTTGAAGATGTTTTGATTTTGGGTTACAAGGTGGTTTTGCTCGCTGGATGCTGCAAAACCAAAAGAAAGGTGCAATGAAAGCATGGTTCGAGATTCGCAAAAGATTATATTGAGGTGAGTATGGATGTCCTTTATGTAGTGACATGAAATTTAATTGTTGTGTTGTTGTAGTAGTATAATTTGAATGCCGTAACATTTTGTGCTCTTACATTTCAGGATTAAGTTCGATGTATCTATATGTAGAATACAGGCTAGGACATCGACATCATTGAAACACCTGAGTCACTTAAGGGTGATTGCTCACTTTTTTCCTACGTCAAATGTTTAAATATTTTTTCAGGTTTGTTTCTATTCTGTTCCATTATCTGCCTACTCTCATTTGATTGTCAAAATTTGAATTTCTCATGATTTTGCGTGCTTAGATTGGCCAATATAAGACACTTAGAAATTTCATTACACTACATACATATTGATTATAGATAAATGGACATATAGAAACATAAAACCTAAAATGTAGAAGTATCTGCCATCTTCTGGAGATGGAATAAGATGATTACAAAGTTTGTATAATGATATTAATCTGTCTAGACTGTCTAATGAATGTGGCACATAATTATTTGTAAAAATAGTCATAAAGTTTGTGGGAGTATTTGCGTCTAGAAAATTTAAATTATATGTGTTAAGCAATGAATTCAATTTATGGTATGTAGGTCTAACGTCGGTTGTTGGCCTTCACAAAGCAACGTAAGATGTTGAATTACTGAGAAGCAGACCAATCCTTTTACACTTTAATTTACTTATGATAATCACTTTTCCCATTTTAGATCTTGAAGCGCCCAATCAAGAAAAAAAGAAAGTTTGGTAAGAGAACTGGTAATTAAATGATTTTTTGACTCTAATAAAAGATTATATTAAGACTAATTGTCTTACACTTTTACTTTTAGCAAACACCATTTATTTCATGTTTGAGATTTTGTTGAGTGCTGAATCATTAGACTCTCCCCTTTCCTTTTCAGATCTTGATGAGCGGATCTTGAAGCAGCAACAAGAAAAGGCGGACATAGAGAGCATACATCAAGGAAAGTAGAAAAAAAAGGTTGCTAAAATTATTTTTGACTTGAAGAACATTATAATTAGTCAAGCACACCCTCACAATTATGTTTTATATGTTTTTCATCTCTTCTTATTTTACGTTCAGGGCATAGTCTTTCAGTTTAGTTTCCAATACAATAGGATATGGTTGGCAGATGTATATAATATACCTTCATATTGTGTTTATAGAAACAAAGACAGACATATGGATCCTATGAGCCATGCACACGGATTTAATATGTAGAGGTACGCAGAGGCTCTATCCAATGGAATAAGCTTCTCGATTTGGATTCTGGTTGCTGATTTTGATGTTCAGGTACCTCATTAGACTTTTTCCTGTGTTATAAGTTGCGACGAAGAAGAATCGAATGTTAATGAACCTAATGTTATTGCGCTGACAATGTGTCTTTTATGTCGATTTCAGGACATTTTAGGTATATAGACCATCATATACCTATTCATCGTTTTAACCACGTCATTGAGCTTAAGCAGTTGCATTATTTTAATGTTTGGCGCATAAAATGAACTTTTGTACATGGCAAGTAATGGAGAAGTCTTTTGTAGTATATTTTTACGACACACCAATGTATATATAATTAGGATATTAGAGTTAAGCAAATATTTTGGATGTTGAATATAACATATGATATCTATCTATGTAATTGATGTTTTTCATCTCTGAATTTTTATATTATTTATGTGCATATATCAATATCGGATTGTTGTCACTCTTTTGTCTCGCATAGTACATTTGTAATAATTTATTTTAATTTATCTTGACACACCGTCCGAAGGGCGGGCGGCACCCTAGTCGATATACGTGGGTCAAGCAGCCAAAATTGAGAGAGAGAGAGAGAAGAGAGAGAGAGAGAGAGAGAGATGGGTTGGCAAGGGATTCTGGGTTTTGAGTACGGAATCGTACAAGCACCATTGGGACCCGATATTTCTGGTCCGGAGCTTGTTGCTGCTGTTGCCAATGCCGGCGGACTTGGTTTCCTCAGGACTCCTGATTGGGAATCACCCGATTACCTTCGAGAGCTGATAAACAAGACTCGAAGCTTAACTGACAAACCCTTTGGAGTCGCTGTTGTCCTCGCATTTCCGCATGAGAAAAACATAGAGGTTGTACTGGAGGAAAAGGTAGCAGTGCTTCAGGTTTACTGGGGTGACTGTTCATTGGATCTTGTCAACAAAGCTCATCGTTCCGGGATTAAGATTGTTCCTCAAGTGAGTCTTCTTATTTCTTCTACCTACTACTTCTACTTGTTTTTTAGTTTTAGTTTTTAATTATATGCTTCTTAACCTTCAAAAACAAAGCATTAGTCTTTCATATGAGAGGCACTTTTAAAGATAGTAAACGTAACACGAATGTTCTTGATTATGAATTATATAAGTCCAATGTGGACATGAATTGATGATTACAGCGAGGCGACCCTCCACTCACAGCTTCCTAAATGGGAAAAAAAGAAGAAAAAGATATTGGTTTACTGGTGATAGATTGCTATTTACAAACACAAGACATATGAACTTATCAAGATACACACTTAAATTGCTTATATTTTCCTTTTCTTCACTCTTTTTGAGCTGAATAAAAGCTCCTGAGTGAGTTGCATGTAAACATACATGGCAGGTCGGGAGCTTAGAGGAGGCACAAAAAGCAATCTGTGTCGGTGTAGATGCAATTATTGTCCAGGGACGTGAAGCAGGAGGACATGTTATCGGTCAGGTAACTGCTCGCTAAATCCAAACTGATTATCTCTTCACGCTTTATCCATATCCATGATGAGATGATAGCATGTTTTTTTGTGAAATAGTAGGAAAAGATCAACTTCAAGTTCACTGCTCTTCTACTCAAATTCATCCTTTGCCACAAATTTCTCTTTGAAGATTAAGATCACAGACCTTTGCACAACTGACCAGAATTTGAGTATTAATCTATCCCACTCAATAATTGAAGTGTCGGAGTGTCCCATACTTCCCGACACTCCGACACGTGGTGTGTCGGAAAATGTTGACTTCTTTGACACTTTGACGACACGCCACATCATCAACCCGACACGCTACGTCAGCAACTTATAAATAAATAAAAAACAGAGTCAAATAAGCAAAAAATAGAAGCCTAATTTACTTAACTCAGTAGCTCATCTACTCTCTCCTCTGCCTTTAGTGATTGTTTTGCCATTGTGGAGTTGATTGATTGGGGTTTTGCAAAATGTTATGCTTGGTTGGGGTTTTGTAAAGTTGATGACTGGAATGTTAGAATACATGATTATTGAAATTGTGTATGTAATGAATTTGTTTCATGTTTCTAGTATTTTTGTATGTATGGAAATATATATATATATAAATTATTTGGCGTGTCGATGCCGTGTCGAGACTTGTGTTTTTGAGATTTTCCGTGTCGGTGTCGCTGTGTCAGTGTCAGTGTCGGTGTCAGTGCAACATGGCCAGTCCATAGTATGAGAATCCTAAGTCTCAGCTTAGGTTTAGGTACAGGCGTACAGGTGAGGGGGAAGAGAGTTCAGGGGTGATAGATGATGTCTATATTTTCCTATTAGGTGCTGTTTGCACGACTAAAATTAACAAAAACTTAGAGTTATAAAATTACAAAGTTACGCCCATTTGAATGAAAATTGAAGTTGCTATAAGGTGTAACTGGGTAAGCAATTCCCTTGTTTTTTCTCCTTATCAGAATTTGATAATTTCCATGCAATTATTGTAAAGGATGTCATTTGAGCCCTGATCCTTTGTATGTGCATTGCTATCATCTGGTGCTTTTATCGTTCTAAAATGCAGCTATTGTGGCAGATAGGTGGTTTGGTGTTTAACTTATTATTGCCAATAAATACTGGAAAGTTTTGAAATTGCAGGATGCTTTGATGTCATTGTTGCCAAAGGTAGTCGATCTTGTTGGAGATCAAAACATAACTGTCATTGCCGCTGGTGGTATTGTGGATGCTCGTGCATATGTTGCTGCTCTGGCCCTTGGTGCACATGGAGTTTGCCTAGGCACTAGGTTTGATATATCCTTTTTTCTTATTAAAATGCAGATACATGTGTATGTATATACACACACATATTACAAACTCATTCGATAAATCTAGCATTCGGATATGTTTCATTCATGAGATACATCCCAAGAGTCTGGTGCCATATTTGCCATGAATAGATTTATCTTACATTCTTTTGTGAAAAGAAATATTGTTCCTGTTGGAACTCTCAGAGAACATAAAACGTTTTTATGCAGCACAAGAGCACATATATTAGCCAAGCCTTTTCATTTTTATTATTTTCTTGTGCTTATTTACGCTGAAGTATCTAGTTTCTTGTTACTTTTGGGAAACAATAACAATTTAAAGTACAGAGTTGCCTTGATGGAACCGGTATAACGAATTGCAGTATTACATTTACTTCTGCCTAGACATTGTAAGTGAAACTGTGAAAGTACTCAGATCTGTCGTTCATTTTTCCCCCAGTGTTTCTTTCTATATTTTTTTTCATCTTCATTAAGTAGCAACTGTGAACACAGAATAAATAATTCATTAATCAAACTCCGCCCCTCCTAATTACTAAGGGGAGATTATTTATCTAGAATCTAGACTATTCCTCTAGACTAAGTGGTATAGGGCTTAATAGAATTTGGCTGATTTATATTAGTAATAAACTTTTTATTAGTTAGATTTTAAATACTTAGGGGGTGAAATTGGCACCCCCTTTTTATCAAACCACACCCCCCTTCTTTGTGTTTTGTGTATATTTTCTTTACACTTTTGCTTGAAAATGTGAAGAGGGGTGTCGTTTGTAAAAAGGGGGTGCCAACTTCAAAAAACTGATCATTTTTAGTTACAGCTTGTAAGTTTTGATTTTCATGATATACAGGTTTCTTGCAACTGAGGAAAGTTATGCTCATCCCATGTACAAAAGGAAGTTGGTCGAATATGATACAACTGAGTACACTGATATCTTTGGCCGTGCAAGATGGCCTGGTGCACCCCATCGAGTTTTGAAAACGCCTTTCTATAATGATTGGAAATCTCTTCCAGACCATGAGACTGAAGCTAATCAGCCGGTCATTGGTCGAACAATGATACACGACAAGGTAACAGTGCATGTTGTCACAGTTTGTGAATCAAAGGATTTTATCACTAAATAGAACCCATCCAATTAAATATGAGTTCATCGTCTTTAGTTCTATGGTAACTTCTTTTGTGCACCATTGCAAATCAAGTGGAAATTGATGTTTTTACTGATTTGGGCTTACTGAAAGAATTGTTAACGTACTTTTGAGGCTTACTGACCTACAGGAAATAGAAATCCGTCGTCTTGCCGGTACTGTTCCAAATGTGACTACAACCGGTGATATTGAAAGCATGGTTTTGTATGCTGGCCAAAGTGTAGGCCTCATCAAGGAAATCTTGCCTGCAGCCGAGGTCGTGCGAAGGCTAGTTGAAGGCGCTCAACTTCTTATCAAGCAGAAGTTTGGTTATATGTTGTAACTTGGATCTGACCTTTGAAGACCACATATACACATTATACATATTTGTTTCATCTTAGAATTTGTTTGATTTCGTCCGATACTGCAGTAGTCTTTACTGTTCTTTTTACTTTTAATGGTCTCAGTAATAATAATGTGAAATGACTGAAATCTTGTAAATTCGAGTGGTCTCATTTATATACTTCCATTGAAGGTTGCTTTTTATTAGAATTGCTGAAAATGCCTGACGTATCTTGACATTCGGATTGATGTTTTAGGAAAAACATAAACTACAGAGAAATAGTATGAATAACTTTTGTTTAACCTTTCATTGAGAATAAACACATTCGTATATAAGAGTACATGGAGTAACATATGGTAAGAATTCTAATTATCACTACATAGAATTCTCTATTTTATTTTCTACAAATTTTATCATAACTTGGAACATAACAATCCCTCTGGCATGTGCCGGTTATCATAGCCTGGTAGGTATTGAAATTATTTCCCAACAATCTAAACTATGGTATTAGCCAAGATAAAGTTCGTAATTCTTCTAAACCGTAAGTAAACGGTGTCCAAGTAATATAATTTATAAGGAAGTCGAGTGTCGAACCCGCGATGATTGACCACTCTAATTCTAAAGCTTAAATCAATTAGGTCCTAGACAACAACATTACCTAAACATGCAATGTGTCCTAAAACTAATGAATGAAAAGATGGAAATATATCTTACCTAGCTAAGTTCATTGGCAACCTAACTATGCAAGAGGTGGTGTAACTACAATGAGCGATTAAACGATTAAACGGTTGATTAACTAACCAAATGCAATAATAAAGTAAAAAATAAAAATAATGTAAATCTTTGGTCGGCTAGGGATGCCCCCATTAACCATTAGATGCACAAACAATGTCTAATTTAAGGTCATGACTTGTTTAGTCCATTTTACATGCTCAAACGTCTTTTGGATCATAAGAATAAATCTTTTCATTGTCCAAAACATGCCCTCTTGGGTCACGCTTGATTATGGGTCGAAACTCTAAGGCCTTTTAGAATTCTAGAAGGTATCTGTCCATCCATAAAGCACAAAGTAAACAAGGATTAGGAGATAGACTTTTGGTGCTAGACTTCCTAATGTATTTCATGCGTAATAAGTTTGATTGCAAACACGTGAAGGCTATGTATGGTTTCCCTTCCCAAGCCTCTTTTGGAGCAGTTAGGAATGGGTTCTAATGAATCCTCCCAAGTCGCACATATTGGGTTACGATTCTAAAGAATCAACACTAGCTACAAAGCCTCTTGGTTCAATGTAAGTTTAACCAAAGCCCCTTGAGTCACTTGGAGTTGAAGAGCACTTTGGTCCATACTCAAGCACAAGGAAATCGAATCCTAAACTTAACCTTTTAAGTCTAAGCCTAAGTCATGTCATATGCTTATCTTTACCTAAGTGAGTGAATAGCTAGTTCCCGTAAGTGTCATTTCTTAGTCCCTTAGACAAATCCTAACTTAGCCAAAGCTAAGACATGCATAAGTGAAACTAATCATTAAGCACCAACACATCAACATGCCATAATCATATCACACACACAACAAACTCATTCAATAGCATAAAACACCTAAAACATACTCCCTAGCATAAATCAAAGCATAATTGTTCTACATCAAATGGCTAGGGTTTGAACCCTAGCCTCCCAAAAAGAAACTACTCACTACACATAGCTAATACAGAGTATAGATACATTAATGGAGAGAGATAAGTGCATAGAAATAACCCAAGAATCCCCAAAGTCAAGCTTCCAAGATCTTCAAACTCTTTCGGCCCTCACTTGTGCTCCCTTGTTGCTTCTAGCTCCACCAAAGAAGATGAATACCACCTTAGGCTCTGGTGAGAGGATGAATTTGAGAATATGGTAGTGGTCATTGAAAGGACCCAACCCTAGATTAACAAGTAATCTAGGATCTAGGATCAAGCCCTAACGACTGATCATAATCTATGAAATTCTGTAATTTTTTTGACATAACTCCCCTTAAAACTGAGACAACCAAAAAATTGCAAGAAGAATGACACTCTGCAGATAAATCCAACAAACAAACCGTGGACCACCGATGTCCATCCAAATTTCTCAACATATATCAGAAACTAAACCAGATGTAAAACTCAAGATTGAAAACATACTTTACAAAGTACTGGCTCTACAAACAAGGAGAAGCAAACTCGACGACTACTCGAGTAACAACCTATTCAGAAGAGTCTCACTATAACAACATAAGAAAAATGATATCTATAGCGACTTCTAAATATATATAATACAAACTGACAGTGAGCTGGAACCTATTGATGAGAGGATGACTGGTGGACTAGGAGCTCTCGACGATACCAAGCACGCTCAAGAATGACACTGCAACCTAGGCAACGAAAAACCGAAAAGCCCAGGGAAAAATATTTAAAATATAAAATGTTAGCGTGAGTGGACAAAAATAATATAATAATCTGTGTAAATCACTAAACTATAATTTCATGCCAAACGTTAGCTTGAGTGGATAAAAATAATATAATAATCTGTGTAAATCGCTAAACTGTAACTTCATGCAGTTCTGCTATTTTATGTGAAATAATGCGAGTTCTAAACTGAATAACTGAAATATAAATGGAGGTGTTCTTCTAGGCCACCTAACTTGAAGCGTTAAACTGAAATGAAAAATATCCAATTATGTGAGTGGATCATCCCCAGGCCACATAACCTGAGTCGATCTGGGTTAGACGAGGCCACCTAACCTCGTCTAACCAGTGATACGCGCAAAACATGCATTCACGATAACACAAAGTCGACCCTAAAAACATCGATTACGCGCATTGCAATTTAAACCCTTCTTTTGTCATTTATAATATCGGCGAGTAGGGATCGTTCTTTATCCGGGGAATTAAGGGCGCATGCATGGTTTCGTTAATAAGCGGAAATGTAAATGTTTGGGGGGATTGGAAATTGGTTATTTAATCTACGAAATTAAAGTACATAACATGCAAACACAACTAAAACTCTTAGGTATCTAACATGTTTTACTCATAGACAAGTTTCAACAATCAAGAAACTTAAAGTCTAATTATGCTTGCTAAAAATAAGAAGTTACACTACTAATTACATGTGATCAACTCATCTTATTAACCTACCCTTTTCATGCATCAAACCTTTTTGTAACTTGCGAAATTCATAACTTCTAACTAAATACACATGCGTGATAATTGTGTAGGAATGCAACTTAGCGTATAAACATCCTAAACAACTTACGATCATCGAAACATGCAAAAGAGAGGGACTTAGCGTATTTTCTAATACATGCATTCGAAGCTTTAAGATTGTATCAAACATGCATAAAAAGCTATAAATCACAAACACATGCATATTACAAATCGGTTTAGGCACATGAAACACAAATCTAAACTTGTTATTCATTTGATACACAAATCTAAACTTTCTAAACTTGTTATTCCAATACATCAAAAGATTCAAATACAAAGCTAAAGAAATGAGAGTGAAGATCATGGTTACACTTTTTGTCTTGAGTGCTTGATGAACTACGGTGGAGATGGACTTCCTTCACAAGGGACTTAGCGTATTGTGTTGGATGGAGGAGGCTTGATAGCTTCGGCTTGGAAGGAGTAACCTTGCTTGCTTCGGCTTGGAATGGTAAAGGATGTGCTTCGGCTTTGTAATGAACTTTGGAGTGTTTATGGTGGAAGAGTATTTGTGTAGAGCTTTGGCTTGTAAAATGAGAGATGTCTTGAATGGTTCAGCCTCCCTTGGTATTTATAGGCAAGGATGTTTGCCTTCTCTCTTCCACCTTGCCTCCTCCATTTAATGCATGCAATGATCATTAAGGCAAGTCACACACTTAGTCACACACTTAGTCACCATTGTCGAACCCTAAGCATGAATCACCTAGCTTGTCACCATGGCAAGTCATCTTTTCATTCAATGCAAAGCAAGAGTCACCTAGTGTAGTCACCATTTGGGAACCCTAAGCATGAATCACCATGTGTAGTCACCATTTGTGATTATTAGCTTGATAATGTTGACTTGCCCTTTCAAAACAAGACTTTTCCTCTTCACCAAAAGGCATCTAGGCCGAATTACATGGGTTTGGGCTTGTTAATGGGCCGAAACAAGAGTTGAGAAATCGGCCCATAATTTGCTTTTTGGGCCGGCCCATTTTTCGTGGTCCGAAATCGCAAAAATCGCAAAATCGCCGAAATTCCTCCGAATTGCGCCGTTATTAATCTCCACCGTAAATATCTTCAAAATAACAATTTAAGTAAGGAAAACATAAAAACTAAGATAATAACATAGCTAAACGAAAAGGGAAATGCGTTTAAGAAACGAGCATAAAATGCGTATATCAAATTCCCCCACACTTAGACTTTGCTAGTCCCTTAGCAAACACTAAGTTAAACTAAGACTCTCTAAGAATTTAAAACAAAAGAAAGAACAACTAAGCCCTTAGCTAAAATTTGTCTCAGAATTTGCATAAGTATATGGCGATGGCTCACATGAATTTCAACGTGTATGCTCAACGAATTCAAGAGATAATTGCGATATAATTTATGTAATGAACAAGTAAGACATAGAGAAAACAATGGTTATGTTATAGCTGTGCATGCTTTGAATAAAGGTTTAATCAACTCACAAGGATGCACTCATCATATTTTTCACTCATGAAAATGGTTCACTTAAAGTGTATATGAATTGAAATGAAAACCACATGAATAAAGTTTGATTACTTGCACAAATGAACCAAAACCATAAGCTTACTCATGCAACTTACTCTACTAATTGAAAGCTACTCATTTTAAGGATCATAAAGGACTTTTAGTGAGGTTGTAATGGGGTTAAGGCTAAGGCATTCGAAATTTAGATATGTGGTGATAAAAACGTTCCAACGACTTAGTCTAGCACCAAATTCGTCCTCCATCTCCACTCGAATGTTACCATGTATACTTCAATTTAAACTACCCTTTGAGCTTTTCGGACAGGACAAAGGCCATATTTGTTCTATTTTTGGGCCTTCAATTTATCGTAAACTCCAAATCCGTAAATAAGGGGGACGTTAATCCAAATGGTTATTCTTAGAACACAACATATTGCCATGAGAGATACTAATTTTTTTTTTTTCTTTTCATTCTCTCAAATATATTTTTTTTCTTTTCTTTTTTTGGCAATCACATACTTTTTTTTTTTAGCTATTTGGACAAGTCTTTCCCCTTACTCACATTAACTCTTCCAATCTTTCCTACCGAACCACCATCTTATGTGCTAGTTTCGAAAAATTCTCACCAAGTTTCCGGAACAAAGGTAAGGATATTCTATACTAGGGTAAGTGTTTAGGTATATATGGTGATGAAAGAAAAGCTTAACGTGGGCTCAATTGGTTTATCTAGGGGTGTCGCAACTTGTGCGTACAATTGGGATACATGGATATATGGCAATGTGGTGGAAAATCCTAAATGCCTTTAATCATTTCCAAAATCAAAGTATGTATCAACTTAAAAGCTTTGCAAATTGACATGAGTAAGTTCTAGTATTCTCTAGTTCATTAAAATCTATGGCAAGCAATTAAATGAGGCATATATAAGCTAGTAGCTACGAAATGGATGCATATTCACTCGAATAAAGAATAGATAGCTCAAAAGCTCACATAGGGTTCATATGATTAAAAACTTATTCAAGCATGCGATTTCTGTACCATGTTTTGCAATTCATATCTACTACATGTTAAAAACATATAGAATATCTCAATTAGCACAAGAATTCGATGCATGTGATTCATACGCCATATGTGTTCGTATTGATCCAATTTCATCATTGACTAGTTAAGGGCATCCTAAAGACTCTGAAAAACACTAATTTAGATACAATTAAATTGTAAACCCTTCCCCCACACTTAAACTTTACATTGCCCTCAATGTACTTAAAGTAAATGTATAGAATTAAACATGGAGTATAGGATCTATGAAACTTTTAATCTAATACGCAAAAAGCCATTAAATTAAGTAAAAGGGGAGAAGAAAACAAATCTGTTGTCTCCCTATTGGGTTGCCTCCCAATGAGCGCTGGTTTTACGTCGTTAGCTTTGGACGTGATGCATTAGTTTGGTTTTGAAATGGCCGGTTCTTGGAGTTGCATCTCCTCCACGGTGTGCTCCACAAATGCCTCAAAATAGGGCTTCAAGCGATGGCCATTTACTTTGAACTCACTACCCTTGTCGATAGATCGAATGAGAACTGCTCCATGAGGTAGGACTTGAGAAACTATGAATGGCCCCATCCATCGAGAGCGAAGCTTTCCCGGAAAGAGCTTAAGTCTTGAATTGAAAAGCAATACTTTCTGCCCCGGTTCAAAACTCTTCCCGCGAATCATCTGATCGTGGATCTTTTTCGTCTTCTCTTTGTAGATCCACGCATTGTCGAAAGCATCATTTCTGATTTCTTCAAGTTCACAAAGTTGAAGCTTCCGATGCAAGCCTGCGGCATCTCGATCGATGTTGAATTTCTTCACGGCCCACCATGCCTTGTGCTCTAGTTCAACCGGAAGATGGCACGCCTTCCCATAAATTAATCGGAAAGGGGACATACCGATGGGGGTCTTGTAGGCAGTCCTGTAAGCCCACAATGCATCGTCTAAGCATTGACTCCAATCTTTCCGGTTGGGGCGGACGGTTCGCTCCAAGATCTTCTTTATCTCACGGTTGGAAACTTCAGCCATTCCATTGGTTTGAGGGTGGTATGGTGTGGAAACCTTGTGTTTGACGCCATACTTCCTCATTAGTGCTTCCACCGTGCGGTTGCAAAAGTGACTTCCTCCATCGCTGATTAGAACGCGTGGCATTCCAAATCTACTGAAAATGTTAGTTCGTAGGAAATCTGCAACAACTCGCGAATCATTAGTACGGGTGGCCTTTGCCTCCACCCATTTAGAAACATAATCTACTGCGAGTAAGATGTAAGTAAAACCATTGGAGGGAGGAAATGGTCCCATAAAGTCAATACCCCACACATCAAAAATTTCAACATTAAATATGTAGTGTTGTGGCATTTGATCTTTAGGTCCTAAATTACCGAATCTTTGGCACTTATCACATGTAGCGCAATATGCATGAGCATCGCGAAATAAACTAGGCCAAAAGAAACCGCAATCTAAAATTTTAAGGGCTGTCCTCGTAGAACCAAAGTGTCCCCCACATGCTTCATTGTGACAAAAGTCTAAAATAGGCTTGAATTCACTATCCGGGATACATCTCCTAATTACTAAATCGGAGCATTGTTTCCACAAATAAGGCTCATCCCAGATAAATGTTCTAGCATTATGCTTAAGTTTGTCACGTTGAAATTTATGCATGGTAGACGGAAACTCACCGATAACTAAATAATTAACGATATCGGCATACCAAGGAGTTTCCGAAGTAGTTACCTCAATTCCGAAGAGTTTTTCATCCGGAAAAGTTTCTTCAATCTCGATAGGCTCATGGTCACCTATCAAACGTGATAGGTGGTCAGCGACGACGTTTTCTACTCCCTTCTTATCCTTGATTTCTATGTTGAATTCTTGGAGTAGAAGTATCCATCTGATAAGCCGTGGTTTTGCGTCCTTCTTAAGCATTAGATACTTCAAAGCTGCATGGTCGGTAAACACAGTTACTTTAGTTTGAAGTAAATAAGATCGAAATTTATCTAAAGCAAAAACCACGGCAAGAAACTCCTTCTCGGTGGTAGTATAATTTCTTTGCGCTTCATCAAGCGTCCGAGAGGCGTAATAGATTACGCAAGGCTTCTTGTCCTTCCGCTGACCCAAGACGGCTCCTACGGCATAATCCGAGGCGTCGCACATGAGTTCAAATGGCAGAGACCAATCAGGGCTGCATAAAATAGGAGCGCTCGTAAGAAGCTCCTTCAACTTGTTGAAGGCAGCGTTGCATTCTTCATCAAAGACGAACGGGGTCTCCTTTTGCAGCAGTTTACACAAGGGGCGAGAGATGTGGGAAAAGTCCTTGATAAACCTACGATAAAATCCTGCGTGTCCAAGAAATGAACGAATCTCTCTAACCGAAGTTGGAGAGGGTAAGTGACGCACAAGATCTACTTTAGATTTATCTACTTCTAACCCTTTTTCAGAGATAATATGACCTAACACTATCCCTTGCGTAACCATGAAATGGCACTTCTCCCAATTAAGCACCAAGTTCTTTTCAACGCATCTTTTTAAAATAGTTTCTAGATTGTTTAAGCATGCATCAAAATCATTCCCGAATACACTAAAGTCGTCCATGAATACTTCAATAATGTTTTCAATGTACTCGGAGAAAATTGAGAGCATGCAACGTTGAAATGTACCTGGTGCGTTACACAGTCCAAATGGCATGCGGCGATATGCAAACGTTCCGAACGGGCACGTGAACGTTGTCTTTTCTTGATCCTCCTCCGCAATGCTAATTTGGTTGTAGCCGGAGTATCCGTCGAGAAAACAATAAAATGCATGGCCGGCTAATCTTTCCAGCATTTGGTCGATGAATGGTAAGGGAAAATGATCCTTGCGGGTCGCGGCGTTGAGCTTCCGGTAATCAATGCACACTCGGTGTCCAGTGATCGTCCGTTGTGGCACAAGCTCATTTTCCAGATTCTCGACGACGGTTATTCCCGATTTCTTGGGTACTACCTGCACTGGGGAAACCCAACGGCTATCAGAAATAGGGTAAATAACTCCACAGTCCATGAGTTTAATTACCTCCTTTTTTACCACCTCCATCATCGGAGGGTGGAGCCGACGTTGTGCTTCCCGCGTAGGCTTGGTGCCTTCTTCAAGGAAAATCCTATGCACACAAGTTGCTGGATTTATTCCCTTGATGTCCGCAAGTGTCCAGCCTATTGCGGGCTTGTACCGTTTGAGCACACTTACGAGCTTCTCCTCTTGTTCCTCTTCTAGCGCGGACGAAATAATGACCGGTAAAGTTTCATTCTCGCCCAAGTACGCATACTTCAGATGGTCCGGTAGTAGCTTGAGTTCTAAAACGGGAGCTTCTACAATGGAAGGAACCATTTTATTAGTACCAAAAGTAATTGGTATAGGAGGAGAAAAGCTTACTTTCCGTGGTGCGGCATTTAGGGCCATGGCCATGTCTTGGATTCGAGGTTCAAGCTCTAGTAAGGCCTCGAGAAGGCCGTCATGTCCAAGTTGAATGGCCATGTCGAGTTCATCCTCGTTGATGGTGTCGAGGTAACCTTGTGCTAAGGTATCCACGGGATCGTATGTCGAAATGGCAGCTACGCTCGACATTGGAAACTTCATCCCGTCCAGGATGTTGAACTCGATTCTTTCTCCATCAATCTCCATGGAGAAAGTGCCTTGGAAAACATCAATCTTCGTCCTCGCAGTCCGCATGAAAGGTCGCCCAAGTAGCAATGGCGTGGTGTTCAGTGGACTCTCTTCCATGTCAACTATGTAAAAATCGGCTGGGAATATCAAGTTGTTGACTTGTACGAGAACGTCTTCTACGTATCCCCTCGGATACTTGTGGGTGCGATCGGCTAACTGGATGACAACACCATCTTGCTTGAGATCTCCAAGCTCCATTGATTCGAAAAGATAGTAAGGCATGACGTTGATGGAAGCTCCGAGATCAAGCATCACGTCTTCAAAGTGGGTGTCACCGATTACGCAAGGAACTGCAAAGCTCCCTGGGTCCTTCAGTTTTGGGGGTAGCCGACGCTGCAAAACCGCCGAAACGGTTGCGTTCACCTTCACGACCTCCTTCTCTCGAGTTTGCCTCCTCTGAGTGCATAATTCTTTCAGAAACTTGGCGTATATAGGCACTTGCTTTATGCACTCGATCAAGGGCAAATTCACTTGCACCTTTCGGAAGATGTCCAGGATATCTTCATATTGGGCATCCTTCTTCTTTGATTTTGCTAATCTGCTTGGGAAAGGTGCAACAGCAAACGGAGAATTAGTAATCACCGTATTTGAAGGAATAGGGCTTTTACCTTTGATTGGGGTAGGTTGTGGAGGTGATTGTGCCTTGGTGACATTAGGCGTCACCTTCTTTTTCTCGGCCTCTTGAATTGCCGGATCGATCTCATCTTCTTCTTCGTTGGTGATGTCTTCGATGGTGACTTCATCAAGATGAGATCGCTTGGTCTTTGGTTCCTCAAGTATCTTCCCACTCCTTGTGACTATAGCATTCACGTTTCTTTGATTAGGAGTGGTTTGAGGTGGAAGCCGACCGGTTTCCTTGATTTGGCCCATGAAATCAACAAGCTGGCCAAGCTGCTTCTTCACTTCGGTGATGTCGCGGCCATGTGAGTCAAGTGTCTCCTTTGTCTTCGATTGTCCGTCGAGGAGAACTTGAGTTGAGGCCGAAAGTTGCGACAACATCTTGTCGTAATCCGGATTGGTGAAGGGTTGTGATGACGAACCATGCTGCATTGGTGGTCGTGGTTGAAATGGAGGGCGTTGGTAGCTTTGTTGAGGTTGAGATGCTGGAGGGTTTAAAGTTCCCTCGTTGCTGCTCCATCTAAAACCTGGATGATCACGGTTGACATAGTTGTTGTAGTTGTTATACCTTTGTCCTCCCTGATATCCGCCGATGGCGTTAGCGTGCTCCGGCTCGCTTGCCTGCTCCTGCGCTTGAGGGCATTGGTCATTGTGGTGACCGTGTGTTTGACATATGCCGCAAACAGGCCGTTGAGTTGCCTTCGCTCTTGTCGTCTCGAGTTCTAACACCTTCTCTAGGATATGAGCTAGTTTGTCGTACTTCTCGTCCGCGTCGGTTGTTGAACTCGCCTCACCGACTGCTCGTCTGTTGGACATTCCGTATTGTGCATCATTATTCGCCCGATTCTCTAGAAGAGCTCTAGCTTCGGTTTCGGTTAAGTCCATGAATGCACCGGTGGCTGCTGCATCCAGCAATTCCCTATCGATCGGCTTGAGACCATCGTAAAAGTAATTCATGAGATTGGTCTCGGAGAATCCATGCGATGGGCAAGTGGCACATAAAACCTTGAATCGGTCGTAGTATTGGCCGAAGGTCTCGTCCGGTTTCTGTGTGATGCCAGTGATTTGCTTTCTCAAGACGGTGATCTTTGAGGCCGGGAAGTACTTCGCTAGGAACATATCCGCAAGTTGCTTCCATGAGGTAATATGGTTCGGCGGTAGTTCCATTAGCCAAGACTCGGCCCTGTCGACTAGGGTGAATGGAAATGCCTTCAGCTTGAAGAGCTCCGTATCAGCATCAGATGGCTTCATGCTGTTGCAAACAAATTGGAATTGTTTGAGATGCTTGTTCGGATCTTCATTGGAAAGTCCGTGGAAAATGGGTAGTCGGTGGAGGAAGCCACTCTTTAGCTCGATATCCTTCATGTTTTCCTCCGGTTGTGGAAAAGCAATGCTCGAAGGCCCGCTGCTCCATTCGGTTGAGCAGGTGCGCTGGCGAAGAGATTGTCCTGCATTGGCCATGTTGACTTGTTGTGCTTCTACTTCTGAATTGTGGTCGGTTGATGAAGCTAAAGTATGGTCGGTTGATGAATGTGAAGACTCGGAAACTTCTTCGATGATGGGAAAATCCAGGATGTCAGTTTGAGCTTTAAGTCTCGCTATTCTCTCTGCGATCTCCTCAAAGTTTGTTCTAGATGGTCCAGGATTCTGATCGGACATTCATTAGCCTGACATCCACCAAAGACCAAGTGTTAGTATCAACAATTAATATGAGATATATAGAGGAATACTAACCAAAATTGTAAAGCATATTTAGAAAACAAAGGGATAACAAATAAAATAGTAAAACTATCAAAACATACTATAAATACTCACAAATACTTAAAAACTACTAATAACACACAAAAGTTATAATACTTAAGACACTAAATGTAATTTACTAAGTAATGCAAATGAATTAATCAATTTTAGGGCTATGCAAAAGAATGTAATAAACTTAAAACATACGTTTTCTGCAAATTAACACTATATAATGCTAAACCTAAGAATTTAGTTAGAACACATATAAACAAGGTTCAAATACAAGCAAACAATAATTCACTTTGAATTTATGCACCACACACATTTTTTTTCAATAAAATGCATGAAACAACAATCCTACGTGAAAGATGAAGTGCATGCATAAGAGAAAACGTTAGAACCTGCAGAAAACACACGAGTTACGTGCTAAAAAAAATGAATGCAAAGAATGACCTCTTCTTCGATCTTATGTCCCTAACTTCACTTAGGTTAGGGTACTCGGTAGTGAAATCCGAGTATCATAAAGCCTAAAAAGAGGTTATGCAAGCTAAGTAACGTTTGTTAGTCCTTTACAGTTTTTAATGCACAAACAAACACAAAAATTTGACTAAGTTTTATTTATTTCCTTTGGCCCCGATGGTACGTGGTGCAGAGGCTCTCAACTGTGCAATGGGTCTCGTTCATCCGAAGATGAAGTCTGATTCCGAGAGGTCTAAGCATGCTTAATCCGATATACCATCTATTTAAAGGATTATGTCGTATTTATTTAGTTCGTATTTAACCGTATTCATATGCACTTATGATTTACAGAGAGTACGCGAAATGATCATTCGGTAAATTTCTTGGACGTGCGGCCCGCGCGAAAATATATACCGACTACAATTCAGCTTAGTTACGTTTAGAAATGGTTAGTAGGAATAGAGAT
Source organism: Geum urbanum (assembly GCA_946800695.1). Classification (NCBI taxonomy): domain Eukaryota; kingdom Viridiplantae; phylum Streptophyta; class Magnoliopsida; order Rosales; family Rosaceae; genus Geum; species Geum urbanum. The sequence continues at coordinate 2,876,762 of OX327014.1, forward strand.
AACGCGAGAGGTAAGGACTAATATTTAGAACAACCCGAGGCTTACTCGTAAGAGTATATACTCCAATGTTGTTCCTAGAGACACCCCGAGGCTAACCAGTTACGGTATATACTCCAATGGTGTTCTATTGCTTAGATCCGAAACCCGGCACCAATCATAAACCCATTCACCATATCCAACAATCAGCCAAATTTGTGAGATAGTATATAATCTCAAGTTCTTAGTAAACTCCGCCCACAACCTCGTGCCCATAACTTCACTTAGGTTATGGCGTGTGGTGATGAAATCCACACATCACGAAGGGTTAAGGAGATAAACCAGAAAAAGAGGCACCACCTATTCCAAAGAACGAAACCTTATAACCAATACTCGTGCTCAATGTAAATCAATTTAAGTACGTCTACGTTTTGATTGCGCCTATTATTTAAAAGGAATACACGACTTAGTTATTGAATAAATCTCTTGTCCGTGCGGCCCGCGCGAAAATGTATACCAACTATCGTTAATCCTCGTAATTGTTGGAAATGACCAGTTGGGATAGATGTAACGCGAGAGGTGAGAACTAATTTCTGGGAACAACCTGAGGCTAACTCGTAAGAGTATATACTCCAATGTTGTTCTTAGAAACACCCCGAGGCTTACTCGTAAGAGTATGTACTCCATTGGTGTTCTGTTTTCTTAGTTCAAAACCCGTCACCAATCATAACCCTTCTAGACATCATAACCAACTCTTACTCGAACTCACAAGATAGTATACAATCTCAAGTGTTTGTAAACTCCGCCCACAACCTCGTGCCCATAACTTCACTTAGGTTATGGCGTGTGGTGATGAAATCCACACATCACGAAGGGTTAAGGAGATAGACAAACAAAAGAGGCACCACCTATTCCATAGAGATTTATTTAATAACTAAGTACTAGTACTCAAATTAAATCAAAGACTATCCTTTAACATGGAAATAAATTATGCAAGTGTAAAATAAACTAAGTATGAATAAATTCGGCTAAGTAAAAGTAGGCATTGTAAACATGTATGAAAATTTCTCTAAGTATAAAAAATGAACAAGTATGTACTTCGAAAATTTAGACATGCTTTTAATCACAAATGTACAACGAAATCATACAAAAAACATTCTAACTCCCCGGCAACGGCGCCAAAAATTGATACGCGCAAAACATGCATTCACGATAACACAAAGTCGACCCTAAAAACATCGATTACGCGCATTGCAATTTAAACCCTTCTTTTGTCATTTATAATATCGGCGAGTAGGGATCGTTCTTTATCCGGGGAATTAAGGGCGCATGCATGGTTTCGTTAATAAGCGGAAATGTAAATGTTTGGGGGGATTGGAAATTGGTTATTTAATCTACGAAATTAAAGTACATAACATGCAAACACAACTAAAACTCTTAGGTATCTAACATGTTTTACTCATAGACAAGTTTCAACAATCAAGAAACTTAAAGTCTAATTATGCTTGCTAAAAATAAGAAGTTACACTACTAATTACATGTGATCAACTCATCTTATTAACCTACCCTTTTCATGCATCAAACCTTTTTGTAACTTGCGAAATTCATAACTTCTAACTAAATACACATGCGTGATAATTGTGTAGGAATGCAACTTAGCGTATAAACATCCTAAACAACTTACGATCATCGAAACATGCAAAAGAGAGGGACTTAGCGTATTTTCTAATACATGCATTCGAAGCTTTAAGATTGTATCAAACATGCATAAAAAGCTATAAATCAAAAACACATGCATATTACAAATCGGTTTAGGCACATGAAACACAAATCTAAACTTGTTATTCATTTGATACACAAATCTAAACTTTCTAAACTTGTTATTCCAATACATCAAAAGATTCAAATACAAAGCTAAAGAAATGAGAGTGAAGATCATGGTTACACTTTTTGTCTTGAGTGCTTGATGAACTACGGTGGAGATGGACTTCCTTCACAAGGGACTTAGCGTATTGTGTTGGATGGAGGAGGCTTGATAGCTTCGGCTTGGAAGGAGTAACCTTGCTTGCTTCGGCTTGGAATGGTAAAGGATGTGCTTCGGCTTTGTAATGAACTTTGGAGTGTTTATGGTGGAAGAGTATTTGTGTAGAGCTTTGGCTTGTAAAATGAGAGATGTCTTGAATGGTTCAGCCTCCCTTGGTATTTATAGGCAAGGATGTTTGCCTTCTCTCTTCCACCTTGCCTCCTCCATTTAATGCATGCAATGATCATGAAGGCAAGTCACACACTTAGTCACACACTTAGTCACCATTGCCGAACCCTAAGCATGAATCACCTAGCTTGTCACCATGGCAAGTCATCTTTTCATTCAATGCAAAGCAAGAGTCACCTAGTGTAGTCACCATTTGGGAACCCTAAGCATGAATCACCATGTGTAGTCACCATTTGTGATTATTAGCTTGATAATGTTGACTTGCCCTTTCAAAACAAGACTTTTCCTCTTCACCAAAAGGCATCTAGGCCGAATTACATGGGTTTGGGCTTGTTAATGGGCCGAAACAAGAGTTGAGAAATCGGCCCATAATTTGCTTTTTGGGCCGGCCCATTTTTCGTGGTCCGAAATCGCAAAAATCGCAAAATCGCCGAAATTCCTCCGAATTGCGCCGTTATTAATCTCCACCGTAAATATCTTCAAAATAACAATTTAAGTAAGGAAAACATAAAAACTAAGATAATAACATAGCTAAACGAAAAGGGAAATGCGTTTAAGAAACGAGCATAAAATGCGTATATCAACCAGCTATCCGGTGATCAGCTGAATAGCTAAAGAATCGATGAAAACTAAACAAACCATCACAAATCAAGCCTCCGAATAAACGCTTTAAAGACATACCGTAAAGCGTACTGCGTAAAAATAATGAACTCACAATCAACTGTGAAAATAAAGGTCCACTCATAAGTCTGCGACTACTATTGGGGTCCCACAGAATTTCTTTCGCTGCTAGAATCACGATCTCGATGTCCTGTAAATACGGATCATTAGAAATCAAAATACGCGTAAAACTATGAAAATCGACCCTAAAAATAACCCGAAAGTCCTGCCGATAATTTCTGAAAACTGACTCGCTGGAAAACCTCCATAGACGGCGGCACATTGCCCTCACGCGCTTCCACAGGTGGTAGCGCGTGAGCCGCACGCGTCTCCCAGCTGAACTGCTCTGATGGAAGCGTTCCATACATGGCTGGAAAGATCTCACTCAGTACAATAACTTTCCTAACTACACCATCCCCTGAATCGCCGCCGTTTGGCCAAAAAATGACATGAAACACGAGGCCCCAAAAATTGTAGACCATAGGGGTTTGACCCCTGGGACAAAACCCAGTTGAAAACCAACCCTCAAACGTTGCCGGAAAATGGCCGGAATACCGACGCCTTCAAATAACCTCGAAATCCGGCCGAGTTAGCTAATCGGTTTGATACCAAAACTCAAGAATACCTATATCAATCAATAGAGGGGAAGATGAGCTTTCTAACCATACCTAGAATGTTGCTGAAGGTGGCCAGAATCGGCTGTACGGGTCGGATTAATCGAAACGGGTCATGTGCAGCAATATGGGTTTCGTACGTATGAGTTGCCAAAAATGGTAACTTTCCAAAAAGGCTCTATATTAATACCCATATTCATACCAGACACAATCAACAGCTAAAATTCATTCTAATCTCGATCTAACGTCCCAGATTAATTCGAAAATTAAAATTAATATATTTTAATAATTACTCCTACTGACTTCCGATGAACATTAAAAATAGCTCGCTTATCCGATAAATTCTCCGAAAATTCCTGCAACCTCAAAATTAAATTCTCTACAACTCTCGCGAAGAAAGTTAAGTCAAATTATCTCCCAGGGAAAAAGTCGTTAACAACCTTAATAACGCGACTAATTCTGCGATAATGCATAACGTGGTTCAATAAGTGCGTGATTTTGGTACGGGTTGTAACAATCCATCACCCTTACAAAAATTTCGTCCTCGAAATTTACATACCTGCTTGAAAAGATGAGGGTACTGCTCTCTCATGAACTACTCTGGCATCCAAGTAGCTTCTTCGACTACATGATTCCTCCATAATTCTTTCACTAAAATAATGATCTTGTTCCGAAGAACCTGCTCTCTACGGTCAAGGATATCCACTGGTTCCTCAATGTAAACTAAATTCTCTCGTAACAAAATTTGCTGAGGCACGATGACATGGGAAGGATTGGGGATGTACTTCCGCAACATGGATACATGAAAAACATCATGAACTCGTGCCAACTTTGAGGGTAATTCCATACGATAAGCTATAGCGCCAACACACTCAGTAATCTCATAAGGTCCAATATAACGTGGCTGAAGTCTACCGCATTTTTCAAACCGCATCACCCCTTTCCATGGAGACAATTTCAGGAATACCCAATCTCCAACTTCAAACTCAAGATCTTTACTTCTAACGTCGGCATAACTCTTTTGTCTATCTTGAGTAATCTTCAATCTATCTCGAATGATCTGAATATTTTCTATAGTCTTCTGAACTATGTGTGGGACAATGAGACTCCTTTCTCCTACTTCTATCTAAGACAAGGGTGTCTGGCACTGTTTCCCGTACAACGCCTCATATGGTGACATGCCAATGCTAGAGTGAAATATGTTGTTATATGCAAATTCCATCAAATGTAGGTACTTATTCTATTTCCCTGGGAATTGCAACACACAAGATCTCAATATATCTTCAAGCGTCTGGATAGTTTTCTCAGACTAACCATCTGTCTGAGGATAAAAAGGCATACTGAACTGCAACTTGGTTCCCAAAGCCGGCCTCCTGTAATGCTCTCCAGAATTTTGAGGTGAAATGAGAATTTTGATCTAAAATGACGGACACAGGCACACCATGTAGCTTCACAATCTTTTGCATATATAACGTAGCTAGCTTGCTTACTGATAGTTTCTTTGAGACTGGTATAAAATGTGCAGACTTGGTGAAGCGATCCACAATTACCTAAATACCTGTATGCCCCTTGACTATACGAGGTAACTTGTATACAAAATCCATAGTAGCATGCTCCCATTTCCATACAGGGATCTCTAGACGCTGCATCATTCCTGAAGGTTTCTGACTCTCTGCCTTCACTTGTTGACAAATAAGGCATTGACTCACATAGGTTGCTACATCCCTCTTCATATTGGACCACCAACAATACTTTCTGAGAGTGCGATACATCTTCATGCTACCCAGGTGCATTGCATAAGCTGAACAATGGGCCTCGTCGAGTATTTCTTGCTTTAATTCCTCGATATTTGGAACACATAGTCTACTTCAGAGTATCAGCAACCCATCTCTCCTTTTCACAAAATCTGGTTGTTCACCCACTACAACATTTTTACCCATTGCCGGCGACTTTTATGTCGCCGGCAATGTTTTTGGACATTACCGGCCATTTTTGCCGGAAAAATCGCCGGTAATGTCTTTTTTTTTTTTACATTACCGGCGACAAAAAATCGCCGGTAATGTCCGTCGCCGGCAATGCCTCGATGGTAATGTAAAAAAAAAAAAAAAAAAAAAGACATTACCGGCGACATTAATTATGTCGCCGGTAATGTCTTTTTTTTTTTTTTTTTTTACATTACCATCGAGGCATTGCCGGCGACGGACATTGCCGGCGACAAAAATCGCCGGTAATGTAAAAAAAAAAAAAAAAAGACATTACCGGCGATTTTTCCGGCAAAAATCGCCGGTAATGTCAAAAACATTGCCGGCGACATAAAAGTCGCCGGCAATGGGTAAAAATGTTGTAGTGACCATTACGCACCGCGTTCTTTAACTTCAGAAGGGAAGGATCAGAATTCTGCAACTCACTCACTTTGTCAATAAGAATAGGTCGGACATGCATACTGGCGTATAGAACTCCAGCATCACTCACATCAGTATACAACACTGTTCCAGTGGCTCTTAACTCCCCAAGCAATGGTACCCGAGCCATCTGAATGTGAGATAAGGAAACTCCAGATTTTCGACTAAGAAGGCTAGCTACAACATTCACTTTTCCAGGGTGATACTCGAAGGTACAATCATCATTGCTTATCAACTCCACCTACCTTCTCTGTCGTAAGTTTAATTCTGGCTGAGTGAGAAAACAATCATACGTAAGGCTTTTATGATCCATAAAAATCCAACATCTGGCACCATACAAATAATGTCTCCAGATTTTTAGCGTGAAAACTATCGCTGCCAATTCCATATCATGAGTGGGGTAATTCTTCTCATGGGGTTTCAACTGGCGTGAACCATACGCGACAACTCTACCATGCTGCATCAGCACGCACCTCAAGCCTAACTTAGAGGCGTCATTGAAAACTATAAATTCCCTACTATTGTCTGGTAACGTCAACACTAGAGCTGTGGTAAACCTTGTCTTCAAAGTCTAAAAAATCTCCTCACAAACTTCCGACCATTCAAACTTAATTCCATTTCTCGTGAGTTTCGTAAGAGGTGCTGCAATGTGTGAAAATTCCTGAACAAACTGACGGTGGTAACCGGCTAAACCCAGAAAACTTCTAATATCTGGCACACTCACAGGTCAGTTCCAATTCAACACAACCTCAATCTTGTCTGGATCGACACTAACTCCTTATGCTAAAATTACATGACCAAGAAATTTCACATTATCCAACCAGAACTCGCATTTGCTGAACTTGGCATACAACTGAGATTCTCTTAAAGTCTTCAGAACAATATGCAAAGGCCTCGCATGTTGCCTCGCCTCCTTTGAGTAAATCAGGATATCATCAATAAACACAATAATGAATTTATCAAGATAATCCCGAAATACCCGATTCATTGAAGCCATGAAGGCAGTAGGTGCATTCGTCAAACCGAACAACATCACCCAAAACTTATAGTGCCTATTACGCAATCGAAATGCGGTCTTAAAGACATCAAACTCTCTAATCTGCAACAGATGATATCCCGATCGCAGATCAATCTTAGAGAACACCGTAGCTCCCTTCAACTGATCAAACAAATTATCAATACGAGGCAGAGGATACTTATTCTTCACATTCACCTGATTCGATCAATTTTTGGTAGTCAACACATAACCGCATAGAACCATCCTTCTTTTTCACAAACAAAACTGGAGCTCCCCATAGTGATATACTAGGACAGATGAAACCTTTATCGATCAATTCCTGAAGCTGAACCTACAACTCCTTTAACTCAGCTGGAGCCATACGGTACGACACCTGAGCTATGGGACCTGTACCCGGAAGAAGCTTAATCGTGAAATCAATTTCCTTTTCTGGAGGTAATTCTTCAGGAAACATATCAGAGTAATCACTGACCACTGCAATCTCTTCAAGGTTAGGAGTGAAAATACGAGTGTTTACAATCACTACAAGAAAACAACACTTAGACCACGGAAACGTAATTGTTCCGTGGTCCAAGTGACACCTAGACCACGGAAAATACTCCGTGGTCCAAGTACCACCTGGACGACGGAGAATCCCATCTCCGTCGTCCAAGTGGTCACCTGGACCACGGAGTATTTTCCGAGGTCCAGGTGATCACACGGACGACGGAGAATGCCGTCTCCGTCGTCCAGGTGATCACCTGGACCTCGGAGTCTTCTCCGTCCTCCAAGTGATCACCTGGACGACGGAGATGGTATTCTCCGTCGTCCAGGTGATTACCTGGAGGACGGACCGACACGCCGTCGTCCGAGTATACGAAACGTACTTCCACTTAGACGACGTACCGACACCTCCGTCGTCTAAGTGAAGCATTATATAAGCCCGATGCCAAACTGATCGAATTCATTCCTAGCCTCGATCTCTTCATGATTCAATTTGAAGAAGAATTGAAGGAGAAGGGAGAAGGAGAAGGAGAAGGGAGCTAGCTAGGTAGCTAGAAGCTAGCTAGCCGAGAAGAATCATGATCGATAAGGGATCTCCGCTGACTAGCTAGTTAGCTTAATTAATTAACGTAAAGATATCGAGAAGGCCAGCAGGTACGTACGTACGCAGTTAAAATTTGCTTAATTAATATATATTTAGTGAAAACGTACGTACATATATATATACGTGCAATGATGTTAGCTGATGTTAGCTATATATATATGTACAGATCGATTAAATTACGTACGTATGTACATAATTGATGGATCGATATGTAGATCGAGTACGTATAATTAAGTGTAAATTAATGGACAAATATATATATATATGTAATAATTAATTAATTATAATATTTTGTAGCAGTATGGACAAGAGTTGGATGAAGTTGAAGAATAGATGTGATGTCCGGTATATGGATGGAATTAGCGAATTTGTGAATTTTGCGATAGAACATGGTCAGGGAAAGAAACGTTTCAGGTGTCCGTGTCAGAAATGTTTTAATTGTCAGTATGCGGAGGTTAATGTTATGGTGCAACACTTGTACAAAAATGGTATGATGTGGAGTTACACTACATGGAGCGAGCATGGTGAAGCAGTAGAGTTCAGCGCAGCAGACTTCAGCTCAGGGTACAGTTACCATGGTGCCTCATCCAGCGGCAGTGGTGCCGGACCCCTAGCTTGCAACCCAACTGCAGATTTGGTCCATGATGCGTTTCTGGGATGTAGTCATAGTGGACACCAACACCAAGACGGAGGTTACAGTACCACTAATGAGCATGATGACACATTCCCCGCAGCTAGCTTGGCCACTGACACCAGTGAGATGGAAAAGTACAACCGGATACTACTTGAAGCGCAGACCCCGGTGTTCCCTGGATGTCGACAGAATGTGTTGCAATATGTGATGGAGCAAATGAAGATAAAAGTGAAGCACAAAATGTCAGTGAGTGCTTTTGACGAAATTCAGGAGCAAATATGTAAGTTGCTTCCTGATGATCACAATCTTCCTAAATCTCATTATAAGGTTAGAAATATCCTGAGCAGCCTCGGCCTAAAGTACAGGATAATTGACGCATGTCCGAATGATTGTGTGCTATTTTACAAAGAGTATAAAGAGTTGGACTATTGTCCCGTATGTAGCCAGTGCAGATTCCAGTTGAATAGGAAGAGTTCGAAAAAGAGAATTCCTGTGAAAGTTGTTCGATATTTTCCCTTGATTCCCAGATTGCAGCGCCTGTACATGTCTCTACACACAGCAGAGGCGATGCGATGGTACGCAGAAAAGCGAATAGATGACGATGTCCTGCGACACGCCGCGGATGGGGAGGGTTTCAAACATTTCGACAGAGAATTTGGAGACTTTGCTTCAGAGGTTAGAAATGTTAGACTCGGCCTATCTACAGACGGATTCAATCCTTGGGGAAGTAATAGCTCCGCCGTCAGCACTTGGCCAGTTATTCTGATGCCGTACAACTTGCCTCCGTGGATGTGCATGAACAAGGAATTTAATTTCCTTACCGTACTAATTCCAGGTCCTAAATCTCCATCGAAGTACTTAGATTTCTACCTCAGACCTTTGATCGACGAGCTGAAACTGTTGTGGGAAAATGGAGTCCCAACTTATGACAAATTCACTGACACGATGTTCACGATGAGGGCTGCTGTAATGTGGACGATCAGCGATTTTCCAACTTATGGGATGTTGGCAGCCTGCAGGACAAAAGGATATAATGGATGTCCTATATGTTTGGACGACGTGAACTCTAGTTGGCACGCGGGGAAGGTGTGTTACTTGGGTCACCGTAGATGGCTTCCTCATGACCACCCGTGGCGACAGGATGAAGCTCATTTCGACGGTACGGTAGAGAACAATCCTAAACCCCGTAGTTGGTCGGGCGAAGAGATTTTAGAGAAGTTGAGCTATTTCGACTTTGGTGTGTTGAGCAATGACGCGGATGTAAAGAAATGAAATCCAATTCCTCCACATGATCTGAGCTATTGGGATCACAAGAGTATATTCTTTGAACTCCCTTACTGGTCGAAGTTGAAGCTGAGGAACAACTTGGACGCGATGCACATAGAAAAGAATGTGTGCGACAGCGTGGTGGGAACAATTCTCGGTATTAAGTTCAAGACTAAAGATACTCCCAAAGCGCGCAAAGATTTGGAATCAATGAATCTACATCGTCCCTTGTGGTTGAGGAGGGATAGGAAAGGAGTGTACAACAAGATGCCAGATGCACCATACACAGTGAAGCCGACGCTTAGACGTTCTGTATTTCACTGGTTTAAGGGCGTTCGTTATCCGGCTACGTATGCAGCTACTATAACTGGAGCAGTGGACGAGGTGCAACACAAGTTTGTTGGTCTAAAGACACATGACTATCACGTTATGCTGCAACGTCTGATTCCAGTGGTAATTCGACCATACTTGCCTCGGGACGTCGTAGAACCAATAGTGGCATTGTGCAGGTGGTGGCAGAGGTTATGCGCCAGAGAATTAAAGAAGTCAGATGTGGTGGAATTGCAACAACAAATTGTGCACATCATTTGCAAAATAGAGAGGATTTTCCCCCTGCTTTCTTTGACATCATGATTCACCTAATGATCCACCTGCCCGAGCAGGTGCTGATTTCTGGTCCGGTCCAGTACACTTGGATGTATCCTCAAGAAAGGTACGTACAACTAATTAATTAATTTGTTCCACTGGAGATTATATATATACTAGCTAGCTAGCTATATGTACTTATGTAATGTGTACGTTTGCTTTTGTAGACAGCTTGGACAGTATAAGTCATTCGTCAAAAACAGGTCGGCCCTGGATGGCTCCATAGCAGAGACATACCTAATGCATGAGTGTGTTACTTACTGCAACAGGTACCTGAAAGATCCACCCCCTCCCACTGCCTCCGATCGCAGTGCCTGCATCAATCTTTCTGTCGTCACCAATGTCGTCCGACCGTTTAGAGGAGTATTAAAGGAATCGTTAACACGGGAAGAACTTATTGAGGCACATTTGGTAGTGTTGCGAGACTGTGACGAAGTTGAGCCGTACATGTTGTCATACAGGGAGAGGCTTCAGGCGTTAAATCAAAACAAGAGTTCGGCGTGGATTGAGAAAATGGTTAAGAAGAAGTTTCCTGATTATTTCTTCCAATGGGTACGTACGTACGACTCGGTATTAATTATTTAAATACATATCGGTCATGTTTGTAGAAAGTAAACCCTTATATTAATTTGCCCATTTTCGCAGATGATTGATCTGCAAAAATCTGATAACCACGGAGAGTGGTGGTCATGGCCAAAGCACTTGCTAGCAGGGAAGCCGGTTAAACACTATATTTATCCCGGATGTTTTGTGAACGGTGTAAAGTTCCATTCATTGGCCCGAGACGAAGGAAGAAGAACACAAAACAGTTGGGTAGTGGTTGGGAAAGACAATGATCTATATTACGGGGCTATTGTATACGTGGTTCAACTATGTTACGGGAATGATGTCAACGTTTTCCTATTCAAGTGCAGATGGTTCAAGCGTACAAAGGAAGACCTGAGACTATTATCAGTCGATACAAACTCGCACTGGTATGAGGATGAGCCTTTCGCTCTCGCCACCTTAGTTCGGCAGGTGTTCTATCTCGACGATCCGAAAGCCGGTGAAGGGTGGAAAATAGTGAACCATATCTCTCACCGAGGAATATGGAATACAGAGACAATTGAAGGGACACTGGCGACGACTGAAGATGCTGCTGAACCAGAAAGAGACATTCCTGCCTATCAAGAGCCTAATATTTCTATGGTCCGCTCCGATATAATGGACCTGGTTCAAGATGGTGAACGGCTACCCATGCCTGATGGTTGTACAGATCTAACTGAAGATGAGATTATCGATGAGGTAGATGAAGAAGACGAGCAGGAAGAGGACGCGGACGAGGACTCAGGTTATTCGTCGGACGATGATGATTATGACGAAGAGTACGGTCATACGACGAGGGAGATTAATTGGTAATTAATTATTGTAATTATTGTAATATATATATGATCGATGCAGGTTAATTTACGGTAATTAATTAATCCGAATTATATATCCTGGACAACGGAGAAATTAATTGCAGGTTGTCGCCTTTGGGTATTTTGGCTATCTCCCTAAATCCTCGACCCTAAATCTAGCAAATCGGATCGATCGATCATTTATTTAATTTTTTTATGGTCATTCAAAATAATTGAACGGACACCTGAATTCCGTCCACGTTTATATTAGGTCCCCAGCCATTTTCACCTTTGGCGCCACGCCAAATCTCAATCTCATATAAAACCCTAAATCCTGGACCCTAAATCTAGCAGATCGGATCGATCGATCAATTTTTTAATTATATTTTTGAATCAGAATAAGTGAACGGACACACAAATGACCGGGGACGACCTAAACCGTAAACCCTAAGGCACTAACCCCTGAATTCGGGGTTTAGAACTTGGACGACGGAGATGGCCTTATCCGTCGTCCAAGTACAAACTAGGACGACGGATACGGTAATTCTCCGTCGTCTAAGTTCACAAACCCTAAACCCTAAACAGTACGTCCCTAACCCCTGAATTCAGGGTCTATGCACCTGGACGACGGAGAACGTCATTATCCGTCGTCCAGGTGATTACCTGAACGACGAAAACGCTCATTTCCGTCGTCCAGGTGCAGATATCGTAATTTTTTCTAAGACAACGACCATCTAGACCTTCCAATGCAATGTCTTTTCATCAAGACTTTAGAGTAAACAATTCTTGGTGTGTGAGCTTCGACGGTTCGAAAATCAAAGTTGCGAAATGCCTTGTATCCACGTTTCCGGTTTGTGAAATTATCGGTTTTGCGGTTGACTGTGCCGATCAAACCCTTCCCGAACTTATTATTTTATGGTCCTTTGAAGACAATTATATATTATGTTACGACGAACATATCCAACGGTTGTTTTGTCCAAATTCAATTTCGTTAATACTCCGCTGCAAATGAGCGTCTACTCATGAACACTTAAATCGTAAAGATTAGTCGATACTTAACATGTTTCAATACGTAAAATTAATCGGCGGTTCAAATTTAACTGTTCATATATACGATGCGTTCATCGATATTGTACGACTATTTCACTCGAATGACAGATCGCTAAATTCCTATCGAATTTTTTTTAAAATTTTTTTTTACGTAATTTGAACCTGGACGACGGAGATGGTCATTTTCCGTCGTCCAGGTGTTCACCTGAACGACGGAGAATGACCATCTCCGTCGTCCAGGTTCAAAAACCATGGCGGTTCAAATTTTTTTTGTTTATTTTTTTCATGTAATTTTCACTTGGACGACGGAGACTGACCATCTCCGTCGTCCAGGTCCAATTTTTATGGCGGTTCAATTTACCGCTTCCGTTTTGGGACCGCTTGAATTTTCACTTAGACGACGGAGAATGAATTCTCCGTCGTCTAAGTCCAAAATCATGGCTGTTCAAAACGTCCCGCCGATTAATTACGCGCCGCTTGAATTTTTTTAAACCGCCACTTATACGACGGAAAACACTATTTCCGTCGTCCAAGTGAACTTAGACGACGGAGAATAGTGCTCCGTCGTCTAGGTGCAACTCTATAAATAGAGTTGCACGGCTCCCTCATTTTCTCATCATTCCATCTAGCCTCCTCCTCTCTCCTCTCATATATCCTCTCCTCTCCTCTCCGATCTCCTCCGGCGATCCTCCTCCGGCGACGCTCCGACGACGTTTTTTCCGGCGTGGTTCGAATTCCTACTCTCCGACGAGTCAATACTCCGGCGATATTCCCGAAAACTCCGATTCGGTAAATTTCTATTTTTCCCTTATTAAAATAATTTTCATTTAATTAAATAATTAAATTCTAAATATAATTAATTAGTAGAAATTAATTTAGTAATTAGTTTTAAATATTTAATAAATGATTAATTGTTGTTATTAATTAATTAAATCATAATTATTGTTATTTAATACTAATTAAATGAATAATTGTAAATTTATTGTTATTAATTAAATAAATGATTAATTATTGTTATTAATTAATTAAATAAATAATTATTGTTATTAATTAATTAAATGGTTAATTATTGCATGCTAAATGGAAAATAAATTATTGCATGTAATTACGTATATTTTTTAGTAAATTAATTAGTAGTACGTGTTCGATTTAAATTTAGTACATAGGCTTGGTGTAATTAAGTCGCACTCCTTGGAATAGATGGCGCCTCTTTTCCTAGCTTATCTCCTTAACCCCTCGTGATGTGTGGATTTCATCACCGCACACCATAACCTAAGTGAAGTTATGGACACGAGGTTGAGGGAGGAGTTTGCAAAGGATTTGAGGGAGTGTAAATTTTCGAAAAATTGGCCGAATGTCGGACATGGTGTCTAGAAACGGGTTATGACTGGTGACAGGATTTGGACTAAGAAAGACTTTTGTCGAAATTAGTCCTGCCTCTCGCGTTATCTCTATCCCTAACTGGCCATGTTTTTCGATTTAACCAAGGCTGATTAATTGAAAATTTACACTTTATCGCGCGGGTCGCACGTCCATTGAACGACCGAAAATGCCAAGCTAGTGTACTCTATTTAAATCTTAAACGTACTTAATTAATTAGCGTAAATTTTTAAGTTGTAATTATTATGGTAAGTAGGTATTTTAACACCGTACTCTTAGGTTTAAATGGCTCCGCCAAAGACGACATCCGGCAAGAAGAAAGCCCAACAAGAGGCAGAAGATGCCATGCTCCGCCGCTTGGCGGACCAAGTCGGTTGGGAATTAACACCGGAGGGCAACGACGCTCTCAATCCGGACGGATCATCTGGTCCGTCTGTAGCGCCCTCTGAGGAAATCCCCGCTCCCCCATTCATCTCCAGCGGTGATGACGTCGACCCCTTCCAATCTCCGACGCCCGGTACCAATTCAACGGGAAGTACTCAGGCGTCCTCGACCGCCGAATCAATCATGTACAGCGCCCGCCGTAGGCAAAGGAGGGCCCCCACTGACCCGGAACCGAAAAGGACTCGGGGTCTCGTTAAAGGGGGCAAAGCGGAGCGTATTTGCAAGGCGACCGGTAAAAAGATCGACTTGCCGTACGACGAATTCACCGGTGGCCCTCCCACAGCTCAGCTAGCAAGTCTCTCGGCGCATGGGATAGGGTCAATCATCCGTAACCGGGTTCGTCTCACTGCCCCTACTTAGAAGGAGGCGCCGGATCATGAGAAGGCGAAAGTCTTCAAAGATCTTTCGGTACGTAATACGTCTAATTTAGTTATTATATAATATTGTTAATCTCGGCCTAAAATTTCATAATATATACGATTATAATTTTCTATTTATTTTTGATAGGAACAATTTGACGTGGATCCGACACCGGCTATGTTGAGGCATATCAACCAAACCGCCAACTCCATCTACAAAGATTGGAAGTACAAGCTCCATAAGTACTTCAAAGATGTCGGTCCCGTGCCTCCCCCGGTAGAGCTGCAAGGGGAGAGAGAAGATGAGTGGGAGTGGTTGTGTAACCACTTTGCCGATGAACAATTTAAGGTATTAATTTATTTTTTTTATTTCAATTAAGATAATTGAATTATTTAAATTGTAGTTATTCATTTTTTAATGATTTAATTATGTTGTGTAACAGAAATTCTCCGGTGTCAACAAAGACAACTGGGGGAAGAAGGAGAAACACCATACTACCGGCGCCAAGCAGTTCATTCAAATAGCCAAGGAGCACAAGGATAAGGGCTCCAAACACCCTTATCTTGATGCAAGCGTAAGCGCGTACGTGACGCCAGGGCTCGATAAGTGATATATATATATATGTGCTTTTAATTATAGTAATTATTATTTAAATATGATTTCATTATAATAAATTAATTATTCTTTTGTAGGCAAAGGCGATAGAGCGTGCGCATGAAGAGTTGGCTAACACTCAGCTTGCGTTCCCAGATGTGCCGCCGGAAGACCTGCCTCCTCTATCCTTAGAGAGCCAAATTGCAATCGTGGATGAGGTCTACGGTCGTAGAGCTGGCAAGGAGGTTAGGCACTTTGGGCCTAGGGTGGTACGAGATTTGTCGACGACCTCCGGCTCATCATCTACGGGAGGTTCGGGGCAGCGGAGAAGGAGTCAGGCTGCGGCCGTCGAAGCAGCCATTCAAGAGGCTCGACTGGCACGAGAGGAGAATGAGTCAATGCGGCAAAGACTTGACGAACAACAAGCACAAATAGCCCAACTCATCGCCCTCATGCAACAAAATCGAGAAGTATGTCAACCTCCTCCGAACCCACACCCCGACGACAACGACCCGGCTGGAGGCGGAAGACTCGGCGGCGCATCTGCTCCTCCAGTGTATTAGCTAGCTAGTAGTTTATTATCTCGTTTCTTTCCGCATTCCGAACAATATTTTAATTTTTAATTTATGGGTTTTTTCGATTATTCATGTATGTACAAATTAATTTAATTTAATTATTTAATAATTAATTAAGTAATATTCAAAATTTAGTTTATTTATTTAATTTTAGCATTTTTCATTATTTAAATTAAATTAATAATAAATTAAATTAATAATATTTAATTTCAATTTTTTTTAATTAAATATTCACTTGGACGACGGAGATTATGTTCTCCGTCGTCCAGGTGCACAAACCCTAAACCTAACCCTAAACCCCTAACCCCTAAACCCTAAACCCTGTCGTTCTCCGTGGCCCAGGTGTTCACCTGGACGACGGAGAACTAATTCTCCGTCGTCCAGGTGAACACCTGGGCCACGGAGGCAATAGCAATGTCCGTGGCCCATGTAGTTACCTGGACGACGGAGAATTAGCGTTTCCGTCATCCAGGTGACTACATGGGCCACGGAGAATTTCCGCGGTCTAAGTGAACTTGGACGACGGAAAACTAATTCTCCGTCGTCCAGGTGCTTGGACGACAGCACTTGGAGCACGGACCTTGGACGACGGAGATTCCGTCGTCTAAGTACTTAGACGACGGAAAACTGCACCTAGACGACGGAAATGGTCCGTGGTCTAGGTGCAATTTTCTTGTAGTGAATATGCGCTATGTATGCGGTACACCTCTTCCGCAATAATTTCTTGGCTCGCACAGTTGATATCAAGTACGAAGAAAGAACATTTCTTTCTCCGCAGAATAAAATCTCAGGTAACCCTGGACTTCTAAACACCACTTCCTTCCAATGACAATCAACCGATGCTTGGTGATTGCCCAGAAAATCCATACCCAAAATCAAATCAAAGGTCCGCGACATCAAGAGCTATCAAATCAGTAGACAACCTAAAACCTCCAACCATGACACTACAGTCTATATACACTAACCCCACAAAAACCATATCACCGGTAGGATAAACCATTAACCACATCACCGGTAAAGGAGTGCCCAGTACGTTAACTATTGATGCTAATCTCACGGAGATAAAAGAATGTGTCGCCCCCGGATCTATTAAAGTGTAAACAGCATAACCAAAAATATATAACGTACTGATAATCACATCTGAAGCTGCTCTGCCCTTCTGTAAGGTCATATGGTGAAGTCGGGCCTGTCCAGTTTGTGTAGGCGATCACCCTCTCTGGCTCCAGTCTTGATAAACTGGCTATCTAGGTGGCGGTGCTGCTCTAACTCCCAAAATGGTTCCCTGATCACCACCAGAACTCTGCACTGAAAATCCACCTAAGGTGTCCCTATGTGGACACTCCCTCGCAAAGTGACCCATTTGGACACAACGAAAACAAGCTGAAGACCCAGTCTGACACTGCCCGAGATGATGCTTGTGACACCTATCACATAGAGGGAAATCCCTGGGTGCTGATGGAGTAGGACGATAATTACTAACTCTACTAGAACTGGAATCGGATCCTTGCCTCTGGGGTTTATTCCTTCTCATCCATCTTTGGAAAAGACTCGGACGACGTGCAGGAAGAGCTGGAGCAGAAGATCCCTCACCAGAAGATGAAGTAGAACCTAAAGTGCTTGAACTTCCCCTCTTTGAAGGACCCTGGCTGGGCCCACCTTCCTCAAATTGTCGAGTCCGACCCCGCTCAAATTGAAGCCTATCCTTGCATCTCACAGCAACACTAACAAATTCATCAAAATCAGCACGTGACACACTGGATAGGTATGGGGCAATATCAGTTCGCAAACCCTGCTCAAACCTCCAAAACTTTTCATTTACTGACCTGACGAAATTTGGTGCAAAACGGGCAAAGCGGGTGAAATGGTCCCAGTACTCCATCACTGACATGCCCCCCTGTTGAAGACTCATAAACTTCTTATACTTCTGCTGCTAAATTAGAAGCCTCGCTAAAGAAACGACTCATAAACAATTCTTTGAACTCTGTCCATGGAGTGAGAGCTTCATTCCTTTCAGTACTCTGCCACTAACGATAAGCGTGGTCCTGTAAAAAATCTGTAGCTACCACAGTCCTCTGCTCAGGGGTCACCTGTGGATGCAAACGATCACAAACTCGACCGATCTCAACTAGCTAGTTCTCGCTAGTCTCAGAGTCATGGGAACCAGTAAAAGGAACAGCTCCTGCCTTCCTAGCCATACTAACTAAATCCTCATGACCTTCACGTGGTGCTGGCATCATGCGTGAAATTAACTCACACATTTGCTAAGCCAAGGATTGTGTATCATCCCATTGGGCTAGTTGTCAAGGCATATTGACTGACCTACGAGAGTAAAAAAAATTTAGCTCACTGAAATAAGTCACAAACTAGATCGACGAAGAGACTCCAAGCATCTGACAATGCACAACACTAGGAATAAAGGGCATCTGCTGGCCGGTTGGGCTATCCTTCTAAAAGTCTCGTACATTCTAAAATGCATGTACTGACATGATAAGAAGAGTCTACAAAATCTGTGACCTAATGCTCTGATACCAAAATGAAAGGGTCCAACCCTAGATTAACAAGTAACCTAGGATCAAGCCTAACGACTGACAATAATCTATGAAATTTTGTAAATTTTTTGACATAACTCCCCTTAAAACTGAGACAACCAAAAACATGCAAGAAGAATGACACTCCGCAGATAAATCCCACAAACAAACCGTGGACCACCGATGTCCATCCATATTTCTCAACCTATATCAAAAACTAAACCAAATGTAAAACTCAAGATTGAAAACATACTTTACAAAGTACTGGCTCTACAAACAAGGAGAAGCAAACTCGATGACTGCTCGAGTAACAACCTATTGAGACGTTTTTCACTATAACAACATAAGAAAACTGATATCTAGAGCGACTTCTAAATACATATGATATAAACTAACAGTGAGCTGGAACCTACTGATCAGAGGATGACTAGTGGATTCGGAGCTCTCGACGATACCAAGTATTCTCAGGAGTAACACTGCAACCTGGGCAACGGAAAATCAAAAATCCCAAGGAAAGGCATTTAAAATATAAAACGTTAGCGTAAGTGGACAAAAATAATATAATAATCTGCATAAATCACTAAACTGTAATTTCATGTCACACGTTAGCGTGAGTGGATAAAAATAATATAATAATCTACGTAAATCGGTAAACTGTAATTTCATGCATTTCCGCTATTTTATGTGAATAATGAGAGTTCTAAACTGAATAACTGAAATATAATTAGAGGTACTCTCCCAGGCCACCTAACCTGAGGAATTAAACTGAAATGAAAAATATGCAAATATGTGACGGGATCGTCCCCAGGCCATCTAACCTGAGTCGATCTGGGTTAGACAAGGACACCTAACCTCCTCTAACCAACTATCCGGTGATCAGCCGAATAGCTAAAGCATCAATGCAAACTAAACAAACCATAAAAAAGCAAGCCTCTGAATAAACGCTTTAAAGATATATCGTAAAACGTACTGCGTAAAAATAATGAACTCGCAATCAACTATAAAAATAAAGGTCCATTCACAAGTCAGCGACTACTGTTGGGGATTCGCGAAATTTCCTTCGCTGCTAGAGTCGCGATCTCGATGTCCTGTAAATACGGATCATTAGATATCAAAATATGTGTAAAACTATTGGACAGCAGCGCGTGGCCCTTACGCGCCTCTCAGCCAGTCTACTCTGATGGAAGCGTTCCATACATGGCTGGAAAGAACTCGCTGAGTACAATAACTTTCCTAACTACACCATCCCTCGAATCGACACCATTTGGCCAGAAAATGGGTCGAAACAAGCGGCCCCAAAAATCACTGGAAACCGAATTCGGCCGATAACGTCACCACTGTCGCTCTTCAGACCTCAAGACCATTGGGGTTCGACCCCTGGGACAAAACTCAGTAGAACTCATCCTTAAACGTCGCCAAAAAATGACCAAAACACCGCCGTCCAATAACCCCGAAATCCGGCCGAGTTAGCTAATCGATTTGATACCAAAACTCATCCAAAACACAACAATACCTATATCAATCGATAGAGGGGAAGATGAGCTTTCTAACCATACCTAGAACAACGTTGGAGGTGGCCAGAATTGGCAGTACATGTCGGATTAATTGAAACGAGTCATGTACGTATGGGTTGCCGAAAATGATAACTTTCCAAAAATGCTCTGTATTAATACCCATATTCATACCAGACTTAATCAACGGCTGAAATTCATTCTGATCTTGACCTAACGGCCTAGATTAATTTGACATTTAAAATTAATACATTTAAATAATTACTCATACCGAATTCCGATAAACATTAAAAATAGCTCGCTTATCCGATAAATTCCCCGAAAATTACTACAAGGTCAAAATTAAATTCTCTACAACTCTTGCGAAGAAATTCAAGTCAAATTCTCTCTCGATGAAAAATTCATTAACAACCTTAATAACGCGACTAATTTTGATATAACGCGTAACATGGTTCGATATGTGCGTGATTTCGGTACGGGTTGTAACAGTTTTAGAGGATTTCTAGGCTTTTTGGTGGTGAAAAGTAGGAATCGTTAACGGGCCAGGCCGGGTCTTGCAAGCTTAACGTGGACCAGGCCAGAATTTTGAGAAATTTAAATATTTACAGACTAGGCTTTATGCACAATTGTAAAGCCCAAGCCCGCCCATGAAACCGTATCTTGTGGGTCGGGCCGGGTATCTCTATAATTTTCAGGCCGGGTCGGGCCTAATTATTTTCTACATAAAAAATAAGTCAAACGCACTGGTTGCAAACAAAAAAGTTAAAAATTTGACTAATTTATAGAGTTTTCTCACTCTAATAGATACCTTATACTAAAGTCAAATATAACTTTTGGTTAAATCCTTTGTTAAATTTAGCAAGAATGGAGAGAGAAAATACCATATACTAATAGTTAAACTTTTCCCTCCAATATTTTCCTCTCTTCATAATGCTTCTACCACCACCATATCAGCCCCTTGAGAGCATTTCCAACCATCAATGTCTCATACCCTATTATGAGACCTTGTAAAATCACTATTCAATATAGGACATTCTCATCTCTAACCATCTAGGTCTCATACCTCATTTTAAGATGAGACTTCTCATCTTCAACCATAGGTTATATACCTTATACCTTAAAACTCATAATCTTTATTATATATATATTTTTAAGACTAAAGTATACATATTGTATTCTATAATAATTTATAAACTATTTTAATTTAAAATAATCTATATCATTGAATTTTTCAATAAAAAATTATTAATTAGTGACATGTGACTTTATCCCTATTTTGGATGTGATTTTATTAACCACATGTCGATCCATATGAGCATAATCAGATTGCCATAGATATGATATCTAACCAATAATTCGGATGTGATTTTCGGTGCCACATGTCATACTTTGATTGGTCGTCGGGATTGCACCGTATACCTTATTTACTACATGTCGATTCCTGGACCATCTCCATTTTCTTTATAAATGGAGCTCTCCTTCCTTCGTCATCACCAAGTCATAAATACTCCTCCTCCATAATCAAAATTGTGGTTTCTAAGTTTGTTACTCATACTTTGAGTTTGTTTTAGCTATGCACAATAAGTTCAGAAAACTATTCAAGAAGGATGAAGAAGAGAGTGGCTCAAGAAATCACGAGGATGATCTCATAATGACTTTAGCTGCCTCACACTTGTAGAGGATGGATGAAGAAAACTCACAGTGGGGTGGTTCTTCTGAAGGTCAAGCATACATTGAAAGAGATCGAGAAGCTATGGATTGACGATTGAAACAGCTATACTTCAATCCCGTGTGTAGGTTTGATGTAAACCATGAATGTGACCTAAGCTGTTTAAGGGAATGATGCATGATGTAGCCAACTACGATCTATATTTTGTTTAGACATTGGATGCTTCCGATAGAGTTGGCTTCTCAACTGAACAAAAGCTGACATGTTCTATGAGGATGCTCGCTTATGGTTTGCCAGCCGACTTGTGTGATGAGTTCCTTGATGTTGCCGAATTCACTGCTCTAGAGATTTTCTATTACTTTACAAAAGCTATCTGGAATGTTTATCACAAGAAGTACCTTCCTTCACCATCGAGAGTAGATCTCATAAGGTTGCTAAAAAAAGCTGACGATTGTGGATTTCTAGGTATAGTAGGGAGCCTTGATTGTATGCACTAGCAATGGAAAAACTGTCTACTACTTGGCAAAGCAATATCAAGGCTACAAAGGTAAACCTACTATTATCTTAGAGGTGGTGGTTTCATATGATATATGGATATGACATGCATACTTTGGACTTCCGGGGTCTCTGAATGGTTTAAATGTCCTAGGGATGTCACCTTTGTTCGACGAGGTGTGCCAATGTAAAGCTCCTCGAGTGAAATACAAGGTGGATGAAAACATGTACCATCAAGCCTTTACCTAGTGGATGGCATTTACCCCAATTGGGGGACTTGAATCAAAGAAACTCCAAATCCTACCACACCAGAGATAAAATATTTTACGAAGATACAAGAGGCTTATAGAAAAGAAGTGGAGAGAGCATTTGGTATTTTTCAAGCATGTTTTGCAATTGTGAGAGGGCCAGCTCATCTTTGGAGTAGAGAGACTCTCCAGTACATCATGATGACGTGCATAATCTTGCACAACATGATTGTAGAGAATGAGTATGAGGAGGATGAGCCTTTTGATATTGATGATATCCCAACTCGTCTGAGGCGCATAGAGGTATATGATAGGGCAGATAACGATCAGGAAGTGCACTACAATTCTCGACAAGTGCGAGAATATATGCAACGTTACACCGACATTCGATGTCCAGTGATCCATGATTCACTAAGAGACAATCTAGTGCGCTATGGTTGGAACAAACATATGGAAAGTCGACGTAACAATAGATGAGGGGTGTGTCTTTTTTAATTCAATAATCTGCTTTTTTGCCATTATGCTTTAATTTTGGTTTGTTGTTGTAAGCTTTTAATTTGGTGTGTTGTTGTGTATTTTTAACACTACAAGAAAACAGCACTTAGACCACGGAAACGTAATTGTTCCGTGGTCCAAGCGACACTTGGACGACGGAGACTTCTCCGTGGTCTAAGTAACACCTGGACAACGGAGAAGACCATCTCCGTCGTCCAGGTGATCACCTGGAGGACGGAGAAGACTCCGAGGTCCAGGTGTCCACCTGGACGACGGAGATGGTATTCTCCGTCGTCCAGGTGATCACCTAGACCTTGGAGTCTTCTCCGTCCTCCAGGTGATGAATCCCGTCTCCGTCGTCCAGGTGGACACCTGGACCTCGGAGTCTTCTCCGTCCTCCAGGTGATCACCTGGACGACGGAGATGGTATTCTCCGTCGTCCAGGTGATCACCTGGACAACGGACCGACACGCCGTGGTCCGAGTAACTTCCACTTTGACGACGTACCGACACCTCCGTCGTCTAAGTGAAGCATTAAATAAGCCCGATGCCAAACTCTCTTCATTCCATCCGATCCTCTGTCCCGCGGGAAATCACCTAGATCGAAGAAGAATTGAAGGAGAAGGGAGAAGGAGAAGGGAGAAGGAGAATGGAGAAGGCCGAGAAGGATCAGGATCAGGGATCTCCGCTGACTAGCTAGCTAACTTAATTAACTGATATCGAGAAGGCCAGCAGGTATGTACGCAGTTAAAATTTGCTTAATATATATTTAGTGAAAACGTACGTACATACATGCATGGATGTTAGCTATATATACAGATTAAATTACGTACATACGTAATTGATGGATCGATGTAGATCGAGTACGTATAATTAAGCGTAAATTAATGGACTAATATATATATGTAATAATTAATTAATTATAATATTTTGTAGCAGTATGGACAAGAGTTGGATGAAGTTGAAGAATAGATGTGATGTCCGGTATATGGATGGAATTAGCGAATTTGTGAATTTTGCGATAGAACATGGTCAGGGAAAGAAGCGTTTCAGGTGTCTGTGCCAGAAATGTCTTAATTGTCAGTATGTGGAGGTTAATGTTATGGTGCAACACCTGTACGAAAATGGTATGATGTGGAGTTACACTACATGGAGCGAGCATGGTGAAGCAGTAGAGTTCAGCGCAGCAGACTTCAGCTCAGGGTACAGTTACCATGGTGCCTCATCCAGCGGGAGTGGTGCCGGACCCCCAGCTTGCAACCTAACTGCAGGTTTGGTCCATGATGTGTTTCTGGGATGTAGTCATGGTGGACACCAACACCAAGACGGAGGTTACGGTACCACTAATGAGCCTGATGACACATTCCCCTCTGCTAGCTTGGCCACTGACACCAGTGAGATGGATAAGTACAACCGGATGCTACTTGAAGCGCAGACCCCAGTGTTCCCTGGATGTCGAGAGAATGTGTTGCAATATGTGATGGAGCAAATGAAGATAAAAGTGAAGCACAAAATGTCAGTGAGTGCTTTTGACGAAATTCAGGAGCAAATATGTAAGTTGCTTCCTGATGATCACAATCTTCCTAAATCTCATTATAAGGTTAGAAATATCTTGAGCAGCCTCGGCCTAAAGTAAAGGATAATTGACGCATGTCCGAATGATTGTGTGCTATTTTACAAAGAGTATAAAGATTTGGACTATTATCCCGTATGTGGCCAGTGCAGATTCCAGCTGAATAGGAAGAGTTCGAAAAAGAGAATTCCTGTGAAAGTTGTTCGATATTTTCCCTTGATTCCCAGATTGCAGCGCCTGTACATGTCTCTACACACAGCAGAGGCGATGCGATGGTACGCAGAAAAGCGAATAGATGACGATGTCCTGCGACACGCCGCGGATGGGGAGGGTTTCAAACATTTCGACAGAGAATTTGGATACTTTGCTGCAGAGATTAAAAATGTTAGACTCGGCCTATCTACAGACGGATTCAATCCATGGGGAAGTAATAGCTCCGCCGTCAGCACTTGGCCAGTTATTCTGATGCCGTACAACTTGCCTCCGTGGATGTGCATGAACAAGGAATTTAATTTCCTTACTGTACTAATTCCAGGTCCTAAATCTCCAGGGAAGTGCTTAGATGTCTACCTCAGACCTTTGATCGACGAGCTGAAACTGTTGTGGGAAAATGGAGTCCCAACTTATGACAAATTCACTGACACGATGTTCACGATGAGGGCTGCCGTAATGTGGACGATCAGCGATTTTCCAGCGTATGGGATGTTGGCAGCCTGCAGGACAAAAAGGATATAATGGATGTCCTATATGTTTGGACGACGTGAACTCTAGTTGGCACGCGGGGAAGGTGTGTTACTTGGGTCACCGTAGATGGCTTCCTCATGACCACCCGTGGCGACAGGATGAAGCTCATTTCAACGGGACGGTAGAGAACAATCCTAAACCCCGTAGTTGGTCGGGTGAAGAGATTTTAGAGAGGTTGAGCTATTTCGACTTTGGTGTGTTGAGCAATGACGCGGATGTAAAGAAATGCAATCCAATTCCTCCACATGATCTGAGCTATTGGGATCACAAGAGTATATTCTTTGAACTCCCTTACTGGTCGAAGTTAAAGCTGAGGAACAACTTGGACGCGATGCACATAGAAAAGAATGTGTGCTACAGCGTGGTGGGAACAATTCTCGGTATTAAGTTCAAGACTAAAGATACTCCCAAAGCGCGCAAAGATTTGGAATCAATGAATCTACGTCGTCCCTTGTGGTTGAGGAGGGATAGGAAAGGAGTGTACAACAAGATGCCAGCTGCACCTTACACAGTGAAGCCGACGCTTAGACGTTCTGTATTTCACTGGTTTAAGGGCGTTCGTTATCCGGCTACGTATGCAGCTACTATAACTGGAGCAGTGGACGAGGTGCAACACAATTTTGTTGGTCTAAAGACACATGACTATCACGTTATGCTGCAACGTCTGATTCCAGTGGTAATTCGACCATACTTGCCTCGTGACGTCGTAGAACCAATAGTGGCATTGTGCAGGTGGTGGCAGAGGTTATGCGCCAGAGAATTAAAGAAGTCAGATGTGGTGGAATTGCAACAACAAATTGTGCACATCATTTGCAAACTAGAGAGAATTTTTCCCCCTGCTTTCTTTGACATCATGATTCACCTAATGATCCACCTGCCCGAGCAGGTGCTCATTTCTGGTCCAGTCCAGTACACTTGGATGTATCCTCAAGAAAGGTACGTACAACTAATTAATTATACAAGTTTTTCGATTCATAATTTGTTCCTCTGGAGATTACTAGCTAGCTATATGTACTTATTCTTATTGTACGTTTGATTTTGAAGACAGCTTGGACAATATAAGTCATTCGTCAAAAACAGGTCGGCTCCGGATGGCTCCATAGCAGAGACATACCTAATGCATGAGTGTGTTACTTACTGCAACAGGTACCTCAAAGATCCACCACCTCCCACTGCCTCCGATCCCAGTGTCCGCATCAATCTTTCTGTCATCACCAATGTCGTCCGACCGTTTAGAGGAGTATTAAAGGAATCGTTAACACGGGAAGAACTTATTGAGGCACATTGGGTAGTGTTGCAAGACTGTGACGAACTTGAGCCGTACATGATGTCATACAGGGAAAGGCTTCAGGAGTTAAATCAAAACAAGAGTTCGGCGTGGATTGAGAAAATGGTTAAGAAGAAGTTTCCCGATTATTTCTTCCAATGGGTACGTACGTACGTCTCGGTATTTAATTAGTAATTTATATACATATCAATCATGTTTGGAGAAAGTAATTAAACCCTTATATTAATTTGCCCTTTTTCGCAGATGATTGATCTGCAAAAATCTGAAAACCACGGGGGGGTGGTGGTCATGGCCAAAGCACTTGCTAGCAGGGAAGCCGATTAAACACTATATTTATCCCGGATGTTTTGTGAACGGTGTAAAGTTCCATTCATTGGCCCGAGATGAAGGAAGAAGAACACAAAACAGTGGGGTAGCGGATGGGAAAGACAATGATCTATATTACGGGGCTATTGTATATATGGTTCAGCTATGTTACGGGAATGATGTCAACGTTTTCCTATTCAAGTGCAGATGGTTCAAGCGTACAAAGGAAGACCTGTGACTATTATCAGTCGATACAAACTCAAGCTGGTATGAGGATGAGCCTTTCGCTCTCGCCACCTTAGTTCGGCAGGTGTTCTATCTCGACGATCCGAAAGCCGGTGAAGGGTGGAAAATAGTGAACCATATCTCTCATCGAGGAATATGGAATACAGAGACAATTGAAGGGACACCGACGACGACTGAAGATGCTGCTGAACCAGAAAGAGACATTCCTGCCTATCAAGAGCCTAATATTTCTGTCATCCGCTCCGATATAATGGACCTGGTTCAAGATGGTGAACGGTTACCCATGCCTGATGGTTGTATAGATCTAACTGAAGATGAGATTATCGATGAGGTAGATGAAGAAGACGAGCAGGAAGAGGACGCGAACGAGGACTCAGGTTATTCGTCGGATGATGTTGAGTATGATGAGGAGGATGAGGAATCGGATACCGGGGACGAAGATGATGACGATTATGATGATGACTACTTAACTAAGACGAGAAAAATTAATTGGTAGTTGAGTATGTAATTATTTTAATATATGATGCATCATCGATCAATAATTAATATAAATATTATAAGGAGGAGGATGTATATATGTATGTAGATCTTAATATTTTTGTTCTTAATTAATTAATTACATGCGTCCAAGTTATATAAGTATACATTGCGAGAGATTAATGAAATAAATGTTTCAGAAATTATACTATATTATTCTATGATTAATTGATTATATACGTTGATCGACATGTGATAGTATTATTGTGAGCACAAATGTAGTGTATATATATATATATATGTTCGTTCAATTACGGCGTTAAATCTATATATCATGCGAGAAGGAAATTTCATACATAAATACGTACCTTGAGCTATCTCCCTAAATCCTCGACCCTAAATCTAGCAAATCGGATCGATCGATCATTTTTAAATTTTTTTTTATTCAAAATAATTGAACAGACACACAAATAACCCTGGACGACCTAAACCCTAAACCCTAAGGCCCTAACCCCTGAATTCAGGGTTTTTACACCTGGACGACGGAGATGGTCATTCTCCGTCGTCCAGGTACAAACTAGGACGACGGAGATGGTCATTCTCTGCCGTCCAAGTTCACAAACCCTAAACCCTAAACAGTAAGGCCCTAACCCCTGAATTCAGGGTCTATACACCTGGACGACGGAGATGAGATTCTCCGTCGTCCAGGTTAGTATCTGGACGACGGATAAGATCATATCCGTCGTCCAGGTAGTCCAGGTTCACAAACCCTAAACCCTAAACAGTAAGGCCTTAACCCCTGAATTCAGGGTCTATACACCTGGACAACGGAGATGAGATTCTCCGTCGTCCAGGTGCAGATTTCGTAATTTTTTCTAAGACAACAACCATCTAGACCTTCTTCCAATGCATATTCTTTTCGTCAAGACTTTAGAGTAAACAATTCTTGGTGTGTGAGCTTCGACGGTTCGAAAATCGGAGTTGCGAAATGCCTTGTATTCACGTTTCCGGTTTGTGAAATTCTTGGTTTTGCGGTTGACTGTGCCGATGAAACCCTTCCCGAACTTATTATTTTATGGTCCTTTAAAGACAATTATATATTATGTTACGACGAACATATCCAAACGGTTGTTTTGTCCAAATTCAATTTCGTTAATACTCTGCTGCAAATGAGCCTCTACTCATGAACACTTAAGTCGTAAGGATTAGTCGATACTTAACAACTTTCAAGACGTAAAATTATTCGTCGGTTCAAATTTAACTGTTCATATATACGATGCGTTCATCGATATTGGACGATTATTTCACTCGAATGACAGATCGCTAAATTCCTAGCGAATTAATTTTAAAATTTTTTTTAACGTAAATTGAACCTGGACGATGGAGAACGTCATTCTCCGTCGTCTAGGTTCAATTTACCATGGCGGTTCAATTTATTTTTTATTTTTTTTTCAATGAAAATTTCACTTGGACGACGGAGAACGTCATTCTCCGTCGTCCAAGTCAAAAATTATGGCGGTTCGATCTACCGCCTCAATTTTTGGCACCGCTTGAATTTTCACTTAGACGACGGAGATTCAATTCTCCGTCGTCTAAGTCTAAATTTATGGTGGTTCCAAAACATCCCGCCGATTAATTGGCGCCACTTCAATTTTTTTAAACCGTCACTTAGACGACGGAGAACACTGTTTCCGTCGTCCAAGTGAACTTAGACGACGGAAATTAGTGCTCCGTCGTCTAAGTGAAAACCTATAAATAGAACAGCACCCCCCCCTTTTCTCATTCCATCTCCTCTCGAGCTCCTCTCCTCCTCTCCTCTCCTTCGGCAATTTTCCTCCTCCGGCGACGCTCCGACGACAAATATTCCGGCGTGGTTCCTCCTCTCCGACGACTCAACTCCGGCGATATTCCTGATTACTCCGGTGAGGTAAATTTCTATTTTTTACCTTATTAACATTATTTTCATTTAATTAATTAATTTCTAAATATAATTTAATAATTAGTTTATTTCATTATTGTAATTATAATAATTTTTAGTGGTTAATTATTGTAATTAATAATTAATTAAATGCATAATTGTAATTAGTTGATAATTAATTAAATGCATAAATTCATTATTGTAATTATAATAATTTAATAATTAGTTTTAAATAATAATTATTTTTAATAATAATTAATTATATTGGTAAATGAGCTTTTATTATTAAATGCATGATAAATAATAATTCATTATTGTCATTATTTATTGTTTTAATTAATTGATAATTACGTGTATTTTCTAGTAAATTGCATGGTAGTACGTCTTCGATTTAAATTTAGTACATAGGCTTGGTTTATTAAGTCGCACTCTTTGGAATAGATGGCGCCTCTTTTCCTAGCTTATCTCCTTAACCCCTCGTGATGTGTGGATTTCATCACCGCACACCATAACCTAAGTGAAGTTATGGACGCGAGGTTGAGGGCGGAGTTTGCAAAGGACTTGAGGGAGTGTAAATTTTCGAAAAATTGGCCGAATGTCGGACATGGTGTCTAGAAACGGGTAATGACTGGTGACAGGTTTTGGATCTAAGAAAGACGACACCAATAGGTGTTTTGTCGAAATTAGTCCTGCCTCTCGCGTTATCTCTATCCCTAACTGGCCATGTTTTTCGATTTAACCAAGGCTGATTAATTGAAAATTTACACTTTATCGCGCGGGTCGCATGTCCATTGAACGACCGAAAAAGCCAAGATAGTGTACTCTATTTAAATCTGTACCGTACTTAATTAGCGTAAATTTTGCACTTGTAATTATTATGGTAAGTAGGTATTTTAACAACGTACTCCTAGGTTTAAATGGCTCCATCCGGCAAGAAGAAAGCCCAACAGCAGGCAGAAGTTGCCATGCTCCGCCGCTTGGCGGACCAAGTCGGTTGGGTTCAACAGGAGGGCAACGACGCTCTCAATCCGGACCCTTCATCTGGTACGGAGGTGGCGCCTTTTGGGGAAATTCCCTCTGCCCAATTTATCTCCGGCGGTGATGACGTCGACCCCTTTTCAACTCCGACGCCCGGTACCGGTTCAACGGCAAGTACTCAGGCGTCCTCGACCGCTGAATCTATCATGTACAGCACCCGCCGTAAGCAAAGGAGGGCCCCCACTGACCCGGAACCGAAAAGGACTCGGGGTCTCGTTAAAGGGGGCAAAGCGGAGAAAATTTGCAAGGCGACCAGGAAAAAGATCGACTTGCCCTACGACGAATTCATCGGTGGCCTTCCCACAGCTCAGCTAGCAAGTCTCTCGGCGCATAGCATAGGGTCAATCGTCCGTAGCCGGGTTCGTCTCACTGCCCCTACTTGGAAGGAGGTGCCGGATGATGAGAAGGCGAAAGTCTTTAAAGATCTTTCGGTACGTAATACGTCCAATTTTAGTTATTATATAATATTGTTAATATTAGTTATAATTTCATAATATATACGATTATAATTTTCTATTTATTTTTGATAGGAAAAATTTGCGGTGGATCCGACACCGGCGATGTTGAGGCATATCAACCAAACCGCCAACTCCATCTACAAAGATTGGAAGTACAGGCTCCATCAGTACTTCGAAAATATCGGTCCCGCGCCTCCCCCCGTAGAGCTGCGTGGAGATAGAGAAGATGAGTGGCAGTGGTTGTGTGACCACTTTTCCAATGATGAATTTAAGGTGTTAATTTACTTTTTTTTATTTCAATTAAGATAATTGAATTATTTAAATTTTAGTTATTAATTTTTTAATGATTTAATTATGTTGTCTAACAGAAATTCTCCGGTGTCAACAAAGCCAACCGGGGGAAGAAGGACAAACACCATACTTCCGGCGCCAAGCAACTCATTCAAATAGCCAAGGAGCACAAGGATAAGGGCTCCAAACACCCTTATCTTGATGCAAGCATAAGCGTGTACGTGACGCCTGGGCTCGATAATGAAGCGAGTCAATGCGGCGTAAGTGATATATATATATGTGCTTTTAATTATAGTAATTATTAATTAAATATTATTTCATTATAATAAATTAATTATTCTTTTGTAGGCAAGGGTGATAGAGCGTGCGCAGGAAGAATTGGCTAACACTCAGCTTGCGTTCCCAGATGTGCCGCCGGAAGACCTGCCTCCTCTATCCATAGAGAGCCAAATTGCAATCGTGGATGAAGTCTACGGTCGTAGAGCTGGCAAGGAGGTTAGGCACTTCGGGCCTAAGGTGGTTTGAGATTTGTCGACGACCTCCGACTCATCATCTACGGGAGGTTCGGGGCAGCGGAGAAGGACTCAGGCTGCGGCCGTCGAAGCAGCCATTCAAGAGGCTCGACTGGCACGAGAGGAGAATCAATCCATGCGGCAAAGACTTGACGAGCAACAAGCACAAATAGCCCAACTCATCGCCCTCATGCAACAATCTCGAGAAGTATGTCAACCTCCTCCGAACCCATACCGCGACGACGACGACCCGGCTGGAGGCGGGGGACGCGGCGGTGCATCTGCTCCTCCAGTGTGTTAATTAGCTAGCTAGTTTTTTAATTATCTCGTTTCTTTCCGCATTCCGAACAATATTTTCATTTTTATGGGTTTTTTGGATGTGTATGTACAAATTAATTTAAATTATTTAATAATTAAGTAATATTAAAAATTTAGTTTATTTAATTAATTTTATCATTTATCATTATTTAAATTCAATTAATAATAAATTAAATTAATAATATTTAATTACAATTTATTTTTAAAAAAAAATTAAAAAGACACTTGGACGATGGAGATTAAGTTCTCCGTCGTCCAAGTTCTTACCTGGGCCACGGAGAAACTAACAATCTCCGTGGCCCAGGTAATAACTTGGACGACGGAGAACTTAATCTCCGTCGTCTAAGTGCTTTGACGACAGCACTTGGAGCACGGACCTTGGACGACGTAGATTCCGTCGTCTAAGTACTTAGACGACGGAAAAACGCACTTAGACGACGGAAACGCTCCGCCGTCTAAGTGCGTTTTTCTTGTAGTGTAATTTGGTGTTTTGTTGTGAGTTTTAATTTTGTGTGTTATTAATAAAAGTTGTATCAATTATGCATTTAAGTGAGTGTATACTAAATAAAAATTTAATCTATTATAATAAAACAACAAAATATTCTTTATTAAAATTTAGAATAAGTTACAACATCACATTATCTTTAAGCGAGTGTATACTAAATAAAAATTTAAGGGCAAATTTCAGTTTAGTACCCTGTGGTTTGGATTGTTCTTCATGTTACTATCTGAGGGTTTTAAATTTTTCAGTTTACTACTTGAGGTTTGAATTGTTCTTCATGTTACTATTTGATGTTTTAAATTTGTCAGCTTACTACCTGAGGTTTCATTTTCTCATCACTTTTTATTTTTTCATTAAAATATTATTTAAAGAGGGAGGATATTTTGGTCAATTTATTTATCTTGAATAAAAGAATTTTTTTTATTTTCTAAAATTGTTACTTCTAGCAAAATAAGTTATATTAATTTTCTATATAAAATGGTCGGTTGGCTAAATATGTCATGCTTACCCTTGATTGTATAGCGCCGTATAAATATCAAGACACATGAGCCAGTGACATAATTTGTAGGAACTCATAAGATTGACTGCTTGGCTAACCCTAAATTATTTTATAGAAAAAAATGTAAAGTTGTTATTCATAACTAAATAAGTTATACTAATTTTCTAAATTAAAATCATGCTCATAGCAATTTGATAAACTTGTTAATTATAATAAAGAACTGAACCATGCTCATAAATTTTTTTATAGTCAAATACAAATAATGATTCAATGGCTGTTAAGAAAAAAAAATAGTTTTCTTTTTAAAAAGTAAGGTTCGGCCAAGTGAAATAGCCTTATGAGTTCTCACAAATTATGTCGCCAGCCTATATGTCTTGATATCCATACGACACTAATTAAACAGTCAAGAGTAAGCATAGTATATTTCGTTAACCGACTATTTAAAAAAAAAACTTATTTTGGTAGAAGTAAAAAATTTATAAAATAATTTTTTATTAAATATAAATAAATTGACCAAAATACCCTCCCTCTTTAAATAATTTTTTAATGAAAAGCTAAAAAGTGAAGAGAAAATGAAACCTCAGGTACTAAATTGACAAATTTAAAACATCAGGTAGTAACATGAAGAAAAATCCAAACCTCAAGTAGTAAGTTGAAAAATTTTAAACATCAAGTAGTGACATGAACAACAACCCAAACCACAAAATGCTAAACTGAAATTTCCCCAGAGTTTAATCTATCACCTTTGGTGGCATGATGCTAGAGGGAGATAAGTTTAGAAGAAGTATCAAATTTTGGTGCAGAAATGGTGAGTTTTAGTGTCAGTATTTATAGAGATGGCAACAAGCTACTGTTCCAACGAGAAAAAAAATTATAATTTTTTTGAGTGTTTTTTTAATTAATTTGAAGAGAGGAAATAATATTTTTTTTATATATATGGGAAAAATATGGTTGTTGGAATGTCTTTTTGGGCTCAAAGAGCTGTTGCAGCCCAACGGCAGATCAGAAAAGAGTTGGGCCCCTCTCTATCGCGCGTCAGCTCTCATCCCACCATTTTCTTTCGCGCGTGCCTTGGCTCCACGTCTCTCTCTCCTCAAAAACTCTCTCTCCGTGTCTCTCTCGCCCAGTCACTCTCTCTCGTGTTTCTCTCGCATCAGCTTTCCCTCGCTTCTCTCTCTTTGGCTACTTTTCTCTCTTCTAGCCCCACCAATCAAACCAAGGTCCTATACCTCAAATCGGGTCCCATTTTAGAACCAAAAATACGGTATGAGACTAGATTTTAAGGTATAGGGTTGAGATTTTGATGGGTTGGAGATGGGGGTTTTCATGAAGGTTCTATTATGAGGTATAACACCTTCATTGTTGGGGATAGCCTAAGGTGGAGCTACCTTGCTTCCCTTGAGGTTCCTCTCCCTTTCCTTCTCCTTCTCACTTGATTATACATCATCCGGATGATGCAATCAAGTTTTTCCCCCTCTTATCTCTCTCATAGGGTTTGGTGAAATTTCTAGAGTTCAAATAGGCGAAAAGTAATCCTTCTTCTCCTTTGCCCCTTGGGGTTCTAAGGGTCTTCCTTACCTCCTCTACAAGCTTGGGTGCATTTGGAGCCAAGAAGTGAAGAAGGGTTTTGAAGAAACTTGAAGGGATTCGCTTAAGGGACTCTTCGGTTATTTCTTGCACTTGCTAACTCTTCTCTATGTATCTAAACTTAATTGTAGTTATGAGTACTGAGTAGTCTAATTGGGATGCTAGGATTTGAACTCTAGTCCCTTTGATGTGAACAAATGATGGTTTGATTTATGAATGAGTTGTGCTTTTGTGTATGTTTTGTGAAGTTGTGCTTGTGAATGAGGTACTTTGTGTTTGTGGGTGTTTATGTGCTTGAGCTTCATGATTGGTTTCACCTATGCATGTGTTGATATTAGCTAAGTTAATGTATGTATTAAGAAACCAAAAAAAGAACCTCGGTTGAATTAGCTACTCACCTTAGGCTAGATAAGCATGTAAACATGATTAGAGTCTATTCCAAGAGGGTTTACCTTAAGGTATGGTTTTCTTAACACTAGGCAAGGACTAGAACCTCCTTGAGTCTCAATAGACTAGCTTGAAGAGCTTTAGTCAAGCACACATTGAATCGAAAAGATTATTGTGGCCACTCGTTGGTTCTCTTGATTTGTAACCAAATAGGTGCGGATTGAGGGAGTCGCTTAGACTTTCTCCCGGATCCTCCAATAGAGGTTTGGGAAAGGGAACCTTTCACAATTATCATATTTTATGCGTGTTGACTTCACTCACGTGGCATACGGTCAAGACATAAGCCTGAAATAGCTTAGGTCTTGATCCCGGCACACGACATGCTTCAAGGTTGGACCAAGTTGTCTAAAGTCCGAAATGACCTAGGAACTTGGGTTCAAAATCAAACATGACTCACAAGATCATGATTTGGACATAAATTGTGTGAAACAGACTTTAATAATCCACCTTCATAAATTGGGACATTGTTTGTGCATCAAATGGTTATGGAGGATTTTTGGTCATTTTCCTAGTCAACCATTCTTCTTATCGTGGATTTGTTTGCTATTTAGTTTTCTTGCTTTAGACTAAACTAAACAATCAATCAACCTATCGTTTAATCACTCATTGTATTTCAATCACCCCTTGCAATGCTAAGTCTCCAAATGACTTAGTCTTGTGTGATACATTTTCACGTTTTATTTTAGTTTTAGTGTCATGTTTAGTATCTAGTTAATCTGTAATTTGAGTGCTTAATCAAGTCAAGCTAAGGTGTTTAAGTGGTCAATCCTCGTGGGTTCGACACTCGACTTCCTTACAAATTCTATAACTTGACCCCGTATACTTGCAGGTAGAGGAATTCTTTGCGCTTATGGGCTAGATAATAGTTCACAAAGTGTACGGGTACAATTCTTCCAACACCCAGCCCGTAAGAAGCCTGCCCGGTCTGACCCGAAAAAGCCCGTCTTATATTTTAATTTCTTAAATTTAATATATGGATTAAATTTATACTTATATATAAAAAAATTATAATAAGATAAGGAAACAAGTTACGACCTTAATGAATAAATTCTTAGTTAGATTTGCTCTTAGATTCTCATTTGTCTAGCTACTTGACTTTAATGAATAAATTTAATTTTATATAAAGAAATTTTTTTTATTTATTGTTTCAAAAATGCTATATGATTTTTGAGTTGATGTTTGAGTATTGATCTATGAGCATCCCCAACAGTAGTCTTATTTTCTAGTCAAATTTATCACAAAGCTAAATATAACCACCATATTTTTAAGAAAAAAATATATAAGAAAAAATTACTCTCTCTCTCTCTCTCAGCTTGCTCTGCCAATGTCGATATTACATGTGCTAACCTCGTTCTCCGGCCTCAGGCTTACGGTCGTCGTCGACGCCGTCACTCTTCACCCAATCTAGTTGACCGGTTCGTCGCCAACATTGTCCGACGCAAAGCTAAGCAAACATCGATCTATGAAAATTTTGTTTTTTTTTCTCTATCAGGCCTTAACAGGGTCTAGTGGGTAACCCATCAAATCCACCCATCAATCCCATTCCCTTAATGATTAATAATGTGTCTGACCCGCTAGTGATCCGTCCCATTACCCACCCGCCCATTACCTACCCAATCCCCCCATTTTCAGGCCTTATTATTATGGATGATAACAATTTTACTCGTCCAAATAAAATCTTTTTTTGCATCGAAATGTAGTATTGGTAAACAATGGTTATTAGTCACTAACCAGGAATTTAGGGCTTACTAGTCATTCTACTTGATTATTAAGGGGGTGTAGAAATTGTGGTTTGAACTAATATATATATATATATATATTCACAAATATGATTGAACAATTTAGATCACATTGGGAACTTCACAAGTGGTTAAGATAGGAACATGGATCCCAATTTGAAAATTACTAAGGCAAACTAATTTTCATGTCTCTTAAGTGTTTAGATTCCGTCACGACTCTTCTAAAATCATGCTTAACAACTTAGAATTCTGTCACAGCTCCTCTAAGTTATCAAACAAGTATTAAACATAAGGCATGCTAAGAAAATTGAATTGCAAAGTAATAGCAAGTAGAAAATCACATAACCATCGATAGCACTTATGAAGAAGAACAATATTTCAAGTTATTGTCAAAGTGAAGAAAATCCAATAACGATAAGTTGTACAATAACAAACAAACAAAAAAAACATAGAAATAAAGGTCATGTTACACTTTGTCGCCTTGCGCACACAAATATATAGCACGATGACTCCAGCAGAGTGGGATGAACACTTGAAGAACTTACTTTGCGCCTAGAACTTCAAGTCATGGAGAAGTTGTTGTGGCAAGTAGTGACCATGGTGGCAATGGAATATGGCAGCTCTCTTCTTTTGCTTCTTGCGATTTCTCACCTGAGACTAGCTCTCAAAAATGCTCTCAAATGTTTCTCTAAAATTGTTGACACCTCAATATGAGAGTTAGAGCATCTTTATAGGAGAAACTAACAAATCTTGAGCAAATCTTGGTCCTTCAAATTTGCTTTGAATGAATGTGTAACTCATTTTTCCATTAATATTTGCTTTTGCATTTGTATTCTGTATTAACAATTGCATTTGCTTTTACACTTGTTGCTTCCGTTACTCATGGAAGAAGAGAAGATGTGTGTATCCTTTTCATTAACATTAACATTAACAATTAACAATTAAGTTCTCAATTTTAAGGATAAAGCTTAACTAAAATGATGCAAGGGAAAACACTTGAGAACTAGCACTAAAATGCACGTATCAATGGAGTTTAGTATTTCGATCCCCAAATCCTAATAGATATAGTATTATTTGGTTCTTTCGGATCATTTTTTTTGTAAGAGATTTCATGATTTCATTCTTATTCCTTGGTGATTCGAATACAGGACCTAATAGCTTACTTTGGAGGTAATAGTGTTCTTATCACTTGGGTCCACTCACTTTGTCACATTTCAGAATTTGACACCAAAACATACATGTAAAAGAATCGAAAGCCTACAACAAAAAAGAAAACGACACTAAGAATAGAGAAAATGACTTAAATAGTCCATCAAGTATGACACGTTAAAATTTTTAATTTCTGATGTATGATATATATAACTTTGGTCCCTAAAGTTCTGATTTCATTTTGGTCACTTAAGTATATCATATATCACTTTGGTCACTCTATTGTAATGAATATGGAAAATTAAAGTGATATGTCATATTTGAATGAGTAAAGTAATAAATTTGAGAGACCAAAGCAAATGCCAAAATTTATAACGTATCATCATCTAGAGAGACAATTCCAACTATTTTCTCCCAAGAATAAGACTTCAAATTTGTTACCAAGAGTCTAGTTTTCTACATGTTTAAACATTCCGAACCGAATGTTTCATGCAACCTACTAGAGGGAATCCCATTTCCTCGGCGAAATAATTTTGCATCATCTAATCCATTAGTAAAGCTCCGAGTGCTAGAGTTTGATGAATGCAAGAGTATGGTTGCTCCACTTGCTGCTGCTTCTTCTCTCTCTCGTCTCTCAATCCGCCAAACCAAACAAGCCCATGCTCACCTCATCGTCTCCGGCCTCGCCTCCAACACCCACCTCATCTCCCACCTCCTCCTCTCCCTCTCTCTCTCCTCTTCCTCAACCCCATTCCCATTCCACTACTCCTTCTCTCTCTTCACCTCCATCTCACCACCACCTCCTTCTCTTTTCGCCACCAACAACATGATCCGCTGCTTCTCCAAATCCCAAACCCAACGAACCCAATCTCTCCTTCTCTTCTCTTCATTACTCCACACCTCCACACCTCCCAATAACCACACTTTCACTTTCTTGCTCCAATCTTGCTCTGCCGCCCACGCGCTCCTCGAAGGCGCCCAGGTCCATTCCCACGCGCTCCGTCTTGGCTTTTCCGGCTACGTCTTTGTCCGAAACGCTCTCATACACTTGTACTGTTCTTGCTCCAGACTCGATTGCGCGAAAAGGGTGTTTGAGGAGAGTGGATTCGGTCGAGATTTGGTTACTTGGAACACAATTCTTGCTGGGTTTGTGAGAAATGGGGAGATGAGGGATGCAAGGAAGGTGTTCGATGAAATGCCTGAGAGAGATGTCGTGTCGTGGAGTACGGTTGTATCGGGCTACGTGCAGAATGGGTTATTAGAAGAAGGGTTGGAGTGTTTTAAGGAAATGAGAGACGAGAAAATTGGACTAAATGAGGCTACATTGGTGTCGGTGCTTTCGGCGTCCGCGCAAATGGGGTTGTTAGAGTATGGTAAGATGGTTCATTCACTTGCCGAGGAGTTGAATATGCAATTGACGGTGACGCTTGGGACGGCTCTCGTGGACATGTATGCGAAATGCGGGTGGATCCGCCGGGCTAGAGATGTGTTTAGGAGTATGCCGCGGAGAGATGTTTGGACGTGGAATGTTATGATATGTGGGTTGGCCTCTCACGGGCTTGCAAATGAGGCACTTAAGCTTTTCGAGAGGCTGATCAGCGACAATGGTCTGTGTCCCGCTAGTGTGACTTTTATTGGTGTATTGGGGGCCTGCAGTAGAGCGGGGTTGGTCAGCGAGGGAAGACATTATTTCAGATTGATGACGAACGAATACGGCATTCGGCCAGAGATGGAGCATTACGGATGCATGGTTGATCTCTTAGGCCGTGCTGGTTTGTTGGATGAAGCCGTAGAGATGATTGACAAGATGACGGTTCCCCCGGATCCTGTATTATGGGCAACATTACTCGGCGCTTGCAAAATGCATGGCTCAATAGAATTAGGCGAAAAAATTGGAAATAAGTTGATTCAATTGGATCCAACACATGATGGCCATTATGTACAACTGGCCAGTATATATGCAAAAGCAAAGAAGTGGGAAGATGTGGTTAGAGTTAGGAGATTGATGACTGAGAAAAACACATCCAAGGCTGCAGGTTGGAGTTTGCTTGAAGCACAAGGCAAAATTCATAAATTTATTGCAGGGGATAGAGAGCATGAACGTTCTCATGAAATTTATAAGATGCTGGAGAAAATTGTTACGCGACTGGCGGAAGCTGGCCACTTGCCTAATGTTTCGTCGGTGTTGCATGATATTGGGGAGGAAGAAAAGGAAAATGCAATAATGGAGCACAGTGAACGCCTTGCTATGGCTTTTGGCCTGTTAGTGACAGGGGATGGGGATTGCATACGAATTGTGAAGAACTTGAGAGTCTGTGAGGATTGTCATGAGGTAAGCAAGATGATATCCAAGTTGTTTGAAAGAGAAATTATAGTTAGGGATGGAAGCAGATTTCATCATTTCAAAAACGGCAAGTGTTCCTGCCTTGATTACTGGTAAAGCATCTTTCCTATGCTTCTCCTTTGCCTGGTTCATTCACTCATGTCCTTGTTCAATTCTTTCACCCAAGTGAACCTCAAATTTAAAGCTTTGTACAAAGTCAAAATTTCTCATAGATACTAAAAATTGCTGATTGAATCTATCGGGAGATCATTGTTTCATATATAGAGGTAGCTAGTATTTGAAAAGAAAGAATGATAATCGATGATTAGACCTAGTGAATCTAAACTTCCTACAATGGCATACAAGGGAAACATAGAACCAACAAATATGCCCATGTGTGCTGATTAACGTACAAGATATCAAATCTATCAAACTGCTTACATACAAAGTCATAACTGTTAGATGTTATGGACTCGTCACTAAGCTGTCTGTAGATTCATTAACAACAGCAATGTATTTGAGTACTGATAGGAAGTATAGAGGTTCTGCAGTTTCATATAATCTGGTAAGTGTACATTCCTTATCAGTTTAGAAATCCAATTGATAGCTGTCAGAGTTATCGTAAGTGAAGAAGTATTCTCGATTAGGTAGAAGTATACTGGTGCAATTGTGACTCTGTGATGGACAAGGCACTGCAAGCAGTATATATATGTGAGCAGAAGTCCCTGCAATTACCACGAAGATATCACATTGTGTCCTGCCCCATTCAGGAGTGTAAGTGCAGTGATTTGCAGAAGACTTATTGCTTCAAGGAGTGTTTTTTGAGTTTGAGAGAGATGGCTTTCAACAATGATACAACAGGTACATCTTCAATCAGATTAGTTTTGGTTGTTCATAATTGTTGTTTGGTGTATAGTACATGTTTATGTGTTTGTGCATGATCCAGTGGCTTTAGCATCAGTCTGCAGTTCAAACTAACAATTGGTATCAGAGCCTTCATGTTTACAAACCTTAAATCGTTGAAGAAGACTAGAAACGACGAACAATCCATGTTATAAGCTTCAAAAATATTAGATGGGTTTTGCAAATAAGTGTGACCCGGCCAGCCCTATCTCAGATCAAACACATCGTGCCTTTTGTTTACATCAGTTGTGTACTTCAGTTTCTGAGATAGTTCCTGGAATTTTGGGGAAACACTCGAGCTTAACAAGCTTGTACGGGATACGAAACTCATATTTGCAAACTCAGGTTAGTAAAATTGTGTGTATAACTGTTGTGTGAAATTTTGCTTCTGCTAACTCTTACGCAGCGCTGTAGCAGAACAAGGTATGTTCTAAATGAACTTGACTTGTTTTCGATTCCATCATGAAGCATGTATTGAGTGATTTGGTTGTTTTGATTGATTGATAAATAGCATTCTCTTGATCAAATACGCATGCCTTGGTTGAATTGGTTTATTATGGCTAAGAGCAATTTTGTGTGATTTTTATGATGAATCTGTGAATAAGCTAATCATGGTTGTTTGAGCCTTTGAACTACTGTTTACACACACTAAACAACCATGTTAATCTGTTTGATTGTACAAGAATTGGTTTTCTCCCAAAACTGAGTCACGTTTTGTATACAACATCAACAGATGTGAAATTTAAGTTTCAATTCAAGACTAAAAGAACTTGTATGCAGGAAACATTAAGTAAAATTTCATTGTCTTGATTCGTGATGTCTTGAGATTTTAGACTGATATATTGCACAAAGCAAAATCCTTTTAAACTCATAAAGCATCAGTTAAGTAACAAATCAAGAAACTTGTGAATTGAGATTTAAATTGTGTATCTTGTGTCTTCCAAAGAAGTATCTATGCATGATTTAGTTTTCAGAACAGCACCAAATATGAATTTTGGGTTCATTTTCAGATATTTAGGAACTTTTCTTCTGTCACAAAGATGTGGACTGTTTCTATCTATAATGTGAATTCAGTTTTCATAGTTTGGTATTTGGAACTTCAAAATGACTTGTCTATTGCCACAAAGGTGTAGTTGGACATTGATTACAGTTGGGATTACATGTTAAAAAAAATTTGTTTGTGTTTTCTGATTTGCTTATGTTTTGGTTCAATTTTGTTAAGAACAGTACATAATTTACAGAAAACGGAAATAAAACTTTACTTTTAACAATCTACAGAACAAGAACTCATTATTTCCTCTTTTGTTTTTTGCTCTCTAGGTCTGCCTTGTGTGAACTTAGGAACCATTCAGCTTCTTACCGGTTCTAATTATAAGAAATGGAGGAGACAAGTGAAGTTTTATCTATCTATGACAAATGAACTTGATTTTTGTTTGACTGAGGAGGTTCTTGATGGGTTAGATTCTGACAATACTGAGGATGAGAAGAAACACTATAGGAAGTGGTACCATAAGAATGCAATGGCTAAAAATGTTATTAGAACTAGCATCTCTGACACCATAGCTGGGAGTATTGAGGAACCAGATTATGCAGTGGACTACCTAGAACAGATTTCTCATAGGTTCAAGGAGAGTGATAAATCTGAAGCTGCAAACTTGTCTCAAGCCTTTAATGCTTCTAAGTATAGTGGGACTGGGAACGTGAGAGAACATATTCTGAGGATCATTGATATTTCCAGGAGACTTAAGGAACTAGACATGCCTTTGACTGATGAATATGTGGTGCATACTGCACTGCACTCACTGCCTAATACCTTTAGCCAACTTAAGACCTCCTATAATGCTATGAAGGAGAGATGGACCCTGAATGAACTCATCAGCATCTGTGTGGATGAAGAAACCAGGATTAAGAAAGAGGGAGAACCCTCTAGTGCTACTGTTAATCTGGTCAACAAAGGAAAGAACTGGAAAAGGAACCTAAAACCTAAGAAAAACTTAGCAAAGGCATCTGTAGTTTCTGTTAGAGATGCATCTGGAACTAAAAAGCCTTTTTAAAGAGTAAAGAGTAAAATACTTCAAGAACTTGATTTCACTAAACTTAACGAATGTGTTGAATGTTATAAGGGAAAGATGACTAACATGACAAAGAAAACTGCTTACAGAACACAACAGTTATTAAAGTTAATTCATACAGACATATGTGGTCCATTCAAACATCAAGCAATCTGCAGAAATGTTTATTTCATCACATTCATTGATGATTTTTCTAGATAATGCTACATCTATTTGCTATTAGAAAAGTCACAGTCCATTGGGGCATTCAAAATCTTTAAAACTGATGTTGAACTTCAGTTGGGAAAAAGGATCAAGGTTGTAAGGGCTGATAGGGGAAGGGAGTTTTATGGAAAGACTACAGACAGTGGCCAAGTCAAAGGGTCATTTGCCTTGTTTTTACAAGACTGTGGAATCAAAGCACAGTTCACAACTCCATATAATCCTCAACAGAATGGGGTAGCAGAAAGGAAAAATCGAACTCTTTTAAACATGGTAAGAAACATGATGAGTGCGTCTGGTCTGCCTAAATTTCTGTGGGGGAGGCCTTTAAGACTGCAAATTATCTTTGCAACAGGACCCTTGGCAAATCAAGCTAAAACACCATATGAAATGTGGTGTGGTACGCAGCCCAGTCTCCATCATTGTCATGTCTGGGGCTGTAAAGCTGAGGCCAGAATTATCAAACCAAACCTTTCAAAATTAGATTCCAATTCAGTT
Organism: Geum urbanum; assembly: GCA_946800695.1. Taxonomy (NCBI): domain Eukaryota; kingdom Viridiplantae; phylum Streptophyta; class Magnoliopsida; order Rosales; family Rosaceae; genus Geum; species Geum urbanum. The sequence goes on from OX327014.1 coordinate 2,921,093, forward strand.
AGTTGCAATTTTATAGGCTATTGTGAAAAATCCAAGGGTTTCAAACTCTATTTAGCTACACACTCACCTAAAGTTTTTGAAACACACCAAGTCAAATTTTTAGGAAAATCACACTGCAATACAGAATTAGAAGATCTATCTGCTCATTTTGAGGAAATTGCAGAAAATGTGGATGTGATAGCCATTTTACCTTTAGCTCAAAACTTGAATTCAGTAACTGAACAAGATACGGTAGAGTCAAATGGTGAAAATGCTGAACTGGAACAAATTTTAAAAAACCAAAATGTGGAAATACAAGAGCCAGACCCTGTCCTTGATCAACCCGAACCTATTCTTAGAAGATGACAGAGAGTGAGAAAACCAAAATTTGCGGGAGAAAATTGTGATTACATGGTTTATCTGTAAGAGGTTGAAGAAACACTTGTAGATGAGACTGATCCCACAAAACTTAGTGCAGCAGAATGGATCTCAGCTATGAATGCTGAGATTAACTCCATGAAGCAGAATAAAGTTTGGGAATTAGTCAAACCAGATAAACATAAAAAAACCAATAGGTTGTAAATGGGTGTATAAAACCAAAAAAGATGCTGAGGGAAAGATAGAAAGATTTAAAGCCAGATTAGTTGCAAAGAGTTTCACACAAAAGGAAGGAATAAATTATACTGAGACATTCTCACCAGTATCCAGTAAGGATTCCTTTAGGATTATCATGGCCCTTATTGCTCATTACAACATGGAATTACATCAAATGGACGTAAAAACTGTCTTCTTAAATGGAGAACTTGAGGAAGTTATATATATGAAACAACCAGAGGGTTATACTGAACCAAGGAAGGAAGGACTAGTATGTAGACTTAAGAAATCCATTTATGAATTGAAACAAGCCTCTAAACAATGGTATAAGAAATTTGACTCAGTCATTTTATCATTTGGTTTTACTGAAAACATTGTAGATGAATGTGTCTACCTTAAAACAGTGAAAAATGATTTTATCTTTCTGATCCTATATGTTGATGACATCCTCTTAGCTAGCAGCAATGTTAAGTTACTCAAGGACACTAAAATCTTTCTGTCAAAACATTTTGACATGAAAGATTTGGGGAAAGCATCGTATGTACTAGGTATAGAGATCAACAGGGATAAAGCACAAGGTGTTCTGGGATTATCTCAAAGAAACTACATTTCAAAAATTCTTAAGAGATTTGGAATGCAGTCTTGTACATCTGGAGAGGTCCCTATGTCTAAGGGAGACAAATTGAGTAAAAGTACAGATCCTAAGAGTGAAGCAGAAAAGGCAGACATGGAGACTAAGCCATATGCAAGGCTAATTGGTAGTCTCATGTATGCTCAAGTCTGCACTAGGCCAAACCTGGCTTTTGCAGTTGATATGCTTTCACGTTTCCAATCAAATCCTTCACCTGAACATTGAATTGCTGGGAAAAAGGTCTTAAGATACTTACAAAGAACGAAACATCACATGCTTATTTACAGAAAATTAAAGGACTTGGAACTTTTAGGATATACAGACTTTGATTTTGCAGGAAACTATCCAGCTTAAGTAAAGTCAACATGTGGATATGTTTACCTGCTTACAGGAGGAGCGGTGGCTTGGAAAACTATGAAACAAACACTGATTGCCACCTCAACAATGCAGGCTGAGTTAATAGCTATTTATGAAGGTGTGTGTGAGGTCCTTTGAATTAAAAACTTTCTGAATGAAACCAAAGTATTAAGTAATATTGCCTCAAAGAAACTTACAGTTTACTATGATAACGAGGCAGCATTGTTCTTTAGTAAAAATAGCAAGAGTTCAATGAATTCCAAGCATATAGACTTGAAGTTCTATAGTGTGAGAAAGAGAGTTAAAAATGGAGAGGTTGAGATTGTTCACATTGATACAGGAAACCAGTTGGCAGATCCCTTCACCAAAGCTCTACCTGTAGCATTGTTCAAGAAGCATTGTTTAAGTCTGGGAGTTTTAGCAGATTTCAATTCTTAGATTCTGTGGGAGCAAAATTTGTAATGAAATTTTTGAGATATGAGTTCTTGACTTCAGTTTAGAAGTTTACTTTTGAAATTTCCTATTTCCTTGTAAGCTTGACAGTTTAAATGAAATACATTGATTCATTTCAAAATTCTATTTTGTCCTATGTTGCTGTATTTAGTTTCTGTAAATCTTTTGTTTACCTTCTGTCGATTTTGATTTATTTAGATGGATATTTGATATACAGATTTTGTTTTGTATATGCATGCCTTAAGTTACAAACACAGATCCATCAGTGTTTAAGCATTGTGTTTGATTTCGAGCTATGCATTGACATAGCATTTTGGTTGGACATGAACATGTGTACTACAATTATAAGTGTACATTTTCACATTGTTCTGATTTCTTTTCACTAGTTCATGTGTTGTATAAGTTTTGATTTGTGAGCTATAACTGGCATGTTTTGTTAAACGTGTTTAGGTTCTTGGTTCTATATCAGAAAATATACAAAGACAGAACTGTTTGGATTTTATGCAAATCTATACTTTAGTGCACACCTCAGCTATTGTATGAGAATGCATTGTTCTGTTGTTATAAACAGTAAGTGACAGTCCAGTGGGAGATTGTTAGATGTTATGGACTCGTCACTAAGCTGTCTGTAGATTCATTAACAACAACAATGTATTTGAGTACTGATAGGAAGTATAGAGGTTCTGCAGTTTCATGTAATCAGGTAAGTGTACATTCCTTATCAGTTTAGAAATCCAATAGATAGCTGTCAGAGTTATCGTAGGTGAAGAAGTATTCTCGATTAGGTAGAAGTATACTGGTGCAATTGTGACTCTGTGATGGACAAGGCACTGCAAGCAGTATATATATGTGAACATAAGTCCCTACAATCACCACAAAGATATCACATTGTGTCCTGCCCCATCTAGGAGTGTAAGTGCAGTGATTTGCAGAAGATTTATTGCTTCAAGGAGTGTTTTTCGAGTTCGAGAGAGATGACTTTCAACAATGATACAACAGGTACATCTTCAATCCCTTTTAGATTAGTTTTGGTTGTTCATAATTGTTGTTTGGTGTACAGTACGTGTTTATGTGTTTGTGCATGATCCAGTAGCTTTAGCATCAGTCTGCAGTTCAAACTAACAATAACAATCAAACGAATATGTAGAGAATCAAATTTGCAACTGATGTCTGATTCAGAAACTCGCTATGTATGGAGACAAAAAAGTCCTCAATAGTTGGATCTGAGTTCATATTGCACTTCCTATCTTCATAACTCATAAGAGCATCTTCAACAATAAAATTAAAGTTATGGCTATTTTTAACTAGAAAAGCTAAATGTGGTTCATCATTTTTTAATTTCAATTGTAGCAATTGTAACTATTCTAAAGTTAAAAAGTTAAATATATAGTATTAAATGTTTTGCTTTAAGTCATTTTCTGTCTCTTTGGTAATTAAATATAGTTATTAATATGGCTAAAAGTTATATTTGACTTTAATTATAGCTACTATGTTAGAGCTAATTTTAGTTAAAAAATATCTAAAATTGAACTTTTAGCTACTCTGTTGGAGATGCATGATTTTCAGAGAATATGGGCGCATGATTTTCAGTAGTTCTAGTAAAATAACGCTTCAGCAGCTCTTATATATTATTTCCAATCTCATCAATCACACCATTGTTTAAGGAAGAGATAAAGCCACAATTGAAACTTGATGAAATTACATGTATTGAAAAAAAAAACATGAATGAAATTACAAAAGATCACAGAGATGATCTGTACTTCTGTAGTGACTGAAAAGCATGAAAGTTCTTGGAAAGTAGATACACTACAATAAGCAAAGAGTCTATAGCTAGCTAGCTCAACAAAGCTAAGATTTGCAGCATCTATTACACACGTACTAAATAGCAACTTCGAATTCATATCCATCATGCTGATTCGAGATTCTTCATTTCTTCATATGTATGTCTTTGACCTAATCTCGATCAGGGTTTGGATATATGCTCACAGATACTCGGAACAAGCTTGGCGTTCCTGCGAAATTGGGAAAACAATAGAGCAGTATATAGTGGTAAGTAGTTGCTCAAATGGTTCACATGCAAGCTATGAACATGCAGATTTTGATACTGAACAGTTCAAGACTTGCACCAATAAAAAAAGAAACAAAAATAAAAAGACATACTCGGTCCCGTGCATTTTCCAGCCAGATATAATGAAAGCTCGAGTTAAAGCGGACCTCCACTTCTGCAGCTCTTCTTTGGTTTACCTATTGCCTTTGCTCATGATACGCAAAAGCTCTGTCGAAGCTAGAAGTGGGTTCTACTCTTCCGTAGAAGACCAACACTGCCGGCTTCTTCTTTTCATCCATGCATTCAAAAATTTGGACAAGATCTTTTAAGCACAATGAATCCCAGGGAAAATCATGAGATATGACTACAACAGAAAGCCCTGACTCGTCAACGGCATTCTATCGGAGAGGATCGCCCTTTTCCTCAGCGGCTACGAAGGCGGAGATTCCTTTCTGTTTCAACCCTGCGTAAAAAGATGGCTGCCAAACCTCTTGTGGTCCGACTCACAAGAACTTAAGAAGACGTCATATTTCGAAGCAGGTTTCGACTGTCTTAATACATCAGTAGCGATTTCCTCAACAAACTTTAGATCATCTCTCATGTTGTAATTTTGTTCAACTAATTGTAAATAAAATTTTAAGTTCTTGATTGACAGACTAATAAATACAAATTACTGAACTAATTAGAACTAGAAATTGGATCAGAAAATTATTCTTAGACACACGATTCCCAGCCAGATAAAGTAGCCGCTTTAGTTATAGCAGACTTCCAGCTCTGCATGCAGTTCTTCAGAGGTTACCCTGCTATCTTGCTCGTGTTTTTCAAAAGCTTCTTTGAAGCTTCCTCTCTGATGATCAACATCAGCAGGCTCTACACCGTAAAAAACAGGCAACACTATCTGCTCCTTTTCCTCCATGCAATCTATGATCCTGGCAAGTTCTTTCAAGCACCATGTAGAATAGGCATAGTTTTTAGAGAAAACTACAACCAAAAACTTGGACATTGTACATATACCTGCCTTATCACCCCACTTAGGGCGTACTTAACGGCTCAATTCCAATTACAACTATATCTCACCGCTAACGTAACAGCATTCACCGGCAAGAAAACTCCAATTTTGATGACCAGCCCGACTCCCATATCGGTAAACACAACACGCACGCACGTGCGAAGAAAGGGTATGCACATATCAGAGAACACTCCAGTAAAAGGGTATGCACACCGATCCCACATCGAAGAAATGGTAGACACCAAAGTCCCAACCACCTATATGTGCCGGTTAACTCAACAATAATGGTATGCATTCAATACTCAATCTTGCAGTTACTCTACTAAATTCACATCCCGTTTCAAACTTAAGCATTGAAAGGTTGAAGGCGGGTCACTCCCGTCTCCCTTTAATCATTGTTGATCTTAGCAGCGGGAACGATCTAGGTGGGAGTAATCGTAGAGCGATATTGAAAGCAAAACAAGCAACAACGACAAGTACTCATGAATCGATAGAGCGACAGCGAGATCAAGTGGATACCCAGTGACAATGATATCAATCCAAAGACAACTCCAGCGATATAACTACTATTGTTTCCATTATATCTAATCTTCTTGTTCGATATTCAATATCCACATAAATATAGAGTATTAACATTGGCGCCGTCTGTGGGAAATACACATTGGAAATTGTTTTCCCAACCACGAAGCTTACAACGAGCGACGAGCATGGATACCAGCCTGACACTCGATATGACACTCGACACCTGGCGAGAACTCCTCCACCAAACACCGGTCATGAATGAGCACATTAGAGAGCCCGAATTCATCCAACGATAAGGGAAGCGACACGTTACACAGGACCGTTATGACGCCGATAACAAAGACAGGCGCATTAGCGACATGGAGCACCGATACGAAGTAGCCATGGAAAAGTGTCTCGAACTAGAAAGAGCCCGAGACTTTGAGCATCAACTATATATGCAATCTGAGGCAAAGTTAAAGGCAGCAGAGCAGCGCCGACTCAATTCAGAGTCAACGGCCGACTCTAAATATATGGAACCCAACGAAGTAATCCGGCAATGGGAAATGGTCATCCTATCACTGCTACAACCTCATCATCTACGAGGAGTTGGGTCACCCCAGAGGCCGGAAAGACTACAACGGAACCTCGAGCCAGAATTAAATAATGTCGCACGCATCCCGTCACTGCCCGTTTGGGCACAACCGCCACCGCCCCCACCACGTGAGATCGCCCCAGCAAAAAATCGGGTTGATGCAGGTATGGCAACAAGGATTGCCGGGCTCGAAGTAATGATACTACAATTATCACAACCCAAGGTGAGTTATCTGGATCGCACACTCCAGGCGATACGTGTTGAACTGTTTTCGACCGATATTATGCGCCAAGGACGACACCCACTGGCCAAAGTCAAGCTTGAACGATATAAGGGAAAAACGGACCCCTCTCTCCACATTGACATCTTCATTTCAGCGACAACCGGCAGAGGATACAATGACGCTACCAATTGTTACTTATTCATGAAAAGCCTCACTGACGAAGCACTCAACTGGCTCTTCAACCTACCTCCGAGATCCATACATTTTTTTCCAGAACTTATTAGAGCTTTCCTAAAGCGATACATAACGTCGGCTAATTGCACGCTAACTTACAATCAACTGCATGTTATTCGGCAGGAACCCTCAGAGGGACTATCCGCGTTCATCTCAAGATGGAACACCGCTATCTCCAATTGCAAAGGCATCACCGACAATTCGGCCTTTTGCGTGCTCAGGAATGCACTACAACCCAGGTCGCTAACGTGGAAACTCAACGAGAACCCATCAATTACCTATAGTGACCTACTCAACCGAGCGAAATCCCACGCCCAACTAGAGTTGCAAACTTTCGGCTCCAACCCCACACCGACACAGCAGGTAAACACATTTACTAACACCACGATAACCAATGTACAGGGCGCGCTTCCCGCACCAGAGCTTGTGCAGGCAACGTCGCCTAAGTATAGAGCTAGACCGCGCGATCAAGATCGACGGGATTGGAAAAATAATAGTCGAAGAGAGAGGGGAAATCAAAGATATCATAACGACAGAGACAACTACAACAACTACAATGGAAAGCGACCGCAGGACGAAAAGAGCGACCGACCCACAACGACATAGCACCACTACCACAACCAGTCTTCAGCATGTTAAACGCTAAATACGCCGACATCCTGGCAGCTCACCCGGAATTATTCACGTTACTGAAGAAATCATATCGGGCAAAAGATTATAGAAATATAGGAAAGTGGTGTAAATTCCATCAAAATGAACCACACGATATAGAGAAATTCTAAGGCATGAAGAAGGCAGTAGAGGCCCAACTAGAAAAAGGAAACATGTCGGAGTTCAAGGCAGGAAGCAACAACCCACCAATGACGGTAGTGGAAAACATTGGAAGCATAAGGAGAACCAACGCCATCAAGGGCGGTAAGTGAAGGATAGAACGAAGAAACGAGCAGGCAGTATGTAGCCTACGGCAAGGACTGACAAAAGCAGCCAAGACTGGATGGGGATCCATCACGTTCTATAAAGCTGAGGAGCAGGATCGACCCCCGGTATTGGAGGACTATCCTTTCCTAGTCAACGCCATCATCGACCTATTCAGCATCGGGATATATCTCATAGACATAGGATCATTTGTCAACGTCATATTTCGGCCTGCATACGAAGCCTTCGAACGACTTCCGTCCAAACTTAACAAGGATCATCACCCGTTAGTCAGCTTCTCTGGCGATCAAATCCAACCGTTAGGAAGTGACTACCTGAGAATCGCCTTAGGACAGGAGGGCCGCAGCGCAAAAACCCATATCAAGTTCCTAGTAGTGGATGCTCCATCATTCTACAACGCCATTATCGGATGTAACACGCTACACAGGATCAACGCTATCATATCGCAGAAGATGTTGACGATGAAATTCCCTACGCCTAGCGGTATATACATCATTAGGGGAACAATGCCCATATTACCAGGTTCAGAAGGAAATGCTAACTATCCAGCACGGGAGGTGTGTCTACTTGCAAAGAACCCGTCAGCGGAAACCCCAGATGACCCAAGGGAGGGATCACTCACGGCTTGGCCCATTGGCGAGGAGTCAACAAAACTCATCCCGATATCAGACGAGCACCCTGAACAAACAGTTAGAATAGGAACCAACCTGGATCCAACAATAAAAACAGCTCTCGTCAACATCCTCAAGGAGTACGGCGATGTATTTTCATAGTCTTACGCCGACATGCCAGGACTATTGACGGACATCGTTTCGCATAAATTAGAAATCTCACCCGACGTCGTACCCAAGAAACAAAGACGAAGGGCTTACAACGAAGAACAGTACGCCGCCATGTAGGAAGAAGTGACCAAGCTCCTCGATATCGGATTCATGAAGAAAGTCCATTACCCGGCATGGGTCTCGAACATTGTCATGGTCAAGATCAGCAACAATAAATGGAGGATGTGTGTCGATTACACCGACGTCAACAAAGCCTGCCCGAAGGACTTCTTTCCATTACCAAGAATTGACCAGCTCGTCAATGCCACCAGCGACCACTAACTCCTGTCAACAATGGATTGTTACTCCGGGTACAATCAAATCAAAATGAACCCAGCAGACACTGAGGCAACGTGTTTTATCACAGACTGGGGACTATACTGTTACAATGCTGCCATTTGGAATGTAGAACGTGGGAGTGACATATCAACGATTCATGACGGAGCTACTGGCCCCATTGGATAACAATACGGTGGTGGTTTATATAGGTGACCTAATAGTCAAGAGCCGATACCGAGAGAACCACGTCAAAAACCTAAAAGCAATTTTGGATATCCTTATTAGCAATGGGATGAGGCTCAACCCGGCGAAATGTATCTTCGGAGTATCAGCGGCTAACTTCTTAGGATATATGGTGAATCAAAGGGGAGTAGAGGCCAACCCGGAGAAGGTCCAAGCCATCCTCAACACAACAAGACCGATAACGAAAAAGGAACTTTAAGCTCTGATCAGTAAACTAGCATCACTAGCTCGATTCATCTTGCGCTATACCGACAAATGTAATTCGTTCTTCAAAGCAATAAGAGTGACGAAGAAAAAAATGGTGGAATGGACTGACAAGTGCGAAGCAGCGTTAGCCGGCATCAAACAGTATCTCGCTCACATCTCATTCCTATCAACTCCTATACTAGGTGAAATTTTATACATTTACTTAGCTATTTAAGTAACCGCTGTCAGCTCTGCTCTCGTTAGGCGAGAAGCGGACACGGAAATGCCAGTGTTTTTTGCAGGCAAGGGACTGGACAAAGCGGAGATAAGGTACCCGGCGTTAGAACAATTGGCCTTAGCGCTTATAGTATCGGCGAGACGCTTAAGACCATACTTCAAATCACACACCATCCATGTTCTGACAGACCAACCAGTCCGACAACTGCTGGCAAGCCCAAACCACTCAGGTAGACTAACCAAATAGGTGATAGAACTCAGCGAGTTCGACATTAAGTATCAACCAAGAAGAGCGGTAAATGGTCAAGCGATAACGGACTTCATAGCAGAACTTACACCAGCATTAGAGGACCAATCACAACCAACAGCCTACATGTCACCCTCTACGGCACCCATACCGCCACTGACACCGGTACAACTATCCCATTGGAACCTATACGTAGACGGATCGCAGACGGCAGTCGCAGCAGGAGCAATCCTAATCGGCCTTGGAAAAACCTACGTCGAGTACGCCCTATGATTCATCTTTCCAGCATCCAACAACGAGGCCGAATACAAAGCTCTCATCACCGGATTGCAGCTCGCCATCGACACGGGGGCCAAAGATGTTAGCATATTCAGCGACTCCTAATTAACGGTAAATCATGTAACTGAGGACTTCGAGGCAAGAGGGGCACAAATGTTGGCATACCTGGGATACGTAAAAGCACTTTTAAGAAAATTCTCTTTTTTCGATATAACTCACATCCCCAGGGAGCAAAACAAGAGGGTTGACGCCCTGACAAGACTAGCAACGACACCATTGATCACAACAAGAGGGCACACAATGGTGGAAACTCTAGAAAATCCAAGCATCTCCAAAAATTTCCAAGAAGTATTCACGTTCACGCTAGCAACACCGCCGGCACAAGAGGAGGATTGGAGAAGGGTCATAATCAACTATTTGGTGGACGGAACGATACCAACGGATCGTATAGAAGCAAGGAAACTCGCTCAACACGTGGCATTCTACAACATGCATAACTGACAATTATACATGAGCAAAAAGGGGTTCCCCGTGCTCAAATGTGTCACGGAGTCAGAAGGGCGCAAGAAACTAGAAGACGTTCATGGCTGCAAGTATGGTAACCATAGCGGACCAAACAACATAATACACAAACTCCTTCACCTTGTTTCTACTATAAAGGAATGATGAAAGACGCAAGAGATATCATAAACCAGTGCCAAATATGCACCCAGTACGCTACTAAGATACATGCCCCGGCAGCGCCAATGTTCGTCATCGTTAGCCCGACATCGTTCGACCTCATCGAGCCACTAAAAGCGTCATCCTGCCAATTCAAATACATTATCGTCTGCATTGACTACCACACGAAATACATCAAAGCGAGACCTACTCACAGCACTCATTCAGCTCTTTAACCTGGCCACAGAGAGCAATCACCTAACCTTCAGCGAAAGACATCCTCGCCTTAAGATCCTTCACCAGCTGCAGCTCCTCTTTTACCTCCAGCTCCAATTGCTTGCTGCGCTTGAAAGAGGCATCCAGGCACTCATCGGCCAGCTTCTTCTTACCCTCCAGGACCTCATACTTTTGTTGCAAGAATTGCCACTCCTCGCTCGTTTTCATTAGCTCCTCATTTTTCTTCAGTAGCTCCTCGCTCACGCGAGCTAGCTCCTCGGAGGAGGCAACTATGGTATGTCGCTGATGGCACATCAGCTAAAGAGCAGCGGTAAAGGACTACAAACACTACTCGGCACCAACAGCGATATCGGCCATAGTATTCACGGCAGGGGGAAGGAGAGCTAGGATCTCGACCGAGTATGGCGGCGGTCCTTCCCAGGTGCTAGATCGAGCAATGACGATGCTACCACCCACGACAATGTTAGGATCACCAGGAGAAGCACCGCCTACTAAAGCATAAGGGGGAGGGTCAAGATCAACAATTTCCCGGGTAGGAGCGCACTCTTCCATATCAATAAACAAAAGGTTATCAATGTCACCTGTTTTGACGGCAGACACGCCAACATCATCAGAAGGCACGACAATAGTAACTTGGGCAGCATCGGTATCATCAACAATATCGATAGGAGCGCCAGAGGCAGTACCATGCTTCTTCAAACTCTTCTAAGGTACATCGACGGCCCCAGGTTTTCTTTTGATCGACATAGGCGGGCAGGAAGACGGCTCGGCAGAGGCAGTAACAATCTTCACCGGTACGTTACTGCCTATACGGTCAGTTTGTGACTCAGGTGGTGGAGGAATATCGATCGGCTCAACAAGAGTAAGGCTCCTACCGGAACGGACATCTAGGTTGATCCTCATGGCGGTAGCCGCTTCGTCCGCGAGCTCGGCAATAAGGTCGTCGATATCACCATATGAGTTGTTCATCTTTCTATCTCGCTTTTGGTTCTTATAGCCAACTACAAGTACATAAGCAAAAATGATCAGCACTATAGGAACACAACAACAACGGAATAAAACCAAACATGCAACAATATGAAAGCAAGACGGGAAAAAGGAAATAAGACAGGCGGCATACTGGGCGTCTTCACGAGACCGGTCATCTCTATAATGCGGTAGTCAGCAAGAAGGTACACGCTCTTAAATTTTTCACTAAAACCCTTCTCAATCCTATGACATTGCTGCTTTTCAGCAGCAGACAAGGCGTACTGGCGGGTAACTACAAAATATGGGACGAATAAGAAAAGAAAGAATTCCATAATGCCATGTAAGACACACAAAAAAAGGCGGAAAAGAACACCAAGATAAGCAGTCACCTCGGGCTCAAAAACGGCTGGGAACGCGACTGTTCGCAAATGTGGACCACCCACTAGCCAAAAAGTGCTCACCCTTCCAATCCGGGAACGAGCTCGCAAAGTATGAAAAACCAAGAGAACTTCTACGTTGTTGTCGAAGCGAGAGCGTCCCACTACACCCCTTCTTGGTTGAATACGCAACATCAAAGTAAAGTAGCACTTCGTTGTGGGTAGGATAATCCAAACCAGTGAGCTTCCACAGTGCAAACAATGTATTCAGAACCTGGAGCATCAGCGGCAAAACTTGACCCACCGCGTAGTTGAGATCCCCAAAGATATACTCATGGAAGGGGTGGAGCGGGAGACACATACCATAGCGCATCTGAGCTCGGTCCAGGGTGATGAAACCCTTGGGCGGCCTCAAAAACATTTCACTTTTCCCCAACGGCCTGAGCACAACGCCCTCGCCTACCTGAAACTCAGACTTCATTTTTGCCAACTCTACTTCCGACAGCGACTTGGAGGGTTCATCAACCTCTTGACCATCCCTCAAAATCCACAACAACGGCCTGTCCAATCCTAGTCGCTGAGAACCGAAACCAGCGAGCGTTGGTGTCACCTCCTCAACAACATCAACATCGGGCTGGGAAGAGGAAGCCATGTCACATGCGAAACAGTCACGGATAAGGTCAAGCCTAACAGTTCATTGATATTGGATCCCCAATCCGCAAGCGGCTTCCCAAGCAACATACCCAACCTCCCAACACCGATAACGCGGCGAAACGAATAAAGCAATATTAAGCCAGCACTACGCACACCTAGACACACATCAACACAGCGATATTTAGGTCCGGGGATTGGTCCCGGTCCCGGACATAACATGGCCCAACAATAAAAAGAAAAACGCCCAGAAAACCTATGGGGCATTACCGGCGCCGCAAGACACTCCCAACCACGCAACCAACGACAACCACGTTACGAAATTACGAAAATACAAAGCAACATTAAAGCAAACCAAAGAACCCAGAAATTGCAAAACAAAAGCCCCAAAAGTGGAAAATAGCAAAACTTACCACGGCAAAAGGTGAAAAAACAAGCGGCAACAGAGTTTACCTGATAAAAAAGACAGCTGAAAAGAGGAGAACTAGCGACGGAACACGACAAGGAAGAAATCACGGCACGGAGGAGGCACAGCAATACTGATGAGCTTTCTCTCTCTTTCAAAGAAAATAGCCCAAGTTTAGATGAAACTAAAAGTGTGGAAAGGAAGTGAAGGCAAGAGTTTAAATATGACAAGATCGGCGAGATAGCGACCGTTGAAAAGGACACGTTGATTCGACAGATGATCACGTGTGTCGTATGACGTCACTAGAAACAGAAGAGTCTGGAACGAGATCTGGTATGCATCGTTTCAAACAATCACGACCTTCAAGGTACAGGCAATGATCACACTTTATAGCTATGATGAGACGTTTGGGTGCTTCGAGACACCGTACGACAACACGTGGCAACCTAAGATTTGGCAGCATTTAATGAGCTCAGTAAGTAGTTACACCTACCACACCGGCTAAAAAAGAACAGTTAAAGTATGATATCGCCGCTCAATAAAGATTTCGCCACCACTGGTACATAAATTCTGCCGTCTTGGATCCTGCCACAATACTATCTCGCTCCTGAAATACTCTTCATCACAAATATTCTATCTTCATTACCAGTCTACGTGCTACAAATTCCCTTAGAGGAACGGGCTCGGGAACTTAAGGGTTACCAATTCAAACGAGTTCCCCCTACCGTAGCACCCCCAACGGTTTAAGCTACCGGCTGCAGAGAAAAACAGCTACCGACTTGGGCAAGATCGAGTGTTTGAGCGCCATCGAGCGACTCCCTCGATCGGTGCAATGTAGTCGCTCATTTGTACCCCCTGCACTGGCTAATTCGTATATGTCAGTCAGCCGGGAAGGACCTCATTGGGAGTGGGCCTACTAGGTTAAACTGTTACTCGAGGGAACCCGATATGAATTCATGCCTCTATCGGGAAGACACTTTGTTACCATTACTCGTTCTATCTCGGTAGACGGTGAATTAGCTACTCACCGATCTTGCCGCTAACCAACTATCAGATACCGCTCGTTTACACATTTGCAGGTACATATCTCGCCAAGCATCACAACCTTGGTTGCCGAATTGGGGGATTGTATGGTATGATACCCGACTCTAACAAGGTAATATCGTCGTTAAGTACATACAGGTGATTTCGCTGGTATCATTTCTTATAACTCACCAATCAAGGTTGATCCCCTTGGCTAAGCGAGTTGGGGGACTTGTACATATACGTGGCTTATCACCCCACTTAGGACGTACTTAACGGCTCAATTCCAATTACAACTATATCTCACCGTTAACGTAACAGCATCCACCGGCAAGGAAACTCCAACTTCAATGACCAGCCCGACTCCCATATCGGTAAAGACAACACGCACACACGCACGAAGCAAAGCACCGATCAGAGAACACTCCAGTAAAAGGGTATGCACACCGATCCCACATCAAAGAAATGGTAGACACCCAAGCCCCAACCACCTATATGTGCCGGTTAGCTCAACAATAATTGTACTCATTCAATACTCAATCTCGTTGTTACTCTACTAAATTCACAACCCGTTTCTAACTTAAGTATCAGAAGGTTGAAGGCGGGTCACTCCCGTCTCTCCTTGACCTTTGTCGATCTTAGCAGCGGGAACGATCTAGGTGGAAGTAATCATAGAGCGATATTGAAAGCAAAAAAAGTAACAGCGACAAGTACTCATGAATCGATAGAGCGACAGCGAGATCAAGTGGATACTCAACAACAACGAAATCAAGTGAATACTCAGTGACAACGATATCAATCCAAAGATAACTTCAGCTATATAACTACTATTGTCTAATCTTCTTGTTCGTTATTCAATATCAACAGCGATATAGAGTATTAACAGACATGTCAATAACCTTAAACGTACAGCTTCAAAATCTTAGCGCCTTTTTCAAGACCTTCAGAGTCTATAAAGGTGCGGATTGTCTTCCGTTGCAAAGCTGCATGAAGATGGACGGCAAAGATCCTGCGAATGGCTGGTCCTCTGAAACTCAAGAAGACTTCGTGGTCGTACTGTCAGCCACAACATCCATTTTGATTTTGTGATAAAACGAGCGATGCCAAATTTGAAATTACAACTCAAGGACCTTTATCGAGAGGTGAGGCTCCCATTCTCTGTGAATAAAGAAAAGAAAGAGGAATAAAAGAACGATGCTATGTTCTTCCCTTTTCTTGTTTTCGGCTCTGTCCCTCTCAATAGTACCTCTTGAACGTACTTTGACCCATCAACTTGTGTATAAAAATCGTCTAGTGTGAGTAAAAAATGTATCGATGGTACCGTATAATTTCCTAACACACGACACAACAAGACGAGACCGGATCAATGCATGGTACCAGATCAAGTCTCTCACTTTCAGGTAGTTGCAGAGCTCATATATATATGTGTATATATACGATCATTCTATTAAGGTACATCTATTTTTAGTCATTTTCACGTATAGAGCATTACACAAACTTTTCGATCATATTTTAACATCTTTACCGTCTAATTATTAGATCTATATGAGTAGATAATTCCTGTAAATTTTCAGTCAAAATGGTGATCGTTAAAGTATCAAACTAGGTTAAATCAAGGGACGGACCAAATCTGTCAAACCTGAATTGTTCATACTTATAAACTTCAACTGCAGTTTTGAATACCTTAACGATCACCATTTTGGCTGAAAATTTACAGGGTTTGATCTATACATTAGGATCTAAGATCTAAACGGTGGAGATGGTAAAATATGATCGAAAAGTTAGTATAATACTCCATACCTGAAAATGACCAAAAATATAGACCTTAATAAAAGGGTGCAATATATATATATATGTGTGTGTGTTGTTTATATACTACGTACGTATTATATATGGCATCTTAGTGTGTATACTATGGTGACATTTTCAACTGTCCTCAAGATCGAGTCAAGATAGTGAAATTAAGTTGCAATAACGATATCTCACCATGGCGTCTACAGCTAGCTTTAACGTCGGTTGGTGCAAGCAAAGGTCGCGGGGAAATGAGATCCTTCATGGCTTGGCTTGATGATTTATTCTAATCTTCCATTGTTGTGGCACTGGAAATTTTGCATGCACAACTTAGCATCTGATTTCATATAAAAGATCTAAATATTCCTCAAAACTCAAGAATAAATTTTTTAATTTTTGCAGATTGAAATATTCTCATTAACCAATTAATTGGGTAAAAAAATCAACCTACCCTTATTTTAATTAATGAATTATTCAATACCATTACTCCCTCATAACCTATCCATTGATCATTGACAGTTGACCGACAGCATTGACCAGTGACCGGATTCCAACAACTTTGGCCGAATTTCGACAACCAATGACCAAATTCCAACAACTTTGACCATTAATCGTTGACCCTAAACTGATACTCCGTTGACATTCATCTGATACTTTGAAGTTGGTTCAATTGATATTCTAAATGAACATCTGATACTCAGTTGACGTTTAATTGATACTCAGTTGAAGTTGATTTAACTGATACTCAGTTGAGGGTCAACTGATACACAGTTTAGGGTAACATGATACACAATTTAACATCTGCAACCACTTTTGGCACCTCTTTCGACTTAGATAACATAAATCATAATACTCTACAACCACTTTAACATACAAATTGAGCTACATTCTCATAAACTATTACCAACAATAAGATACATAAGAATAAAGAAAAAAAATCATATCAAATACATAATGATGCATTAGAATACCAATAACTTCATCCAAATCACGCTTTTCCTCTTCCATTTCTCCAAAATTTTATTCACGACCGCTCCATTTTAGCTTATATTCAGCACCCTTGTTGGGTGAATAAGGATGAAGTGATTCCGCCACTCGCACCAAAAGCAAAAACAACACAATGCACAAGAATGAAGCAGTAATTCTCTTGTGCACCAACCACCACCAAGCATCATCATTTTCAGCATTCTCCTCTTCTTCTTTGATTTTCTTTACTTTCCTTTCTGAACTCTTCTTCATTAGATTAGTATTTCAACAGGTCTATACCCAAAAGAGACAAAAACCCGCGATCAACAACACTAATTTGAACAAATTAATTACAAGAGAAATTAACATATCCAGTACTATCGATTAATAACACTGAAAAGCTTATAAAGCATGAAGCTTCCTTTGTTTGTGCAATTTTCAACACAGATGCTACTCAACTGTTGAGCTCTCTGACCCCCCCACTCATAATCATAGATTAAAGCAAGATACAACTAGCATAACTAATATCTCATCAGTTTTGGAATCAGCACGCACAGTCAAACAACACTCTAATTTACTATCTAACAAAGAGCATTTATTGTTCAATTCACTGTTTAAAGGGAGTGTTTTTGTCCTGAAAAAATCAGCTCCTTAACAGCCTCTTTTCCTCTCTCGATCAAAATCTGAAACCCACTCTTCTCCTCATCAAAAGTCAACTCTGTTTTTTCCTCTCCATCTCTGCATCTCTATCTCCATCTTGGACTGCAATCTCACTCACAGACTATCTTCAAGCCTAACTCATACATCTTTCCTCTTGGCTGAATCACAACCAAGGTCCCAGTCACAAGTACCTCCCGAGCCACGCCAAGTCCCTCACCTCTTTCCTCCCTCGCTTCCAATCCAAGCTCTTTGACGTCATCGTCTTCCTCAAAAATCCTACCTCCTTTCAAGACGAAGACACCGCTCACAACCGCCTCTGGTGCATCTTCTGCGAATTCGACATCGACGAGCGAGATAGGTCCTTCGCCTGGTAAGCCACTTTCTTAGTTCTCAATGCTAAATTTGTCTAATTAGGTTTGGAAGTCGTGTTTATTAATCAAATTAGGAACCATTGCTGTATATATTAAGCTATTGGCATCCGAATTAGTGTGTTTTGGGAATTCATCTTGAAACTGAATTCATCTTATGTTTGGGTAAATCATGATTATGGGTTTTCAACTATTGGTTGCATCAAATGAAATTGACCGATGGTATGTCAGAGCATTAAGTCATATGGGTTTTAAACTATTGAATTTAGGTGGTATATTACCGATGTAGAAATTGACCAAAATTATAATCTTTGGGAACATTCCGACTCGGTCCAGAGACAACAGAGATTGGTGAAGATCATGCATGGTTTCTAAAATATATATCTTCCAGCCACTTCTGATTTTGTCTCTTCTATGTTTTGACCAAGGAAGATCGATGTTGGTTTAGATTAGTATTAGATGATCTTACATACGTACGTAGTTGCTGGAATGTTTGCTTGGGAGACTAAGAGCTAATTTTTGTTTTTTGTTACTGTATAGTCTTTATATATGTGTTTTCCTTCAACTTAGCTTGGGAGACTTTCAAATAGCTGTATTCTCTAATCGATTAGCACAAAGTAGCTAATTGATTTCGTCAATCGATCCCCTGTACTTCGGCCCTCTTCTCTTTATTCACTATAAGGACATACATCCTGCAACGTAGGGCTTTCACTCTCGACCTTTCGCCGATCATTTCTTTGGATAAGCTCCCTGGCTCTGGATTGATCTTGAATCGATAACTCAACTCTCTCGAGATCTCGCGGTTAGTTTGATTTCGTTTTCCTTCGATCCATTTATTTCCTTCGATAGATTTGAGGTTTTTGTCTAACTTTTATGTATTGGGGTATGGTTTTGTGTTGGGTTTCAGTTTTGTATTGCCTATACCTGTTTTCACTCTTGCTTTCTTGCCTTTTGATTGATTTTGTGATTCTATTACTTTATGCTTTTGGTTTGGGATGGTTAATTTTTGGTTTGGAATCGGTCTCTCCTATTGTTTGACTGAAAGATTATCTTCATCAATGTCAACATCATGTCATGTAATTATCTTCCATTTCCAGGTTTTTCCCGGATGGCATAATGATTATAATATAAATTACAGTTTTCTATCACAAAGCAGTTTTTCATAGAACATTGGATGCTTGGGATGACTTTGATAGACTCCACTATATATTGGTGGATGAGCACATGAGAATTCTTTTGGGTGCAAGTTCAATGAATCAGTCTATTGAATGCCTTACCTAGCTGTTTCACCCTACACACTAGCGCTTCACTTAAAGCTGCAAGGATAGACTCTTTGGTTTATCATACAGATTGTTCAAGGACAATACACCAGTTGCATTTGTCAAAAAATCCATCAACTATTACAGCATCATCCATTCCAGAAATCAGCCTACATATTGCAATAAGAATCAATAACTTATATACAAGTCACTTTCTAGACTACAGAATTTAAGAACTGTAATGATCAAGTACATTTGCAATGTTTGTAGTTCCTTAAAATAAGAGACGGGGGAGGATAAAGGTTTTTGTGCTGTTTGCATTTCTAAGTAGTCACAAGTTTGGCAAGCTACTTTGCCGGGCAGTTGCATGTTTTGTTCTTCTTTTTGATATATCATAAATAATATATAATGATTATAATGGGAATAACTGCATTACTCATTAGCCATTTCCCTCTCAAAAACTTCTGGTGTGAACCTGGTATCAATTTAACACTCATATATCCTTGCGAGTTTTGGAAATGTACCATTGAATAACACATCAATCATCCATCGACAGATAATAAGTATTTAAGGTTTGTTAAATTCGTGTTGGATTTGTGAAATTGGATTATTTTTGTGATATGGGATTGTGGTTTGTGAATTGGGTGCGGAGAAAATCACTCAGACGTTGGAGATTTTTGTGTATTTGAGGTTTGGGGTATTTTGCTGATTATGTACAGGCTGGATTTAGTTTATTTTTTGTTTTAGTTTATTTTTTGATTGTGAGCCGGTGTATAGCTCTGCTATATTTAAAGGTATATTGGATTCAATCACCTTTAGTTGAACCTGTGTGTTTGTGTTCCATTCACTTATGTGTTTGAGTGGATTGTTGGTGGTGGTGGACTAATTTTCACTTTCGCTTGGTGGTGGTGGCACTTGAATATGTCTATTTGATTTCTCTGCTTTGCTTTGTGTTAACATTCTAATATATTTTGCAGTGCTTTCATTTGGGTTTTAGAAGCACCTGGATTGTCAGAAAATCTAGAAGACCAACCCTTTCTCCCTCACAGGTTTGGATCCATCAGCTCTCCTCATTTATCTGGACTACCCATAAAAATAACAAAAATTTATTTAGTTATTGTGGAGGAGCTTTTTGGTTAGCCATGGTGCATAAATTTGAGAAAGGGAAGAACCCGGTTCAAAAGTTAGAAATTTTCTGTAAAATATGTTGTTTGTAGTTGTTGTGATAATCGTCTCTTTATTTAATGTTGAATTAGTACAATGTATAGTTCTCATGGTTAGGTAGATTTCACGTTTAGGAAATGAGAGTGGAGTCAGAGTTACCAAGATTGAGATTGTTGTTTAGTTTTGGAGTGGAGGTAGTGATTTTTGTGGCTATGCAAGAGTTATGATCGGAAGTTCGATAATTTATAAGAGAAGTCTATTTTAAGCTTATGAATTTAGAAATGGTTGATAATTTTGAATAGCCATATGTGTGTTTGTGTGTTTCCCATCATTTTGTTGGCTGCCCAATTTGGTTCAAGGCCTTTGAAGCTCAATTTGGTTGCCTTTGAAGCTGAAAGCATCTATTTCAACAATATACTGGACATGTCTTCTAGTTTAGTAAAAGTGGCTACTCTTACTAATGTGGGGAACTTTCACCGATTATGACTGTGGTTGTTTCAATTGCACTGGAAAGTACGTCTAGATTTCAAATAGAAGAGTGCTTATGTGTAGTTACTATTGATCCTGCATTGCTTTTTCATTTTACTTAATTGGTTCCATTGAAGAGGGTTTCTTATAAGAAACACATGTTTCTGATTCTACCTATTCTGGGTTTGGTAGATTTTGAGTGCTTCTACTGATTTTTGATTTGGTTTTTGAAGAATTTTCGTCTCTCTCATCAATTTCGTGGATCCAGTTCATCGTTGCTTTTGTCACCGCAGATCTTAAGACTCCCGACCAAGGTAAGATCCATTTCGATTTCAGTTGAATGATAGTTAAGTTATGGTTAATTTGGATATTATTGTGTTTTGGATATGACTACTACATTTGATTAACTTATATTTGGGTTGAGTTTATCTGAGAATAACCTGGAAAGGGGATGAAATCGAAATGGCCTTAACTATCATGTTTTGGAGGCTTTGACCCTAGCGAGTCTTACATTATTTATAGGTACTCTGTGACATACTGATAAGAACTCTGTTCTATTCATGCTTAATTTAAAATTCTCTCCATCGTCAATTTTCACATCCGCTATATTTTTTTTTTGGAGAATTCCTATATAACTTATCCAAACACTTTAACAAGCTTGCAATTAACTTATGTACTCTCTGATAATTGTACCTCTCAACTGGTCATGTATACTCAGCTTTTTTTGGGTTAATTAAGTTGGATCGTGGTTGCAAATGGGATAGAGAAACAGCCTTCATATTTTCAACGAAAAAAGTACAGAGGGTTATTTGGGATTATGTCTTCTACCCATTCTTCACAATTTATCTATCTCTCTTCTGTTAATTGTCCTTCTGAGAATTCTATACGAGATATATGACAATTATCCCTTGCTATATCAATATGACTGTTTTAGTGGTGAAAGACCAAATATCCTCTCTATATTTTAAGTACTCTGGCATCTACGCTTTTCCTGCACGCGCGGTAGGAATCTTGGCTACAGTTTCTAGAACTTCATATTTGGTTTTTCAATGATTTTGAATTTAAATGAGTGAACACTGCATCTTGCATGTGGATTTTCTATAATTAAGATGTTTTTTTAGGTGTCTTATGTATGTAGATGATTCATATTAAATAAGACCGGGATGGAGTGGATATGAGAGGACTATATACAACTTTGAAGCCAGTGAGGATGGGTGTTCTATAAATTAAGATTCATTTGAAGAAAATGAGTGAGAGAAGATGAAGCTATATACAGACATTGTCACATACCTGGTTAGATGTCTAATGATGGTGTGAAAGTACATGTGAAATGGTTTGATAAAGTGTATTGCGCATATCGAAATTCAAATTTACAAAGAGAATGAGGCAAATATTTCATTCATAGTATAGATTAGTGAAGAAATTAGGCCAAGAATATCTTGGAGATTTGAACAAAACATATTATGGAAATTATATCAACATAGCTAATGCAGTGGACGGGTGTATCTAATCTATTGCGGTGGTATCAAAGATATATCATCTTGATTGGGGTAAATATGGCTATTATTTATTGGGCTTAATGATATTGTCCCACACCATCACCGGTATTAGAAATATATCATCTCATACTATTGCAGTGGACAATATATTTTTGCATCTTGGCCTTATTATTACTTCATGTACAAGAAATTAGGCACCCATTCAAATGGTGATGCTTCATGGTATAAAAAACTAGGCCAGTAATCAAGTGCATGTATTATTTACTATTCACCAAGTTACAAATCTTTTGCATACTTCATGTTTAGTTCTTACCTAAATATGCTTAAGCTACAAATCCACCAAATTTTCTACCCAATAATGGAAATTTTCCGTATTCAATAATACACGAACTCGCACTGGGCATGTGATTTTCCTTCCTACACTACCTTAGTTGTTTGATTCATGATTGTTGAATATCAAATTAGCACTGCAATCTAGGCTCGCATATGTTCTTGCTGATGTGTATTTTATTTTGATTTTGTTACTCTTTATGGCCCATTTTTGTTGCAGGTTCTATTTTGTTTGTGGAGACTATTGTACGTAAAAAGGTGCGCCTCTTTTGCATATATTTTTATTGATCACCGATATTTGTGAGATAGTTCAGACGATGTCTTATCGGTTTAAGGGTGTCGTTACAATATGATTTAGAGGGTTGTGTTATATATAAAAGTTAATGTGAATAAGAAGAATAGTAATTGTTTTCAAACTGATTAGAATTGGCAACTCTTCAATCTAACGTTCATTGGATTATCATCCATCTTTGTATGTACAGTTTTGCTAAGGTAAGTTACGATTATTTATTTTAATTTTTTAAAAATGAAAGCTGTAGACCTAAGATTGATAAAGTGTGTGATTTTGAAATCAGAGCCTAACTTTGTTTGTTGTGTTCGTCGTTTTTCATATCTCTGTGTCTCATTCAAACTGTGTTCGATTTGATGTAAGTTACGTGTATTTGGAATATGCATTTTACCTTTCATAGTGTTAGGTTGTGAGTTCTTTACACTCCAATCCTGTTTATTTAGTCAACTATCTAAAGCTTTTCTCTGCGATGGCATTTATGGAGGGTGTGTCAAAAAAATTATACATAGCCTTTTGTTTTATTATTAGAATTGACTACTCAATGATAGACATGAATTCAAAACTATGTCATGTTTGCTTAGTGTAATCTTGATATTAGATTTTGGACAAATATGACATATTTAGATATTATAAATTCATAGAGAAGTATAAGATTGTGAAAGAAATTAGTTTGAACAATAGATCGCCGAGAAAGAGAGGAACAAGAAAAATGTGGAATTACAAAATGTGAGTTCTATTAGCTAGGATTTGATTATAGAATGGTCATATAATTAAACTTTTGTGTTCTTTTGTATACAGTTACCGCTAATATTATGAATATTGTTCTTTTGTATGCATGAGATGTATCTCCAGTTTGAAATTTTTAGGTTATCGTAGATGTCATGATGTACATATATATGTATTGAAATTATATATTATGATAATCATTTCTAAGGAGTATATAGGATGCAAAACTTATAGAAGATTGAATACGGCGAAATGTAATATTTCGTAGTTTAATTGTATTATAAAGGGTTGTGTTTATCCGTTGCTTAGATCATTCGATTGTGTGATTTTTATGTGGTTTATTCTTGCTACTGTACTATTTTTATTCAAGTTATTTGTGAATATAATGCATGTAAAACTATTCTGATTATACATGTTTTAGCTCTTAATCTTTTTGTTATATTTTGTAGGATTCGCAGATTATATGCAAAAGATATTACATTGTATCATCGTGCTATTGTTTCTCTGGGAATTGTTGTGGTTTCTTTCAGTTAGTCATCAACATTCAGGTATGTAATTATGTGATTTATGTTGTTTTGTATATTTGTGCATAATGTATCATTAAAAAGAACAGGAAAAAAACTATTTGTTGATTTTAAATAATAAATGCTAAATTACTAATATGTAATCGTGGTGACTAGGTTATTAGTTTTACATGTTATACCGTCAAAAGATAAATTTGTTTTTGGTTTCTCATGTTTATTCATATGTTATAATACTCAAGGAATTACTTTGTTTGTGATTGTTGCAAATTATCTATATTTATTTATGTCATTGATATTCATTGTTGCACATCTTTTTTGTTTACTTTTTAATTTTTATTTTTAGGTATGCCGCGCAAAAGGAATTATAGCTGCGTAAACAAAGGGACAGTACCAGGAACACCGCTAGGGTATCCTACAGGAAGTGCATCACAGAATCACTATTTGACCAAAAGACAACGATTTTTCCAATCTGGCGAATGCTCGACAATCCCAGAGACAACAACACAAAATCGCATAGCAACAAGTGATTTGTTTAGAGATGATGAAAATGTTGTTGATCAATACATATCAGGTAGTGGGACTTGCTGGAATTTATTTATTTTGTGAAGTAGTTCTTGCTAAATTGCTTTCATAATGATATCATAGTATATTTTCTATTTTCGATAAATTATAAGTTTAGTATTTAACACTACATATTTGAATATGAAGGTGCAAGTACATCGCATAATGTGTCTATTGAAGACATGAGAGACGGCACAGACGACGATGATAATAATACTATAAGAGGTAATTATATACATATATTAGTTTTAGAGTAGTTTAATATTTCACACAAAAAATTCATCAAAATAACAATTCTTTTTTTAATATTAATTGATGAAATGTAGGTGTTCGTGCAACTTTTTCTGGTCAGGCATCGTATCAAAAAACCCGTCAAGGTGAAATATATATCCATTGCCTATTTTCAATTAATACAAAATCATGTATTTTTCTAACACAATTTTGAACAATTGTTATTGCAGGTATGGTTGCAAACTATCATGACTTTGGGGATGATTCTTACACATGCAATTATTGCGGTGCTTGCTTTTGGTCATATGAATCTATCAAACAAAAAATCAAAAATCAAATCATATATACAAATTGCTGTCAAAAGGGACAAGTTAAACTTCCATTGACAAATTCTATTCCAATTATTCTTGAACGATTATTAAATCCTGCCAATGGTCGAGAAAGTATACTATTTCGTGAAAATATCCGAGTTTACAATTCAATGTTTGCTTTTACTTCTGTGGGTGCAAAAATTGATTATACTATAAATAATGGAACAACTCCACATGTATTTAAAATATGCGGGCAAGTGCATCATTTAATGGGATCTGTGTTACCTACCGGAGGTGAATGTCCTAAGTATGCTCAATTATATGTGTACGACACTGCTAATGAAATTTCAAATCGTATTAATGCCGTTGATCCAAATAATGCAAATAAAAAAATCAAAGTTGATGTTGTTGAAAAATTAGTGCACATGCTTGATGAATGTAATGAATTAACAAAAGAATTTCGAACAGTTAAGAATAATTTTGAAAATGGTTCATTACCTGACTTTTGTATGACTGTGCTTGATCGACAACCAACTGATAGTAAACAATATGAATTACCAACTACTTCAGAAATTGGCGGTTTGATAGTCGGTGACATTGGAGAATTTAATTCAAACAGAGATATCATTGTTCAATCAAATAATGGAGAACTAAAACGTATCTCAAAAATACATCCAAAGTTAATGTCATTACAGTATCCATTGCTTTTTCCATATGGGGAAGATGGATTTAAAATAAATACGTTATTGCAACCAATTGATGGAAAAAATTACGACAAAAAAAGAAAAGTTACGATGGCAAAATTTGTTTGCTACCAAATTCATGATAGAATCAATCATTCAAATGCTTTGTTAAAAGGTGGAAGATTATTTCAACAATGCTTAGTCGATACATATGCTACTGTTGAGGAGAATCGTTTGGAATATATAAGAAATAATCAACCAAAATTAAGATGTGAAAAATGGAATCAAATTTCTACTTTTGTTTCAAATGGAATATATTACCCAGAGTTCAGAGGTAGGAAAAACAATATTTCTTCCAGGTTCTCATACTGGCAGTCCTAGGGATATGATAAATAATTATCATGATGCAATGGCAATTTGTAGACAATATGACAACCCAGACTTATTCATAACATTCACTTGCAATGTCAAATGGCCAGAAATTTTGAGATATTTTGAAAAAAATTATGGGTACAAACCAGAAGATAGACCAGATATTGTTTCAAGAATTTTTAAAATAAAATTAGATGATATGGTTGCTTATATTAAATCTGGAGAGCCGTTTGGATATATTGATGCACATGTTTATACAATTGAATTTCAGAAACGAGGGTTGCCTCATGCTCATTTACTAATTTGGCTTCAAAAACCATACAAATGTTATACAGCAATTGATATAGATTCTATTATTTCGGCTGAATTACCAGATAAAAACGTTGCTCCAGAACTTTTTGAAATCGTTAGTCAATTTATGATTCATGGTCCTTGCGGACAAATTAATCCAAAGTCTCCATGCATGCGAGATGGAACATGTACAAAAAATTTTCCAAAACCATACAATTCTAGCTCTATATTTCAAGCAATTAAAGCTCCTCAATATAGACGACGTGATGATGATTCAAAGTTTATAGTTAAAAATGGAATGCATATTTGTAATAATTTTGTTGTTCCATATAATCCTAATTTGTTATTGAGATATAATGCTCATATAAATGTGGAATCGTGTTCTCAATCTATGTTAATAAAATATTTATTCAAATATATAAATAAAGGTCCAGATAGAGCTCGAGTATTGATTCGTGATAATATAAACGATGAAATCCAAAATTATTTAAATTGTCGATATTTAACTCCTCATGAATCTGTATGGCGATTATTTGAATTCTCAATTCATTCTAGATTTCCTGCGGTTATATATTTAAAAATCCATTTACCTTCCGAACAAAGTGTGTTTTTTGATGAAGGGGGTTCCCTTGAACGAGTCTTGGAAAATCCAAATGTCGAATCTACGATGCTTACTGCTTGGTTTGATGCAAATATTACTTATAATAAAGCAAAAAAATTGACTTATGCTCAATTTCCAACTAAATTTGTATGGGCAGATAAAGCTTGGACTCCAAGAAAAAAATTGATTCAAACTATTGGTAGAATTGCATATGTGCCACCAACGGTGGGGGAATTGTATTACCTTAGAATACTATTAAATATTCAAAAGGGGTGTTGCAATTTTGATGAAATAAAAACAATTAATGGAATTACATATTCAACTTTTCGAGAAGCATGTCGAGCATTGGGATTGTTAGATGATGATAAAGAATGGGTTGATGCACTGGTTGAATCTTCATTGACCGCAACCTCTTCTCAAATTCGAGAATTATTTGTTACTATTATTCTTTTTTGTAACGTCTCAGATCCACAAGCTTTGTTTAATGCGCATTGGATCAGCATGTCTGATGATATTGTACACAAAATTCAATTGGAATTTAATATGCCCAATCTTACAGTACCGGAACCTGAATTGAAAAATATTGTTTTACACGAACTTGAAAAACTATTCAATATGTCTGGAAGTTCATTAGAAAATCATCAATTACCAATGCCACAAACACAAAACATACATCAATTCAACAAGCTAATGAGAGAAGAACTAGATTACGATTGTGAAACACTTAAACAAGAACATTCTGATCTCATTATGAAATTAAATAGTTGTCAGAAAATCATATACGATGAGGTGATCGAAGCTGTTGAACAAAAGAACTCAAAATCATTTTTTGTTTATGGCAGTGGAGGAACTGGAAAAACTTTTTTGTGGAATACTATAATTTCTAAACTGAGATCCGAAGGAAAAATTGTTTTAGCTGTCGCATCATCGGGTGTTGCTTCATTATTACTTCCAAAAGGCAGAACCGCACATTCACGATTTAAAATAAAGCCAATTATAGATAAAGATTTATCATGTTCAATAAATAAAAGGACTCATCTTGCAGAATTAATTGAAAAGACCGAATTAATTATTTGGGATGAAGCTCCTATGTGTCATAAATATTGTATTGAATCATTGGATAAAACTCTACGTGATATTTTGTCAAAAGACTCCAACGATCCAAAAAAGCAAATACCATTTGGAGGTAAATCTATTTTATTTGGTGGAGATTTTAAACAAACTTTACCAGTCATACAAGGTGGAAGTAAAGAACAAATCATTGAAGCTTCGTTAAATAATTCATATCTATGGCGTTCACTTAAAGTTTTCCGTTTAACAGAAAACATGAGATTATCAACAGTCGGTTTAACAAGCATTGAAAAAGAAGAAATTAAAAATTTTGCAGAGTGGATGGTACAAATTGGAGAAGGTCAGTTACAATCAACTTTTCCCACAGACAATCCTGATATATCTTGGATTGATATTCCTAAAGATTTACTTACTGATTCAACAGTTGATCCTATAGAGTCAATTTTTACAGCTACTTATCCAAACTTTGAAAGTAAATACAATGATACCAATTATTTAAGAGAACGGGCTATTGTCACGCCCAAAAATGTAACTGTTCATGAAATAAATAAATATGCAATTAATTTACTACCTGGGAATAAAAGAATGTATTATAGTTCTGATTCAATTTCGTTCAGTTCAGGATCCAACAATAATAATAGTGCTTTATATCCTGTAGAATTTTTAAACAAGCTTGACTTCAGTGGATTGCCTACACATGAGATTATTTTGAAAATTGGTATGCCTATAATGTTATTAAGAAATTTAAATCAAATACGTGGTTTGTGTAACGGCACAAGATTGATAGTAACAAATTTATTTGATAAACTTATAGAAGCAAAAATACTAACAGGAACCAATATTGGTGAAAAAGTTTATATTCCAAGAATCGTGCTAATCCCCAGTGATACGAAATGGCCATTTACATTTAAAAGACGTCAATTTCCTGTGAGACCCTGTTATGCAATGACAATTAACAAAAGTCAAGGACAATCATTAAACCAAGTTGGAATATATTTGTCGGATCCAATCTTTACTCATGGACAATTGTATGTTGCGTTATCGAGAGTAACATCAAAAAAAGGTCTAAAGATTATGATAAATAATAATTGTGACAAACCAAATAATTATACAAAAAATATTGTGTACAAAGATGTTTTACAAAATATATAATACATGATCAGATAACATGTGCATATAGTATTGTGTCATTAATTAGACCCTAAAGACAAATATATAATGCATGATTAGATGACACATTGTGTAGATGATTTAATTAATTTTACATGTTAGATATAATATTCTTTAGTTAAATACGTACAAAAACAAAGAAAAAAAACTGGACTGTCTAAGGACAGTTCAATTTTTTTATTTTCCTCTATGCCTCTTCTTTTCACTGCTGCAACAGCAGCACATACGGAGGACAGACTTCTTTTTTCTCTTCTTTCTATCCTCTTTTCACTGGTTCATCTCTCCCTGCTTCTTTTACAATTCAAGCATCTTCTTCTTCCTTGAGTTGTAGTCATATTTTCTTTCTTCCTCGAGCTGCAGTCATATTCTTTTTCTTTCTTGAGTTGCAGTCTTCTACTGCATTCTTTTTCTTTGAGTTGTAGTCTTTTTCATTTACCTGCAGTCTTCTTCCTCGAGCCACAGTCGGTTTTTTTTTTTCAAAACTGCAATCAACCCAAAAATAGGGTTGCATTATTCCAGGTGTCTGCTCCTCACATTGATTCTATTCTTGATTAGAATTATTCTTCAAGTTATTCTTATGTTATTTTGATTTTAATTGTTATAAAAAATACTTATGACTTAAATTGAAATTGCAGGCTGCGTTACATTGAGAAGAGGTAAATAAAGTGCGTTATCAGGAACAAACAATGAAGTACAAGTTCCCAAACAAATGAAATTATGTTGGTTTTCGTATTTGCTCATTCTATTTAAAAAAATTAGGTTATTTATAATATAAATTCTGGGACACTTGCGTACAAGAATGGAAGATTGAAACTTTGCTGTGTGGTTTTTTGGTTTTTTAGCTACTGAGACATTGGATGGACATGTTGCTAAATTCATTGTGATGGCAAAAAAACTAAGCCACTTGAGATCCTTCTTCAAATTCCACTATTGGTTGTAGTTAAGGTGAGATTAGTTCATTTGTTTCCATATTAATATATGTGAATTTTTTACTCTTTATGTGATATTTTTATCTTTCAAAGTCTCTCATGTTGGATAATGTGGGATAGGAAAAGTATTTCATGCATTAGTAAATGATGTATATGGCAACATATGTTTCATGTGTTTTACGTTTTCAGGTGACAAGGGACAATGAAACCCTTTTATTTCATATAGAGTTCTATGACATTCAGCTAAACCATGGGGGCAATGGCAAATTGATGGAGGCAATTTGGTCTTGGGTAGAGTGAAGACACACCACAAATTAAAAGTGGCAGAGGTATAGGTAGATATGTGCATGAATAATATGTGTTAGGTTGATGGTTCTTCAAATTATGAAGTATGATCTGAGAATTGCACCATTTTCTTAAGGAAGCTTCTCTTTATGATGGGATCCTTACGTCCTCAGTTATCTGAATGAAATTCCAAAGGCAGGAGTAATCAAGGTTTCTGCTTTTAAATTTGTTTTGTGACATTCTGGATTGTATACCATTTTTTCGCTGATTTTGGATTTGTTATTTGATGAATTATAGGTTCATATTTGGTCAGGAACATCTAGAACTCTCAACTATTACCCATCTCTGATATCATGCTCATTCACGTTCTATATGTAAGAGTTTTGTACTAAACTAGCAAATGATCAAATTATGGATCTTAATGTTCTTTGATATGTTGGTTAGTGTGCTTTGTTTCATTTACATCTTCTAACTGAAAGTCTTTGTTATTTCATATGTTCGTTTTTGAAAATTAGATTGCTGGAGTTACTACCCGAATGAAATGACATCAGTTATGGAGAAGAAATCATTTTTTTCCCAATATTTTTGAGTTACGAATCTAGCAATGACAGTAGAAGAATGAGGAATAATTTGGACACTCTAAAACCTGTAGTGATTAAATATATACATAGATGTATTTATGTATATTTGGTCATCGATTTTGTTAGACATCTTCAGTTTATACATCCCTGCTAAGGTGATTTCAAGTATTGTATGATGTAATTTCAATTACATCTTAGCTTGCCAATGTAATTCAAAATTTCTTCTATTATTTGTCATTTTCATATGTAACGTTATTTATTTGTATCATGTTGCTATGATATTTAATTTCTATTTTGAAATATTTTTGACTTCTTCTAAGTTTGTATAATTACAATGCGACACTTACAAAATACTCGACATTGAATTACTTAGTGTCGCTTTCAATTAATTTTGTTAAAAACCGCGCCGAGGCGCGGGCATCCACACTAGTATATAACAAAAACCAAACTGGGTACTCGGCAAACTAAGTTCGATACTTTAGGAGAGCATTTATCATTCTGTTTAAATTGTAAAAAAAAATCCAGGAAGGAGAACCCCAAACTAAGGTAAGAGTATCTCAACAACACCAAATGAGTAGATACTCAAAGAAATAAACTAACACTTACAATAAGATTCTGAAGTTTGCTGGTTCGACGAACAACATTATGCGACAAATATGTAGAAGAGTGATACTTGCTAAAGAAATTCTCGACACTATCACTGACACTGGTCCCAAGAGGAACTGGAATACTGCGAACTAGGAGGGTGAACTGATGTGGTTGAGGCTTGGATGACTAGAAAAAAATCGTCCTTGTTTCTACCGAATTACGCGCGGGGGCGTAATGGGGCAGAAGCAAGTACGAGCAGACTTCCTTCTCCTCGTCCGAACGCTCGGGCTGTTCGGATGATCGGGCGCTTCCTCTCCTTTCGGGTGTGCGGGTGCGCGCGTTCGGATGCGGCTGTTAGAAGAATACAACAATGAACAGACAGTCAGGGGTCAAGACGGGGTGGCTCGCCTTCAACGCTCCGATGCCTAAGTCAGATGATGTATTGGATATAACAGTCAAGCGAACGTGCGTGTAGATAGTGTGTAGTTGGGGTGGATTCGTCGAGATGGAATGAATGGGATGATCTTACCTGTAATAAATACCTTACATATATAGGTGGTTGAGCTTGCTGCTTGATGGTGTTCTTCGATGTGGGACTGATGCACTTGCTGGTGTGTATTCTGCTCATTCGGGCGTGCGCCCCACGGGCGCGTGTGCGGTCGGATGGGGTCGGTCTGATGAGTGAAGTTGAAGCCTCCTTGGTGGTCTTGCGGGTGGTCCGGTATGTGTTGCTAACCTGCTTAAGTGGATAAGTATGTTTAATCGTACAACTAATGATGCAATACTAACAGTCCTCTTTTCAGAAATATACTTATATTCCTGCAAAACCAAATACCATTCAGTATATAGTTCAACATCATATCAGCTAAAAATCTTAAGACTTCGTACATACTACAATCGAAAGTCATGATACTTCAAGCTACATATCTACACCAGATTTACTTACATAATAAAGAAGACAGCAGATAAAGATGGAGACAAGGTAAACTGCAGTAAAGTGATTCCACAACCTGCCAAATATGTAAGCATCAGTAAAGTTAGAGTTGAAATTACTAAGTACAATATTCTATTACCCTTTGCTTGTCTATTACAAACTATGCAGTGTTTTGATTGTCAAAATGGTTACTGAACATGCCTATCAACTCCAGAAGTAGTAACAAACAAATAAGTTATCAGGATAAAAAATGAGCAGACTATAGTAAGGGACAAGATAGAGTTCAACGCATTACCTCTTTCCCATTACACATTGGAATTTGAACAAGCACCATGAGGTACTCATAGTCCATCTTCTTGTACTTAATCCAGAAGCATCCCAACGAAAGTATCATACGGTCTGCAGATTGGATCATGAAAAGAACAACAGAAATTGTAGACAGTGCTTTTATTTGAGGTGCAATGTAATCTGCCCGAAACCTTAACCAGGCAACCAGGGGCGGAGCCAGAGTGGAAATTCAGGGAGGGTCAAAATTGGAAAGAAGAAAAATAATCTGAAAAGTTAAGCCCATAAAACTGAAAACAGTAACAGTAGAAAGAAGAAAAGGAAAACTTAAAAAACATCAATTTTGACGCGGCTGGGTTTTGAACCCTTGTCAATCTGGAAACAAACATGCATGGAAACCATTGCACTGCACCATCATACAATTCGTGCAAATGTATGAAAACAGAGTATATTTACCAGAACTTAGGGAGGCATGGCCCCCTCTGGCGCCAACGTGGCTCCGCCACTGCAGGCAACATAAACTCGGATTCCTGAAGTAATGCCAGCCTTTGAAATAAGCAACTACCTCAAAACCCAAAATTGCAATGGAAGCCAATAACAAGACTCTAATGACCGTAAACAACAACCTTCCCTTTCCCAATTTCCCATTCTCCATTGCTACACCTCGCCTAAAGATTAATCTCTTATTAATGGAACCAAGCAATGACCATAAGAGGTTAACAAACTCTTCATTCAAAACACCACACTTGCACAATCTCCGGTTCCATAACTTCTATTACTCTTCCAAATCAGGCGTTGGGATCGTAGATCTGGTGCTTGGCGAGGCGCACTGGGACGAGGCCAAACGCAGCTGCGGCGCAAAGGCGAGTGAGCGAGATGCCGGAGTTGCGAGGCCGCGACGGCGAGTTTGGGATCGAACTGCGTATATTTTCTCTCCGTCAGAGATGAGAGAAAGCCGAACTTGAGACAGAGACGAAGGCAAGTCATGAAAAGGGCAATTTCGGAATGAAAAAATAAAAGAAGTAGAAAAGTTAAATAAATAGGAATAAGTTTCATAAGAATATTAGGTAGGTGAGAATTATACCCGTGGAAAAGATTTTTTTAAAATTTAAATGAATGGATAAATCCAAATATATATATATAAAGGCCACCGGCAATGCACGTGAAATTATGAAATCTATGAACGTGGGTGGGTAATCATCATATATATAGTCAAAACTCAAAAGATTCCAAACTAGCTAGCTAATTCAGAACGAATGTCACACTATATATCGACCATACTGGAGCCTCGTGGCTATGCCGCGCCTCTCAATATTAACCAACACAGGTAGCGCCAAAAGCACATTTATGATTTATCATTTGAGTTCATTTCATTTACAACCCTCTCGAGGAAGGTTCAATCGGTTTTTTCAATAGTATCATCTTCCTTGAGGCTCGAAGATTAATAGATTATTGTTGATGTAAGAACATTTTGCATCACCATATAGTGCTAGACATAGGTTTTTCTTTTAACGGAATTTAAAAGTTTGGAACTTAATCGTCGTTGTGATTTCGGTTTCAACAGAGTTTAGAATATTTCGTTTTGAGAGTTTTGTTTTAAATAATAAAATATCGAGAGGGTAATAAACATTCAATTCGACCCACTTTTGACCGACCATAAATCCACTTAGAATAATGTTTAGGGCAAATGCAT
The DNA here is from genome assembly GCA_946800695.1 of Geum urbanum. Taxonomy (NCBI): domain Eukaryota; kingdom Viridiplantae; phylum Streptophyta; class Magnoliopsida; order Rosales; family Rosaceae; genus Geum; species Geum urbanum. The sequence continues at coordinate 2,955,897 of OX327014.1, forward strand.
CCGTGCATTCCAACTCTGAGATAAATTCCTTTTATTATTTTTGTCTTGTCTCCCGTTAAAAACATTTTCCTTATCTTTTTTATTTGTTGAGTCTTCATAAACTCTATTTCATGTGTTAAATAATCGAAGAAAGTATTTTACATTTTCATTTTTTCTACGATCCCCGATCGGTGATCCGTTGACAGTGATGATAGTATCTCAATGAGTTGGCTAATTTTAATTTTTCAATGAGCAACCATTTCTTTTTCAACGTACTAGTTTAATCAAATTGTTCACGGACCTATCTGAAGGTTCGTCTTCAAAAGGAATTAAGGATCCAGGAATTAATGGAGTTGACTCTAAAAATTATTAAGAATAATTGAGCAATCGTGTGTGTGTTGAGCTAGCTTTGCGGTTTGATTGTTTGTTTCAGAGTACAAATTTGAAGAGAAGCTTCGTGGATATAAATTTCCAACATCTCCCAACCGCTAACATGATGGGAACTAAATAATTTCATCAAACTTTTTCTTTGTCATTATAAGTAATTAATGTCATTAAAAGTCAATTAGTATACATATACCTTCTCAATTACATCATTACGTATGTGCTTAATTAATTCTCATCGGCAGTATCACAGCATAAACCACCCAAAAAGCAACAAGTTCGATGATCAACCCGAGTTCTAATTCAGAGTAAGTTCGGCTCACACGCCCGAATAGGAAGCTGTCAAAGAAGACTTCAACAAAGGGATAGAAGTGTTAATCCCACATCAAAAAAATAGTAAGGGTCCTAACCTCAACCACCTTTATAAGCCTGATGATTCAGCATTAATGGCATGCATTTCACTACTCTTTTACGTTGTTACTCTATTTAGATTATATCTCATTACTGACTTAGACATTGGAGGGTTGAAGGTCAGCACACCCGGTCTCTCCTTAACGATTGTCCATCTTAGCAGCGCGAGCGATTGACAGAGAGCGAGTGTAACGTGGTAGCGAAAGCAAACAACGACAGCGAATCTTGAGAACGATCACCTGAAAGCGATTAGCATAAAGGGAAGAGCGGAAATAGAATAGTGAATTAATGAACATTCATACCTTTTCAATATCTCAAACTCTTTGCAGTTTTCAGTATTAACATTGGCGTCGTCTGTGGGAAACCACACCGAATTTTTTTTTCCAACCACGAAGCAACCAGCAAAAGCATGAACACATTCCTATTTCTCGGCATGACGCTGAACACACAACAAGATATCCTCCACCAGACCCCCGGCATAGAAGGAACTGCAGAAGATCCCGCGTTGGTTCAACGGATGGGCAAGCAACACGTCACGGCAGAGCAAGCAGAGGCAACGATAGTAGAAAGGCGCTTCAACGAGATGGAGCACAAGTACGAGGTGGCAATGTAGAAGTGCATGGAGCTCGAGCGGGCGAGAGAATTTGAGCATCATTGATACATCCAGGCCAAGTCGAGGTTGAAAGTAGTAAAGGAAAGACAACTAGTGTCAGAGTCTACGGGGTACTCGTTAACCGAGCAGCTTCACCTTGCCCCTACCGGGCGGAAGGAAACTCTCATCCGCTCGCCACTACGACCAGAGAACTTGAAAAATGTAAGACCACCTCTGAAGCCCATACGACTGCAGCACAACCTCGAGCCCGAGCTAGTGAACGTCGCCAACACACCAGATGTACCCCATAGAGCACCGCCCCAACATAACGTCCCCCCATAACACATTTACCAAGACATGAAAGTTTTGACCAGGCTCGTAGGACTGGAGGTCATGATCAACCGGCTGGCACAGCCCAAGGAAAGTTACTTCAATCTCTCGCTCCTAACAGCCTGTATCGAGCCATTCTCGGTCGACATCGTGGCTAGAGGCCTACACCCATTGGCGAAGGTAAAGATCGAGCGATACAAAGGAAAAATGGACCTGTCCCTACACACCGACGTATTTGTATGAACCATGGCGGGCAAGGGTTACGATGACGCGACATACTGTTACCTGTTCATGGAAAGTCTGACGGTGAGGCGTTAAGCTGGTTCTTTAGCCTCCCCCCGGGTCTACCAACTCCTCAGAACTTGTCCGAACTTTCTTAAAAAGCTACATCACCACAGCAAGCAAGACAGTAACATACAACCAGCTACAGGCAATCTAGCAGAAGCCAACGGAAAGGCTGTCTACCTTCATCTCCTGAAGGAATACCTCCATAGTATATTGTCGAGATATCAGCAGTGAATCGGTGTTCTGTGTACTTCGAAATGCGCTCCATATAAACCTACTAATATGGAAGCTTAATGAAAACCCTCCACTCACATACGACGAATTGTTCGATCACGTAGCATCGCACGCAAAACTAGAATTACAAACCTTTGGTATCAACCCAACACCAACGCAATAGATAAACACATTTTCTAATATGGTAACTCCTAGTGTGCAGGGCCCAGTGTCAACTCCAACGCTAGCTTTAGCCCTATCCCCGGCACATAGGGACACATAGCTTCACGGACACACCTAGCGAGATAACGGCAGGGACAACCACGGTTCAGGTCAAAACCAAAGATCCTATGACAACATTGGTGGCTATGGCGGTAGCGACAAGAGGCCACGGGATGACCGGAATGACAAACCAAGGGATGTAGTGGCAACCCAACCCGAGCACAAGCATCAGGTGTTCAGCGTCCTCAACTCCAAGTATGCGGACATACTGGCTGACAACCCGGACCTCTTCCATCTGCCACGTAAGACGCTGTTAGAGCCATAATTATGTGCTTATTACGCTCCTAACTTTATGCTTATAGCTTGTTTTTTATGAATAAAGCATTGTTCTTATGAGGTTTCCTGCTCTTGCTAGGAAATGTGGAGTTGGCTCGAAAATATATTAAATTTGAAGAATTAGATAATTATTAGAGAAGACGTATCCATTTCCGAAGTCAAGAGATAATTTGGAGCAACTTTGGGAAAAGGACGAAATAGCTTCACCGGTGGTCGTCGGAAGTTGCCCAGAACACTCCGAAGTTTGCCACAGCCGGCCAGCCCACCTTGGTCGGCCCAATCACATGGAGTCCAACCCAATGGAGGCCTATTGAGTCCATCTATGCTTACCAATCTAATTTGGAGAGAAAGAGAAGAAGTTGGACTGCATGATGTCACCATTTTGGAGCTTAGCCTTCCGTAGCCTAAAATAGTGAATCATGGTCTCTCTAAATCAAAGTTGACCTTTAGATCTTCCATCTCACCATTTCTTATCATCTAAGGGTCCATATTTGCCTCCCCATTCATCCCAAATTCGAGCTCCCCTTGGCACCCACATACAACATACTTCATTTTTCAGATTTCTCAAGTTTTAGCTCTCTAGAACCCTCTATATCCATACCCATTGAGAATAGCCATCTCCTTCACCAAAACACACCCATAATCACCATCTAAGGCCTAGAAATCTCTAGCACCACCATAGTATTTCCACTACACCACCATCTATCTAGCCGTAGGTGGGTGACTCAACATCAAGGAGCTTTCGAGCAAAATTAGAGCAAGGAGGAAAGAATAGCTAGAAGACCTTGGAGATTTTGGGGACTCTTAGTTATTTCTCATCTTATTTTGTCTTTCAATCATGTATCTAATCTTTATACTTATTATGGGTAGTGAGTAGTAGATTTTGGGAGGCTAGGGTTAGAACCCTAGTCATGTGATATGATGAACATGTCTTGGATTATCTACATTTCATGATTTTAGTGTATGTTATGAAGATTTGTGTTGTGAATGAGTTTATTGTGTGATTGTGATATGTTTATATGCTTGAGCTTGTTGTATAAGTTCTTATATGTATGTGTTGACTCTAGCTAGGTTGATGTATATGTTAAAGGACTTTAAAATGACCCTTGAATGAATTAGCTACTCAGTTAAGGATAGATGAGCATGTGAACATGATTATGATATTACCTCTGAGATTTATCTTAAGATTTGGTTCCCTAGCACTTAGCATGGATTAGAGCCTCTTGAGTCTTTTTAGACTTGAGAGACTCTAGTCAAGCACACATTGATTAAAAGGGTTATTGTGGCACCTCATATAATCTCTTAGCTCGTAACTTATTAGGTACGAGTTGAGGGATTCAACTGGATGTCCTCTCTGATTTACTTGTTAGCTTCACAACGTGACATACAATTGAAGTATAAGCATGTAATGACTTATGTCTTGATCTCGATTCACCAAACACTTCAATGTAGGGCTTAAGTCTTCTAGTGTCTGAGGTGACCTAAGAATTTAAGTTCAAAACCAACCGTGACTCACAAGGTCACAATTTGGACAATACTTTGTGTGAACGGACTTAATCTATACATAAACCGAGACATTGTTTGATGCAGCATGTGGTTAGCAGAACTCCTCTAGCCGACCTACTTGCTTTATCTTGAATTTATGCTATTTAGCTCCGTGCTCAATGTAAACAATCAATCAAACAATCAACCTTCGTTTAATCACTCACCATAACTTAACCACCTCTTACAATGCTAAGTCGCCAAATGATTTAGTAGTGTAAGATTCACTTTCATCTCTCATTTATTTCCTTTAGTGTCAAGTAGTGTTGTGTCTAGTAAGTCGTAATCTTTGTGCTTTCATTTTCAAGCTAAGGAATCTAAGTGCTTAATCCTCATGGATTCGACGCTCGATTTCCTTTCTATACTATTACTTATCCCCGTACACTTGCGGGCGAAGACCATTCTTATACTTATGAGTTAACTAATAATTCATTAAGTTTGGGGGTGTAAATCTTCCAACAAGTTTTTGGTGTCGTTGCCGGAGATTAAGTTTATCATAATTCCTTCGTCAGTTAGCCTTGTATCTAATTCTTCATATTTAATACATTTCTGAGCCAACACCACATTTCCTAGCAAGAGCAGGAAACGTCATAAGAATAATGCTTTATTCATAGAAAACAAGCTATATGCATAAAGTTAGGAGCGTAATAGGCACATAATTATGGTTATAATAACTACCTCACACTTAAGCTTTGCTTGTCCTCAAGCAAACTAAGAAGAAAAGAATTAAGCTAAGCTATACTCGAAGCAATAAAACACACAAGTATGTAAGTGTCCCAAATGGTAGATTATTTTCCCTCAAAGAATCATGGCTAGATGGATTGAACTACTTTTGAGAAACACTTTTAAAACATGAAATCAATGCATATGTAATAAGCCGAAATGAGATATGCTAGACCAAATGCATCATAATGAGATGTATTCAAATTGATATGTTTCCTAACCATCAAACTCACTAGATATCACTCAATGCACACAAGTGTTTGAGGGTTAGTGTTTGCACTCATAAATCGCATCAATCACATGTTTTCCAATGGCTCGATTTTCAACCAATGCTGCAACAATCCAAAAACATAAGCATTTCATATCTAGAGGACTTTTATTCGGGTTGAAATGAGGTTTAAAGAATGGGTTAAATGAAAGAAGGTTATAGGAATTCAAGAACCAAGCAACCTAGCAAGCAACTCACATGTCGAAGTTCCTAACATGCTATAGGTTCTACTAGCTTTCCCTTTTTTTTTCTGATACAAACCGTTTCCCAAAACACTTATTCTTTATATACACTACCACATTTTTTGTGGAACTTTTTTTCTTTCTATTTTTCTATTTTTCTTTCCTTTGAAACTTTTTTTCTTTCCTTTGAAGCTTTTTTTCTTTCTCTTTTGAATAAACACAACTCAAGTGAATCATCACAACATTCTGCTCCACCTCACACTTATCTCTTTTGCCAAACTTTCCAATAAGCGCAACTCTAAGCACATCCTAATAGGACTTCATTAGCTTTTGCTCGATTGCCTAGTTAATGGTAGGAGTAAGTGTTTAAGCTTGGTAAGGATTTGTGGTGTTCACGAATAAGAAGGCTAAATAATATAGGGCTCAAATTTGCTCACTAAAGGATATATGTATCATAGGGTTCAAAAGCAATTTAGCTATGGTAGTAATCCTAATGCGTCTATCATTTTTGAAAATAACTCATGATTTGAAAAACATTTTACACGGTTTAAACCAAGTTCTAGATTACACAATAATTGATCGATAGCACACATGAAAGAATAGGTGCACAATGTAGCTATGCATGCTTTAAGGCTCAAAAATCTCACATGGGCATGGATACCTTCGAAAACATATCAATCCTTCTTTTTCTCATTGTGAACTCATTTTGAATGTCATATGCACTTTTCAAACCGATTAAACATGAATTGTTTTATCTTTTTAAATATGCTCAAAATTATACAATCTACTAGCCATTAGTTTTGGGAGTGGTTATTCGGAACACACAAAAACACACAATTTTTTGTACAACATTTTCTCAAAAAATTTCAATTTTTATGGTTTTTTGGATAAGGAGTGAAAATGTCTTAGCCGCCTACCTCATACTTTAGAATCAAATTGTCCTTAATTTGCATAAAACCACATAATAACCAAAAGTTTAGACAAGATAGCAAGGCATCATCATTTCACAAAATTATTCACCTAACACATGTTTTCCTAGGCATAATAATTAGCATGCATTCCCACTTTAAAGGATCGTATTGTCTCTAAGAAGTAATGAAGTTATTAGAGTCTTATCAACCACGATGGGGACATACATACTAAGCACAGTTCAAAGGAAAACGACGTTGTAATCTAGCATAAAACATGAGGGGACCTCACACTTACACAAGACTACCACCTTCTATGTGACTCCAAACAATACACTAATGATAAATAGATCGCTCCCTCATTGAACAAGAGTGAGTCATCAAGACATTGCAAGGCTAACAACCCTTGGAAGATGTTTACTCTTGAGGATGAGAGTTAAACTGTGACGACCCAAACCAGAATCAGTAGAGTAATCAGCGTAATCCACGAGTTATCACGTAATCACAGTTTTTCGTTAATCATGTGGTTTGCCGGTTTTGTTTGCGACTTAATTGTCGGCCGAGAATTTGAGTTGAGTCTCTTCTCGAGAATTATTGTACATGTGATTTCGAGTTCGTGGGCGGTTCCGGATGATTTTTCCGATAACCAAGGAATATAATATGAATATTTGAAGTTTCAAAATATCGACGAGTTTATCCGTTCGTATCGAGTTTATCTGAATCGTAATGGTTATCCGTTTTGGACCGTTGATCGTCCCGAGGCTCGAGTATAAATATCGGAAATAGTCGAAAATTGTCGAAAATCACCATTCGGAAGTTTGACCGTCGTTTGACTGAGCTGTGACCATTGACCACCGTTGATCGTGGAGGAAATTGGGCCGTTTGGCTTTCTCCGGTGAACCGGCTACTTCCGGCTGTTTCAGGCCACGACTTTGGAAGGTAAAATGTTCTCCTCGTGATTCTAAACAGTTTAGAACTTGGAATTTCTTGATTTGGTTAAGAATTGAGGGAGAAATGTTGAGTTGAAATTCTTGATTTTCCGGCCGGTTTTGGGTTTCGTGGACGGTGGCGCTCCGGCCACGGGGGTGGCCGGAGATGTGAGGGGTTTGGACCATGGGGCCACAGCGGTGCCTTTGGGAGTGGTCTCGAAGGCCGCTGTGCGCCGTGGACGGAGAACGGAGGAGATCGGAGGTCGCCGGCGGTGGAGGGAATCGGTGGCTTTCGAGCTTATTTCCGGCCAATCCCGCCAGAATTGATCATTGTCACAGTTGAGAGATGTGTTGCACTCGTCGAGATGAAGCTTCAGTGAGTTTGGTCGCCGAGAAATCTCTTCGGTTGATGGCGCGCCACCGCCGGCGGCGGCGGTCAACGCCGGAACTCCGGCGACCCGTTGACTTTTTGGAATTCGATGTTTTTAATGTCGTTTTTCTCGTATTCACACCCCGATCGTTGCCTTGAGGTTTTCGAGTTGATTTGGGTATCGAATTTTCAGTCGAGGGTTTTGAGTGGAGATTTCGGGAAATTCGTCGATTATTTTGCACAGTATTATATGTTTTCCAGAATGGTTGGTTTCCGCGGTGTGGTACAGTGTTGTGAATTGTGATTTTGATCAGATATATTTTATGATTATTCAGGGGATCGAGATCGTGCTTCGGGCGAGGGATCTTCCGCCAGACCACGTGATTAGCGCAAGTATGCGCTCTGCTCATCTGTGAGTAGACAATTTTATATTTTCACAGTTGTTACGAGTTCGTGATTTTTCGTATTTACTTTATACGATGTTGAGTTATTTATTATTTTCGGAGGTATTATTTTATATTTTATAGTGATGGCATTACTGCATCGATGCTTCAGCTACTTGGCTGATCATAGGTAGTCCGCCAGAGTTGAGAGCGCGACACGGAGGCAGAGACCATGCAAAACAGATCTTGGCCGAGTGGAGAGCAGAGGCGTTGGCGAGCGGCGTTCAGAGGTGTCAACAAGAAGAGGCGAAGGATGCGAGGTCGACTTGCCAGGATGTGAAGGCGAGAGGAGATATCGATGAGGTGCCGTTGTTGGTCGCTTGAGTGAGAGAGAGAGAGAGAGAGAGAGATTTTTTTATTTTTTAACTTTTCATTTAGGATTTAGGGTATTCGTTTAGGGTTTAGGGTTAGGGTTTCGACTTAGGTTAGGAATTTGATTTTTTTTTATATGGCAAGATAGATGTGAATCCTACGAGAATGGGAGTGACGTATTTGGTCTCAAATTATTTTTGATGAAGCGGCAAATTGCGTTTTATTCTAAAATGCAATATGGTCATAATAGTAGAACACTCGGATCGAGGTCGAATTCAATTCGGAAAGTTCTAAATTTTTTACAGCGTGCTTTGTTCAGTCTCGTCGTCTCATCGAATAGTCACTTTTATAAAATGATTACTTGTTAGTAGTTTAGCTTTATAAAGGTTTTGTTTTCATATAACCAATCAATATTGTAAGTCACATTAGTAGTCATACATGCAATTATCAACATATGAAAACCGAATGGTATAATGAGAAATGTGTCCATACATATGCGTCAACCTCGTAATAACATAGAGTTTTCAAAAAACTTATCCTCGTCGAAGTTCAGTTAGAGGTCAGTCAATGAGGTCAAATCTTACTAAAAACTAAAATAGTCCTTTTCAAGTATTTTGCTCATTCTCATATGGGAGGAATACCTAAATTGATCTTTTTGGGTCATTTTTGTTCACATAATAAGATAGATATGAGTTCCACAATAGTGCATGTGCAGAAATTGGTCTCAAATAAATTTTGTACATAGTGGCAAATCAAATTTTAGTCTAAATGTCTTAGAACAAAACAATTTAATGCACGGATCGGCGTCGAATTCAAGTTAAAAAATTATAAGTTTGTAATACCATACTTAGATTATTCTAAACACCCTATCCATCAATCATTTTTACGTAAAAAAGTTATTTTTCGACAAAAATGATTTTGCGATGGCGTTTCTTTTCCATCGCAATTGATGAAACTTTTTGCAACAGTGTAAAAGTGTCATCGTAATTGATAAAACCTTTTGCGACACTGAAAAATGTCGTCGTAATTGATAAATCATTTTGCGACGGCGTCGGTTTGCTATTGCGAAAAGGTCTCCCCATTCGCGAAGATGATTTGTCGTCGTCATTGGTAGGCATTTGCAAAAAACAGTAGAAAATTGATTTTTTTTGTAAAGCTGGAGAAGGAAGGTGGTGGAGTACATACTCAACGGAACATTGCCCGCAGCCCGAGTCAAAGAAAGGAAGCTAATATGGAAAGCAGCATTCTACAACATGCATGAAGGTAAGTTGTACATGAGCAAGATGGGATTTTCCATGCTCAAGTGCGTTACACGGGAAGAGAGGCAAAAAATCATGAAGGACATACACGAAGAAAACTATGGAAACCACGGAGGACCAAGAACTCTAATCCAAAAGTTTTTACACTACAGATTCTACTACAAAGGAATGTAGACGGACGCAAGGGAGATAGCGGACGGGTGTGACATGTGCGCCAAATACGCACCCATGATCCATGCCCTGGCAGCCCCAATGTCAATCATGGTCACCCCTATTCCGTTCCCTCAGTGGGTACTCGACCTCATCGGCTCACTCAAGGCATCCGCACGCTAATTCAAATATATCATAGTCTTCATAGATTACAACACCAAGTACATAGAAGTCAGACCGCTGGTGCTCATCATCACTCAGAGGATCATCTATTTCCTTTTGACAAAAAATCTATTGACGATATGGAGCACCACTTACAATTATCATGGACAATGGAACACAATTCAACAACGACGAAATGAAGAAATTCACAAGTGACCTGGGAACTCGCCTCTTATTCGCTTCGATAACATATCCTCAGACCAACAACCAAGTAGAAGCAGTGAATGAGAGGATCAAGATGGACTGAAGAAGCAAATGGAAGGCTTAAACCACAAGTGAGGGGAATGTCTCTACGAGGTACTCTGGTCCATCAGAATGACACCATTTTCTCTCGTTTTTAGAGCAAAAGCAGTGCTACCTGTGACGACCCGAACCAGAATCAGTAGAGTAATCGGCGTAATCCACGAGTTAGTGTGTAATCGTGGTTTATCGATTATAGTGTGGTTTGTCGGTTTCGTATACGACTTAATTATCGGCCGAGAATTTGAGTTGAGTCTCTTCTCGAGAGTTGTAGTGCACGTGATTTCAAGCTCGTGGGCGGTTCCGGATGATTTTTCTGATAACCGAGGAATATAATATGATTATTTGAAGTTTCGGTTTAACGACGAGTTTATCCGTTCGTATCGTGTTTATCCGAATCGTAATGGTTATCCGTTTTGGACCATCGATCGTCCCGAGGCGCGAGTATAAATATCGGAAATAGTCGAAAAATTGTCGAAAACACTGTTTGGGAAGTTTGACCGTGTGTTGGCCGTTGACTTTCGTTGACCGGAGGAGAGAAAACGGACCGTTTGGCTTCCGTCGCCGGACCGGCTGATTCCGGCCATTTCAGGCCACGACCCTTGAAGGTAAAATGTTCTCCTTGTGATTCTAAACAGTTTAGAACTTGGAATTGTTTGATTTGGTTGAGATTTGAGGGAGATATTTGGATTTGAAAATTGTGAATTTTAGGCCGGAATCGGCTTTGACGGAGGGAGGAGCTCCGATGACTTTCCGGGGTGGATCTTTGGTGGGTTTTGTTGGGTTTTGAATGGTGATCATTTTCCCTTTGGTTTGGAGGGACGAGGTGTGATGACCCGAACCAGAATCAGTTGAGTAAACAGCGTAATCACGGTTAGTCGTAAATTGTGTAGTTTGCCGATTTAGTTTACGACTTAATTATCGGCCGAGAATTTGAATTGAGTTTCTTCACGGAAGTTGTTGAGCACGTGATTTCGAGCTCGTGGGAGGTTCCGAATGATTTTTCCGATAACCGAGGAATATAATATGATTATTTGAAGTTTCAGTTTTCGACGAGTTTATCCGTTTGTTTCGTGTTTATTCGAATCGTTTTGGTTATTCGTTTTGAACCGTTGATCGTCCCGAGACGTGAGTATAAATATCGTAAATAGTCGTAAAATTGTCGAAAACACTGTTTGAAGTTTGACCAGGGCGTTGACTTTCCATTTTTGGATGTTTGACCGTTCACCGAAGAGGAAACTTTCCCGTTTGGTTTTCGCCGGCCGATTTGGATTTTCCGGCCACCTCCGGCCACGTGAAGGGTATGGGCTGGTTGTGATCTTGAAATCTGGAGCTTCCTCGCCGGAGGAACTCTCCGTTGACGGCGCGCCGCCGCCGCCGCCGACGGTCAACGGCGGCGCTCCGGAGAGAGGGTTGACTTTTCAGATTTCGATGATTTTAATGTCATTTTTCTCGTAATCGCGCCCTGATTATCGCCTTGAGGTTTTCGTATTGATTTGGGTATCGGATTTTCAGTCGAAGGTTTCGAGTGGAGATTTCGGAAATTCAGTCAATTGTTTATACAGTTTAATATGTTTCCGGGAACTGTTGGTTTCCGTGGTTAAGTACAGAGTTATGGGCTATGATTTTGATCAGTTATGTTTTATGATTATTCAGGGGATCGAGATCGAGATCGTGCTTTGGGTGAGGGATCTTCCGCCGGGCCACGAGATTAGCGCGAGTACGCGTTTTGCTCACCTGTGAGTGGACAATTTATTTTCACGGATTGATTGGAGTCTTTATACACGTTTTACGAACTTGAGCATGCATACGAGATTTCGATTTACATGAGCATGTGTTATACGATTATGCCTATACCAGTATATATTACGTATATGCACTTATATATTGTTTATTGCATTTGCATCGAACTATTTATGATTTGGTTTACACAGAGTACAGTCTCAGTATATGTTGTTGTATTGATACACTCGCATCCCGGCTGATCCCCGAGGATGTGTACCGGGGGAGGTTGTGACTCCTGACCCGAGGCCTTTACCGGGGGGAGGCAGACCTCTGACCTGAGGTCTTTCTGGCTAGAATCACGTATGGGTCTGAGATCCCGTGATTCGGACTGTACTAGCACGGATGTGTCCACGAGCGACCTGGTGGGATTTTTATGCATGCTCTGTATGCGTGAGGAGTTAGAGTCTCCCTCGTGTACCATTTGATTATTTATGCATCCGGAATCGCATATGTTTTTATAACATATATGAAAAGACCCAACCCCGATTCAGTTACCTAAACCGGAATCGAACCCCTTCTGAAAATACGAACTAACAAAAACTTTTCAAAATTTCGGCAGAGCTTCGTTACTAACGTAGAATTGCATAACCTGTGAAAATAACCCTTCGTCCTATGCCACAAAAACCAAATCGTGGGCACCAATCCCATCCGGATTTCTCAACATCATAATATAAGCAATAACAGTAAACACACTGTACTATGTATATATATATCCGAGAAAATCCGTATAAACATGTATCAGAATGTATCAGAGCGACCTCTAGTGTGAAATATATACAATATACACATAAGTAGGCGAAACAAGAACCTACTGGAAAACACAGGTAGCTCAGATCACTAGCCTCCAAACCGCGACGTGAAACACCAGAATCCGAACTGCAAACTGGGCACGGAAACCGAAAAGCCCAGGGGAAAGGCAAATAAAAACGTTAGAGTGAGTGGACGAAAATAAATATATGCCTTTCACCAGTTATATACATAATCAATGTAAACAGTGCGAGTTCGGAACATATATATACATATGGAGGTTGTCGGGCGACCTCTCAACCCTGGCGGCATACAGGGGACCTCTCAACCCTGCCCAGAGGACCTCTCAACTCTGGTGGACTACCAGTGATCAGCCAAGTAGTCGAAGCATCGATGCAGTAATGCCATCACCAATAAATATAAATAATACCTCCGAAAACAATACATATCACAATATCGTATAAAGTAAATACCAAAATCATAATATCCACGAACTCGCAAATCAACAGTGAAAATAGAAACGTGTCCACTCACAGATCTGCTAGCGCGAACTCGCGCTAATCTCGTGGTCCAACGGAAGATCCCTCGCCTGAAGCACGATCACGATCCCGATCTCGATCTCCCTTCGTTTGGCCGGAGGTGGCCGGAAAATAGGTCGTCGGATGGCAAGTCGAAACGGGAAAGTCTCTCACCTCGGTCAATGGTCAACAGCTTCCCAAAACGGAAAGTCAACTCTGGTCAATGCTAAACAGTGTTTTTCGACGATTTTACGACTATTCTCGATATTTATACTCGTGCCTCGGGTCAATCGACGGTCCGAAACGAATATTCGAAATGATTCGGATAAGCTCGAAACAATCGGATAAACTCGTCGGAAACCAAAACTTCGAATAATCATAAAATATTCCTCGGTCATCGGAAAAATCTTCCGGAACCACCCTCGAGCTTGAAATCACGTACTCTACAATTTCCGTGAAGACACTCAACTCAAATTCTCGACCGAAAACATAGTCGCGAATAGAATCGGCAAACCACATATACGACGTAAAACTGCGACTAAACAGAATCTCGTGAATTGTGCCGAACACATAACTGATTCTGGTTCGGGTCGTCACAATATATATTATTCGGTGAAAGACAATTATTTTTCGTCCACTCACTCTAACAGTTTTCATGTCTTTCCCCTGGGCTTTTCGGTTTCCGTGCCCAGTTTGCAGTCCAGGTTCTGGTGTTTCACTTCGCGGTTGGAGGCTAGTGATCCGAGCTACCTGTGTTTTCCAATAGGTTCTTGTTTCACCTACTGATGTATATATTGTATATATTGTATATATTTACACTAGAGGTCACTCTGATACATTCTGATACATGTTTTATGCGGATTTTCTCGGATATATTATATATTACAGTTATGTTTTTTGTTTATTGATATTGAAATGATATTGAGAAATCCGGATGGGATTGGTGCCCACGGTTTAGCTTTTGTGGCATAGGATGAAGTGTTATTTTCAAGGTGCAGGTTAATGCAATTCCGCGTTAGTAACGTTACTCTGCCGAAATTTTGTATGGTTTTTGTTGGTTCACGTTTTCAGAAGGGATTCAATTCTGATTTAGGCAACTAAATCGGGGTTGGGTCCTTTCACGAGGTGGCGCGACGGCGCCGGAATCGGCTCGAGAAGTTTTCCGGCCGATTTGAACCACCGTGGCTTTCGAGCTGATTTTCGGCCACGGTGGTGGTTGGATGGTGGTGGTCCCTTCATTAAAGTTGTTCGCCTTGTTGAGAAGGTCATTGTGGCAGCTCTGTCGCCGGGAAAACTCTCCGGTTGACGGCGCGCCGCCAGTGGCGGCGGCAGTCAACGCCGGAGCTCCGGCGACCCGTTGACTTTTTTGATTGCGATGTTTTTAATGTTGTTTTTCTCGTTATCGCGCCCCGATCGTCGCCTTGAGGTTTTCGAATTGATTTGGGTATTGGATTTCAGTCGAGGGTTTCGAGTGGAGATTTCGGGAATTTCGTTGATTATTTGTTACAGTATTATATGTTCCCGGGAACGGTTGGTTTCCGTGGTGAAGTACATTGTTGTGAGCTACTATTTTGATCAGATATAATTTATGACTATTCAGGGGATCGAGATCGTGCTTCGGGCGAGGGATCTTCCACTGGGCCACGAGATTAGCACGAGTACGCGTTTTGCTCACCTGTGAGTGGACATTTCTTTTCACGAATTGACTGCGAGTCTTTTATATACGTTTTTACGAGCTTGAGCATGCAGTATGATCATGATTTTTATGAGCATGTGTTTTACGATTATACATTTACGAATAAGCGTATACGAATATACAGACATATATATATTATGTTTTATGCATGTGCATGGAAAGGATTTATGATTTGGTTTACACAGAGTACAGTCTCAGTTATCAGGGTTGTATCGATACACATTGGCTTCTCGGCTGATCCCCGAGTACGCTCCGAGGGAGACAGATATCCTGGCTCGAGGCCTTTCTGGCTTAGAATCACGTGAGGGTCTGGGATCTCGTGATTCAGACTGTACTAGCGTGAGGGAGTCCATGAGTGACCCCGCGGTATTTATGATGCATGCTCTGTACGCGTGAGGAGTTAGAGTCTCCCTCGTGTACAATTTGATTTTTATGCATTTAGACTCGCATATGTTTTTATAACATATATTATTCGGCGAAAGACATTTATTTTCGTCTACTCACTCTAATAGTTTTCATGTCTTTCCCCTGGGCTTTTCGGTTTCCATACCCAATTTGCAGTTCAGGTTCTGGTGTTTCACTTCTTGGTTGGAGGCTAGTTGTTCTAGCCACCTGTATTTTCCAGTAGGTTTCTTGTTTCGCCTACTGTTGTATATTTTGTATATATTTACACTAGAGGTCGCTCTGATACATGTTTTATACGGTTTTTCCCGGATATACTATATATTACAGTTATGTTTACTGTTTTCTGTTAATGTTATGATATTGAGAAATCCGGATGGGATTGGTGCCCACGGTTTGGCTTTTATGGCATAGGATGAAGTGTTATTTTCTGGGTGCAGGTAAAGGCAATTCCGCGTTAGTAGCGTTACTCTGCCGAAATTTTAATGGTTTTTGTTGGTTCGTGTTTTCAGAAGGGGTTTGATTCCGGTTTAGGAAACTAAATCGGGGTTGGGTCCTTTCACTACCCCTCAAAATCATGCACCGAAGCCCTCGTGTTGAAGGATTCGATGAAGACACAAACGACAAAGGATTGGATATGGCGAATATCTTGAGGGAAGAGTAAGAGGATGAAACCTAAGTTGAACTCCTAGCAAACAAACAACTGGTGGCGCGACACTACAATCGCCAAGTCAAGGCACGAAAGCTCCTAGTGGGAGATCTGGTATGAAGAGAAGCCATCTCGAAACCAAAGGGACTCATACCAAAATGGGAAGACCCATTCAAAATCACCGAGAGCGTGGGACCAACAACATTTTACCTCACGAACAAGGATGGCAACAAGGTACCGCGAACGTGGAACGCGGAACACCTTAGGTATTGCCATCATTGAACAGGTTCTATGTTACGGCATCATATATTGTTCTACAACACCAAAATCAAAATATTTCTATACCGGGTTACACCCATTTACTTTGTATCATCACTTCTAGCACAATCAATGAAATGAGAATTCTTCCCACATTTACTTGTCGAGACAAATTTATTTTAAAGTGCAACTACTTTGTGCATTCGATCTATTCTAACCTACTTAGATGATTAAAACTCAAAAACCGACAAGTAAACGAATTCCCTTCACACTTTTCATTAATCAGTGGAAAGCCCTGACACTTAGAATTTTTTTGCAAAAATCACTTGTCCAATCAAAAGGTAACATTTCCGGTCACGGTCACGACACTGACCAAAGCACAAAAGCCTAAACAAAAAAATAGGCAGGGACATAAAAATAAAACCCTAAGTGTTTAAACGAAAGATATTAAGCAAGTACACAACAAAATACAAAAACTCTAGCTACTACACTTGGTCCGCGTCCGCCTCCTGCTCAGTAGCACTTTGGCGCTCCCTGTAGCCGGCCGCGAGTGACAACGACTCCTCATTCAGGGTATGACAGTCAAGGCTAGAGAAGTGCGATCCATGGGGATTCAGGGGATGCTCACCTTACGGCATCAAACTCTGCTCCACATTTCGCTTCCTCCGTTCGGTCTCCTCTTCTTCGCTCTTTATTGTAGAAAGGAGCTCAACCTGTTTCTTCTCTCTCTCCCAATTAGCCCAGCGGTTGTCCTCGAAGAACTTCTCGCTAAGCCACTCGTTCGACTGATACTGAAAGGACCCAATCCCTATTCAGTTACCTAAACTGGAATCGAACCCTTTTGAAAATACGAACCAACAAAAAATTTTCAAAAATTTCGGCAGAGTTTCGTTACTAACGTGGAATTACCTTAACCTGCACCCAGAAAATAACACTTCATCCTATGCCACAAAAACCAAACCGTGGGCACCAATCCCATCCGGATTTCTCAACATCAATATAATCAACAACAGTAAACAAACTGTACTATGTATATATGTATATCCGAGAAAATCAGTATAAACAAGTATCAGAATGTATCAGAGCGACCTCTAAAGTAAAACATATACAATATATACATCAGTAGGCGAAACAAGAACCTACTGGAAAACACAGATAGCTCTGATCACTAGCCTCCAAACCGCGACGTGAAAACACCAAAACCTGAACTGCAACTGGGCACGGAAACCGAAAAGCCCAGGGGAAAGACATGAAACACGTTAGAGTGAGTGGACGAAAATAAATGTCTTTCACCAGTTAATATATATGTTTAAAATACATATGCGAGTCCAGGAATATAAAATAATAAGTACACGAGGTAAAACTCATACTCCTCCAGTGTACTGAGCATCCAAGTAAAAATTCCACGGGGTCACTCATGGACTCCTCCGTGCTAGTACAGTCTGAATCACGGAGTCCCTGACTACCACGTGATTCTAAGCCAGAAATGGCCTCGGTTCCGGGGAATACGCCCCTCACCGGTCTGGTTGGGGAAACGCCCCTCCAGGCGGCCCTCCGTCGGGGATCAGCCGACGAGGCAAGGTGTATCGATACAACAACATAACTGAGAATTTACTCTGTGAAAATCAAATCATAAACAATTCGATGCAAATGCATGAAACAGCATATAAGTGTATGCATATTCGTATACGTATATCCGTATAAATAAATCGTATAATCGTAAAACACATGCTCATATTAAACATAATCTCGTATGAAATGTCATGCTCGTAACATCATAATTATGCTGCATGCTCAAGTTCGTAAATCATATATAAAAGACTCGCAAGATTTCCGTGAAAAGAAATTGTCCACTCACAGATGAGCAAAACGCGCACTCGCGCTAATCTCGAGGACCGACGGAAGATCCCTCGCCACGGTCCCGATCTCGATCTCCTGAATGTTCACAAAACATACTGATCAATATCATAATCCACAACACTGTACTGATGCACGGAAACCAACCGTTCCCGGAAATGTGAAATGCAATACAAAACGAATTACGGAAATCCCGAAATCCCCACTCGAAACCTCGATTGAAAATCGGCTAATCAAATCGACCCAAAAACCTCTGGACGATGATCAGGGCGCGATTACGAGAAAAACGACATTAAAATTATCGAAATCTGAAAAGTTGACTTTTTCCTCGCCGTTGACCATACGAACCACTTTTCCTTCTATCACTAAGACCAATTCAGCCTCTAACCCAACCAAAATCCAACAAACCCGAATGCAAACACAAACCGAAATCCCAAATCGGGTTCCTCCTAAAACGCCTCCTCATCCAAAACTAAACCGCACCACCGAGGTGTGGGGAACAAAACCCCCAACCTCATGACCCTCAACACTCGTCGGAACTACCTCCCCCGTCACCGGCGAATCAAACCAACTCGGCCTTAACCGAACCCATCCAAAACGACATCAATTTAATCCAAACCAAATACCAACGTACTCGAAATCATTCAAGGAAGAAATTCCTACCTTTCACTTGGCCGGAGGTGGCCGGAATTTGGTCGCCGGACTTCACAGCCGAAACGGGAAACTTCCCTTATCGGGTCAACGGGTTAACTTACCAAAAACGGAAAGTCCACATCTGGTCAAAGCAAAACAGTATTTTTACGACAATTCTCGACTATTTCGATATTTATACTCGTCCTCGGGTCGACCGACGGTCCAAAACGAATATACGAAATGATTCGGATAAGCTCGAAACAATCGGATAAACTCGTCGGACACCAAAACTTCAAATAATCATAAAATATTCCTCGGTTATCGGAAAAATATTCCGGAACCGCCCACAAGCTCATAATCACGTACTCTACAACTTCCGTGAAGACACCCAACTCAAACTCTCAACTGAAAATATAGTCGCGAATCGAATCGACAAACCACACAATGTCGTAAAACTGCGACTATAACCAAATCTCGAGAATCGTGCCAAACACACATCTGACTCTGGTTTGGGTTGTCACACCTTATGATCGTCTCCTTCACACCCTAGGCATGCATCCCCTTCATCACATTCATATACTCGACGCCCAGTTTAGAGTCCTTAACAACATTAGCGACTTCATTTTCATGGCGGGACTCCAACTCCTTAACTTGGGTCTAAAGCGAAGCCACCGAACCAACAGACTGCTCATATTCTCCACAAACGGCACCAAGGTCTCTCTTGGTCTGCCTAAGCTCGAACTCCACCTCCAAAAACTGCTCGAGCCTGGACTCCAACTCTGAGACCCGCTGACGAGACTCGAGCAGGGAGCATTTTCTTGACCAGGCTCGCCCTCAAAATGCTCACACTTCTAGGAGAGCTGAAACCATTCCTCACTGGCCTTAACCAGCAGCTTCTCCTTCTCGGCCAACTCCTTAACCATGCGAGTCAACTCCTCTGAAGACTTGGCAATCTCTCATTGCTGGTGGCATAACATCTGCACAGACGCCATTGAACATTGAATGCATTCATTACTGCTCACGGTCAAGTCTTCCACTGTGTGCACCTCGTCCGGAACATGGATATGATCTCGACGGAGTAAAGAGGAGGAGCCTACCCAGCCGAAGGAATTAGAAACATCAACAGCAGTGTCCGACTGCAGCGACCCCCGAGCAGTCTATCCACAGCCTTGCACTTTTGTGATCAGCTTGGCAAGTCAGAATGCCAGAGGAAGAAGAGCCAGCAGCCTTGTGACCAACGTCGAAGTCAATCCACTGGTCCCTCAACTGCTTCCTTCGCGTAATGCATTATAAGTTCGTCAATATCACTGAAACCATCCATCTTCCGGTGATGTCAATATCCATTAAAATCAAATCAAACCGTCAGAACAAGACTGTAAACCATGTAAAAAAATCACGAGTTAAAAGAGGAACCATACCAGGAGCTAATGCAAGGCCTTCTAAGTTGAGGAAGGCGTAATCATTTAAGAGATAAACATCACATAACTTCTCTGAGAAACCTTGCTCGATACGATGACAGTGATGATGTTCAGTTTCGCAAAGGCAATACCGACGATTAACTACAAAATCAAGACAAGGCATTAATAAAGGAAAAGAGAATGGGAGTTAAGAGGAAGCAAGAGCAGTCACCCTAGTCCACCTCTGGTTGTAAACCAATCTACGGGCCTCATCCACTCGCCATCGATGATGAAATGAGTCTCATGCCAATTGGTGTTTGTCGAAGGGATAGACTTGAATAGCTAGAATGTCCCTTTTGTGCGTTTGGTTACGAGGCACAACATTTCTCTGTAACCCCTCTTTGTGGAATACTGCACTTTGAAGTTGTGCAGATCTTCATTTCTCGTGGGAAAGCCAAGCTCGATGGTATGCCACATAACAAATATCGCGTTCAGGATCTGCAACATAATGGGCGTAACTTGGCCAATGGCGCAATGCAGCCAATCGAAAATATATTGATGGAATGGATGAAGAGGAAGACGAAGACGAAGCGCTTCAAATGCGTCACACCCATGATGATACCCCCCCCCCCCCTATCTCCCCGGCTTGGTAAATAGTTCACCTTTGCCTAATTGTTTGAGTAAGACAAAGGGCGATATCCAAAAGTTGGCCCGCATTGCTTCCATGGTGATAAAAGACATGGACTTCCTGGGCTCTTGCACCTCTTCTTTACCACCAAGTTGCCAGTTCCACGGAATGGACAACTCCATCATTTATTGAGCTAGAAGAGCAACTCATTCCAGCGAGACAGAAAGTATCGCGGAAGTTGACGAACCTTCTTCAATACTGCCCTGACCCTGCTGGGAGGAGGATGTCATGCTACCTACGAAATATTTGCGGATAAGATTAGCTCAAGGTTCACCCATATCAGCTTTCCAATCCATAAATAATTTCCCAAGAAACATACATGATCCCCCCAACTCCAGAAAAGGTTTTCTTAGGTTTACGGACCTACTACTAGACGACGTAGTGGTTCTAATATCATTAAACAATGCCGCAATTGCCCCGAAAAACTCATGGAACCACTAGAGCTAGAGGACTCGCTACTATCAGAGGATATTACTACGGTCTCTATTATAAACCTACAGAACGACCCATAGCGAGACATTAGTGGACCTAGGACACCTATACCTAGCGTAACCACATCGGTAGAGGCAACACAAAACAATAAAAAGATAGATTCCGTGCAGTTGGGCCTGGGGACTGGGCCCAATCCCATTAAGAAATAAAAGCAGACAAAAACAAAAGCCTAATACAGGTAGGCCAAGGGATGGACCTCTGACATTCCAAGACAGCAAAAATAATTCTGGCTGCCGTGAATGGCAGAGACACCTAGAGGGACAACCACATCAACACCAATAAAGTGACGACACAAGCCCTACCCAGCAAATCCTAGACACACAAATGTAAAACCCAAAAAATGAAAACCAAAAACAAGCATACACGAACCAAGTTTAACAAAGCCAAACAGCAGCAAACCAAAGATTTGAAACTTATTATGTCAAGAGGAGCAGAAGTGGTCACGTAGGCCAGAACAGAGCACAAAATTGGATGAAGTATCAAGGAACAACGACGAACAGATGTTTCAATCTTGGTTTTGAAGTTAGAATACTCAGATGAAAAAACGCAAAGTGAGGGAAAAGGTCAAAAACGAGGGCTTAAGTATCAGCTCAGGCGAAGAATCACGGCCATTCAAGATGACACGTCGGTTCAGAGGATCCATACGCGTGGCAAGTGGCATCAAGAGCACAACACGTACAGTTAATTTTGGATGCACGACTCCCCAGAGATATGATCACGTTGTTTCCCTACGACAAGACGTTTGGGGATCCCAAGGCACCCTAGGTTGACACATGGCAGCAAAGGATTTGGCAGAATTTAATGAGGCAAGAAGTGGGCTCATCCACAGCACAAGATGGAATCGACGGATAAGGAGGAACCATCCATAAAACAGAGGAACAAGGGAAGCATGGGGACCGGTACGATCTCGACACGACCAGGTACGGCGAATACGGCCAACCAAAGACAACCATATTCTACCAAAGTCACCGGTCGGTAAGGCACACCCACAGATACGCCAACAATTTGTTTTCCAACAAGCCGAAAGTTCGGGGGCTCAAGGGCTACAGATAATGAGTTTCTACCTACAATAGCGCCACTACCGGTGTAGCGATAAGCAGCCAATAGGAAGGGCCAAGTGTAGCATGCCGAAAAGCATGTCGCTACGGTCAGTGCAAGATGAGCCGCCACTTGTGCCCCCCTTACTGGAAAGATACAGAGGAGTACGCCAGTAACCGAGAAGGGCTTCATTGAGAGCGGGCCTAATGGGTTTCGCTACTTGGATGAACCCCGAATGACATCATGACTCATTTGGGAATATTTAAAAAATTATATATTTTATTGTCAAAATCATTTTTACTAAGCCACTGACACTTGCGATAATACGCCTCAGCGAAGCGAAACTTATCATGGTCACCAAAATTTTGTATTCGGGAAGCAGTAAACTAGCTACTTACTGCTCTCCCCAAAGCTAACCACACACGCAAGAATTATCTTTACATCTTATTTATATATATAATAGGTACACAAAAGAACAGCAGAAAAACCTTGGTCGATGAGTCGAGGGACTATACGACCAGTAACCGGCATCAAAGGAATAAAGGTGTTAAGCACGCACGTATGGTTCGCCAGTATTCGGTTTCACAACTCCGCAACCAAGAGTTGATCCCCTTGGATGAGCGAGTTGGGGGACTTGTACATATACCTCATTAATCACATCATTACATACGTGTTTAATTAATTCTCACCCGAAAGCAAAAGCAAAAGCAAAAGCAAACAACGACAGCGACTCTTGAGAACGAGCGTAACGTGATAGCAAAAGCAAACAACGACAGCGACTCTTGAGAACGATCACCCGAAAGCGATTAGCGAAAATAGAAGAGTGAATCAATGAACATTCATACCGTTTCAATATCTCAAATTCTTAGCAGTTTCCGGTATTAACAATTAGCAAGCTAAGTTTGAGGCCGGTGTCCCATTATTTTAGGACACTCAATAAAATCTGGACTCACACTACTTCATTATTTCTGCAAGCTATTGTCTATTGTCTTCTGATATTGTTTATGCAACTATTTAATTTCGTGGTCGATTCATGGTATGAGATCTCAATTGTCTTTGCAACTGAATAGATGAATTCATATTACAAAGTGAATTAACCATTAGACCATGTATACTTGTCATACGTAATTTATTGAGCTTGTGTTGTTTTAAGGTATTTAATCATGCAAAGTACAGTACTGTCTTCGATATTATAATTGTTTAGATCGGTTAAATGTCTACATTTTTTTCATGACGATACGATGAATGGAGAAGTTCGTCAAAAGATTAAGCACAAAAAAATCAATGTAGTTTAATGGTTGAACAATTAGGTTAGAAACCGCTAGGCTAATTTTTTTTTCGTCGTCTAAATATTTAGATTATCACACTTAGACGACGAATCTTAGGCGACGAAAAATGTCATTTAAGCGACAAAATTGCTTCGTCGCCTAAGTGCATTTTTCTGATAGTGATTGTTGCCTTGCGAAATCTTGAGATACATCAAATGAATGTAAAAACCGCTTTCTTGAATTGAGATATAAAGGAGAAAATCTATATGAAACAGCCCGATGGTTTTTCGGCTCCTAATCTAAAAAAGAACCGTGTGTAAATTGGTGAAATCATTATATGACTTTAAACAAGCTCCAAAACAGTGACATGCAAAATTTGACAACACTATGATCATGACTGATTTCAAAATTAATGAAAGTGATAAGTGTGTATATGCCAAAGAAACAGAAAGTGGATATGTCATTGTATATCTTTTATGTCGATGACATACTTACTATTTGGAGCAATGATAGATGATCAAATCGACTAAGAATATATTGAATTCTAGATTTGACACGAAAAACATGGGACTAGATGATGTGATCTTTGAGATTAAAATCACAAAACATCCGAAGGGTCGATACTGAATTATTAGACCCACTAGTTGTCAAAATTGCGCAACAATGTGATGCAAGTCTGTGATCTAGAATTAAAAGATTTCATTCCAAAGATTAGTCATTTAGCCCAAGTAACCTTTAAAATACTATTGTTTAAAAAAAAGGAAATTGAAAACCAAGAAGGTCGCTTTTTCTAACCTAAAAACTGATTAATGATCCCCACCCACATGGTTTAATCATAGTTAAATCTGCAGAAACAGAATCTTACACACTTTTGTTGTGTCTTCCCTTCCAAAAGCAGAATCAAAGACAACTCCATGCGCCTTTCCAAACGAAATTCTTAAAATTCTGATTTCTGAGTATTTACGGTGGGAAGTTTTTACTTTTCTTGTTAATACTAAAATGCAACCTAACTGATTTCATTTATTGCCGATATACTTAGATATGTAGTTAAGTTGCATATGTAATAAAATCAGTCCCCTCAAAAAACAGAAGATCAGATTCCGTTTTTCTTAAAAGTCCTAAATTACTGTTTTTGACTACGTCACTAATTTCAGGTTTGATCAAGCATACATTGTATTTCTTTCTTATCCTATGATTGATTGAAGATTTTGTTTCTTTGCTTTCCATTCGACGAGTTGATTACGACAGCCGTAGCATGAATTCAGGAGAAAATGACGGTTCTGAGAAACCAGGAAAAAACCCAACAGAGAGGCAACGTGCTTTCTCTGCATTATACTTTCTCTATTTCCAATCTTATCCTCTCAACTCAACTATAAATACTATACCAAGCCTCTCTACTTTCTTCATCCAAACCCTGAGAGCCAGAGAAGCGCCTCCATTCTTGTTTCTCTTTCTCTGAAAAATGGCATTGCTAGTAGTCTCACTGACACTTGCCTTCTCATTCATCTTCACCAGTCCTCTTGCTTTTGCAGTTGCACCTAATCCTATTGAAGGTAACATAATCTTATGACCCTCTTTCTCAAATCTGACTTCCTTGAGCTGAGTTCTTATTTGTCTTTACTAGTTTGAACTGTATTTAGCTATACTTGGAAGCTGGTTTTTGGGCAGTGACATTTACATGAGTAGTATAGAAAGTTCTATTCTTTGTTCCATTCTGTGCTCTCTGTCTTTGTCATCGTCACTTCATGTATACTTTTACCTGTGTTAACATTCATTCTGTTCTGTGCAAGTATTGGGTTTATAATGCTTGCATCTGCTTTAGATTCTGATCTTGTGTACACTCATTTAGATTTGTTAAACACTGTTGTTGTCTTTTTCCCTCAAGCCACACTCTTTGATCTAAGTTGTGAAGTTGTGGAGAAAATCTTTCTCTGATTTGTTAAATCAGACATTTTTTATCTGACCTAAAGATCATGGAACATTCGGATTTGTTCTACAAAAGATGGTTTCTTTTCACATTTTTAGCATATCTTAGATGGCCTTTAGATGCTGATCTGGGGTAGGTTCATACCTCTACACCTAAAGATAATGTCTTTAGACTTTAGTCTATGTTCTTGTTCTCACCATTGCAAATCACTCTTTCTTAGAACCTATTTTGTCAGATGCTAACCACAAGATCTGTTACAGCATTGTTCTTGTTTACATTTCCGAATCACTTTTCCTTACCTCTTTGCTGTGCCTTCTTGTTCAGGACTATTGGATAATGGAAACTTTGAAGTACCACCAAAACCAACTGACATCAAGAAAACAGTGCTCCAAGGCAAATATGCTGTGCCCAAATGGGAAATCAATGGCTTTGTCGAGTACATATCCGGTGGGCCTCAACCAGGAGGCATGTACTTTGCTGTGTCTCATGGTGACCATGCTGTAAGGCTTGGCAATGAGGCATCAATCTCTCAGACCATAAAGGTCAAACCAGGGTCTTCGTATGCCTTAACATTTGCGGCATCTAGAACATGTGCACAAGAAGAAGTTTTGAGGGTCTCAGTGCCTCCTCACGCAGGAGATCTTCCTATGCAGACTCTCTACAGCAGTGATGGAGGTGATACTTATGCTTGGGGATTTAAAGCCATTTCTAACACCGTTAAAGTGACTTTTCACAATCCTGGGATTCAAGAAGACCCTGCTTGCGGTCCACTCTTGGATGCAGTTGCCATCAAGGAGCTTCTTCCTGTATATCCCACTAGACGTAAATATTACTTCAGCCCTGTTCATTCTGAAACAAACCAAGTGTTATAGACTGTTTGCTGTTTGCTGTTTCGGACTTTCGTGTTGCTTTATGTACAAATGATAATGGTTTGTTAAATCTTTGGATGTCTTTTGCAGGTAATCTGGTCAGAAATCCAGGGTTTGAAGAGGGACCCCATAGGTTTGAGAACTCTTCCCACGGTGTACTCCTTCCTCCAAAACAACTAGATGAGACATCTCCCCTTCCCGGCTGGATCATCGAGTCCCTCAAAGCAGTAAAGTTTATTGATGCTAAACACTTCAATGTTCCATCTGAAAAAGCTGCAATTGAGCTTGTTGCTGGGAGAGAAAGTGCCATAGCTCAGGTTCTTAGAACAGTTCCTGACAAGCTCTACAGTCTCACATTCACTGTTGGTGATGCCAAAAACGGCTGCCATGGATCGATGATGGTCGAAGCATTTGCAGGCATTGCTACCTTAAAAGTTCCTTTCAACTCTCAAGGAAAGGGTGGATTCAAGACTGCTAGTTTCAAGTTCAAAGCAACATCAATCAGGACCAGAATTACATTCTACAGTTCCTACTACCACACCAGGGTTGATGACTATGGAGCACTTTGTGGCCCTATCATTGACAACGTTCGGGTTTCACCTATTGCTTAGATGTTAATTTTAGTTATATCTCCATAAAACTATATATCCATATAGAGATTGTGCAATGGATCTCATTCCTACTAGTTTATTTTGTATATTCGTCAGTTTGAGACTTGAGAGAGGCAGATGTTTTACCATTGTAGTAGCCTGGATTAGTCTGGACTCTGGAATCTGTAGTCTCTCAAATTTGAGAAAGAATTGGTAGGAAGTTTCTTGGCTATGTCAACCATGGCTTATTACAATATATGTACTAATGACTTTCGTTTCAATGTCCTGGTTTTGAGGTTTTGGATACTAGGTAACCAGGCATCTCTTCCCTCCCAACTGAAAATCCTTCATTTTGAGGTTTTGGATACGCATGGACCATATATAGTGGAGCTAAATACATAATAATTTGCACATACAATTGGGAATATATTTCTCGCAATACCACATGTACAACTTAGTCTGAACATTTGAAAGGAAACCTGCTTAATCCCACTTGAGTAGGCAGGCCCGGCCTTGAGTAACTCGGGCGATAAATAAAATTCGGCCCATATATATAAAAATATTTATATATATTTGCAACAAACAAATAAATCGGCATTTTAAAATGAATGAAGAGAACAATATGTCAATATTCATGGCCATATAGTCATCAAAATTTCATATAGTACAACCAAGGAAGCAAATAGTAGACCAATAAGGCGAAGGCTCTTATTCTCCGAACGCTCTTTTTTTCTGAAAGAATCATTTAATCATCATTAATTTCATACCATTTTTTAAGAAGATACTAAGTGATTATTTCCATATATTCGGTTTGTAGCTAATAGCTCGCTAAAAATTAAATTACTGAAATTAGTTATTCAAACAAGAAATAGAAGCAAATAAGGATTTAAGGAAAACGAGAAACAAAACCGAAAGGCAAAAGCTCTCATGAATGAGAATTTTGTTGACATACTGGTTACTAAATTTTTATGCGCCGCACCACCAATCAACTATCAACTGGACAAGGAACTGAAGGAAGTAGATTGTTGTTTGTCGATTTCAACGATTTACCAAACTCAAATACTAAATTTCAAGATTTGTATGGCGTTTTACGATTCGCAAAAGGAACTCTGGGCCACTTGAATTGGAGTCAACACGCAAAATAAGGAATTGAACACAATTGAGGGAGGGAGGGAGATTGAGAAAGAGTTCAAAGATGACCGAAAAAAATGGGAGAATTGCTAGGAACGCTAGCCCAATTTATAGAGGGATTATATTGCTCCATAATTACTAGTAATTAATGTGAAACCTGGGAATTGAGAAGAGAAGAAAGGGAACATGAATCCCTCTGCAGCTCCCAAGCTCTTCTCCCTGACGGTATGGTTTATTAGATTTTTTTTTTGCAAATAACAAATAATAAAAAAAATTGGGCCCCATAAATTTTTTGTCCCTAGGCTTGTGCCCTGCCTGCCCTCCCTCAGGGTCGGGCCTGTGAGTAGGCATGACAAGATTTACAGGGTTAGTTATTGATAGAAAAACTAGACCAAAGATAGAAACCAAAGGTTGCAGTGTTAATTGTATCAAAAACTACTTAGCTGGAAGTTAAAAGAAGTATACAAAAAGGATATTGAATAAAGATGTGTAGTCGATCTCTTTCCACAGCCTTCTTTATGATATCAACACCTAAAAACAACATACATTCAGCTGGAGCCAACACAACTATTTTTCAAAGGCCCAATTCATTCAGTTGAAGCCAACGCAATAATTTTTCGAATGCCCAATTCAATTTGAGTCCAATAGGCTCATGACGCGATTGCAGAGGAAGCTACTTTGATACCAAGTTGAATAGCGACAAGTGTGGCACGTGGGGTTTGCATTGTACCAATATTGTCTCAACTTAACCACCTTGAAGGTGTTGTATTTTATCCACAAAAGGTCTTAGTACAATTAGGAGTAGTTCACCTTCATTTAAGTTATATTTCATTTTGTCCTATTTTGATGTTGGATTGCATCAGTAAGAAGTTCAAGGTTACTACATCCTCTAGTATGTTTCTTCATGAGATGAGCCCAACTGGAATAGTTGGACTCAGTTAAGAGTTCTCCGGTAGGAAAAGCATAATGATCTTAAATGGTGTTGTGGTAGTGTTGATGATTGTGAATGAGTTGTGCAGTAGGTGCTACTTCATTGTTGGTGTTGTTTTCAATGAGATCTGGAGCAAACAAACAAAAGTATTTTAATTATCGTGAGATTGACTACTATCCCACAATATAACAAAATCAAAACTCAAAGCAAGAGGTTTGTTAGTATGCTTACATAGTAGGAAACTTCAGCTCAAACTCACGCAGTGAGCTTTCCCTTTCACTACTAATAACGCAATGGATAGGGTCCAAGGAGTGAAATAAAAATTTACCTCATCTCAAGCGGAGTTCATCTCACATTCGAATAACATGGTTGGGTAATTGAAACATCGACCAAAGATATTACAATCATAAAAACCCAAAAATATTCGACACAACACATCTTGTGAACCCATGACTACACATGTGATGGTGTAAACTATGTTTGCATGTTCCTAAACCAAATCGAAACTTAGCTTGTACATTTATATGCAAAGGCTAAACCTCTTGCATGGTCACATGCACATCAACGATGATTGAAGGAATTTGCATTTCAGGCAACATATGACATCATTATTGGAGATGGCCACCACAAACGTTGGTGAATTTCACCGGCGGCAGCAGCTCCACCATCCATAGTGTCACAAGCTATCCCCATGTGGTGACTTTCATCTGAGGCTGAACTTTAATCAGGGCTCAAATATCTAAGTAAATTTGAATGGTTTCTAGATTGATTTTGAACGTTGGTTTCCACATGATATGATACCAATGATGTTTTGATAATGAGGTCTAAACTCATGTCAAATTTCTCTTAATGTCGGTTGACATGGAATCACAATTCGCTAGTTTTTAGGTCCAAATCAAGTGTGATTGGTGCATGACTTCTTATTAAGCTAACAAACACCGCTGATAATGAGAAAATCTAAGTACATCGACCAACTTGGATAAAATATGTACCAAAGTCGATAATCTTCCATTTGATTTTCCTTACACATTTCAAATAGGACCTTAGAAGGTTCAAGATAGACGCATGGTTATAACGACACTACAAAAATGTTATGCGCAGGTCAACATTTTGCAGACCATCTGAGACATGACTCAGTTGGTTCGATACTTTCATTACTTCTGTGATATCAAGTACTAAGTTCTAATCACCTTACGTTCTCAGAGTTAAACCATAAATCAAAGATTTGACATGCATGTGAAACACATCATGTATCTATTAGATACTTTAGCTAATTCCTATCAAGTAGTCACTTATCAACGAATTTATCAAGTCTACCTATCGAATCAAAATTTGTAAGTGAATGACATAGCCAATATTTTGACTGCAGTCACACTCTCACAAGAGCTAACTTGAATAAGATATCTCTTTTTTAAGTTCATTCAGATCCCGATGAATGTTCTTCAAATGAAGACGTATTTTTGCTACTAATAGTTATTTGGAAATACTATTAACTGTCAATGTAGTGAGTCATATCTCACTTTTAAGGACGTGCATGAGAGAAATCTTCAACAATCAAGACAAGAATGCTTCTTGCTTCTCTCAACAGTTTATATCATAATGGATACCTAGCGAAACCTAATCCATAATATCATTGCGACATTGAATGCTAGATTCAAGCTTGAACTAAATTTCTGTTGTATGCTAATCTAAGTCACTTTTAGATTCCATATTTGTTCGACTAACCACGATGACAATTACCACGTGTATATGCGCATGTAACTAAATGGTTGGTTTCTAGTTTCTCATGGGTTAATGTAATCTGGAGATAACTGTGTGGAATGTATCGTGTTTATCTCACAAGCATGAAGTTCTAAAGTTCCTAAAACATTGGATCACCTATGCCGTGTGACTCAAGGATGACCACTCGGCCGTGAGTTCCTTAAAGTCATGGCGGCTCCCCTAGGCATGTGTGGGTGTGTGTGTGTGTATGTGTGTGTGTGTGTGTTCTTATTTTTTATGAGCTATGTATTTGTATCTAGTAATGCAGTATATGAGATGAATCACTCGGTGTGAGTTCCTTAGAGTCACGACGACTCCCCTAGGTGGTGCAAACATGTGTGCGTGTGTGTGTGTGTTCCCATTTTTTTTATGAGCTATGTATTTGTATGTAGTAACGCGGTATATGAGATAAATCATTGATGTCACTAATGAATTCAATTTCTGACACTACAATTCTAGGATCTTGATGAGACATTGGGATTGAATCACGACAATTCCAATCATTTCTATTTTGAACTTTGTTCATATCTCCTCTTAAATGGTAGAAGACTGGCTCATTAAAGTGACTAATTAATATCGATGAATTGTCATCATTCAATACATAGAGAGAATAATGGTGTTTTGTGATCTACGTATTTTCTCTACATTTAACTATGTTAATTACTTAGTATTATTAGTTTTAACTTATTTTGTTATTTTTAGGTTTAGAACAAAAGAGTCGAAGTAAAGGAGTCTGCAAACATGCTAAAAGATAACAAAAATGGAGAGAAGAAATTCAGCCAGAAATTACGTGGAGAAAGAGAAGAAAAAGAAGTTCTAGCTTGACTAGGAAAGTCATTTCTATGTTGACTAGGAGAAAGAAGTTTCCGGAAGAACCTTGGAGGAAGAACAAAGCAAGATGAGCCAAATTAATTATAAGATCATTTTAAAAGACCAAGATTGAAGACCAAGTCAGCCAAAAATGTGGAGGAGGAAATATGGCAAGAAGAGGATTCCCAAGTTGAAGAGAAGAAGAAAATCATTCAAAATAAGGAAAGCAGAATCTGCCTATGAAGATCAACTAACTTCAACGGACGACTGGGAACAGCTCAGGAGGAGTTAGACGACGATCGACCTATGGTTGGAAAGCTTTTCGAGTCTTCTTTCTAATAAGCCAAAAAATCATAATTTTTGGAGGTCTACAACTTTGGAAAAGTGCAATTCTTTGCAAGCTTCCAGATTTATCTGGGTAGAGTAGGAAAACCTAGTTTGATGAGGAGAACTCTTTTGAAAGTGCCTATATAAGCACATCTTGACTTCCTCATTAGGTATCACTTATTTTACAGCCCAAGATCTACTCAAATCTCTTGTCCTTCCCACAAATCAAGCTTTCATCTTCAAGAGTGCCGACTACACCACCAAACAGCCACACATTCATCTCCATCGACGTATAAGGGATCCCGAGCGTCCTCCATCAAAGAAGTCTAGTTCTCTTGAGCATCTATAGGGGATCCTGAGGATACTAAAGTGTAACAATGACCTTTTTACTCCGTAGTCCTCTTTTGTTTATTCTTGTTTGTGTGTTTTGGATGATTATATTTTAGTTTTATTACATATATAAATTTCAATAACTATCTACGTGTTCTAGTATTCTAATGTTCGATATGCATATGTATTTGGTTCTTAATGCTTTGATTTTAGATATAGGGGATCCCGAGTCTAGGTCAAAAGGTGTATAGGGGAACCCGAGCACAAAAAATGATAATATGCATATTTAATCGGAAATTAGGGTTATAGGAATTCGATAAGTGTTGATATTTGCATGTGTTAATAAATGAGATAGGTAAAGGAATAAATTGATCACTTATAAATAATATTTTTTTTTGTTACAAACACAACCAAATCGGCTCAACCAAAAAAAATAAAAACTAGCCTAAAGGCATATGCCTGACGTATCGAGGAAACTGGTTACCCATCATATCATCAAAATAGCGTTGCATACATAGACAGGGGGTCATACAACTTAACTAAACCCAAATCAAGGCACAAAATCTTTTTAGCAAGCATATCTGCTGTCATGTTACACTCTCTGACAATATGGTTGATGGTAACCTGATCAAAAGACTCCATAATCTTTAAACATCCCACAATCAAAGAACCCAATGGATGATTTAAGACATCCTCCTGGGAAACTAGATTGATAAGAATAGTAGAGTCAGATTTAATTTCAACTTTCAAAATATTAAGCTGCTTAAGCGCCACCAAACCACAATACAGACCCCATGCTTCTGCAGTCAAAATCTCTCACAACACCACCCACTTCAATTTTACCATGACTATCACGTGACCCATCAACATTCAGTTTGATCCAATTCTCATGCGGCTTTTTCCAAGAGCTAGAAAAAGGATATATCAAACTGCTTAGAACCAGGACTAGCTTGAGCATTCCTCCATTCATCAATGGCACACCATATTATGTCACCAGAGTTACTAGGTCTCCTAAATCCAGAATCAAATATCTGTTTATTCCTCCATTTCCATAAGACCCAACCCTCTGTCACAAACAACTCACACCACTTCACCTTATCCTGCAGCACCACATGACAGTGTAAGTTGGCATGCATCCAGTCATTCCATCCTAGTAGGGAGGTGCTTCTCACCATTCTAGGCAGATTAAAGTACACCCAAACCTCAATGGCACACCTACAGTCCCTAAATAAATGAAGGAGATATTCATCAGCACCACCACAAATTTGACATGTAGCACTGTCAATGAGCCTTCTTCTAACTCTTTGCACATTTGTTAAAATTTTGTCATGAAGCACAGACCATAAGAAAGTCCTCGATTTTGGGGGAACATGTGAGTGCCAACACTTCATACACAAAGGATTACAGTGAGATAAATCAAACAAAGACTCATAAGCAGACTTGACACTAAACCTTTCATTAGATGTCGCACCCCAAATCTGCAAGTCAGTGCCACCATCTGCAAAGCCAGTGGGGACATTGATAATTCTTTGCACAAGATCAAGAGGCAAACAACTGGGTAACATGTCAATATCTCATCCTGATTAATTCCAAAATTCACAAACCTTGGCATCAAAATTACCAATGGAATTAGGAATCACATATGGCAAAAGGACAGTATGGGGAAGCCATAAATCTTTCCAAAATAGCACATTTGGCCATTACCAACTCTCCAGATCAAATTCTTACACATTAACTCGGTACCAAAACTAAGACTCCTTCAAGTGCTTGAGCAATCTGCTAGGGGTTTGTAACTGCCAAAGAAAAGATTAGCATGTTTCAAGTACTTTTCTTTGTACATCTTTACCCATAAACCAGAATCATTTTGCAACGTTCTTTAACTGAGTTTAGATAACATGGCCTAATTCATATCAATAGTGTTTTTCAAACCCAAACCACCAATCACCTTAGGCTGACAAACAAGGTCCCAATTCACTAAGTGAACTTTCTTCTTTTCATAACTCTCACCCACAAGAAATTTTGTCGACTTTATCAAGCTTATTACATAAATCCACTGGCAACTTGGCAGTACTCATGGTATAAATGGGAATAACAAAGCTAACCGACTAAATTAAAGTTAATTTTCCTGCCATGCTGAGATTCTTACACTTCCAACTAGCTAACCTGCTCTGAACCTTATTCAAAACACTAGCATAAGTGTGTTTATTAATTATGGAACGTATTAAAGGCATCCCCAAGTACTTCCCCAAATTATTGGTTAAAAGAGAACCACAAATCCTACTCAAAGTACCAGCCAACTCCTTACCAGTATTTGAGGACACAAAGATGTATGATTTCTCATAGCTAACGGCTTGTCTAGACATGAGACATAAAGTATCAAGACAGTGCTTGAGAATTCTAGCTTGTTGTTGAGAAGCTTCGGAAAACAACATCAAATCATTAGCAAAGAAAAGGTGAGAGATCCTAGGTCCAGTCTTGGATGGATTCGCTGGCCTCCACATGTTTGCATCCACCGCATAATGAATAAGGTGAGATAATTTCTCCATACAAAGAACAAAGTGGTAAGAAGAGAGAGGGTCTCCCTGCCTAATCCTTCTTTGAGCACAAAAAGAATCAGTTAATTCCTCATTAAAAGAGATCTGGAAACCAGTAGATCTAACAAAGTGCATGATCAGTCTAACTAAGTCAGCAGGAATTTGAGCTTCATTTAAAACAGCTTCAATAGAGATCCAACTCAAACGATCATAGGTCTTAGAGAGGTCCCCTTTCCAGGCAAGAAACCCCCATTTTCCCTTAGATTTCCTAAATTTGAAGAGGAGCTCTTGAGCAATCAACACATTATCAACAATATCTCTACCAGGCACATAATTGACTTGATTAGGGCTTATAAATTTCTGCATCAATGGCCTGAGTTTAGACACAATTAGTTTAGAAATAATCTTGTATATAGTTGTGCACAAGCTTATTGGTCTAAAGTTTACCATGTGTTGAGGACCCTCAACCTTAGGAATCAGACTAATGACAGTGTGATTCATATGAGGAGGGAGCATAACAGAAGTGAAAACACCCTTGATAAGATGAATAATCTCATCAAAACAATATGCCAATGAATTTGGAAAAACTTAGCTGGAAAACCATCATAACCAGGTGCCTTAAGAGGACCAATTCCAAAGAGAGCATACTTAATCTCAACATCAGTGACCGAACTCCTCACAGAGTCAAGACACTTCTCCCTCAAGATTGGAAACAGACAAGGAATAGTAAACCCAGGCTCCTCAATACCAGGTTGTGTACGAATAGCTCAATGAAAATTCATTAGCTATCTTCTTTATAGAACAAAGATCAGTGGTCCACTCGCCATTCTTGTTGAATAACCCCTCAATTTTATTCATCCTCCTTCTAACAAGAGTTGTAAGATGGAAGAATCTAGTGTTTGTATCCCCATCCTTCAACCATTTATCCCTTGATTTTTGCCTCCAGAACATGTTCTCCTGATTTAGAAGAGTTTCATACTCACCAATAAACTCACTTTCCAACTTGAGAAGAAAGGTATTGTTACTATTATCTAAAGCCTTTTGAATGTCACCAATCCTTGCAAAAAGTCTTTTCTTATTTTGAAAAATATTATCAAACACCGTCTTATTCCACACAAGCCAACTCATCAGCAATAGTAGAGAGCCTTGAATTCAGAGGACCATCACAGGTAGACCAGGCCTCAAAAATAAACTCACAAAAATCTAGATGAGATTGCCACATAACTTGATATCTGAAAGGAACCGCATGCTTATTCACAAAATTGTTAGAGCTTATATGCAACAATAAAGGGCAGTTATTGGACCTTGTCTTAGGTAAGTGCTTAGTAAAGGCTTCAGGGAAAGATGATCTCCATCTTTCACAATAAAAGCCTCTATCTAACCTTTCTTTCACCCTTTTGTTAGACCACATATAGCTGGAGCCAATAAAGTCCATATCAAGAAGAAAATTTATATTCACCCAATCTCTCATACCACCAAATCTTCCATTGAGAGAGCCACTACTCTTATCCTTTCCCTCCAATAGCTCATTATAATCCCCCATAAGAACACTAGGCAAATTACGATTAATGAATATAGAATCTAACTTACTCCATAATTGAGACCTGACGAAATTAGATGGACTACCATAAATGATTATTAGTAACCAGGAAGGATATCCAGCATAAGATAACTGCAAGGAAATAAATTGCATATGATCATCAACAAAAGTCACCTAAACCTTGGCAGCATTCCACAGAACTCAAATGCCACTAGAAAAGCCATTAGCCTCCATAATTCAATAATCAGTAAACCCAAGCTGCAGCAAGAAATCACAAACTCTCCTAAACTATACTCTAGGCTCACAAATAGCCAAAACATCAATTAAATATAAATTGACCGAGTCAGAAACAACTGACTTGAAACTATCACTCCATGCACCCCTAGCATTCCAAAATAGTACTCTATCCATGGGGAAACCCAAAAATAAAGGGATTAAGTCCTGAAAGTTCAATTAGAGGCCAAATCCTTCTCAGAAAGAGAAGATGGCTCACCCTCAGGTATGATCATGCTGTTTTCAGAAAAAACTGGATCTACAATAAGCTCAGAAGCTTGCTCTATACTAGGAGACTCAGCAACATTATCAACTGCTTGTTCATCACACGTTTCTCCTCAGGTGGGCAGTGCCTAAATATGCCATAAGTACCACCAGTAGTTCCAGGGGTCACACCATCAAACATAAGCTTTTTGGAAACATTAGAACCAAGAGTCAAAGTGCTACTCTTGGGGACTCCATTTTTCCTTTGATATTTAGCATAACATTTTTCTCTAGCCATGTTACCAACCTTTTTGGAAATATCCTTCATTGGTGGCCTATCACCAACCTTAACACCCTTAACATAACCAATTTTCACACCACTACTACCTTTCCTGACAACATTATCACTAGTCTTGTTGGAGGAGCCAACCTTACTACTAAGAACCTCCATATTACCCAAAGAGCTAGCAACACCAATCTTATCAACCTTCTTATGAACACTCACGCTATTGTTCTGCTTCAACTTAGAATTCGAAATGTTAGCATTGGCCATAGTATATTCTCCTCATGAACAGAAGGCACCTCATTTTGTTCAGCTAAAACATTAAATCTGGATCCCAAGGAACTCCCTAATTTCACAGTCTTAGTGCCACCACTCTTCTTTTTATTTTTATAATTCATCATCATCCATGCTTCAAACTTCTCATTCATAGATACAGGGGTATCCTGATACATTTCAACATTGTCAACCACAGGCAAGACTTTAGCTATAATTGTCTCAACAGGTTTAAGGATATCGCTAGAAGTAGGTTTGGTTGGGGTTCTCATAACAGTAGGGCATAGTTCCAAAGAGTGTCCAAAGTTGCCACATTTGAAGCAAATAAGAGAAACACCATGTTAAATGAAATTGTAACACTAATGCTCTGAAAGGACCCAACCTTAGATTAACTAGTAATCTAGGATCACGCCCTAACGACAAAACTTCAACTACGAATTTATGTAATTTTTTTGACATAATCCCTCTACGAAGTGGACTACTAGAAATCTGCAAGAAAATCACACTTCGGATTTCCCACAAACAATATCGTGGACCACCGATGTCCATCTGGATTTCTCAATAAAGTGCGGAAAGTAAATTATTTAAAATGATGGAATAATAATACAGGAACTGAAAATTCATAAACCAGCACTGAAAAAAATATATTTATAACACTAGTGTCTGGAGCAACTTCTAGGAGCAAAATAAAATATATGAAAATAAACTGCTAGTGGGCTGAGACCTACAAAAAGATATGATAACTCGGTGGACTCAAAGCCTTAGGGGATTAACATCTAGCTTAGGAGAAGCACTGCAACCTGGGCACAAAAAACTGAAAGGCCCAGGGAAAGACATTTAAAATATAACACGTTAGAGTGAGTGGACAAAAATAATGTAAACTATGTAAAATGATAAATCTGTAATAACATACCTTTCAACCAATTTTTGGGAAATAATGCGAGTTCAAAATAAATAAACCGAAATGCAATGGAGGTGGTCATTCAGGGCCCCTGACCCGGTACGACTATAAACAAAAAATACAGGTGATGGGAGCGTCTAGGGTGTTGTCTGACCCGAGACGAATCAGGGTCAAGCAGGGATCCTGACCCGGTCTGACCAGATTCGGGGATCAGCTGAATAGCTAAAGCCTCGATGCAAGTAAATAAACCATCACAAACAAACCTCCAAATAAACGCTTGGAAAAATATACCGCAAAGCATAAAGCTTAAAAACCATGAACTCGCTATCAACTGAGAAAAATAAAGGTGTCCATTCACCGTACAATGTCAGGATATTCATAAAGCCGTAACCTTCTAATCAACACAATAATCATCGGACACGGCCCGCTAACCCGTAATCCTGAAACCACGATTATAATTAATATCTACTCGTCGATATTTGTAATAAATAATTAGGCTGGTAATCCGACGAGCAATAATGTCGAGAATCTCACATTCTCGAGTAACGTATTTTCTGACTAATTACAAACTTGATCGAATTCCAAATTCAATTCCTTTCTTTCCTTCACTTTAAATCAATTTTAGAGTCGTAACATAAATTTCAAATATCGAGCGACTCGCACTTAAATTAATAATCGGATCGTTCGTAAATATTATTGTAAAATCAATTAATTATTATCCAATTAAACACTCGACTAAATTAATCAAAACCAGATCCATTCAAGAATCTCACCATTGCGTTCGTCACGAAATTACGCGCGGAACGACATAAAATTTTGCAGAAAACCCAACCTCGTCGGAGCTCCGCCGTGCACGACGGCGGCCGGAATCCCACCGACACTAAATCAAGAAACCCTACAAACCAAAATGTTTATCTCAGCAAACCCAACAACATTCATGAAGAACACAACATAAAAAAACGAAAATCCTCCAAATCACCAGAAAACCAAAAACCCACTGGAATATTCATCTTCTCTGTTTGCCGGCGTCCGGCCACGGCAAGGGCCGAGATGGTTAGGGATCAACTCATCTCCTCCTGGGCTTCAAAACCCCATTAACCTCAATGTCAAATTCTGCCGCAAACACCGCCATCGTTGCCGTGAAATTCAACCTAAATCCAGCCAATTCTCCGCCTCGTTTCTCCGTCCTCCAGCCACGTACCAATGCCAGAGATGCACCTACCAAACAACAAAGGAGCTCGAACCCAACTGATTTCCAGCAAAATCATGGTCAGAGGTGGCCGGCCGGAGGCTCACCACCGGTGAGAACCTCACGACGGAAAAACAGGTCGGGAGGGTGGTCAACGCGGGGTCAACCCTGCCTTCCCAAAAAAATAAAATTCTTAACTTTCCAAAAAAATAAAATTCTTAACCCTGTATTTATACCCGTGATTTTGTGATAAAACGTTTTTCGATATTTTCATAAAATTTGCGCTAACCATAACTTCTTCTTCGTAACTCCAATTTCAACACTTGACATGGCCACGAACTCGTATCGGAAAGCTCTACAACTTTATCCTAATAAATTTTTTGAAAAACATAGTCAATAAAATATCGACGAAACGCCACTGAATGTTACTGACGGTAAAAACTATTTACCATCAACGATTACCGTTATTAGTTAGCGACTAACCGCATAAGCTCTGATTTTCGCATAATATTGTTCCGGATCGTAACAATCTACACCCTTTAGAAAAATTTTGTTCTCGAAATCAACCCATATATGTGTAACAGATGAGTTCACATACTTACCACTCCAACTAGCATCTTTTAACTCACAAGAACATTCACAATCATTAGCTTGAACCATAACTCTGTTACCAAGCTAACAATCTGCCATTAAGTCTCGCTTAATAAATCTGAAATCATAATAACTACTCCATATAAATCTGACACAAGGAGCGATATAATTCAAACTCGATAACATGAATACCTAGAAGCTTCTGGTATCCGAGCCAAAACTAATGTCAGATTCTACTAACATACTCGAGTACAAACAACCAAACTCACCCAAAAATACGTAGACCAAAGTCCCATAAAGATAACTGCATAGGTAGTAGTACGGTCCCAACACAGAAGTGGCACCTAAATCGCCATCAAAATCCTGCACCAAAAACTAACTGAGGTGTCCAATCACGGACGCTCACCCATAAAGTGGCTACAAAAACCACCAAAATCACAAACAGGGGACCCAACAAAACAATTTAGAATCACAATAAATAGGGGTATTGGCCGATACCCAAGGTACTTCTAACCTTATATAGTTTT
The DNA here is from genome assembly GCA_946800695.1 of Geum urbanum. Taxonomy (NCBI): domain Eukaryota; kingdom Viridiplantae; phylum Streptophyta; class Magnoliopsida; order Rosales; family Rosaceae; genus Geum; species Geum urbanum. The sequence continues at coordinate 2,996,616 of OX327014.1, forward strand.
CAAAATTACAAAAATTTGGGCATAGTCTCCTTTAAAACTTACGAAACCCAAAACCTGTATAACAAAAGTATTCCAATAACCTCAACTCAAAAATATAAACTATGGGTTCCACATCCCGTTCGACTTACTTACAAATCAACAAAGCGATACATAAACATAAATCACTACTACCTAACTGAATTCATGAATGATAATGATTACACAAACAAAGAATCACCATAATTCATCACTCCTAAAAGCATACTACCTTAACAATTATCTACAGTACCATAAAGAGGCTTAAAAGAATATATCCAAAGTAAGCCTCAAATATACTCAAATCTGTGGGCGAGAACGAGGAAGTCAAATTGACATCGTAATTTACTACGAATTGGAGATATAAACGACATTCCATCTGAAGTTCCTGAATAGTCGCCAGTAGTAAGTCAATAATATCTAATATTTTCGCACTCTGAACAAATATCAATGCGTAACCTGAACCTCTGCATTCGCTCGACCATTTTTGGAGCTCAATACTCGGGTTGAAAACTAAGTGTGTATAAAACTGCACCACAATGATTTACTTATATGGCTTGCATACCCACAAAGCTACTACTGACACGAGCCAACAGACCTAATGGAATTAGACATAGGCCACAAATACATATACAAGTAAACTGACAATAACAGTCCAATTGAAAGTAACAGAATACTGGGATGCCAAACTATTTATCAAATTATCGTCCCAAATTGAACAATCTAAATTATTGCACTCTTCCACACTAAACTAACATATATATTGCAATTCCTCTGACACCAGATCATCAACTTATAAAAATTAATCAAAATGTCAGAGTACCGCGAAATTCAAAAAAACGCGACAGTTTTCAGTAACGAGCACCATTAAAACTTTGTATTTATAAAGCTGGAAGAAATAAATTAAATCATCGTCACCAAACATAACCCTAGTCGGAATTCGCGCTCGTACGAAAAATCCTCATATACTTTCGCTCGTAATAAACACTAAGTTATCAATAGGATGCTCTAAATCACATCTAGGAGAAATCCGGAAATCATGCAACACACAAATTTCAAATCTTACCCATCTGCTACTAATTTCCATGTACACCTATAACGCTCGTAAGCTCATATGTGACGACCCGGAACAGAATCAGCAATATGATCAGCTTGATCGATGTGTTACTGCGTAGTCGCAGTTGTACGACAGTTATTGGAATCGTCAGAGTTCTTAACGACTAAATTATTGGCCGAGAATTGTAGCTGGGTCTCTTCTCGAGAGTCGTTGTACGTGTGATTATGAGTTCGTGGGCGATTCCGGATCGTTATTTGGACGACCGAGGAATTAGTTATGAATATTTGAAGTTCGGGTTTTAAAGGCAGCCTTCTTAACGACTAAATTACCGGTCGGGAATTTGGTTTCGGCTTCTTCACGGAAGTTGTTCAGAATTTAATTTCGAGTTCGTGGGAACTTCCGGAGCATGATTTTGAGTTATGGAGATTTAGTTGCGAATATTTCCGTTTGTTGGTTATTTAGTCGATTAAATGTGTGTTGCTTTTAAGGGTTGACTTTTTATCCGTTTGGCTGATGTGTTTGACTTCGGATGATTATTGAAGAGTACATCGAGACGAGTTTGTGGCCGTGAGAATTATTGAAATCGGAATTTCGACGAGGTAGTTACGGGTAATTTAAGTTTGCCGAAAAGTGAATATTGGAGATTTCCTTTTTGGGAAAGTATTAAATGAGTATAAATATTGGACTTACCTTTTAGGGAAAGTCAACATGTGGTCATTAATTCCTTGACCGGTCAACACGAGTTTGAAAGAGGAGGACGACGGCTCGCGGTGGCTCACGGCGGTGAGGTCTTTTCCGGCAACCCCACGGCTCGGGGAATAGCTCGTTCTACTCGCCTTGGCCTTGCGAGTCTACCCCCGGCCACCACGCACGGTGTGGCTCACGGAGGAGGATGGATTTTTCGATCAAAAATGAGGTTTTTTAGAGGATTTCGGGTTTGGAGATTTTGGCCGAATTGAACTTCAAGAGGTATTGGGTTTTGTAGCCCTCTTCATTGTGATTCTAACCATATAAACATGGTGTTCTAATTCAATTTGAGTGTGGAGAATTTTGAGATTGAAATTTGTGGAACAATTCGGTTTTTCATGAAATTGGGTGAGTTAGAGTTTGAATTGGCCTTTGTTTCAGTTGACAAAGTTGCTCAGTGGGTGATTTTGCATGGAATAGGGGTTCCTCCGCTGGAAAATCTTCAAGTTGGCGGCGGCCAACGCGGCGGTCAACGGTCAACGGCGGTCAAACTTTGACTTTTTGGGATTTTCGACAAGTTGCATGTCATTTCACTCGAAATCGCGCCCCGATCGCAGTGGGGAGGTTCGTTTTTCGAGTTGAGCATCCGAACGTAAAGCGAGGTATTGTGGTATACATATACGGATTTTCGACGATTCGTCGACTTTGGATTTCGTGTTTCCGAGAACGGTGGTTTCTCGTGGTTTGATTTGTATTATCGGATTATGATTTTGAATATTGGACATTGTGAATATTCAGGGGTTCGTGATCGTTGTTATGGCGATGGACTTTCCGTCGGATCACGGGTTAACGCGATACGCGTTACGCCAGTTTGTAAGTGGACAGTTTATTTTCACGGAATTCTTGCGAGTCTTTTATTTAAGATTTACGAACTTGAGCATGCAGATTGATTATGGTTTTACGAGCATATGTTTTATGATTATACATATACGAATATGCGTATACGAGTATACATACATTGTTATATTGTTTCATGCATTTGCACCGAACTGTTTATGATTTGGTTTTCACAGAGTACAGTCGTAGTTTATGAGGTTGTATCGATACACTGCATCCCGGCTGATCCCCGAGGATGTTACCAGCTAGGATCACGTGTGGGCTAGGGACCCCGTGGTTCTGGATCACGTGTGGGCTAGGGACCCCGTGGTTCCGACTGTGCTGCTGCAGCTAGGATCACGTGTGGGCTAGGGACCCCGTGGTTCTCACTGTGAGATTTTACTTGCATGCTCTGTTTACGAGTTGGAGTCAGCGTCTCCTCGTATACTATTTGGTTTGATTTATTATATTTCGACTCACATATGTTTTTATAACATATATTAACTGGTGAAAGACATTTATTTTCGTCCACTCACTCTAACGTGTTTATTGTCTTTCCCCTGGGTTTTTCGGTTTCCGTGCCCAGTTTGCAGTTCAGGCTCTGATGTCGCACGTCGTGGTCGGAGGCATAGTGCTCGAGCTACTTTGTTTCATCCAGTAGGTTTATTGTTCTACCTACTGTGGTATGCGTATATGATTATGTATTAGAAGTCGCTCTGAGCTTCCTATTGTATATGTTATACGATTTTACTCCGGATTTTCCGTAAAATACATATATATTTACTACTTTACGTTATTGTTGATATATTGAGAAATCCGGATGGGATTGGTGCCCACGGTTTGCTTTTTGTGGCATAGGATGGAGTGTATTTTTCGCGTGCAGGTAATGATAATTCCACGCTAGTAACGAAACTCTGCCCAAATTTTGAAAATTTTTGTTGGTTCGTGTTTTCGAAGGGATTCGATTCCGATTTAGGGTGCTAAATCGGGGTTGGGTCCTTTCATCATATCTGAATTGAGCTAGAATGATTTAATCTATGCATCATAACATACACGCCACTGGTCCAATGTTAATACAATATATTTTTCTCCGCGAACTCTTGTGAAATACATTTCTAGGCTGGTGGCACAAAGCGAAAAGTATCATTTCACGAGGGAATGTGTTCACGACATAAAATAAACACAAACAATATAAGAAACAGAGAAAGTGAAGACATTTTAGGTTAACAAAACTGAATTACTAGAATTTCTCAAAGAATGAATGAGTTTCGAAGAAGGAATATCAAGATTAAATAAATCATCAACCCTTGGTAATGGACATTTGTTCTTTCCCAAAACTTGTTTCTTTTTCCAATAAGCGATGTGTAACCTCATTGAACCATCATTCACATTCACAAATAATATTGGGGCTCCACACGATAAATTCTGGGACGGATAAAATTCTCGTAGATCAATTTCTGAAGTAGAGTCTACCACTTTCGCAACTCAGCTAGAGCCATCCGATAGGATACTTGAGTTATAAGAACGGTATCCGATAATAACTCAACAATAAAAATCTCTCCTGAACCGTAGGTAGACTTGGTAACTCATGAGAAATAACATACTATCTACTTCAATCAAATCAATACAGGAAGTAGGGATACGAATTTTCACGACATGTGCCAATTATGCGGTACATCCCTCCTACAACAACATCACGGCCATCACAGTCGAACCCAGGCAAAAAATAGCACGTTTACCTCACGACAAAGCAAAATCTCAGAAAAAATGGACTCCTCAACACAACCCATTCCGATGACAGTCTACCAATGCCTGATGATGGCTCAAGAAGTCCTTACCCAAGATAAAAACAAATTCTATTATATTCAGAAGTGTTATTTCGGTAGGCAAACCAAAACCTCCAAACATTACACTTCATCTTCGTAAATTTAACTAACATCACCTCACCAAAGGGATAAATTTACTCACCACAATTCCAAAGAAGATGTGGTAGGTACGTTGACTATGGACCCCATCTTACCGATATAAAAGAAAATGTCACCCTTCGGGTCAAACAAAGTATAAACAACATAGTCGAAAACATTCAACGTACAAATAATGACCTCCAAAGATGCTCGGGTCTCCCGCAGAATCATTCGGTGAAGGCGAGCCTGACCTGACAATCCTGTCAGTCATCCTCTTGACCTTGGTCCTAGTATGCTGATGGTCGAGGTGATGGCGTAAGCCAGACTCTCAAAATAACTCCTTAGTCGCCACAAGAACTTAGAGCTAGAAATACAGCAGAGGTGTCCTTCTATGGACATTCCCCCCGCAAAATAATCCACCTAACCACTACGGTAATTTACACATACCTGGCTAAATCATCTCATACCGTACGTACTTAACACCCTAAAATACTTGTTAATTATATCTCACCGCTCACATAATAGCGCTCACCGGCAAGAGACCTACAACTTCGGCGACAAACCCAAATTTTATCTCGGCATGGTTATCGTTCATGCGCCCATCAAAGAACCTGCCTGGAAGCACCTCAGCAAAAGAGTAAGCACATTGATCCCAAATCGAAGAGTTGATAAGAGCTCTAGTTCCAACCACTTTCATAAGCCTGGTGGTTCAGCATTAATGGTACGTTCCCGTTACTCTTCTATACCGTTACTCTATTAAAATATTGTCTCGTTTATGACTTAAGTATCAGAAGGTTGAAAGTCGGTACACCCGGTCTCTCCGTAACGATTGTTGCTCTTATCAGTGAAAGCGATTGTATAAGAGTAACAGTGATATCAACTACACTTGAGCGACAGCAATATCAACTATACTTGAGCGACAGGTTAGTTGTGATTTACAGCAGAGGTAGAAACTTCTTAGTACTACTGTGGTGGTGATTTGTTATAGCCTTTGTATTTGTTTATTTTGCTTTTGTTGTGTAATGTATTTGTCGACATTTCGATTTAAATTTGTAAATGTGTGGAATGTAATATATGATTCAAATCTTTGAGTCTTTATTGACATTGATTGGTTTCGGGTTGTAAAAGAGAAAAAGATTCAGGTATCTAGAGTGAGTTTTCATGTTCTGAGTTTTGGTTTATTTATGGTAATTTGTAAACCAATATTTGGGGCGTGACAGACTTACCCATTTGTTAGTTTTTCGTCCAAAAATCTTACCATTAAGTAATAACATGACAATTGCAACGTTAGAAAATGGGTCTCATTAACTTAGAAAAATTCTTATTTTATCTTTTAGTTATTTTACCTCTCTCTCTCTCACCAATGCGAGATGATCTATTCTGTCTCACTTTGGCTGAGATTTCGAACTAAATCAGACCGACCCATCTCAAGACTGCATTAGATTTTCCTCTGTTCACTTTCAAGATTGAATCACCTACTAGTTCTCATACTTCTTCAAGTTACACTCAACGCAGTTGGGCTTCACTTGATTTCTAGTTTCATTCGATTTATGGATTTATGAGTTTCAATTGATTTCTATATTTTTGGGTTTCTTTTTTCTAAATGTTGATGTGCTCCATTTATGGTTTTGATATAACTTCATTGAAGGGAAAAGTCGCTGGTTGTCTTAGATGATGTTAGGCGAATTAATCAAACATATTTAAACCTCTAAAAATGGGGTCGTGGGGAGTGTGGGGAATCAAATATTCGTGACTGCTTAATCAATTCAAGTATGAGATATAAGATCCATAGAATTATAGGATTGATGATTGCTCTAAGAGAGGATATAACTACAGCAACAAAAAATTAATTTGGTATGCTTTTTTGTGACGGCATTCAAATACCTACCAATGGCGACCACGAAATAATCGTCATGAATGTAAAAACTTTTTGCGATGACAAAATGACATTGTCGTTAAAGGTTTCATCAATTGTGACGACACTTTATGCCGTCACAAAGATTTCATCAATTACAAAGTGCCGCCGCAAAAAGTTTCATCACCTACGATAGAAAAGAATCGCTGTCGCAAAATTATTTTCGCCAAAAAATAATTTTATTACACAAAAATGACCGTCTGATGGGGGATGATTAGAATACTCTAAGTATGCTATTAAAAACTTATAACCGCTTGACTTGAATTTGACCTCAATCGGTGTGTTAAATGACCCTAAGGTGCTTTATACTTAAACTCCATTTGTCACTATGTAAACAATTAATTTGAAACCAAATTCTATATAAGCATTCTCGTGGTAACTATCTTAGGGTTTAGGGTTTAGCAAATTAATTTGGTAGATCCATAGAATTATAGGATTGATGATTGCTCTAAGTTCACTATTTAGCCCAATGGACACTACGACATGCTAGAGCTTCTTTGTTATTTAATTTCACACACCATTCCTACAGAGAGTGTTGGGTGTTGATTGTAATAGCTCAACTTTCTTATCAACTAGCTTAACCACCCGTGTGTACACACGTGTCAAATCAGATCAACCACTATTATATCAACTTCTATGACAGTTTTTGCTGGACAACACTGTTGTTCACTTTTTTTTGTCTCCCGCCTGATTTTTCTTCTCTTATTCTTTTTTTTTTCTGGTGCATTACAACAATGTCCTCTATTTATATATATATATATATTTTTTCTTGGGGATGCTTTTATTTTTTCATAGGGGTATTTTCGGGTTTCCATAATTTGGTATGGGATGACAAATCAGATCACCCACTACTTTATCCACTTCTATGACAGTTTTTGTTGGACAAAATTGTTGTTCACCTTTTTTTTTGTCTCCTGTGGGTTTTTCTTTTCTTTCTCTTTCTTTTCTGTTTTTTTTCTTGAGGCTGCTTTTATTTTTTCATAGGGGTATTTTCGGGTTTCCATAATTTAGTATGGGATGACACCAAAAGCTACGCTTGACTTTATATTAGTAGAGATAGAGATGATAATTCTATTGTTTTTAGTTGGAAAAAAAGAAAGAGAGTACATTCTCCCTCCTCCTCATCTCTTGTGGCCACATTTATACGGCAACAAAAATCACCTCAATATCTTCTCAACCATAACATATAGTCCTAGAAATTAGAAATCAAATGTATGGAGATTTTCTTCTTTTATGTTTTAAGGCTTGATACGCGATGCAGCGGATAAAAACCTCTGTTCCATCATCCTCGCAAAACCCTAAAAACAAGATCATAGCCGTCTGATCGTCTCTCAAAAATTTCAAAATCCTGCTCACATTTTCAAATCCCCAATCTCCCATTAACCCCTTCTCTCTCTTCATTTCCGCCACTTCACTCTTCTCATTCTCTCTCCCAAATCTCAAAACGATACCGTTTACCGTTTTGAGAGAAACCATGGTGGTCGAGAAGAAACAACGCCCTCTCCAGAGCAGCAACAACGCCAACATCGTGGACGGCGGCGGCCATGTCGCCGGCGGCGGCAAAGGCAAAAAAACAATCGAGGAGATGTACCAGAAGAAGAGCCAGCTGGAGCACATCTTGCTCCGACCCGACACCTACATCGGATCCATCGAAAAACACACCCAATCGCTCTGGGTCTTCGAGAATGACGAAATGGTCAACCGCTCCGTCTCCTACGTCCCTGGACTCTACAAGATCTTCGACGAGATTCTCGTCAACGCCGCCGACAACAAGCAGCGAGATCCGTCCATGGACGCTCTTAGGGTTAGGATTGATGTTGAGGAGAACTGTATTAGCGTTTACAACAACGGCGACGGAGTTCCCGTCGAGATTCATCAGGAGGAGAAGGTTTATGTGCCGGAGTTGATTTTTGGTCATCTACTCACTAGTAGTAACTACGACGATACGCAGAAGAAGACCACCGGAGGACGCAACGGTTATGGTGCTAAGCTGACGAACATCTTCTCTACCGAGTTCATCATCGAGACCGCCGACGGAAAACGACTTAAGAAGTACAAGCAGGTATAAATCTCTCATTTCGTATTTTAGGGTTTTTAATTTTTTTTCGTTGTATGTAGTAATTGAATGATTTGCGATTTGTTGTTTGATACTGTGAATTCTGTTCTCAATTGGTTTATAATTCTCTGTGCGTTTCAGTAGTTGTAGACTAGTAGATAATGAACGATATGCGATTTAGTGTTTGATTATGTGGAATTTTAAACTGGTTTTTAATTATATGCGTATCTCAGTAATTGTATACTAGTAGATTATGAGCGATTGGTGATTTGGTGTTTGATTATGTGATTCTGTTCCCAATTGGTTTTGATTTGGTGATTTATGTAACTAGGATAGAAAGGTTTGGCGACTAGGTTTTATAATTTGGGATATTAAGAAGGTTTGGGTTATTTTTTCAGGCCTTATAACCTTGTTTGATGTATAACCTATTTGAGTTCATTTTGCTTAGGTGTTATTTTTTGAAATGCTTATACTGTTATGGAAAGTTTAAGGGTCTACGGTGTGCAATATTGGGCAAGTAGTGTAGTATGAACCACACATGCTTTGTTTCAGGATTTTTGTGCAGGGTTTAAACCCTGTTTGGCAGTTCTGCTACTGGTTCTTCTTTTGAAATGCTAGAACCAATTCTTGTTTGGCTTTAAAAGTTAGATTGCGTAATGTAGGGCAATACATTTTTCATACAAGGTTCTCTGGAAATAAGTGCAAGTAGCTTTTCTAATCTTGTAACTGACTAATAGTGTTATAGTTTCTAGGTGAATGGCTTTGGTGATATCTTTGTGTTCGTGTTCAACAAGCATCTTTGATTGTTACTCGGTATATATCCACATGTAAAGAAAGACAAAATGTTATGGTTTCACTTGTTCTGGTTTTCAAAAGGAGAATGTGAATTTAAACTTTTCTCGTTTTTGATTCTAGATGTTTTCAAGCAACACACAGTTTAAACCGGAACAAATGAGTTATAATGTTTGTCTATCTTGGAGGTGACTAATGTGATCTTGCTTATTTCAGGTCTTCACAAATAACATGGGAAACAAGTCTGAACCAGTCATCACAAAATGCAAAGAAAGTGAGAACTGGACCAAGGTGACATATAAGCCGGACTTGACAAAATTTAACATGATGCATCTGGAGGATGATGTGGTTGCATTGATGAAGAAGCGAGTCGTTGACATGGCGGGATGCCTTGGAAAGACGGTGAAGGTGGAGCTGAATGGAAAGAGGGTTCCTGTAAAGTCATTTCTTGATTATGTTGATCTCTACTTGAATTCTGCCGGAAAATCTAAAGATACTCCACTTCCGAGGTGTTTATCAAGAAATTGTCTGTGCTGAATCCTTTTGTTTTCATTGGAACTTGCTCACTGTATCTCTTCTCTTTTCAGGATGACAGAGAAAGTCAATGATAGATGGGAGATTTGCGTGAGTCTCAGTGATGGGCAGTTTCAACAGGTTTTTGAAAACTCTTTTGAATTATAAACTTACATAGTATATGTATTGGAGTTATGTGTCTCATGCTGCTGCATTTCACTTTTCCAGGTCAGCTTTGTGAACAGCATTGCTACAATCAAGGGGGGAACTCATGTTGACCTTGTTACAAACCAGATAACTAATCATGTAATGAATGTTGTAAATAAGAAGAACAAGAATGCCAATCTCAAGGCTCATAATGTGAAAAATTATCTGTGGGTCTTTGTCAATGCTCTTATTGACAACCCTGCTTTTGATTCCCAAACAAAGGAAACTCTGACAATTCGCCCAAGCAGTTTTGGGTCTAAATGTGAATTACCACCGGAGTTTTTGAAGAAAGGTTTGCTTACTTTTAATTGTTGAACATAAAGGCCTATAATACTTACACATGGATCTCATAGTAATAAATTTTCAGTGGCAAAGTCTGGGGTTGTTGAAAGTCTTCTTTCATGGGCAAGTTTTAAACAGAACAAGGATCTGAAGAAAACTGATGGTTCAAAAACAGAGAGGCTTCATAATATCAACAAGCTGGAGGATGCTAACTTAGCAGGAGGGAAGAACTCCGAAAAGTGTACTTTGATTTTAACAGAAGGAGATTCAGCCAAGGCTTTAGCAGTAAGTAGTCATTTTTGTTAACTCAGCAATTACCCAAGTAGTTTCGGCTTTTTTTATAATTGATTATCATAATCCAATGTACACAGATGGCGGGGCTTGCTGTTGTTGGTCGGGACCATTATGGTGTCTTTCCATTGAGAGGTAAATTGCTCAATGTAAGAGAAGCCAGTGCAACTCAAGTCAGAGATAATGAAGAAATCAAGAATATCAAGAAGATTCTTGGTCTGCAGCAGGATAAAGAATATACTAATATTAAATCTTTAAGATATGGACATCTCATGATCATGACTGATCAGGTGAGACTTCAAGTTTCTTTGGCCTTAATTTTGCATCTTGTCTGAGGTTCTACTTGTATCCGTAACAACTTATTTTCTTTATAGGATCATGATGGCTCCCACATAAAAGGGCTGCTGATCAACTTCATTCATTCATTCTGGCCATCTCTGTTAAAAGTTCCATCCTTTTTGGTTGAGTTTATAACCCCGATTGTTAAGGTCAGTGCTGCTTTAGTTAACTACTAAATTTGTTTCCTCTTTAGAATAGAGATATAACTTTGTAATATGCTCTGCACAGGCAACTCAGAAAAATGGGAAAGAGCTTGCATTTTATTCAATGCCCGAGTATGAAGCTTGGAGGGAAAGCTTGAGGGGTAATGCAAGTGGGTGGACCATTAAGTACTACAAGGTTTGCTTTCTACACTTACAGAAGTATGCCTGCTTGTAAATGATTTATATTCTCAGTAGCTTTATGATTTCTTGTACGATCTGTGCCTTTCATATTAGGGGTTGGGAACAAGTACTTCAAAGGAAGGTAGAGACTACTTTCAGAATCTAGATATGCACAAGAAAGACTTTGTTTGGATAGATGAACATGATGGGGAGGCAATTGAGCTTGCTTTCAGTAAAAAGAAAATTGAAGAGAGGAAGAATTGGCTTCGGCAGTTTGAGGTGGGAAGTTTTGAAAATGGATATGTACTTCTATAATTGTATATTGTTAGGTTTCTTCTGAAATTTAACTTGTATGATACCTTATCAACCATCTTGTACGTGCAGCCTGGTACTCATCTGGATCAGAAGGAGAAGCTTGTAAAGTACAGTGATTTTGTTCACAAGGAGCTTATACAGTTTTCCATGGCTGATCTGCAAAGGTCAATACCATCAATGGTTGATGGCTTGAAGCCAGGTCAGAGGAAGATACTATTCTGTTCTTTTAAGAGGAACTTTGTTAAGGAAGCAAAAGTTGCACAGTTTTCTGGTTACGTGTCTGAGCATTCAGCCTACCACCATGGTGAGCAAAGTCTTGCCAGTACAATCATCGGTATGGCACAGGATTATGTGGGCAGTAACAACATTAATCTCCTTCTACCAAATGGTCAATTTGGCACCCGTAACTTGGTAGGTTGCTTGTCAGTAATTTAAGAAGGTTATAAATTTAGTGTAATTTATCCTGATTTTTCTATTACAATGATACTGGTCTTGAATGCAGGGAGGCAAAGACCATGCAAGTGCTCGTTATATATATACAAAACTTTCTCCTGTTACAAGGTTCCTTTTTCCAAAGGATGATGATAGACTTCTTGATTACTTGAATGAAGATGGGCAATCTATTGAGCCTACCTGGTATTGTTCTCATATCAATGGAATTTTGCATTTTACTGAGCACAAGGTATAGCGGAATGACCATTTTTTGTTATATAGGTATGTGCCCATTATCCCGGCGGTCCTTGTGAATGGCAGTGAAGGAATTGGGACTGGGTGGAGCTCTTACATCCCTAATTACAATCCTAGAGACATTGTTGCAAATGTTAGGCGGATGCTCAACGGTGATGAGATGGTGCCAATGGATCCATGGTATAGAGGCTTTACTGGATTCATTGAGAAAAATGTCAAGGATACTGGCTACACTGTATGTGGTGTTATTGAGGAAGTCAATGATACAACACTCAAGATTTCAGAGCTGCCAGTACGTAGGTGGACTCAAGATTATAAGGAATTTCTGGAGTCTATCTCTCAGGGGAATGACAAGGCCAAGGATCCTTTCATTGAGGTATAATTGTTGTTAGCAGAAGTACTTGACATTTGCAACATATGTGTTTCAGGTTTCTGTGAGGTTCTAATAGAAAGCATGCTGCAGGGTTTCACACAGCATAGCGATCACAGTACTGTAGAAATTTTAGTTCACTTGCCTGAGGGGAACTTGGCTGCAGCCAGGAAAGAGGGTTTGCTGAAGAAATTTAAACTGACCACTAGCATAGGCACAACTAATATGCACTTGTTCAATCCAAAGGGTATAATCAAGAAATATGACACTCCTGAGCAAAGTAAGTGCTAATATAATTCATTGTGGTTTGCTTAATGCATGGTCATACATCTTATAACTAAATCTTAATTTTGCCTTCTACTTTATGCAGTTCTTGAGGAATTTTTCCACTTAAGACTTGAATTCTATGAGAAAAGAAAGGTGAGTAGCTTTTCTTGTGATCATTTAATGAACAGACTTTTGAATGTGTTTTACTGTTAATATTTGATTACACTCAACTGATATTCTATCATTCATGCAGAAAGTACTATTGGATAACCTTGAGTTGGATTTGTTGAAATTGGAGAACAAGGTTAGATTTATCCTAGGTGTTGTGAATGGAGACATTATTGTGAGCAATAGGAAGAGAGCCAATCTGTTTCTTGAGCTTCAGCAGAAAGGTTTCACTCCTTTCCCAAAGAAAACTAAGTTTGTGGAGCCAGAGGTTGCTGGGGCAACTGAAGACACAGAAGAAGCAGATGAGAACACAGATGCTATCATTGGCAATGGAGTCCGAATCAGCGATTATGAGTATCTTATTTCAATGGCAATTGGAACCTTGACCATTGAGAGGGTTCAGGCTTTATTAGCTGATAAGGACAAGGTCAAAGAGGAGGTTGATGAATTGAGAGGCTCTACTCCAAAGTCATTGTGGTTAAAGGATCTCGATGCTCTTGAGCTTGAACTTAATGTATGCATCTTAACCATTGGTATTTTTCTTTTTTCTTTTCTTGTTTAGTTAATCCCATCATGTCTGATAAACTGTTTATATCAGGAACTTGAGAAAAGTGAGGCTCTGGCAGATGAGGCGAAAAGGAAATCAAGAAACAACCAAATTAAAAATGTGCCTGTTTTCAAGAAACCAGCAGCTAAAGCTCCACGAAAGAATAGCAAGAAGACTAACAATGAAGCCACTGCAGAAGCTGTTGAAAAATCTTCTAGTTATGCTATGGAAATGGGTACGCCTAGGTTGAAAGTTTTTATATCTACATATAATTTGATATTCAGATTATATTTGAATGTTCGGATTTATTCCCTCACTTAACTAAGATTATTTGTTGCCATTTTCAGATAAAGCTCCTGAGGTAGTGAAAAGGAGAGGTGCAGCAGCAGGTGCAAAGAAAGCTCCTGCAGTTAAGAAGGTCAAAGCACTTCCTTATTATTTGACATTTGCGGAGGGAATTGCCTAAACTTCATATGGAACTTATCTGTTTGTTCCTTTTTAACAGCAAGCAAAATCCACAGTAGTTTTGTCTGACGATGACGATGATGAAGAAATGCTAGATTTGAAAGATCGACTTGCTGCCTACAATCTTGATTCATCACCAGGTACTTGTATGTCCTTCGTACGTAAATTTCACTCTGCAAGCTACGGATTACCACTAGTAAAAATGGTTATTCTGTGAATCTTCCTTTTCCCCATTCCTTTTCAGCCTGCAAAGTATGGGGAAACCTTTGCAACTATTTATCTTAGCTCAGCTGCTAACTACTGAGTTTTCACTTGACAGACAAGGAACCTGAAGAAGTGGCACAAAAACCAGCTCAGAAGAAAGCACCTAACAAACAGTCTACACGAACAGAGGACGTCGACGGCAGTGATGATGATTTTGAGGCAGAAATAGCAGCTTCCTCACCAGCAGCCAAGAAGGGAGGAAGAAAGCCTGCTGGAGCTGCAAAGACAGCAGCAGCTAAGCCCCCTGTGGCAGCCAAGAAGAGAGGTGCAGCGGCCAGGAAGGAGGCGCAGACATCGTCATCATCGGGGCAGAAGCTCTTGACCGATATGTTGAAGCCTGCCACGGAGAGTTCACCGGACGCAAAAGTGAGAAAGATGAGGGAGTCTCCATTTAACAAGAGTGGTTCTGTTTTGAGCAGGGTTAACTTGGAAGACGAGGTGAACATAAGTGGTGAAAGTAGTGAAGCTGCACCAGTGGGAATAGGTAGAGCTAGACCTCAGAGGGCAGCAGCAGCTCGAAAGCGGACAATGATTCTCAGTGACTCGGAGGATGACAATGATTCTGATGCATCTGAGGTGGAGGAAATCGAATCTGAAGATTCTGATTAAGCAAATGTAGTTTCAAGCTTAGATTCTGATCGTTAAGTAAGGTGAGAGGGGCAGTAAAAACTTGGTATTGGGAAATTGTAGCTCATTCCCTCTTGTAGACATTTCAAGTTTGTTGCATGAGTATCTCTACCCGGAACGGAAAATGAACATCTTATGAACTTTCAAAAGTTTGATCGTTAAAAATGGTTAGAGTTGTGTTTCTGGTTCGGACTAGCTTTTTTCTTGTCTGATGATGTTGTGGTTTCTTGGCTCACTATTTTGTAAAAGCTGTAAAAGTATAGTGGTGGGAAGATAATGTCAAAGATTAAATTGAAAGCCAAACGACTAAGTTTGCTTTGTGTCCAAAGTAAAGTCTCCAACACTAGTTCCGAATCTTCCTTTTGGGATCCTCAATACCTAGGGCATCCTCTTGTCTTCTCTTGTCCACATTATTTGTTTCCTTGATTAGTTTTATTGATATGTGCAATCAATAGCTTATTCCAGTCTATGAAACAAATCCTCTTGACTTCTCTTGTCCATATTATTTGTTTCCTTGATTAGTTTTATTGATATGTGCAACCAATAGCTTACTCCAATCTATGAAACAAATCTCGCGTCTAGCTTTAGGAATTTGTTGAAATTAGAGAACTTTTTCTAAATAAGAGCAACTCTAACAGATCTCTTATAAGTAATTTGTAGTTAAAATATAAAGATTTTCTCTTAAAATTCACTCCAGCAGCTCCTCTATCTTATTAGCCAGTTTAGGGATACCCTATATTTCATGTTTTCATCTCCTATTCCTATACCGAAAATATGAATTATAGGTAACAAAACATTCAATACTGTGATTAATTCTTTCTTTATAGTTGCAAATGCAGTCAATAACTATATTAATAAATAAATATTTTATTATCAACCAATCAAAATTAAGCATTTGTTTAGATATAACTACATTTTAAGTGATGTTATTGAAGTAAATTACACTAGTGATTAGCTAAAATAGGTTTTACCTATATTTTTAAACAAAATAAGCAAACTTTAGGTGACATTGTTGAAGTTGTTCTAAGATGGAGGACCAGGCCAAAAGAAAAATATTGCACAGTCTAAAAGAAAAAAAGCAAACTCAAAGCTATATAGCTATATGATGAAATACTATTTCGATAGAAGGAAACTTACTGAAGAGGTCATTCATATTTGACAATTAAGACAAATTGATCATTCATGTTTGATAAATATCGAATTGGTCACTCATGTTTTACTCTGTCATTCAGATTGATCACTTTGTCCGTTTTTATGTTAAAAAACACACATGTGACACACACGTCCTGTAATACCTCGATCTTTTTATATAATCATTAATACTTATGAATAATTTAAGTTCGAGTTAGTGGCTGCGGTAATTTTTTTTTACCATCAGTAAATAATAAGCGGTCTTGAGTTGATTTTTTTATGTAATTGGCGAAGTGGGTTGAATTTGGGTGAAAATTGTACGATTTTTCGAAACGAGTTTGTAGACGCGTAGAATGTCGAAATCAAAATTTAAACGAGAAAGTTATGGTCAACAGAAGTTTTAACGGAAATTTGACGAAAATTTTATCGAAAATGGGCGAGTAAAAATATGAATTTCCATTTTTGATAAAAGGAGGACTCTCCATTTCAAGTTAGACGCGTTGACCCGCGTTGACTGAAGCTCTGGCGACACAAATCGCTGCTGAGCTCAGCTCTGGCGAGTCTTTGCCGTCCGGCCACCAAACCTGACAATCTTGGTATGGAAATGATCGGCTTGAGACACCCATGCTTTCCCCTAAGGTTCTCGTTATCGATTTGGACAAAATTGGCCGATATTTGGAATTAAATTTCGGCCAAAATCTAGGTTTTTGGTCAATGGATTTTCCGGCAAGTTTGCCGTCGATATTGGTATGGTTTGGTTCCTCTCCTTCTTCTCTTTATGTTGTTGTGTACTGTGCTTGGAATTTCATGTATGCATGTGGGAATCGGGGAGATCGATCGATCTCCGTCGAATTCAAATCGAGCGCCACTGTGGTGGGCGATCCCGGAGGTTTCGGCCGACGAAAGTTAGGGGCCTTTGCTCCTCTTGTTGGGGCGATTCTAATGTGTCTAGCCTCAAGCCCCGAGGTGGCTCGACGGCGGTGTAAGGTCGCCATAAATTTTTCGATGAATTTTAGATCCGCCGGCTTTTGGGCCTGATTCCGGCCAGTGGAGTTGGAAACAGGGTTAGCTATAGTTTGAGAAATTGTTGGGCTTGATAAGAGGAAGAGTTTGAGGTATTAACCTCCGTCGCCGGTGGTGGCGCATGAAATCCACGTGCCACCGTCTGTGGTGGCGCGCCTGACCGGAAAATTATTCCGAAATGTGTCAAGTTTTATATCGTTAGATTCGTATCGACACTGTGAGCATATTCGTGAGGTTAAAAATATGTTTAGGCTTCGTCGTCCTAGTGGGTGGGCGGTGGTGACCAGTGTCGATGCCAGTAGCGGTGCGAGCGATGGAGAACTAGATATACTTTATATTGTTAAGTGGGAAAATGACCCAAATGATCACTAAACTTTGTCAGAATCGACAATTTAATCATTGAACTTTAGAATATATCAAAAAGGTCACCGAAATTTAACTTTGTCTATCAATTTAATCACTTTGTCTATTTTAAACATTCTAATTTGTCAAATATTTTGCTTATATAGATAGAATTATGAGAGAAATGCACATAGCATAAATGATAGAAGTATGAAAACCACCATGAAATAAGAAAAATTGACATCCAAGATGGGCTAAGTGATCAATTTGATAGACAAAGTTAAAGTTCAGTGATCTTTTTGATAGTTTCTAAACTTCAATGATCAAATTGTCGATTGTGACAAACTTGAGTGATCATTTGGATCATTTTCCCTTGTTAAGTTTGTATTATCATATTGGGTATATGTGAATGTTTTTGATTGTTTTTGATAGAATTTCATTTTAGTCGAGCATTTATTAGAGTTATTTGAATAATTTATCATTTTGACGAATTTCAACAAAGGTCGGGTCGTCACACGTGCTTTGCTTAAATTGATATTTTTGTCATCGTCAAACTAATAAACTTGCTTATATGCATTTTACAAATAAAAAAATTTATTTTTTTAATGTTCAAAACGGATAAAGTGACCAATTTGAATGATAATATAAAATATGAGTGACCAATATGATATTTTTAAACATGAGTGATCAATTCATTTAAATGTCAAATATGAATGACCTCTTTAACAAAATTTTCTTGGATAAAATGTGAATGTGAAATATTGTACATAAATGTTAAATAGTTTTTCGTACTTGAAACTTATCAGAAATATTGACCTTAAAGTTACATCGAATCAGTACTGTTTCGAGGGAAGATCAAATTACTGTGATGATGAATGACTCATGTCATATATTGTTTATATTGCCATACAAACAAACCATTTACATTTCTCGGGCGATAAAAGAAGGCGAAATTCTCAAGTAAACCCCGCTTCTTCGTGAATCGGGCCAATTTTTCTGAAAAATAACCATAATATTTATTATCTATATGAACGTAGACGACGAAATTGAGAATGATTTACTAGGAATTTGGTGACGTGGAAAATTGGAATTCGCGCGTATCAACACGCGCCTCCTCCTCTGTGGTTCAGTGGCTCCTTGCCCCTCTTCTCTTCTTCCTCGGTAGTTAAAACTGCGTTGACTCCTCCATCGAACTCCAAACCCAAAGTTCCTCCACTTTCTCTCTTTACCATTATGCCCCTCTCTCAACCTACTATTCCCTCCTCCGCTCCCTGAGCCCGGTCCAGTTCCGACACAACTCTGACCTGTCTCTATCTCGCTCCCTCTACCCTTAAAAATGAAGAGGCTGAGATCCAGCGAGGATCTCGATGCTTCCGGAAAAGATCCGAACCCGAACCCGAACCCCAGCCGGACCTCTTCTTCCTCTTCCCACCGAAGCTTCTACTACAACAAACCGGACACTCCACGGAAGGGTTTGCTCTCTTCCTCCTCCTCTGCCTCGTCGTTATCCGCCGCCGTCAGGCCATTCGACCGCGACTTGGACGGCGGCGGGTTTGATCGGCGGAAGGGGATCGATCGAGGTTACGGCGGCGGATACGATCGTAGTATGATGCATCGGTCGGAGAGCTTCAGCGGCGGGGGGTCGAGGAGGGGGTCGGAGTTTCCGAAAGGGTTCCGATCTGAGAGGGACCGGTCGCGGCAGGAAGGGAGCAGCGTGCTGTCGTGGCGGCGGTTCGGCGAGGAAGGGAGTCGGAGTGGTTGTACTAGTAGGTTGGAGGAGAGAGCTAAAGCCGGTAGCGGCGGATTGAGGTCGTCGCCGTCGTGGTCGAATTCGAGAGATTCCGGCGGCAGCGAGCAATCGAGAACGGCTAGGTCTCCGCCGCTGCGGCGATTTAGAGACGGCGACAAATCGTCCAAATCCACGTCCAAGTCTAAGTCGCCGACTTGGTCCAAGGACTCTGTCGGCAGTGAGCAATCCAAGAGTGTTGAGGTCAAGAAAACTGAACCTCAGCCTCAGCCACTGCCTCAACCCGAAGCGGAAGCGAAACCCGAGCCTCAGTCCAAACCTGAGCTTGAACCGGAACCTGAGCCAGAGCCAGAGCCAGAGCCGGAGCCTGTAGCAGAGCCCCTGCCTGAGACTAAGCCGGAGGCTGAGCCTGAGGTGGAGCAGGAGGAGGTTCAAGGTGAGAGTGGAAGTAGTCCTAGTAGTGAAATGGAAGAAGGAGAGCTCGAGCCTGAAGCAGAACAAGAAGCTGAAGCTGAAACTGGAGGTGGTGAAGAACCTCAATTGGTACCTGCAGAAGCTGCAGCTGAATCTAAAGAGGTGGGAGACGAAGCCGAAACTGCAAAGGCAGTTACGGAGGAGAAGGATGAGTCCTTGGATAAACAAGAGGAGAAGAAAACCAAGGAGATTGATGACACTGGAAAGGATGCTGTTGTTGTTTCAAAAGGAGAAGGTAATGCGTGTTTTAAGGAGGAAGATAGCAAGGAATTGGAAGAGGAGGAGCCGAAGCAAGACAAGGGATTAGACCTCGAGGGGAAGGCTGACCTTGACGTGAAGGCTGAGGATGACGAAATGATAGAGTCCGATAGGGAAGTGACTGAGGAGGACAATGAGGTTCATACACTGAATCTGAGTGCGGATTTGAGTCGCAGTTTCAAGGACAAAGGGAAAAGCGTGGCGCATGCAGATGATTCAGCAGACGGTGGGGGATGGGCTGTGAGAGAATCCAGAGAGTTACTAACTTGTATGGACAATGACATGGAGGGACCGAGCAGTAGGGGTTTTGAGCTGTTTACGTCCTCTCCGGTTAGGAGACGGGACAAAGCCGATTCTGGTGTTAATATGAAGGATGAGAAGTTGGTGCAAGAGCCACTTGATCTTTCATTAAGCTTGCCTAATGTTTTGTTACCCATTGGTGCTACTCCTGGTTCTCCTGATCAAGCAATGAGTGTTCAGTCATTAACGAACAACACATTCTGTACCAACTCGGATGGTTTTACTCAGTCAGTATCTTTTTCAGGTTCTCAGTCATTTTATCATAATCCTAGCTGTTCCTTAACAACCCAGAATGATGTGGATTTCGAGCAGTCTGTTAAGAGTCGCCCCCTCTTCCAGGGAATTGATTGGCAGGCACTGGCTCAGAATGAGGCAAAGACTAAAGAAGTTCCGTTTTATCAAAAGACCTCGATGAATGGCAATGGATCTCATCCACAGTCGGGCGTCACAAATGCTCAACCTGTGCAAGGGCAACAGCTTAGACAGCCGGAAGGTAGCTCTACGTTAGCAAATGGAATTGAAAGACAGCTGAGCTTTCATAAGCAATTGTCGGGAGGACAGCCAAGGCACCATGACGATGTTAGATCACCTTCACAGAGTGTTGGATCTCACGAAATGGGATCAAATTACAGTTTTGACTGGAAACGATTAATGAGAGAGAAGAGTAGTAGTAGTTTATATAGGACCAGTAGCCAGAAGGAAAAGGAGCAATTTCATATTGGTGGCGCTGATTTTCTTGAGACAATCATTGCCAGGATAGTATCCGATCCAGTACATGAAATGGCGAAGAAGTTTCATGAAATGACTGGACAATCTGCAGCATGTGTAAAGGACAACATTCGCGAGATGATGTTAAATGTGGATAAGCGTATGAAACTGATTGCATTTCAGAAAGCACTGCAGAACAGGTCCGACATAACCTTGGAAATGCTAGTAAAAGCCCACCGTGCACAGTTGGAAATCTTGGTTGCTCTCAAGACTGGTCTACTGGATTTTCTTCAACAAGAGAGTAGTATGTCATCATCTGATTTGGCTGAGATTTTTCTGTACATGAGATGCAGAAATCCTTCTTGTCAGAGCCCCGTGCCTGTGGATGAATGTGATTGCAAGGTCTGTTCGCAAAGGAATGGTTTTTGCAGCGCTTGTATGTGTCTTGTGTGCTCAAAGTATGACATGGCCTCAAATACGTGTAGTTGGATTGGGTGTGATGTCTGTCTTCATTGGTGCCATGCTGATTGTGCATTGCGGGAATCTTATATTAGAAATGGGTGCAGTGCCATTGGAACTCAAGGGACCGAGATGCAATTTCACTGTGTTGCTTGTGATCATCCTTCTGAGATGTTTGGCTTTGTGAAGGAGGTGTTTCAGAATTTTGCAAAGGATTGGACAATTGAAAATCTTGCCAGGGAACTTGAATATGTCAAGAGAATTTTCCTTGTCAGCAAGGACATGAGAGGGAGACGGCTGTATGAAATTGCTGATCAATCGCTGGGCAGATTGGCAAACAAGTCCAGCCTTCCAGAGGTTTACAGTTACATAATGGCTTTTCTTGTTGGTAAGTTCTCTGATTTATGTGCAATAGAATGGATTGTTTTGGTTTTGAGGTCATAATCTATATATCATCGTAAAACTTCAATTCGGAATCATGCCTCTTGTCTATGAGTAGTATTGCTAGGAATGATCTGCTCTAGCCAAAAGTATATTTAGGTAGACCTTAACGCTGGCATATTGGATATTTAATCTGTAACGTGAACCTAGCATTCGAAGATTCAGACATCTGTAGTGGTAGTAATTGTCAGGCCATTCAATTTGAATGCGTATGTGAGATCTGGAAAGGTGCACAGTTGGATTTTTTTCCATAAAATAATACGAGATTTTGTCTTTACCCATTTTACTATCATTAAAACTATGATTTGATTTGCGGTTAGCTGAATATTTAAACGTTAAGACTGCTACTAAAGTCGTTCACTTTCTGTTGTGCAGATGCTGACAGTTCCAAGTTAGGCAAAACACCCATTTTATCAGGGAAGGAGGAAGTTAAAGCAAATGGTATCGCTGGGCCAAGCCAGGAACCAGCATGGCTAAAGTCTGTATATACAGAAAAAGTCCCTCGGTTGGAAGTTGCTGCTAGCATTGTGCCTAGCTTCAGCTATGAAAGACATGATAAGCGCATCATGGAATTAGATTTGCACACAAGTTCTCAAAAGGAGCCCGTTTTCGATGAGTTAGAGAGTATTGTGAGGATCAAACAAGCCGAGGCAAAAATGTTCCAAACACGCGCAGACGAAGCAAAAAGAGAAGCCGAGGGGCTGAAATGCATTGCACTGGCAAAGAATGAGAAGATTGAAGAAGAATATAGGAGTAGAATAACAAAACTCTGTTTTATTGAGGCCGAGGAAGTGCGGAAACAAAAACTCGAGGAATTGCAGGCCCTAGATCGAGCGCATCGTGAATATTCCAATATGAAGTTGAGGATGGAAGCAGACATTAAAGATCTTTTGTTAAAAATGGAAGCAACAAAGCGAAACCTTTCACTGTGATGCACCCGATCAACTGATTTGCTCTAGAATTGTCAGTGCGGCAGGTAATTTTAACCTTACGGTGGCTGATAATTTTATGTTGTACTACTATTGTAGCAATTCGATGTAGCTGGTGATGTTTAGGCTCATTTGTCAAAGTAGTTGCTGTTGTATTTCTAGTTGTTTTTGTTGCATCTGTATTGCGCTGCTAACCCAAATCTGTACAGAGACTCCCCCATCTCCGTGTGTGTTTATGAATCTGGGCAATTGGGGATATCATTCAAGTTGCTTATAAATCCTAGAAATGATCGAAATTTACCGCTTTGATTTGTGGTCTTCTGGTTAAGCTCTATGCATGCATGTAGTTTGCGGAGGATGACTCGAACTTGCATAATTTTGTTGAGTTTAATTTGTTGATAAAGCCCTGATCCCAACGGTGGTGCTAAAATGTCTGACGGAGTCTACATGGTTGAGGTCCATCACTCTCAAGGTGCATTTGTAATAACTAGTGAAGGTTCTTAGCCAGAATTATTGGGACGGCAACCGGCAACTGTCTGTCGTACAATGTCGGCCGGCCACCACTCTGTGTTGCATGAATACTGACGTCGGGTGCAGATTATCTAGTACAGATCGAGCATTGGCCCTACTACTATCAAGATAGGGTTGGAGGAAGCTACAGTTCACAAACGTGACGTTAAAGGAGAGTCTCGGAGCCTCGGCTGGACTCTGGACACAACAAACCTCAACGCAAGGCAGCAATAGATTTTGCCATTTTGGTGGTACTATTGAAGAGAATCATTTTTCACAAAGAACATTAATTAATACGAGAATAGAGAAATATTGACATGTATTTGTGCCTCGTCGTACCATCCACAAAAAATACATATGCAACTTATGCAAACTTGAAAGTGCTCGAACATCATTACAGGACATATTTGGTAACTGAGATTGCAAGCAGCGTATCAAGTTAACCATAAACAGATCAATCTCCATTCTACAAACACAACATGGCGTAGATCAGTGCAACACTGCTGTTGACTCGACGAAAATACTCAAACCTGCCAATTCAGTAAACAAGAGTAATATGAAATGGAATCCTGGTTCAAATACTAGACAATCTGCCTCTTCAACTCCGACAACTGAAAATGAGTGAATATTATTCATCATAGTGTATTCAAAACGTCATTACATTAATCACTTCCCCTTATGCTACAACTTGAGAATTTTGATGGACTACTCAGATTTTCTCTCTTTACGCCCCAAGAGACCATAGAATAGTGACAACAGCCACTGCCAAATAATGATCCACCAACTAGTTCGCTTAGGTTTAGGTTCTGGCGTTGGCCCGAATATTCCCTTGTAGATCTCCTTCTGCTTCTGATAAACAGCCTTGTCATGTTCAGCAAGCAGCCGTAACTCTCTTGCAATAGCTTTGTCTTCAGGTGCAAATTTACGTGCCTTTAGAAAATCTTCACGAGCGGCATCTGTCTGTCCAAGCTCTGCTCTAGCTTTCGCTCGTCTAAATAAGGCTTTGGCATTGTTTTCATCTTCTGCCAGTACCTGCGAGTTAAATTTTTAGAAATACTATATCATTTTTCAAAACAATGTAAAAAAATCATGACAACAGAGCAGAAACGCCCGGATGGTGTACGTGTGACGAGGCTTTCTAACATGTGACTATATCACAGAGGCGCAGTTTTTAATTTTTTTTCTTAATAATGTTATAGGCACAACGGTTCAAATCAGGCAAGGACTCTCAAATAACATGTGACTAATTATGGAAAAATGAATTCTTGCCAGTGACTGCTAACGAGGATTCCTTTCAAATACTCCATAAGCTTTCAATAACTCCTACTTGTAATTCAGTCTCTTACTTTCTTAGGACTGAAAAGTACAACTACGGAGTACATATGAAATACAATTTGCTTGTGACGGCATGTACTTACAATACTGCAATGTCCAATGGCTTCGTCATAGCGCTTCAGCTTTATTAAGGAGGCTGCCATGTTAAGGTGACATGGATTTTTAACAGCCAATGCCATGTCCCTGTATTTCCCAAACAGCTGGAACATGAAGTCATCACCCATATATGCTATTGCCTACAAAAGAAAGAAACCAGATTGTTGTCAGAAAGGAAAGCAAGGTAAAATAACAGAGGTACTTAGGAGCTCATCTAGAACAATAAATGTAGTATCTAAGAATCAATAGTTCGTAACCATTTCATACTGTTGCATAGCCTCCTCCAGTTTTTCCTCCTTAAATAAAGCATTTCCGTCCATCTTTCTTCTATCTGCAGCTCCAATTCTTTCCTCCACAGTCATATCACCACGAGATTTCCCCTAATGAAAGAAAATACCAGTTGATATTAGCATATTACCGAAGTCAACCCTTCGAAAGAACATCGAAACTTCAGTTAATAATAAGAGTCAAACTTTGAAAGAGGCGTACTTCTTTGGTTTCATCAAATCCAATAAGTTCAACTTCATACAACAAATCTGCTGAGGGTGGAACGTTTGGGAAAGAAAAGTTTCCTTCTTTCCCGTATCCCAACTCCCAGCCTACATGGAATAGGGCACGTTCACCAGACGTCATGCTGGCCACACCAATAGCCAAGCCAGTCATTTCTTTTTTCTCTGTGTTGCAGTGAAGAAGACAAAGTAAAGAGTTATAAGAAGTTTAATTTTATATGTTGGTCACATCACTCACATGTCTGTATGCATAACAGAGTAGATTATTTGAATACTCAGCAATAAGAACGGAACACATACAATTGGAGCAAATTGATGTGATAAACAAAATGCAAAACTAAACTAGTAAACGAGTAATTCATCAACATTCGTTTGCATACATTTAGTATATATTCAAAACAACAGTTTACATGGGAAGACGTATACCTTTTCCTAAAATCATCTCAAGTGGTCGTTGTTCGTCCCAAGTGTCTTCAAACTTATGCTGTGTGCTTTTAGTCCATGCCCTGTAGTGCACTATGACGAGTAATAGCAAATTATTGATGCCAAAAAGTGAAGTATCGGGCTATTCTGGACTATATGTAAACCTCCTAGTAAGATAGTAAATTTGTTGTGTGTGTGTGTGTGTGTCTATGCTGTCGAAAGAACAAGAATATGCAATCATCTGACACTTACAGAAGCAAGTTGAATATTTGGACGGTATTGGACCATGACCTTCCTTAATGATTTGCTTCTGGACTTTCTCGTGAAGAGTCTGCACCTTAGAATCAACTGTTGGAGGGCCATGACCATCTTGAAGAGGTTCTCCATGAACAGATGCAGCATTTTCAACAACTACTTCATTTTCACCAGCTTGACATACAAAAGAAACAAAATGATTACTATGTCTTACAATGTCCCTCTACAAACCTCAAATGAATTTCTATAGAACAATATTAGTACACAAAAACAAAGACCTTGTCTGTACTCTCAGTATATACATTGTTTCCGGACTTAAAGTTTCTAGGTCCGAAAATACATGTTTTCTTGCCAATCCAACTCTATGATTCCAATACCACAATATCCGAAACGTTGTTAGAATTAAAACCATGACACTACATAAAAAACTGTTTTTTTATGACTCAGTTTGATCTGTTAGACACACTATTACACAAGCTAATCATCTCACTTCCCATAATTCTAACTCGAATCCGAAGCCAAGCCTCAGGTACTCAAAGCTTTCATTAATCAACAATTAGAAAGCAACCCACCATAACTCAATAGATTTCTATAACTAATGAAAAATAAGAAGATAAGAGTCTTAAATGGAAATACCATCAATTGAGTGACTTTGCTGCTCATGTTCCTGAACATCCTCCATTGTATGATTTGTATCAAAATCTTCAGAACCCCAATCTCAGTTTCCTGGTCTCGAACTGTTTCGGTGTCAAAATCACAGAAGAAAACTAACGATCTGGTCTAACAGATCAGTATTCCAAAACTGGAGAGAGTTCTGGAGATGAGGAGAGGAAGAAAGAGAAGATTTTGATGAATGAGGAGAGGAAGAAGACTGAGAAACCAAGTCAGAAGAGGGAGAAGAGAACACGATGACTAACCTAGTGTAAGAAAAAAAAAACTCACAAGATTATTTTTTCCTTTATTTTTTCTTACGTACTAGTTTATAAGATTTTTCATATTTCTTCTTCCGTTTTTATCCTCAGTTGTTTAATTTCGAGTTGATAGACTTATACGGAGAGGAGGGGTATTTTAATGGATTAACAATGTTCTGCCTTTATAGCTGACGTAAGATAAGTTCTCTTAATTAATAGAGATTTCTTTCCATGATAAAAACATAATAAAATACAAAGCATTAAGAAAATCCTACCTCACAATCTCCATCCATCATGGGAGAGGAATGGCAAACTATCCGCCGTAAAATTAGCTTCTCAAAATATGTTTAAAGCTCATTCTCGAAAAGAGTTGAGTTGATATGAATCCTCCTAAGGGTATCATATGTATTGTTTAATAGATCTCTCCCGTTTTTGGAGTCTACTTTAATAACTAAGGTCAGGTATTCGTTGTCTTATTTAGGACACCAATGTCGGATTTTAGACCCTTTCAATAATCGATGACTATTTTCTTTTCGTCTAATCAAACAAATAGAGAGCTATATACAATCATCTAAGAGGGAACACAAGAATGAGTCATTCATTTTGACGATGAGGGGTCGTCATCTAAAATATGCCATTTATGATGAAACCAAAGGTGACATCCAAGATTTGCACTTTCAGAGGAGACCATCTCAAATTTTGATGATTTTAAAATGTTGTTTGAGTCGGACAACAAACTCCCCTCATCTGAATATTTGACGAAAATTTTATGAATGTTTTTTCGTCAAATCAAACAAATGGGGAGTTGTAGGCAATCCTCTTCCAAGTAAGCTCAGTAGAATGAGTCTTTCATCAAAATAACAGTCACGGTCTTTTGAGCTATACTATTTATGATGAATCTTAAGTGCCTACAAATTTTCATTTCAATGAGATCCCTCTTGACTTTTATACCAACACTTCAATACAAATTTAATATAAGAGCAGCCCCAACTGCAAGCAACCTCTTTCTTCTCTTTCACTCCCTTTATACACCTCTCTCATCACAAATCTCAACCCAGCGCCCAAAAATTTGTGCACACAATGCCGAAACAAGCACCTCACTCCGAGATCCCAACACCGACATAGCCCTCTCGAAATCGCTGCCCGAGTTGCTCCTTCTCCAAAGGATACATCAAGGAATGTCAAAATCTTCATGTATAAGGGAGACTCCATAATTTCATAAAGGCATTGGTTTACGGACAAAAAGATATTAAGCCCTTTGATCAACCAAATAACTATAAAATTTAAACAAAAGACTTTTTTGTGATTGAACTTAAGCAAGTTGATTCTTGATACTAAAGCAAAATTTAACAATTACAGAAATATTACAATGCAACCTATTGCTAAGTATCAACAACCAACAGCCTTTAGAAAATTATCATATGGACTCGACGCAGGTAGCTGAAAGCGGGCATGGTGTTGAAATTTAGTTGCACAAGGCGTGTGACCATTCCCCACAGATTGGTTGAACGCAGTTGCATTTGCATCAAGGAACGGGTTACCACTCTGCAGTTTTACACAAATTTAAAAATCAGATCACTTTACTATTAAAGTACAATAAGAGACTAACAAAAAAATTGTATGAAGGCTACGCATTTTACAATAGAACACAGTTCAAGTTGAATAAAAATTACCCTTATACATATGTTAATTAATCAAGAGAAGATAAGGAATTACCGTATGATGACTCAAAACATCAACAGAAGACCCTTGATTTACTACATTCCACTCTTGAGTATCAAATTTAATCAGACTTTCTTGCCTTTGTTGGGAACCCATGAAAGTGGACAACTTTTGTTGCTTCTCAGCTTGAAGGGCTTCACAGTGGTTGGCCATTTTCATGTAAGGCATATCTGAAGCAGTTAAGACTGATGTTCTTCCTACTTGGTGTGTTGTTTCTAATACCTGTATATAAATGATTTTCTTAAAAAACTATAAAAGTTAAACTAGTATAACATCATTTAACTTAAAAAATCTCTTCTCAAATTTAAAATAAAACTAAAGAAGAAAGAAATGAATGAAAATGTAAGTGCAGTGGTTGATACCCTGATTTTACTCTTAGGGCAACTCCAACGAAGGAGTTGGAGTTGGATTTGGAACATATCAACTTTTTTCATCTCCAATGAGGGAAACTATGAGCTGGAATCCGAAACTAGACTTGGAACTTAGAATGTAAGTTAGAACCAACTCTAAGTCATATGGACTCCACCGAACTTGCAGGTCCTGCAACAAATAATGGGCTTAATTGAATAAAAGGTGGTGGTGGCTTAAGTTAATTAAATAAAAATGTATTATATAGGTCCTCTTAGTAGAATTATTTTTGAAGACGGGGGATTTGGAGCCAAATGAATAGTAATGAAGAGGAGCCAAAATGACTCCAACTCTCCCAAATGGCTCATCCATGGTTGGAGCTGTCCTTATAAGCTGCGAGGTCAGATGTTCAATTCCCCATAAAAATCATTTCTTGGTGAAATAAATTTTTTTTTAAATTAATGAAATTGTACTACTATATTTAATTTCTTTCATTTTTTATTTCAATTTTTAATAAATTTCAATTTTCAATAAAGTACGATTGAAAATTGTAACCAAATACAATTTCAATATGCTAAAGAATCTAGAAATCTAACATGATCGACATCTCATATTTCAATATGCTAAGTATATAGAAAAATTTAACCAAAAATTATTATTATTTTAGTTATTTATGTTTGGAAACAAATTTTCGAACCATGACAATGAGTTAGAGATGAGTTAGTCACTAACTGTTCAAAAAAAACTTTAACTTTGTAACTAATGCATCCACCAAAATCTCTTAGTTACACAATCAGTGAGCATCATAATGATACTTACCGAACCTAAGAGTTCGTTGACACTAATGAGGCTCAAATTTCCAACGTCCGGTTTCTTATCAGGCTTTGTCTGACTTTCAGATGTAGTATTTAAACTATCATCATCAATTGTGAAAAATGGAGGCTCAACCTGGACGATAAAACCATTTTTGTTCCTTTATTTTGTCTACTAAAAATTAAATGAAAATGATTCAAACTTACATTATCTTGAGCGGTGTTATCTTGAACGCAAAATTTGTCTACTTGTATGGGTGTTTCTGTGCACATCAGAGCACCCAATGGACATGTATCATCTGGAAGAAAATTTTGAAGCAACTGATGTCTTATAGTTGTTAATTCCTGCAATAAAACTAACAATAAGCATAAAAGTTCTAACAATAAAGTATGTCTCATATTTTCAAGTTATGATATTTACATTAGAGGACTTTGCTATCGTCTTCACTATCATGGTAGCGAATGATTCCTTAGAATGGATATCCCCATTTTCTACAGCTGAAATTGATCTTAGAGCATCTTCATCATCTTCTCTCGATCCGTAAACTTTCTTTGTTTGATCATGATTAGATTTAACAACCCGTAACTTAGAATCATCCACTAAACGTAGAAATGGATCAACCTGATCAAGTAGGTAGAATATGCAAATCTATATTAAGTGATGTTTACTTTGGAAACCACTTACATGTATTTTCAAGACTAAGAAGAAAACAAGTCGACGCAAATAAGCAAACAAATATTACACAAATAAGCAAAAAAATATCACATGGCCGAAATTCAAAGAATAAGAAACGAAGAAGCTTGAGCATGATTAAGCAAAAAAAACATAAGTTTGTGTTGCAACAATGATTATTTGGTTCAGTTGCACTCACTGTATCATTTGTAAGTGTTGCTTTAGCCCAAGGAGCAAGGGCGACAATGTTGTAGGCTTTAGCTGAGAAGACAATCATTGATGTTGCCAATGTAAATAGAGATCTACGTCGTGACGACTGCAATCCTGATAATGCGAAAAGACACATCTGTTAGTAAAATAAAATTTTTAAAACGACCACTTATAAGTATCAAAACTTTTATTTGTCAATATAATTTAAGAAAATAAAATATTATAATAGCTAATCCATTTTCCAAAATTAAAATTTGAACGTCTCTTTGGCCTTAAAGTATACAATTTAACAAATTACAGTGTAGCTAATAGTTATTCATAACCTCACACTATTAAAAAATATTCAACTATTTGCTAATGTAGCTACTATGAAATTTGCATGTTTTGCTTAAGTTTATTTGGTATTAAGTCCCCCAACTTTGTACCATGCACTTTATTAATAAAATTTCGTACCGGGACAATGAACTAATTCCGGTTATACTTTCTTAAAAAAAATCTATGAAATGAAATTGCAATATTAATTTTCAAACCATGAGTGATACTAAAGGAACTAACAAGAATTATATAGAACTAATAAGAATTATATAAAAATTATTTGGATAAAAGGTCTAGCTTACCGCCTCCAGGAGAAATGCTCCTCAATGAAAATGCTAACTGAAAACTTTTGGTCAATGTCTCTAGGAGGTGTTCTATATGCAATAGAAAATTCAACGAATCAAACGAAGTCAAAATAAGAACAAAAGTGAATCAAACGAAGTCAAAATAAGAACAAAAGTGAAGTATGACAAGACTAAATCCTAATCAAAACATAAAGCATCAAGAAGGCGTGTCATTTTTCATGTAAGAGTGTACACATTATAATATATCATTTTCATTCTTGCTCCAACTTATCCACCTTGATAATTTTGAGACTTTATTTCTACTAACATATGCTAATTAATGGTAATATTTACTTGGTGAAATATACTTAGAATTACTTGGTGAAATATAGTTGGTGAAATATACTTAGAAGGTATAATAATTTTATAAAGCAGTATAACTACAAAAAATTTATTCTTATAAAAGTGAAATTAAGTTATACCTTCGTTCAAGCATATAACAACACAAGATTGTAGGTACGTATGAGCAATTGCTTCATAATTTTCGGGCATATTTATAGGGGAGATAGACTGTGCCCAAATTGAAGAAAGCAAAAGAGTAATTTGTCGACTACTTAATCTAAGGGACATTGTCTACAAAAATCAGACAAAAGACAAATAGGTTCGACATATATAGATAATAATAAATACACAAAATTAAATATCACCAACATATGCATACCGATTCTTTTTTCTGAATATTAGTAGATGTTTTATCACCAGTCATAGGAATGGTGGATGGCTGCATTCTTTTACTGTAGGCTCGGCTTAAAGTAGACTTCAATCTATTCACTGTAGTAACTTCCTCAGTACATATTGATTCATTTGAAGCTGTTGCATGCCTTCTTGAACTAAATTTAGATTTCAATCTATTCAACATTGACTCGTGATTTATCTTTGCTTCATTTCCAATTACTATTATATTGTCTTTGGGGTCATGATTACTGATGTTTTCATGAGAATGAGTTGGTTCCTTCTTTAATTTCTCAAAAAGAGCAGCAACAGAAGAAAACACAGATACAGTTCTAGAAAGCGTCCTTCCAATATGACTTTTCTTTGCATTTGCATGGTGGGGTGTTGCAGCAAGAGGAAGAGGACAAGGGCATACAGAAGATGGAACAAGAACAACAGAAAATATATGATGTGCACCAACCCTGGCTTCATGATCCCCACATACCATTACTACGAGTAGTTGATGAAATAATGCCTCAGAAAATGTCTGTAACCATACAATTAAGACAAAAAAAGTAATTAAAAAAGTGAAATAATAATAATAATATTATTATTAATAAAAAAATAGTCGAATCTTACCTTATTTTGATATGACAAATTAGGAATTGTTGCAACAATTTGTCCGGTACGGTAAACAACAGAAATCAAAGCTCTCGTCATCACAGTAATACTAGACATGTTTTCCAACATCACAACCATCATGTCAAGCACAGGGCCTGCATCTCGTATCTGAAAAACATGTATAATACTAGGAATTTGAGTTCTTAGATCTAAGTATTGTTATTAGAAGTTTCTTCTTTATTTTTAATCATTTATAGTTGTCACTATTCTTTTTCAGCAAAGATACACAATGTGTTAAGCATAAGACAAATAAGACCACATGTACTTCTTGTTTAATGAAATAAGGTACTTCAAAATATTTTACTGTCACCTTATGCATTAATTGAACAAGGCACTCGTCTACTGCTGCTCAAAATTTTTGGTTCCACTCTATGACTTCCGCGCCTAAATTAGAATCATCGAGGAAGCAACGTATACTTTTTCGTAAGTGTCTCATCATATCGCTCAACACTCCAATTATAGCAACTGGCGGTTGAATCTTTGTTTTTTGAGCAAAAAAGGTTTCAACATCAACAATGTCCAACTGCATATTTGGGTCTTTAAGAACATTTTTGTGCCATGGAGCTAGACCAGTGAGCTATTACCTGTGATCAAGATGCTTAATTAAGATAGATAATATGAAGTGTCTATATTGACCTGCAACAAAAAACAAAGATCAATTGACGAACTAGTTGGCATATTCAGAGATTGTTGAAATATATTCAAGTACCATAATTTTCAATTATTAGCTGCATATCCATCAATACAGGTAGAGCGAGCCCATGTTGAGGAGACCAGAGATTGCCATTATGAAAGGACCCAACCCCGATTTAGTTGCCTAAACCGGAATCGAACCCCCTCGAAAACACGAACCAACAAAAACCGTAGAAATTCCGGCAGAGTTTCGTTACTAACGTGGAATTACCATTACCTGCACGCGGAAAATACACTTCATCCTATGCCACAAAAAGCAAACCGTGGGCACCAATCCCATCCGGATTTCTCAATATATCAACAGTAAGTAAAACAATAAATATACCACTACTTTACTGAAATCCGGTGTAAAATCGTATAAAAATAAACACCAGAATTCTCAGAGCGAGCTCTAATGTATAATCATATAAGTATACCACAGTAGGTAGAACAATAAACCTACTGGAAGAAACAAGGTAGCTCGAGCACTATGCCTCCAACCACGACGTGCGACACCAGAGTCCGAACTGCAAACTGGGCACGGAAACCGAAAAGCCCAGGGGAAAGACATGAAAATCGTTAGAGTGAGTGGACGAAAATAAATGTCTTTCATCGAGTAATATATGTTATAAAAACATATGCGAGTCGAAATATAAATAAATCAAATAGTATACGAGGAGACGCTGACTCCAACTCGTAAACAGAGCATGCAAGGAAAATCTCACGGGGTCACTTGTGGACACATCCGTGCTAGTACAGTCGGAATCACGGAGTCCCTGACTTCCACGTGATCCATAGCCAGAAAGGCCTCGGTTCCGGGGTACTGCCCCTCGCCGGTCAGGTAGGGGTACTGCCCCTCCTGGTGGCCTACCATCGGGGATCAGCCGAGAGGCAAGTGTATCGATACAACAACGTAACTGAGACTATACTCTGTGTAAATCAAATCATAAACAGTTTGATGCAAATGCATGAAACAACATATAAATGTATGTATACTCGTATACGCATATCCGTATATGTATAATCGTAAAACACATACTCATAATAAACGTAATCTCGTATGAAATCTCATGATCGTAAAACCATAATCATGCTGCATGCTCAAGTTCGTAAAACATATATAAAAGACTCGCAATCAATCCGTGAAAATAAATTGTCCACTCACAGACTAGCGTAACGCAGTTCGCGTTAACCCGTGATCCGGCGGAAAGTCCCTCGCCAAACAAACGATCACGAACCCCTGAATATTCACAAAATCCATTTCTCAATATCATAACTCGATAATTCAAGACAAATCACGAGAAACCACCGTTCTCGGAAACACGAAATTCAAAGTCGACGAATCGTCGAAAATTCGATATCACACCTCAATACCTCGCTGTACTTTAGGATGCTCAAATCGAGAAACGAACCTCCCCACTGCGATCGGGGCGCGATTTCGAGTAAAATGACATGCAATTCATCGAAAACCATGCTGGGCGAAAAGTCGCCGCCGCCGCTGCCACCGTCGCCGGAAAATCAAAACTTGCCCAGAAAATTTCATGCTACACATGGTTTCAAAGATCTCGAGGATTCCAACAACTTTCCAGTTATAAGTTAAGGCCAATTTTGATCGGAAAACCTCCAAAAATCAACCCAAAATTTCAGACCCTTACCGAAATTCAAACCGTTCGATCTCTCTCCTCCGGCCACGACGACCTTCAAGACCACTTGGAAAAGCTTCCTTGGCTCGAGGCTAACAAAAACCCTCAAAGGAGCACCACCAAATCGGCCGGAATCATAGCCTCCGTCCACCACCATTTCTCGCCGGAATTTCATGAATTTCACCACCAAAATTCGTCCTCCTCCGGCCA
This sequence comes from Geum urbanum, assembly GCA_946800695.1. Lineage (NCBI taxonomy): Eukaryota > Viridiplantae > Streptophyta > Magnoliopsida > Rosales > Rosaceae > Geum > Geum urbanum. The sequence goes on from OX327014.1 coordinate 3,031,715, forward strand.
CCACACAAGGGGATTCAACCACCAAGTTGAAGAGCAACCCAAGCCCAACAAAAACCGTGAAGGAACCATGCTCAATGTTGGCCGGAATCGGTCACAAATCCGGTAACAAAATCGGCAACCAAATGGCACCCAAAACGGGTCGACCCACCATGGTCAACCCAGTCAACCCATTTAATTCTCAGCTTTGACTTTCCCTTTTTGGCAACCTACTATTTATAGCCTTTCCCAAAATGGAAACTCCCAAAATTACGTATTTCGACAAACTTTAAACTCCCGTAACTTCCTCGTCGTAATTCCGATTCCAATAATTCTCGCGGCAACAAACTCGACTCGACGTACTCTTCAATTATCACCCAAAGTCAAACACATCGACCAAATGGATAAAAAGTCAACTGTTCAAACCAACACATATTTAAACCGACTAAATAATCAACAACCGGAAATAATCACAACTTAATCGTCGTAACTCGAAATAATGCTCCGAAAGTTCCCACGAGCTTGAAATTAAATTCTCAACAACTTCCATGAAGAAGCCGAAACCAAATTCTCGACCGGTAATTTAGTCGTTAAGAAGATCGCTATTATAATCCAATTCCGTCGAAACTTCAAATATTCATAATTAATTCCTCGGTCGTCCAAATGATGATCCGGAACCGCCCACGAACTCGAAATCACATTTACAACGACTCTCGAGAAGAGACCCAGCTCTAATTCTCGGCCAATAATTAAGTCGTTAACAAATCTGGCGATTCAAATACTGTCGGAACTTTACGACTACGCAGTAACTCACATATATATATATATATATAGCTGACCATACTGCTGATTCTGGTCCGGGTCGTCACACATTATCAAATATCGGAACAAAGAATCCAAAACCTGCCTTACAGTTCTAGCCTCCTTGGCTAACTTGGCAATGTTATGAAGGCAAACTCTTGACCAAAATGTCGCCTTGTGCATATCCTCCCTATAACATCAACGAAACAATAGTTAATTATTATTTTTACCTACATTATCAGTGATACATGACCAAAAGTGATGAAACATAGCAAGGAAAAAAAAACCCTAAAACATTGATGTTTCCTTTTTCACTCACTAGCAATCTCCAAGAAGGAATCTTCATCATTGAAGAAGAAGAAACTTCTTGCAAACTCCCAGTCCGAGTGTCTTCTTCTTTGTTTTTGTTTATACCTCCATGATTTTCCAATACAACAGTGACAATCTGATTTTCAAAATAGTAAATTAACTTTAGAATATTTACTTAGTTAAAGAATACGACCACAATATAACCTTTTGAAATAAAGACGATCAAATAATAAATTATATAACTTTAATTACATAAAGACGTATATCAAATAACTTACATTGTCAAATTCTGTTGAAACCTACAAACAAATTAATCTTACTATGTCATATTTAGTTCAACTGTGGGATTCATTAACACAAAAATGTTCTAATTAGAATTTGAGAACAGTTGGATCTTGAAAGAATTAAAATTCAAATGTTTACAAAAATAAGGAGTCATTAATTTCAATATGACAAATCATACGTATTCTAAATGATGTACCTATGTGGTGATTCAAAACCTATGCAATAAAAAAAATATATCACATGTTTCAAAACAATCATAATGTAGGAATGCATATTTAATTAGCATTCGTATGGAGGGAAAGGTCAAAATGAGTAATCAATTAGATAATTAGATAATAGTAATCTTCAATCTTACTTGAGTTCTATTATATATATATGTATATTGACTGATTTAGCAATCAAATAATTGGAGTCGACCTTTTCCTATCGATATTCTTTGTACTGAATCTAAGATACTCACTAGATTGGAGCACTATTGGATTGCTGGAATTTTAATCACCATCATTTCGAAATTCTAATAAAACCTACAAATCGGTACATTAAAAATTCGGCGTTGTATGTGAGAAACTAAACAAAACAAACGTAACTCGACACAATTGAAGACGCCACCACCATGCATTGATGAAATTACATTAGCTGGCGCCAAGATTTGTGTTTCTACCGAATTACGCGCGGGGGCGTAACGGGGCAGAAGCAACACGAATACACTTCCACGGATACTCCTTCCTTCCTTCCCTCGGTGCGTCCGAACGATGGGGCTGTTCGGGTGAACGGGCGCTCGCTCTCCTCCTTCGTGCGCGCGGGCTTCTTCCTTCGGGCGGCGGATTCTTCTTGTCGGGCGTTTCCTCTCTTCTGTCGGGTGGTCGGATGGGCGGGTTCACGAGCGGCTGTTAGAAGAATACAACAATGAAACAGGCGGTCAGGGGTCAAGACGGGGTGGCCCGCCTTCAACGCTCCGATGCCTAAGTCAGATGATGTATCGGATATAACAGTCAATCGAACGTGCGAGCAGAGTGATATGAATCGAGTGAGTCAGCTGGCTCTCGATGGGATGATCTTACCTGTAGTTAATGCCTTACCTATATAGGTGGTTGAGCTTGGTGCTTGGTGATGTTCTTCGATGTGGGACTGGTGTACTTGCTGGTGCATGATCCGCACATTCGGGCGTGCGCATGTCGGGCGCGTGTGCGCTCGGATGGGGCCGGTCTGGTGAGTGAAGTTGGAGCCTCCTTGGTGGTCTTGCGTGTGGTGTGGTAGGTGTTGCTAATCTGCTTAAGTGGATAAGTATGTTAATCGTACAACTAATGATACAATACTAACAAGTCCCCCAAGTCCCCAAGTCAAAGAGAACTTTCTTGACTGGGGAGTTGAAAAAAGGGTTCGTGCGATTAACAAGAATACTTATCCGGTTGAGCAGTGGTGCGTGATCCTGTAACCCCAAGTCCCCCAACTCTCCGGTCAAGAAAGGGCTCGCATGACGAAGTGGGATCTGGGCGTCCGAGTATGTACCTGTTCGTTCAATCGTGTACCTGTTCCTGTATTTTGGGCTCGGCGTCCAAACTGATCTTGCTAGTTTGGACCCGCGCGCTCGTGGAGTGTTTCCTGTTGGTTACCTATGGGCCCGGCCTCCAGAACAAGACTTGCTATTCTGGAGCCGCGAGCCCAGATGGGGTGGGTCTTGTAAACATACATAAGTGCAACAGGGATACAGACATAGATATGCAAGTGTGAATGTATGGTATGATGTATGAATGTATGGTATGGTGTGTGTATGCAAATGCTGTCCGTACGCCAGCGATGGGGTATACTGCGCACGCCGCACGTCAACGGGGATGCCGTCGCGTACGCTGTAGCGTCAACGGGGGGATCAGGACCGCGACCTACAAGTGTTGCAGCGCCCACGATCACGTACTCGTGCCGCCCTAGCGCGCGCAGAGGCCTCTGCCGCCTAACCCGGGAAGATTTCACGCCCGGAGAGGATGGACCCCACACCCGGTCTACGCTCATCGGTCTCGGACCCATGAAGGAGAGGACAGACCCCACACCCTTACCAGAATCCGAGTCGGCGAATCGATCGTTAACGTTACGCCCACGGAGGGGAAGAACCCCACGCCCGTGCCGCCCATCGAGCTTAGCCCCGCTAATTCGGCTTGTACTTTTGCGATCGTCGAGGAAGGGCGCACCCCACACTCGCGTCGTTCCCGTTGCCTATAGGGGGGGGGGGACGGACCTCACATCCCTACTAGGACTTAGTTGGCGTACGGAGGGGAAGAACCCCACGCCCGTGGTCGCCTATCGCGCTTAGCACGCACAAAGAGGGGACAGACCCCATGCCTGTTGCCGTGTAAACCGATTTTAGTTCGTCAGGAGAGGGGACGTATCCCATGCCTCTGCTAGGAATGAGCTGCCGCACGGAGGGGAAGAACCCCACGCCCGTGTAGCCAATTGATTTTTTGGGATACCCAGAGAGGGGACGGGCCCCATGCCTCTGGTAGGAATGAGCTGCCGCACGGAGGGGAAGAACCCCACGCCCGTGGCACCCTTAGCGCGCGCAAGAGAGGGGACGGGCCCCATGCTTGTTGCCACCTAAACCGTGTTGTCAGTTCTTATCGCTGTGCGCACGGGGGGGGGGGGGGGGGGAGTTCCCTTCACGCGCGGTGGTGTTTACCTTGTTTGGACGTGCGCGAGTGATCTGTGTTCACTGGTCATGTGGGTAGTGCGTCTTTCCTTGGATTTGGTGGTGCGCCGATGAGACGGTTGATGTGACATTCCTTTTGACTTCTCTTTGGGAACCGTTGCGGAATGAATGCTGGCCGTCGCACTTAATGCTGGCGTCGTCATGATTGCTTGAAGGGCAGGCGTCACGCGCGTGGGCGCGTGGGGGTGGTGCATGGGTGCCATGTGTCAAACTGGTGGAGATCGTGCTAAGGTTTGAATTCAAGGCGGGAAGATGATGGGTTGGTACGGTTACTGAGAAGGGTGAGTGAACCGGACTGGGCCACGCGTCACGATCCAACAGTGGATACGCGGGAGTGGACTGCTGGCGTTCGCTGGCTGACATCGGGCGATTAGTATAAATAGGGGTGTGATCCTCGTCTTCTCTTATCACTTTCATATTTTGCCGAAGCTCTGCCCACTGTTCCTCCTTGGATTTCTGCTGCTCTTCGTTTTCTTGCCGGAGTTTCTTCGTTGGCGATCCTCCTCTCCACCGTAAAGAGGCCGAATTGGTGAGGCCCTTTACTCTGTTTCTGTTTGTTTCCCGTTTTTGGTTTGTGTTTCTGGATTGTTGGGTTTTTCTGGGTTTTTAATTTTCAAGAACAGGGTGTGTTCTTGAGGTGGGGTGGGTTTGATTTGTTTTGGGTGGCATTTGGTGGGTTTTTTTTGGTGTTTCTGGTGGTTTGCCTTCTGGTGCTAAGTGTTGCTCTTTCGCCTGTTCGACCAATGTACCCTGGCGCATCCCATACGGGCGGAAGTCCCCCAGTCCTTTCGCACGCGTGCTTGGTGCGAGCGAGCGCCCGGTGGGCGCAGGCGTGCCACCAGACCGTGCTTGCTGTGTTGTAGTTTTCTAACAGAAATAGGAATAGTACAAATTGACGAAGTGTTTGTATCTGTTTGGCTAACCTTTCGTGCGTGCGTCTGCAGTGAATGTCGAAGTCCACGGCCACCGATATGGATGAAGCGGTCAAGCGTCGTCTGCTCAGGATGCGGAATGTTGCCGCGAAGGTCTACAAGGTGGCGGATGACGGTGGTGGCCCATCCATCCCGGTGGATAGTACCCCACCCAAGATTCCTGTTGCAAGTGCCGCTGACCCTGCCCCGCTCGTCCAAGAGATGCAAGTGGATGCTCCACGCCCGCCACCAGGTGATGCGGCCGGATCCAAGGACCAGGCCCGGGCGGAGCGCGAACAGCAGCAGGTGGGGTGTGAACGGCGTCAGTCCAAGCGAGATGATGTCGGGGGCAGGCGGGAGGTTGTTCTTGCGCTTTCGTCCTCAAGTCGTGCGCCCGTCGCGCCTCCGTCTTCAAGTCGAGTGCCTGTTGCTGCTCTGTCTGCCAGTCGACCTTCGAGTCCTCCACGATACCTGTCTCATCAATCTTCTCCGCTTCGGTCTTTGGGTCCGCTAAAGTCTTCCGAGTAAGGGGAAGGCGAGGAGCGGGCGCAGAAGTGCCCCCGAACTGAAGGATCCTCTCCCGGCCCCGCTCCTGGGTCGGGCGGCCATGTTGTGGATGGGCTGCGCCGCATGCTGGCGGATGGTGCTGCATCTCTTGCGTCCCTGCTGCAGCCGCTGGAGGGTGCCGCGCCTGATGAGTTGGATGCGGTTTTTGGTTCGTGCACCCGCATGATGCAGCAAGTCTTCCGCGTCCGCTCGCGGGAGATTGCGGAACTTGCACGCCTCAGGGCCGACGCGCTGGAGCACCGGAAGGTGGTGGAGGGGTTGGTGGCCAGGCGGACAAGGCGAATGAGCTGGCGCGTCGGTACGTCGCCCGTGCCGATGAGGCGAGTGTCCGGGCGGATGAAGCTGCTGCCTGTGAAGCTTTGGCGAAGATCGATCGGGATAAGGCCTTGGCCGAGGTGGAGTGTGTACGTGGCGTGCTGAAGCGCGTTCGTGCTGAAGCAGCCGCCCGGGAGGCGTTCCTGGTGTCTGAAGTTGAGAGACTGGCGGGTGCTCAGTTTCCTGCGTACGAGAGGGTGGTGGGGCCTTCTAGGGAACCTGTTGGGGCGGATCTGGAGCCGGTGATCAGGCGGGTGGATCCGGGCGAGCGGGTAGAAGCTGTTGGGGTTGAGTCGTCGGAGGGTGAAGAGTTGGATGTTGATACGGGGGCGGAGTAGAGTAGTTTTTTTTTTCTTGTAATAGAGTAGGTCTTGTAATCGGGCGAATGAATGAAGTTTCTTTCCGTTTGTGTGCCTTGTTTTTTTTTTTTTGGCATCTTTTTGAATGACTCACGCGAACGCGCCCCAATTCCCTTGTTTTGAATGGCTATGGGTTTTAACCAAGTGTTACATATACGCGAGTGGCCTATCCCCAGTCCCCCGAGTGTATGGGCGGGCGGGTCAAGGATGAACGGGCGCGCAAATATAAACTACCGGAAAGAGCACAATAAAAGTACAATATAATAAGATCCTAACGTGAGTACTTCCCCAGATGTTGGACGTTCCGTGAGCGGGGTGTCCCGCCTGTCGGATTGCCTCCCAGTCCCCCAGTTGGGTTCGGGTGAGCCTGAATGCGCTGGTCTGGACGATTGGGCGGTCTGTCTCTTCGTCCTTTCAGTGGTCTGCTGTTAAGATGTGGTCCCTCATCGTTTGCGCGTGGATCGTGCCCTTTGATCCGTGGGCTCCAAGGCGAGGACCTCTTTTCTGCCCCTAGGCTCCGTGGTTTCCTCGTGATTGTATCCCCGAACGTGCCCGATCCCACGCTCGGTTGGGAATCTTCCCAAGAGCAGGTGCCCTGCGATGATCAATTTTAGTTTGCAAATCCCTGGTCTCCCGAGTATGGCATTGTAGGGGGAGGGGGTATCCATGATGATGAAGTCCGTTCGGATCTCGCCGTGTGGGGAGTCGGGTGTGCCAATCTCGACCCGGAGGTTGTCGCTCCCGATTGGATATGATGTCTCACCCGTGAAGCTGGTGATGCACTCGCGGTCCTGCGTCATCTTACGTGCGGGCCGTCCGAGCGCTGTGTATGCGACGAAATAGATTATGCTCACGGACGCCCCATTGTCCACTAACACCCTCTTCACAAGGAATTGGTCGATGATCGCGTCGATCACGAACGGTAGGGCGATGTCCTTCGGGTTCTCCTCCTCGTCTCTTGCTGTGAAGCTGATGGTGGGCGCCTCCTTCCATCCTGCCCTGGGCCCTCTCCCTGCCCCGATTGCCAGCACTTCCCTGCTCGTGCGATCGGGCGGCGATGTTCTCTCCTTGCGCTTGCCTCCAGATATCGTATTGATGGTCCCACGGGTCCTGGCGCCCGTCTGGCGCTGTCGTCCTTCTGCCCTGGGAGGGGTTGTCCGCTCGTCCTTCAAGTCTTCAAGGGCCTTCTTCAGCATAATGCAGCTGTTGGTATGGTGGGTGGCGGCGTTGTGGAATTCGCACCATATGTCCGGGAGTTGGCCGGTCGGAACCCCCGCTTTCGTCATGTTGTTTGGTGGCGGTATTCGGTGTCGATGCAGGCGGAGAAGCTGCTCGAGCGGTTGCCTATCGACCGTGAAGACCTCCTGTCCCGCCGGTCGGTAGCGCGGTGCTGGTGGAAAGCGGGCGCTCTGCTGCGCTTGCCCCCGCGCCTGGTTGTAGTCGTTGCTATGATGTTCGCGGAAGAAAGGCCTATGGTACTTCTGTCTGTGCGTGTCCCGGTTCCTCTTGAAGCCCCCGGTTGGCCTTTCGTCGTCCGCCAACTGTCGTGGTTGTGTGCTTGTTGTCTCTGGTCCGCTGGAACCGGGTTCGGAGGCGGACCCGTACACTCGCGTCTCCACTAACGTCTTCTGTACGACCAGGTCCATGATCTCGTCGTAGTCGAGATGCTCTTTCCTCACTAGTTTCTCTACGAATGGAGTGGCAAGTAGGTTATCCATCAGGGCTACCTTGGTCACTCGCTTATCAAGGTCCCTGCACGTGCTTGCGAGCGTCCTCCATCGGTTGACGTAGCTCGACAGGCTCTCGTCCATCCCCTGGCGGACCTTGAGGAGGATGCCCGTGGTGTTGTACTTGCCTTGAAGCCTGTAGCGCTTCTGAAAACTCTCCGCCAGTTCGAGGAATGAGTGGATGGATCCTGGCGGGATCTCGTAGAACCAGCTCCGTGCTTCCTCCGCCAGCGTTTCCTGAAACAGGAAACACAAGGTTGGGTCCGAGTACCGGGTTCCGTCCGTGGTGGACCGAAACTCGTCCATGTGCGCGCGTGGATCTCCGCTCCCGTCGAACCGAGCGATCTTCGTTATCTTCGCGTGGGGGTCCCTTCCCCTCTCCGTATGTGTGCCGAGAACGGACTGACCCAGGGGGCGAATGTCTCGCCTTGACCAGCCAGCTTGTCCTTGCGCAGGCGCGAGACCTCCTCCGCCAGTGCCTCCATCCTCTGAAGGATCAGAGCGTTGTTCGTCGGGGGCGCCGACTCTTCCACGGGCGAGGGCGCTTGGGCCGCCTGGGCGTTGGTCCTGCCGAACGGGCGCTGCTCCTCGCTGGTGGTCTCCTGGGTCTCCTCTTGCTGCTCCATTTGCTGGCTGATGAGCGTGTCCAGTCGTTCCTCCAACCTCTGGCGGATTTGGTGCTCCTCTGCTCTCTCGAGCGCCGCCTCCCGTAGCTCCTGGACCAGGCTGCTGATGCGCCCCTTGCCATCGTCCCTGTCGGTCGCTAGTACATTCCGCCCCTGCGAGTCTGGCGGCGTCTCCCCATCGGGCGTGTTGCTGCCGTTAGCCACCGGGTTGAGCATGTGGACCTTTGATTTTTGTGGTGTTTATACGAGGTTTGCAATTTGTAAGTTTCCCACAGACGGCGCCAGATGTTTCTACCGAATTACGCGCGGGGGCGTAACGGGGCAGAAGCAACACGAATACACTTCCACGGATACTCCTTCCTTCCTTCCCTCGGTGCGTCCGAACGATGGGGCTGTTCGGGTGAACGGGCGCTCGCTCTCCTCCTTCGTGCGCACGGGCTTCTTCCTTCGGGCGGCGGATTCTTCTTGTCGGGCGTTTCCTCTCTTCTGTCGGGTGGTCGGATGGGCGGGTTCACGAGCGGCTGTTAGAAGAACACAACAACGAAACAGGCGGTCAGGGGTCGAGACGGGGTGGCCCGCCTTCAACGCTCCGATGCCTAAGTCAGATGATGTATCGGATATAACAGTCAATCGAACGTGCGATCAGAGTGATATGAATCGAGTGAGTCAGCTGGCTCTCGATGAGATGATCTTACCTGTAGTTAATGCCTTACCTATATAGGTGGTTGAGCTTGGTGCTTGGTGATGTTCTTCGATGTGGGACTGGTGTACTTGCTGGTGCATGATCCGCACATTCGGGCGTGTGTGCGCTCGGATGGGGCCGGCCTGGTGAGTGAAGTTGGAGCCTCCTTGGTGGTCTTGCGTGTGGTGTGGTAGGTGTTGCTAATCTGCTTAAGTGAATAAGTATGTTAATCGTACAACTAATGATACAATACTAACAATTTGTAATTGTGCTCGACAAAGGTTTAGCAAAATCATGAGTCAAGCATCCCTAAGCATAGCAGTGTATGTAGTGACACTTAAGCAACAAAACTTGAATCTGGTTGTGATGACATGTTGTACCTCGAGGAAAAAAGAAGAAGAAGAGAATAATATTATAGACAACACATTTAATAAAATTGATATCTCGAATATGAAAAGAATTTCCTTCCTACAACAACAAGCTTTCATGTTAGAGAACAAACATGAGTCCGAAACAACACAAGGGTTAGATCCAGTGGTAGAATGATTAGAAATGTTGAAACCGTTTATTAACCAACATAGTAACACAACAACACACACTACCCTCTTAACTTGTAGTTAGAAATTGGGAGATTTTGAATATAAGAAGTAGAAATTGGGAGATTTTGAATATAAGAAGTGGAGTAGAAGGGTTTATCAAATAGAGGATGTCTCTCACTGAAATCATTGTTGATTTTATATTATAACACGTAAAAGACACTTAGTTATACATTGTTTCTACATGTTTTTATTCTTTATTCCTCTGTTAGTCTTCTATTATTCTCTCACATATTTCAATGCAACCTTGTATACCTATTTATACAAGCTGCACACCATCTCTAGTAAGCATATGTTATGTTCATCGACCTTAAATGGTCTAGATGTTTTCACAATCATTCTAGATTGACTCTATTCTTCCAAACCTACTATTTCGTACTTAGTTTTATATCTTAGTTGATTTTCTAAAAATAAAATCACAATTATTCCATTTTTTTCGTGGTTCTAATTTACCTTATTTTTCCTCTTATACTCTTTTGTTTATTTTTGTTACCTATTCCTAATTCCTAATTTATACCAAAACAAATCCATGATTACAAGTTGAATACATCTATTTATTCAACATGTAATTATGAAATTTTTTTGTATCAATTGTTAATGGATAAAACTAAAACAAAAAAAAAACAAGAAAAAAGTAAATTAGATAGAGGGAAAAAAAGGAATATAACTTATATAAGTGTTCCATTTTCAGAAACAAAATTATAATACAAAAATGAGTACGAATAGAAGTTCTGAAATGATAGGGGAGTAAGAATATCAGCTTCTTTTTTTATATAGGTTTTTTGATAATGTCAAAAGCATCAAATCTTTATATTATATGCCAAATAACTATCATGACATGAAACAAGATGACATAAGACATATTACCATGGATGTGACAACCCGAACCAGAAATGGTATGTTTATCGGCTTGATTTGCGAGTTTCGTGATTAGTCGCAGTTTTGTCGTAAGTAGTCGTTATGCCAGGTTTGTTAACGACTAAATTATCGAGCAAGAATTTGTGATGAGTTCTTTCACGAGAGTTGTAGAAAATTTAATTTCGAGTTCGTGGGAGTTTCCGGAGGATGATTTCGAGTTACGTGGAATAAGTTATGAATATTTTCGGCCGTTGGATTTTGTCGTGTTTATCCGTTTGGTTTCGATTCGTTTTGGACGGTACGTGTACGGTATAAATATGGTATGAATACGTGACAATTAAGGAAACTCTCCAATTTGGGAAAACTGCGCCGTTGACCTGCGTTGACCACGGGCCAAAACTGACCCGTTTTGGCCGAATCTTTGTTGCCTTCGATGTGCCTTATTTCGGCATCTTTTGGCCTTGGTTTCTGTATAAAAGTTGTTGGGTTTGAGCTCCTCTTTCTTTTGATAGGTGGATCACTCATTTTGGTTACTGGATGAAGAAGTTATGACGTTTTGAAGTTGGGAGAATTCCGGCAAGATTCGGCGGCGACGGTGGTGGCGGAGGCGGCCGAGTTGGGGGTCGACCCTATAGGGGTTTTGAAGCCCTTGGGATGGTGAGTTAATCCCAAGTGGTCTTGCACCTTGTCGTGGCCGGTGGTGGCCGATCAGAGTTAATGAATTCCGGCAAGGGTTTTTGACTTCAAGGTGAGTTTTGGAGGTTTTACGTTTAAAATTAGGCTTAGCATTGAACTACAAAGTTGTTGAAAATGCCGAGATCTTCAAATTCATGTGTAGGTTACAATTTTCTGAGCCGATGGGTTTTCTGGCGGCCGCCGCTGCTATGCGCGGAGGAATTCTGTCCGAGGTGATTTTCAACAAGTTTTATGTCGTTTTACTCGGAATCGCCCACCGATCACAGTGGTGAGGCGTCGATATTCGAGTTATATGTTTCTGGGAATGGTTGGTTCTCAAGATGTGGTTCAGGGTTTGAATTTTGATTTTGAACAGTGGTATTTATGTTGATTCAGGAGATCGTGATCGTTCGTTTGATAAGGGATTTTCCACCGGATCATAGAATTAACGCGTTTTGCGAAGTGCTAGTCTGTGAGTAGACACATTTCTTTTTAATGATTGATTGTGAGTCTTTATTATACGTTTTATGAGCATGAGCATGAGCATGAGCATGCATATGCGATTATGATTTATACGAGCATGTGTTTTACGTTATGCATTTATGAATATGCATTTACGAGTATGCTTTTATAATTATGCAATACGAATATGCATTTATATTATACTTTATACATTTGCATAGAAATTATTTATGATTTGGTTTACACAGAGTACAGTCTCAGTATGTATGGTTGTATCGATACACTTAGCATCCCGGCTGATCCCCGATGATGTTTACCGGGGAGACTGTTACCCTGACCCGAGGTCTTTACCGGGGGGGGGGGGGGGGGGGGGGGAGGGAAAGCAGATACCCTGACCCGAGGCCCTTTCTGGCTGGAATCAAGTGAGGGTCTGAGATCCTGTGATTCAGACTGTACTAGCGCGGATGTGTCCATGAGTGACCCCGCGGGATTTCCGATGCATGCTCTGTACGCGTGAGGAGTTAGAGTCTCCCTCGTGTACCATATGATTTTTATGCATTTAGACTCGCATGAAAGGACCCAATCCCGATTCAGTTACCTAAACCGGAATCGAACCCCTTCTAAAAACACGAACCAACAAAAATCTTTCAAAATTTTGGCAGAGTTTCGTTACTAGCGTGGAATTGCATAAACCTGCACCCTGAAAATAACACTTCGTCCTATGCCACAAAAGCCAAACCGTGGGCACCAATCCCATCCGGATTTCTCAACATCATATCAATATCAAATAATAGAAAACATATCTGTATAATATAATATATACGAGAAAATCCGTATAAAACAAGTATCTGAATGTATCAGAGCGACCTCTAGTGTAAATATATACAATATACACATCAGTAGGCGAAACAAGGACCTACTGGAAAACACAGGTAGCTCAGATCACTAGCCTCCAACCGCGAGGTGAAACATCAGAACCTGAACTGCAAACTGGGCACGGAAACCGAAAAGCCCAGGGGAAAGACATGAAAATCGTTAGAGTGAGTGGACGAAAATAAATGTCTTTCACCGAGTATTATATGTTATAAAAACATATGCGAGTCGAAATATAAATAAATCAAATAGTATACAAGGAGACGCTGACTCCAACTCGTAAACAAAGCATGCATGGAAAATCTCACGGGGTCACTCATGGACACATCCGTGCTAGTACAGTCGGAATCACGGAGTCCCAGACTTCCACGTGATTCATAGCCAGAAAGGCCTCGGTTCCGGGGTACTGCCCCTCGCCGGTCAGGTCGGGGTACTGCCCCTCCTGGTAAGCCTACCATCGGGGATCAGCCGAGAGGCAAGTGTATCGATACAACAACGTAACTGAGACTATACTCTGTGTAAATCAAATCATAAACAAGTCGATGCAAATGCATGAATCAACATATAAGTGCATATACGTAATATATATTAATATAAGCATAATCATATAACACATGCTCATAATAAACATAATCTCGTATAAAATCTCATGCTCGTAAAACCATGATCATGCTGCATGCTCAAGTTCGTAAAACGTAAATAAAAGACTCGCAATCATTCTGTGAAAAGAAATTGTCCACTCACAGACTCGCGTAATGCGCACTCGCGCTAATCTCGAGGACCGGCGGAAGATCCCTCACCTGAAGCACGATCTCGGTCTCGATCTCGATCTCCTGAACATTCATAAACATAACTGATCAAAATCATAGTCTACAACTCTGTACTGAAGCACGGAAACCAACCGTTCACGGAAATATACTATGCAGTACAAAATAAATAAAGGAATCCCCGAAATCTCCACTCGAAACTCTCGACTGAAAATCCGATACTCAAATCAATCCGAAAACCTCTGGACGATAATCAGGGCGCGGTTACGAGAAAAATGACATTAATTTCATCGAAAACAAAAAAGTCAACTCCTCGCTGGAGCGCCGCCGCGGTCAACGGTGACATTTTCCGGCGAGGAAGCTCCAGAAATGAAGCTCAACTCAAGCCTAGCCTTTTCTTCCACTGTCACAAAGCCCAATTCAAACCAGAACCTGTCCAAAAACTGCTCGAAACAGATCGGAATCCAGATTCCGGCAACCCAATCGGGTTCCAGCAAAACCTCAACCAATCCCAAATCAAACCACATGGGAAGCATCCCCAGGCCAAGGGGAGGCGAAACCCCCACCTCCCCGCCACCGTGGCTCGCCGGAAGACCACCTCCCGTCACCGGCGAAAAACCCAGAACTGCCCTAATCCGTTCTCCCTCAAATCTCCAACAATTCACATAATTCCAAGTACAAATCAACTCGAAATCAAGAGAGGAAGCGATTCATACCCTTTACAAGGTCGGAGGTGGCCGAAATATGGAGGTCGGACGACGAGAACCAAAACGGAAAGCTTTCCACTTCGGGTCAACGGTCAAATTTCCAATTTTGGAAAGTCAACGGTCTGGTCAACGTCAAACAGTGTTTTTCGACTATTTCTCGACTATTTTCGATATTTATACTTGCGCCTCGGGTCGATCGACGATTCGAAATTGATAACCATCACGATTCGGATAAACACGAAACAATTGGATAAACTCGTCGAAAACTGAAACTTCAAATAATCGTATTATATTCCTCGGTTATCGGAAAAATCTTTCGGAACCGCCCTCGAGCTCGAAATCACGTACTCTACAACTTCCGTGAAGACACTCAACTCAAATTCCCGGCCAAAAATGTAGTCGCGAATAGAATCAACAAACCACACATTTATCGTAAAACTGGGACTAAGCAGAATCTCGTGAATTGTGCCAAATATCCTACTGATTCTAGTTCGGGTCGTCACATCGCATATGTTTTTATAAACATATATCCTTATTCGGTGAAAGACATTTATTTTCGTCCACTCAGTCTAACAGTTTATGTCTTTCCCTAAGCTCTTCGTTTTCTTTGCCCAGTTTGCAGTTTGAATTTAGGTGTCGCACGTCGCAGTTGGAGGCTTAGTATTCGAGCTACATTTCTTTTATGGTAGGTTCCTAGTTTGGCCTACTATTTGTATATATATATACTAGAGGTCGCTCTGAATACTGGATATATTTATATTTTCAAATGATTTTTCCGGATTTCTGTAAAGCTATAGTTTTGTTTAATGCTTTACATTATGATATGTTTTTGAGAAATCCGAATAGGATTGGAGCCCACGGTTTGGCTTTTGTGGCATAGGATGAAGTGTATTTTCCGCTGCAGGTTAATGGCAACCGCGCATTATAGAGGAAATTCTGTCGAAATTTTTGGTTTTTAAAAGTTCACGTTTTTAGAAAGAGTTTGATTCCGGTTTAGAAAACTAAATCGGGATTGAGTCTTTTCAATGGATGATAGAGCATGAAGTCCAGCTGACCGCTTTTGCTGTGATTTCTCATCCTCCCTTATTTCTTGAGCTATGAGACAAAGTTTTGGAATCATACCGTCTAAGTTAAACATATATGTACCATCCTTCTGCACAATTACATATAGGTCACATGACTTCACAATTAAGCTATATTCAACTTCATAATATCATAGGGAGAAATTACCAACAATATGAACGATATTGGACATACCATAAATTCTCACCTGATTATTCAGAAAGCCGAAAAGAGTTTGACATCCTAATATGCCTATTTCATCATGACGCATTTGGTCGAGTATATTTTGAACAATGTTCAGTATGCTACTCGCAAACAATGACCTGCATGCATTATAGATTAAAACTTGTACATAGAAGCAATGATACATCCATATGTAAATGAGTGAGCTGACTTATAAAGTTCTAATGTTTGGTCAAGTTACTACTTATGAAATATATACTCAATACAATAGATTCATCATTTTCATAGAGTAAAGACTCGAATAATATGTCATAAGCTAAGTGGTTGGTAAAAGTTGCAAGGATCGCATGCCATCTAATTGTATGTCATGCTAGAAAATATTTTAACAAAAAAAGATTATTGGTTGAGTTATAATGTAATGATATACTTAGCACATCCACTAATACATTTAGCTTTAATAAATAATAGAAGAAAGAAATATGCTATACAATATCTTAAGTTGTTAATATGAATTAAAAGAACTCACATTTGATCTATACAAGAGAACAACAACTTCATGTAGATACACATAACCACTTTAACAGAATGAAATTCTCAGTTCTCAAGTCCTTGTAACACCTTTGCTCTAAAGTGGTTGTAATCTGAAATATGAATTTATGATCAAGAATTTTATAAGAATGTAGAAAAATTTGTAATTTGGAGAATCAAAACAATTGAGAAAACCTACGTCAATAGATTCAAAAGTGGTTTAGTATCATAAGATTAGAAAAAAAAAATTAAACTCGATCAAGCATCATATGCAAATAATATATATTGCCATGCATAGCTACGATGCATAGAGATAAAAATTATATTTTATGTACTTTTAAATAATGTTATAATATTTTAAACTATTTTAAATATTGTCATTGAATATTTTAGTAAAAATTTATAGTGTAGTTTTTGCTACTACTTGTATACAACACTAAATTTTACGTCACTACATCTATTAAGCCTTTTCATTTTCCACTTAAATAGTTTGTACTAGTTTCTTTTGACCAGAAAAAAATATTATTGTCTAACAAAGCCCCTATATCATACATGAAGACTTAAAAGTTACAGTAATATAGAACACTACTTTTAAGAAAATAAAATTGGCTTATTCTATGATTAGTACATTATAGGTTCCAAATCAAGAATACTTTATTACTTTTACATTAGCTTTTAGTCATGGATTTGATTTGTTGAACTTGTATAGTACGTGAAAGGTATACGAAATCTAAATATACTTAATTATAGGAGTAGCTTTATTTACAAGGTGTACCACATTTCCAAAGTCAAACCCACGTTAAACCCACAAGCATCAATATGGATCATATGTATGTTACAAAAGCACTATAAATCGACAGTACCTTTAGAATACGAAGAGGAGTTTTCGACGCATATTCACAAAGTTTACTGATCTTACGATCATTTGGTTCTTCATCCTGCCAAAATGTTATGCGAAATTTCAATGACATGACAACTAAAATAACAAACATTAATTGGCCAGGAAGCTTAACACATAAACTAGTTATGCTCCTATTAAAAAAAAATTGTTATGGTGAAGCTTGAAAAAACAACCAAATTCTAAATTTTTTTGAGCTATATGACAAACATGTAATCAGTTTAAAGAATTCTTATATACAGAAACGTAATATACTGCGAAATGACATACGTTGATGAATCAATTAGAAATATAACTTTAGACCTAGAGGAAAGAAATGTAGTAACTAATAGATGAGCATTTAACTTTCGTAAAACCATACTGCAACGATCCAAACCAAAAGTTACGCTAACTTTTACGATTTAGATTTTCCGTGAATTTTGCACATCGTGAAATTTTGTTAACGATTTTTTATTCGGGTGAGAATTTGATCCGACTTTCTTCGCGAAAGTCGTAGAGTTTTTAATTTCATGCTCGTAGGAATTTTTGGAGAATTTGATCCGACTTTTATGAGCTATTCCTTTTGATTTTTAGAAGTTCCTTTGGTTAAAATATGTATTTTTTTAATGTATTTTTCTTGTCGGTTTAATCGCAACCGTTGGATCTTGATCAGATCGAATTGTGACCGTTAATCTGATCAGGTGCCTTGGTATAAATACGTCAAATATGGTTTAATTACGTAGAAATATAGTGTGATTTACAAAATACGTACGCGACCCGTATAACCATTTTGACCCGTTTGGATTTCGAATTTGACCCACCGAAAAACGCTACGGTTGCCGACGTATTTGGTAAGGATTTGAAGCTCTTCTTCTCCTCTTTAAATTCATATATTTATTTATGAGAATTGGTGATGTTTTGAGGCCGAAAAATGGCCGGGAACCAGTCGGAATCCGGGTGGATTCGGTGGTGGCATTCCGGTCGTTTTCTGATGTGGTTTTTAGGTGGGTTCGACTGGGTTTGAACCAAGGATCAGAACCCTTTTGGTTTGGGGGACCAAGGTGCATCACCGGTGATGGAATCGACTGGAGAAAATTTCTGGCGATTTCGGCCACCTTGGATTTTGGGGCCAATTTCGGCCAATCGCCGTGGAATTGGGTCTCAGTCCAGTTGAGAAAGTTGTTGGGCTCATTGAGATGTTTCCAACGAGGGGTCATTCACCCCCATCAGAGTTGTTTGTGCCAGAGGTGCGTGCGGTTCATGCACCATCGCCGGTGGTGGCGCGTGACTGCCACCCGCCGCCGCTCGCAGCGAAGCTCTGGCGAGTCAAAAATCTTATTTTTTCCGTGGGGTTTCCGGGATGGTTTCTGAGTTGTTTCTCGTGCATTTTATTAAATTCTAAAATTAAACGAACCTGTTATTTATTTAGAAAATCGCGAGAGAGATTTTGGCAAGGGAACTTCCACCGGACCTTCGAGCTAGTTGTATACTGTGAGTGGACATTTTATTTTCACTGATTGACATGCTAGTCTTGATTATGCATTTTATGATTATGAACGTACGAGTATGCATTTACGATTATGCATTTTATGATTATATGCCGTACGAGTATGCAATTACGATTATGCATGTGCATGGAAACAAATATGATTGTTTTACACAGAGTATAGTCTCAGTAATACTAATGGCATCGATGCATTGGTATGCTCGACTGATCCCCGAGATGCGCCCGAGGGGGGGGGGGGGACAGATATCCTGACCCGAGGTCTTTCTGACTAAATAATCACGTGTGGGTCTGGGATCCCGTGATTTAGACTGTACTGAGACGGAGGTGTCCGAGAGAGGGACCCCACGGTTTTTAGACTTGCATCATGTTTATTTGCTTATATATTGTGAAAGGCATGTTATATTTACAACTATCAGTTTAAAAATGAAAGTTTATTTTCGTCCACTCACTCTAACAGTTTTTATTATTTATATGCCTTTCCCCGGGCTTTTCGGTTTCCTTCTTGCCCAGTTTGCAGTTTCTATCATGTGGTTGCGTGTCATCGTCGGAGGCCTAGAGTTCAAGTCACCGTTCTTTTCTAGTAGGTTATTGGTTTAACCTACTAGCTTTGTATATTTGAAAATTAGAAGTCGCTCTGAGTACTATGTTAGTTTATTTTCCTTTGTAATGCATTTCGAATACTTACTGGTTTTTGAATAATAAGTGTAAATAAATACTTTTACTATTATTTAGTGGTTTATGAATTTGAGAAATCTGGATGGGAATTGGCGTCCCACGGTTTGACTTTTGTGGACTATTTGGAAGTGTGTTTTTATTGCAGGTTTTTGGTTTACTCATTTTATAAAGTAAACTCTGGCGAAATTTTTTAAAAGGTTGTAGTGTTGTTAGGATCTAATTCCGGTTTAGGCAACTGAATCGGGGTTAGGCTCTTTTAGTTGGTATCAGAGTATTAGGTTTTAGGTTTTGTAGACTTTTGCAGTATGTTACTAAGAACCTTTGAGAATGTACAACATTTCCAGAGCGATGACCCGACCGGCTGGCGGATAATCATCAATGCTCTGGGTGTTGTATGTTTTCAAATGTTTGAGGTATCATTATTGCATCCTGTTGGTTTTGGTGACTAATATTTGGTTTTCTTAGGATGCCTCCCCGACGTGGAGCCGGTATTGATAGGGCTGGGGATCCTGATGAGGATTAGCGAACGCACGACTTGCTTATGCGAGTTTTGATTTTAGAAGAGCATTTTGACCCTGTAGCAAACGATAAGACAGCTGGAGCAACTACTTTTTCTGGCTCTACTAATTCTGGAGTATGTGAGGCTTGGTTAGTCCATGTGGAGCGTGTTTGTGAGCGCCTACATTTTACTCCTAAGCAGAGGACTGTTGCTGCTGTTGGGTTATTGGACTCAGATGCTTATTTCTGGTGGGTTAGCTCCGAGAGGGTTCCTATTGATACTCCATGGCCTACATTCAGGAACTTTTTTATGCGCCGATATTTCAATCAACCTACCCAGCAAAGGAAATATGAAGAGTTTACCAACTTAAGGCAGGGAGGTATGTCAATATCGAGATAAGTTCACCTGTTTGTCTCGATTTACGCGTGATATGGTTGCATCTGAGGAAGTAAAATGCAGAAGGTTTGAGTTGGGCCTGAATCTGAATATCAAGGGAACTTTGACAACTATGTCTCGGGACAACTTTGATGACTTTGTCAATGCTGCACTCAGAGGAGAAGAGAGAGAGAGAGAGAGAGAGAGAGAGAGAGAGAGAGAGAGAGAGAGAGAGAGAGAGAGAGAGAGAGAGAGAGAGAGAGAGAGAGAGGACCCAACCCCGATTTAGTTTCCTAAACCGGAATCAAACCCCTTCTGAAAACATGAACCAACAAAAACCATAAAAATTTCGGCAGAGTAACGCTACTAACGGGGAATTGCCTTTACCTGCACCCGGAAAATACACTTCAACCTATGCCATAAAAGCAAAACCGTGGGCACCAATCCCATCCGGATTTCTCAATATATCAACAGTAATGTAAAGTAATAAATATAACTATACTTTACCGAAATCCGGGGAAAAATCGTATAAAAGTATACATCAGGATGCTCAGAGCGACTTTTAATATAGATATACAAATAATAGGCCAAACTAAGAACCTACCATAAAAGAAACATCGCACGAATACTATGCCTCCGACCACGACGTGCGACACCAGAATCTGAACTGCAAACTGGGCACGGAAACCGAAAAGCCCAGGGGAAAGACAAATAAAAACGTTAGAGTGAATGGACGAAAATAAACGTCTTTTGCCGAATAATATATGTTATAAAAACATATGCGAGTCAGAATGCATAAAAATCATATGGTACACGAGGGAGACTCTAACTCCTCACGCGTACAGAGCATGCATGGAAAATCTCACGGGGTCGCTCATAGACACATTCGTGCTAGTACAGTCTGAATCACGGGATCCCAAACCCACACGTGATTCTAGCCAGAAAGGCCTCAAGTCAGAGGTCTGCTTCCCCTCGGTAAAGGCCTCGGGTCAGGAGTCACAGCCTCCCCCGGTAAACATCCTCGGGGATCAGCCGGGATACAAGTGTATCGATACAACAACATATACTGAGACTTTACTCTGTGTAAACAAAATCATAAATAGTTCGATGCAAATGCATAAGGTAATATTTAAATGTATATACGTAATGTATAATGGTACAAGAATAATCGTATAACACATGCTCATATAAAACATAATCTCGTATGCATGCTCAAGTTCGTAAAACGTGTATAAAGACTCGCAATCATTCCGTGAAAAGAAATTGTCCACTCACAGATGAGCGTAACGCAATTCACGTTAATCCCGTGATCCGGCGGAAAATCCCTCACCAAACGAACGATCACGAACCCCTGAATAATCATAAAATAAATTTCTCAAAATCATAACTCAGTACCTCGGAAACACATAATCCAATAACGACGAATTGTCGAAAATCCAATAATCACACATCAACACCTCGCTATAATTTCCGATGCTCAAATCGAAAAACAAACCTCACCACTGCGATCGGGGCGCGATTCCGAGCGAAACGACATACAACTCGACAAAACCCCCAAAAAGTCAACTTTTGACCGAAGACCGCCGTTGACTGTTGCCGCCGGCGGCGGCGCCACCTAAACTTGAATTTTCCTGGCGGACCAAAGCCTATTCCACTCAAAATCATCCAACAAACAACTTCCATAACTACACCAAAGATCAATTCAAACTCTAACTAGCTCAATTTCATGCAAAACCGAAATCACTCACAAATTTCAATCCAACAATTCTCCATGTACAAATCGAATTGGAGCATCATACCTATATGGTTAGATTCATGGAGATGAGAGCTTCAAAGCCCAGTACTTTAAACAACTCAAATCGGCTGGAAAAAGATCGAGCAAAAACCCCAAATTTTTTACAAACTTTGGCTGGAAAAACTCCTTCCTCCGGCGACCCACACCGTGAGTGGTGGCCGGCATCACCACGGGGAGGCGAGGCGAACAGATTGGGACCAGCCCCGTGCCCTGGGGTGGCCGAACGGTGAGCCACCGCCGGCGAGCCGTGGTGCTCCACTACAAGAAAAAGTGACTTAGACGACGGAGAATTTCCGTCGTCTAAGTGCCTATCTCCGTCGTCTAAGTACTTGGACGACGGAAAATCCGTCGTCCAAGGTACGTGCTCCAAGTGCTGTCGTCTAAGTACTTAGACGACGGAGAATTTAATCTCCGTCGTCCAAGTTCACTTGGACCACGGAGAACGTCCGTGGCCCATGTAGTGACTTAGACGACGGAGATTAATGTCTCCGTCGTCTAAGTCCCTACATGGGCCACGGAGAAGCTAACAATCTCCGTGGCCCAGGTGGTGACTTAGACGACGGAGATTAATGTCTCCGTCGTCTAAGTCCCTACATGGGCCACGGAGAAGCTAACAATCTCCGTGGCCCAGGTGGTGACCTAGACGACGGAGATTAATGTCTCCGTCGTCTAAGTGTCCACCTGGGCCACGGAGATTGTTAGCTTCTCCGTGGCCCATGTAGGGACTTAGACGACGGAGACATTAATCTCCGTCGTCTAAGTGAAAAATTAATTTAAAAAAAAATTAAATTCAAAAATATTATTAATATTAATTGAAAAAAAAATTAATTAAATTAATTAAATACACTAAATTAATAAAATAATTAAAATTATTTTGTACATACATAATCGAAAAAACCCATAATTAAAAATGAAAATATTGTTCGTAATGCGGAAATTAAGAAACGAAATAATGAACTACTAGCTAGCTAAAACACTGGAGGAGCAGATGCGCCGCCTCGTCCTCCGCCTCCAGCCGGGTCGTCGTCGTCGGGGAATGGGTTCGGAGGAGGTTGACATTGTCTTTGAGCTTGTTGCATAAGGGCGATGAGTTGGGCTATTCGCTCGTCTTGCTGGTCCATTCTTTGGCGCATGGCAATATTCTCCTCCCGTGCGATTCGAGCCTCTTCATAGGCTGCCGCAGCTTGAGAACTTCTCCGCCGCCCCGAACCTCCCGTAGATGATGACTCAGAGGTCGACAAATCTCGAACCACCTTAGGCCCGAAGTGCCTAACCTCCTTGCCAGCTCTACGACCGTAGACCTCATCCGCAATTGCTATTTGGCTCTCCACAGATAGAGGAGGCAGGTCTTCTAGCGGCACATCTGGGAACGCAAGCTGAGTGTTAGCCAATTCTTCCTGCGCACGCTCTATCACTCTTGCCTAAAAAAGAATAATAAATTTATTATAATGAAATAATATTTAAATAATAATTACTATAATTATTAGCGCACACAGATATATATATATATGACTTACGCCGCGTTGACTCGCTTCATTATCGAGCCCAGGCGTCACGTACGCGCTTACGCTTGCATCGAGATAAGGGTGTTTGGAGCCCTTATCCCTGTGCTCCTTGGCAATTTGAATGAGTTGCTTGGCGCCGGAAGTATGGTGCTTGTCCTTCTTCCCCCGGTTGGCTTTGTTGACACCGGAGAATTTCTGTTAGACAACATAATGAAATCATTAAAAAATTTATAAGTAACTAAAATTTAGAGTATTCAATTATCTTAATTGAAATAAAAAAAGTAAATTAACACCTGAAATTGCTCATCGGCAAAGTGGTTACACAACCACTCCCACTCATCTTCTCTATCCCCACGCAGCTCTTCGGGGGGAGGCACGGGACCGTTAGTTCGGAAGTACTGATGGAGCCTGTACTTCCAATCTTTGAAGATGTTGTTGGCGGTTTGGTTGATATGCCTCAACATCGCCGGATCCGGATCCACCGCAAATTGTTCCTATCAGAAATAAATTGAAAATTATAATCGTATATATTATAAAATTATATATAACTAATATTAAAAATAGTATATAATAACTAAAATTGTACGTATTACGTACCGAAAGATCCTTAAAGACTTTCGCCTTCTCCGAATCCGGCACCTCCCTCCAAGTAGGGGCAGTGATACGAACCCGGTTACGAACAATCGACCCAATGCTATGAGCCGAGAGACTTGCTAGCTGAGGTGTGGGAGGGCCACCGGTGAATTCGTCGTAAGGCAAGGCGATCTTGCTCCCGGTCGCCTTGCAAATTTTCTCCGCCTTTCCACCTTTAACGAGACCCCGAGTCTTTTTCGGTTGGGGGTCAGTGGGGGCCCTCCTTTGCTTACGGCGGGCGCTGTACATGATAGACTCGGCCGTCGAAGACGCCTGAGTACTTCCCGTTGAAGCGGTACCGGGCGTCGGAGTTGAAAAGGGGTCGACGTCATCACCGCTTGAGAGAATTGGGGCAGAGGGAATTTCCCCAGAAGGCCCCGGATTGAGGGCGTCTACCTGCGGTTGAACCCAACCGACTTGGGCCGCCAACATTTGGAGCATCTCATCTTCTGACTCCTGTTGGGCTTTCTTCTTCCCGGATGTGATCTTTGGCGGAGCCATTTAAACCTAAGAGTACGTACGGTGTTAAAATACCTACTTACCATAATAATTACAACGACGGAGAATTTACGCTAATTAATTAAGTACGTTTAAGATTTAAATAGAGTACACTAGCTTGGCATTTTCGGTCGTTCAATGGACGTGCGACCCGCGCGATAAAGTGTAAATTTTCAATTAATCAGCCTTGGTTAAATCGAAAAACATGGCCAGTTAGGGATAGAGATAACGCGAGAGGCAGGACTAATTTCGACAAAAGTCTTTCTTAGTCCAAATCCTGTCACCAGTCATAACCCGTTTCTAGACACCATGTCCGACATTCGGCCAATTTTTCGAAAATTTACACTCCCTCAAGTCCTTTGCAAACTCCGCCCTCAACCTCGTGTCCATAACTTCACTTAGGTTATGGTGTGCGGTGATGAAATCCACACATCACGAGGGGTTAAGGAGATAAGCAAGGAAAAGAGGCGCCATCTATTCCAAAGAGTGCGACTTAATTACACCAAGCCTATGTACTAAATTTAAATCGAACACGTACTACCATGCAATTTACTAGAAAATACATATAATTATCAATTAATTATTATTTATCATGCATTTAATAATAATTATTCATTTACCAATATAATCAATTATTATTATTACTATTATTTAATTTTAACTAATAATTATTCATTACCAAATAATTAACAACTAATAATGATTACTAAATAATAATAATAACAAGAAAATAATTATTATAATTACAACTATTTATTATTTAAAACTAATAAATTAAAAGTATTTAGAATTTAAATAATTAAACAAATAAAAAAATTGTTAAAGAGTTAAAATTTCGAATTATTACCTCGTCGGAATTTCGCCGGAATATTGGAAGAGTAGAGTCGTCGGAGAGGGGGAACCACGCCGGAAAATTGGTCGTCGGAGCGTCGCCGGAGGAGGATCGCCGGAGTGAGAGAGAGAGGAGAGGAGAGTATAGAGGAGGAGATGGAATGATGAGAAAATGAGGGGGGGTGCTGTTCCTTATATAGACTTTCACTTAGACGACGGAGCACTATTCTCCGTCGTCTAAGTGCACTTAGACGACGGAAAGCACTGTTTCCGTCGTCTAAGTGAAGGGTCAAATTTTTTCGAACCGGCGCCAAATAAATGGGCGGGCCGTTTCACCGCCATAAATTTTGACTTAGACGACGGAGACAGTGTTTTCCGTCGTCTAAGTGGAATTTCAAGCGGTGCCGAAAATTGAAGCGGCAAATCGAACCGCCATGTAAATATCGACTTGGACGACGGATATGTTGGTTTCCGTCGTCTAAGTGGAATTTCAAGCGGTGCCGAAAATTGAAGCGGCAAATCGAACCGCCATGTAAATATCGACTTGGACGACGGATATGTTGGTTTCCGTCGTCCAAGTTTTCACTTGGACGACGGAAACCTACATATCCGTCGTCCAAGTCAATATTTACATCGAAAAAATAATAAAAAATTTATTCGAACCGCCATGGTAATTTGAACCTAGACGACGGATACGGTCATTGTCCGTCGTCCAGGTGAACACTTGGACGACGGAAAATGACCGTATCCGTCGTCTAGGTTCAAATTATGCAAAAAAAATATTTAAATTAATTCGCTAGGAATTTAGCGATCTGTCATTCGAGTGAAATAGTCGTACAATATCGATGAACGCATCGTATATATAAACAGATAAATTTGAACCGCCGAATAATTTTACGTTTTGAAAGTTGTTAAGTATCGACTAATCTTTAAGACTTTAGTGTTCATGAGTAGTTGCTGATTTGCAGCAGAGTACTAACGAAATTGAATTTGGACAAAACAACCGTTGGATATGTTCGTCGTAACATAATATATAATTACTATAAAGGACCAGGAAATAATAAGTTCGGGAAGGGTTTCATCGGCACAGTCAACCGCAAAACCGAGAATTTCACAAACCGGAAACGTGGATACAGGACATTTCGCAACTCCGATTTTCGAACCGTCGAAGCTCACACACCAAGAATATACTACTCTAAAGTCTTGACGAAAAGAATACGCATTCGAAGATGGTCTAGATGGTCGTTGTCTTAGAAAAAATTACGAAATTTACACCTGGACGACGGATACGACATTCTCCGTCGTCCAAGGAGACACCTGGACGACGGATACGCTAATATCCGTCGTCCAGGTGTCTACTTGGACGACGGAGAATGTCGTATCCGTCGTCCAGGTGAATATACCCTGAATTCAGGGGTTAGGGGTCCTTAGGGTTTAGGTTATAGGGTTTGTCACTTGGACGACGGATAATGACTGTCTCCGTCGTCCAAGTGTGTACCTAGACGACGGATAATGCCTGTCTCCGTCGTCCAAGTGTAAAAACCCCGAATTCAGGGGTTAGGGCCTTAGGGTTTACGGTTTAGGTCGTCCCCGGTCATTTGTGTGTGCGTTCAATTATTCTGATTCAAAAATATAATTAAAAAATTGATCGATCGATCCGAACTGCTAGATTTAGGGTCCAAGATTTAGCTAGGGTTTTATATGAGATTGAGATTTGGCGCCAAAGGTGAATCTGCAATTAATTTCTCCGTTCTCGGTTAGGGGTCCTTAGGTTTAGGGTCTAGGCTAGGATTTAGGGTTTGAAGGGCTGCGTGAGCGAAATGTAGAGCAGCTTCAGCTTACTTTTAATAAGATCAGAGAATACACCGATGAAGTTGAAAGCAAAGAGAGGGGCCGGGACTAGAAAAACAGTCCAAAGACATTCAATTGAAACAGAGAGAAGTCGACTTAAAATCTGAGGAAGTTAAGCTGGCGGAGATCGATGTTAGTCCAGGTACAAACAACTTTTATATATATATATATATACTACAATATTTGTGCTCTCAATAATACTATCACAAGTCAATATATATAATCATATATAGGGACCCATAATTAATCCAATTTATACATAAATAGTATTTAAAAACAATAAAACCAACCAAAGCTGGACGAGGAATCTTAAAGTCTCGACATAATAGAAATCTTTCACCTTTTTACGATGCATCGATCGATCATATATATATTACAATAATAAATTAGGGTTTACCAAGTAATGATCCTCGTCGTGTGACCGTACTCTTCGTCATAATCGTCATCATCATCATCACCGTTATCCGATTGCTCATCCTCCTCATCGTACTCAACATCGTCCGAGGAATAACCAGAGTCGTCGTCATCGTCCTCATCCTGCACGTCTTCTTCATCTACCTCAATGATCTCTTCTTCAGTTAGATCTGTACAACCATCAGGCATGGGTAACCGTTCACCGTCTTGAACCAGGTCCATTATGTCGGAGCGGATGACAGAAATATTAGGCTCTTGATAGGCAGGAATGTCTCTGTCTGGTTCAGCAGCATCTTCAGTCGTCGCCGGTGTCCCTTCAATTGTCTCTGTATTCCAAACTCCTCGATGAGAGATCTGGTTCACTATTTTCCACCCGTCACCAGCTTTCGGATCGTCGAGATAGAACACCTGCCTAACTAAGGTGGCGAGAGCGAAAGGCTCATCCTCATACCAGCTTGAGTTTGTATCGACTGATAAAAGTCCCAGGTCTTCCTTTGTACGCTTGAACCATCTGCACTTGAATAGGAAAACGTTGACATCATTCCCGTAACATAGCTGAACCACATATACGATCATTCCGTAATATAGATCAGGGTCTTTCCCAACCGCTATCCCACTGTTTTGTGTTCTTCTTCCTTCATCTCGCGCCAATGAATGGAACTTCACACCGTTCACAAAACATCCCGGATAAATATAGTGTTTAATCGGCTTCCCTGCTAGCAAGTGCTTTGGCCAAGACCACCACCCCCCGTGGTTTTCGGATTTTTGCAGATCAATCATCTGCGAAAATGGAAAAATGTAAGGGTTTACTTTCTACAAATTAAACATGCATGATCTCAATATGTATATAAATCACTAAATACGTACCCATTGGAAGAAATAATCGGGGAACTTTTTCTTAACCATTTTCTCAATCCACGCCGAACTCTTGTCTGGATATAACGCCTGAAGCCTCTCCCTGTATGACATCATGTACGGCTCAACTTCGTCACAGTCTCGTAACACTACCCAATGTGCCTCAATAAGTTCTTCCTGTGTTAACGTTTCCTTTAATACTCCTCTAAACGGTCGGACGACATTGGTGACGACAGAAAGATTGATGCGGGCACTGGGATCGGAGGCAGTTGGAGGTGGTGGATCTTTGAGGTACCTGTTGCAGTAAGTAACGCACTCATGCATTAGGTATGTCTCTGCTATGGAGCCATCCGGAGCCGACCTGTTTTTGACGAATGACTTATACTGTCCAAGCTGTCTACAAAATTAATCAAACGTACAATAAAAATAAGTACATGCATATAGCTAGCTAGTAATCTCCAGTGGAACAAATTATGAATCGAAAAACCTGTATAATTAATTAGTTGTACGTACCTTTCTTGAGGATACATCCAAGTGTACTGGACCGGACCAGAAATGAGAACCTGCTCGGGCAGGTGGATCATTAGGTGAATCATTATGTCGAAGAAAGCAGGAGGAAAAATCCTCTCTAGTTTGCAAATGATGTGCACAATTTGTTGTTGCAATTCCACGACATCTGACTTCTTTAATTCTCTGGCGCATAACCTCTGCCACCATCTGCACAATGCCACTATTGGTTCTACGACGTCGCGAGGCAAATATGGTCGAATTACCACTGGAATCAGACGTTGCAGCATAACGTGATAGTCATGTGTCTTTAGACCAACAAACTTGTGTTGCACCTCGTCCACTGCTCCAGTTATAGTAGCTGCATACGTGGCCGGATAACGAACGCCCTTAAACCAGTGAAATACAGAACGTCTAAGTGTCGGCTTCACTGTGTACGGTGCAGCTGGCATCTTGTTGTACACTCCTTTCCTATCCCTCCTCAACCACAAGGGACGACGTAGATTCATTGATTCCAAATCTTTGCGCGCTTTGGGAGTATCTTTAGTCTTGAACTTAATACCGAGAATTGTTCCCACCACGCTGTCGCACACATTCTTTTCTATGTGCATCGCGTCCAAGTTGTTCCTCAGCTTCAACTTCGACCAGTAAGGGAGTTCAAAGAATATACTCTTGTGATCCCAATAGCTCAGATCATGTGGAGGAATTGGATTGCATTTCTTTACATCCGCGTCGTTAGTCAACACACCAAAGTCGAAATAGCTCAACCTCTCTAAAATCTCTTCGCCCGACCAACTACGGGGTTTAGGATTGTTCTCTACCGTCCCGTCGAAATGAGCTTCATCCTGTCGCCAAGGGTGGTCGTGAGGTAGCCATCTACGGTGACCCAAGTAACACACCTTCCCTGCGTGCCAACTAGAGTTCACGTCGTCCAAACATATAGGACATCCATTATATCCTTTTGTCCTGCACGCTGCCAACATCCCATACGCTGGAAAATCGCTGATCGTCCACATTACGGCAGCCCTCATCGTGAACATCGTGTCAGTGAATTTGTCATAAGTTGGGACTCCATTTTCCCACAACAGTTTCAGCTCGTCGATCAAAGGTCTGAGGTAGACATCTAAGCACTTCCCTGGAGATTTAGGACCTGGAATTAGTACAGTAAGGAAATTAAATTCCTTGTTCATGCACATCCACGGAGGCAGGTTGTACGGCATCAGAATTACTGGCCAAGTGCTTACGGCGGAGCTATTACTTCCCCAAGGATTGAATCCGTCTGTAGATAGGCCGAGTCTAACATTTCTAACCTCTGCAGCAAAGTTTCCGAATTCTCTGTCGAAATGTTTGAAACCCTCCCCATCCGCGGCGTGTCGCAGGACATCGTCATCTATTCGCTTTTCTGCGTACCATCGCATCGCCTCTGCTGTGTGTAGAGACATGTACAGGCGCTGCAATCTGGGAATCAAGGGAAAATATCGAACAACTTTCACAGGAATTCTCTTTTTCGAACTCTTCCTATTCACCTGGAATCTACACTGGCCACATACGGGACAATAGTCCAAATCTTTATACTCTTTGTAAAATAGCACACAATCATTCGGACATGCGTCAATTATCCTGTACTTTAGGCCGAGGCTGCTCAAGATATTTCTAACCTTATAATGAGATTTAGGAAGATTGTGATCATCAGGAAGCAACTTACATATTTGCTCCTGAATTTCGTCAAAAGCACTGACTGACATTTTGTGCTTCACTTTTATCTTCATTTGCTCCATCACATATTGCAACACATTCTCTCGACATCCAGGGAACACCGGGGTCTGCGCTTCAAGTAGCATCCGGTTGTACTTATCCATCTCACTGGTGTCAGTGGCCAAGCTAGCAGCGGGGAATGTGTCATCATGCTCATGAGTGGTACTGTAACCTCCGTCTTGGTGTTGGTGTCCACTATGACTAAATCCCGGAAACGCATCATGGACCAAATCTACAGTTGGATTGCAAGCTGGGGGTCCGGCACCACTGCCGCTGGATGAGGCACCATGGTAACTGTACCCTGAGCTGAAGTCTGCTGCGCTGAACTCTACTGCTTCACCATGCTCGCTCCATGTAGTGTAACTCCACATCATACCATTTTCGTACAGGTGTTGCACCATAACATTAACCTCCGCATACTGACAATTAAGACATTTCTGGCACGGACACCTGAAACGCTTCTTTCCATGACCATGTTCTATCGCAAAATTCACAAATTCGCTAATTCCATCCATATACCGGACATCACATCTATTCTTTAACTTCATCCAACTCTTGTCCATACTGCTACAAAATATTATAATTAAATAATTATTACATATATATATATTAGTCCATTAATTTACCATTAATTATACGTACTCGATCTACATCGATCCATCAAATTACGTACGTAATTTAATCTGTATATATAGCTAATTAACATTCATGCATGTATGTACGCACGTACGGTTTCCCTAAATATATATATATTTAATCATGCAAATTTTAACTGCCTACGTACGTACCTGCTGGCCTTCTCGATATCTGCAGTTAATTAAGCTAGCTAGTGATCGAACACCGGAGATCCGATCCTTTAATTAATTTCTAGCCCCGGCCTAGCCTAATCCGGCCTTCTCCTTCTCCTTCGATCTCAAAAATTCCCCACGGGAGAAAATATAATGGAATGATCGAAGCTAAGAGAGTTTGGCATGGCCTATATATATAATGCTTCACTTAGACGACGGAGGTGTCGGTACGTCGTTTAAGTGGAACTTACACCACGACGTGTCGGTCCGTTGTCCAGGTGATCACTTCTCCGTGGTCCAAGTCACACTTAGACGACGGAGATGTAATTCTCCGTCGTCCAGGTGATAACCTGGACCACGGAGAAGTCTCCGAGGTCCAAGTAACACTTAGACGACGGAGATGTAATTCTCCGTCGTCCAGGTGATAACCTGGACCACGGAGAAGTCTCCGAGGTCCAGGTTCTTACCTAGACGACGGAGAAACTTCACATCCGTCGTCTAAGTGTTACTTGGACCTCGGAGATTTCTCCGTGGTCCAAGTAACACTTAGACGACGGAGAATTACATCTCCGTCGTCTAAGTGTGACTTGGACCACGGAGAAATCTCCGAGGTCTAAGTGTAACTTAGACGACGGAACTAATACTGTTCCGTCGTCTAAGTCCTCTTTTCTTGTAGTGCTCGTCGCACCTCCCTTCCTCCACCGAGTTGACTCGGTCAACTCCCACAAATGCCCAGCTTTGACTTTCCAAAAGAGGAAACCCACTTAAATACTTTCCCTTTTCGGAAACTTCCATATTATTGGCCAAGAATTGAAGCTGAGTCTCTTCTCGAGAGTCGTTGTACGTGTGATTTCGAGTTCATGGGCGGTTCCGGATCGTTATTTGTCGACCGAGGAATAAAATATGAATATTTGAAGTTTCGACGTAATCGGGTTTAAAAGGCGGCTTTTTTAACGACTAAATTACCGGACGAGAATTTGGTTTCGGCTTCTTCATGGAAGTTGTTGGGAATTTAATTTCGAGCTCGTGGGAACTTCCGGAGCATTATTCCGAGTTACGAGGATTATGTTGTGAATATTTCGACCGGTGATTATTTAATCGAGTAAGTTTGTGATGGATTGAACCGTTGACTTTTTATCGGTTTGGTCGATGTATTTGACTTTGAGCGATAATTGAAGAATATGTTGAGTCGAGTTTGTTGCCGTGAGAATTATCGGAATCGGATTTACGACGCGGAAGTTACGGATATTCAAAGTTTGCCGAAGTGTATAATTGGAAGTTTCTATTTTTGGAAGGTATAAATAATGAAGTTTCCATATTGGGCAAGTCAACAAAAGACATTTATGTTGCTGACCGAGTTGATCGAGTCAACTCGGTGGGAGAGGAGATTCACGACGGTGCTCCACGGTGGTCGGCGGCGAGCTGCCGTCCGGCCATCTCCGGCCACGGGATTGGTCCCCCTAGACTCGCCTCGACTTCCTCTTTCCCTTTCCGGCCTCCTTTCACGGCGTGGGACGTCGGAGGGGAGGGAATTTTCCGGCCAAGTTTGAGAAATTTTGGGGGTAATCGGGTTTCATTTTTCCGGCCAATTTGAGCTGCAAAAAGGAGTGGGCTTTGAAGCTCTCATCACCTAGAAGCTACCATGTAAGTTTGGTGATCCAATTTCACTTGTGTATGGAGAATTTTGGATTTGAAATTTTGGTGACAATTCGGTTTATCATGAAATTGACATGGTTATAGTGAGAATTGGCCTTCGATGCAGTTCTGGAAGTTGCTCAGTGAGTGATTTGGAGTGGAATGGAGGTTGCTCCGCCGGGAAAATTTCAGATCGGGTGGCACCGCCGCCGCCGGATCGCAGTGGGGAGGTTCGTTTTTCGAATTGAGCGTCCAAAATTACAGCGAGGTATTGAGGTGTGATTTTCGGATTTTCGACAGTTTGTCGTAATCAGATTACGTGTTTCCGAGAACGGTGGTTTCTCGTGATTTTTCTTGAATTGTCGAGTTATGACTTTGAGTAATGGACTTTGTGATTATTCAGGGGTTCGTGATCGTTTTTTTGGCCAGGGACTTTCCGCCGGATCACAGGTTAACGCGAACTGCGTTACGCTAGTCTGTGAGTGGACAATTTCTTTTCACGGATTGTTTGCGAGTCTTTATACACGTTTTACGAACTTGAGCATGCATACGAGATTTCGATTTACATGAGCATGTGTTATACGTTTATGCCTATACCAGTATATATTACGTATATGCATTTATATATTGCTTCATGCATTTGCATTGAACTATTTACGATTTGGTTTACACAGAGTACAGTTTATATATGTTGTTGTATCGATACACTCGCATCCCGGCTGATCCCCGAGGATGTGTATCGAGGGAGGCTGTGACTCCTGACCCGAGGTCTTTACCGGGGGGAGGCAGACCTCTGACCTGAGGCCTTTCTGGCTCGAATCACGTGTGGGTCTGGGATCCCGTGATTCGGACTGTACTAGCACAGATGTGTCCACGAGTGACCCCGTGGGATTTTTATGCATGCTCTGTACGCGTGAGGAGTTAGAGTCTCCCTCGTGTACGTACGCGTGAGGAGTTAGAGTCTCCCTCGTGTACCATTTCTTTATTTATGCATCTGGACTCGCATATGTTTTTATAACTTGTATATTAATTGGCGAAAGACATTTATTTTCGTCCACTCACTCTAACAATTTTCATGTCTTTCCCCTGGACTTTTCGGTTTCCGTGCCCAGTTTGCAGTTCGGATTTCGGTGTTGCACGTCGTGGTTGGAGGCATAGTGCTCGAGCTACCTTGTTTCTTCCAGTGGGTTTATTGTTCTACCTACTATGGTATACTTATATGAATATACATTAGAGGTCGCTCTGAGTATTCTGTTGTATATTTTATATGATTTTACTCCGGATTTCAGTAAAGTACAGATATATTTATTATTTTACATTACTGTTGATATATTGAGAAATCCGGATGGGATTGGTGCCCACGGTTTGATTTTTATGGCATAGGATGAAGTGTATTTTCCGGGTGCAGGTAATGGTAATTCCACGTTAGTAACGAAACTCTGCCGAAATTTTGATGGTTTTTGTTGGTTCACGTTTTCAGAAGGGGTTCGATTCCGGTTTAGGCAACTAAATCGGGGTTGGGTCCTTTCAGCTTGGTATCAGAGCATTATGTTATAGGTTCTGTAGACTTCTGTAGTCGTGTTTACTAAGGATATTTGAGAATGTACAGCATGTCTGGAATGGTGACCCGACCGGCCGGCGGATACTCATCAATATTCCGGGTGTTGTATGCTTTCAAATATTTGAAGTTCCATGATTACGTTCTACTTGTTGTGAACGATGTTTTATTCATTAGGATGCCTCCTTGACGTGCTTTCCGTGTTGGTACGGTTGTGGATCCTAATGAGGATCAATCGACGCGTGATTTTGCCAGTGAATTGTGGGTTTGGATGAGTATTTTGAGTTCAGAGAATTGTGTGGCACAGTTGCGTGGTTGTGTGTGTATGAGCGTCTACATGTTGCCTCAGAGCTGAGAATTGTGGTAGTTGGTGACTTGCCTGAGTCAGATTGCATTTGGTGGGCTGGTATTGTGTGAGTTCCTGTTGCGACTCCATGACCTACATTCAGGGTGTTTATACGGTAACGGTTCAATCAGGCTACCTGACAATGGGAATATGGAGTGTTTACCCACCTGAGGCAGAGATGTTGTGTTTAGATGTTTGTTCCAGTTTGCACGTGTTATGTGGCTTCAGCTAGAGGAAGCAATGCACGAGGTTCGAGATGAGTTTGAACCTGAGCATCAGAGAGAGAGTCTGATTGTTATGCCTCGAGATAACCGTGAGGAGCTTAGTGTGCTGCACTCAGAGGCGAGGCTATTTAGAAGGAAAGGTGTACGCGGTTTCCGATGTGTTAGTTTGAGGAAAGTGGACTTAGTTGAGATATTTGATGAGGTTGAGTTCAGGTACCTCAGAATCAGTGACTTCATCCGACTGTGGCCTTTTTGATTATGTTGAGGGTCATCAGATCAAGCAGAAGATCCGTTTGATGATGGTGGAGATCACAGAGTAGCGGACTTGCTCCTGTGGCATGAGTTCGGGTGATCGTTGGTGATCCTTTTTCGCAGCAGGTGACGTTGTGACTTGCGTTCGTGGAACACTCTCAGTTGCTATAGTGGTGGCCAGGAGGGTCACGTTGTGAGGGAGCGTCCTTAGCCAGCTGTTCTAGCGGTTTGGTAACTCAGAGTTCACGAGGAGATCCTCATGTTGTTCCTGAAGTTTGACCAATGTACCCTTTTGACGAGTTAATCAGCAAGTCGCAATTGACGTGGGCGGCTAGTTGGGCATGTTGGAGTTCGTGCCACGACTTTGTTTGAGGACATAATTTTCTCCGAGGTTACTGTTGTTTGATATCTATGGCTATTGTACCTGCATCTCCACTTCCGAGGTCTTGGAGAGTGTTGCATCCATCCGGAGGTTGCGAGATCCTTGTTGGAGGATATGGCTTAGCCACGGATCTATTATAGCTTGATATCGTCGATTTTGGTGTGATTATGAGTATGGGCTTCTTGGCGACGCATTGGGCTATGTTCGATGGTCACGAGAAGGTGGTTGTGTTTCAACGACCAGACTTTTCCCGAGATACTGTTTCAGCGGTGACGGTCGAACGGATGGTGGAAACGAGTGATGTTTTTTGCTTAGCCTATGTTGTGGATACTACAGTTGCTGTGCCCGACATTGGCGACATTAAGGTGGTTCCCGAGTTTCCAGGTGTGTTCCGGAGGAGTTACCAGGTATTTCTCCAGTTCGGGAGACCGACTACACCATTGAGCTTGTACCGGGCGCTGGACTCATATCACCGGCAATTTGTCGTTCGGAGTCAGCGGAGCTGATGGAGCTACAGATTAAACTTCAAGAGCTGCGGGAGGAGATTTCATGTGACCCAGCGTACCTGCGTGGTATGCTCTTGCATTGTTTGTACGGATGATGGATGGTTCGTCGAGGTGGTGCAATGAATACCGAAGCCTGATTTGCTTCAGAGGAGAGTGAGTATCCTCCGCTTCGGATTGACGACTGGTTTGATCAGCTCACGAAAGCTTCAGTCTTTTCGAAGATTGAATTCGGGTCCGGATACTATCAGTTGAGGATCGATGAGTCAGATGTGGCCATGTTAGCTTTCAGATCACGGTGCGGGCATCAGGAGTTCTTGGTCACGCATTTTGGTTGACCAATGCCCCGCAGATTTTACGGACTTGATGGACTAGGTGTTCAGACGGTTTCTGGACGAGTTTACAGTCGTGTTCGTCGGCAATATCCTGATATACTCCAGGAGTGTGGGCCAGCACTTGAAGCAATTGCGAGCGATTTTGCGGACTTCGCGAGATTATCAGCTATTTGTGAAGTTCAGCCAGTGTGAGTTTTGGTTGATTAGCATGAAGATTTTGAGCCACGTGATGTCAGCCGAGGGTGTTAGCGTGGATCCTGACCAGTTAGAAGCCGTGTTGATTTGGGGTTGACCTACCATGGTACCAGAGATCAGGGGTCTCTTGGGTTTAGCAGGCTACTATCGGTGCTTTGTGCAGGATTTTTCCGGATTACTATTTCACATTCCGGATTGACGAAGAAGGTGTCAAGTTCGAGTGGTTCGATGCACGCGAGGAGAGTTACTTACTCCTAAAGGATGGTTGACCGTTGCTTCGGTTTTGACCTTACCTGACGACCGCGACGAGTTCGTGGTTATGGCGATACATCGAGATTTGGATTTTGTTATGTTTTGATGTTGTATAGCAGAGTAGTGGCTCATGATTTCAGGCAGTGGAAACTTTATGAGGCTACGAATCCTGTGTATGGTATTGGGTGTAGCTGTCTTTATGTTAGCATTGAAGAGTTCGAGACAGTACAACTATGGCGTGCAGCGCGGTGTAGGACATACACTGATCACTTGAGTTTCATCCACTTGCATTTTCGGCCAGATTTGGGCTTGAGGCAGTGTAGATGTATGGGGTCGATTAACGACTATGGCTGCACCTTTGAGTTTGTTCGAGAAAGGCTAGTGGTTGAACTTTGACTATCCATCTGGGATGTTGTTGCTGATGCATTCAGTCGGAAGTCAGGAACTTCAGTGTTTCATGTGTGTGTGGCTCGAGTTTCCGTGTTAGCCGAGTTGCGAGCTATGGGAGCTGAGTTCGAGTGTGATGGTGTTGAAGCTCATTTTTTTGCGTGCATTATGCATTAGCGGTACAAAGATGTGTCAGATACTTCGAGTTTACTACTTGTGACGCAATCCGTAGAAGAATGTAGCAGCTTGTGTGTGCAGATGCCACATTTTTCGGCAGACGATGGCTAGGAGGCAGAGACATGCCAGAGAGTTATAGCCATTGAAGATTTCCAATTAGAGGTTGGAGCTTGTCACTGTAGATTTTGTGTGCCAGTACGCACTTCGGTTTGTGGTACCAGTTGTCAGGCCATTGTGGACCATTTGATGAACTTGGTA
The DNA here is from genome assembly GCA_946800695.1 of Geum urbanum. Lineage (NCBI taxonomy): Eukaryota > Viridiplantae > Streptophyta > Magnoliopsida > Rosales > Rosaceae > Geum > Geum urbanum. The sequence continues at coordinate 3,069,551 of OX327014.1, forward strand.
CGTTTACTTGTACTTTCTGGAAAGGATTTCAGTGGAAAACTGGCATAGCTGTGTTTGACGGAGATTGTCCATTCACGTGGTGTACCTGTGTCCCGGTTCGCTGACCAAGATAATCAGCTACTACAGAGTGTTGGCAAGCTTTACAGCGAGCATTGGGGACCAGATTACAAGTTAGTACCGGTTCTTATCCTCAGATTCGTGGGAGATCTTTGAGGACTATTCAGACCTTGGAGGGCATGTTGTGGTCTAGTGTATTGCAGTTCCGGAGGATTCGGGACCAGCAGTTTCAGCTGTTCGAGATTGCTTGCAGTACCATTTTGTTGACCACTATGATTTTGACGTTGCTTGATGTCGTTTTGAGGAACGATTTTGTACTCCATTGTGTTGGGGTGAGTTTGGTTTGACTTGATGTTTGATCCTGAATTTGTGGAATGTGTTACCACAAACTTTCGGATTAGCGGAAACAGGTTGACAATTGCCCGAATTCGATGTTTGAGTTATGTTGGTGTGTGTAGGCTGAGTTGTGATTTGCCACATTATTTTGATCCGTATATGATCATAGGCGAGTTGTGTGGTGCCGTATAGTTCGGCATTGCCTATAGTGTTGGCTTTTGTGTGTGTTGTGTTCCGTGTGATGGAACTATATTTCAGATCTGTTGCGTGTTGTGTACCCTATCTGTTCCTTATGCGGGAACACCTGGCAATTGTGTGGAGCCAGTTCAGATTTTAGAATTATGGGTACATGGATTTCAGCACGGAGCTATCTCCTATTGTGGAGTCTGTTGTCAGAGTTGTTCAGCTGTGGTAGGCACTTGAGAGTTGAGCTGTATGCGGAGGCAGTGCTCCTACCTTTCAGTCGGCAGACTCGGAAATTTCGAGGTCGAATTTTTTTTTAAGAGTGGTGGATTTGTGACGACCCGGACCAGAATCAGCAGTATGATCAGCTATATTCGTGGGTTGCTGCGTAATCGCAGATTTTCGACAGTTGTTCGAATCACCGGACTTGATAACGACTAAATTATTGGTCGAGAATTGGAGCTGAGTCTCTTCTCGAGAGTCGTTGTACGTGTGATTTCGAGTTCGTGGGCGGTTCTGGATCGTTATTTGGACGACCGAGGAATAAAATATGAATATTTGAAGTTTCGACGTAATCTGGTTTAAAATGCGGCTTTCTTAACGACTAAATTACCGGACGAGAATTTGGTTTCGGCTTCTTCACGGAAGTTGTTGATAATTTAATTTCGAGCTCGTGGGAACTTCCGGAGCATTATTCCGAGTTACGAGGATTATGTTGTGAATACTTCGACCGGTGATTATTTAATCGGGTAAGTTTGTGATGGTTTGAACTGTTGACTTTTTATCAGTTTGGTCAATATGTTTGACTTTGAGCGATAATTGAAGAATATGTCGAGTCGAGTTTGTTGCCACGAGAATTATCGGAATCGGTGTGACGACTCGAACCAGAATCTGTTGCGTATTCGGCACGATTCTCGAGATTGAGTTTAGTCGCGGTTTTATGTCGTATATGTGGTTTGCCGATTCGATTTGCGACTATGTTTTCGGTCGAGAATTTGAGTTGGGTGTCTTCACGGAAATTGCAGAGTACGTGATTTCGAGCTTGTGGCGGTTTCGGAAGATTTTTCCGATTACCGTGGAATATTTTATGATTATTTGAAGTTTCGGTATCCGACGAGTTTATCCGATTGTTTCGTGTTTATTCGAATCATTTCATATATTCGTTTTGGACCGTCGATTGACCCGAGGCGCGAGTATAAATATCGAAAATAGTTGTAAAATTTCCGAAAACACTGTTTTTCGTTGACCGACTTGGACTTTCCATTTCTGGAAACCGTTGACCCGTTGACTGGAATAGGAAAACTTTCCCGATTTGGGCTGGCCGTCCGACGACCTGATTTCCGGCCACCGTTGGCTTCAAGAAAGGTACAGTTAGCTTCCTCCTTTGATTTCGAGTGTGATGGTAATTGATTTGGTGTGAATTGATGGTGTTTTTATTGAGTTTGAGTCGGGCCGAATGGGGGTGGTTCGACGGTGATGGTGACGGTGGCTCCGGCGAGTTTCGAGGGTGGAGATGTTGGGGTTTTGGTTCCCCTAGCTTAGGTGAAGCTTCCTATGTGGTTGTTTTGGTTTGAGGTGGAGGTTTTGGGGGTCACCGAATTGGTCACCGGAATTGTGTTTTCGATCGGATTCGTGGTGATTTGGAGGGCTTGTGGTTCGAATTGGACGTTGGGGTAGAAGAGGAAGAGGTTCGCCTGGTTATGGCCTTTAATTCTGGATATTTTGGCCGTAAAATTCCACCGTTGACGGCGCGCCGCCGCCGGCGGCGGCGGTCAACGGTGGTCAACGGCGGCGCTCCGGCGAGAAAAGTCAACTTTTCAGATTTCGACGTTTTTAATGTCATTTTTCTCGTAATCGCGCCCTGATTATCGTCCAGAGGTTTTCGGGTGGATTTGGTTAGCCGACTTTCAGTCGAGGTTTCGAATGGGGATTTCGGAATTTCTGTTATACATTTTGTACCGTATTGCATATTTTCGGGAACGGTTGGTTTATGTGGTTCAGTACAGGGTTGAGAACTGTGATTTTGATCAGTTATGTTTTTGTGGATATTTAGGGGATCGAGATCGAGATCGGGACCGTGATCGAGCTTCTGGCGAGGGATCTTCCGCCGGTCCTCGAGATTAGCGCGAGTGCGCGTTTTGCTCACCTGTGAGTGGACAATTTCTTTTCACGGAATTCTTGCGAGTCTTTTATATGATTTATGAACTCGAGCATGCGTATTGAGATTACGGATTACATGAGCATATGTTTTATGATTATACGAATATACGTATACGAGTATACATATACTTATATGCTGTTTCATGCATTTGCATCGAAATGTTTATGATTTGGTTTACACAGAGTACAGTCTTGGTTACGTTGGTGTATCGATACACTTGCCTCTCGGCTGATCCCCGATGGTAGGCCATACCAGGAGGGGCGTATCCCCGACTGACCGGTGAGGGGCGTTTCCCCGGATCCGAGGCTATTTCTGGCTAGAATCACGTGGAAGTCAGGGACTCCGTGGTTCTAACTGTACTAGCACGGTGTGTGTCCATGAGTGACCCCGTGAGATTTTTACTTGCATGCTCAGTACGCTGGAGGATTATGGTTTTACCTCGTGTACTTATTGTTTTTATTTACCTGGACTCGCATATGTTATTTTAAACATATATATCAACTGGTGAAAGACATTTATTTTCGTCCACTCACTCTAACGTGTTTATTGTCTTTCCCCTGGGCTTTTCGGTTTCCGTGCCCAGTTGCAGTTCAGGTTTTGGTGTTTTCACGTCGCGGTTTGGAGGCTAGTGATCAGAGTTACCTGTGCTTTCCAGTAGGTTCTTGTTTCGCCTACTGATGTGTATTGTGTATATATTTTACTTTAGAGGTCGCTCTGATACATTCTGATACTTGTTTATACGGATTTTCTCGGATATATATATATATATTACAGTACTGTTTACTGTTTATGATTCATATGTTGATGTTGAGAAATCCGAATGGGATTGGTGCCCACGGTTTGGCTTTTGTGGCATAGGATGAAGTGTTATTTTCAGGGTGCAGGTTATGTAATTCCACGCTAGTAACGAAACTCTGCCGAAATTTCGAAATTTTTTTGTTGGTTCGTATTTTCGAAAGGGTTTGATTCCGGTTTAGTTAACTGAATCGGGATTGGGTCCTTTCAGCTTGGTATCAGAGCATTAGGTTGTCAGATTCTGTAGACTCTTGTAGTTGTGACGCTTAGGGTATTTGAGTTGATACAGCATGACTGGAGTGATGACCTGACTGGCCAGCGGTACTCATCAATACTTCGGGTGTTGTGTGTCCTCAAATATCTGCGGTTTCATGATTACGTTCTTTCTGCTTGTACCTAATGCTTGTCTTGTATCAGTAGGATGCCTCCTCGACGTGGTCCCCGTGTTGATCGGGATGATGATCCTGATGAGAATCGCCGAACGCGCGACTTGCTGATGCGAGTGCTGCGTTTGGAAGAGCGTTTTGACCCTGTGGTCAAGGCTCGTACAACGGGTGCTACTGTGTTTTCGGGTTCAGTTGATCCAGAGATATGCGAGGCATGGTTGGTTCAGATTGAACGTGTTTGTGAGCGTCTGCAGTTTACTCCTGAGCAGATGACAGTAGCCGCAGTTGGTTTGCTTGAGGGTGATGCATACTTTTGGTGGGTTAGCACCGACAGAGTTCCAGCGGACACCTCGTGGACATTGTTCCGTGATCTGTTTATGTGGAGGTATTTTAATCAGGCTACCCAGTAGTGCAAGTACGAGGAGTTTACGAACTTGAGGCAGGGCAGTTTGTCTGTACTTGAGTACTGGGATCGGTTTACTCGTTTGTCTCGTTTTGCGCGAGATATGGTGGCTACAGAGGAAGCCAAGTGTCGTAGGTTTGAGCTGGAATTGAATCTGAACATCAAAGCGACATTGACTACGATGCCTCGGAACAACTTTGATGAGTTTGTTAGTGTTGCACTCCGAGGCGAAGATATTGAGCAGGAGAGACAGTAGAGGTATCAGCCGAGACGGTTTGAGGAAGGTGAACCGAGTCAGGGGCCTTCGAAGAGGCTGAGTTCCGATACTTCTGGTTCAGCTTCATCTTCAGGCGGTGGATCATATCGACCAACAGCTGGTGTACCGAGACAGAGGCCGAGATGGAGGAGAGATAGACCACAGCGACCACAGGCTAGTGCAGGTTCTAGTGGTTCTAGCTATCCTCGGTGTACTGGTGGCACATTTGCTGTACCGAGGGAGTACCCGTTGTGTAGTCTCTGTAGTCGACATCATGTGGGTCCATGTCAGCGAGGTCCTGTCACTTGTTTCTGCTATGGCCAGGTGGGTCACTATGCGAGGGAGTGTCCTCAGTTGTACGACGGTGCTCCACGATGGTCGGCGGCGAGCTGCCGTCCGGCCATCTCCGGCCACGGGATTGGTCCCCCTAGACTTGCCTCGACTTCCTCTTTCCCTTTCTGGCCTCGTTTCACGGCGTGGGATGCCGGAGGGGAGGGAATTTTCCGGCCAAGTTTGAGAAATTTTGGGGGTAATCGGGTTTCATTTTTCCGGCCGATTTGAGCTGCAAAAAGGAGTGGGCTTTGAAGCTCTCATCACCTAGAAGCTACCATGTAAGTTTGGTGATCCAATGTCACTTGTGTATGGAGAATTTTGGATTTGAAATTTTGGTGACAATTCGGTTTATCATGAAATTGACATGGTTAGAGTAAGAATTGGCCTTCGATGCAGTTGTGGAAGTTGCTCAGTGAGTGAATTGGAGTGGAATGGTGGTTGCTCCGCCGGGAAAATTTCAGATCGGGTGGCGCCGCCGCCGCCGGCGGTGGTCAACGGCGGTCAACGGTCAAACTTTGACTTTTTGGGGTTTTCGACAAATTGTATGTCATTTCACTCGAAATCGCGCCCCGATCGAAGTGGGGAGGTTCGTTTTTCGAATTGAGCGTCCGAAATTACAGCGAAGTATTGAGGTGTGATTTTCAGATTTTCGACAGTTTGTCGTAATCGGATTACGTGTTTCCGAGAACGGTGGTTTCTCGTGATTTTTCTTGAATTGTCGAGTTATGACTTTGAGTAATGGACTTTGTGATTATTCAGGGGTTCGTGATCATTTTTTTGGCCAGGGACTTTCCGCCGGATCACAGGTTAACGCGAACTGCGTTACGCTAGTCTGTGAGTGGACAATTTCTTTTCACGGATTGTTTGCGAGTCTTTATACAGGTTTTACGAACTTGAGCATACATACGAGATTTCGATTTACATGAGCATGTGTTATACGTTTATGTTTATACCAGTATATATTACGTATATGCATTTATATATTGCTTCATGCATTTGCATTGAACTATTTACGATTTGGTTTACACAGAGTACAATTTAGATATGTTGTTGTATCAATACACTCGCATCCCGGCTGATCCCCGAGGATGTGTATCGAGGGAGGCTGTGACTCCTGACCCGAGGTCTTTACCGGGGGGAGGCAGACCTCTGACCTGAGGCCTTTCTGGCTCGAATCACGTGTGGGTCTGGGATCCCGTGATTTGGACTGTACTAGCACGGATGTGTCCACGAGTGACCCCGTGGGACTTTTATGCATGCTCTGTACGCGTGAGGAGTTAGAGTCTCCCTCGTGTACGTATGCGCGAGGAGTTAGAGTCTCCCTCGTGTACCATTTCTTTATTTATGCATCTGGACTCGCATATGTTTTTATAACTTGTATATTAATTGGCGAAAGACATTTATTTTCGTCCACTCACTCTAACAGTTTTCATGTCTATCCCCTGGGCTTTTCGGTTTCCGTGCCCAGTTTGCAGTTCGGATTCTGGTGTTGCACGTCGTGATTGGAGGCATAGTGCTCGAGCTACCTTGTTTCTTCCAGTGGGTTTATTGTTCTACCTACTGTGGTATACTTAAATGATTATACATTAGATGTCGCTCTGAGTATTTTGTTGTATATTTTATACGATTTTACTCCGGATTTCAGTAAAGTACAGATATATTTATTATTTTACATTACTGTTGATATATTGAGAAATCCGGATGGGATTGGTGCCCACGGTTTGATTTTTGTGGCATAGGATGAAGTGTATTTTCCGGGTGCAGGTAATGGTAATTCCACGTTAGTAACGAAACTCTGCCGGAATTTTGATGGTTTTTGTTGGTTCACGTTTTCAGAAGGGGTTCGATTCCGGTTTAGGCAACTAAATCGGGGTTGGGTCCTTTCAAAATTCTCGCCCGATAATTTAGTCGCTAAGGACGCCGCCATATTAGCAGATTATGTCGAAATCACAACAAATTGCGAAACTCGCAAATCAAGTCGATAATCATTCCATTTACACTTCGGGTCGATCAACGGTCCAAAACGGATCAAAATCACGATTCGGATAGACTCGAACACGAACGGATAAACTCTACAATATACCGAAATTTCAAATATTCATATAATATTCTTCGTTCGTCCAAATAATAATCCGGAACCGCCCACGAACTCGAAATCACGCGTACAACAACTCTCAAGAAGAGTCTCAACTCAAATTCTCGGCCAATAATTTAGTCATGATCAAAGCTGGCGAATCAATTATCGGAAATCTGCGATTATACGCTAACTCACGAATTAAGCTAATTACGCTTCTGATTCTGTTCCGGGTCGTCACAAATCCACCCCCCTTAAAAACATTTCGACCTCGAAATTTCCAAGTCTGCCGACTAAAAAGTAGGAGCACTGCCTCTGCATACAACTCAACTCTCCAGTGGCTACATCAACTGAACAACTCTGACAACAGACTCCACAATAGGAGATATCTCTGTACTGTAATCCCTGTACCCCCAAATCTCGAATCTAAACTGGCTCCACACAAACGCCAAGTCTTCCTGCATAAGGAACTGATACGGTACAAAACACACAACAAATCTGAAATGTAGTTCTACCACACGGAACACAACACACACAAAAGCCAATGCTATAGGCAATGCCGAACTATACGGCACAACACAAACTCGCCTATGATCACATACAGATCAAAATAACGTGGCAATTCACAACTCAACCTACTCACATCAACATAACTCAAACATTGAACTCAGGCAATTATCAAGCTGTTTCCGCTAATCTGACAGTATGTGGTAGCACATTCCACAAAATCAGAATCAAACGTCAATTCAAACCAAACTCGCTCCAACACAATGGAGTACAACATTGTTCCTCAAAACGACATCATGCAACGTCACAATCATAGTGGTCTACAAACTGGTACTGCATGCAATCTCGAATAGTTGAAACTGCTGGTTCCAAATCCCTCGGAACTGCAATACACAAGACCACAACATGCCCTCCAAGGTCTGAATAGTCCTCAAAGATCGCCCACTAATATGAGGATAAGAAACTGTACTAGGCTGTAATCCGGTCCCCAATGCACACTGCAATGCTTGCCTACACTCTGTTGTAACTGATTATCTCGATCAACAAACTGGGACATAAGCGCATCACGTACATGAACAACCTCCGTCAAACACAGCTATGTCTGCCTGCCACTAAAATCTTTTCCGGAAGTACAAGGAAACGTACTGAGTTCATCGAATGGTCTACAAGGATCCGACAACTGGTATCACAAACTGAAGTGCGTACTGGCACACCAAATCCACAGTGACAAGCTCCAACTTCTAATCGGAAATCTCCAATGGCTGTAATTTCCCAGCAAGACTCCGCCTCACTGCCATTGCTTGCCGACAAAGGTGGCATCTGCTCACACAAGCTGCTACATTCTTCTACGGGTTGCGTCACGAGTAGTAAACTCGAAGTATCTGATACATCTTCGCACCACTAGTGCATAACACACACAAAACAATGAGCTTCATCATCATCATCATCACACTCGAACTCAGCTCCCGTAGCTCGCAAATCGGCTAACACGGAAACTCGAGCCATACACACATGAAACACTGAAGCTCTCGACTTCCGACTTAATGCATCAACAAAAACAATAGCCTCTCTCTCGGATAAACTCAAATGTGCAGCCATAATCGTTAATCGAGCCCATCCATCTACGTCGCCTCAAGCTCAAATCTGGCCGAAAATGCAAGTAAATGAAACTCATGTGATCAGTGTACATCCTAAACTGCGCTGCACGCCGTAGTAGTAGTGTCTCCAACTCTCCGATGCTAACATAAGGATAGCAACTCCCAAATCATACACAGGATATGCAACTATATAAAGTTCCACTACCTGAAACCATGAACCACCGCTCTGCTACACAGCATCAAAACATAACCAAATCTAAACCTCGATGCATCGCCATAACCCACGAACTCGTCACGGTCGACACGTAAGGTCAAAGCCGGTGCAACGGTCAACTTCCTTCAGGAGTAAGAAACTCTCCTCGCGTGCATCGAACCACTCGAATTTGACGCCTTCTTCGTCAATCCGGAAAGTGAAGTGGTAATCCGGGAAAATCCTGAACAAAGCACCGATAGTAGTCTGCTAAACCCAAGAGACTCCCAATCTCTGGTACAATGGTAGGTCTACTCCAAACCCACACGGCTCTATCTGATCGGAATCCACACTGACTCCTTCAGCTAACATCACGTGACCTAAAATCTTCATGCAAATCAACCATAACTCACACTTGCTGAACTTTGCCAACAACTGATCATCTCGTAAGGTCCGCAAAACCGCTCGCAATTGCTTCAGGTGCTGGCCCACACTCCTGGAGTAAATCAGGATGTTGCCAACGAACACGACCGCCAACTCGTCCAGAATCGTCTGAACACCTGGTCTATCAAGTCCATAAGAACTACGGGGTATTGTCAACCCAAATGGCATAACCAAGAACTCGTGATGCCCGCACCATGATCCAAAAGTCGTCCTAGCCACATCTGACTCCCTGATCCTCAACTGATGGTATCCGGACCCGAAATCAATCTTCGAAAAGACTGAAACTCTCGTGAGCTGATCAAACCAATCGTCAATCCGAAGCGGAGGATACTCGCTCTCCTCTGAAGCCTGATTCAACTTCCGGTAGTCAATGCACCACCTCGTCGAACCATCCTGCTTCGGCACAAATAGTACAAGAGCACACCACGCAGATACGCTGGGTCGCATGAAATCTCCTCCAGCAACTCCTGGAGTTGAACCTGTAGCGCCATCAGCTCCGCTGGTACCGAATGACATAATGCCAGTGATATGAGTCCAGCGCCCGGTAAAAGCTCAATGGTGTAGTCGGTCTCCCGAACTGGAGGAATACCTGGTAACTCCTTTGGAAGACACCTGGAAACTCGGGAACCACCTCAATGTCGCCAATGTCAGGCACAGCAACCGTAGTATCCCCAACATGAGCTAAGCAAACAACACAACCCATTTCCACTATCCGCTCCACTATCACCGCGAAACAATATCTCGGGGAATTCTGGTCATCGAACACAACCACCTTCTCGAGACCATCAAACATAACCCAATGCATCGCCAAGAAGTCCATACTCATAATCACACCAAAATCGACGATATCCAGCAATAATGGATCCGCGGCTAAGCCATATCCTCCACAAGGATCTCGCAACCACCGGATGGATGCAACACTCTCCAAAACCTCGGAAGTGGAGATGCAGGTACAATAGCCATGGATATCAAGCAACAGTAACCTCGAAGAAAATTCTGTCCTCATACAAGGTCGTGGCACAAACACCAACACGCCCAACTAGCCATCCACGTCGATTGCGACTTGCTGATTAACTCGTCCAGAAGGCTACAGTGGTCAAATTCCAGAAATAGCATCATGACCTCCTCGTGAACTCTGAGCTGCTGAATCACTAAAACAGCTGGCTGAGGACTCTCCCTCATAACGTGACCCTCCTGGCCGCCACAATAGCAACAGAGAGTGCTCCACGAACACAAATCACAGCGACATCTGTTGCGTGAAAGGATCACCAACGATCACCCAAACTCATGCCACAGGAACAAGTCTGCTACTCCGTGGTCTCCATCACCACCAAACGGATCCTCTGCTTTGATCTGATGACCCCCAACATAATTGAAAAGGCCACAGCTTGATGAAGTCACTGATCCTGAGGTGCCTGAACTTAACCTCATCAAAATATTTTGACTAAGTCCAATTTCCTCAAACCAACACATCGGAAACCGCGTAAGCCTTTCCTTCTCGATGTCCTCGCCTCTGAGTGTAGCACATCAAGCTCCTCATGGTTATCTCGAGACATATCAATCAAAATCCCTCTGATACTCAGGTTCAAACTCATCTCGAACCTCGTGCACTGCTTCCTCTGAAGCCACATAACACGTGCAAACATGGACAAACATGTGAACAATATATCTCTGCCTCAGGTGGGTAAACACTCCATATTCCATTGCTAGGTAGCCTGATTGAACCATTACCATATAAAAAATACCCTGAATGTAGGCCATGGAGTCGCAACAGGAACTCACACAATACCAGCCCACCAATTGCAATGATCTGTCTCAGGCAAAACATTAACTACCACAATTCTCTGCTCTGAGGCAACATGTAGACGCTCATACACGCACAACCAGGCAAACCATGCCACACAAATCTCTGAACCCAGAATGCTCATCCAAACCCACACTTACTGTCAAGTCTCGTGTTGATTGATCCTCAATAGGATCCACAACCGAACCGACACGGAAAGCACGTCAAGGAGGCATCCTAATGAATAAAACATCATTCGCAACAAGTAGAACGTAATCATGGAACTTTAAATATTTGAAAGCATACAACACCCGGAGTATTGATGAGTATCTACCGGCCGGTCTGCTCACCACTCCAGACATGCTTTACATTCTCAAATATCCTTAGTAAACACGACTACAAAACTCTACATAACCTGTAACCTAATGTTCTGATACCAAGCTGAAAGGACCCAACCCCGATTTAGTTTCCTAAACCGGAATCAAACCCCTTCTGAAAACATGAACCAACAAAAACCATAAAAATTTCGGCAGAGTAACGCTACAAACGTGAAATTCCCTTTACCTGCACTCGGAAAATACACTTCAACCTATGCCACAAAAGCTAAACCGTGGGCACCAATCCCATCCGGATTTGTCAATATATCAACAGTAATGTAAAGTAATAAATATAACTATACTTTACCGAAATCCGGGGAAAAATCGTATAAAAGTATATATCAGAATGCTCAGAGCGACTTCTAATATTGATATACAAATAGTAGGCCAAACTAAGAACCTACCATAAAAGAAACATCGCTCAAATACTATGCCTCCGACCACGACGTGCGACACCAGAATCTGAACTGCAAACTGGGCACGGAAACCGAAAAGCCCAGGGGAAAGACAAATAAAAACGTTAGAATAAGTGGACGAAAATAAACGTCTTTCGCCGAATAATATATGTTATAAAAACATATGCGAGTCAGAATGTATAAAAATCATATGGTACACGAGGGAGACTCTAACTCCTCACGCGTACAGAGCATGCATGGAAAATCTCACGGGGTCGCTCCTGGACACATCCGTGCACGGGATCCCAGACCCATATGTGATTCTAGCCAGAAAGGCCTCAGGTCAGAGGTCTGCCTCCCCCCGGTAAAGGCCTCGGGTCAGGAGTCACAGCCTCCCCCGGTAAACATCCTCGGGGATCAGCCCAGATGCAAGTGTATCGATACAACAACATATACTGAGACTGTACTCTGTGTAAACTAAATCATAAATAGTTCGATGCAAATGCATTAGGTAATTATTAAATGTATATACGTAATGTATAATGGTATAAGCATAATCGTATAACACATGCTCATATAAAACATAATCTCGTATGCATGCTCAAGTTCGTAAAACGTGTATAAAGACTCGCAATCATTCCGTGAAAAGAAATTGTCCACTCACAGATGAGCGTAACGCAGTTCGCGTTAATCTCGTGATCCGGCGGAAAATCCCTCGCCAAGCGAAACGACATACAACTAGACAAAAACCCCAAAAAGTCAACTTTTGACCGGAGACCGCCGTTGACCGCTGCCGCCGTCGGCGGCGCCACCCAAACTTGAATTTTCCCGACGGACCAAAGCCTATTCCACTCAAAATCATCCAACAAACAACTTCCATAACTACACCAAAGATCAATTCAAACTCTAACTAGCTCAATTTCATGCAAAACCGAAATCACTCACAAATTTCAATCCAACAATTCTCCATGTACAAATCGAATTGGAGCACCATACCTATTTGGTTAGATTCATGGAGATGAGAGCTTCAAAGCCCAGTACTTTAAACAACTCAAATCGGCCGGAAAAAGATCGAGCAAAAACCCCAAATTTTTTACAAACTTTGGCTGGAAAAACTCCTTCCTCCGGCGACCCACGCCATGAGTGGTGGTCGGCATCACCACGGGGAGGCCGAGGCGAACAGATTGGGACCAGCCCCGTGCCTTTGGGTGGCTGGACGGCGAGCCACCGCTGGCAAGCCGTGGTGCTCGTCGCACCTCCCTTCCTCCACCGAGTTGACTCGGTCAACTCCCACAAATTCCCAGCATTGACTTTCCAAAAGAGGAAACCCACTTAAATACTTTCCCTTTTCGGAAACTTCCAAAATACACTTTTCGACAAACTTTAAATACCCGTAACTTCCGCGTCGTAAATCCGTTTTCAATAATTCTCGCGGCAGCAAACCCATCTCGACATGTTCTTCAATTTCCACCCGAAGTCAAACACTTCGAAAAATCCGATAAAAAGTCAACGGTTCAAACCATCACAAGCTTACCCGATTAAATAATCAACGGTCGAAAATATTCGTAACATAATTCTCGTAACTCGGAATAATCCTCCGGAAGTTCCCACGAGCTCGAAATTAAATTCTCTACATCTTTCATGAAGAATCCAAAATCAAATTCTCGCCCAATAATTTAGTCGCTAAGGACGCCGCCATATTAGCAGATTATGTCGAAATCACAACAAATCGCGAAACTCGCAAATCAAGTCGATAATCATTCCATTTACGCTTCGGGTCGATCAACGGTCCAAAATTGATCAAAATCACGATTCGGATAGACTCGAACACGAACGGATAAACTCGACAATATACCGAAATTTCAAATATTCATATAATATTCTTCGGTCGTCCAAATAATAATCCGGAACCGCCCACGAACTCGAAATCACGCGTACAACAACTCTCGAGAAGAGACTCAACTCAAATTCTCGGCCAATAATTTAGTCGTGATCAAAGCTGGCGATTCAATCAATTATCGGAAATATGCGATTATACGCTAACTCACGAATTAAGCTGATTACGCTTCTGATTCTGTTACGGGTCGTCACAGAGAGAGAGAGAGAGAGAGAGAGAGAGAGAGAGAGAGAGAGAGATGCGGTTTCAGTCTCGCCGTTTTGAGGAAGATGAGTCCAGTCAGGGTCCTTAAAAAAGGCTAAGTTCTGGTACTTCTGGATCAGCATCCTCTTCGAGTGATGGATCTTATAGATTTTCTACTGGCTCATCTGGTAAGAGAGAAAGCCAGAGATGGAGAAGGGATCAACCCCAGAGACCGCAAGCAAGTGTGGGTTCTAGTAAATCAAGTTTTCCTCGACGTTCATTTGGCAGACTAACTCTACAGAGAGATGTTCCATTGTGCAACATTTGCAACAGGCGACATTATGGATTGTGTCAGCAACGCACTACTGGTTGTTTTCGCTGTGGCCAGGAGGGTCACTTTATGAGGGATTGTCTGTTAGGAGGCACTTCGGTAGGTGTTGCAGCTCAAGGTAGCAGACATGGTCAGGGTACCACTTCCGAAGATCGAATAACACAGTCTTCTGGGCAAGCATATCAGCAGAATCGTAGTCAACGTGAATGACCAGCTGAACAAGCTCGTGTGCATGCCATGAACCTGAGAGAGGGCAGAGCTTCCCCTGAAGTCATCATCGATATGTTATATGTTTTTGATATTCCATTTCTTACTTTGTTAGACCCAGGGGCTACGCATTCCTTCATGTCATATAGATTAGCATCATTGGCCACTATACCTAGTTTTCCACTCCCTAGTATGTGGCGAGTGTTGATATCCATCTGGTGAGGTATTGTGTGTCGGGTGGGTGTATCAGGATTGTGAGATTTTTATAGGAAGTTATGGGTTACCTGCGGATTTGATGTTGCTGGATATTATAGACTTTGATGTGATTTTAGGGATGGATTTCTTGGAGACTCACTGGGCAGTTTTTGATTGTCATAGAAAGGAGGTAGTTTTTAGAAGTCCAGGCATGCCAGAAATCTTGTTTCGTGGTGAAAGAAATGGCTCTCCAGTTTGTTTGATTTCGGCAGTAAAGGCTTAGAAGATGTTAAAGAAAGGTTGTGAGGCGTATTTGGCTCATGTGATTGATACTAATATTTGTGTGCCAAATATTGGGGATATCTCTGTAGTTTGTGAGTACCCAGATGTGTTTCCTGAAGATTTACCTGGTCTTCCTCAAATGAGAGAAATTGACTTCACTATTGAGTTATTTCCGGACACTGGTCCGATCTCACAAGCACCTTATCGAATGGCTCCAGCAGAGTTGAAAGAGTTGCAGACACAGTTGCAGGAGATGATTGAGAAAGGCTTCATTCGACCTAGTGTTTCACCATGGGGTGCTCTAGTGTTGTTCGTAAGGAAAAATGATGGTTTTATGAGATTGTGTAATGATTATCGGAAACTGATTCAGGTCACAGTAAAGAACAAGTATCCATTGCCACAGATTGATGATTTGTTTGATCAACTTAAAGGAGCTACAGTATTCTCGAAGATTGATTTGAAGTCTGGATACCATCAGCTACGGATTAAGGAATCTGATGTTCCCAAAACAGGTTTTCGATCACGGTACGGATATTACATTCAATTATTTTCTTCTACATTGTAAATTTAATTAATAACTTTTTTAATTTTTTTTTCTATTAACTGATCAAAACTAGATATTCATTTAAAACATTACTAAATTATTGAGTAACAACATGTAGGAACAAATTTGTGCTTAGCCAAAATAACTTAGAGGTATATTTTTTCAAATAAATAAGAAGGGGAGTGATTCTCACGCTCCTCTTTTCTATATATTTTATTATTTCTTTTCCGATCCTTTCATTTTGTTTACTAAACTACCCTCAACCTTCTTTCTCTTCCCTTATTCATTTGATTTTCTCATGTTCATATTTCACTGAACTTCCAAATGAAGAATACCAAATTCAACAAAACTGAAGGCACCAATTTAAAGCCAAAACACAACAAAAAGAGAGAGTAGAGTGCCACAAAAGGGACATCAAAAGTCTGTTCATTAATTAGTCAATAATACATTAATTAGTCAATAATACATTAATTATCCAGTAATTGTACAAGTTTCAAGAGGACATCCATAGTCCCTTTTCAAAAAAGGCTAGCACATTGGAGACACAAAATCCCACTTATCGCGTCCCTGTTCAAAGTATGCTAGAACAAAATCACCGACACACTTCATGCATCAATGTCCTTGTTAAAGTGTACAACAAATTGTACTACACAAAAGATGGATATCCTCATTCCTTACTGCAAATTAAACAAAGTTTATTCTCTTACTATACTGTAAATACTAAAATTGATCAATAAAACAACATAAACAAAACTAAATATATTGTAACTACAATATAAGTAGCATTAAGGAAAGAAAACAAATGCATATATAGGAGTGAGAGGACCTTTTTTACATACATAAATTACAACTTTATAGCATTCTTATTTGCACATGAATATACATAAGTACCCGTACATGTTTAAAGAGTCATAAACCACGTTCCTTTCATCCTCATTAGTTCTCAGCATGGTCCATGAGAAAAGAAAAACCCAAACATTAGTGAAAAGAATATATAACAAGTCATATAAATACAAAACTAAGAAATTGATTAGTAGTATATAAAGTAAGAAAGAAAATACCACATAGCAGTAGATGGGCAATATCTATTGATGGCTTGAGCGGTAGTTTTATCTTTTGATGGACGTTTGCGACAATCGTGGCCAACTTGTTTGCAAACACCACATTTTCGAGCTGCTTTCTCCACTCTCTCAAATAGTGAAGGATCTCACCTCGTACTACTAGATATTTCTCTTTGTTTTTGACCCTAATAGACGACCTTTATGGGGTGGAACAATGAGTTCAAGAATTAGAGGAAGATGTGTACCAAGAATCTGAGACAATTGCACTTTTGTATTTTCTTTTTCCACAAGGGATTGCTTTTGGTGCTTGTTTTTAAGTTCAAACGTATTACCATCTATTGAATCATCTTCATTCACCAAGCTTGCATCACTGATTAATGATCTTGAATCAATCCTCCAATGGTTATGAATATCATGTAATGGCTACACTTCAATTTTATTTTTCCTAATCATATGACAACACCACAAATTCACGGTCTTGAAAAAATGATCCTTGCATCGAGATTGAGGACCCTCAAGCTTTGCTGACTCATATTGATCGTACAAATGATACAATGCAAAGAAAGATACTTTATGAAGAAGCTCTTGAAAGAAAGGAATGCGAAGTTTCAACGATACACAAAGCTTTTCACTTGAGAGCTGAGTTTTAATTTCTTGAACTTGATTGACAATAGCAAGGACAATTTTATCCTTAACCTCTTGAAGACCACCTGTTGAAACTTGGAGATACTTTTTTAAAGTCGCATGTGCACCTTCAGCCCTTGAAGTAACATAATTACCAAAATGTGTAATCTAGTTAGTCCATGCGCTAACAAATTTCTCTTTCATCGGCAACCAAGTACCTCTTAAATAATTCAGAACTGATTCGTACCCATTATATTCAAATTCAAAGGCGTTCCAAGCTTCATCAAATGACATTTCATCTGGAGACTTGATTATCTTAGTCCAAGTAGCAAAGAAAGTATCCCATTGAATTTCTTCTTTAAAGTGAGCCTTGCACTTTATTAGCACATTTTTCTCAATGTGCCATAAACATAGTAGATTATGAGTTCTTGGGAAGACAATAGCTATTGCATTCATCAATGCTAATTTCCTACATGATATGATTGCCAACGGATGACTATCAACTCCCAACAATGAATTAAACATTTTCAGAGCCAACACATAGTCTTCTTCTTCCTCTTTTTGCATAAATACAAAGCAAGAGTAAAATGACTTGTTGAAACTTGAGACTCCTATGATATCAAGTAATGACATTTTGTACTTATTAGTTTTATAAGTACAATCCATTATGAAAACATTAGGATAACTCTTAGTTAGTTCAATGGACTTGGGATGAGCAAATAATAAGTGCATCAACCGGTCTTCTTGATCATACTCAATGTTATAAAGAAAACCACCACCACCAAAGTCTTCTAATAATGCTTGAACAATAGAATGCCCAACAAGTCTCTCCTTCCTAATTGCAGCTGTTCTATTGTAAATATTACGAGAAATTGCTAAAAGTTGAGGGTTGCTTTGTCTTAGTGCAGACAGAATTTGGCGAGGTTGAACACTAGTCTTACTCAACTCTGACATTCGCATGATCTCATCTTATGAAAAATCCACATGTAGGATGTCCAGACATGTTGGCTGAAACTTGATGATTATGACACAAATTTTTGATGTCCACCTTTCATAACCCTTCAGACCTCTTTATCCTTTTCCCCCAAATTGCAAATGGACAGTTAATGAGGCGAGAAGCTGATCTTTCTTTTTCTTTTTCTTGGAATGAACTTTAGTAAGGTGATATATACCACCTCTGTTGCAACCTATGATAACATATATATCAACTTTAGATCATTTAATGACTATTGCATACCTTTGCTTGAACCCAATCTAACGCACAATATTAATGAAATCTTTAGTACTTGGAAAAATTTTGTTCATAAAAGATAGAAAGTTTTCAGATTCACCAGTATTTTCTTGAGTTCCTAAAATCATAACAAATATAGTAATAACAATGTCATGCAAAACTAATTCTAACAATAACAGAACAACTATGATATAATTAAGTTCCTAGTGTACATAGAGTTTAGTCAAATAATTGAGAGAATAACACAACAATTGATTGAAAAAACTTACTAGTTACATGATCAAGCTTTAAAATCTCTTCCAGATTATTATTTGCATTACATCCACAATCTCTTGGAGTTCACAACCTAACCTTGTTTGCTCATCCTTCCTAAAAGGAAGATTCGATTAGGCCGAACCAGAACTAAGATAATTGAACTCATCAAAAGTTAAACTTGGGCTTCCTATATAAAATACATACTATGAATACGTGGGCACAAAATTGACCATAAATTCATTAGGGAACATGAATTTCCCCTCTTCACATTAAACAATTCTGTAACAAAGGTTTGATTTTTTTGGCAAACCACATTTAGCCTCAAATGGGTTTAATACAGAGGCACGCCAGTTATGTATTTGTGAGAGGTGTGCAATAGCTTGTGTGGCTGTACAAATTGGAAGAGATGGTGCTAGTTTTAGAGAACATACCTTGAATCATAGTTTGAGTTCGTCGCAGAATGAAGAGTGAAGACGATGATTTAGGTTTCTATTTGGGTTCTAGTAGCGGCATGAGACAAGAGAGAATTAAAGATAATAAAATGCAATTGGGTTTCAATTGGGAAGATGGGTTTCAATTTTTGGGGCAATTTTAGCAAGTCTTCTTCTTAGCAGAAAACTGATCACCCCATCGGCAAAAGAGTGAGTGTTTTTGACGAGAACAACTTCACTCACAAACTAGCTGATAGAGAAAGAGAAGAGAAAGAAGGTTGAGGGTAGTTTAATAAACAAAATAAAAGGATTGGAAAAGAAATAATAAAATAGAGAAAAACGGAGTGTGGGAAATAGGAAGAGAGACAAAAGGGGAGTGTGAGAATCACTCCCCAATAAGAACATTTGAGTAATAAAATTTCCACATTCTATCAATTCAAGGAATATTGTGTAAATCATAAAACAAAGATATGCAGTCATTTATATGAATTTAAATAATTGTAGTACCCATACCTTTTCATATAACTATTAATATCAAAAAATATTTTTGAATTCGATGAAATCAGAGTTACGATGGGAACATTATGGTCAACGAAAGTTTGATGAAAATTACGGAGTTGTAACTACGTGAGTATATATAGGAGTTTCCGAAATGGAAACAAGAGACTTTTCATTTTGGGGGTTGACTATGGTTGACCCATGTTCACCAACCTCTAGCGACCATAATCGTAGCTCAGCAGTGGAAGGCCATCCGACCACCATTTGGAATCATTCTTGGTTGAAAATGAAAGTTCTCGTAGCTCTCAATTTGATGAAATTAGGCTTGTAGAGGGAGAATCGACGTGATTGAGTTTTAGGGCTTCGCTGCAAAAATTGCCATCGTCGACGATGAGTATATGGTATGATTTGAGAGATCTTGTATTCTTTGTTGGAGGGTACTAGTTTTGTTGACTGCAGGTTGAGATTGATGGTATCGAACCTATTTTTGTTTGATTCCGTTCGCCTAATTGGTTGACGTTGCAGCCAATTTGCCGACATTAATCGATGATGAGGTTAAGGGGATTTTAATGCCCTCCTTATCCTCATTTAATTAGGTTATTCCTTGAGCCCAGGGTGGCTCGACGATGAAATTTTGTCGGAGGGGAGATCTCTGGCTAGTTTGTTTCGAGGTCAGTTTCGGCCAAACAAGCCAAAATCTTGTATGGGTCCAGTGAAAGGAAGTGTTAGGCTCGCTGAGAGCTTTCCAATAGTGTGTTATTTGCTGCCGTCGATGGTGGTTGTCAGCGGAAGCGAGTGGGCTGTACGTGTCACCGCTTGTAGTGGTGCATCTGCCCAAAAATATTTCCTGAACTGTGTCGAATTATATAACATTAGGTTTGTTTAGTATTGATGGCACGAACATAGCCATGAAGTTTATTTAACATTTCGACTTCGTTGTCCCATTAGGTGAGCGGTGGTGACGTGTGTCACCATCAGTGGCGGTGCAGCCGATGGAGAAATTGGGTGTGTTTCATATTGTTACGAGCGTTTCTTCGTAACGAGTTTGTTAAAAATGTTCTGACCATTTTGTTTTAACGAGTAGGATCGAGTCATCACAATATTGGAGCCACTAAAATTGTCAATTATTCATTTATGTTTTTATATTTTTTTCGATACTGAAGAAGAGATACAGCATTAGAGGTTTGTACCTCTTTTACAACCTACATTCAAATTGTCAAAATTAAGTGCTGAAACAATATCAATAGGATAGGGTGAGTTATACAATGAACAATTAGAATGGTGTCCTAGAGATACTACAACATCAGCAGCAAAATTGTTTTCACGCAGAATATGCTGAAAAGAGATTTGTTGGAACTGTCTGATCATAATCAAGATATCTTGGATAATTGATCTTATTCTCTAAGGAATTCTAGTGGCCGGTTTTTATTGAAGAATGATCAAGAGCTTTCTTTACACTGTCCATCAAAATCTTTGAGTCACCTTTCACTAGAAACTAGTGGAACATTATTCAATTCTTCCTCTATACACTTTGTTTTTCATGTATTCTCTTGATGTTGGGAAAAAGGGAGATTTGTATCCACAAAGATATTAGGGACAACCTTGGCTTGTGGAAAAACCAACATTTGGCTAAGAGGGAAAGAGTGCATCAGATTATTTTGCACGTGATTGGTTGGAGGAAAGGTGTGGCTTTCTTCAGGGTAGTTGCACATGTTGCTGAGGGCACATGATTGATACGTCCATAGTAAAAGCAACTTTCAAATAAAGTCTCATAGTGCAAGAAGACTCCAATAGAAACATTAGTTTTAGGAGTAGCAAATAGATGAATCACCCTAGGTGCGCCAAGCACGAAGAAGGGACATACGAACACAAACTCGAGCAAAAACAAATTTCTTCCTTTCCAGGTATTGCTCATCAATTTGAACAAAGATTCCAATAAGATTTACAATTTGTTGAATACCAAAAGGATGCTAGTGATGAAAAGGAAGGAAAGGTAACCTTACCTAGACAATAAGGTCCTCCAACGGCATGATCGTCGGTTGAAAAGCAGGAGTCCATCGACGAACATCAAATATGTGGCCTTGAACATACCAGGGACAATGATCAAGAACAAATTGAGCATCCTCAGCAAACTTAAACAAGATTTTGAACCATTGGAACCTAGCCAAGGTGATTAGAAACTTCTGTGACGACCCAGAACAGAATCAGCAGTGGAATCAGCTTGATCTACGAGCTTGCGCGTAGTCGCAGAGTTACGACAGTGTTTGAATCGCCGGATTTGTTAACGACTAAATCATTGGCCGAGAATTGGAGCTGAGTCTCTTCTTGAGAGTCGTTGTACGTGTGATTTTGAGTTCGTGGGCGGTTCCGGATCGTTATTTGGACGACCGAGGAATAAGTTATGAATATTTGAAGTTTCGGCATAATCGGTTTATAATCGTGGCCTTCTTAATGACTAAATTACCGGACGAGAATTTGGTTTCGGCTTCTTCACGGAAGTTGTTGAGAATTTAATTTCGAGCTCGTGGGAACCTCTGGAGCATTATTCCGAGTTACGAAGATTAAGTTGTGAATATTTCCGATTGTTGGTTATTTAGTTGGTTAATGTATGTGTTTGGGTTGAACAGTTGACTTTTTATCCGATTGGTCAATGTGTTTGACTTCAGGTGATATTGGAAGAACATGTCGAGTCGAATTTGTTGCCGCGAGAATTATCGAAATCGGAATTACGACGAGAAAGTTACGAATATTCGAAGTTTACCGAAAATGGTGTTTGAAAGTTTCCAAAAATGGAAGGTCTATATAAGGAAGGTTTCTATTTGTGGTAAGTCAAACTTTCCTTGTTGGGCTTGACGGGTCAACGCGGGGAGAGAGAGAGAGTATGGCGCGACGGTGACCGGCGGCCACGGCGGTGGCTCGCCGTCCGGCCACCTTAGGCCACGGGGCTTGTCCCTTTCCCTTCGCCTCGGCCTCCCGAGTCCATTGCCGGCCTCCTTTTCCGGCGTGGCTCACCGGAGGTGCTCAGTTTTTTCGGCCAAAGTTTGAAGATTTTGAGGTTAATGGTGGTTTCCGATTCCGGCCAATTCGAGCTGCAAAAAGGACTGGGTTTTGTAGCCCTCATCTCCATGATTCTAACCATGTAAGTATGGAGTTCTAATTCGATTTGTGGCATAGGATGAAGTGTATTTTCCGCGTGCAGGTAATGGTAATTCTACGTTAGTAGCGAAACTCTGCCAAAATTTCTACGGTTTTTGTTGGTTCGTGTTTTCGAAGGGGTTCGATTCCGGTTTAGGCAATTAAATCGGGGTTGGGTCCTTTCAACTTCCCCTTCATATCCTTACTCCAACTGGCCTTCATCTTTCCCATAATGTCAGAAGTAGAAACACCTTCTCCATATAAATGACCTACCAGACAATACTTCGTATGAGCTTCAGTAGTGGTGATAGTGTAGGAATCATCCAGACGAATAATG
Organism: Geum urbanum; assembly: GCA_946800695.1. Classification (NCBI taxonomy): domain Eukaryota; kingdom Viridiplantae; phylum Streptophyta; class Magnoliopsida; order Rosales; family Rosaceae; genus Geum; species Geum urbanum. Next base: position 3,092,539 of record OX327014.1, read on the forward strand.
AGAGGATTAGAATCCATCAGAATCTCAAACGAGCCACGAACAACATGAAGTTTCTGTTGAAGCAGACCAGGATGTAGGGGGTATAAAACTGAGGAATGTTGTGATTAATGGGAGAAAAGTAGGAGGATTCTAAGCATGATGGTTACTGGTACCTTCCCAAAAAGGAACTTGAGGCTTAGGGGAATGAAAAGGTCCAACTGATTTAGAAGACTCAGTTGGATTGTCCAGACGAAAAGCCTAAGGTAATGGAGGGCTCGACATGAGGAAAAAAATATATGCTAAAAACGAAGAGCTTTAATTGAGAAAATACAATACAAGGAGGAGTAATTACAGGACGAGGAAGAGTAATTATACAAGGAGGAAGAAGATCCAATTTACACCAAGGAGAGAGAGAGTTCGCGATCGACAAGTGCATGCAAAACAGAAGAGATAACATTTAATGTGGAGAGGCAATGAAAAGATTTTGGTAGGGGAAGGAAATATTGGGGAAGATCTCCGAATTGTGCATGTATGCCAAGTACGCCTCAAAATCAAATAAGGGAAGGGGAAGCAGCCAACATGCATAATCGGCTCATCATTATGGAAGAAAGGTAATAACAAGCGCCAAAAAATCCCAAGATATGAAGGAGATTGAGAGATGGAGATGTCCAGTCAACAAAACATGATCAAAAAATCAAGGGGCTGCCGAAAATCAAAGGTACCACAAGAGGACACGAGAATCAGGGAAATTGGTGAGTGGATACTGCATATGAGACGTAGAATTTAAATCTAGGGGTTGAGTATGGAAAAGAAACCAGAATCTGGTAGTAAGATCAACGGTCGATATGGGTAAGGAGAGAGAAGGGGAGAGTTCCAGAAGAGTCATTATCTCCTCCTCCATAATATTGTAATTAAGCTATCGTTTTCATTTATATTTGTTAGTACAATGATTGTTGTGTATATGTAAGAAATTAGTAGCTAATTGGGTAGGTGAGGTAAATGGAGCTTGGATCTCTCCTAAGAGCATCTCCAATGAGGCTCCTTTATGGAGCTTCTTAGATAAAAAGTAGAGAAATATTAAAAAAGTTTTATCAATTAATCTTCCTATTAGACTCTTATGTCGCTTAGAATAGAGAGACTATTAGAGAAAGTTCAACAATGTCTAGTTTGTGTAATTTGTTTAAAAATAGAGTTGAACCCTATTTTAGCTGACCACTTGTGAAAACTACTCCAATAACATCACTTAAAATTTGGTTAGATTTGAACAGATACTTAGTTTAATTTGTTGATAATAAAATATTTATTTACTAATTTAGTTCTTGATTACATTTGCAATCTAGAAGGGAAAAAATCAAAATTTTCTTACATTGTTGAATGTTTCGTTACCTATAATTAATATATTTGTTATACGAATAGGAGATGAAAATATGAAATATAGGGAACTCCTAAATAGCTAAGATAGGGTAGCTGTTGGAGTTTATTTTTAATGGATAATTTTATATTTGAGTTACAAATAACTTATAAAGGATCTTCTGAAGTTGCTGTTAGAGCTCTTAGCTCTTAAATTCGCAGAGAGAAATAAGCTTTTAAGACCTTGAACATTAACTGAAGTGGTTTATATATATTTTTTGAAATGGCGAGAATATATATTGATAATGTGATTGGAATATAGAGTTTCACCGGATTACCCGGCCTGATAAATTGAAACCCTTTAAGCATTACAATATTAAAATAATTCTTCCAAATAACCCAGACAAACAAACCAGAGTAGCGCGAAAACTTCAAAAAATCCGAGGGCACCATTCCCTAGTTGCCTGGGCACCATTTTTACTGCGAGGCGGATTGGCGGAGTTCATTAATGGTTATTCCCGCAGGGAGGATGACTTGCTTATTCTGCGTTGAAACTTTCTTGGTAGTAGAGGTAATAACTAGTTCAAGTTTGGGCTTGGCTTTCTTCTCATCAGAGTGGCGATGCTTATCACCCTTGCTTCTTGACAAACTAGGAAGCTCCTCTTCAGCATCCTGCAACTCTCCATCAGTAGCTTCTATCAAGGTTGCTCGTTGCTGGCTTGCTGAAGGAATCAATTCCTGATCCATGACCAGTTCCGGATCTGGCAATGCCACCTCCGGAGTGCTAATACACTAAGGAGTAGATCCTGTAGACACATGTTGTTTGTCTGTAGCTGACATCGAAAAGGAATCAGGAACTTCTGTAGCACCCTCAAGGTGAGCCGCTGGATTAGTGACTCGATCCGAAGGTGCTATGACTGGTATCTGCCTTAAGGGCTCCATATGCTAAAAAATTAACCTTGTTAGCTAGACTCTCCCCATAGAGGGGATTGTCCATCCTAATAGCCTCTGATTCTTCCAATGGCGGGTTCCTGGCAACGCCATCATTAATACTGACCCTAACTACCAGTGCCTGAGCTGAGGACGTTCCGCCCTGAGGAAGGACCAAAGTAGGAGGCATGGGCCTCCGCTGCACTGATTCCAGGAGAGGCAACATAGAGGAGGACTCACCCTCATCCGCACCAACCTGTAATGGAGTAGTATTTCCTAGAGCACCTTGGATACTTATAGTAGCCCTAGGAACACCAAAAAATGGCCCCGAGTTCCACCCCCAGCCGATTGCCGCAACAGAGGACTTCCGACCCTTGAATGACCGGGTCGGGGTAGGAGTCGGCATAAAAGCTTCTGCCACAGTATCAGATCCGGTACCTGGCACCAAAAGACAACCTTTCGCACTATGCATGAAAGGTCCAATATCTCCACAATATCCATGAATATTTTCATACAGCAACACAACATCCATAACATATATCTCAGAGAAACGAAAGCGAGTACTTATCACCAGAGATCTACTAAAATCCACTTCAATTCAGATCTTTATCTCCAAACTATGAAATAGTGCATGCCAGTTAAACTCCACATCGTGTCCAACCGCATTATGAATCTGACAACACCATGTCTTCTATAGGACCCCTGGTGCAAACTGACCTTGCTTAGGCCGAACCACACCAAACTTAGCCTCGGTTCTCCAGGATTGTAAAAGGGTCATCAAATTCCCCTTGGTAATGCTAAAACTAAGCATTAAATTAAACACTTAACATTAACTTAAACAATTTAAAATCCTATAGATGTAGTACGTTTAAGCAAGCAGAAATCGTTCTAACCGAGGATTGAAGGGTGCATGCAATAATTGTGTGACGACCCGAACCAGAGTCAGTAGTGTAATCAGCACGATTCATGAGTTAGCGTATAATCGCGGTTTATCATTATGTGTGTGGTTTGCCGGGTTAGTTCGCAACTTAAATATCGGCCGAGAATTTGAATTGAGTTTCTTCACGAGAGTTGTAGAGCACGTGATTTCGAGCTCGAGGGCGGTTCAGGATGATTTTTCCGATAACCGAGGAATATAATATGATTATTTGAAGTTTCAGTTTATCGACAAGTTTATCCGTTTGTTTCGTATTTATCCGAATCGTAATGGTTATCCGTTTTGGACCGTTGATCGTCCTGAGACGCGAGTATAAATATCGAAAATAGTCGAAAAATTGTCGAAAACACTGTTTGAGGTTTGACCAGGCGTTGACTTTCCATTTTGGGACTGTTGATCGTTGACCGAGGAGGAAAACTTTCCCGTTTGAGTTTCGCCGGCCGACTTGGATTTTTCGGCCACCTCCGGCCACGTGAGAGGTATGAATCTCTTTCTCCTGAGTTTCTAAGTTGTTTTGTAATTGGAATTTTGTGATTTGGTGATGAATTGAATGGGTACGAATCGGGTCGGTTTGCCGGAGTTCGCCGGTGACGGGGGGTGGACTTCCGGCAAGCTACGGTGGCGGGGGTGTGGGGGTTTCGACTCCCCTTTCCCCAAGGATGCTTCCCCTGTGTTTGATTTGGGTTGAGGATGAGTTTTCCGGTGAACCCGTGGTGGTTGCCGGAGTTTGTATTTGTTTCGGTTTCGAGCTGATTTGGAGGTGTTAGAGTTTGAATTGGGCTTTTTGGTAGTTGAAGAAAAGGTTGGGCTTGAGATGATCTTGAAATCTGGAGCTTCCTCGCCGGAGAAACTCTCCGTTGACGGCGCGCCGCCGCCGCCGGCGGTGCTCTGGCGAGAAAGTCAATTTTTCAGTTTTCGATGATTTTAATGTCATTTTTCTCGTAATCGCGCCCCGATTGTTGCCTTGAGGTTTTCGAATTGATTTGGGTATCGGATTTTTAGTCGAGGGTTTCGAGTGGAGATTTCGAGAATTTAGTCGATTATTTTATACAGTTTTATATGTTTCCGGGAACGGTTGGTTTCCATGGTTAAGTATAGAGTTGTGAGCTATGATTTTGATCATATATGTTTTATGATTATTTAGGGGATCGAGATCGTGTTTCAGGTGAGGGATATTCCGCCGGGCCACGACATTAGAGCAAGTGCACGTTTTGCTCACCTGTGAGTGGACAACTTCTTTTCACTGATAATCGCGAGTCTTTATACACGTTTTACGAGCATGAGCATGCATATGAGATTACGTTTTATATATGAGCATGTGTTATACGATTATGCCTATACCAGTATATATTAAGTATATGCATTTATATATTGTTTATTGCATTTGCATCAAACTATTTACGATTTGGTTTACACAGAGTACAGTCTCAGTATATGTTGTTGTATCGATGCACTCGCATCCCGGCTGATCCCCGAGGATGTGTACCGGGGGAGGCTGTGACTCCTGACCCGAGGCCTTACCAGGGGGAGGCAGACCTCTGACCTAGGGCCTTTCTGGCTAGAATCACGTGTGGATCTGGGATCCCGTGATTCGGACTGTACTAGCACGGATGTGTCTACGAGCGACCCCGTGAGATTTTCCATGCATGCTCTATACGCGTGAGAAGTTAGAGTCTCCCTTGTGTACCATTTGATTTTTATAAATTTCACTCGCATATGTTTTTATAACATATATCATCTGGCGAAAGACATTTATTTTCGTCCACTCACTCTAACGATTTTCATGTCTTTCCCCTGGGCTTTTCGGTTTCCGTGCCCAGTTTGCAGTTCAGGTTTTGGTGTTTCACGTCGTGGTTGGAGGCTAGTGATTCGAGCTACCTGTGTTTTCCAGTAGGTTCTTGTTTCGCCTACTGATGTATATATTGTATATATTTACACTAGAGGTCACTCTGATACATTCAGATACATGTTTTATATGGTTTTTCCTGGATATACTATATATTACTGTATGTTTACTGTTTATTGATTATGATATGATATTGAGAAATTCGGATGGGATTGGTGCCCACGGTTTGGCTTTTGTGGCATAGGATGAAGTGTTATTTTCCGGGTGCAGGTATTGGCAATTCCACGTTAGTAAAGTTAGTTTGCCGAAAATTTAATGGTTTTTGTTGGTTTGTGTTTTCAGGAGGGGTTTGATTCCGGTTTAGGAAACTAAATCGGGGTTGGGTCCTTTCAGCTGTGTAATGAAAAAGGGGGGTATACGATTAATTTTAATTAACTAAATTTTCTATCTAAATTACTACCTAAAATGTCACAACATAACAAAGAGTTCTAGGACCCTAACATGCATCACTCATAGATATGCAAACACACAAAAGACCCCCTCAGACTCTAAATCATGTTACGACAAAAATAAACCTAATTACTATTTACAAGTGATCACCTTATTCCTCACCTTCACTTGATCATGGCATATAAGTCTCTCAACAACCTACGAAATTATATTATCCTAATTCTCAATTAACATGCATATTATTTTCACTTATGCTCGGGATATCCTATACACCTTTTGATCTAGACTTTGGATACCCTGTATCTAAAATCAAAGCATTAAGAATCAACACACATGCATATTGAAACTTCGAATGATAAAACACATGGAAGATTTATTGAAAGACATATAATTCATAAAACCAAAATACTTCAAACCAATTCACAAAATAAATGTACAAATAAAAATAAGAGTTACGTAGAAAAGAGGTCATTCTTACACCTTTTCTCTTCGGGATTCCCTATGGATAGAAGTGTGAGGCCTTTGGTAGAGAGCTTGGGATACCCTATACTCTATGGAGGATCACCTTCTTCAAGAATAACACTCGGGATATCCTATATGTTGGAGAAGAAGGCTAGGACGATGGAAGATGGTGTAACTCGGCTTTGTAGGAGAGGGATTGCTTTTGTGGAGAGGTAGAGAGCTTCTTGGCAGAGCTTTGGCTATAAAATAAGTGATGATCCTAATGAGGATCGAGCCTTATGCTTATATAGGCATTTACAATTGGTTCTCCTCATAAAACTAGGTTTTCCTACTCTACCCAAGTAAATCTGGTAGCTTGCAAAGAATCACACTTTTGGCTCGTTGGAAAAAAGACTCGAAGAGCTTTCCAACCATATGTCGATTGTCGTTTAACTTCTTCTGAGCTGTGCCTAATCGTCTGTTAAAGTTAGTTGTTCTACATTGGCAGATTCTGCTTTCCTTATTTTGATAGATTTCCTTCTCTTTTTCAACTTGGGAATCTTATTCTTGCCAAATCTTGTTCTCAATGAAATTGGCTGACTTGGTCTTCAATATTGGGCCTCTTGAATGGTCTTTTAATTAGTTTGGCCCATCTTGCATTTGTTCTTCTTCCAAGGTTCTTCCAGAAGTTTCTTTATTCTAGTCAACATATGAATGGTTTTCCTAGTCAAGCTATGACCTCTTTTTCTTCTCTTTTTTCAGGCCGAATTTCTTCTTCTCCCTTTTTGTTACGCCTTGCATGCTTGTAGACTCTTTTACTCTGTCTCTTTTGTTCTACACCTAAAAATAACAAAATAAGTCAAAACTAATAATACTAAACAAGTAACATAGTCAAATGTATACAAAAATACAATAATTAATATGCCTAAAATGCATAGATTAAATTCCCCAACACTTAGACTTTACTAGTGCCTAGCAAAAACTAAATAAAAGAAAGACTAGGAATAAAAAAACACAAAACGCCATTGTTGGAGATAGTCTCCACGTTGAAAACTCTAAGAGAAAATTAAAAACTCAAAACTTTAAAAACACTACTAAGCCCTTAGCTAAAAATGTCTCAGAAATTTTCTTAAGTGCATATGGCAATGGGGTTACAAGAATTTAGAGTGAATGCTCAATAATTTCGAGAGATAATAATTATATAATCATGCCATGAACAATTAAGTCTTGAAAGAAAACAATGGTGATGCTAAAGCTATTCATGTTTCGAACAAGCTTAAATCAATCTCACATAGATACACTCATCATATTTTCACTCATGTAAAAGGGTTTACTGAAGATATATATGAATTAAATCGAAAACCTCATGAATAAGACGAATGATTTGTACAAATAAACTCAAACTATATGCTTATTCATGCAACATACTCAACTAATCGAAGGCTACTCATCTTAAGAATCTTAAAGGTCTTTAGAAAGGTTGTAATGGGGCTAAGGCTAAGACATTTGAAATTTAGATATGTGGTGGTAAAAACGTTCCAAAGACCTAGTCAACAGGTCATCAATTCAAGCTCCATCCTTTCTCATGTGTCAATCTTCCAAAACGGGGGCCAAATTTCATCTTTTTGGGCCCTTGTTTCATTCTAAACTTTACTTGATCCAAACTTTCACACTTAGATCATATTACCGGAAAGCTTTGTTTTATATTTTTTTTTTCCTTTCATGCTCTCAAAAATTTATGTTTTTTTTTCCGGCAATAACACATTTTTTTCAAGCTATTGGACAAGTCTTTCCTTGATTTTCTTTCTTTCATCATCTTCACAACATCTTCAATGTGCTAGCTCGAAATTCTTCACCAAGTCTTTAGAACAAGGGTAGGAAACTCTACACTAGGCTAAGTGTTTAGATATATATGTGGTAATGAAAGAAAATGCTTAACGTAGGCACAAATGGGTAATCTACGGGTATCGCAACTCATGCGCACAAATGAGACACATGGCTAGTTGGGTTAAGTGGTGGAAAACCTAAATGTCTTTGATCATATCCCAAATCAGAGCATATATCAACTTGAAAGCTTTGCAAATCACATGAGTAAATTCTAGCATTCTCTAGTTCATTGAAATCTATGGCAAGTAATTTGATGACGCATGCAAACATTTTTGAGACCCTAATGCACGAAATTCACTCTCAAAGAAGTAATGTAGACTCAAAAATTCACTTAAAGGTTCGTATGATCTAAAATTTGATTCTAACATGCGAAATCTGTACTATGTTTATGCAAACCATATCCACTACATGTTATGACAATCAAAATATCTCAACTAGCACAAGAAATTCCATGTAGTGTCATATATTTGTTTTTTTCGGCCTAATTCTCATCATAAACTAACTAAAGGCATTCTACAGACTCTTAAAAATACTAAGTTAAACAAAAAAAAACTCAAGACACTCAAACAAGCGTAGACTTAATCTTTGTCTTCTTTGGAAAACCTTACTGAAATGGCCAATTGACTAAAGAGACCAAGAGAGGTAGGAGTAATTTTTGAGCTTGTCTTTTCTCACATCCAAACCCTGTCTTAGCAACCATCCCCTTCTAGACATCAACTCACATAAGATATTCTTACTAAAAGACAAATGTTCATCCACTACACTAATTAAACTCTAAAAATACACTAATTAAAACACTAATAGATTTTTTAGGGCATCATCTGCCAAAAAATTCCATTGTCCGTCCAATTTTTATAATTTATAACTCAAATAAGTTGTAAACCCCTCCCCCACACATAAACTCTACATTGTCCTCAATGTAATCAAGTAAAACATAGAATCAAGCATGGAGTATAGGATTTACGAAAATCTAACTAAAAATTTGATGAAAGGTACGAAAATTAAAAAGAGAAAGGGAAGAGAAATCAAATATGTTGTCGTCTCCTCCACTGGGTTGCCTCCCAACAAGCGCTTATTTTTAATGTCTTACAACCTAGACAAGATGCATTCCTAAGTATTGGGAATGGCTGGAGTGCATCTCCTCCACGTTTGGGTCCATGGAAGCATCGTAGTAATGCTTCAATCTGTGGCCGTTCACCTTGAATTATTTCCCTGTGTTCAGTGCCCGAATTTGGATGGCTCTATGAGTAAATATTTGTGTTACCATGAAAGGACCGATCCATCTCGATCTTGGTTTTCCAAGAAAGAGCTTAAGTCAAGAATGGAAGAGTAGTAGTTTCTGTCCGACTTCAAACGACTTGTTCTTGATCATTTTGTCATGGAATTTCTTAGTCTTTTCTTTGTAGATCCAAGAACTTTCATAAACTTCATTCCAGATTTCTTCAAGTTCATCCAGCTGCAAATTTCGATGGAGGTCTGCTTCATCATAGCAAACGTCGAACGTCTTCACTACCCAATATGCTCTATGCTCCAGCTCTACCGAAAGATGACATGCTTTTCCATAAACCAATCTGTATGGTGACATTCTGATATGTGTTTTGCAAGTAGTTATGTAGGCCAATAATGTATCTTCTAAATGTTGGCTCCAATCCTTCCTGTTAGGCGTCACAGTTGTTTCTAGAATCTTCTTGATCTCTCAATTTGATCCTTCATCTAAGCCATTGGTTTTTGGATGATATGGCTTTGAAACCTTGTGAGTGACACCATACTTCTTCATCAATACATCCACTATCTTGTTGCAAAAATGACTTCCTCCATCACTTATTAACACACGAGGCATGCCAAAACTGGAAAAGATGTTAGAATGAAGGAAATCTGCAACAACTTTTGAATCATTGGTTCGCGTAGCTTTAGCTTCAACCCGTTTCGAGACATAGTCTACTACAAGTAGAACCGTTGGAGGTGGGAAAGGGGCCCATGAAGTCGATTCCCCAAACATCAAAAATCTCCATGTCAAGCATATAGATCATCGGCATTTGATCTCTTGGTCCCAAATTTCTACTGTGTTGGCATCTATCACATGTAGGCAATACTCAGCAAGATCCTTGAATAATGTTGGCTAAAAGAAACCTGCTTCCAACACTTTTAACGCTGTTTTCTTCGAACTAAAGTGGCCTCCATAAGCTTCATTATGAGAGAACTCAAGAACCGATCTATGCTCGCTGTTTGAAAAACACCTACTAATCAATGCATCGATACAGTGTTTCCACAAATAAGGTTCATCCCACACATATTGCTACGCCATATGCTTGAGGTGATTACGTTTTGCTTTAGGCATGTCGGCTGGAAACTCTCTTGTAACAAGATAATTTACAATGTCTGCATACCAAGGTAATTCCTGTGAACTTGTCTGAATTCTAAAAAGCTGTTCATCTGAAGTCTCCTTAATGTCAACGAACTCCTTTTGATCATGTACAATTCGTGAGAGATGGTCTGGCACAACGTTTTCTACTTCTTTCTTGTCAGGAACCTCAATATCAAACTCTTGGAGAAGTAGAACCAATCGAATAAACCTAGGCTTTGCATCTTTCTTCACCATCAAATACTTCAATGTTGCATGAACTGTTTAAACAATTACCTTAGTCTGAAGAAGATAGGATCAAAATTTGTCTAAGGCATATACCATAGCAAGTAACTCCTTCCCGGTTGTTGTATAATTCATTTGAGCTTCATCCAGAGTCTGGAAGGCATAATAAATGACATACGGCTTATTGTCCTTTCGTTGCCCCAAAACAGCTCAAACTGCATAGTCTGAAGCATCACACATAAGCTCAATGGGCAAGGACCAATCCTGAACACAAAGAATGAGAGCTGAGGTTAGAAGTTCCTTCAATTTGTCAAAGGCACATTGGCATTCATCATCAAAAGAGAATGCTGTCTCCTTCTGAAGTAAATGACACAAAGGTCTTGCAATGTGAGAAAAATCTTTGATGAAGTGTCTGTAGAATCCTGCATGTGCAAGAAAAGAACGAACCTTCCTCACACTTAGTGGAGATGGTAGATGTCAAACAAGATCCAATTTAGCTTTGTCAACTTCGATCCCCTGGCAGATATGATATGTCCTAGAACAATACCTTGCGTTACCATGAAATGACACTTCTCCCAATTTAGCACTAACTTAGTTTCCACGCATCGTTGCAAAATCAGCTCCAGATTACTAAGGCATGCATCAAAATATCTCCAAAGACACTAAAATCATCCATGAATACCTCAATGATCTTTTCAATGTAATCTGAAAAGATGGCTAACATACATCTTTGAAAGGTGCCTAGGGCATTGTATAAATCGAAGGGCATTCTTCTGTAAGCAAAAGTACCAAATGGACATGTAAACGTGGTCTTCTCTTGGTCTTCTTCGGCTATGTTGATCTGATTGTACCTGGAATAACCATCAAGGAAGCAATAATAAGCATGGCTAACCAACCGTTCAAGCCTTTAATCAATGAATGGTAAAGGAAAGTGATCATTCCTGGTGGTGGCGTTTAACTTCATGTAGTCAATGCAAACTCAATAGCCAGTGACAATTCTCTGAGGCACTAACTCATTGTCTTCATTCTTCACAACTGTAATTCCCGACTTCTTCGGAACAACTTGTACATGAGACACCCAATGATTGTCTGAGATAAGGTAAATCATGCCACAATCATATATCTTGATTACCTCCTTTTTAACAACTTCCATCATAGGAGGATAGAGCCTATGTTGAGCCTCCCTACTAGGCTTGGTGCCATCTTCAAGTAGAATTTGGTGAACATAAGTTGCCGGATTGATTCCTTTGTTGTCCGCAAGCTTCAACCTATAGCAGTCTTGTATTTCTTCAAAACCTCCACAAGTTGTTGTTCCTGAGCAGCTTGCAACATTGCAGATATAATCACTGGCAATGTTTCTTCTTCCCCCAAATAAGCATACTTCAAATGTTCATGTAAAACTTTCAGTTCTAGTTCTGGTGCTTGAATAATTGAAGGTTGCATCTTGTTTTCTACAAAACTGATTGACAAAGGAGGAGAGTGTCTGAGATCAAGTTGTGCTGCGTCTAACAAGGCTAATACTTCACGAGCTACAAGCTCTATCTCGAGCCAAAGTTCATTAAAATGGGCATCATCCCCGAGTCGAGTCCGCCCCGCTCCTTCTTAAAGTACTAAGTCTAACGTATCCTTCTTCCTTGTGTCCAAGTGTGCTTGCGCCAATGTGTCAACAATGTCCACAGGAAAGTATGAATTGACCCTTGCTGAAGGGTGTCTCATGGCATGGAAAATATTGAACTCAATGACTTTACCATCAAATTCCATGCTGAATGTACCATTAAACACATTAATCTTCATTTTTGCAGTCCTTATAAAGAGACGTCCTAGCAACATATGTGTGGTGTTAACGTCACTATATTTAATGTCTACAACATAAATTCTGCTGGGAACATAAGCTGATTGACACGTACAAGAACATCTTCTACATATCCTCTCGGATAAGTCTCAGAACGATCGGCTAACTGAATAATCACATCATCTTTTTTCAATGCAGGAAGACCTAGAGCTTGATACAGAGTGTATGGCATAACATTGATGGAAGCTCCTAAGTCTAACATCACATTGTTGAAAGATCTGGCACCAATCACATAAGGAACAGAGAAACTCCCTGGATCCTTCAATTTTGGGGGTAGCCGTCGTTGAATGATTGCTGAAACAGTCTCATTCACGTTCACAATCTTCTTCTCTCTCATTTGTCTCCCCATGGTGCACAACTCTTTAAGAAATTTAGCATATTTCGATACTTGCTTAATGCACTCGATGAGGGTAGATTTACTTGCACCTTTTTGAATATTTCCAAGATTTCTTCATCTGTTTCTTGCTTCTTCTTGCTCACTAAATGACTTGGAAATGGTGTTGTGACAAACATGGAATTGCCAGGAGTCGAACTTGAAGGAATTGAGCTCTTGCTGTGACGACCCGAACCAGAATCAGTAGAGTAATTGGCTTAATTAACGAGTTAGCGCGTAATCGCAGTTTTCCGTAAATTGATTGATTTGCTGGTTTTGATAACGCCTTAATTATCGGTCGAGAATTTGAGTTGAGTCTCTTCTCGAGAGTTGTTGTACGCGTGATTTCGAGTTCGTGGGCGGTTTCAGATGATTATTTCGACAACCAAGGAATATAATATGAATATTTGAAGTTGCAGAATTTCATTGAGTTTATCCGTTCGTATTCGAGTTTATTCAAATCGTAATTGTGATCCATTTTGGACCGTCGATTGTCCCAAGTCGCGAGTATAAATATTGGAAATAGTAGAAAAATTGTCGAAAAGTACTGTTTGGAAGTTTGACCGGCGTTGACCGTGGAGTTGACCGTTGACCGTGGAGGATTTTTCGGACCATTTGAATTCCATCGGCGTTTCCGGCCGTTTCAGGCCACGACCTTGGAAGGTAAATTATTCTCCTCGTGATTCTAAGCTATTTAGCACTTGGAATTTCTCGATTTGAGGGAGAAATGTTGAGTTGAAATTCGAGGTTTTTCCGACCGGATTTGGGTTGTTTCGACGGTGGCGCTCCGGCCACGGGGGTGGCCGGGGATGGAGGGGTTTTGTTCGTGGGGACAGGGTGGTGCTTTTGGGAGGGGTCTCGAAGGCTGCTGTGCGCCGTGGACGGAGGATCGACGGCGAACAGCTTCGCCGGCGGTGGAGGAACCCCGTGACTTTCAAGCTGATTTCCGGCGTGTGTGGCCGGAATTGGACTTGACCTGAGTTGGAAAAGATGTGGGGTTTGAGGAGGAGAACCTTGTGAGAGCTTAGCCGCCAGAAAATCTCTCTGGTTGACAGCGCGCCGCCGCTGGCGGCAGCGGTCAACGGCGGAGCTCCGGCGATCCGTTGACTTTTTAGAATTTGATGATTTTAATGTCGTTTTGCTCGTATTCGCGCCCCGATCATCGCCTTGAGGTTTTCGAGTAGATTTGGATACCAGATTTTCAGTCGAGGGTTTGAGTGGAGATTTCGGGAGTTTTCGGCGATTATTTTGTATCAGTAATATATTTTTGTGAACGGATGATTTCCGAGGTGTGGTATAGTGTTGTGAATTTTGATTTTGATCACATATATTTTGTGATTATTCAGGGGATTGAGATCGTGTCTCAGGCGAGGGATCTTCCGCCGGATTTCGTGATTAGTGCGAGTGCGCGCTGTGCTCACCTGTAAGTGGACTTTTATATTTTCACTGTTGTTGCGAGTTCGTGATTTCCGTATTTATTTATATACGATGTTGAGATTTTTTAATTACTTTTGGAGGTATTATTTTATATTTTTATGGTGATAGCATTACTTGCATCGATGCTTCGACTACTCGGCTGATCACCGGTAGTCTGACCCAGAGTTGAGAGATTTCTCTGGACCAGGGTTGAGAGATTCCCCTGTTATGCCGCTAAGGTTGAGAGATTTCCCTAGCCTATCACCGTCGGGCTTGAGAGATTCGCCTGGCACCTCCATATATATTTTCTGAACTCGCATTGTTTTACATTGTTTATGTATATGAAATTGGTGAAAAGCATATGTTTATTTTCATCCACTCACTCTAACGATTTTATTGCATTTCCCTTGAGCTTTTCGGTTTCCATGCCCAATTTGTAGTTCGGATTCTGGTGTCTCACGTCGCGGTCGGAGGCTAGCCGTTCGAACTACCTTTCTTTTCCAGTAGGTTTCTTGTTTTGCCTACTATTGTATATTTTGTATATATACACTAGAGGTCGCTCTGATACGTTACTGATACATGTTTTTATGTGATTTTCTCTGGATTTTCTGTAAAGTACAGTTTTGTTTACTACTTTACATTATTGATATGATATTGAGAAATCCGGATGAGATTGGTGCCCACGGTTTGGCTTTTGTGGCATAGGATGAAGTATATTTTTCGGGTGCAGATTAATGGAAATTCCGCGTTAGTAACGAAACTCTGCCGAAATTTTTGTGGTTTTTTGTTGGTTCATGTTTTCAGAAAGGGTTTGATTCCGGTTTAGGAAACAAAATCGGGGTTGGGTCCTTTCCCTTGCCTTATGGCTTCGGTTCGACTTATGAAGATGAAGGTGCCGAAGTGATAATAAGAGGCGTCACTTTACTCTTCTCTGCCTCAAGGGTGGCTGGATCATCCTCAACGTCATCTAAGTCAATAATTTGAGACGTTTGCTTCTTCTTTTGATACTCACTGAACTGCTTCCCACTCCAAGTAGCTACGACGTTTGTTCCTCTGAAATCTTCTCCTAGATTTGAAATAGACTGAGTTGAAAGTTTTCCAGATCCTCCCTTAATCTTATGTGACGACCGGAACCAGAATCAGTATAGTAATCGACTTAATCCACGAGTTTACGAGTAATCACAGTTTTTCATAATTAATTAAATTGGCGGTTCGGTTCACGACTTAATTATCGGACGAGAATTTGAGTTGAGTCTCTTCACAAGAATTGTAGTACACGTGATTTCGAGTTCGTGGGCGGTTCCGGATATGATTATTTTCGTCCACTCACTCTAACGATTTTATTCGCCTTTCCCCTGGGCTTTTCGGTTTCCGTGCCCAGTTTGCAGTTCGGATCCTGGTGTCTCACGTCGCAGTAGGAGGCTTAGTGTTTGAGCTACATTTCTTTTCCAGTAGGTTCCTCGTTTTGCCTATTATTGTATGTTTTTGTATATATACACTTGAGGTCGCTCTGATTACTCTGATGTTATACTTCTATATGTTTTTCCCCGGATTTCTGTAAAGTACAGATTTGATTATTATTTTACATTATTGTTATGATATTGAGAAATCCGGATGGGATTGGTGCCCACAGTTTGGCTTTTGTGGCATAGGATGAAGTGTGTTTTCGGGTGCAGGCTAATGGCAATTCCACGTTAAAGCGAAACTCTACCGAAATTTTTGTGGTTTTTGCAACTTTGTGTTTTCAGAAGGGGTTTGATTCCGGTTTAGGAAACTAAATCGGGGTTGAGTCCTTTCAGCTTGGTATCAGAGCATTAGGTTTCAGGTTCTGTAGACTTTTGTAGTTGTGATACTAAAGATATTTGAGTATGTATAGCATGTCTGGAGCGATGACCCGACTGGCCAGCGGTTACTCATCAATGTTTCGGGTGTTGTGTGTTCTCAAATGTCCGGAGTTTCATGATTACGTTCCTTGTGCTTGTGATTAATGCTTTTCTTGTATCTTTAGGATGCCTCCTAGACGTGGTCCCCGTGTTAATAGGGATGTGGATCCTGATGAGGATCGCCAGACGCATGACTTGCTTATGCGAGTGTGATACACGCTAAAACTAACTCCTAAATGAATATTTAGAAATCACTCAAAACGTGCATGCAATTAAAACCCTTGTTTGTAGATGTAGCATTGATAAGTAGGGTATCGTTTTTAACCGGGGATTGAAGGTGTATGCATGACTACGCTATGGTTAAAGGGGGGATTTAAAAGGGAGTTTTCTAATTCCTAAGAAATTAAAGATATAATATGGTTAGTAAACACATAGAGAAATCCTAGGTTCTAACATGCTTCACTCATAGACAAGTAGAAAACAATCAAGAACAAAGAACCCTAAACATGCTTACTAGACCGAAAATAAACACTAAATTATTATTTACATGTGATCGACTCATCTAGCTTACCCTTGCTCATTCCTAACCTGCAAATTAAACAATGTTAATCGAAATCCTAACTTCTCAATTTTACAAAAAACATGTTCATAATTTGTCGTGCTCGGGATCGCCCTATACACATACCATTGATTTAGACTCGGGATCGCCCTATATCTAAGCCAAAGCATTGAGCATAGATGAACATGTATAATAAAAACTAAGAAACTAGAACACATGAAAAACAGTGGGAAACGTTGCAAGTAAAGAAAAACCGAAATACTATAAACTACTTCATTAAACCAATAGTTCATACAAGGAGAAGCTACAAAGTAAAAAGGATTCATGTTACACTTTTTAGTCTTCGGGATCGCCCTATGGAGTTAAGGTGTAAATGACTCTTCTTTGGTGGAGGAGACACTCGGGATCGCCCTATATGTCAATGGAGGTTGTTGTGGTGGCGGACAGTGGTGTAGATTGCTTCCTTGGAGAATTTCTTGGCTTCGTGGAGAGGAGATAGTGTTTAGGCAGAGCTTGAGAGTCTAGAATGAGTGATATCCA
Source organism: Geum urbanum (assembly GCA_946800695.1). NCBI lineage: Eukaryota > Viridiplantae > Streptophyta > Magnoliopsida > Rosales > Rosaceae > Geum > Geum urbanum. Next base: position 3,109,569 of record OX327014.1, read on the forward strand.
TGAATGAGTCGAGCTCCCCAATTTATAGAAGAAGATTAGGTCTTTTCCTACCAAAACAAGACTTTCCTTATGTACCCGGGTAAATCTGACAGTCTGTCTTCAAACACATTTTCCTGGAGTTTCAGATCTTGAAAAATTCTGATTCTTGTTTCATTGGAAAGCTTATTCAAGGGGCTATAAAATCCATATAAGGAACGACATATTTGGAATTGAATTGGATTTACTACGGATTTTAGAAGTTAAGTGACCTGGCTGCCCTGTTTTCTTCTTCTTCAAGGAAAATGAAATCTTCATATCTTCAAATCTTGCATTCCTTATTCCCCAATCTTACTTGGCCGAATATACCATATATTTGTACATATTTTGACCCTCAAATCAGGTATAAATATTCATGGAATATCCTCCAAATTCGTCCATCATTTATGCTCCATATATTCCGCCATTTTTGCTCATTCCTGGATTGCGCAGGAGAAATGTCTTCAACTTCTTATCCACCATTTTGGTATCCATTTGCATTTGGCATTTGGTTTCCAATTCTTGACACCATGTGGGAATGCATTTTAGTAACCATTTTGAAGACCATTTCTTCTCCGGAATTAGGAACTTCCTCCTTAGCACGCTTTTCACTCTAAATCGCCTCCTTTATTATTTCCTCCTTTATTTCTACCTACAAACATAAAGTAAGTTAAAAACATATTTACTAAGCACAAAACAAAGCTAAATATAGAGAGAAAGACATTAATAATCAAGCATAAAATGCGTAGATCAAATTCCCCCACACTTAGACTTTGCTAGTCCCTAGCAAATACAAATCAAAGCAATGGATTCGTTAAAAGAAAAATAATTAAAGGAAAAACATGACACACATTTTTACAAGACACTTAGATGTTTCTTCGTTTCAAAGCCGCAAATTCTCATGTATTCATGTTTGAAATCGCAAGAAAACACTAAGTACACAAAACTAAGCCCTTAGTCGAAATTGTCTCAGAAATTCTGTTTTTTTTTCAAGTATATGGCGATGGAATCACAATGTGTCAAGCATGAATGATCTTTGAATTCAATGGATAATAGAGACATGATCATGTTATGAACAAGTAAGACATAGAGAAAACAATGGTGAGTTTAAGTCTGTGCATGCTTCGAATGAAGTTCAAATCAACTCACATGGATGCTCTCATCATATTTCCACTCATGCAAAGGTTTCACTCAAAGTGTTTAAATCAATGAATGAAATGAATTACTTGCTCAAATGAACCAAAACCATATGCTTACTCATGCAACTTACTCCATAGATTGAAGGCTACTCATCTTAAGGATCAAAAATGACTTTTAAGGGTTGTAATGGGGCTGAGGTTAAGGCATTCGAAATTTAGATATGTGGTGATTAAGAACATTCTAAAGACTTAGCCAAAGCACCAGAACTTGATCAATTTTAAGCTCCCATCTTTACCAAAAAAAACGTCACCATGCATAACTTTAAAGTACAAGGGCCGGATTTCATCGTGTTGGGCCCTATCTTCATTCTAAACTTTCCCTTGAGCTTTGTGAACAGGAAAAAGGCCAAATTTTACATTGTTGGGCCTTCATTTCGAAACAAACTCCAAACTCACAAATATGGGGGACATTAATTCAAACAATGTACATTTAAAACCTATTGCCGGAGAGCTTTTGATCTTTCTTTTCTTTTCTATATTTTCGGCAATTTCTACTTTAACAAGCTGTTTGAACAAGTCTATCCCCATACTTACATTCCCTTACATGATTCTCACGCCATCTTCTTTGTTTTAGCTTCAAAAATCCCACCAAGTCTTTAGAACAAGGGTATGGATAATCTACACTAAGTTTAAGTGTTTAGATTCATATAGCAATGAAAGAAAGGCTTAATGTAGGTTCAAATGGGTTCATCTAGGGGTGTCGCAACTCGTGCGCACAAAATGGGACACATGGCAATTTGGCAAAGTGGTGGAATACCTAAGCGCCTTTAATCACATCCAAAATCAGAGTATGTATCAACTATAAGCTTTGCAAGTCGACATGAGTAAGTTCTAGCATTCTCTAGTTCATTAAGATCTATGGCAAGTGAGTCTATGAATGATTTTGAGACCTAACATATGTAATGCACGAATTCACTCTCAAAGAAGTAGTGTTTAGGCTCAAAATCTCACTTTAAGGCTCATATGATTCAAAACTTTATTCTAACATGCGAATTTCTGTACCAAGTTTTGCAAACCATAACTACTACATGTCATAACACTCAAAGATGTCTCAATTAGCATATGAATTCATTCTCAATGATTTCCAATGCCATATGTGTTCTTTTGTTTGTTCATTTTCATCATTTGACTAACTAAGGGCATCCTAAGACTCTTTAAAACACTAAGTTAAACAAAAAGACTCAAAAATACACTAAGTATGACTCAAATAAATTGTAAACCTCTCCCCCACACTTAAACTCTACATTGTCCTCAATGTACTAAAGTAAAACATAGAATCAAGCATGAAGAATAGGATTTACGAAAAATCTAACTAGGAAAAATAAAAGCTATAAAAATAAAAAATAAAAAAAATGAAACACTAAGAGAAGAAAAAGCAAATCTTGTTTGTAGACTCCTCCATTGGGTTGCCTCCCAACAAGCGCTTGTTTTTTAACGTCTTACAACCTAGACGTGTTGCTTTTCTCCTTCTTCATTTTTGACTTCCAACATTCTTGACGTTTTCTTTGCACGTGCACTTGCATGTATATGTTGGTGCCATCCTTTAGCTCGGCATTCTTCTTCTCTTTACGAGCTTGTTAGAATTCATGATCCACGAAAAGATACATTAGTTAGTGATCAATTAACTAATTAATCATAAACGTAGCTCATGTAGCATTTACAACAAGTAGGTTTATCTTTTGTTACAAATTCATTACAACATGGTAGATAAATATAGTTTACCAAACAATGTCCAAATTGATTTTTCGCCAAAGATATATGATTATCACATGCATCTAGAATTTAAATTAAGACTTAGATGATTAAATTGTGTAATGGCTCGAAATCCATTCTACTCCTTTGGGCAAGTCCGGAAATGGCCAGTTGGGATAGATGTAACGCGAGAGGTAGGACTAATTTCAAGAATATTCTCTTTCTTAGGTCCAAATCCCGTCACGAGTCATAACCCTTCTAGTCACCATAACCGAAAATTTCTTACTAAGAGCAAAAGTTCAATACGATATTACATCAACTCTTTCAATCAAAATTCAACTTAAAAACTAAATAACAAGTAATAAAAACATAGCCAAGACTTATTATTTAACATTTTACAAAATCGGAGAAACTGAATATAGCTATTTGCAGAATTTATGCAGAATTAATCACAGGTTGGAATTTCACGAAATTTTACGAGAGGATACTAGACACATATATACATAATTCTATAAATTTTCATAATTTTCCATGACCTGCAACCAAGTCAGATAAATCTCACAAAATAGCACATATCACAGTCCCGAATTGAAATTAATACTAAAACTAAAACAATTATAATCAAATTATACAATAACAATAATGAATATTTTTACAGAGAAAATGACTCTTTGACCTCATACATATTGACTCTTGACCTGCAAAAAACAAAAACAAAGTTACAACATGCTTAGAACTCAAGAACACATGAAAATTTCCAGATTCGCATAAAATTTAACATAGCAGATTGTCAGATTTTTCCAGAATTATTGGCTAGTCCGAATGCAATGAACGTTTACAGTCACAAACTAGACACGTAAAAAAACAATCCTGCAAATTTTCAGATTTTTATGAGACCTTTAGCTATGTCAAATAATTTACACAAAACAGGGCAGTGCACAGTTTCGAAAACAGAAAAATATAAACATATTGTACAAGCATAATCACACAATTCTTTACAATCCCCGGCAACGGCGCCAAAATTGATACACGCTAAAACTAACTCCTAAATGAATACTTAGAAATCACTCAAAACGTGCATGCAATTAAAACCCTTGTTTGTAGATGTAGCATTGATAAGTAGGGTATCGTTCTTAACCGGGCATTGAAGGTGTATGCATGACTACGCTATGGTTAAAGGGGGGATTTAAAAGGGAGTTTTCTAATTCCTAAGAAATTACAGAAGATGGTTAGTAAACACATAGAGAAATCCTAGGTTCTAACATGCTTCACTCATAGACAAGTAGAAAACAATCAAGAACAAAGAACCCTAAACATGCTTACTAGACCGAAAATAAACACTAAATTATTATTTACATGTGATCGACTCATCTAGCTTACCCTTGCTCATTCCTAACCTGCAAATTAAACAATGTTAATCGAAATCCTAACTTCTCAATTTTACAAAAAACATGTTCATAATTTGTCGTGCTCGGGATCGCCCTATACACATACTATTGATTTAGACTCGGGATCGCCTTATATCTAAGCCAAAGCATTGAGCATAGATGAACATGTATAATAAAAACTAAGACACTAGAACACATGAAAAACAGTGGGAAACGTTGCAAGTAAAGAAAAACCGAAATACTATAAACTACTTCATTAAACCAATAGTTCATACAAGGAGAAGCTACAAAGTAAAGAGGATTCATGTTACACTTTTTAGTCTTCGGGATCGCCCTATGGAGCTAAGGTGTAAATGACTCTTCTTTGGTGGAGGAGACACTCGGGATCGCCCTATATGTCAATGGAGGTTGTTGTGGTGGCGGACAGTGGTGTAGATTGCTTCCTTGGAGAATTTCTTGGCTTCGTGGAGAGGAGATAGTGTTTAGGCAGAGCTTGAGAGTCTAGAATGAGTGATATCCATGAATGAGTCGAGCTCCCCAATTTATAGAAGAAGATTAGGTCTTTTCCTACCAAAACAAGACTTTCCTTATGTACCCGGGTAAATCTGACAGTCTGTCTTCAAACACATTTTCCTGGAGTTTCAGATCTTGAAAAATTCTGATTCTTGTTTCATTGGAAAGCTTATTCAAGGGGCTATAAAATCCATATAAGGAACGACATATTTGGAATTGAATTGGATTTACTACGGATTTTAGAAGTTAAGTGACCTGGCTGCCCTGTTTTCTTCTTCTTCAAGGAAAATGAAATCTTCATATCTTCAAATCTTGCATTCCTTATTCCCCAATCTTACTTGGCCGAATATACCATATATTTGCACATATTTTAACCCTCAAATCAGGTATAAATATTCATGGAATATCCTCCAAATTCGTCCATCATTTATGCTCCATATATTCCGCCATTTTTGCTCATTCCTGGATTGCGCAGGAGAAATGTCTTCAACTTCTTATCCACCATTTTGGTATCCATTTGCATTTGGAATTTGGTTTCCAATTCTTGACACCATGTGGGAATGCATTTTAGTAACCATTTTGAAGACCATTTCTTCTCCGGAATTAGGAACTTCCTCCTTAGCACGCTTTTCACTCTAAATCGCCTCCTTTATTATTTCCTCCTTTATTTCTACCTACAAACATAAAGTAAGTTAGAAACATATTTACTAAGCACAAAACAAAGCTAAATATAGAGAGAAAGACATTAATAATCAAGCATAAAATGCGTAGATCAAATTCCCCCACACTTAGACTTTGCTAGTCCCTAGCAAATACAAATCAAAGCAATGGATTCGTTAAAAGAAAAATAATTAAAGGAAAAACATGACACACATTTTTACAAGACACTTAGATGTTTCTTCGTTTCAAAGCCGCAAATTCTCATGTATTCATGTTTGAAATCGCAAGAAAACACTAAGTACACAAAACTAAGCCCTTAGTCGAAATTGTCTCAGAAATTCTGTTTTTTTTTCAAGTATATGGCGATGGAATCACAATGTGTCAAGCATGAATGATCTTTGAATTCAATGGATAATATAGACATGATCATGTTATGAACAAGTAAGACATAGAGAAAACAATGGTGAGTTTAAGTCTGTGCATGCTTCGAATGAAGTTCAAATCAACTCACATGGATGCTCTCATCATATTTCCACTCATGCAAAGGTTTCACTCAAAGTGTTTAAATCAATGAATGAAATGAATTACTTGCTCAAATGAACCAAAACCATATGCTTACTCATGCAATTAGTGAGGTTTTGAGGGAGAACGAGTGAGTTGGAATTCTTGAAATTCCGGCCGGAATCGAGGTTGTTTGACGATGGCGCTTCGGCCACGGTGGTGGCCGGAGGTTAGGGGGGTTTGGCTCGTGGGGCCACGGCGGTGCCTTTGGGGTTTCGACGATTATTTTGTATCGAGTTATATATTTCCGGAAATTGTTGGTTTCCGAGGTGTGGTACAGAGTAATGAATTGTGATTTTGATCAGTTATATTTTGTGATTATTCAGGGGATCACAATCGTACGTTGGGCGAGGGATCTTCCGCCGGATCTCGTGATTAGCGCATTTGCGCGTTGTGCTATCTGTGAGTGGACATTTATTTACACTGTCGTAGCGAGTTCTTGATTTCAGTATTTATTCCTAGTACGGTATTGAGATTATTTATTGTTTTTGGAGGTATTGTTTTATATTTTATATGGTGATGGCATTTACTTAGCATCGATGCATTGGCTACTCGGCTAATCACTGGTAGTCCAGATCCAGGGTTGAGAGATTCCCCTGATATGCCCACTAGGCTTGGGAGATTCGCCTAGTCTATCACCGCCGGGCTTGAGAGATTCGCCTGACACCTCCATTCATTTTATGAATTCGCTTTGTTTTATGATATACATAAATTGTGAAAGGCATATGATTATTTTTGTCCACTCACTCTAACGATTTTATTTGACTTTCCCCTGGACTTTTTGGTTTTCGTGCCCAGTTTGCAGATCGGATCCTGGTGTCTCACGTCGCATTCGGAGGCTTAGTGTTCGAGCTACCTTTCTTTTCCAGTAAGTTCCTCGTTTTGCCTACTATTGTATGTTTTTGTATATATACACTAGAGGTCGCTCTGATTACTCTGATGTCATACTTCTATATGTTTTTCCCCGGAATTATTGTAAAGTACAGATTTGCTTATTATTTTACATTATTGTTATGATATTGAGAAATTCAGATGGGATTGGTGCCCACGGTTTGGCTTTTGTGGCCTAGGATGAAGTGTATTTTTGGGTGCAGGTTAATGACAATTCCACGTTATAGTGAAACTCTGCCGAAATTTTTGTGGTTTTTGGAAGTTCCTGTTTTCAGAAGGGGTTTGATTCCGGTTTAGGAAACTAAATCGGGGTTGGGTCCTTTCATCTGGCCCATAAATTCAACAACATGGCCCATCTACTTCTTCAATTCAGTAATGTCAATCCACTATTGGGCTTGTGTATTCAGCAGAATCTGTGTTGACGTTGAAAGCCTCAACAACATTTTATCGTAATCCGGATTGGTGAAAACAGGCTGAGCTGGACCATTGTTGGCGTGAAGAGCCCTTTGTTGATTTGTGATGTCCATTGTTGGTGAAAACAGACTGATCATTGTGATGTCCATTTAGCGGGCAAATCCCATAAACAGGCGTGGTAGGTGGCATTGGCTATGGCAATTTGGTCTCCAAAAGCTTGGTGATCAATGATGTGAGCTTGGCAAGTTCTGCATTTGTGCTTGAGGAAGGCACTTCATGAACCTTTCTACTTTGCTGCAACGCCAAACCTTCATACTGCTGTGTGTTGAGAGCACGCTGGTTTAATAGTGTGCGGCCTACAGTTGCAGGCTTCTCCAAGAATGATCCTCCAGCTGCTACGTCTAGGAGCTCTCTCTCCAAGGGTTTGAGTCCTTTATAGAAGTATGTCAAGATGTTGCTTTTAGATATTCCATGTGATGGACAAGATTCACACAACTCCTTGAACCTTTCATAGTAAGATGAGAAATACTCATCAGGATCTTGTAGGACGCCAATTATCTTCTTCCTCAATTGAGTGATCTTTGACACCGGAAAGTACTTAGTGAGAAACTGCTTCACACACCTGTCCCACGTTGTGATTGATCCAGCAGGGAGACTGAATAACCAACGTTTAGCCTTCTCTTCAAGTGAAAATGGAAATGTTATAAGTATGAAGGCTTCCTTTAAAGAGAAATGTTGTCAAGTGTGTGTTTGCATCTTTAGTAGATAGGCTATGGAAGCATGAAAGATGGTGTATGACGATACTCTTCAATTCTGGGGCAGTCTGGCCTGCTGTTGGCTGAGGATAGACAATTGAAGTTGGGCCAAAGCTACCGAAGTTCGAGCAAGTTTTCTCTCTGATGGACTGTTCTGCGCCATCTAACCTGCCATCTCTGATTCTGCATTTGAAATGTGTCCTAATGATGATGGCGATACATGTGGACTTTTCCAAAAAAATAGGCAGATCCTGTTCTGCAATCTCTTTTCATTGATGTCTGGGCACAACTCGAGATCTAACTTCAAGTTGACGGAATACTAGCTCGGTTATTCATAAGATACCTGAATCATCAACAGATCAAGTGTTAGTATCATTAGAAGATAAAATAAATACAAAAGTGTACAATGTACACGAAAATTAATAAACTAATTATTTTAAACACACTAAATGCAGAAACACACTTAAACGTGAATGCAAGATGATATATAACAAAATGCAATGCATATGAATGTGAAAAATGCAACGAAAATGCAAGTATATTTACAAGAAGAGGCACATGTTGAAAATTTCAAGCTTAGAACATGTTTGAGGCACTTTTCATACTATGTCATACTTTGATTCATCATGGATCACACATTTACTTAATCGGAAATTAAATGCATCAAACACGATCAACCTAAATGATAATATGGTATGAATGAATCAGAGAAAATTGGTTAAAACCTGCACAAAACACCCAAGTTACATGAACAATATGAATAAAATGACCTTTCCTTTGGTCTCATGTTCGTAACTTCACTTAGGTTAAGGTACCCGGTAGTGAAATCCGAGCATTACAAAAACGCGGGGAGTTATGCAGCTAAAAATGCAATGTTGGATTATAGCCTTTACAAGTTAAAAATTTTGAGTAAGCTCTTAGCAAACATGTCAGAGTTGAGTTAGCCAAAGATTTAAAGAGAGTACATAGCTTGATCTTTAAGTCTTTCTTCAGACGTGCGACCTACTTGATAATGTATGCTATTCTCGATTATTCGACCTATTTAACATTTAGAAATGACCAGTAGGGATAAAGATAACGCGAGAGGTAAGACTAATTTTGAGAAAATACCCTGAGGCTAACCGGGCCAATGGTATATACTCTATTGATGTTTCTCTTTCTTAGATCCAGAATCTGTCACCAGTCATAACCCATCTAGACACTATATAACAATCAGCCAAACTTTCAAGGTAACACACACCCTCAAGTCCTTTGTAAACTCCGCCTTCAACCTCATGTCCATAATTTCACTTAGGTTATGGTGTGCGGTGACGAAATTCACACATTATGAGGGGTTAAGGAGATAAACAAGAAAAAGAGGTGTCATCTATTTCAGAAGAATGAGACTTATTCAACCAAGCACCAGTACTCAATGTAAATCTAAGACTTTTCTTTAACGTGCTTAACAATTATTAGATATATATATAGACAAGCACTAGTTAATATTTAAAAAAATTGAAATTAAATAACATATATTCACATAAAGCATCGAATTTTTTTGGCACATATTGACAAGTATTATCGAAAATTCTAAGTAAAATTGGCATGTAAATTATGTAAAAAATATAAGTATAATTTTGTGCAAAGAAAATGTGAGTCATATATACAAGTATAAGAAAATATGCACATACATACACACAAAAATCACAATAAATTTTCAATCCCAGGCAAAAACGGCGCAAAAAATTGATAACGGTAAAACTAAGCATTAAATTAAACACTTAAAAATAACACAAATAATTTAAAACCCTATACATGTAATACGTTTAAGCAAGCGAGATCGTTTTAACCGGGGATTGAAGGGTGCATGCAATAATTGTGTAAAGGAAAGGGGGGGGTATAAGATTGATTTTAATTAACTAAATTTTCTATCTAAGTTACTACCTAAAAACTTCACAACATAACATAGAATTCTAGGACCCTAATATGCATCACTCATAGATAAGCAAATACACAAAAGACTCCTAAAACTCTAAATCATATTACGACAAAAATAAACTTAATTACTATTTACAAATCATCACCTTATTCCTCACCTCACTCAATCATAGCATATACGTCTCTCAACAACCTAAGAAATTATATCATCCTAATTCTTAATTAACATGAATATTATTTTCACTTGTGGTCGGGATATCCTATACACCTTTTGACCTAGACTTTGGATACCCTATATCTAAAATCAAAGCATTAAGAACCAACCTACATGCATATTGAAACTTCAAATGATAAAACACATGGAAGATTTATTGAAAGACATATAATTCATTAAACCAAAATACTTCAAACCAATTCAAAAAATCAATGTACAAATACAAATAAGAGTTACGGAGTAAAGAGGTCATCGTTACACTTTTTCTCTTCGGGATTCCCTATGGATAGAAGTGTGAGGTCCTTGGTGGAGAGCTTGAGATACCCTATACTCTATGGAGGATCACATTCTTCAAGAATAACACTCGAGATATCTTATATGTTGGAGAAGAAGGCTAGGACGGTGGAAGATGGTGTAACTCGGCTTTGTAGGAGAGGGATTGCTTTTGTGGAGAGGTAGAGAGCTTCTTGGCAGAGGTTTAGCTATAAAATAAGTGATGATCCTAATGAGGGTCGAGCTTTATGCTAATATAGGCATTTACAATTGGTTCTCCTCATAAAACTAGGTTTTCCTACTCTACCCAAGTAAATCTGGTAGCTTGCAAAGAATCACACTTTTGGCTCGTTGGAAAGAAACCTCGAAGAGCTTTCCAACCATATGTCGATTATCGTTTAACTTCTTCTGAGCTGAGCCCAATCGTCTGTTAAAGTTAATTGTTCTGCATTGGCAGATTTTGCTTTCCTTATTTTGATAGATTTCCTTCTCTTTTTCAACTTGGGAATCCTATTCTTGCCAAATCTGGTTCTCCACGAAATTGGCTGACTTGGTCTTCAATCTTAGGCCTCTTGAATGGTCTTTTAATTAGTTTGGCCCATCTTGCATTTGTTCTTCTTCTAAGGTTCTTCCAAAAACTTCTTTCTCCTAGTCAACATAAGAATAGTTTTCCTAGTCAAGTTAGGACCTCTTTTTCTTCATGGAATTTCTGTCTGAATTTCTTCTTCTCCATTTTTTTGCGTACTTTTATACTCCTTTACTCCGTCTCTTTTATTCTATACCTAAAAATAACAAAATAAGTCAAAACTAATAATACTAAACAAGTAACATAGTCAAGCTTGGACTCAGTCGGTAGTTAGAGGAGGGAGGGAGAACAATCGAGCAACGACAAAGTACCACACTTGGTTTTCATTTTCATCGTCTGAGTGAGCGAGATTGACCTCACCGAGTGCTACCACTAGGAATTTCGGTGCCTGCAATCCGAAATTGGTCGAAGGACCCAGAGGAGGACCGGGTGGGTTTGGTTCAAAACCACCAATCCCGTCCGGATTCAACATGCATAAGGATCTTTGGATAGAGGGATAGGAGAGGAGTTCGAGGGTGTAGGCCAATCTAGGATTGAGGTAGTGGGGAGGGCTGGGACGATGGTGTTGTTGTAGGGTTTATGCAGGAGTCGGCGAAACTAAGAGAGGGGGAGAGACAAAAAAAGGGACGTCATTTTACTAGTTGAAGTGGTTTATAAATAATTAAAAGTAATTTAGAATTTAATTTAATACAAGGTTTCCTTAATACAATTTAGAGAATTTAATTAATTAATTTTTTTACTTGCATCTGTTAATTGTTTTTTTCATGTGAAATCTTAAACTTGCTTATTGCATTAGGATAGTTTTAGCAAAACAAATCTAACTTCAAACTTGAAAATTTTAATTTTAATTTTTTTTTATAATTTTGTAGTTTGTATATATATTGAACGAGTATGAAATTTCAAGATATGATTTACAGTTCAAGAACAAATGAAGCTCAATGTTTTTTTTGTGTGATAATCATCAACTAAGATCATCAACCAAAATATATAATATTCCATCCATGAAGGGGCTGACAAAAGAAATATTACATACCTAAATTGTAGCTACCTTTTTAATCGAGTACCAACTACTTGAGAAAGCAAATGCTCAAAATCACAAATACTAAGTTTCTCATGAAGCACATCCAACCTGGCCTAGTGTTTGGCCGTTGAATTTCCAGGAGTCTGAGGAAGTCACAATCTGTCTCTTTTAACTAGGCCGCAGAACTCAGCCTGTGGACTATAGTCATAACTGAATTAATGAATATTAATTTATGGCCCAAACATTGCCCTAATGCCTCAAGATTAGGCCTAAGCACTGCACATATGCGATCGAAGAGGCCTTAATGGTACGACGCATCATTTTGAGACCAAATGGTAACTCTGGCCTCTGCTAGGCCATTCATTCCTAAATCTAAAAATACGCGCCCTCTGAGATAATGCTTATTTAAGATTTGCGATGATTCTTGAACCCAAAAACCCCCAATCTCTTTAACACCTACACTCCCCAAAATTTGCAAAGATCAAACCTTTCTTGCAAAAGCTTAAACCTTCTGACCTAGAAATGGTTCCTCGTAAAATCAAAGCCCATTCCAACATGGCCAGCCTTTCAAAATCCATATGCGAACAATGGTGAGGTGGAAAAACCCTGGTCCGTCGATCCCCATTTTCTTGCAAGAGGATGACACTGTCGTTCTAGAGCCTATGGCTATAACTCTGCTTAGACCAAAGGTGTATTATGCCTTCGTCACTTCTGTTTGCTGTCCTCCACTCGTGTTCCACCCCAATGTTGTTATCATTATACTTCCCTTCTCTGAACATAGACAATATATTTTCTTTCATCTCCTGGTCCTTAAGGCCTGCTGGTTCTGTAGTTACTCCCACAAAGAGTCTGTAAAGTGCACCTCAGGTATAGATTTAGTGTTGGTTGACACTAAATAAGCCTTGTCTGGATTTCTGAGCTGTTCTGAAATCAGTGTGGCTGGTTCCACCATCTTTACTACCACAAAAGCATTGGTGGCAACGAACTTATTTTGTTCTTCCATTACTAAGGGATTTGAGCGCCATCTAAGCCCCTTGGTCTCGTTGGACCGTATCTCTGACATGTCATGTTTGAAGACCGTATGTAGCCTTTTAAGAGCCAGACGTATACTTGGTCGCTGACTTTTCTCTAACCCCTTGCCATTTCGGGGACTCTTAGATGCTTTCTGAACCTCAATTGTAGTTTCCGATTATGACATTCTTGTGAACACACTAGCTCTTATAGCTCTGACTTTGGGCTGTTGCGACCTTCTGTCGAAGGCTATCACTGGGTTAGCAGAGAGCTTGTTCATTCTCCTCTGCAGTTGTTCTGGAGTGTGAGTCAAATACTCTAGTTTGACTAAGCCCTTATCTAAGGCCCTTAACATCCTCTTGGTAGTATCGTACTGTCGCTGCAACTTTCTCTTCTTGGGCAGAGTAATCTCCATAGTCTTACCCTTCTCCTTAACATAAGAGACATCCTCCATTATTACTAATCTTGAGGCTGGAGGGATGTAGGGCTTGGTTGCCTGGTTCGATGGCTCGGCAATGCTGGTCGTTAGCCTCATGTATTTCTCTGCATACCCCATCCTCCTGTAAGCATTTGAGCTTCTAGAGGTTGTGAGGTTACGTGCTTAGGACTAGAGGGTTGGTAGTTCTCTGGTAGAGACATAGGCTGGGATGAAGAGTTGATAGCCCCCACCAACCCCTCATAAGACACTTTTAATCCACATTGGACTTTGCACCTAGCATAGAGTATGACTAGAGATACCTCTGGCAACTCCACCTTCTCCTTCCCCTTTGGAGTTGGTTCATGTTTAGTGGTTGTAGCCGCAGATTGTTTAGAGGTGGTGATGTCGAGAGTTTGCCACCTCTTGTTCTTGTTTCCCTATGAGAGGTCCAACATGCCTACCATGAGACTTTTTGCTACATTGCTTCTTGTTTTAGGTCCTTCTACATGAAGATCTTACCATCATCGATCCATTGTTGGATACGATACTGCAGGCTCATGCATTGGTTAGTAGAATGGGTCAAGGCATGGTGAAAACGGCAGTATGGCTTCCCTTCTAATTGTTTAGGATCTAGGGAAGGTTCAAAGGGAACCGGTCATTTGTTTCGATTGTTTTATGAAAGTTAATTGCGGGGTAGGTATTTCTTATATCTCGTGATCTACTACGTCATTGGTTACTATTCCTGGTGCTTATTCCTAGGATATAAATATTTGGGCAGGTTAGGCGATTTCAATTGCTTAGGTTGCCTAAATTATGACTTCTTTCTTACGTTGCCCTTCAGTGAGCAGTCAAGGTTGTATTTGTGTCTACATTTTCTTATAAATGATAACTGACGTCTCACGTGTTATATTAAAAAAAGGCATTGTTTGATGAAATAAATTTTTTCTTCAAAAGGCGACACGTGTCGTGATATTAATGATTCATTTTCTCAACTCATTTCAATGTTGACTAAGCTTAGCTCACAGAACTCATGTATCTCTCTCTCTCGTCGATGTTCCTTTGTACTTTTGGTGACCTCTATACTTCCAGCGCCGGTTATCAGTGACGCAACAGTGTCTCCCTTCACCTCTACCAACTCTTCAGACCTTTGTCGTGCCTCATCACCACATTTGTACACTTTGCAAATCACACCGAAGCATCTCCCTACCTCAGCGATCCGCGAGTGTGCACCATTTACAATCGGCAACAACGAACATAGGACGTGAGGTTGAGCTCGCAAAACGAGCTCAATGATCGAAATAGTTTGAATTTATCAACTCTGTAGAAGTACGTAGGCGTATCAACCACCTCTGCCAAATCAAGGTGTATGATACTTCTACAAGTGTGAGAATCCTGATCAAGTTCCTACAAAGGTGTATCGATGCAGAGAATCATCAGATTTCACACTACACCACCTTATCTCCCGTATAAGTACCATATCTTGGAAGAAGATACATGTAAATTTCTTTATTTGAATCTACATGAAGAAAACATTTTTTTACATCGAATTGTTGATAGGGCCAATCCAGGTTAGCTGTCAAAGACATGAGGACTTGAATGATATTGATCTTCGTCACTGGTGCAAACGTCTCAGCATAATCTACTTGATATTTTTTAGTACAAAGAAATAGAATTTTGGAGCATTAGGCCTACTATATTGGGTCTGGGGCCAAAAATTTAACCCTTGAAATAATATTTGTTTAATTTTAGCCTAAGCTAAATGTTGATGGTCACCAATAAGGGGAACAGGATTCTCTCCTAACGGAGAGGTCCTTACCTGTACCTAACCCAACAATCGTGACCGTAAGATTTAATAGAGGGCCAAGATTTGTTTTGTTTTTATTTTTCTCTCATATCATCTCTTCTCTTCTTCTCTTCTCTTCTCTTCTTCTCTTCTATTCTTCTCTTCCCTTACTTGTGAGCCTTTGCTTTGATTCCAGTCGGCAAAAACTCCTTTTATCCTTTAAAGTCAAATCCTTTATGTTCTGCAGATATTATCACAATATCACATCAAATACCCTGTTGGTTTTGGAGGCAATGGCAGCACATAAGGTAAAGACATTGATCTATTCCAGCACTTGTGCCACATACGGTGAACCCAAGACGATGCCGATTACAGAAGAAACAAAGCAAGTAAGAACTCACGAAACATATGTCATCTGCAATACTGTAATTCATGTGTTTGTGCATCAAACCATATTTACATGTGTGGGCACTAATCCTGAATCAAAGATGTGAAAAACATAACAACTCGTTCTCTGTTATGGTCCAACACTATATTTATACATTTATCACTTTCAGGTTCCAATCAATCCTTATGGAAAAGCCAAGAAGATGGCAGAGGATATCATACTGGATTTCTCCAAGAACTCAAACATGGCAGTCATGATCTTAAGGTAGGTGAATCCTGGGTTTCTACACCTCAGCTTAAATTTGTGTTGTAATGTTTCGCTTACTTGGAAGCAGATAAAGTCATGGATCACCTGCTCTCCATCATTACTAACATAGATTTGGCTACATATGCAGATATTTCAATGTTATAGGATCAGATCCTGAGGGAAGATTAGGAGAGGCTCCTCGACCTGAGTTACGTGAGCAGGGCCGAATATCAGGAGCTTGCTTTGATGCAGCTCGCGGAATTATTCCTGGACTGAAGGTATCCTGTATCACAGGTTGGGAAGAGAAGAATAGAAGAGAAGAAGAGAAGAGAAGAGAAGAAGAGAAGAAGAGAAGAGATGATATGAGAGAAAAATAAAAACAAAACAAATCTTGGCCCTCTATTAAATCTTACGGTCACGATTGTTGGGTTAGGTACAGGTAAGGACCTCTCCGTTAGGAGAGAATCCTGTTCCCCAATAAGGGAGGGGTAAAAATTGCCAATATTCTATAACAACCAATAAAAAAGTGACACATGATTATTGATAAATTTAGTCCAGCCTAAACGAATGACTAAATTTAACCCTCCGAATAGTCTTTTTGGTTTAAATATAACCCTACAACCCTATAATCCTTTTTTACTGGAGATCATTTTAAAACTAAAATTTGACAGTTAGCCTTTTAGTCCTGTTTACAGGACTCCCTTAGCTACATGATTTTTGGCATCGGCATTGACATTGGATCTTGGCTTATTGATACTTATTTGAGTGGAGGCACAAAGAACCCGATATCAAAACGACACATCGTAGCCAAAAGTTGCCAACAAAACGGCAATAATATATAGAGGCCCCCTGTTTGGCAGTTTCGTTGTTTCTCTTGCTTTTTCTTGAGCTTTCTTCTACTCCCCCCACCTCTCATATAATTCTGATTTTTTAGAAAAATATAAATTTTCCGGATTTTATTTCCCTCCCAAGTAAAAAATTTTAAGCGAGGGCTCGATCCCCTGAACCCGAATTTTTTTTTTTGTTGAAATCCAAAATGGCATTTCACGTCGCTTGCCCAATTACATGGTACAGCTCTTCTTCTTCTTCTTCTTCTTCTTCCTCCTCTTCGTCGCTCTTTTTCTTTCTTCATATTTGTTGTTGGGGTTTTTGTTTTGGTTTTTTTTGAAGCCGGAGAATCTGCTTCTGTCCGTTAGGGTTTCCTCGATCCCTCGCCACCGCGGACGCCAAGGCTCTCTTTCTCGACGAGGTGCTCAAGGTTCACGAGTTTCTCAAGGATCCGTCGGGAATTAGGGCCCGCGACGACGGCAAAACTGTTCAGGTCGTTGTTCCTAGAGTCCTCGCCGCGCCGACGCCGCCGCCTCCTCCTCCTCCTCAGCCGATTCCGGTTCCGCCTCCTGTTGCTGCTTCTGTGGTTAGAGGAGATGCCGTGGTGGTGGTGCCAAAGCCGGTGCCGGCGGTCGATGACGAGTCGGCGGCTGCGGCCACCGCGCAGGCCAAACGGGCGGCTTTACAGCGCAAGGCGGCAGCGGATATGGTTGCGGCAGAGGACTTTGCCCGCCGCTTTGAGGCTGGTGATTTGTCGGTGAGCTTTCAATGCCTGTGCAGTCTTTTTGGCATTCTGCATTTTTGCTTAATCTGATGGGCGTGGATCTTAATTTGTTATATGATTGCATATTTACATGTTTCTGTGAATTTTGAGCTGTGTAGAGTTGATTGTAAGAGAAATTTGGGTTTGTATGATAATATGATATATGAGTGATTAGGAATTACTAATTGGGAACTTTTGTGAGTAATAGGATCTATCTGGTATTGCATGTAAGTATACTTTTTGCTATGTTTAAAATTCCCCGTTCGTTGAGCTATGAATATTTATTGAGGTCTCTGTGGTGATTCTTATGCTTTAAAAGTTATTGGACGGACTGGGAAAAATGTTTGAGAGAGAAAGCAAAAGTTCTTCATAGGGGGAATATGTTTTGGAAAGAGTGAGGCCAAGTGTTTGCAACACTCTTAGCTGCGATGAAAATGCTTTGAAGTAGCTTTTCTCTATGAAAACTCAAATTAGATTTGCTGAAATGTGTTCCTGGCTAGACTATAGAGCTTCTTATGGAACACTCCAGAATATAGAATTTAATAAGTAATGCAACATCGTAATTATTTTCAAATACTTGGTTGCTTTGTGTTTGACTTGTCACCCTCCTTAGATTTAAACACATATGAGACCCAGCAAGTTTTTCTGTTGCCTAAATGAAATGCCTCCGTTTAGGTTTGAGTTTTCTGCTGTATAAAATTTAAAATGCTATTTATATATATTTCAGGATACATCCAGAGGAGCTGTCGGAGAAGAGCATGGTCAGTCCAATGTTATGTGTCGGATATGCTTTTCTGGTGAAAATGAAGGAAGCGAGAGAGCAAGAAGGATGCTCCCATGCAAAACCTGTGGCAAAAAGTACCACAGGAACTGCTTGAAAACCTGGGCTCATCACCGAGGTACTACTGGCTCTTAAACTTTTTTAAATTTTTACAGATCTCACATATTAATATACTGGAACTTCTTTGCAGATCTATTTCACTGGAGTTCATGGGCATGTCCCTCATGCCGAATTTGTGAGGTACTGAGAGATTTGTAAATACTCATTCAATCTTCTTGTTTCACCTATCTTATTAAATACTTCATAGTTTTTTTTTATTTAATCGTACCCCAATTTTATTTTGAGCGTTTTCTGTTATTTTCTAAAAGACTAATGTTCAATTCTGCATGCACATCCACTCATGCATTCTTTAGTAATTTTCTGATGTACCTTCCTGTACTTGTACCTCTTTTAACTTCTCAGTTCTGGTGTTTGCTCTCTCAAATTTAAAAGCTTATAAATGAAGCATTCAATTATTAAATGGGAAATAGAAGTCATATTGAACTGGTTCAGTCGAGGGCTAAGCTGTTTGAATCTGTACAAGAGATATACTAACAAGTTAGAGAGAGCAAACAGTAACTAAAACATAGTAGGACATATTGCATGGACATTGATTTAGTGCACGCCATATTATTTGGTTTGGACCACTGGTATTCAGTTTTAAATTGGGACTTTTTAACCAAACAAGTAGGATCTGTTGCATTATTTCTCTAGGTATGCCGAAGAACAGGAGATCCAAACAAACTCATGTTCTGCAAAAGGTGTGATGGTGCTTACCACTGCTACTGCCAACACCCTTCGCACAAGGTGGATGCACTATTATTTCTGATTTCTATACTGGGTTGAAGAAAATGCTAATTTTTGTTGATACATGCTGCAGAATGTTACTAGTGGGGTTTATGTGTGCCCAAAACATACGAAGTGTCACAGCTGTGGATCAAATGTGCCAGGAAATGGTTTAAGTGTGAGGTACTGTTGTTACTATTTTGTACTGTTAACTTTATTCTCTGCATACAGAAGTTAAGATGATTCTTATTTTGATTTATTGATTTAAGTAAACTTTGTATATCTTATGCTTCTTGTTCTGGATCTGATGAGATTTTCCGGCCCCACCCTGGCTTATTGGTGCAATTCCTTTGGCACTCTTTTTAAACATGTATGTTCTGGGTTGAGGGTCGTTGTTCATGTATTATTGTTGTTTCTATTTGTCCCTGATATCCATCCAAATAAACTTTTGACAATGAGTTCTGTTTGTGTAAGATGCTTTTGATGCTATATTCTTCCCTGATGTGCCTTGTTTTCTCTTTGAAGTTGAAGTTATTTTTTTTAGGCCTTGAATTTCTTATTTTTATGACTCAGAGAGTTAACTTAGCTTGATACACTCATTGGTTGCTTGTTTAATTGACAGATGGTTTCTGGGATACACTTGCTGTGATGCATGTGGACGATTATTTGTGAAGGGGAATTATTGCCCGGTCTGCTTGAAGGTATCCATTACTTATCTGGGACTTTTTTTCTGAGATGATGTTGATTTGATGCTTTTTAAGATCTTCATGACATTTGGTTGATCAGTTGAATAATATTATAAGCTACAGCGTAGTCATTTATCATTTAATTTTTATGATGGATCTTTTTATCTAAGCATTTGATTGGAATTTCTTCTGAGTCTATACAATGGTATACACTGTATACATATGCCTTGGGCACATTTCGGTTGTTCATTTTGTAGGTTTATAGAGATTCAGAATCAACACCTATGGTTTGCTGTGATGTTTGTGAGCGCTGGGTGCATTGCCATTGTGATGGAATTAGGTTGGTTATTCTTACACTAACAATTACTCTTTCATTATCCTTCTTTCATTTTGCTGGTCTTGATGAAAATTTTCATCCAAACATTTTGTAATTATTTTAACAGCAATTATAGTTATCCATCGAGCAAAAACAAATGTCATTTTTATTTTTTTGGCTCAAATCTATTTCAGTAGCAAAGGTATGGTTTGCAGGCAAATAAATTCTATATCCTCTTTTGCATGGATGTTAGCAAATGTTTTCCTGGCAAGCTTCCGTTTTTCCATGTTCATTTTAGCATGTCCAGGTCTTTTTCTGCAGTAATGTCTCATTGCTTGTTTCCTAAACGTCTTATTTTCTTGTTTCAGTGATGAAAAATATCAACAGTTTCAGTTAGATGGAAATCTTCAGTACAAATGTGCCACATGTCGTGGAGAGTGCCACCAGGTTTGCTAAACTTAGATACATTCTGATGTTTCCTCTTGCTATAAGTTATCCATCAGGAAATGTAAATAATGAACTTCAATCTGACTATTTCTTTATTTTGAATCTCTTCTGCCAGGTCAAGAATCACGAAGATGCTGCAGTAGAGCTTTGGAAGAGAAAAGACGAAGCTGAACGAGATTTAATTACTAGCTTAAGGGTTGCTGCTGGTTTTCCAGCTCATGAGGAAATGAGTTCTATTTCTCCCTATTCTGATGATGGAGAAAATGGCCTTGAGAAACCAAGGAGTGAATATGGGCGACCTTTAAAGTTATCTTTAAAAGGATTAGTTGATAAGTCACCAAAAAAAACCAAGGACAGTGGAAGAAAATCATTGATCAGAATACCTGCTAAGAAGAAGGAATACCAGGAAATCTCATCCAGTAACGATGAAGCAAATCATAGTGTTCGAGGACATGATTCCAAATTCTTGGCGGCAGACAAGATGGAGTCTTACAAAAATGCAGAACCTGTTTATTCTTCACCACTTACTGGAAGTGTGAGCCATACTGAAGAGATCTTCTCTGTCAAGGAGCCAAATGTATTGAAGCGCGAGTTTGTCAATGAGGTGATGCTGAATGGTGGAGACAAGACTCCCAAAGTTCGTATTAAGAGTAAATCATATGGTGTGGGTAGTGGAGAGGACACCGGTAAGCATGTTAGCAAGTCTAAACCTGTGAAAGAGAAGAAGTTCGTGATCAACTTTGGTGCAAAAAAGATAAATATAACTAAATCTCCAAGTTCTGATACTCCTTCCTATCAAAGAGAACGTGCTGAAGATGCAGACCAAAGGACAAGTACCATGGTGGATAATAGGCATGATGGTTCTGCTAATAGTGGCGATGCTAAAGGTATAAAGAGTTAAATCCCATAATACATGTTAAGTTTCATTATGTTCAGTTTCATAGTTCAAACATTCATTCATTTGTTTGTCTTTGTTGATTTTGATTACTTTGGCCTACGATTGGTGGATGGATTTAATTAATTTTTTCATGTGATAGGTTCCAAGGTTGCTGGAAGAGAAGGGAACATTATAAAGTTGCGAAAGGTAAGGTCAGGAGCTGCAGATTATAACCCCAAACTTGCGAAAGGTGATAGGGTTGAGGGATCAGATGGCATTTCTTCAGAGCAGACACATGTTTCTTCTGGAAAGATCATTGAAGGAGGTAGCGTTGCAAGTGAGCCGGCAGGTGAAATGCCCTCCATGAGAAATAACAAAGTGTATTCAAGGAAGCATTCAGAAAGCAGGTCTGCTGCATCTACTAAAAAAGACCATTCTAGTCAGAAACCGGTCTCAGATTCTTCCTCTAAAGATCAAAAGCCTTTGTTGAAGTTTAAGCTAAAGAAACCTAATCTCGAAAGCCAGATTTCTCCTCAACTTGATGAAGAGAAAAGCTCTGTTAAGGGCCAACGGTCAAAAAGAAAGAGACCGTCGCCGTTTACTGAGAAAACATCTTTAAGTGAAAATGTTGATAGGGCACCATCGGTTGAAGACAATATTATGGATGAGATCATGGATGCTAATTGGATCCTTAAGAAGTTGGGTAAAGATGCAGTTGGAAAGAGAGTTGAAGTGCAGCAGCTATCTGATAAGTCATGGTATGCTTTATTTGTTTTCTCTGCAACTTTGGTTATTAAAAGTTTTCCATTCTCTGCAACTTTACATCATTCCATCTTTCAGAAGATAGAATTTAGTCATATTTCTAAATCACCTTTTGACTAAAATACTAACAAAGTACAATAAGAATTGAACCATGAATGCCTGCATAGTGAGCTGTGAACTCCTAATTTCTTGCATCGTGAGCTGACAACTTATTTTTTTGCATCATAAGCTTTGAACTTTGATATATGTGCATCCTGATCTATGATTTTCATAATTTTTTGCATCTTATCTCTTTAGTTTCCTTTTCTGTCTTGAGTTTTATTTTCTTGCCAACTTAGTTGATTTGGTGTACTTAAAAAGAGTTGACTTGGTGTGAGAACTACATTGCATTCTTTAGAGCATCTCCAACAGCTACTCTATAATGAAGTTTTTCATCATTTTTGAAGTAAATGAGCTACTTTTTGCTCCAACAGACACTCCAAGCCATTCTCTATAATAGAGAAAGTAGGTGGAGAGAGAAACGAAAACTTCATATCTATAGAAAAACCAAAAACTCTAAAGTTATGAAAAAAAACTCTAAACTTTAATGCTTAGCACTCAAACTTCACTCTTCTCTCTTCTCTCTCCTTCATCATTTTCTCTCTCTTAATTAAAAATACAAATAAACATTTTTTTTTTTGATAAAAAAGAATAGATACATAAAATTATAGAGGGAAACTTTAAATTATAGAGAATATTGTTGGAGTTGGAGGCAAATTTATTTAGAGATTCTGGTTTTTGCATCTCTATAATAGAGAAATTTAAGAAAATTGTTGGAGATGCTCTTATATGTTGATTTTCCTTCGTCCAATTTATTGTTTGCAGGCATAAGGGAGTGGTTAGCGACGTTGTTGAAGGCACATCAATGTTATCTGTTACACTAGACGATGGCAAAGTCAAAGCTGTAGAACTTGGAAAGCAAGGGGTTCGCTTTGTGTCCCAAAAGCAGAAGAGGTCACGAACATGAGTGGGGTTGCCATGTTTTTGTGGGTTTTTTCCATTTGGAGGCTGCCTTCCCGAGTCAGGTAGCCAGTTCTCCACGGATGCTGTAGCAACTGCCGTGGCTTGTATGTTGGCTCGTCTGTATCAGGTGTTTTTTGTTATTCTTTGAAGAGTCAATTCCGTCCAACATGGGGTATAGACCACACATGGCAGGCTGCTCTCTAAGGCGCCCTCGTTCTGCACCTGTAATCTTGTATTTTATTACTCTAGACTCAGACATGGGAAGACAGGAATGGATACCCTGGAATTTTTGGGTCCTGTTTTAGATCATGTGGATGCATTACCATCTGTAGAAATAAATAGAATTATTTTTCATCCATAGGATAAGGTAGCCGAAACAGATACATTACTGATTGATGAAAGGGTCTTTATATATAGGACCTATAGCTTATTGGTTTCAGGATAATACCAACTTGAGCTGTTATTTTTGGGATTTTAACGCCTCATGTAACCTTGATCAATGCATTCAAATAAAATTAAAACTCAACCACCTGGGCAAGAGTTTGAGTCTAGTCTCAGTATGTGGTTCTTCACACTAGGATTTGAATTGTACAGATATTAATTGAAGTTAAGTTTTGATCTATCTTAGTAGTTCAGGGGAGGAAGCATTCTAACATGATTTCACACAGATTAATATCCAACTCATTTCCTGCATAAATCAGTATCCAACTCTAGAAAGCTTTTGAGGATATTGTGTTAGCTCGATTCAGAAAACAAAAAGCTCCATAAAAGGTTCTCTTGTGACTTTTTGTATGGCCTATGCATTCATTTTGCTTTTCCAGAGACAAAAGAAGCAATGTAAAGAGGGGCTGAAGTGCAAGAGTAACTGCTGAAGTGGTAAAATTATACAGGTGGAGGCAGCAAGTCGAGTAGAAGCCAAAATCCAACAGTCATTTGATTCCAAGTCGCCTTGGATGGCAAGGAAATGTAAGCCTCCATGGGCCTTCTTTGCTTCTTCCCAAGCTTCGGCTTCCTTAGTTGTCATCTCACTTTTCTTATAGGTGGCGTAAATTCCGATGGATAGAATCAAACAAGCCTGGGCAAAATCTACTTCAATTGAACATACTTCCAACCCATTCATCCAAGCTGCAGAAAGTTTATGAAACTGTGTTAGGTACAACTAAACAGCAGATTCAGGATATAAAGATAGTTCAAAATCAACATGTGTTATGACGCCAAATTCAATTCCAAAATTTCTATGTATGTTCTTAGAAAGAGACGATGGACTAGCTGAGTAACAACGCAAGTGAAGTTTCGGCAGACCGCAGCTAGTCAGAAGCAGTGGTCTAGTTTCAGAGGCTATTTTCGTGTAATACATTTTGCTGTTTTGAATTGAATCATGATCTAAAGATACAATATGATTATGTTTGAGAGAATATGCACCTGCGAGTGGTTTAGCACGTGAAGAAGCAACAGCCAATCCAGGAATCAATGTCTCATCGTCAATTTCAATTCCCAACAAATCCAAATCCAGACTTGCTCCAAACACCATGTTTGAGTCTAAGGAGGAGATTTCCTTTTGAACAGCTGAAGTCATAATTGAACTTTAGCATGAAATTACTGGATGAGGAATCAAAGGAGAATGAGACGTGCAGTTTTTATCAAAGTTTAAAACTCAGCCAGAAAATACCTTACCTGAAAAGGGCAGTTGGACAAAGGCCCATTTCTCCCCGAAAAGATTTTCTGGAAGTTCCATGGGAAATGGGTTATCTAATGCAAGGAGAGGCTTATATCCTTTCTAGAAACCAGGATGCCGTGTGTAGACAGTCTCGTAACATTCTTCCAACCATAGAAGTAGTGACAGACACTGTCAAAAAGCTAAATTTTAATAAACCAAACAGACAAGTTGAAGCAGTTTTTACCATGACACAAAGAAAGCTTCATCTCTATGTTATTGTGCAATGGTTCAAAAACACAAGTAACTTGTGCACCAGATGACTCTGTATAGCTGTAAATTAGAGAAAATTTATACTATTTTGGTTAACAGTATCTGGTTACTGTTAAGCAGATACCACATGTAACTTGTGCACCAGATCACAGTTATAATTTTGGTACTGTGTAAACACATTTATACTACAGGTAAGTTATATGTGTTTTTGAACCAGATCAATGTAGTATTTGGACAACAGTACCATTTGCTCAGGAAAAAGGAGAGAAAATTCTTTAGTACTAATTTGTGTTTCATACTTTCATATCACAAGGTAGTTTAAAATCTCAAGTCACAACTAACTTGAAAAAATGAACCCATTGGTTCTGTTTACTGATGGGAAAGTATAAACATTGATATAAGACATAGTCCCTGGTATTACAATTTCTCCTTCACATTTAAGCTGGAGTGTTTAGCAACACATAAATAAGTACCAAGTACAAATGACTTCTTTCTGGTGACCATATACACAGTAGAAAGTAGAAACAATCCTTAAAATGTACATAGACATAGCTAACTAAATGAATAAAACGTTATGTAATAAGTATACAACTCGGTAATGTGCTAATCCACAGATTAAGTTCATCCAGAACCTTCAATATTGGACCACCAAAGTTTGAAAGATTTAATATACTAAACTAGAATTCTCATATGAGTCATAATTTTACTAATACCAAATCCGGGAGATACCAAAAATCAGTGTAGCACATGTAGTTGAACACTAGCCTCAAATTCGAAAGCAAATAACAAGAAAACATACTTACCCGTTTACTAGGAATAGGTTTTGTACCAAGTTCGGTGCAAGCTTTTGTTATAATTGTCTGCATTTGTGACCTACAATCCATTGAAAAAGCAACATTTTATACAACAATGACATAAACAAACATGTACATGATATATATCATCCTTTTGGAAACCAAATGAGTAAAAATTATACCTGAAGTATCGAATTTTCTCGGGTAGAGGAACACCTAACTCATCACTAATGTTAACAATAGCATCTTTTCAAAGTAATGCTGTTGATGACATTGTTAGGGAAGTACTTGGTATGTTGTATAGAAAGTGACTCATCACAAACCACAAGCTCCCAAACTTTCTTCCCTCGAATATCCAATATGGGCCTCGAGCAGAAGTCGAGCTCCCACTCCGTTATGGTTTCCGGGTCGAGATAGCTCAGCTCGGCTGTCGGGTCATCTTCTTCTAGTACTTGATCGACTACTTGGTCAACCACTGAGGTTTCTTGAACGGAGTTGTTTGGTCGGAAGTAGTGGAGGTTTTTTGGTGGATTTTTTGAAGAAGAGAAAGAAGCAAGTAAGAGTGATGGGTTTGGTGATGAACTTGGAGATGGGTTTGTGGTGGGATTGAATTGTTGGGGTTCTGATTCTGGTGGTGTTGAAACTGAAGCTCGCCATGGAAGGGACAAAGCTAGCTGATAAGAGTTTGCTAAGACAAGTGTTGTTAATTTTAGCCGCCACATATCCGCCACATATCTTTCCTTGTTGATCGTTTTACTCCCTAGTTCCTACACACCCTCAAATGGAGTTTTAGTAATTTTTTTCATTTTACTTTTACTTGCCAACGGTATCAAAAAAAAAAGCTTCACACGTAGTAGTTGAGTTGGTAATATTTGGTAAACATTTAGGTGTAGAACATCACTCTTGGATTTAAAACCCGCCATCTTAATTCACTGTTGGTTATTAGGGGATGAAGCGTTATGAATTTATGATATGATCGCTCAACACAAATTAGTCTAGACCTAAAATGTCTTTTAAGAAATCGTTTCAATCAGAAAATCGATTACATACCCGTTCCACACACTTGTCACCTTCTACCTTCATCGTTGACACTACCTCATCATTTTGTAATTCACTTCGACAACTAGACAATTGATTTTGACAAATGATCCTAATGTTGAAAAATTATAACGGTCGCCAAATTTAATCACATATCCAGAGGATTGTTGAACATCTACCGTTCTATTGAGCTTATAAAATTGTGTAAATTCAAATAAAATGTTGCCAAACCTGCTCAATGTCCTATAACAAATTTTGGTCGAAATTTTCGAACTATCGTAGACTATTTGGACTCACAACCCTAACATTGACATATATTTTTCTCTAAAGTTTAACTTATAATTGTTTGGATCATAAATTAACATTTTAATTGTTTGGTTACAAAAGCCTATAAGCTGATTTTTGCGGCCCATTTAGCAAACCTGGTTTGGGAAAGAAATCAGATTGCTTCGTTGTATCCCTTGCTGAGCAAAAAAGACGTAATCTAGAGAATCCGGTATTTAGAATCCCTTAAGGATTTAAATTTCTTACTCTTTTAAACAAGAGATACATTTGATCGATCACTATAAATAGATGATTCATGACCAAAACAAAATGCACTTCTAAAGTCATACAATTTGCTCTCAGCAAATTCAACTCTCCTCACGAGAGAAAAATGGCAACGGCAAATCTAGAATTCTCACCAGACAGGGTGTGAGCGATTAAAAACTTCTCTCTTGTCAATTAACAGCAGCAAACCATGAGTTTTCTCCAGACAGAGCGTGACAAATTAGGTAGTTTACTCTTGTCAGACGATGACGATCAAATGGGGTTTCACCAGACATGGCGTGAAGTTTTTGGCGGTCAAAGAAGTCACAACCAGTGTTCTTAACACTTGTCAAGAAGATTGCTCTACTTAGTACTGGACAGAATGTATGAAGCATTGATTTTTGTTGTACTGCAGCGAGACATGAACTAAGTCTTAACCAATTAGGCAAAAGTCCTAGGTCACCTAGGCGAAAAGAACTCATCGGGCGAGGTTGGTGATCTCTTCGCTTCTGTAGAAGCAAGTCAAGTGGTGTAACATAAATCAACATTCTGCCTTCGGTAGTGACACGCCAAGCATGCATAAAACATATAGTTTGTGATTACCTGATCAAACCCGGCTGGGAAAATCGAGCCAAATATTTTTGCATGGCTCGCCCAGTGGGACAATACTTTCATGTCTCACACCCGATCAAGGGACTTAATTTTCCTACGTTCGCGGACAGCCTACAATAGAGGCTTGTCTTTGTGCTCGCTCACCTAGAAAAACTTGGGGGACAACAGTATATTATAGTGGCCAACACTCGTGGCAAAAATAATTTTGTACTCGCTGGCAAAAATACCAGTCAGTGGTTGTCAATTTTCCTCGCTGAATAAATATTACATGGACTGTATTAGAGTCTAGTTACATAATACAGTAGGCCCACTACTGGGGCTCAATTAAAGCACCCATATATGACACCTTAGTGGTATCTGCGTGGGTTGTCTACGTCTTTGGAGTGGCTAGCTCAATGAGACTCGCAGTCGTCTTCGCTATCAAGCCCTCAACAGTTATGGGATTTCCCTCGTTGGAAGAGGTTGGAATGGACAAAGCCACTCTTAGACACTTGAAGGTCTGCCCGTTGGAATGTCATCCTCAGGAATGCTGAATATTGTGTCGTCCTCTGGAAATGAGTTAAGGTTTCTTGTTGCTTGAAGGACTAACATTCTTGCTCGCTGCACCGTTTTTACAAGGCCTCTTCAATCACGTCCCTGGTGCCTAATTTCGAGGCTTCAAGGGTAATGTTTGGACCATAAATTAACATTATAATTGTTTAGTTACAAAAGCCCATAGGCTGATTCCTGCGGCCTATTTAGCAAGCCTCACTACCAGAAGGGTCACTATAGCCGATGACGAAAAGTCGTCAGCATGTAAGAGAAAGAAGTGTTCATCACACATCTTCTTCTAGTACTTGATCGACTACTTGGTCAACCACTGAGGTTTCTTGAACGGAGTTGTTTGGTCGGAAGTAGTGGAGGTTTTTTGGTGGATTTTTTGAAGAAGAGAAAGA
This sequence comes from Geum urbanum, assembly GCA_946800695.1. NCBI lineage: Eukaryota > Viridiplantae > Streptophyta > Magnoliopsida > Rosales > Rosaceae > Geum > Geum urbanum. Next base: position 3,138,635 of record OX327014.1, read on the forward strand.
AGCAAGTAAGAGTGATGGGTTTGGTGATGAACTTGGAGATGGGTTTGTGGTGGGATTGAATTGTTGGGGTTCTGATTCTGGTGGTGTTGAAACTGAAGCTCGCCATGGAAGGGACAAAGCTAGCTGATAAGAGTTTGCTAAGACAAGTGTTGTTAATTTTAGCCGCCACATATCCGCCACATATCTTTCCTTGTTGATCGTTTTACTCCCTAGTTCCTACACACCCTCAAATGGAGTTTTAGTAATTTTTTTCATTTTACTTTTACTTGCCAACGGTATCAAAAAAAAAAGCTTCACACGTAGTAGTTGAGTTGGTAATATTTGGTAAACATTTAGGTGTAGAACATCACTCTTGGATTTAAAACCCGCCATCTTAATTCACTGTTGGTTATTAGGGGATGAAGCGTTATGAATTTATGATATGATCGCTCAACACAAATTAGTCTAGACCTAAAATGTCTTTTAAGAAATCGTTTCAATCAGAAAATCGATTACATACCCGTTCCACACACTTGTCACCTTCTACCTTCATCGTTGACACTACCTCATCATTTTGTAATTCACTTCGACAACTAGACAATTGATTTTGACAAATGATCCTAATGTCGAAAAATTATAACGGTCGCCAAATTTAATCACATATCCAGAGGATTGTTGAACATCTACCGTTCTATTGAGCTTATAAAATTGTGTAAATTCAAATAAAATGTTGCCAAACCTGCTCAATGTCCTATAACAAATTTTGGTCGAAATTTTCGAACTATCGTAGACTATTTGGACTCACAACCCTAACATTGACATATATTTTTCTCTAAAGTTTAACTTATAATTGTTTGGATCATAAATTAACATTTTAATTGTTTGGTTACAAAAGCCTATAAGCTGATTTTTGCGGCCCATTTAGCAAACCTGGTTTGGGAAAGAAATCAGATTGCTTCGTTGTATCCCTTGCTGAGCAAAAAAGACGTAATCTAGAGAATCCGGTATTTAGAATCCCTTAAGGATTTAAATTTCTTACTCTTTTAAACAAGAGATACATTTGATCGATCACTATAAATAGATGATTCATGACCAAAACAAAATGCACTTCTAAAGTCATACAATTTGCTCTCAGCAAATTCAACTCTCCTCACGAGAGAAAAATGGCAACGGCAAATCTAGAATTCTCACCAGACAGGGTGTGAGCGATTAAAAACTTCTCTCTTGTCAATTAACAGCAGCAAACCATGAGTTTTCTCCAGACAGAGCGTGACAAATTAGGTAGTTTACTCTTGTCAGACGATGACGATCAAATGGGGTTTCACCAGACATGGCGTGAAGTTTTTGGCGGTCAAAGAAGTCACAACCAGTGTTCTTAACACTTGTCAAGAAGATTGCTCTACTTAGTACTGGACAGAATGTATGAAGCATTGATTTTTGTTGTACTGCAGCGAGACATGAACTAAGTCTTAACCAATTAGGCAAAAGTCCTAGGTCACCTAGGCGAAAAGAACTCATCGGGCGAGGTTGGTGATCTCTTCGCTTCTGTAGAAGCAAGTCAAGTGGTGTAACATAAATCAACATTCTGCCTTCGGTAGTGACACGCCAAGCATGCATAAAACATATAGTTTGTGATTACCTGATCAAACCCGGCTGGGAAAATCGAGCCAAATATTTTTGCATGGCTCGCCCAGTGGGACAATACTTTCATGTCTCACACCCGATCAAGGGACTTAATTTTCCTACGTTCGCGGACAGCCTACAATAGAGGCTTGTCTTTGTGCTCGCTCACCTAGAAAAACTTGGGGGACAACAGTATATTATAGTGGCCAACACTCGTGGCAAAAATAATTTTGTACTCGCTGGCAAAAATACCAGTCAGTGGTTGTCAATTTTCCTCGCTGAATAAATATTACATGGACTGTATTAGAGTCTAGTTACATAATACAGTAGGCCCACTACTGGGGCTCAATTAAAGCACCCATATATGACACCTTAGTGGTATCTGCGTGGGTTGTCTACGTCTTTGGAGTGGCTAGCTCAATGAGACTCGCAGTCGTCTTCGCTATCAAGCCCTCAACAGTTATGGGATTTCCCTCGTTGGAAGAGGTTGGAATGGACAAAGCCACTCTTAGACACTTGAAGGTCTGCCCGTTGGAATGTCATCCTCAGGAATGCTGAATATTGTGTCGTCCTCTGGAAATGAGTTAAGGTTTCTTGTTGCTTGAAGGACTAACATTCTTGCTCGCTGCACCGTTTTTACAAGGCCTCTTCAATCACGTCCCTGGTGCCTAATTTCGAGGCTTCAAGGGTAATGTTTGGACCATAAATTAACATTATAATTGTTTAGTTACAAAAGCCCATAGGCTGATTCCTGCGGCCTATTTAGCAAGCCTCACTACCAGAAGGGTCACTATAGCCGATGACGAAAAGTCGTCAGCATGTAAGAGAAAGAAGTGTTCATCACACATCTTCTTCTAGTACTTGATCGACTACTTGGTCAACCACTGAGGTTTCTTGAACGGAGTTGTTTGGTCGGAAGTAGTGGAGGTTTTTTGGTGGATTTTTTGAAGAAGAGAAAGAAGCAAGTAAGAGTGATGGGTTTGGTGATGAACTTGGAGATGGGTTTGTGGTGGGATTGAATTGTTGGGGTTCTGATTCTGGTGGTGTTGAAACTGAAGCTCGCCATGGAAGGGACAAAGCTAGCTGATAAGAGTTTGCTAAGACAAGTGTTGTTAATTTTAGCCGCCACATATCCGCCACATATCTTTCCTTGTTGATCGTTTTACTCCCTAGTTCCTACACACCCTCAAATGGAGTTTTAGTAATTTTTTTCATTTTACTTTTACTTGCCAACGGTATCAAAAAAAAAAGCTTCACACGTAGTAGTTGAGTTGGTAATATTTGGTAAACATTTAGGTGTAGAACATCACTCTTGGATTTAAAACCCGCCATCTTAATTCACTGTTGGTTATTAGGGGATGAAGCGTTATGAATTTATGATATGATCGCTCAACACAAATTAGTCTAGACCTAAAATGTCTTTTAAGAAATCGTTTCAATCAGAAAATCGATTACATACCCGTTCCACACACTTGTCACCTTCTACCTTCATCGTTGACACTACCTCATCATTTTGTAATTCACTTCGACAACTAGACAATTGATTTTGACAAATGATCCTAATGTCGAAAAATTATAACGGTCGCCAAATTTAATCACATATCCAGAGGATTGTTGAACATCTACCGTTCTATTGAGCTTATAAAATTGTGTAAATTCAAATAAAATGTTGCCAAACCTGCTCAATGTCCTATAACAAATTTTGGTCGAAATTTTCGAACTATCGTAGACTATTTGGACTCACAACCCTAACATTGACATATATTTTTCTCTAAAGTTTAACTTATAATTGTTTGGATCATAAATTAACATTTTAATTGTTTGGTTACAAAAGCCTATAAGCTGATTTTTGCGGCCCATTTAGCAAACCTGGTTTGGGAAAGAAATCAGATTGCTTCGTTGTATCCCTTGCTGAGCAAAAAAGACGTAATCTAGAGAATCCGGTATTTAGAATCCCTTAAGGATTTAAATTTCTTACTCTTTTAAACAAGAGATACATTTGATCGATCACTATAAATAGATGATTCATGACCAAAACAAAATGCACTTCTAAAGTCATACAATTTGCTCTCAGCAAATTCAACTCTCCTCACGAGAGAAAAATGGCAACGGCAAATCTAGAATTCCAAACCTACCTCGATATATACAATATAACTTGAATCACATCACCTACCTCCTTGCACCTCATCTACCCACGTGATTTTGAGCTTGTTAGACATGTGAAACCATCTCTGCAATGTATATATAAATGGTAAAAGTTATATATTTATTCGGATTTGATTAATAAGTGGAAAAGGTACATAATGAATATACAATATAACTCACCGACAGTGCTTTATTCACTTTGTACTTCACGCAGTGCGGCACGAAATTCCAATCATGCCACAGCATTTGGACTCTGTCCCGTATGATGCTTCCCACTTGGTCGGCGTACTTGCATTTAATCTTTCCCTCAATCACCTCGCCTCCGTCCCAGGTCTGAATGACCACTTTCCCACCACCCCTGATTGCATCGTCAAGTAGCTTGCTAGTGACGGGGACTCTAGTTCTTTTTTGTTTGTCTTCAACAATGATTTCGCCTAAGACATAGTAAAAAGATTAAAACATAAGCACCCAATTTAATTTACATATTATTAATAAGTTTGAAATTAAATAACCAAAAATGTTAATTAATATTTACCCGATTCGTCCCTCGATTGTTTCGGAACCCTCGCACTCTAGAGAGGCGTATCGAACGGTACATACACGTATGCTTGTTCCGGGTAGTGAAACCTTGCTGTCACGGAATAGGCATTTCCTCGTCATCGACGACAGGTATGGTAGGTATCTCTAGGGACAAGAAGAGGTAAGACGACAGACATAATCGTCCCGACCGAGGAACTACATGAAGCACCAATCTCAGATGAATGAGAAGCCTGAGCCATAGAGGGAGAAGGCTCCAGTCGGAGAATGTCTGACATACGGACCAAGGATTGAGTCGCACTATCCGTTAAGGGCATGTGGTTGTCGCCTTCGTTCCAGAGCCTTCTTGCACCCTCCGGCGGGCCACTACTTCCCTCTGCTGCGTCGCCCCCTAAAGTAGTTAAAGGTGACAAGAGCTGGCAAGGCCACTATAAGTGTTGCCGATAGTGGCAGACCTGGAACTACAGGCGCTAGTTCCATTTCCACCTTTGGATCTTAACGAATTACCGCGGTTTAACCAATTCATGGTTCCTAATCGATTTAGATAGCATAATCAATTAATCAACAACACAAAATGAATTTCACATACCATAATCAATTTCACAAAATCACAAACCCTAATCACAAACCAAATTCACACCAAATTTAAATACATACACAAATTTCAAACACGTACATATATGAAAGGACCCAACCCCGGTTTAGTTGCCTAAACCGGAATCAAACCCCTTCTGAAAATACGAACCAACAAAAACCGTAGAAATTTCGGCAGAGTTTCGTTACTAACATGAAATTACCATTACCTGCACGCGGAAAATACACTTCATCCTATGCCACAAAAATCAAACCGTGGGCACCAATCCCATCCGGATTTCTCAATATATCAACAGTAATGTAAAATAATAAATATATCTGTACTTTACTAAAATTTGGAGTAAAATCGTATAAAATATACAATAGAATACTCAGAGTGACCTCTAATGTATAATCATATAAGTATACCACAGTAGGTAGAACAATAAACCTACTGGAAGAAACAAGGTAGCTCGAGCACTATGCCTCCAACCACGACGTGCGACACCAGAGTCCAAACTGCAAACTGGGCACGAAAATTGAAAAGCCCAGGGGAAAGACATGAAAACTGTTAGAGTGAGTGGACGAAAATAAATGTCTTTCGTCGAATAATATATATTATAAAAACATATGCGAGTCTAAATGCATAAAAATCATATGGTACACGAGGAAGACTCTAACTCCTCACGCGTACAGAGCATGCATCATAAATATCGCGGAATCTCTCATGGACTACCACGCGATAGCACAGCCTGAATCACGGGATCCCAGACCCACACGTGATTCCTAGCCAGAAAGGCCTCGGGTCAGGATATCTGTCCCCCCCCCCCCCCCCCCCCCCCCCCGGAGCGTACTCGGGGATCAGCCGAGAAGCCAATGTGTATCGATACAACCCTGATAACTGAGACTGTACTCTGTGTAAACCAAATCATAAATCTTTTCCATGCACATGCACATGCATAAAACATAATATATATGTATGTATAATCGTATACGTATATTCGTATATGCATAATCGTAAAACACATGCTCGTAAAATCATGATCAAACTGCATGCTCAAGTTCGTAAATCATATAGGAAAGACTCGCAATCAATCCGTGAAAAGAAATTGTCCACTCATAGACTAGCGTAACGAAGTTCGCGTTAACCCGTGATCCGGCGGAAAATCCCTCACCAAACAAACGATCACGAACCCCTGAATAATCATAAAATCCATTCCTCAAAGTCATAACTCGACAATTCAAATCAAATCACGAGAAACAACCGTTCTCGGAAACACATAATTCAATTACGACGAACTGTCGAAAATCCGATAATAACACCTCAATACCTCGCTACAATTTCGGACGCTCAACTCGAAAAACGAACCTCCCCACTGCGATCAGGGCGCGATTTCAAGTGAAATGACATACAACTTGTCGAAAACCCCTAAAAGTCAAAGTTGATCACCGTTGACCGCCGTTGACCACCGCCGGTGGCGCAACCCAATCTGAAAAATTCTCGGCGGAGCAACCACTATTCCACTCCAAATCACCCACTGAGCAACTTTCACAACTGCATAGAAGGCCAATTCTCACTCTAACCATGTCAATTTCATGTAAAACCGAATTCCAATCAAGATTTCAATTCCAAAATTCTCCATGTACAAGATGAATTGGAACACCAAACTTACATGGTAGCTTCATGGTGATGAGGGCTACAAAACCCAGTCTTTTTTGCAGCTCTAATCGGCCGGAATCATTGAACCCGAATTCACCAATTTCCTTCCATTTTCTTGCCGGAATTTCTCCCTCCTCCGGCGTCCCACGTCGTGAGAAGAGGCCGGAGTCGAGACCGGGAGGCCAAAGCGAAGAGAAAGGGACCAATCCCGTGGCCTAAGGTGGCTGGACGGCGTGCCACCGCCGTGGACTGCCGATCGCCGTCGCGTTTCTCTCCCACAGCTGAGTTGACCAAGTCAACTCCCATAAAGTCAAGTCTGACTTTCCTGAAATAGAAGCCCACTTTTATACTTTCCTAATTTGGAAACTCCAACAATCACACTTTTCGACAAACTTCAAATACCCGTAACTTTCTCGTCGTAAATCTGTTTCCAATAATTCTCGCGGCAACAAACTCAACTCGACGTATTCTTTAATTATCACCTGAAGTCAAACGCTTCGACAAATTGGATAAAAAAATCAACGGTTCAAACCAAACACATACTTTAACCGACTAAATAATCAACAATCGTAAATATTCACAACTTAATCATCGTAACTTGGAATAATGCTCCGGAAGTTCCCACGAGCTCAAAATTAAATTCTCTACATCTTCCGTGAAGAATCCGATATCAAATTCTTGTCCAATAATTTAGTCATTAAGAGAGCCACTAATTTAACCTGATTATATCAAAACTTCAAATATTCATAATTTATTCCTCGGTTGTCCAAATAACGATCCGGAACCGCCCACGAACTCGAAGTCACATGTACAACGACTCCCAAGAAGAGACTCAGCTCCAATTCTCGGCCAATGATTTAGTCATTATCAAACCTGGCGAGTAAATCCATTATCGGAAATCTACTATGATACGCTAACTCGCGAATTAAGCTAATTTCACTACTGATTCTGTTCTGGGTCGTCACAATATACAAAATTCAAAAGCATCAAACTAACACACAGCCCTTCCATTACCAACATATTAATATGAAATTACCCATATTCATAACCATAACCAAATTTCAACAACCATAACCATAACCAAATCCAAATTTCAACAACCATAACCTATTCAAAGTAGCTTAACATCAACAAAATTCCCAAAAACCAGGACAACCACGTACATTCAGTACCAAATTTCATAATCACAACACCAAATAGTAGCTTAAACATCAACAAAACATCACAGACATCATCACATCATCTAATTCACAACTTAAAAATAGCTAAAACATTCACAATAGCTAAAACAATACCCATCAACATTCACAACAACCATCATCAGAGAGAGAGAGAGAGAGAGAGAGAGAGAGAGAGAGAGAGAGAGAGAGAGAGAGAGAGAGAGAGAGAGAGAGAGAGAGACAGAGAGAGAGAGAGAGGATCTCGACTGGGCGAGCGACGAACAGCAGGCGGCGGCAGGCCAACAACGGGCTAGGCGAACGACGGGCTACGTAGAGAAATTTGATTTTTTAGGGTTTTGGTGTTTTAGTTTAGGCTGAGCGGCGCAGACTGGGCAACTCAGGGCATATAAAGTTGATACATATAGCTGACGACATTCATGTAAAATGTCGTCGGCTATAGTTAGTATAGCAGACGACATGAGTCTATGTCATTGGCTATAGTGTTAATTTTTTTACAAAGTAGGCTCATGTGGAATTACGTTTCTCACAAATACCTGTTTAACTAATTAAAAAACATAGTCTGAATCATCGCTATATATAGAAGTGTGAAAGTACTTAAAAAAATTAGGCTCATGACCAACAAACATACACGTTTATACTCAACTACATTTTTAACTAAGACTTATAATCAGAATCATCGCTTGAGTCTGACTCGGTGTCCGAGTTAATTTCTGGTAAGATGTACCGTTCCTCGTCACCGAAATCTTCATTGTCTTCATTTGGATTAACATGAATAAGTTCTGCTCGAGGAATTCGAACTACATTACCCGATCTCATATTATTAAGGCAAATTATAGAGGATTCAGGAATACCAATTCCGTTCGGCTCTTGGTATGCAGTAACTTCATTATCTGCGGTCTCACCAAGTGTAGCAGCAATGTATATGTTTCTAGGAACAACATGGTTAACTACTTTCCACGCGCCTTTGTGCACAAGATCATCAAGATAAAACACTTGTTTTAGCGATGTGGCAAAAATAAAAGGGTCATCTTCAAACCAGCTTGTAGCAGTATTCACTGAAAATATTCTGTACTGATCGGTCCTTGTGTTCTCAGGATTAGTATCAAACCATCTACACTTAAACAAGTGCAGTGTCATGTCTTCCCCATAAATTAGGTCAACCACTGAATGGAGAATACTGTAATACACTACCACATATTGACTCATTGCCGGCGACTTAAATGTTTTTTTAACATTACCAACGATTTTTTAACATTGCCGGCGACTTAAGTTAAGTCGCCGGTAATGTCTTTTTTTTTTTTTGACATTGCCGGCGACATAAATGTATGTCGCCGGCAATGTCTCGATGGTAATGTAAAAAAAAAAAAAAAGACATTGCCGGCGACTTCATTTATGTCGTCGGCAATGTCTTTTTTTTTTTTTTTAACATTACCGGCGACATAAATGTATGTCGCCGGCAATGTCATTACCATCGAGACATTACCGGCGACATACATTTATGTCGCCGGTAATGTCAAAAAAAAAAAAATACATTAAGTCGCCGGCAATGTTAAAAAATCGTTGGTAATGTTAAAAAACATTGCCGGCGACATAAAAGTCGCCGGCAATGTCTCAATTTGTTGTAGTGATAGTCAATGCCATTCTGCCCACCATTCACCATTATCCCAGAATTCTGTATTCTCCATCTGTCGTCTCTATGTTTACATATAAATTGCATGACATTGACCTTACACATCGAATAAACTCTTGAAGTTATCAGCTTCATAGCCAATAGCCTCAATTCGTATGACCAGTGTGGGTCACGATCATCTTATACATGGTTCATCTGAAAAATTATATGTGTACAACCATTAACTTTAAACATGAACATTGATATTAAATTATATATATATATATATATATATACGTATCCAGTTGCCAAAATAGTTTGCAAATGTCTTGTTGTGGTACTCAAGATCACCGAAAATAGTAAGGCAATAAAGATGGATGTTTTTCCAGTATTAAATATCTGGACAGTTAATCAATACCCACTAGTGGCCAATGATTAGCTCTTATGGTTCCAACTTGTACGAGTTTGGCAACTTTCCATATACTTCAACATCATTGGAGATGATAGAAAGGTTGAACTGTAGTTCATCTACCGGCATATGTTGTCGAGGGTCCTCAAGATCACCGACAATAGTAGGGAAATAAAGATGGATGTCTTTCTAGTATTAAATATTTGGACAGTTAATCAATACCCACTAGTGGCCAATAACTAACTCTTATGGTTCCAACTTGTACGAGTTTGGCAACTTTCCATATACTTCAACATCATTGGAGATGATAGAAAGGTTGAACTGTGGTTCATCTACTGGCATATGTTGTCGGCTATAGTTAAAAAATGTCGTCGATGTTTGTCAAAACTATAGCCGACGACCCATCCCGTCACAAACACCAATGACTTTTTGTCGGTCGTCGGCTATAGTATTATACCCGGCGGTCGAAAACTATAGCCAACAAACCTTTTTTGTCGTCGGGTGTCGAGTATACTATAGTATACCCGACGACATCAAAAGTCGTCAGCCTATTTTTCGTCATTTCGTCGGCTATAATATTTATTCTGGTAGTGCCTAGTTTGGGAAGAAAATCGAATTGTTGAGCAAGGAAGACTTAATCTAGAGAATTCGGTATTCAGAATCCTTCAAGAATTTAGATATTTTACTCTTTTAAGCAAGAGATACACTTGAGCGATCACTATAAATAGAGGATTCATGACTAGATCAAAATGCACTTCTACTCTCATACAATTTGCTCTCACCAAATTCAACTCTTCTCAAGAGAGAAAAATGGTAGCGACAAATTTGGAATTCTCACCAGATAGCGCGGATAATGCTCTCTTATCAATCGACAACGGAAAACTACGAGTTTTCACCAAACATAGCGTGACTAATTCGATGGTTTACTCTTGTCAGATGACGGTGATCAAAGGAAGATTCACCAGATAGGGTGTGAAGGTTCCGACGGTTTACAAAGTCACCAATAACAGTGTTCTCAACACTCGCCAAGAAGATTGCTCTGCTTTGTACCAGATGGGGTATATGGAGTATCAATTTTTGTGGCTCTGCAGCGAGACACGAAACCTAAGTCCTAAAACACTTAGGCAAAAAGCACTCATCGAGCGAGGTTGGTGCTCTCCTCGCTCCAATCACTTGTGAAGAAGCAAGATCAACAACGCTAAGCACATTAACATTCTACCTTCGGCAGTGGCACACCAAGCACACAACATAAAATGGACAGTTTGTGATTACCTAATCACGGTTACCTAGACCTGCTGGGAAAATCAAGGCAAATAGTAATAACCCACCTGATATATAAATAATCATAAAAAAATCTCGATTTTGTTGTAGAAGAATAATAGATAGACTGAAAACTGTAACTCTTTCATTGATACAATGCCTTATATATAGCCCGATACAATTTGTTACAATAAATGTCCAGTATAACAGGGATTCTCTGTATCTCTATGTATACTAAATCGTATCTAATTAGGACAAGACACACACCGGAAGTTACGGAGAATAAATATCCTCAAACACTCCCCCTTGTGTCGATGGCCTAAGGAATGATGCATGACATGTTGCCTCACTAAAAACATCGCCAAACAAACAAAAATCTCATGGGTAAAACAAAAGTTTGGTCTAAGGGGAAAAGAGTACAACGCATCAACTATAAACGTTAGTAAATGTGACGTAGACTCCCCATGGTGTCTACAGAAATGTAACTCCCCCTGACAGTAAACTTAGTCATGGAGTTCAAATAACCTATGTATACCAATGTGTCTCACATGTTTTACGAATGTAGATTTAGGAAGTGACTTGGTAAACAAGTCTGCAGCATTATCCGCCGAACCCACCTATTTCACATGGATATTCAACAACTATTGCTGTTACTAATTGAAGAAGGATTTTGGTGATATATGCTTTGTATTATCACGCTTTATGTAACCCAACTTCATCTGTTCAATGCATATCGCATTATCCTCGAAGATGAAAGATGGAGATATCGTAGTAAATGGTAATCTACTAGATCTTTGAATATGATGAATGAATGACCTAAACCAGACACATTCTCTAACCCTTTCATGCAAAACAATGATTTCTGAATGATTCGAGGAAGTAGCAATAAGGGTTTTCTTAGTTGATCTCCAAGAAATTGCCGTGTTTCCTCCCATAGTGAAAACATAATCAGTCTATGAAGACCTTTGTGTAGGTCAGAGAGGTACCCAGCATCAGCAAATCTAACCAACACATTAACTGGTGTTTCTGAATAGGGGACTGCAGTAAAACTACTCACAGTAGGGGAGAAGTTCGACGAGTTGAATTCCTCACTCTTCAGGTCGAACGAATGGTTCTGTTCAATCTAGGGTACTAGTTTCAATGAGTCGAAACTATTCCTCGATGGGTCGAAGGACGCCCTCGGGTTATCACAGTTCACTCTTTGGGTCGAAAGACCTACTCGACTGGTCGAAGGTGTTAGAACTTGTATGTTGTGACTCAACAATCCCTTTTCCAGGATTTTTCAATTTCTCTATGTACTTTTTGTAAGGGAAGAATAAACCCAAGTCAATGGAACCCTTCAAGCATCTGAATATTTGTTTTACTCCATTCCAATGACATTGCGTAGGTGCTAAGCTAAATCTAGCCAATAAGTTCACTGAGAAGGCAATATTTGGATGTGTGCACTGAGCTAGATACAACAAAGCTCCAATAGCACTAAGATATGGAATTTTAGCTCCCAAGACTTGATCATCGTCATCTAACGGATGAAATTGATCTTTCTTAGGGTCCAGACTGCGAACAACCATTGGTGCCCTAACATGGTGTGCTGTGTCCATATTAAATCACCTGAGCATCTTTTGGATATAAGCAGGCTGGTGAATAAGGATTCCACGAACTCGATGTTTCAGCTCTAATTCGAGACAAAATCGAGTCCTACTAAGGTCTTTCATCTCAAATTCAGATTTCAAGTAGCCAACCGTCTCATTGATCTCGTTAAGAGTCCCGATGATGTTCATATCATCTACATAGATAGCTACTATAGCAAATTCTAAACTTGTTCTTTTAATGAACACACAAAGGCATAAGTCATCATTCTTGTATCCCTTCCCAATTCAAGTTGTCACTAAGACATGTATACCACATCCTACCGGATTGTTTCAATTCATATAGTGAACGTCTCAATCTAATTACATGAGCTTAGAATTTCGAAATTTGGGTATAGCAATGTCATCCGACATTCTCATGTATATCTTTGAATAAAGATCCCCATAGAGATATGCAGTAACCACATCTATGAGCTGCATATTTAATTTCTTGGACACTACCAAACTTATTAGGTAGCGGAATGTGATGATGTCCATGACCGGAGAATATGTCTTCTCATAATCAATCCCAGGGCTCTAAGAGAAACCCTGCGTCACTACTCTAGCTTTATAGCGCAAGACCTCTGAAAGGACCCAACCTTAGATTAACTAGTAATCTATGATCATGCCCTAACGACAAGACCTCAATTACGAATTTCTGTAAAATTTTTGACATAATTTTCTCTATGAAGCAGACTACCAGAAACTTGCAAGAAATTCACACTTCAGATTTCCCATAAACAATACTGTGGACCACCAATGTCCATTCAGATTTCTCAATAAAGTGCGAAAAAAAATTAATTAAAATGCTGGAATAATAATACAGAAACTAAAAATTCATAAACTAGAAGTACTGACAATTTACTACCAACGCAGAAAAATATTTACAACACTAGTGTTCAGAGCGACTTTTAGAAGCAGAATAAACAAATGAAAATATACTGCTAATGGACGAAACCTACAGGAAGGTATGATGACCCGGTGGACTCAAAACCTCTGGAGATCCAAAATCTACCTCAGGAGAAGCACTGCAATCAGGGCACGGAAAACTGAAAGGCCCAGGGAAAGGCAGATAAAAACATAAGAGAAAACATTAGCGTGAGTGGACAAAAATAATATAATAATCTGCGTAAATCGCTAAACTGTAATTTCATGTTTTTCCGTTATTTTTTTGGGAAATAATGCGAGTTCTAAACTGAATAATTGAAATATAAATGGAGGTGCTCTCCCAGACTACCTAACCTGAGGCGTTAAACTGAAATGAAAAATATGCAAATATTTGATGGGATCGTCCCCAGGCCACCTAACCCTGAGTCAATCTGGGTTAGACGAGGCCACCTAACCTCCCCTAACTGGCTATCCAGTGATCAGCCGAATAGCTACAGCATTGATGCAAACTAAACAAACCATCACAAAGAAAGCCTCCGAATAAACGCTATAAAAATATACCGTAAAGCGTACTGCGTAAAAATAATGAACTCGTAATCAACTGTGAAAATAAAGGTCCACTTACCGTACTATGCCAGGATATTCATAAAGCCGTAACCCGCTAATGAGCAAAATAATCATCAGACACGGCCCGCTAACTCGAAATCCTGAAAATACGATGATAATTAATATTTACTCGTCGATTTCCATAATGAATAGCTAAGCTCGTAATCCTACGAGCAATAATGTTGAGAATCACACATTCTCGAAATACGTATTTTCCGACTTAACCAAATTCTGAATTCAGTTCCTTGCATTCCTTCACTATAACTAAATTTTAGAGTCGCAACATAAATCTCAAATATCAAACGACTCGAATTTAAATCGATAGTCAAATCGTCCGATAAAAGTATCGTAAAATCAATTAATTGTTACTCGATTAAATACATGTTTAAATTAATCAAATCCAGATTCAAACAAGAACCTCACCATTGTGTTCTTCATGAAATTACGAGTGGAATAACATTAAATTTTTTCGAAAATTCCACTTCGCTGCAGCTACACCGCGCACGGCGGTGTGTGGGGCCACATACCACTGTCGGCGGCGGCCGAAATCCCACCGACACAAAATCGAGCAACTTTCATACCAAAATGTTCATCTCAACAAGCCCAACAATATTAATGAAGGACATGATATCCAATTCTAACTGGAAAACATCCAATTTGCCGGAAAGCCGAAAAACCCAACCGAAATTCAAGTCATCAGATCGCCGACCATCCACGGCAAGGGCCGAGATGTGTCCCACTCAACTCGTCTCCACCTAGGCTTCAAAACCCCTCTGGGTCTAACGTCCAACACCGTTGTGAGCAGCGCCATCGTTACTGTGAAAATTCACCCGAATTCTGTCGGTTTCTCTGCCTGAATTCGTCGACCTCCGGCCACCAAAGCTAGAGATGTTTCCACCAAACAATAGAAGAAGTCGAGCCTAAAAATTTCCGACCAGTTTCACGGCCAAAGGTGGCCGAATACCACCACGTCGTCATCGTCGTCCACGGTGGCTAAACCGGGTCGGTAAGCCCGATCAACGCGAGTCAACCTGGGTTTCCAAAAATGGAAACTTTTGACTTTCCCAAAAATAGAAACTCGTATTTATACCTATGATTTTGTCACTAAACATTTTCCGATATTTTCGTAAAATTTTCGCTGACCATAACTTCTTTGTCGTAACTCCGATTTCAACATTTGACGTGTCTACGAACTCGTATTGCCAAACTTTACAACTTTATCCAAAGAATTTTCTCGAAAGACATAATTGATAAATTCTCGATAAATCGCCAGCAAAAGTTACCAACAGTAAAAACTAATTACCTTTGACGATTAACGTAATTAATTAGCAATAACCGCATCAATTCCAATTATCGCGTAATATTGTTCCGAGTCGTAACAATCTCATTCTTCTCCTTACACTTATGAACAAAGACCCATTTATGTCTTACTGGCTTAACATTCGGTGGGCATTACTGTGACGACCCGAACCAGAATCAGTTGTGTATTCGGCACGATTCTTGAGATTGGTCATAGTCGTAGTTTTACGCTATATATGTGGTTTGTCGATTCTATTCGCGACTATGTTTTCGGTCAAGAATTTGAGTTGGGTGTCTCCACGGAAGTTGTAGAATACGTGATTTCGAGCTCGTGGGCGGTTCCAGAATATTTTTCCGATAACCGAGGAATATGTTGTGATTATTCGAAGTTTTAGTTTTCGACGAGTTTATCCGATTGTTTCGAGCTTATCCGAATCATTTCGAATATTCATTTCGGATCGTCGATTGACCCGAGGCGCGAGTATAAATATCGGAAATAGTCGTAAAATCGTCGAAAAACACTATTTGGCGTTGACTATAGTTGACTTTCCTAAAATGGCAGTTTGACCCGTTGACCCGAAGTGGAACCTTTCCGTTTTGGTGCTTACCGTCCGACGTCCATTTTCCGGCCACCTCCGGTCAAGAGGAAGGTATGGTTAGTTTCTCCTTTCGATTTCGAATTGGTCTGTACTTGAAATTATGAAAATTAATGAGGTTTTGGGTGAGTTCGAATCGGGCCGAGTTTAGGAGATTCGCCGGTGATGGTTACGGTGGTTCCGGCAAGATTTGAAGGTGGGGTTGATGGGGTTTTTTCTCCTCACACTTAGGTGATGCTTCCCCTGTCATTAATTTGGGATGAGATTAGGTTTTTGTGGCAACCCGATTGGGTCACCGGAAAATTGGATTCCGAACTGTTCGAGGTGAATTGACCTAGTTCTGGTAAGATTTGGCCTTTGTGTCAGTTGAAGAAGTTGTTGGGCTTGAGATGAACATTATTTCTGAAGAGTCTCGCCGTGAAATTCCACCGTTGACGGCGCGCCGCCGCCGCCGGCGGCGGTCAACGGTGGAGCTTCGGCGAGGAGTTAACTTTTTGGTTTTCGACTTTCTTAATGTCATTTTTCTCGTAATCGCACCCTGATTATCGTCCAGAGGTTTTCGGATTGATTTGGGTAGCCGAATTTCAGTCGAGGGTTTCGAGTGGAGATTTCGGGGATTCCGTTAATCGTATTGTACTGCATTGCATGTTTCCGGGAACGGTTGGTTTCCGTAGTTAAGTACAGAGTTGTGAGTTATGTTTTGATCAGTTGTGTTTTATGAATATTCAGGAGATCGAGATTGAGATCGTGATCGTGCTTCAGGCGAGGGATCTTCCGCTGGACCACGAGATTAGCGCGAGTGCGCTCTTGCTGATCTGTGAGTTGACAAGTTTCTATTTTCACTGTTGATTTGCGAGTTCGCGAATTTAATGATTTTTCGTATTTACTTTATACGATATTGTGATATGTGTTATTTTCGGAGGTATTGTTTTATATTTATTGGTGATGGCATTACTGCATCGATGCTTCGACTACTCGATTGATCACCGGTAGTCCACCAGAGTTGAGAGATTCCTCTGGGCAGGGTTGAGAGGTCCCCTGTGTGCCGCCAGGGTTGAGAGGTCCCCTGGCCTATCACCGTTGGGTTTGAACGATTCACCTGACGTCGGGCTTGAGAGGTCGCCCGACAACCTCCAAATGTTTATGTGCTCCGAACTCGCACTATTTTTACTTCGATTATGTATATAACTGGTGAAAGGCATATGTTTATTTTCGTCCACTCACTCTAACGTTTTATTTGCCTTTCCCCTGGGCTTTTCGGTTTCTGTGCCCAGTTTGCAGTTCGGATTCAGGTGTTTCACGTCGCGGTTGGAGGCTAATGATCTGAGCTACCTGTGTTTTCCAGTAGGTTCTTGTTTCGCCTGCTGATGTGTATATTGTATATATTTACTCTAGATGTCGCTCTGATACATTCTGATACATGTTTATACGGATTTTTCTCGGATATATATACATAGTACAATATGTTTACTGTTTATTGTTTATATTATGATGTTGAGAAATCCGGATGGGATTGGTGCCCACGGTTTGGCTTTTGTGGCATAGGGCGAAGTGTTATTTTTAGGGTGCAGGTTTATGCAATTCCACGTTAGTAACGAAACTCCGCCAAAATTTCGAAAAGTTTTTGTTAGTTCGTGTTTTCAGAAGGGGTTCGATTCCGGTTTAGGTGACCGAATCGGGGTTGGGTCCTTTCAATAACACTACCGGATAAAAAGCCTACATTTTATTCAGAGAGTCTAGTTCGGCCTGGATTGCTACCTTCTAATTCGACCAATCTTCTCTTCGTTGGCAATCCTCCACAGAGCGAGGTTCCACTTCATCGTCATCTATAATCATCTGAGTGATGGATTAAGAAAATGCATCATTAACTAACATGGAAGATCTATCCATAAGAACGCGTGTATTATTTGTTCTAAGCGAGATTTCTTTGTTCTTTGACATCACAAGAGGTTCTGAGGCGTCCCCTAGATATACCAATTGTGAGTCAAGGATATAACTGTAGTCAAAGGCAATCTCATAAGAAGGATACACAATGTTGATGATGAATGGATCATTTTGTGCCTTCATGGCCTGTGTTTTAACCGGCGGCTCATCAGTGGATTTTCTTGGTCTCCCTCTTTTCCTGGTGGGAGCCAAGGCCGATGCAACACCTTCCATATTGACAGGAAGAACATTTCCTTGCATAGTGTTGGTTCTAACCAATCCCTTTTTCAGGATTTCCAACCTTGCAGGAATGTTTGCAGCAAGTATATCTGATCTCGTCACTTTAGTGATATTAGCAAAGGAGTCAAGCATAGAGTCTACTACTTTCTGAAGATCAAGTATTATTTACACTTCAATCTCACTCTAAAATATGTGGGGATCATGATGAGACATAGTGGGATTAGACCATGTCAATTTCTGACGTTGAACCAAAATAGATACATTCCTTCCTCCCCTTAAAGTCGGGAAGTATGTCTCATCGAAATGACAATCTGCAAATCTTGCAGTGAAGAGATCTCATGTCGAAGGTTCATGATAGCGAACTATCGTTGAAGATTCATAGCCAACATAAATGCCTAATCTTTGTTGAGGACCCGTTTTAGTGCGCTATGGAGGCACAATAGGCACATATACCGCACAACCAAAAAAGTGTAGATATGAAATGTCAGGCTCATATCCAGTTACTAACTGGTGTGCACTGAATGGTTGGCGTCCTATGGGTCGAAAATGAAGAAGCATAGCTACGTGTAACACTGCATAACCCCACACAGATACCAGTAAGTTTGTATGAATTACCAATGCACGAGACACAAGCTGTAATTGCTTGATATTAGCCTCTACTAAATCATTCTGAGAATGAACACGGGGAATAAGATCTTCAACTTCAATCCCAACAGACATGCAGTAATCATCAAAATATTTTGATGTAAACTTTCCCACGTTGTCCAGTCTAATAGACCTGATTGGATGATCCAGGTGGTGAGCTTGAAGCTTAATAATTTATTCCAGGAGTTTTGCAAACGCAACATTCCTTGTGGATAGCAAAACAACGTGTAACCATCGTGTTGATGCATTTACCAAAACCATAAAATATTTAAATGGTCTGTATTCCAGTTTGATAGGTTCACAAATATCACCTTGAACCCTTTATAAGAATGGAATATTGTTAGTGTTGTCAACAGCAAAAGAAGGACGTGCCTGTAACTTTGATGGTGAACAAGCTTTGCAAAACGAGCGATGTGCACAAGAGATTACAATATATAAATCTTATGAGATAATGCACAACGCCACAACAGTACTTTGCCAAAATTGTGCTACACTCGTCATAGAGACCGAGCCAGGATAAAGAGGACTAGTCTCATCCGCCACATCTAAACCGATGGATTTAGGTCTTCCCATATGCTTCTTTGCTATGAAGAATGGATGACCATGAGTGTTTTTCAATATTTTCTGAAAGGACCCAACCCTGATTTAGCTCCCTAAACCGGAATCAAACCCTTTCGAAAACACGAACCAACAAAAACTGTAGAAATTTCGGCAGAGTTTCGTTACTAACGTGAAATTACCATTACCTGCACGCGGAAAATATACTTCATCCTATGCCACAAAAATCAAACCGTGGGCACCAATCCCATCCGGATTTCTCAATATATCAACAATAATGTAAAGTAGTAAATATAACTGTACTTTACTGAAATCCGGAGTAAAATCGTATAATATATACAACAGAATACTCAGAGCGACCTCTAATGTATAATCATATACGTATACCACAGTAGGTAGAACAATAAACCTACTGGAAGAAACAAGGTAGCTCAAGCACTATGCCTCCGACCACGACGTACGACACCAGAATTCAAACTGCAAACTGGGCACGGAAACCGAAAAGCCCAGGGGAAAGACATGAAAACTGTTAGAGTGAGTGGACGAAAATAAATGTCTTTCACCACATAATATATATGTTATAAAAACATATGCGAGTCGAATGCATAAAAATCAAATGGTACACGATGGAGACTCTAACTCCTCACGCGTCCGAGTACACGAGGGAGACTCTAACTCCTCACGCATACAGAGCATGCATAAAAATCTCACGGGGCCACTCGTGGACACATCCGTGCTAGTACAGTCAGAATCACGGAGTCCCAGACTTCCACGCAATTCTAGCCAGAAAGGCCTCAGGTCAGAGGTCTGCCTCCCCCCGGTAAAAGCCTCGGGTCAGGAGTCACAGCCTTCCCCGGTAAACATCCTCGGAGATCAGCCGGGATGCGGGTGTATCGATACAACATATATAACGATTGTACTCTGTGTAAACCAAATCATAAATAGTTCAATGCAAATGCATGAAACAACATATAAGTGTATGTATACTCGTATACGCATATCCGTATATGTATAATCGTAAAACACATGCTCATGTAATCCGAAATCTCATATGCATGCTCAAGTTCGTAAAACGTATATAAAGACTCGCAAACAATCCGTGAAAAGAAATGTCCACTCACAGACTAACGTAACGCAGTTCGCGTTAACCCGTGATCCGACGGAAAGTCCCTTGCCAAACAAACGATCACGAACCCCTGAATAATCACAAAATCCATTTCTCAAAATCGTAACTCGACAATTCAAATCAAATCACGAGAAACCACCGTTCTCGGAAACACGTAATTCAATGTCGACGAATCGTCGAAAATCTGATATTTACACCTCAATACTTCGCTGTACTTTCGGATGCTCAAATCGAGGAACGAACCTCCCCACTGCGATCAGGGCGCGATTTCGAGTGAAATGACATGCAACTTGTCGAAAACTCCAAAAAGTCAAAGTTGACCGTTGACCGCCGGCGGCGGCGGCACCACCACCAACTTGAAATTTTCTCGGCGGAACAACCCCTATTCCACTCAAAATCATCCACTGAGCAACTTTCTCAACTGCCTCAAAGACCAATTCTCACTCTAACTAGGTCAATTTCGTGATAAACCGAATTGTTCCCAAAATTTCAAATCCAAAATTCTCTAAGCACAAATCGAATTAGAGCTCCATACTTACATGGTTAGAATCATGGAGTTGAGGGCTTCAAAACTCAGTCCTTGGTTTGGCTCGAATCGGCCGGAATTCAAGAACCCGAAATCACCCAAAAATCCCAAAATTTTGGCCGGAATTTCTCTCTCCACCGTCCACCTCGCCGTGAATGGTGGCCGGGATTGAGATGAGTGAAGCTAGGCGAGTCGAACGGGACCGGTGCCGCACCGTGGGGTGGCCGGAAGCTCCACGCCGCCGTGGAGGCCGTGGCTTCCCGTCGTGAAGCTTATCTCCATCGAGTTGACTCAGTCAACTCGGTCAACAACATAAATGCCAAATGTTGACTTGCCCAAAATAGCAACCTTCTATTTATAGGCTTTCCCAAAATGGAAACCACATAATTCACTTTTCGGCAAACTTCAAATACCCGTAACTTTCTCGTCGTAATTCCGATTCCGATAATTCTCGCGGCAACAAACTCGACTCGACATGTTCTTCAATTATCACCCAAAGTCAAACACATCGACCAAACTGATAAAAAGTCAACTGTTCAAACCAACACATATTTAAACCGACTAAATAATCAACAATCGGAAATATTCATAACTTAATCTTCGTACCTCGGAATAATACTCCGGAAGTTCCCACGAGCTCGAAATTAAATTCTCAACAACTTCCGTGAAGAAGTCAAAACCAAATTCTCGTCCGGTAATTAAGTCGCTAACAAATCCGACATATAAAACCGATTATATCAAAACTTCAAATATTCATAACTTATTCCTCGGTCATCCAAATAACGATCCGGAACCGCCCACGAACTCGAAATCACATGTACAACGACTTTCGAGAAGAGACCCAGCTCCAATTCTCGGCCAATAATTTAGTCGTTAACAAGTCTGGCGATTCGAACAACTGTCGGCAATCTGCGACTACACGTAAGCTCGTAGATTAAGCTGATTTCTCATACTGTTTCTGTTCTGGGTCGTCACATTTTGATCATCATGTCACAATTTGGATGTCCCAGCAAAAAATGCCAAAACTTGTATGATTCCGAGTCACATGAAGTCGTGTGAGTCAATGGCATTAGATTCAATAATCCAAACATCCAAACCGTAGTTAGATATAGAGCACTACGAATAGCAAGAAACTTCTCTAGAATGCGCTTGCGGCCACATTCAACAGAGGTAATACACAATAATTCTTCTTCATTCTCACAATATGTTTCCAGGTGGTAACCGTTGGCATGAATATCCTTGAAACTTAACAAGGTTTGATTGGCCTTTGGCGTGTATAAGGCATCAGTGATAAATAATCTTGTACCATGAGGCAGCAGAAATTTTGCTGAACCACACCCTCAAATAATCGGTGTTGCACCTATCATGGTAGTCATTGAGGATTTGTATGATAAAAGATCCACAAACAGTTGCTTATTTCACAGAATGGTATGGATAGTACCACTATCTGTAAGACACTCAATCTCGCCTTGAAACATCTACAAAAACAATGTAAATAAATGAGTCTTTGAACTAAAGATTAGGCAGACACTTTAAGTAAACACTTAAAGATTTGAATAAGGATGTGACCCTTGTTGAGTGCTGTATGGCATAACATAAACCGATGTAGAACCACATCTGGTGCAAAATTCCAGGATTTCAAAAAAATTATGATCCTTTTCCAAGGTAAACTAATGTAAGATGCATCAAAAACACCATAAAACCGGATATACCTTTCAACGGGTCGAGTAAGTCTCTCGATGGGTCGAAGAAACTCAAAATAAAATTTGATTTTCTAATACCAAATCTTGACTGGTCGATGTAAATTTTTGACGGGTTGAAAAACTGTGCAGAAGCAATCCTTCGACGGGTCGAAGGAAACCTAAAACCGATATCAATTTTTCGATATCTGTACTCGACGAGTAGAATGCTATTCTCGACTGGTTGAATGTGGACATGAACGGAGACAGAAGCAATCAATCGACGGGTTGAAGAATTTCTGCGATCAAAACATCTTCTTTTTCGTGTCTCCTTTGTACTGTATCATTGTGTTATTTGGCCATATAAATTTGTAAACATCGAACCATACACTAAATGAGTAGTGGAATAACATTCTCAATACTTTCATATACTGAAAAAATAGATAAAATTCCATTATTTACCAACTAAAAAAAATTACATCATAGATGTTCTTATCCAAAATCAAGTAAAAACCAAGACAATAGTCTAAAAAAATGGCAAAAACACCAGCCAAAAACAAACCAAAAACTTGAATCTATTACAAAGATAACCGCCTTTTACATAGACTATTCAAAATTCGGAGTAACTATGGTCGTCTCCTTGTCCGCTGCAATCATGAGATTGGTATCAGCATCCATCTCAAAATCTCCAGCAAAGTTGGACTCTTGAGCCAAGTATTGCTTGTGCCTCTTGTAGATGTTCTGAATCTTTGCTAGCACGATATTGCTTGTGCATTTGCTTTGTTGAACTACACCGATAGTAGGTGAATTTTCCAAAATTAGAATTCCTTTGCCCATCATTAACCGAACTAGATTGGTTCTTGTTGGGGTTGGCGTTTTGATCTCTATGCCAAGTCAGATTTTGGCTGCGCCCTCGGCCACACCCACACCCTCCTTTCCCATCCCATGGAGCTTGTCCGCCATGATTGTAAGGTTCTGAATAACCGTTCTTTTTGTCTTTATGGACCTTTCCTCCAGTTTGGTAACTCTCAGGCTTTTTGGTACCAGCCATTCTTGAGTTATTATTGAGGATAATCTCATGATGCCTTTCTTTTTTAGCTAGGCTATTGATGAAATCACTGAAGGTAAGGATCCTCCCCTGTTCGTACTCGATCTAGTAATGATGAGCAAGAGTGCTGATAGATATTGGGAAGGTATTCAATGATTTTTCAATCATATATTTTTCGAACTTGTCCACCCCATAGAAGCTCAAATCAGACTACAGATCCAAAGCTTCTTGATTATAATCTTGGATCTTTGGAAAATTCATAAGCCTAAGGGCTTCCCATCTAGCAGTCCACTCAGAAAGTTGTGCATTATACACATTGTCGAAGTGTTGCTTCAAAGCATCCCACAAATCAAGGGGATCTGTTTTCTTTATGTACTGCTTCTTGAGACTTGAATAAATATGACACCTCAAAAACATGAAGGCTTAAGCTTTTGATTCGGCTGTTGGTGGAATAACGTTTGGCCTAATGGGTTGAATGGTGCTGCCGAGTCTGTTATCGATGAATGTGTTAACTACATCAGAGATTCAACGATGGTATTCCTTTCCTTAAATATCAAGGATGTCGAACTCTGGTCTGACTGGCTCATTCGAACTCATCTACAAAATATAAAGAGATTTTATTACTATCGTTAAAAAAAACCATGATCACTAATATCAAGTTTTAATGAATAAGAACATGATCCATGATGTATGGTCACAAAATCAATCATCAATAAAAGGTGACTCAAAAATCACACCCAGAAACTGTGATGAACCATCACCTTGAATCAATTTCCCTTTTTTTTCTTTTATTTTCTAAACTGTGACTCATCCAGGACTGTCACTCATACTCTATGGATATAAGTCCATAAGAACTAGGGTATAGATATTCAATAATCACAAACAATATCACAATATCCTAGATCTAGGGTTTTGCAAGAAGTAAGTTTTATTCCTAAATCTAAAGATTGATGGTTTAGTAAATTTACCTCGATTGGTGTTATGCTCTGTATGATCGGTACAAAGGTTGGACGATGTTGAGGAGGAGCTCGTCTGTAGCGGTTCTTTGGAAATTGAGAAATCTTGTCGAATTTTGGAGATTCGATGGAGCGTGTGCTTCACAAGGAGGATCGTCGGAGGATAAGCCAAATTTTGTTAAGATTGGCGGTGGAAGCTAGGGCTGCCAGCGGTGAAGAATTTTAGGGTTAGTTTTTTTCTCTCTCTGTGGTGATAGTTGGCTATTAACTAAAAGTGTGCATGATAACGTGTTGTACATGAATAATAGATATACTGAAAACTGTAAATCTTTCATTGATATAATGTTTTATATATAGGTTGATATAATTTTTTACAATAAATATCTCGATATAACAGAAAATCTCTTTATCTCTATTTATACTAAATCGTATCTACTTAAAATAAGACACAAAAAAAATTATGGAGAATAAATCTTCTTTAACATATTTATGTTATTGGTAAATCGATTTCGTAAAAAACAGATTTCAAAAATCAGAAATCCCAAAGTGCTAATCATCTTATTGGGTTGTTAAACCGATCGATTGGGCCTATTATTATCGTGCTAGCACGAGTGCAAGGCAAGGCAAAGGTTTGAGTTCGTATGGCCCATTGTCGTCTCCACCAATCTCTATTAATTATGCAAATATTGCTTAAGGTTAAATTTTTAAAATGCTCAAATTTGTCCTCCATCGTACATACTCGCAATGTTAGAATCTGAAAAATAAAAGGGCTAAAAAGTAAAAACAATAGAGGAGCGGTTTGTCGCTGCAGTTTATCCCGTATTCACTGTGGTCGCTCTCAGATTGGAAATTCTCTATTCCTCTCAATCCTGACAAAAGTGATAAGATTTGGTTATAGATGGTTTTGTTGATGGTGTAGGAGAGAGAGAAACAATATGAGAGTGGAATTAGAGATGAGTTGGGGTTGGGTGGTTATGGGTTATCGAGGTAGCGGGGGCAAATTCGAGTTGTGGCATACTTGGTCAGCCGACCACATACGAGGAGATTTAGTGAGACCAACCAACGCACCACCGACCCCTAACTAACGAAGGTCATTGGCAGCCATTGATGACAAATGAAGCAATATAGAAGAGAGACGATGAATAGAGACCTATTCGAAGAAAATTAGCAACAAATGAGAGGTTTTAACTTTTACTGTTTTACATGGTTCTAAGTGGTTTATTTCTCCTCCATTAAATAATTCTATCTTCTTCTTTCTTCACCCCTTTCATTATTCGTTCTATTTTACCTGTTTTCAATTTATGAGTTTATTTGTTATTCATTTTGTCTATCATATTTACACACCCTCAATAAACACTCACATTTCGTACGCGTGAGCACAACGCTCTTCTGCACGCGCATATGCGCGTGCAGGAAGGCTAGTCTATTCTAATTCTAAATCTGAGTCTCCAATTCTAAATCTGATTCTTATTTTTCATTCATATTAATTTTTTATTTTTATTTTAGAAAGAAAAAAAAAGGAAGCTTGCAACTTGCTCATGTTCCTTACCCACCTCCTCACAAATCTCTCCTCTTTTCCTCCAAAGCCGCCGCCGCAACCCATCATCGACGGAGCTCCGCCGTTGTCATGGTTTCGTCTCGCAACTACAGCCACTCTCAGTACCTTCCTCCTTGGTTCAGGTAACTCTCAAACCGTCTCTCCAATTTTGTGCATAGGTTTTCTCTGCTCAAATTCTAAATCTGTGTGTTTTTGAACTAATTGAGTAAAGTTGATGATGATTGATGGCTTTCAGTGTGGCTCCGATGATGGAGTGGACCGATGTTCACTACAGAACTCTCGCGCGGCTCATCTCCAAACACGCTTGGCTCTACACTGAAATGCTCGCCGCCGAAACCATTGTCTATCAGAAGGACAATCTCGTAAACACTCTCTCTCTCTCATATGATATTCACAGGAGGACTGGTTTTGTGTTCTTCTTGTGTGTATTATTCATCATTATTATAATAGATGTATTGTGTTTTCGGGGAGTTGAAATGATTCGAGTCGAGTTTGATTGGTTAATGTTGTAATTGCTCAGGATAGATTCTTGTATTTTCCGCCCGAACAGCATCCTATTGTTCTACAAATTGGCGGGAGTAATTTAGAAAACCTTGCCAAAGCTACTCAACTAGCTAACTTGTACAAATACGACGAGATCAATTTCAAGCGAGTGTCTTTTGCTACTAATCATTTAGTGTTTTATATCTTACAAGTTACAAATATGAATTAATCTTATTTTCTTTTTGTTGAATTAGTTGTGGATGTCCCAGTCCAAGAGTAGCTGGACATGGGTGTTTCGGAGCTAGTCTTATGCTCAATCCAAAGGTTTGATAAAGTTTCTTATTGAAGTGTGAAGTGCGAAAAGGACATCCTACTTTTTTGTTTTCTTTGTAATGTGCTCTGATAAAGATTTTTGGTCTTTTCACAAAGAAAGTTTGTTGCCGAGGCTATGTCAGTGATTGCTGCCAACACATATGTCCCCGTCAGTGTTAAGTGTCGGATTGGTGTTGATGATCATGATTCATATAATGAGCTCTGTAAGTTCCATTATTCCCAATTCTTTGTCTAAATGGAGACTCGATATAATTAGTAAGGCACTATTTTCCTCTGGTATATTACTCGTAGGTCTCATCATTCGGCCCTTCGGCCTCGAGCCTCATTCTAGTTCACCCAGCCTTTAGGGCCGAAGGCCAGCGCTGCCTTAATCGAGGCTGGGCCGGCCTAGCCTCTTTTGAAATAGGGTAAGGTCTGAGCTATACATTTGAAGCCCAGCTTAGCCTCTCGACCCTGCCCATTTGAGCCTCTTCGGCCTACTCCAACCTCGGCCTCATAAGGCTCGTTAAGTCCAGTCTCTTTTCAAATAAAGAAATTAATTAATATATAAATATTTTTATATCACTTTAAAGGTCTAGAGGTCAAGCCTAATCTGGTCCATTTTGGACATTTTTATTAGAAAACATAATAAAATTTATTATTATTATCATGTTTTTTGGTATTACTTTCATTTTTTCGCCTTATTTACCTCGATATTCTCTCTGCATAAAAATATTTATTTAAAGTAAATATCATACATCAATAATAACAATACATTGAACTTTTTATATATTAATTTTTCTCAATTTAAGGCCCATCTTGGCTCGGCCCGGCTTCTTTAGCCTCATTAGCCTAACTTTAATGGGCGGGTTAAGGCTTCTAAATTGTGGCCTCGGCCCAGCCCAGTCTCGTTATGTTTGACTGTTGACCAAGCCCAGTCCTAAGCCTTAAATTTAGGGCCAAGGCCGGCCAACCCAGTCCATGATGAACCCTAATTACTCGTTGTAGTTACAGCAAACAACAAGAACTAACACACAACATAATAAAACACTCATTGCAGTAGTTCAAAACTTTATTTGGTTAGACTTTAGATATTCTTGAACTCTGATTAAACGGAAATTATAGCTTCATGGTCAAAGTTAACAGAGGCTGCATGTTGCAATTTTTTCTTCTCCACATTCTTTGTATACTTAAAAAAAATAAGCATATTGTTGATAAACATAGAATATCTCTTTACGGCTAAGCCTTTGCACTCATACATATGAAAATCTCACACATATTTAAACCAAAAGAGGTGGGTATGGCCTCCAGTACCACCAGCTGATTTGTACCACTGCTACTTTTCTGAATTTGAAAAGACTTCCCTATGTTTACTTTGTCGCTGACTTTGGTTGTGTCTTTTCACTGACTTGCTGGAGTTTCATCCTCACTATTGTCCCACCCTCATCTTCTTTCCAGGTGATTTTATTTACAAAGTTGCTTCTCAGTCACCAACTAGGCACTTCATTATACATTCTCGGAAGGCGCTATTGAATGGAATCAGCCCAGCTGAAAATCGAAGTATTCCACCTCTTAAGTATGTGCTGTGTAATTATATAATTCTGAATTTACATGTGAGTCAACTGTGTTCGGCTTTATTATATTGTTCATGGTATGACCAATTTAATGCCAAGTACTATAAGAAATCCCATCTATCTAAAAACTGCTTCAATAAAAAAGAATCCATAAGTCACCGTTTGCGTCTACTTTGTTTGCAGATATGAGTACTTTTACGGCCTCGTGCGTGACTTTCCCGACATAAGATTTACAATAAATGGAGGCATAAACACAATTAATGAGGTAAACCGTGTCAAAATCACTGCTAGATTTATACATATATCCATATAATCTGATGTGGATATATTGTCTTTCATATTTCCTATCCCAGGAGTTCAATAGTAAATAAGTCAGTTGGAAATTGGATCGTTATCCCTGCTATGTTTTCTTATTGTTGAGACAGGTTATGGAAAACGTGCATATAATGAGCCTTTTAAAAAATAGTTTGCTATTGACAGCATGTGCTAGTGTAAAGTTACTACATGTCATGATCATTATTTCTAAAATCATCAAAGATTATATACTAGTGATATAACAAATTGCAATTAATTCTATATTCATGTCATATGCAGGGAAGTGAACAGAATTTTTGTATTGATTCTACTCACCCTCTTCTTATATCCTTTGCTTTTCTCTCAAAATTTTAGGTCAACGCAGCTAGGAAGGCAGGTGCACATGGGGTAATGGTTGGTCGTGCTGCATTTAATAAGTATGTGATATCATGTTTAAGTTTCTTTACTTTTTTCAGTGTACATATTGTTTGCACTAGTATGTTTAGCTGTGTCTTGGCCTTCTAATCTCTGTTAGTTCGGGCTCACTTGTAATAGTCTTTTGATTATGTTTAAAGAAGTATTTCTATTTTCTGTTTATAAGCATATTAGAACCTAATGAACTTGGTGCTGCAAACTAGGGAATATGGAGATTAATCATCTTGTATAACTTGAAAGGATGATATCACATTTGCTATTTGGAGCATGGAGTGTCTGTAGTTGGGGAGGATGAAACCTCTTTTCTTGAGATCTCCTGCTCTGACAGTCCTATTCGAATTGCAAAACTATCTTCTTTCAAACAAGTCAAGCTCATATATTATTTACTTGTAAGTTGTGCACAACCTTGGGACCCTTGAACTGAATTTGTGTACTGGGTTAATCACTTAATCGTGAAAAAAACTGGGAAATTAAAGATAGACCGAATGGAGATCAACTTATATCTAGGCTACAATCAGTTGCAGCATATTGAATTTCCCCAATAGTTGATGAGTTGCAGAATTTTAATTGTAATGCAGTGCAGAATGAATATTGGACTGACAGTCATTGTACATTTTGAACAGCCCATGGAATACTTTGGGACATGTTGATACTGCTATTTATGGTGCACCAAGCAGCGGTGTAACAAGGCGTCAGGTTCAGTTGCAAACTCTGCTACAAAGTGGTTGGTTCTTCGATTTCTGTGGAAATATAATTTTACAGCTCCCTTCATTTTTTCCCTTTTAGATACTTAAGGAGTTTGAAGCTTATGGAGAGTCTGTTTTGTGGAAATATGGACAAAAGCCAAATGTTCGAGATGTGGCAAAGGTTAGTGTTAGCTCAGTTTCTCCTTCCAACATATTTTTCATATTTACTGAACTGCAATTCACATCTTGTCATCTCGAGCTAGTCAATCAGGTTTCCTCGGTTTACCATGTCACATTGCAATATGAGGATATCACCCTAATCTTTGAAGATTGCATTATGTTTGGTCTTAAAAATATGGGGGTATTTATATGTTAACAGATGTTGCTTATTTTACATGGGTTTGTTTTACTTTTGCGTATGATAATAGCCATACTATGCCGTAAATGCTATTGGTAGTATCATGACTTGATCCAACTGCCGGGTTGAAATATTTAGATGTCTACCACTGGGGTTGTGATTGCACTTTGGTCAACCGTGAAATAGTACCAAACTGTAATGCAATATGGGCTCTGTGTGAAATGTCATAGTAATCAGGATCTTATCTTCAGAGTTCTCCTACGTATGTGATTGCCTTACCTTTTTTTTCATTTTTGCTGCAGCCTTTGCTTAGTCTATGCTCAACCTGGGAATAGTCTATGGAAACGCAAAGCTGATGCTGCTTTCATGCATTGCAAGGTACACCATTTTAGCTCTGAATGGCCAAACCTTACATGCATTGCATTGGTGAAGTTTTTAATAAGTTATGAAAGAATCTACAACCTAGAAATAATGTCTATTGAGGAATTTTTGAGGACTAGTATTAATCTCTAATTGTTATTCTAATGGCTTTGAACCTTCCAGACTATGAAATCATTTTTTGAGGAAGCACTTGTGGCAATTCCCGACTTTGTCTTGGATGCACCTGTTAAAGAGCCAGCATCTCTTACTGAAGATCCATTTGCCAACATACATAGTTTGTTGCCTCCACCATACGAATCACAGGAACAAGAAGAGCAAGAGTTGCAATATGCGTAGTCCATCAAAGCCTCTTTCTTTCTGTATTCTGTAATCAGTCTTTTAATACCATTTTCGAATGTAACCTATTGATGGATCCCATGTAACAAAATGAACTCAAATGTGTTGATCCAGTCTTTTTTTGTAAGGCAGTTTTAGACTTGTAGTCCATCTTGAAAACATGGTGACTAACAATTGTCAAATACATTTATACAGCAAAGAGCTTCTGATACTCAAATACTTTTGGTATGTTAGAGGTAAAAATGAATAGTAGGTTATAGGTAAAAATGAGTAGTTAACTTTTGAATCTCATCACTTGGCCTATGATTTCAATCTGGAATCAAGCTATTTACGATTTTGACACTGAAACAAAAGAAAAATGAATTATACTAGCTCCCAGCGAGGATCGAACTCGCGACCTTTCGCTTACGAAGCGAACGCACTACCACTATGCTATGGAAGCCAGTTGTTCTTTTTCTTTACGATTTAATAGTAAATATAATTTTGTAATCCTGAGGCCAGGACTGGTTCTTCACTTTCACTTTGTGATCAACAGCAGTTCGCCATGGAAACTCACAACGAAGACCTCACCATCATCTCTCCGTCAAGAAATTGGTCCATCGCCGCCGCCGCGGGCTCTCTCGCAAGCCACGTCACCGATGCGAATTACTTGCTTTGTTGAAATTTGATATATAAATCTCAGTTATATGATAATTTATTTTCCGAGCTTTGTCTTTGTGGCTGTCTGTGATTCCAGGAACAATTAGGTTATGGTTATTTCAGAAAAATAAAAATAAAAAAAAGGAACAGAGAGCCTGATTACTTCAGTGACGGTATACATGTTTATGTAAGCATGCAAGTTTAAATAAGAAGAGAATCAAATACTATTGTAATCATAGAGTTGTATTCTGACTTTGTAAAATAGCTCTGAATATGTGGACTTATTTTGTTAAATATGGTTCTCCTCCGATCGGAGAAGAGTTTATTATGTACTACATACTACAAGCAATTTTAATTTATCACTTTCCAATGCCTGATTCGATGAGTAGATGCTTGTTTTCTGCGGATAACCATGAACAGACGAGAAAATCCAATCCAGTATGCTATATTACTTTTACACTGCTTTTTTGGTGTGTTACTGTCTTTGCTTTGCCATAATATTTTTGCATATAAGACTTTCTGGACATGATAATCCTACCAAACACATCTATGTCCCTGTGTCAGTAAAAGTGTAATTTTTAAAAGTAGAAGAGTATCCGTACTTTCTTATTCTTTGTACAAATGACCAATGATTTCTTGCAATGCAGTTAATTTCACACAAATGCATGAGGTCCAGCAGGTTCATGTTCGCAGTACTGCTCGAGTCTATGAGATATACTGTGCATCTGATTTGCAGAGTGACAACCAATATCTGTGTACTGTCCGCTGTGGAATTGCTGCAGGAGATGAAGAAGTGCTTCTCACAGCTGATAATGAAGAAGCTGTTTCTGCAACTTCAAATGGGTCTCCCAAGGATCTATCTGAAGAAAACTTAAGAAATGACAATAGCTTGAGCACTAGTGAAGATGACTGGGTTGAAGTGAAAGTCCCAGATGGTCACGCGCTTGATAAAAACATCAGCTCCTTGTCTTCAAAGTCTGGTTCTAAACAGGTATGTTGCTTTGCACTTTCCTTTCATTAAGTTTTTATTTATTTAAATTAAATATAGTGATCATCGGTCATTTACCCACTTTAGTGGAGAAATCCATCATCCGTTTATTTTTCGAAGGAAGCAACCAAGAGTGTGCATTGTTTTATTGCTGTTGAGAAATTCCTGACTGCCTGAATTTTAAGAGCAAACTCCAGCAGATCCCCTAAACATCTATTTATTCAATATTATTGGTGTTTTAACAAAATTTAGACTCCAGCAGCTCCCCTATCACATTCCCTATAATAGGAAATCCCTAAATAATGCAATTTCATCCCTTATTCTTATACCAAAAACAAAGAATATAAGTAATCATAATAGCTAACATTATAATAAATTGTTTCCTTTTATGTTACAAATGCATTTAATTTCTAAATATACTTAATAAATTATATTGATCAACCAATCAAAACTTAACATTTATTCAAATATAACTAAATTTTAAGGTTTTGTTGTTGGAGCAAAAGTACAAAAACTTGTAACTAAAATAACTTTACGGTATACTTTTACACAAAATAAGAAAAAATTGAGTAATACTGCTGGAGATGCTCTAAGTCTTTCTTATTTAGTGAGACCATCTCTTGCGCTTCGGAGCAGATTGATATCAGCATGCATGGCTCTTGACTTGTTCAGTCAATTTCTACGCCACATTGCCAACATTAAAATATAACTTTGGCTGTTTCCCGTCACTTGTAGTTTTTTTTGTATCTTGCTTACAGACAACGGAAGATGGGAGAAGCTTTTATATAATGGTTGGGTCATGAGGGAGTTATAAATATGTGCAGCAATATATTGATATTAAACTTTGCCGATCACTGTACAATTTTCCAGGCTTTTTATGAATCTACAGCACAGATGAGTGATTTAAGTCCTTGTAAATCCTTGACTCTTGGTCTACTGTCGCTTGAGAAGAAAGATTGTGTTTATGTTGATGAGATTTATGAATTTGCTGATCCTGCTGATTCAACGGGTTTGGAAAACCAAGCGAGTACATCCGAAAACTCTGCTGGAAGTTCTCTCATGGCCATGTTTATGCCTACTCTTGTGCAATTATCTAAAACAAAGGGTATTAATCAAACAAAAGACTCTGAAATATTCGGGTCAGAAGCATCTCTTTCTACTGGTGTTGCTAGTAAGATTGAA
This sequence comes from Geum urbanum, assembly GCA_946800695.1. Lineage (NCBI taxonomy): Eukaryota > Viridiplantae > Streptophyta > Magnoliopsida > Rosales > Rosaceae > Geum > Geum urbanum. The sequence goes on from OX327014.1 coordinate 3,172,552, forward strand.
ACAGATACTAAACCCAGCATACCTGCTCGTCGAGAAGTACAGTTTCAGGGGTGAATAGTGATACTGTTGGCAGCACCCAATTACAGATCCCTCTGCAGGTTCCTGTTACAGAAAGAAAATCTGATTCCGCATATCATCATGAAAAATCTTTGGATCTTCATTTCTCTCGAATCGGCAGATGAGATGATCTACTGTTGGGGTTTGAAGAAAAAATGGTGAAGCCCATTAGCAGCATTGAGGCAAGACTTGAGAGGGTTGAGCAGCAACTTGAAGTACTCAGCAAACAATCACAGAATTCTGGGTTATCAACTTGCTCAAGATTCTGTGCTCCTTCATTCTCATGCATTGAGTCTGATTCCAACTCTTTGTACAACAGTGTTGCGAGGCAGTTATGTTAGGTCCTCATGACATGTCTGATTCAGTTAATTCCACTAAGTTGGTTCCTGGTCTAGTAGTAACTGCTCCTGAATTCTCAAGTGAGGATGAGGAGGAAGAAGATCATTCATCAGGTGTAGTGATAAATACTTGAGAGAATACGCCAAGGCCTGCTTTGACAATTGAGCTGGATTCATGTCTCTGACTTCTTCTCAGCCTCGGAAGTATACTCAAGCTCCCGATTTCTTAAATGAAGAAGACGAGGTGGTTCACCGCGCGTTGCGCGGTTATACGATAAAATGTTGATTTAAGCAGTTTAGTTAAAAATGTTAAGACAATATGAAAAGTTATTAGATCATATGAACGTATTATTTGCACTGTGTGATTGAACATTAAGAACAACATGAAAAGTTATTTAAGTTTAATTTCGAAAAGAATCATTTAATATTATTCAATTACTTTTGCATCATGACATAATCCTAACAGATGGTCTCAATGATTGATTTTGCCTAATATAAGTTTTGTAATCTAATCTCAACCTTTTAGAATAGAAAAGAGAGTAGCAAGATAGAAACAGGAATACCAAACTACTTGCTCATAAAGTTAACTGAACCTAAAAAGTGTTTCATATATATTACAGACATTATAGTGATAGTAGAAGCCTGATAACATTCCTGAAAGACAAAAATTACGTATATATCACAGACATTACAGCGGTAATATAATTCGAATAGTATTCTTAAAAAGCATAAATTAGCCGACACTACCACAATAAAAACTATAACCGACGAAATTGGTAAAACTATAACCGACGAGATAAAAATCTCGTCGGTTATAGTGGAAAAAAATATTTTTTTTTTTATTTTTTTTAAAAAAAATAAAAAATCTCGTCGGTTATAGTACTATAACCGACGATAATGGCTAAAAATCTCGTCGGTTATACTATTACCGACCCCCTTTAACCAACGGACTATAACCGACGATCTAAAAATCTCGTCGGTTATAGTCCGTTGGTTAAAGGGGGTCGGTAATAGTATAACCGACGAGATTTTTAGCCATTATCGTCGGTTATAGTACTATAACCGACGAGATTTTTTATTTTTTTTAAAAAAAATAAAAAAAAAAATATTTTTTTCCACTATAACCGACGAGATTTTTATCTCGTCGGTTATAGTTTTTATTGTGGTAGTGCGATGATCTAGCACACATAGAAGTTTCAAAACATAGACAACAGATTACGATCATTACATGCATTGAGTAGTGGTCTTGATCAACTAAAAGGCAACTTCTTTTGACATTGACAGTGAGTCCTGTATATGAGAGAAATAGTTATTCTGAAGAAAGAGAGATATCGTTAGGTTAAATGAAAAGCCTATTAATGACTTACCCTATGCTTGTATCCATATTTACTGATTAAAATGAGAGATTGGTTGATGGTATAGACAAATTTACCAATTGTTATGCATAACAATTATCTTACAAAGCTAGAGTGAATATTTATCATATTCTCTACAAATTAATCTATCATTGAAGGTATTCGCAGGATATTGTCATACACCATGGATACATTAAAATGAAAATTTACATATATAAGAGCACCAAAGTTGAACATGATTTTGTGTATATTATGCATCGTTGTTGTTTGATTCCATTTCATAAACCTTTGAGTTAGTCACAATTTTTAATTCTAATTTTCTGCACACACTCCCTCTCGTAATGTTTTTACAAAATATTTTGAGATCAGTAAAAAATTTGGATTCTTATATCAATTTGAATTATCTTTCAGTCATCTTTATAAGTATATATGCATAATTTTAATATTATTTTGAACATGAACTGAATTAACTTTCAGTCAATCATCTTTATAAGGATATAGGCATAATTTTAATATTATTTTGAACATGGGCAATAGATCTCCGATTATGGAGAACTACGTATACATAGAGTAGAGAGGGACTCCTAACTTTATAATGTAGCTAGCTAGCCAAAGATGTTTACTCTATGTTTCAAACTCTCTTTCCTTCCCCTCACATTTCTGATTACTTATTCAAATACCATAAGGTTCATGTATACTTATGGCATGTATACTTTCCTCAGTATTTATAAACAGGAAAAGGAATAGTGATTCACGTGTAGTGTACAGTAAGATTCATGCTTGTTATATAGGAAATGATAGTGAAAATAGATTTGAAATCCACGAAATTTTATGACAAAAGAATAATTAGAAGGTTCAAAGACATCCGAAATAATACTTGTATGCTACATAACAGAAGAAATCAAAACACTAAGATCATAACAACATTTCAATTATAATTAACATGGAATTCTAAAAACACCAATGACCAAAAAGAATTCTCCAAAGTTTATTGAAAGCAAGGAGGTCAAACAGTATTAGAAAAACCGAAAACGACATGCTCTTGAAAGCTTGGATGCTTGCTGTATTGAAGATTTTAATTGGGATGATCTACTTGAGCACGACGTGGTCAATCATTTGCTGAGGAATGAGAGAGAGAGAGAGGAGAGGAACCGAGTTTTACCGAGAGAATCTCGCACATGCCGCATTATCTAAGCTCCCAATTGATAATGTATCTACCTCTATGGAACAAAAGAATAAGAAGAAACTTTTTTCTCTTCAAGCATGAAATCTAACAAAAAATAATAAGAAACTTTTCTCTCTTCAAACATGAAATCCAACAAACAGTGATGTACCAAAGTTGCATCCAACATACATAGATTCTTTATAGAGCCAAAACTACACTACAAATTCATTAAAAAATCCCTCAAGAAGAACACATAAGTATCAAAAATATTGACTTCGTTATATATAGAAGAGCATGCGAAATTCCATAGAACTTTACAAATCAACAGCCTAAGGTTCAATATGACAATTGCACACATCAGCACCCACAACACTTTTTTGGTTTGTTAAATTTGTATATTTTATACACCAACACAACTGAATCAGTATGTATGTGACCTGAAATAGAGTTCAATAGTGAAGATAAGAGTAAGAAATGTACCTTCTCCATCCTGGTTTTGATTTCAGACTTCCTGGACTTGTTGTAAATGCGCATTTTCTCTGCAGAATCAGGCTTCTTGGTCGGAGCAGCATCACAAACCACAGAGCAACGAACTGTCCTCTGATTTAGGCTGAAAGACAAATACCCTGACAACACAAACACCCACAATTTAGATTCCAATATGAATCAAACAACTTGAGAAATTGGTCAGAAACAAAAGAAAAGACCAAAATTGAACTCCACTTCCTGAAGAAAAGATAGTTTGCATATGGAAAACTAAGCAAACTAACGAAATATACACTATCTCTATTAAAATATATTTATTGTTATTAAGGAAATATACACTATGGCTTGATCAATCTGTTGTTCACTGCAAACATAATAATCATAAAATATTAAGGAAATAAACACCATAATCCTAGAACACGCTCACTCAACAACTACTGGACCCATTTCACAAAACATAACAAAACAATATGAAAGCTTTCCTGATTATAATGTGTGAATCCAATCTTGCACACTAAAAATTTCATTACTAAAGTGCCCAAACTCTCAATTCTCAATGCCTAAATATAACATCAAATGAAAACCTTTCTAAACCATTACTGAGTTTTTCTATATATATAAAGCCATATGTTTTTTTAAAGTTGTATCACTTGTATGCAGGCAGTAAAATCTTGATCATACCACTGAAAAATAAAGCTATCTCTTTACTTATCTGCAGGTTCTACAAAAGCACATACATACAGTAATGCCCGGGCAACTATGAAATTTTAATTGATCGGTGCTATACAATAGTTTTCATACGTGTTTCAAACAAACACTCTCAAACAAAGGAACGTACGTTTACTCGCTCGAAAAATATGAATTGAAGTTCGATCAATTATGTTGTTGAAAACTCAGCAAACCCATGAATTGAAGCAACTCACAATAATGAGATGAAAAGTTTAGAAATGACACCAAATCAGTAAACCCAAATGACCACAACTCACTTACTTAACCTGACCCAACCTTGCTTGAGTTGTATCTGAACGCTTGAAGCTAGAACTCACCACACCAAAGCTTGTCGCTGGAACTCGACGGCGTAGATCGGTCGACGCCACGGAGGTCGAATCAAAGTTGCGACGGTCGACGACAGAGATGGAAGACTCGATGGAGAGACTCTTGAACGAAGACCAAAGCGATGAAATCTGAACCCGCAAACAGAACCACAATAAGCAAACAAACTTCAAATCAAGAGAAGAGAAAGAAAACCAATATCCAAACTTCAGGAACAGACGATGCACCGATCCGTGAAAGTAGATCGAGTGGAGTTGTTGAGCAACGACTCGATCAGAAGCGAGTTGCGCTGTCACCTTCATATTTGTGATTTTCTCCGTCGTTGGTGACATAAGTTGGGGAGAGAGAGAGACTCAAGTAACGGAGACCAAATGCTACCGCACGCATTGCACGCTCAAAAATTTGTGACCAAAACGCCCTCCGATGAACAGTCTATGAACAGTGAAACAGTGATGTTCCACGGTTATTATATAGTAAATAAATGACCATGTATTTGTTAATCAGACATCGATATCATAATTGCCGCATAAGAATAACTCTATCAATAAGCCCATAGCCATAATCACGAATTTTTCAATCAATATGTTGTCCCATGTATTGATCGCAGCGAATGCAACACTATTTTATCCTCTAAAACCAATCAAACAACACAAAAACTCTAATAACATACAATCAAAAATGTAAAAAGAGAAAAAGATGTCAAAACTGTAAACGCAACGGTTTTTTCCTAATAAATGTATAATCTTTTATCAAACATAACATAGTTATTTCACAGTATACAAACCCGATTGGTCATAAAAAAAATTGTGGCCACTTTTTTAACTGCTGATTATACACAACCGTCGTATATATTTCAATCATACATATACACACAACTATGAATAGACACGATATGAACCTTGAAAAAAAAAATCTCCCGTTCTTCTTAGCTTTCTTTTATAGATGGTAACAATCACCGACAACAACACTCATTCCTCTATGAAGTACATAAATTAATCAACATTAGGACAAAATTGTATATTTAACATCTGAACAAAAGTTGGAAAATAAGAAGTTCCCTAAATCTTAATTCATAGAAGCAAGAGCATGACTGCAAATTACAATGGATGCATACATTAATACAACACACAAAAGCATAACACATCTAAATCATTCAATCCATCTAAACTACGTGTCGATAATTTAACAAAAAGTGTCTAAAGCTTGGTATCTCAGATTAAATAAAAATACCACAATTCATCAAATTTAGTTCCAAAGAACACATATAATAATTAAGAATTGCAAATTAGACTTAATAAAATAAGTTGTTCAAAATAGCAAATGACATTGACGAAATAGCATATCGTAAAAAAGATGGCAACATTCACTGTAAACACACACAGAGAAAGCGAAAGACTTTTGAGACACACAGAAACACACATAGCAATACCACATTAGATGTTGAAGTTCTCAGTTAGTTGCATATAGTATACTGCCATGTATTGAACCCAAGATGAAGACTGAGATATAGAGAAACCTTACTCTGGTAATGAAGAGAGACTAATCAAAAATCGACAGCGACGTAACCTGAAAAATTAAACCAATTGTCATCAAACAACAGAAAAGAAAAGAAAAATTCAATTACAGTCACTTCATATATAGCATATATCATAATCCAATTCAACCTATGTGAACCTTAACAACACATCTATTATCCCTTAAAAATAAAAAAGTTTCTACTCGCGCATCATATATACCTTATCTAAGAATTAGGACAACATTTGCGATGAGGAACAATGTCTCACCATCACTATATAATAGAATAAAAACAGAAGTAACATGAAAAGAATGACACTTCTTATAGCTCAAAATAGACAAAGGCTCTAAGAATTGAAGTAAAGTCTTAACCACATCAACGGTATCAGGCACCAATCCAATCAGTTAGTACCCAAATTAATAGTACCCACAAACGGTCAACAATATCCAAATCCAGAAACTCAAAGACAACACACGAAGATGCCAAAAACCTAACAAACAAATCAATCCATCTAAATGATACAATAAAACTCAAAGAAACAGACTTAGATGTTGTCCAAATCGAATTCAAATGCATTAAATTTATACCGATATGTACCAATCAACGCACACTTGTTTATATTATCATATATAACTCAATCATTTATACCAACAAACCACGCTTCGTAAACTGATTTGATTTGGTCGAAACATATTACCAATCATGTTAATGGATTTTCTAAATTCAATTCAACAACTAAGTCAAATATCAATTGAAGACTGGAAAAGAAAAAGAAAAGATTGTAGAGGGACTAATCAGATTTGGAGTTGAAACGAAAGGGTGGAGAGCAACTGCAGAGGTATAAAACAGAGAGATTGTAGTAAGAAATAAAATCAGAAAGAGGTTGTAATATCAGACCTGGAAGGTGCAATAGTGATCACAGTAGGCGCAGGGATGGACACAGAGCCAGTCTCGGAAGTGGGAAGAATCGTCAACACAGTTTAGCAAAACCTGATGAAAAATAAGGCTAACCATGGTTAGTTAACGGCCTGAAATATAAAGTAACCACGATTAAGAGATAATAGTCCTTTATCTCAGGCCTCCTCAATGAATTGCCTATATAAATGGAAAGATATAGATGTGCAGAGTAGCAGCCATTGCCAAAGCAAACTATACATATTAATGAGCTTTGTGCTTGTGAACCAAACTGCCCAAATTCAAAGAAAGTCTTTATGAGTCTCTCTGGACTTAAAACCCTTTGGTACGTCTCTTTTTATCAACTACAGTTGAAGCTGAAGGCTTTATTTCCTACTTCTTTGTTCATATGTAGTTTCTGCGTCCTCTTGAGAAATGTTTCTTGTTGTTTTTGGCAGGAAATGAAAAATGAAAGGGTAGCTAGCTACAAATAAGAACTTCTAAATCATAGGATTTCTCAAGAACAAAACAGCAAATGTAAAAGTCATTGGCCCACAGCCATTTCAATAAATAATATCTGCTACAATGCCCACAAAATTAAAACTATCAGCATTGCCTAAAATTCCTGGCACTCCAAATGAAAGTAAATGACAACAAAAATCAAAATTGTTGCTACACATCTTCATTTGCACAGAAAATTAAAAGCTCCCAAAGACTTTGATAGCAAAACATTCCAAACAGACACTTAACTACATGAAACAACCCGAATCCCAAACGCACATTGAAGTTTGTTGAAGATTCAAAGTGGGGAGTTGAATGATTTGATGCGAACCTCCATGATCGCCTCTACAACTTTAGGACCATATATAGTCGTTAGTCATTACTTTGGGTTTGGTTCTAATCTTATCTATGTACTCTAAAAATTAAACATTGGACATTTACTACGGGGCAATGAAACATTTGTGACCTGCTGAAGAGCAAAGAGCTAAGAAATGGGAATCCTGGAACCTGTATATGTGAAGTTTTGAATTATAGTATTTGTATATCCCGTGCTTGACAAATTGTAATAACTAAAGCGCTTGTTAATTAATTATAGTTAATTAGTTTCTGCCAATCGACCTAACAGCACTTCATCCAAAGCAAAAATGAATCAAGTTTAGACATTTCTAGAACTAATTTGATAAAATAGTTCACAAAGATTTACAAAGACTAATAATCAATCAATCAGTGGAATCACATTAGACCAAACACAACCTTAATTCAGCCGGACCTAAAAATGGCCATGCCAGCTTCCACAAAGTATCAATCCTCCTTTCAAATAAAATAAAACAACACCATGCTTGTAGTACTTTACATGGATAGTTTAGGTCTAACTATCCACCATTTTTTTACCCACAAAACAGTTAAGATAGTAAAACTGGCAAATGATCTATGTCATGAGCTGTAAATCTCATAGTAAAAGGCAAAAGTATACTCGAGTATGTATGCAAAACTAAACTTGTTAATAACTAACCCTGTGTCTTAGTGTCAAAAATATATAAGTTGTTTTACATATAAGAAATCAGACTCTATAATCTCTTTGTTATATAGTAAATATAGTAAATAGGACAGGCAAACGAAAACATTAATCAAACAAATTATAAATAACTGAAATCAAACACAACTGCACCCATGCTCAAATGAAAGAAAATTAAAATATCAATACAATCAAAGAGAGTTTGCAATTACCAACAATAACAGTGGATCACAAAGTTGCAAGATGAAATTACCAACTAAAAGTTTAATTGGACCAAGAAATTCAGATTCATTCCAAATAAAAATATCTACACACCACTATGGACCAAAACCAGTCTATGAAATATCACAGCCTTGTTTCAACATTAAGCAAAAAATAACAAACGGGCAGATGAACATCACAAAACCGATAATTTCTTCTAAAACTACTGGACAAAACCTCACCTCATGGTAATTCTTAATGTCAAAGAAAACTATCAAATTCACCATTGATATCAACAGTACATTAGCATATAAAATGTCTGGCTACATATTCTTTCCTATTGAATATAGGAATGACTGACCATCAAATTTCCAAACAAATTCAAGGAACAAAGACTAAAGAACTTACCAAAAGTAAAGAAACAACAAATATAAGGGGGATCAGTCTTCCTTTGTGTTCTGCAAATTCGTAGATAAAACATGCTCATCAATTCAGCCTCTTTCATGATTATAAAATAGACAGCACAAAAAAAAACTCCAAAATGTAAAAATAACCACTTCAAATAGCACATAACACACATTTCAGCATATCTCAGGACATGGCAGGTGCAGATGAAAATACAGATGAAATTTAGGTTTAAAAATTCAGATTCAACCTTGTCTCAAGCTAATTACCACCCAAAATTTTAATTGAGCAGAACTTATTTTTAACCCAACAAATTCAGATTCGTTCCCACGAAAACATATGGATCTACAGACTACTATGGAGTAAAACCAGTATAAAATATCATAGGACTGTCTCAACATCAAGGAAAAAATAACAAACAGGCAAACAAACTTCACAAAGTTGACAGTTTCTTCAAGGAACAAAGACTAAAGAACAAACTGTAAAATTGTAGATAAAACATGCTTATTGCCAAAAAAAATTCAGTGTTCTGCAGATCATGGTCCTAATACCAATAACATAAACCTTGGAAAGAAAAGTCTAAAACCCAATCGAATCTAACCCTCAAATACTGTACAAAACTGCCCAAAACCAAAGAAATGTACTCCAAAACAGATGAAATCAAATAAAGACTATTAGCAGAAAGCAGAGACTGGTGCCACATACCAGACTGAACTGACCAAGAAAGAAAGGTCCATCGTCAAATTTCAAAAGAGCAGTTTCAATATAGTCAAATGCAGCACCTGTTTCAAGATATCATCAAGCTCACATTAGCTTCTTTTAAACTTGAACAACATCAAAACAACAAATTGGTAAACGGTGAACTCACTAACAGCTGCCTCAGTTCCATCTCCTTTAAAAAACAAAATCACAGGTTTGCTGAAGGAGTCTGTGAAGGAAAACAACTCTTCTGCAAACTCTCTTTGTAGGATCCTATATTTACAGATTAAGAGTTTTAGTATTACACAAAGAAGTGAAATAATTCGTTATAAGCATCCACAAATCTTACATCAGGGAATAGTGAAGGCCCTTCAAAGTTGCTCTCGATGTATCTAATCAAATCAAGACTCTCTCCTCTGACTTCATTATTGTGTTCAAGTGATGGCACCTGCATTCAAATTTCATATCAGCAAAACAAAGAATAATGAGCATATACATAGGTATATTAGCTCTTTCATGTTCCTCTAAAATTTCAAAGAAAAGCTAGTTTAGGTTCTATTAACTACACACTGAGGCACCAAATAGATGATCCACGACACAACATCAACCGGTGAATAAAAAACGGGAACATAGAACTACCATTAATTGCTTCATGCATACGCTAAGTCGAACAAAATGAAAACGAAATTGCCTATAATTGCCAACTTAATACAAATCAAGAATTGTGGAACCCAAGATGAATAAGGCCAAGTCTAATAGAGACGTTAAAACTATTTTTATGGTCCCACTAAAAAATACATGTATGATGTATCAACTTGGTATTTTCCCATATTCTGTGCCTGCAGCACTATCACTCACTTCAGCCCATCAAAGAAAGAAAGACAGAGGAGATAATATGCAGCTTACGCTTTTGATATCAAACCCCAATAATGCCACCTCTTGCTTCCCAAAGGTACTCTCTTTTCTTTGTCTTTCTCTCTTCTGAATTGTTAGCTTAAAATTAATCTAACAGGTTTGAGTGTGTTCAAAGTGTCCAGCAGTGAAGCAGCAAGGAGACAACCCAGTTCATCAGAAGCAATAACAATGGAGATTCATCAAGAACTTGGCTCTACCTATAATGGCTGCAGTTTTGGTCTTAGCTCCAATCTGCATTACTCCTGCTAATCAAAACACTTACTGGGTTTAGTTCCATTTCACTCTAACATATATTATGCAGTTTCAGTTTGATGAATGTTTAGTGGGCTGCAGTAATTACAGATGCTTGTAGCTTTGTTTTAGTGGGTTAATTTGTAATTTAATGTGCTTGACTTTTAATCCTCTGAGTCTGAGACACAAACAACATATATTCGTTCTTAGAACATAAATCATACAAAAAACCTACAGCAGCTACAATGCACGACAACCCAGAAAGCTCAAATGTTTCAAGTATGGCATACAAATCAAGATTCCCGTTAATAAACCTCTAAGTAACATGTTTGTATTTCACAGAATCTAATCAGCTGGTACTAACACTTGAATGCAATATCTTGTTTGCAGAAAAAGCTCGACTTCATCTCAACATAAGCATTGGAGATATGTTTCTAGAGATGTTTACCATGGTATCAGTATGTTTAGAAGCCGATGTTATAGGCATAAATTTGCTCATCTTCACCCTCACCGACATCGGCTGAATCCCCATTTGACTTGACGCTCTTGTGTATTTTCGGTTCAACATCAACTTCAATCCCTGGCACCACCAGTTGCACTGGTAACATCTCATAAGTAAGAATTCTAAAAACCACATCACCTACTACTAAACAACACCGCATCGGATACGATTACTCAACATCTATCATAAATTAGCTCAAAAATTCCCAACAGATTTCTTCGGATATGTCAAAACAACAGACTATAAAACATCACAAAAAGAAAAACAAATTCAAATCGACGCTCTAAGTACCTAGTTTATTATAGCAGCCTCCGCAAGGTCGGCGTGAAGCCCATAATCTCCCAATTATTGTCCGTGGACGGCAAGATCATGTGCATAGTCGCCTTCGCCGCATTTGAAAGAGCATGAAGCTGAACCGAGTCCCAAACAGAACATTAAATTGAAATCCCAGATCATTAAACTGAAAACAAAATCAGCTTTACAACTCAAAAAAATTACTACTAATCCGGTCAATCGACCTCATCTTCAAGCATGAATAATAAAAACTAAGAGGCAGAATTATGTTAAACCAATAAGAATTCAGAAGCCTAAGACCTGTTAAGAGCACCGAACATGCGGAACCTGTCTTCAACATGTGAGGACCAAAGTTGTCAGCATATACCTGAGTTGTCATCGACGTCGCAAAAGCACTATATGACCTGAGAAAGAAAATCGACACGAAGGAAGGAGGGCACGTGAGCAACTGTTCAAATGAATAGTACTATTCATTTGAACAGTTGACCAACTCTGTTATATAGGGAATGTATGGGTTGGTGTTTTATTCTTCACAGGTATATGTTGGCTTCATCACTATAGTATATGTATGGGTGTGTGCATTCAAATAATTTCCTCTAGGCTCTTCTCTGTACATACCTTATGCTGAAGAGTGGTGGAAAGAAAGTGAGATTCTTTCATTTGCTCCTTCAATTTGCTTTCGAGATCTTTAACCTGCTTTCAAACAAAAGCATATGGATTAATAGTTAACCTTTTAGCCTTCAGCATATCATGAGGATGTAGCTCGTAAGTTCTAAAGAAAAGTATCTCATGCTTTTATAAAGAGAAAATGGAAATGGAAAAATCCGATTTAGTTTGTCACAGTAACCTTTTGTCGTAAATTTGCAGATTCTGACTCTGACCTCTGTTGTTGTCTGAGATCAGCTTCCAACTCTTAAACCTTCACCAAATAGAGCTCCTGTCAGCCTTGATAACTAAGAAGCAATTAATTCAGCATAATTCAGGTTGAGAACAACCTTTCGTTTGAGACAGCTGCAGGTTTCTTCCTTCCCTCTTAATCTATCTGAAAGTTGGGAAACTTGCTTCTCTAGTTGGAGGTGCAAGGCAGTCTTCAACTCAACCTTCCCTTCAAGTTCTTTGATCTTTTCTTGTTGGGTTTTGAAAACTTGGTCTTTGCCTTTGTTCTTGCTCTCTAGGTTTTGTAAGCTCTCTTCTAGCTTCCTTAGAGATTCATCTTTGGACCTTGCTTCCTGCCTAGCCCTATCAAGCTGTTTCGATCAAAACAGGAAATGCTCAGTAGGAAAAAAAAATGGAATGTAATAACAAATGTAGGTGATAACTAATTAAGAATGAGCTATAACTGTAGTTTATACCAACCATTAATTTAGTTTTCTGGAGCTCACTTGTGTCAACTTGCTTCTTGACAGGACCCAACTCAACACCACGAACCCGTGTTGCAAAATTTAGAGAACTAACAGTCTCCCCCAAATCTTGGCCTGAAGGGCTTATTTGCACAAACATCAAAGTTTTAGAGTCACCTCCTGCAACATATGCACATAACAGTATCATCAAGGAACAACGACGCCGACGACGTCAACAACAACACAATTTAGAACTTAGAAAAATCAGTAAAGCCATTTATTTACCTTGAGAATCGCTGTTGTTGATGATTTGTTCAGCAGCAGCAACTGGCTTTAGCTCTGTTTGTGTTCTCTCTTGCTCGTCAACAAAGGGCTTGGATTCAATCTCAAGTGCTTCGAATTCAGCAGTTTTCGAACTTCATCCTTCATTTTCGCCGATAATTCCATCTTCTCCAACAACCCTTGATTCTCCACAACCTTGCAGGCAGTCCCCTTACCAAGTATATCATTCACCCTCTTGTACCTCTTGTTCAGGTCGTTGAACTTGTCCTCACATTGCTGAGGGGAGACATAGAAACCTTTCTCCATCATAGCCCACGACACCGATTTCCATTTCCCTTTCTTCTGCATTAAGCCTCCGGCGTTCTTCTTCTTCCCTGCGGGATCAGAACCCTCAGAGACACCCTCATCCCCAATATAAAACACAGCCATGATCAAGAGCCTGACCATGGTGTCTGTCCACTTCATTCTTTGCCACGGCGAAATCTTCCTCTTGTTGTCACCAGTGCTGTCATCACCGCCGGGCCCAGGTTCATCTTCATCACCTACTACTAAACAACACCTCATCGGATACGATTACTCAACATCTATCATAAATTAGCTCAAAAATTCCCAACAGATTTCTTCGGATATGTCAAAACAACAGACTATAAAACATCAAAAAAAGAAAAACAAATTCAAATCGACGCTCTAAGTACCTAGTTTATTATAGCAGCCTCCGCAAGGTCGGCGTTAAGCCCATAATCTCCCAATTATTGTCCGTGGACGGCAAGATCATGTGCATAGTCGCCTTCGCCACATTTGAAAGAGGATGAAGCTGAACCGAGTCCCAAACAGAACATTAAATTGAAATCCCAGATCATTAAACTGAAAACAAAATCAGCTTTACAACTCAAAAAAATTACTACTAATCCGGTCAATCGACCTCATCTTCAAGCATGAATAATAGAAACTAAGAGGCAGAATTATGTTAAACCAATAAGAATTCAGAAGCCTTTAGACCTGTTAAGAGCACCGAACATGCGGAACCTGTCTTCAACATGTGAGGACCAAAGTTGTCAGCATATACCTGAGTTGTCATCGACGTCGCAAAAGCACTATATGACCTGAGAAAGAAAATCGACACTAACACAATCAGATCGGAGAGCCTAACTGTCCTACTCGAAGATGGGGCTGGCGACCGTGATCTTCGCTAACAAAACAAAAGAGAGAGCATAAAGAGAGGATGATTACCCAGTAAGATTACTAATGTCAACCCTAGCAGTAGCGACGACGGTGGATGAATCCCCATCATTGGCGGGAGCTAGGGTTCGGGAGCTCACGATCAAACTCCAGCAGAGCAAACGCCGATGGTGAAATGGGAACCAAGTTCGAAGATCAAGAGGCTGGGTTTTAGACGGCGAATGAGAAACATAAATAAAATCAGAATTGTTGTTGAAATGGAAGGAAATTGAGGCTGGGTTTCAAATGGAGATTGAAAGTGATCGCGAGACCCTGCACCGAACAACCCAAGATCGAAAGCAAATGGCCAACCAAATTGGTGCTCCACCGACCTCTGCACCCAATAATGGAAGATCGAAAGCAAAATGGCCGAGGATCGCAAACCAGAAGAAAAGTTTTGGCTTTTGATCAGAGGAAGAAAGACTGAACTGGATGCGATTCAGAGCGATTGAAAGAAGACCCGACGACACCAAAGGAGCAAAAGAATACTCCAAGAGGGAAGGCACGTGAGCATCTGTTCAAATGAGTAGAACTATTCATTTGAACAGTAAGGAAAGAATGAGCTGCACCGTGCTTTCATCGAAGGAAGGAGGGCACGTGAGCAACTGTTCAAATGAATAGTACTATTCATTTGAACAGTTGACTAACTCTGTTATATAGGGAATGGTAGCCCCGACACAAAAGCTGATTCATCCAACATTACTCTAAATGACGATGGGGTATCAAATGCGAATGGCAGAATCGACCCAAAAACAAGACCCGGTCAAGACAGCAGCCACTGTCACTCATGTTGTACCGCCGGACAGCCCACCATTGTCTGCCAACGGTCAGACCCAAGCGACGACCTTTGTACGAACACCAGATCCATTCCAGTCGACCCGCCTCTCCGCGCACCACACCTCAGATCTCCAAAAAGGAGATCAAGGTATTGCCCTTCACTGGAAACTAGCATCACCGAACCCAGGTTCATAGTACCCTGTCCGGCTGCACCCATAGGCGCCGGCGAGGCCAAAGCCATCTCCAAACGCAGGGCCGCCAGGCGAGATGTGAACGTACCAAGGAAAATAAAGTTTTTTGCACGTGGATGGCCCGTTCAGCTTAATTTCATGCAAAGCACTTCTGAATTGAAAAGTCCACCTCTGATGTATCAACTGCTTTTTACTTTTTTCTTTCTCACTTTTTGCTTCATCTTCTTCTGTTTGTCTTGTGTGGTTTACTTTTACAATTTTACATCATGTCAAATGATTGAAAATCGAAAATGCTCATAAGATTTATGTTTGTCCTATGATGATGCTGTTTGTTGGGGAATTAATTGTAACCACCGCAGTAGAACTCAACATCTTCATTTACTATATAACAAACCTAGTCTATTGTACAAAATCACTGTTACTAATACTAATTTTACGGTTCCTATTTTTGTCCATTCAAAGCAAAGATGAGAAAAATTCCGGAATGCACCCGCTCTACAATTATTAGACTTTTTTCGAATCTACACATGTCACTTAGTTGATTGAGCTTATACTCCTCTCTCTCCGTAGGCAATACGCTTCATCACCGTCATCGTTGTAGTCTCCCAGTTGATGATTTCCACCCTTGCACACCTGGGCTCGGCCTCCTGCTCGGCTTCACCCGTTGCCGCCTCGATCTGCACTCATCAACCATCATCGCAGCGCAACGTTCCCTCCTAGGTTTATCCCCGAAGCCAAAACCCCTAACCTGAATTATCTTCCTACCACTTTTATTTTACAGTTTATAGTCTTTATACTTCATAAAAAATAAAAAACCAAGAAACCACATCATCAGACAAGAAAAAAGCTAGTCCGAACCAGGAGTAGTTATTGTATAGGGCAAATGATGTGGCAAGACCATAAGGCTCAACCAATAGAAAGTTGAAGAATCAAAACTCCATACCCAAAATGCTCTTGTAAATGTCCTGCAAAAATCTAAAAATACCCTTCAGCCTCTAGACCGTAAGGACAGGTGACAAGGCAGCCCTACCCAAGAACTGCTCAGGAGTTGGATAAATTAAAGGCAAAGTTTGATGATGTGGATGAGATGATATCTTCTGCAATGATCCCCACGCCAAGGTCCCTATTACGTGGTACTGCTGATGTATGGATGTTGGTCATTACTGTTGGTGTCGATGAATGACATAACTTCACAGCATCAATTGCAGATTATAACTTTGAAACAAAAGGGATTAGTTAGTTATTGATCGAGTTGTCTTATACTATAAGAATTGTGTTAATGTTGGTTCATTTTATTATTTTATTTTTCCAGTCCTTGAAATAAAACCGTCTCTATTCAGCTGTTCTTGTCTAAAACTTAGATAGGCCCGACCCTGAGTTAAGGTGGGCTTACCCACGCTTAGCCCCCCCCCCCCCCCCCCAAAATCCAAAAGTGAAGGTTTTTTTTAAAAAGAAAAAAAAAACAAATACAATTGCATTTGTTAGAGACGCAAGCTATGTGCTTGTGTTGCATCACAGGCCTTAAAAGTTATACACGTGTACAAGTAGAACACAATTTCTCAATTAATAAACAATTCCTCACCAAAATGATCGAGAGTGATTTTTTTTGTTAGAAAATGAGATTGAATTTGTGTTTGAGTCTGATGCACTCTAGCCACTATTCTTTAATCATTTAATCGTTTTGTTTAATGGTTCGCTATTTCTCAAGTTAGGAAGTTTTGGGTTTTCGACATTTTGTTTTTTTTTCTTTTCAATTCTTTGGTTATTATTTATTTTACTTAGGTTTGATTTATGTATTCTAGATTATTTTTCTTTAGAGAATATAAATGTGTTTTTAAAGTTGATCAAAACTTATCTTTATATGTAACAAGGGAGACCAAGTGATTTGGCTATATTATCAAGATATCGATCTCTATCATTGATTGAGAAAGATTTTGTTAATTAAGAAACTTGATTATGCAAGTTCAATTGCCACATTTGCATCTAAAAATATATGACGACTTGTGTTTAAGTGATATCGAGTTCGACACACTCTTAATTTAGCATTTTTTTAAAAAAAAAATCTTTTGATTGGATTATATTTGTTCATCTACTCATTTTGATGTATAATTTATTCAAATTATTTTTTAAAAATAATTTCTCCTAAATATTATGCGTATATTCTGAAATGCTGGAGTCCCAAAAAAATATTCGCCTTGGGCCCCTGAATTCTCAGGGCTGACCCTGTTACTTAGTCGTAGTCTGAACCCCTTTAGCCTGTTGTTGGGATCCCTACAACTTGCACCTCGGGTCCTTTAATTACTCTTCCCAGTCCCAAATATAGCTGACGACCTAACCTCAACAGTCACCACTTCTTCCCTACCTTGGCCTCCGCCATCTTCTTCATGATGGTTTAACACGTACCTTATCATACTCTAACATTACCTCGGTCTAAGTTGGATTTGGAAACTTGTAAACCCTAGAGGTCCAAAGGTGTCTCGATCTGAGCATCAAACACCGTTAATGCAAACAAATCAGAACGAAGGACACTACCCGATGAGGTCTCTGTTTAGGCCCGAGATAAAATATCTCTTATTGGGCTTCTGGGGATGGATCAAGCGAGCGGCCCGAGTGGAGTGTGCAAGTTCAGGTCGTAGTGGGCTCAAAGAGAATAGTGTTAAAAGCTGATCCATGCGGCTTGTTTTATCTAACCTTTCCTATAACGAGTAGGACTCTGTTGGAAGGCTTAGGGATAAGAATTAAATGAGAATATTGATCACTTAGAGTTGTATTGTAAGTCTAGTTACCGATACCAGAAGAGTTCCAAGTAAAGTGGAACGCAGATACGATCTTCTATATAAAGAGTTGAAAAGCGATTGAAAAAGGATCCTCGATCAAATACATATTTTACTCTCAGCAAACTATCATTCTTATCATGATAAACCCTTACAACCAGCGATCAAGAGAGTTGTCACTTGAAGAGCGTGAGATTCTTGCGATTCAAGGACGCAAAACCCTACAACCGGCGATCAAGAGGTTTGTCACCAAGAAGAGTGAGAGTTTCGAGATTTAAGGATGCAACACCCTTGTGTTCTCAACACCTCGTCAAGGAGATTGCTCAGCTTTACACTAGGAGGAGTGTAGAGTATCAATTTCCGTGGCTCAGCTAGAGACATAAAAACCGCAAGTCCTAAGTCATTAGGCAAGAAGGATCCATTCAGGCGAGGTTGGTACTCTCCTCGTCTAAATCGCTTATCAAGAAGTCAGTAGCCGCTAGCTTACAACTCAACATTCCGTCGCGAGATGGTGGCACGCTAGTGCACGAAATACAATTGAGGAAAAGAGACAGTTTGCAAGATCTCTCAAGTCCGCTGAGAGATTTTTGGATTAAACATTTTGGCACGCCCAGTGGGACAAGCTTTTTGTGTCTCTAAGCGACAATTAGGGATCCCTATAAAAAAGAGTACCCTCAGTGTCGCAAACACCCATGACCAAAGTGTCGGAAACACACTTCTTCTAGTTGTCATTCATTGTCCGAGAAGGCGGTTGACATCATCTTCGGAATAGAGCATCATTCAAGTATAAACATCAACTTCTTGAGTGAAGGTGATATTAATCACCTAGGTTACGAAGAGTATCAAGCATAAGCCGGTAGGCGGGACATACAGCTTGGAGGTTACTTTGAATCCATCGAGCGAAGGTTCGAAGAGCAAGCATACCTGCTCACTTCCAGTTACGAGAAGATAGACACGGGGATAGCCGAAAACAAAGCTCTAATGATGGAGTATAACAAAGGCCTGGAGGACCAGGAGCTGCTGAAGGTTCAAATAGAAACCCTCGCGGAGGGTCAAGAAAGGATGCATGCGGAGATCATGCATACCTTAGATACAAACCTCATAAAGCAGGCCAAATTGGTGGCCAGGCAATTTCAGAGAATGGAGAGAAACATCTCAGCCCTTACTAAGTCTGTCTCTGATCTCACCAGGAGAACACGGCAAGCAGAGGCTTTCTCGGCTGCATAGGAACAGCGCTTAGAAAGGTTTATGGATGGATGTGATATTCACATCGCCAAAGAACATGAGCCGTATGAAACTCATTTCCCACCTGTCCAAAAATACGACACCAAGGCTTGGCAGTGGCCAAGACATTACAAACTAATCAACTTCCAGAACTTTACAGGGGATGATGATGCCAAATGTAGCAACACATTTGGCATACGTCCCCCTACAACTAGGACAATTCGCTGAAGATGAGGAGCTCACATTGAGAACCTTCGGTTCATCTCTTTCTGGATCAGCCCTCGTTTGGTATACAGGTCTGAAGAAGAGGTCCATCACGGAGTGGGCGACAATGGAAGCGTTGGTCATAGACCATTTTGGAAAAACGAAATCAGAAACCAGCATCAAAAAGCTAGCGGCCATGAGTCAATCATCATCAGAAATACCGGTAGCTTTCCTTCTAAGACAACCTCGCTAGTTGATTCTCAACCATTCCCAGCTCCTCAAGTTAACATAGTGAATGCCGATCGGTTGTCAATTGTTAGATTTGTAATAAGAGCAGAGGAAGAGAATGAACCAACCCACCTGCAGTATACTTTTTCATAAGATAAGGTGGAAGAAGTCATAGACGGATTACAAGAGATGAAACTTATCATTTATTGGCCAGTATTTAAGCTAAAACATCTAGACACTACCACATTTGTTAACATTACCGGGGAGATCACCGGAGACAAGGCCGGCGACCGGAAAAGTCGCCGGTAATGTTGAACATTACCGGCGACATACACCGTCGCCGGTAATGTCGCCGGAAAATCGCCGGTAATGTTCCAAAACATTACCGGCGACTCCAACCGTCGCCGGCAATGTCTAGCTGCACATTTCCGGCAATTTTCCGGCCGGAATTTCGCCGGTAATGTGAAACTAGACATTGCCGGCGACGGTTGGAGTCACCGGTAATGTTTTGGAACATTACCGGCGATTTTCCGGCGAAAAGTCGCCGGTAATGTCTTCATTTCCGGCGACTTACTCCGTCGCCAGCAATGTCTCTTATATTAGAAGAAGATTGCATCAGCCCGATCATTCTTTCATTTTGATCGAAAAAAATCCAGAGAAATCGAAAGAAGGAAAACGTACGCTCTGAAATCGATCCTTCGGTATATTGTAAAAATTAAGGTGCGCGTCGAAAACTCGATCACTCGGGAAGCTATATATATAGGTACGTGTATATATACGTATATGTACGTGTATGTATATATATATATGTGTGTGTGTGTGTGTTGATCAAATCCAATTCGTGAGCAGATATATATATATATGAAATTTTGTTGATGTGATCACCGAAACGAGAAAACTGCTTGTAGTTAATCTTATCTTGTGTCTGAATCAATGACTGGTATATATTATCGTAGTGTTATCGTTGTCAGGCTTAACATAGCCTCCTACCTAGTCAAATACGTTTTGAATTGAAAAAAGAAGAATACCATCATCGAGTACGTACTGAATTGAATTCAGAGAATGTGTGAATTGAATTGAGATATCGCGTCGATTATTAGTAGTGAATGTGTGTGTATATATATAATTAATACGTAAAATTGACTGAATTTCAGGATGGACAAGAGTTGGATGAGCCTCGAAAGATGGGATGTCAGATATCACCAGGGAATTAGGAGTTTTGTGGATTTTGTGAAGGCTAATTGTGGAGACACTACACTTCATTATTGCCCGTGTAAAGAATGTAAGTGTTTCAGCGATCGATTTCGTTTTCCCATTGATAAAGTCCAGAGGCACCTGAGTAAATATGGGTTTTGGGATAAGTACACTTGTTGGATTTATCACGGTGAAACATCGTTAGCGGGTCTGCATGATCATGGACAATTTGGTGAGAGGGCCAGTCCACGCTATGATCATGGAGATTTTGCTGAGAGGGGTAGTTCATCCTATGATCCAACATCGATGTTAATCAATGATATGTTTCCTCATGAGAGCGGTGTATTTGCTGATGAAGCACCAAATGTCCCTCCCGTCGTTGAGGGTTTCCCCCATATCGAGCCAGTCGAGCCATTACCTGGAGCTCATGTCAACACAAGCGGTATGGACAAGTACAACAACCTGATTGCATTGCAACAGACTCCGTTGTACGACAGTTGTAGTAAGACTGTTCTTGAAAGTGTGATGGGAGTGATGCAGCTCAAAATGGAGAACAAAATGTCTGTCAAAGCTGTTGATTCTTGGCTGAAGTGGACTGGTTCGCTACTGCCACTCGGTCATCGTCTTCCTACCACTCATCATAAGGTGCGACATATCCTGAAAGATCTTGGGCTTTCCTACATCAAAATCCATGCATGCAGATATGATTGTATTCTCTTCTGGGGAAAAGATCTCGAAGACCTTGAAGCCTGCCCGGTATGTTTTACAATTAGTCGAGAGTGGAGGAGGCGACCGCAGAAGTGACCATGAGTATAGCTCGGACTAACCATCCTGACTGCTCCGAGGAAGAAGTCACCCAGTATGCCTCTCAGATCGATCCGCTTGATCCCCCGATAGCGGCTCAGATCATGGCAAAAGCGTGCGGGATTGGAAAGAATACCTACTACTGTAGGGGAATGGGCACGGCGGGCGAATGACTATTGAAGAACACTTCAGAATACTCTACCGGGTCAAGAAGTTCAACTTCTAGTCGTAACCTCGCAGCGGAGCTTCATAGGACGCAGAGGGAGTTGGAGGAGCAAAAGAGGCAGATGGCCGAGTACCAAATGCAGCAGACACAAATGCAGGCTCAGATGTACACATGGATGCGGACGATGTACGAGGCTCAGACTACCGGACAACCGTTCCCCACACCTCCCCCGGTCCCTCATATCCCTAGCTATCCACCACCACCACCACCGCACCAGTCAACGCCAGAGCAAGACCAAGGTAGCCACCGGAATTCAAATGAGTACATGGATTACTTCAACCCTGATGACCCGCAAGTTCCTGGACCTGACCTGTAGTTGTAGTTAATTTTCGTATCGTCGTTGCTATTTGTACTGTACGTTGGACATTTATGTTAAACTTGTATAACTGTCGTTGCTATGTGTACTGTTGAACTTGTATGATTGTACGGTTTATGTCTTTCAATGCAGGTTATGGAATTGGGCCCAATCCAGAACCGCGTTTTTTTTTCAAAATTTTTCCCCACATTACCGGCGACATGGACTTGAGTCGCCGGCAATGTCTCACATTCTGGCCACGGCGGCGCTGCCATTGCCGGCGACGGCGTTTCCCATCGCTGGCAATGTCAACACCGGCGACGTCATTGCCGGCGACTTGTCGCCGGTAATGTCAATTCTGGGGAAAAAAAAATACAAGGCCGGCGACGGCAGGTCGCCGGTAATGTCTCCATTTCTGGTAGTGAGAATATAAAAGGCCAGGCGAGAATTTGTGCAGGTTTCAAAACACGTTTGGACACTAAACAACAACGTGTTCTTGATCTACGCATTTTATGCTTGATTCTTAACGTCTTTCTCTTTACATTTAGCTTTGTTTTGACCTTAGTATTATCATTTCTTACTTACTTTGTTGTTTTTAGGTTTTGAATAAAGGAGATCAATAAAGGAGGCGATTTAGAGTGAAAGCGTGCTAAGGAGGAAGTTCCTAATTCCGGAGGAGAAATGGTCCGAGAAATGGTCTTCAAAATGGTTACTAAAATGCTTTCCCTCATGGTGTCAAGAATTGAAGACCAAATGCCAAATGAAATGGATGCCAAAATGGTGGACAAAAAGTCGAAGACATTTCTCCTGCGCAATCCAGGAATGAGCAAAAATGGCGGAATATATGGAGCATAAATGATGGACGAATTTGGAGGATATTCCATGAAGATTTATACCTGATTTGAGGGTCAAAATATGTGCAAATATATGGTATATTCGGCCAAGGAAGATTGGGGAATAAGGAATGCAAGATTTGAAGTTATGAAGATTTCCTTTTCCTTGAAGAAGAAGAAAACAGGGCAGCCAGGTCACTTAACTTCTAAAATCCGTAGTAAATCCAATTCAATTCCAAATATGGCGTTCGTTATATGGATTTTATATCCATTTGAATACGCTTTCCAATGAAATAAGAATCAGAAATTTCCAAGATCTGAAACTCCGGGAAAACGCGTTTGAAGACAGACTGTCAGATTTACCCGGGTACATAAGGAAAGTTTTGTTTTGGTAGAAAAAGACCTAATCTTCTTCTATAAATTGGGGAGCTCGACTCATTCATCATCATCACACATTCTAGGAGCCGAATCTCTGTCCAAACACTACCTCCTCTCACACAAAGTCGAAGAACTCTTCTCCTTAGCCGAAACACCACCATCACCACCTCAAAAACATCCCTCCTTCACCCATGAGTGTTCTTACGCTAGATTTGGCTTTGAACACTTGTGTCCTCCCTCACGCCAACAAGGGGCTGCTATACTTGGAGCTTGCGTAGAGAGATTACCTCGGAGCAAAAAGTGTAACATGACATCTTTGTATCAAATTTCGGTTATGTATTGGTTTTCTTTACTTTTTGTAGAAAGACAACATGTTTTAGTGTAAAGATGATTGTTTTGGATTTTTATGAGTTCTTCCATGTGTTCTTAGTATGAATTCGAATATGTATGCTAGCTTAATATGATCTTAATGCTTTGAAACTTGTTTAGGATGACACTAGATGATGTGGTTCACCCTAGCATGTTCCACCGAATTAATCAAGATAAAATTGAGTTAGGAAGTTAGCTAGATGATTTGGTTGCTCTCTAATTCGATGTAAGCATGTGTATGTGTTTTAATTTGTGTTATGAATTTCGTAGAACTTGTTTAAAGAAGAAGTAATCGGCTTAGGTAATTAGTATGTGATGATCACTTGTAAATAACTAGTTTAGGTTTTTTCGGCAATGATGCATGTTTAGGGTTTCTAGGGTTCTTGATTGTTTGCTTTTCTATGAGTGAAGCATGTTAGAGTCCTAGGGTTTCTCTATGTGTATGATTGCCACGTTTTTGTCTTTAATTTTGTAGGTATTAAACAAACAAATCTCGCACCCCCATTTAAACTTAGCATAGTTATGCATGCACCCTCAATCCCCGGTTAAGAACGATCCCTACTTATCAATGCTACATCTACAAAGAAGGGTTTTAATTGTATTCGTATTTGATTAAGTGTTTAATTAATTGCTTGAAAAGATGTGAATCAATTTTGGTGCTGTTGCCGGGGATTGTAAAGAATTATGTGATTATGCCTGTAAATACGTTTATAGTTTCAGTTTTTCGGAACTGTGCACTGTCCTGTTTTATTTAAATTATTTGACATAGCTACAGATCTCATAAAAATCTGAAAATTTGCAGGATTGTTTGGTTACGTGTCTAGTTTGTGTCTGTAAAATTTAATTACATTCGGCCAAGCCAATAATTCTGGAAAAAATCGACAAGCTGCTGTGCTCAAGTTTGCACGAATCTGAAATTGCATGTGTTTGTAAATATGTGAAATTGTGTAAATATTAAGCATGTATGTAAAACCGATGAAATTTTTGTTTATATTTGTGTACTAACACTTGTTCATATTGTATTTTTGCAGCCATGTGTACACCTTAAATGTAGTCTTTGATTTAAATTTAGTACATAAGTTTGGTTGATTAAGTCGCACTCTTTGGAATAGATAGCGCCTCTTTTCCTTGTTTATCTCCTTAACCCCTCATGATGTGTGGATTTCATCACCGCACACCATAACCTAAGTGAAGTTATGGACATGAGGTTGATGGCGGAGTCTACAAAGGACTTGAGGGAGTGTAAATTTTCGAAAGATTGGCTGAATGTCGGACATGGTGTCTAGAATGGGTTATGACTGGTGACAGGTTCTGGATCTAAGAAAGACTTACACCAATAGAGTATATAGCATTGGCCCGGTTAGGCTCGGGGTGTATTGTCGAAATTAGTCCTGCCTCTCGCGTTATCTCTATCCCTAACTGGCCATGTTTTTCGATTGAATCAAGGCCATTTGATTGAAATTTCATACTTTATCGCGCGGGTCGCACGTCCATTGAACGACCTAAAGATTAAAGCATTGTACTCTCTTTAAATCATTGGCGCACTCAATTTAGACAATACTTGTGCATACATGTCGAAATTGAACTTTGTAAAGAAAACTAACCATACTTTAACCATTTCATATTTTGTACAATGTTAATTTTTATTTTTAGTTTTAGAGAGTCAAATCGGAGCTGGGTAATTGGCTATTTTGTGTGATTTATCTGACATAGTTTTATGTCATGGAAAATTCTGAAACTTTTATGAAGTATTTGTATATGTGTCTAGTTCATGCTCGTAAAATTTTAGTTTGTTCCAACATGTGATTAATTCTTGAGAAATTCTTCAAGGAGTCATGCTCAGGCTGCCCGATTTTTTTTTGTAGTATTTAGGATGCATATACATCTTTGCATATCATGTCATTCATTACATAGTTGCATCATCATGCATCATATTCATCATTGCATTTCATGCATTTTTCCATTGGATTTGATGTTTGTTGAGTTTTGAAAGATACGATGGAGGAACGTGCTCAAAGTGTTTTCATAAATTCGCAGCTTTGGTTCAAAAAAAATAGTCAAATTCGAAAAGCCATAACTTTCAGCTCGGTTGGAGTTAGATGAAGTTCTACCATATAAAGATCACGAAATTCTGAGCTCTACATCGTCGGGAATATCAGTTTAAAGACACTGAGGTCAGAACATGAAAGCTAAAAAGTGGAAACCAATGGAGGAGATGCACCTCCAAGATGAGGCTGTTCGTAGAGCATAAAAGATGCATCACGTCTAGGCTGGAAGACGTTAAAAAAACAAGCGCTTGTTGGGAGGCAACCCAATAGAGGAATCGTCAAGGATTTGTTCTCTCCTCCCTTATCTTTTTCATTTCCTTGCTTATTTACTTTACTTGGCTAAAATTTTCGTAGGTCTCTCTCTTCATACTTGATTTTATGTTTATTTTAGTACATTGAGGACAATGTAGAGTTTAAGTGTGGGGGAGGGGTTTACAATTTATTTGAGTCATAAATTGAAAAATTGGGCGGATAAGAGTTCACTCAAGGATGATGCCCTAAAAAAAAATTTGTTGTTTTGAGTCTTTGTGTTTAACTTAATATTTTAAAGAGTCTTTAGGATGCCCTTAATTAGTCTATGATGAAATTGGACCGAAATAAACATCCTATGACATTGCATATCATAATCATTGAGAATGAATTCATGTGCTAATTGAGACATCTTTGAGTGTTATGACATGTAGTAGTTATGGTTTGCAAAACTTGGTACAGAAATTCGCATGTTAGAATAAAGTTTTGAATCATATATATGAGCCTTAAAGTGAGATTTTGAGCCTAAACACTACTTCTTTGAGAGTGAATTTGTGCATTACATATGATAGGTCTCAAAATCATTCATACACTCACTTGCCATAGATCTTAATGAACTAGAGAATGCTAGAACTTACTCATGTCGACTTGCAAAGCTTTTAGTTGATACATACTTTGATTTTGGATGTGATTAAAGGCACTTAGGTATTCCACCACTTTGCCAAATTGCCATGTGTCCCATTTTGTGCGCACGAGTTGCGACACCCCTAGATGAACCCATTTGAGCCTACATTAAGCCTTTCTTTCATTGTTATATGAATCTAAACACTTAAACTTAGTGTAGATTATCCATACCCTTGTTCTAAAGACTTGGTGGGATTTTTGAAGCTAAAACAAAGAAGATGGCGTGAGAATCATGTAAGGAAATGTATGTATGGGGATGGACTTGTTCAAACAGCTTGTTAAAGTAGAAATTGCCGAAAATAAAGAAAAGAAAGATCAAAAGCTCTCCGACAATAGGTTTTAAATGTACATTGTTTGAATTAATGTCCCCCATATTTGTGAGTTTGGAGTTTGTATCGAAATGAAGGCCCAACAATGTAAAATTTGGCCTTTGTCCTGTTCACAAAGCTCAAGGGAAAGTTTAGAATGAAGATAGGGCCCAACACGATGAAATCCGGCCCTTGTACTTCAAAGTTATGCATGGTGACGTTTTTTTTGGTAAAGATGGGAGCTTAAAATTGATCAAGTTCTGGTGCTTTGGCGAAGTCTTTAGAATGTTCTTAATCACCACATATCTAAATTTTGAATGCCTTAACCTCAGCCCCATTACAACCCTTAAAAGTCCTTTTTGATCCTTAAGATGAGTAGCTTTCAATCTGTGGAGTAAGTTGCATGAGTAAGCATATGGTTTTGGTTCATTTGAGCAAGTAATTCATTCCATTCATTGATTTAAACACTTTGAGTGAAACCTTTGCATGAGTGGAAATGTGATGAGAGAATCCATGTGAGTTGATTTCAACTTCATTCGAAGCATGCACAGACTTAAAATCACCATTGTTTTCTCCACGTCTTACTTGTTCATGACATGATCATATCTCTATTATCTATTGAATTCATTGAACATTTATGTGAAAAAATTATGATTCCATCGCCATAGATTTGAAGAATTTTCTGAGACAAATTTGACTAAGGGCTTAGTTTTGTTCAACTTAGTATTTCTTACGTTTTCAAACATGATTACATGAAAATTTGCAGCTTTGGAACGTTGAAATATCTAAGTATGTTTGTATATAAGTGTCACGTTTACCTTTGTGTTTTTCCCTTTATTATTTTTCTTTTATCGAGTCCATTGCTTTGTTGTGTATTTGCTAGGGACTAGCAAAGTCTAAGTGTGGGGTAATTTGATCTACGCATTTTATGCTTGATTCTCAACGTCTTTCTCTTTACATTTAGCTTTGTTTTGACCTTAGTATTATCATTTCTTACTTACTTTGTTGTTTTTAGGTTTTGAATAAAGGAGATCAATAAAGGAGGAGATTTAGAGTGAAAAGCGTGCTAAGGAGGAAGTTCCTAATTCCGGAGGAGAAATGGTCCGAGAAATGGTCTTCAAAATGGTTACTAAAATGCTTTCCCACATGGTGTCAAGAATTGAAGACCAAATGCCAAATGAAATGGATGCCAAAATGGTGGACAAAAAGTCGAAGACATTTCTCCTGCGCAATCCAGGAATGAGCAAAAATGGCGGAATATATGGAGCATAAATGATGGACGAATTTGGAGGATATTCCATGAAGATTTATACCTGATTTGAGGGTCAAAATATGTGCAAATATATGGTATATTCGGCCAAGGAAGATTGGGGAATAAGGAATGCAAGATTTGAAGTTAGGAAGATTTCCTTTTCCTTGAAGAAGAAGAAAACAGGGCAGCCAGGTCACTTAACTTCTAAAATCCGTAGTAAATTCAATTCCATTCCAAATATGACGTTCGTTATATGGATTTTATAGCCCTTTGAATAAGCTTTCCAATGAAATAAGAATCAGAATTTTCCAAGATCTGAAACTCCGGGAAAACGCGTTTGAAGACAGACTGTCAGATTTACCCGGGTACATAAGGAAAGTCTTGTTTTGGTAGGAAAAGACCTAATCTTCTTCTATAAATTGGGGAGCTCGACTCATTCATCATCATCACACATTCTAGGAGCCAAATCTCTGTCCAAACACTACCTCCTCTCACACAAAGTCGAAGAACTCTTCTCCTTAGCCGAAACACCACCATCACCACCTCAAAAACATCCCTCCTTCACCCATGAGTGTTCTTACGCTAGATTTGTCTTTGAACACTTGTGTCCTCCCTCACGCCAACAAGGGGCTGCTATACTTGGAGCTTGCGTAGAGAGATTACCTCGGAGCAAAAAGTGTAACATGACATCTTTGTATCAAATTTCGGTTATGTATTGGTTTTCTTTGCTTTTTGTAGAAAGACAACATGTTTTAGTGTAAAGATGATTGTTTTGGATTTTTATGAGTTCTTCCATGTGTTCTTAGTATGAATTCGAATATGTATGCTAGCTTACTATGATCTTAATGATTTGAAACTTGTTTAGGATGACACTAGATGATTTGGTTCACCCTAGCATGTTCCACCGAATTAATCAAGATAAAATTGAGTTAGGAAGTTAACTAGATGATTTGGTTGCTCTCTAATTTGATGTAAGCATGTGTATGTGTTTTAATTTGTGTTATGAATTTCGTAGAACTTGTTTAAAGAAGAAGTAATCGGCTTAGGTAATTAGTATGTGATGATCACTTGTAAATAACTAGTTTAGGTTTTTTCGGCAATGATGCATGTTTAGGGTTTCTAGGGTTCTTGATTGTTTGCTTGTCTATGAGTGAAGCATGATAGAGTCCTAGGGTTTCTCTATGTGTATGATTGCCACATTTTTGTCTTTAATTTTGTAGGTATTAAACAAACAAATCTCGCACCCCCATTTAAACTTAGCATAGTTATGCATGCACCCTCAATCCCTGGTTAAGAACGATCCCTACTTATCAATGCTACATCTACAAAGAAGGGTTTTAATTGTATTCGTGTTTGATTAAGTGTTTAATTTAATGTTTGAAAATATGTGAATCAGTTCTGCTTTGAAGGATAGAATTTAGGGTTTAATTGACCGGGAAGTGATCATAGTTAGCCAAGAAGGGGTGGTAGAATGGCATCCTAACACATCACCACCTTCCATTACAGTTTCAGTAACTTCCCCATCTTGCGATGCACCTGGGCAAACACGATGATGGAGAAGATCAAGGCGAAGGCCTAAGCCCAAGCGCAATATCACATTTGTCTAAACCAGGCGAGCAGAGATCACGTATGATGCATCTAGGCGAGTAGAGATTTTTGAAGAGCTGCTCCAAGCAGGGATAGCAGTGGTTCCAGATAATTGGGAACCCCTAATCCAGA
The DNA here is from genome assembly GCA_946800695.1 of Geum urbanum. NCBI lineage: Eukaryota > Viridiplantae > Streptophyta > Magnoliopsida > Rosales > Rosaceae > Geum > Geum urbanum. The sequence continues at coordinate 3,202,776 of OX327014.1, forward strand.
TCCTGAAGATGTAAAAGATCTACCTTTCTATCGATACCATAACGAATGGAGGCGTCACTCCACCAATGATTGCATTAAACTGATGTATATGATTCAACATTGGATAGATGAGGGAGAAGTATAGATTACAACACCCTTGCCAAATCTTGCAATCGAAGAGGCATTGACAGTTGGAATGATAGAGTTGCCAAGGGGCAACCCAAACAAAAGGAAACCAGCTCTCGACCTTCGGACTAGTAGTGAGGGTAGCTCAAGGAAACAACAAGAAAATACATCAAAAGGAAAAGAGAAGGTCGACCCAAAAGACAAATCGTCGGTGGGTTTGTGCTCCCGTTGCAAGTTCTATTGTGGGCTGAAGATCAGGTATGAGGAATTAAAGGAAGCAGTCCAAGTCTGTCCAAAGTTAATTTCAATACATGAACACCACCAGCCAAGTAGCCCAAGGGAGCTAAGTCAAAGGAATTCCTAAACCTTCAAGCGAAGGAGAGCTGTAGAGAAGACTGGCAGATCAGAGAAATTTGAAGCAGCTGCATTCGACACACTTGCCAAGCCATATATTCCACCCGCTTTAAGAAATATCACTAAGGAGAACGTATGGTACGTGAAGGAGAAAGGTAAAATGGTGGAAGTGACTCCAAGCAGGAGACACAACTTGCAACGACGCTTTGGAGAAGCTAAGAGAGCTCTGGAGGTGCTAGAGATGGGTTTCGTGTAGGAAGAGCAGATGATGTACACCCTAGAACAGTTGCAGAGGCTTCTGAATGCCTTGGCAGCTAACCTCCTGGTTGTTTTTGGAAAGAGATCTCGCGAGCCCAAAGTCTGAGCAGCCATGCCAAATATCTTCGATCATAACCCAGAGTTATGGGCCATACAGAAGACACCAAAACCCATACCCGAGGTTCCCCGCAACCTAAGGAAACATAAGATGGCTAGCCAACGTCTCCACTTTGCTGAGGAAGCTACACCATCAATGAAAAGTCCTAAAAAAACTAAGGAGGTTGCACTGGAGCATGTCACGATTAATGAAGCAAAAGATCTTTTTGACGAAGAAAAGAAGAAAAAGGCTAGCTTGGACAAGTCATTTCCTACCCCTAGAAAGAAAAGTTTTGGTTTGTTTCAACAAACTATGTTAGAACCTATACCTGAGGATCAAGCACAGCACGTTGTCACCTTAGATATTACTGACGATGCAGATATAGATGCGGAAAATACTGAAGGAGGTGCCAAGGACAACGACGAACTAATAGATTATGGTGAAGATGAAGAGGAAGAAATGCAAGAATACGAGGATGAGATAGATATTAATATTAATATGGTGTTTGTCTTACCTTCTAAGTTTGCAGGACCTTCAACAAAAGTGACAGAAGTCAATGCTACCCCAGTAAAAAGTGTGAACAACTTGGCAACCACAGAAAAGGACACCGTATGATCAGATCAGCAGTTGCTCGCCAAGCGATCAGAGGTTGACTTGTCTTTGAAGAAGGCATATATGATGTTCATGAAGCCTACCCTGAATATGGTCATGCACAGGCGATCATTATACGTCACAGGGAAGGTCCAAGGTATCCAAATCAATAAGCTTTTGGTGGATTCAGAGGCAGCTGTCAACATTATCACCATCAAAGCAATGACACTACTAGGTATCCCCAAGTCCGCTATCCAAGAAACAGCCTTGAATGTTCGAAACTTCCAAGGCAACATCTTTAAGACTTTGGGAATTGTTTTCCTTCATGTGTAAGTGGGACCAGTCGTAGGCACATACACATTCTTTGTAGCAGAATGTACAACACCATATAGCGCAATCATGGGACAAGAATGGATCCACATAAGTTATTGTGTACCCTCTTCTCTTAATCAAAAATAGTTCTTTGGAAGTTGGAGTTAGGCGAGGCAGAATTTATTGACGCTGATCCTCGTCCTTACTCCATATCTGCTAATGCTTTGGATGCCATTTACTACTACAGTGACCTCCGACCACTAGAGGTATACGGTGTCGATAACAGGGGCGGCCCAGTCAGTTTAACGGCCTCTAAATTAGCTCAATGGGGTATCATCCAAGTAGGCGAGGTTAGTCACCGACCCTATACCATAGAGCTACCACTTAGACAGTTCAAATGTTAGGGTCTCTATCAAGCATAGAGGCTGAGGCTTGCTGCTCCCTGTATAAACGATTCCACAATTTTCTAATGGAGAGTCAAGCCTACGAGAGTGTTCCAATGATTGCAGCATGGGATGTGACGACCCAGAACAGAATCAGTATGATAAATCAGCTTAATTTACGAGCTTGCACGTAGTCGCAGATTTACGACAGTTGTTGAATTGCCGGACTTGATAACGACTAAATTATTGGCCGAGAATTGGAGCTGAATCTCTTCTAGAGAGTCGTTGTACGTGTGATTTCGAGTTCGTGGGCGGTTCCGGATCGTTATTTGGACGACTGAGGAATAAATTATGAATATTTGAAGTTTCGACGTAATCAGGGTTTAAAAGGCAGCTTTATTAACGACTAAATTACCGGACGAGAATTTGGTTTCGGCTTCTTCACGGAAGTTGTTTAGAATATAATTTCCACCTTGTAGGAACTTCCGGAGCATTATTCCGAGTTATGAAGATTAAGTTGTGAATATTTCCGATTGTTGATTATTTAGTCGATTAAACATGTGTTTGGGTTGAACCGTTGACTTTTTATCGGTTTGGTCGATGTGTTTGACTTCGGGTAATAATTGAAGAATATGTCGAGTCGAGGTTGTTGCCGCGAGAATTATCGAAATCGGAATTACGACGAGAAAGTTACGGGTATTTGAAGTTTGTCGAAAAGATAATTACGAAGTTTCCATTTTGGGAAAGTATAAATAGTGGACTTGCCACTTTGGGAAGTCAAAGATGATTCATTGGGGGGTCGACTGAGTTGACTGAGTCAACTCGGTGGAGGGAGGAAGTTCACGTCGGTGGTGCGACGACCCAAGGTGGAAGCTCGCCGTCCGGCCACCACGGAGCTTGGCTCCAGTCCTGTTCTCTTCGTCCCGATGCCCTCTACCCTTCCCCGGCCTCCTTTCACGGTGTGGGACGCCGGAGGAGGAGAGAATTCCGGCAAGAAAGTGGAAGAAATGTGGTGAATTCGGGTTGCTCGATTTCGGCCGAATTGAACTACAAGATGTAGTGGGCTTTGAAGCTCTCCTCTCCATGATTCTACCCATGTAAGTATGGAGTTCTAATTCGATTTGTGCTTGGAGAATTTTGGATTTGAAAATTTGGTACCAATTCGGTTTTGTATGAAATTGACCTAGTTAGAGTGAGAATTGGCCTTCGATGCAGTTGACAAAGTTGCTCAGTGGATGATTTTGAGTGGAATAGGGGTTGCTCCGCTGGGAAAATTTCAAGTTAGTGGTGGCACCGCCGCTGGCGGCTGTCAACGGTCAACTTTGACTTTTTGGGGTTTTCGACAAGTTGCATGTCATTTCACTCAAAATCGCGCCCCGATCGCAGTAGGGAGGTTCGTTTTTCGAGTTGAGTGTCCGAACTTACAGTGAGGTATTGAGGTGTGATTTTCGGATTTTCGACAGTTTGTCGTAGTCGGATTTTGTGTTTCCGAGAACGGTGGTTTCTTGTGATTTGATTTGAATTGTTGAGTTATGATTTTGAGAAATGAACTTTTTGATTATTCAGGGGTTCGAGATCGTTTGTTTGGCGAGGGACTTTCCGTCGGATCACGGGTTAACGCGAACTGCGTTACGCTAGTATGTGAGTGGACAATTTCTTTTCACGGAATTCTTGCGAGTCTTTTATACGTTTTACGAACTTGAGCATGCATATGAGATTACGATTTATACGAGCATGTGTTAGACGATTATGCTTATATCATTATACAGTACGTATATGCATTTATATGCTGTTTATTGCATTTGCATCGAACTGTTTATGATTTGGTTTACACAGAGTACAGTCATTATATATGTTGTTGTATCGATACACTCGCATCCCGGCTGATCCCCGAGGATGTGTACCGGGGGAGGCTGTGACTCCTGACCCGAGGCCTTTACCGGGGGGAGGCAGACCTCTGACCTGAGGACTTTCTGGCTAGAGTCACGTGTGGGTCTGGGATCCCGTGATTCGGACTGTACTAGCACGGACGTGTCCATGAGTGACCCCGTGGGATTTTTACTTGCATGCTCAGTACGCTGGAGGAGTATGAATTTACCTCGTGTACTTTGTTATTTTTATTTACCTGGACTCGCATATGTTTTTATAACATATATATTACGTGGTGAAAGACATTTATTTTCGTCCACTCACTCTAACAGTTTTCATGTCTTTTCTCTGGACTTTTCGGTTTCCGTGCCCAGTTTGCAGTTCGGATTCTGGTGTCGCACGTCGTGGTCGGAGGCATAGTGCTCGAGCTACCTTGTTTCTTCCAGTAGGTTTTTTGTTCTACCTACTGTGGTATACTTATATGGTTATACATTAGAGGTCGCTCTGAGTATTCTGTTGTGCATACTATATGATTTTACTCCGGATTTCAGTAAAGTATAGATATATTTACTACTTTACATTATTGTTGATATATTGAGAAATCCGGATGGGATTGGTGCCCACGGTTTGATTTTTGTGGCATAGGATGAAGTGTATTTTCCGCGTGCAGGTAATGGTAATTCCACGTTAGTAACGAAACTCTGCCGAAATTTTGTTGGTTTTTGTTGGTTCGTGTTTTCGAAGGGGTTCGATTCCGGTTTAGGCAACTAAATCGGGGTTGGGTCCTTTCAGCTTGGTATCAGAGCATTAGGTTATAGGTTCTGTAAACTTCTGTAGTCGTGTTTACTAAGGATATTTGAGAATGTACAGCATGTCTGGAATGGTGACCCGACCGGCCGGCGGATACTCATCAATATTCCGTGTGTTGTATACTTTCAAATATTTGAAGTTCCATGATTACGTTCTACTTGTTGTGAACGATGTTTTATTCATTAGGATGCCTCATTGACGTGCTTTCCGTGTCGGTACGGTTGTGGATCCTATCGAGGATCAATCGACGCGTGATTTGCCAGAGAACTGTGGATTTGGATGAGCATTCTGGGTTCAGAGAATTGTGTGGCACGGTTTGCCTTGTTGTGTGTATGAGCGTCTACATGTTGCCCAGAGCTGAGAATTGTGGCAGTTGATGTTTGCCTGAGTCAGATTGTTGTATTTGGTGGGCTGATATTGTGTGAGTTCTGGTTGCGACTCCATGGCCTACATTCAGGGTGTTGTTTATACGGTAATGGTTTTATCAGGCTACCCAGCAATCGAATGAGGAGTGGTTACCCACCTGAGCCAGAGATGCATTGTCCACATGTTTGTCCCTATTTGCACGAGTTGTGTGGCTTCAGAGGAAGCGGTGCACGAGGTTCGAGATGAGTTTGAACTTGAGCATCAGAGAGAGTCTGATTGATGTGCCTCGAGATAGCCGTGAGGAGCTTAGTATGCTGCACTCAGTGGCGAGGCTATTGAGAAGGAAAGGTGTACACGGTTTTCGATGTGATGGTTTGAGGAAAGTGGACTTAGTCGAGATTTTGATGAGGTTGAGTTCCAACACTTCGGGATCAGTGACTTCATCAGGTTATGGTCTTTTCGATTATGTTGAGGGTCATCAGATCAAGCAGAGGATCCGTTTGGTGGTGATTGAGATCACAGAGTAGCGGATTTGTTCCTGTGGCATGAGTTTGGGTGATCGTTGGTGATCCTTTCTCGCAGCAGGTGTTTTGATGATTTGTGTTCGTGGAGCACTTCCAATTGCTATTTCGGTGGTCAGGAGGGTCACGTTATGAGGGAGCACCCTCAGCCAGCTGTGTTTGCGGTTCGACAGTTCAGAGTTCAGGAGGAGGTCATGATGTTATTCCTGAAGTTTGACCAATGTACTCTTTTGATGAGTTATTCAGCAAGTCGCAATTGACGTGGGCGGCTAGTTGGGCATGTTGGAGTTCGTGCCATGACCTTGTTTAAGGACAGACTTTTCTTCGAGGTTACTATTGCTTGATATCCATGGCTATTGTACATGCATCTCCACTTCCGAGGTTTTGGAAAGTGTTGTATCCATCCGGAGGTTGCGAGATCCTTGTTGGAGGATATGGCTTAGTCACGGATCTGTTATAACTGGACATCGTGGTTTTGGTGTGATTGTGAGTATGGACTTACTGACGATGCATTTGGCTGTGTTCGAGTGCCTCGAGAAGGAGGTTGTGTTTCGACGACCAGATTTTCCCGAGATACTGTTTCGCGGCGATGGTCGAGTGGATGGTGGAAACGGGTTGTGTTGCTTGCTTAGCTTATGATGTGGATACTTCGGTTGTTGTGCCCGACATTGGTGACATTGAGGTGGTTCCCGAGTTTCCAGGTGTGTTCCGGAGGAGTTACCAGGTGTTCCTCCAGTTCGGGAAACCGACTACACTATTGAGCTTGTACTGAGCGCTGGACATATTTTACCGGTATTTTGTCGTTCGGAGCCAGCGGAGCTGATGGAGCTACAGTTTCGACTCCAGGAGTTGCTGGATGAGGTTTCAAGAGATTTCATGTGACCCCGTGTATTTGCGTGGTGTGCTCTTGCATTGTGTGTACGGATGATGGATGGTTCGACGTGGTGGTGCGTTGACTACCGAAGCCTGATTCTCTTCAGAGGAGAGTGAGTATCCTTCGCTTCAGATTGGCGAGTGGTTTGATCAGCTCGCGAGAGCTTCAGTCTTTTCGAAGTTTGATTTCGGATCCAGATACCATCAGTTGAGGTTTGATGAGTCAGATGTGGTTTAGATAGCTTTCGGATCTCGGTGCGGGCATCACGAGTTCTTGGTCACGCCGTTTAGTTGACCAATGCCCCGTAGGTCTTACGGACTTGATGGACCAGGTGTTCAGACGATTCTGGACGAGTTGCGGTCATGTTCGTTGGCAATATCCTGATGTATTCCAGGAGTGTGGGCCAGTGCTTGAAGCAATTGCAAGCGGTTTTGCGGACTTTGCCAGATGATCAGCTATTTGCGAAGTTCATCCAGTGTGAATTTTGATTGATTAGCGTGAAGATTTTGGGTCACGTGATGTTATACGAGGGAGTTGGCGTGGATCCTGATCAGTTAGAAGCCGTGTTGATTTGGGTTGACCTATCATGGTACCAGAGATCGGGAGTCTCTTGGGTTTGGCAGGCTATTACCGACGGCCGGTACAGGATTTTCCTGAATTGCCACTCTACTTTTCGGTTTTACGAGGAAGGCGTCAAGTTCGAGTGGTACGATGCACGCGAGGAGAGTTACTTACTCCTGAAGGATGGTTGACCGTTGTTTCGGTTTTGACCTTACCTGACGATCGTGGTGAGTTCGTGGGTTATGGCGATGCATCGAGGTTTGGATTTGGTTATGTTTTGATGTTGTGTAGTAGAGCAGTGGCTCATGGTTTCGGGCAGTGGAAACCTTATGTAGTTGCATATCCTGTGTATGATTTGGGTGTAGCTGTCTCTATGTTAGCATCAAAGAGTTGGAGACACTACTGCTATGGCGTGCAACGCAGTGTAGGACGTACACTGATCACCTGAGTTTCATCCACTTGCATTTTCGGCCAGATTTGGGCTTGAGGCAGTGTAGATGGATGGGGTCGACTCACGACTATGGCTGTACCTTTGAGTTTGTTCGAGAAAGACTAGTGGTTGTACTTTAACTATCCATTTGGGATGTTGTTGCTGATGCATTCAGTCGAGAGTCAGGAGCTTCAGTGTTTCATGTGTGTGTATGGCTCGAGTTTCCGTGTTAGCCGAGTTGCGAGCTACGGGAGTTGAGTTCGAGTGTGATGATGTTGAAGCTCATTGTTTCGCGCGCATTTGGCGCTAGTGATGCGGATATGTATCAGATACTTCGAGTTTACTACTCGTGACGCAACATGAAGAGCAATATAGCAGCTTGTGTGTGCAGATGCCACATTTGACGACTGGCGATGGCTAGGAGGCAGAGACTTGCCGAGAAGTGTCAGCCATTTGAGATTTCCAATTAGACGTGGCGCTTGTCGTTGTGGTTTTGTGTGCCAGTATGCACTTCGGTTTGTGGTACCAGTTGTCAGGCCATTGTGGACCATTTGATGAACTTGGTACGTTTACTTGTACTTTCTGGAAAGGATTTCAGTGGCAGACTGGCATAGCTGTGTTTGACGGAGATTGTCCATTCACGTGGTGTACCTGTGTCCCGGTTCGCTGACCAAGATAATCAGCTACTACAGAGTGTTGGCAAGCTTTGCAGCGAGCATTGTGGGACCAGATTACAAGTTAGTACCGGCTCTTATCCTCAGATTCTTGAGCGATCTTTGAGGACTATTCAGACCTTGGAGGGCATATTGTGGATCTTGGTATTGCAGTTCCGAAGGACTTGGGACCAGCAGTTTCACTTATTTGAGATTGCATGCAGTACCAGTTTGTTGACCACTATGATTTTGATGTTGCATGATGTCGTTTTGAGGAACGATGTTGTACTCCATTGTGCTGGAGCGAGTTTGGTTTGAGTTTGAGTTGACATTTGATTCGGACTTTGTGGAATGTGTTACCACAGACTTTCGGATTAGCGGAAACAGGTTGATAATTGCTTGAGTTCGATGTTTGAGCTATGTTGATATGAGTGTGTTGAGTTGTGAATTGCCACGTTGTTTTGATCTTTATGTGGTCATAGGCGAGTTTGTGTTATGCCGTATGGTTCGGCATCGTCTATATTGGCGGCGTTCAACGACGGCGGTCAACGGTCAACTTTGACTTTTTGGGGTTTTCGACAAGTTGCATGTCATTTCACTCGAAATCGCACCCCGATCGCAGTGGGGAAGTTCGTTTTTCGAGTTGAGCATCCGAACTTACAGTGAGGTATTGAGGTGTGATTTTCGGATTTTCGACAGTTTGTCGTAATCGGATTTCGTGTTTCCGAGAACGGTGGTTTCTCGTGATTTGATTTGAATTGTCGAGTTATGATTTTGAGAAATGAACTTTTTAATTATTCAGGGGTTCGTGATCGTTTGTTTGGCGAGGGACTTTCCGCCAGATCACGGGTTAACGCGAACTGCGTTACGCTAGTCTGTGAGTGGACAATTTCTTTTCACGGAATTCTTGCAAGTCTTTTATACGTTTTACGAACTTGAGCATGCATATGAGATTACGATTTATACGAGCATGTGTTAGACGATTATGCTTATATCATTATACAGTACGTATATGCATTTATATGCTGTTTATTGCATTTGCATCGAACTGTTTATGATTTGGTTTACACAGAGTACAGTCGTTATATATGTTGTTGTATCGATACACTCGCATCCCGGCTGATCCCCGAGGATGTGTACCGGGGGAGGCTGTGACTCCTGACCCGAGGCCTTTACCGGGGGGAGGCAGACCTCTGACCTGAGGCCTTTCTGGCTAGAGTCACGTGTGGGTCTGGGATCCTGTTATTCGGACTGTACTAGCACGGACGTGTCCATGAGTGACCCAGTGGGATTTTTACTTGCATGCTCAGTACGCTGGAGGAGTATGAATTTACCTCGTGTACTTTGTTATTTTTATTTACCTGGACTCGCATATGTTTTAATAACATATATATTACGTGGTGAAAGACATTTATTTTCGTCCACTCACTCTAACAGTTTTCATGTCTTTTCCCTGGGCTTTTCGGTTTCCGTGCCCAGTTTGCAGTTCGGATTCTGGTGTCGCACGTCGTGATCGGAGGCATAGTGCTCAAGCTACCTTGTTTCTTCCAGTAGGTTTTTTGTTCTACCTACTGTGGTATACTTATATGGTTATACATTAGAGGTCGCTCTGAGTATTCTGTTGTGCATACTATATGATTTTACTCCGGATTTCAGTAAAGTATAGATATATTTACTACTTTACATTATTGTTGATATATTGAGAAATCCGGATGGGATTGGTGCCCATGGTTTGATTTTTGTGGCATAGAATGAAGTGTATTTTCTGCGTGTAGGTAATGGTAATTCCACGTTAGTAACGAAACTCTGTCGAAATTTTATTGGTTTTTGTTGGTTCGTGTTTTCGAAGAGGTTCGATTCCGGTTTAGGCAACTAAAACGGGGTTGAGTCCTTTCATTGGAATACGTAGATGATGACGTACTGCACGAGTCAGATGAAGAGAAGGAAATCAAATTAGCTCCAGCAGCTTTAGACGACACACCTCTTAAAGTTAAGGATCCTATCAAAAAGATTAATCTTGGGACTTTGGAAGAGCCAATGACTGTGGCTATAAGTACCTTCCTGGAGACTGAAGAACGACAGAGGCTCATTGAATTTTTGAAGGAATATGCAGATTGTTTTACAGAAAAATACGAAGACATGCCAGGGCTGTCGCCAGACCTAGTGTGCCATAACTTACCTATCTTAGAAGGCAAGAAACCTGTGAAGAAATCGATGCGTTGTATAAACAAAGAGACAACAATTCTAGTCAAGGAAGAGATTGAAAAAAATGCTTAAATAAGATATCATTAGAGTAGCCAAGTACAACGAGTGGCTTTCAAACGTGGCCCTGGTAAAGAAGAAGAATGGGAAGATGCGAGTCTGTGTTGTTTACCGAGATCTTAACAATGGAACTCCGAAGGATGCATACCCGATGCTAGTAGTAGATTTGTTGGTAGACTCAGTCACCCGCCATGAGATGTTATCATTAATGGATGGAACAACTAGATATTATCAAATTCCAGTGGCAGAAATAGATAGACATAAGACAGCATTCTGGTGCCTAGGTTTTGCAGGGGTGTTTGAGTACGTGGATATGCCATTTGGACTCAAGAACACAGGGGCCACCTACCGGCGAACTATGAATTTAATATTCCACGACCTTATAGGAAAATCCATGGAAGTTTATATCGATGACGTGGTAGTCAAGACGAAGTGCAAGACAGACTATACCGAAGACCTGAGGCAGGTGTTCATTTGAATGAGACAACATCAGTTGAAGATGAATCCAGCCAAATGCATCTTTGGGGTACATGCAGGAGATTTTTTGGGTTTCTTGGTCCATCAACGGGGAATCGAGGTCCCAGATGATAAGAAGGAAGCAGTCCTAAATGCAGTCCCGCCAAAGAATAAGAAAGAGTTACAGTGACTATTGGGAAAAATAAACTTCTTTAGGTGATTTATTGCAAACGCAGCCGGGAAGACACAACCATTTTCACGCTTACTCAAGTTGCAAAATCAAAAAGACTTTGTATGGAAGCTTGTTCATCAAGAGGCTTTTAATACCATTAAAGCATATTTGGTGAACCCACTAGTTTTGGTACCACCAAGGACAAAGGTCCCTCTTAAGCTATATATATACATAATATTCTATTAGGAATCTATTAGCTCAAGACGATATGGTAGGGGTCGAGAGTGCTATTTTCTATATTAGGCATACTTTGACAGATTGTGAAACGTGACTTGCCAATGGAAAAATTGTGCTTGGCTTTGTATTTTCAGGATGCAAGTTGAGGTACTATATGCTATCCTTCACTACCTGCGTAATTGCACAGACTGATCTTGTGAAGTATATGTTATCAAGACCCATACTAAGGGGCAGAATTGGGAAGTGGATCTTGACACTTTCTGAATTCTCACTACAGTATGTACCACAAAAGGTAGTAAAGGGCCAGGCAATGGCTGATTTTCTTGCCCATCATCCGATGATTGGTGCTCGTGAAGGCCTACAACTGGACTTGGCTTGTATAGATCTTGCCCCGTGGTGTTTATACTTCAACGACTCAAGTACTAGCACCATGGTTAGAGTAGGGGTCGCCCTAGTTACCCCACGTCGTCAAATTTTTTTGTATTCTTTTAGGTTGGAATTCCAGTGTACGAATAACCAAGTGGAGTATGAGGCACTTATCATAGGATTGGAGCTCTTGCTAGATTTGGAGATTACTGACGTGCACGTATATGAGGATTCCCTTTTGGTGATTAAGCAACTCGAGAAAAATTATAAGGCCGGTCTAGTGTTAGAGCCTTATACCAAGCGAGCTTGTGATCTACTCAAGTTGTTTACTGAGGTAGAATTGAGTCATATTCCTTACAATGAGAATTATGCAGCAAACAAGTTAGCGCAGCTAGCAACGAGGGTGAGCCTTCAATATGGAGTACGCGAGCGGATCCTAAAGGTTGAATGACGAAACTTCCTTCTTTCTTTGCTCACCAAGAAGAAAACAATGAATGGTATGTCGCAACATTTGATCATATAGACATAGATTAGAGACAGCTCATCATCTCATATCTTCAGAACCCTAACAACCGGATAGATAAGTGGATTCGATTTCTGGCTCTCAATTATGTGCTCAAAGATGATGCGCTGTACATGCGAGGAGAAGAATGTTTGTTATTACGATGCGTATATGGATGTGACGCTAAGCGGATAATGAGATCGAGAAGTACACTTAGGGGCAGCAGGAGCACACCAAGCTGGTCCAAAGATGATATGGTTATTATGGCGTCATGGTTACTAATGGCCTGGAATGCTCAAAGATTGCAATACGTTCACTAAAGGCTGTGAAGAGTGCCAAGCACATGGTCCAATCAGCCATATGCCCAATATCCCTTTACAACCAATCATCAAGCCTTGGCCAGCACGAGGATGGGCTTTGGCTTTAATTGAGATGATTCATCCTTATTCATTGGAAGGACACAAGTTCATCATCGTTGCGACTGACTTTTCACCAAATGGGTGGAGGCTAGGCCTTTAAAAGTGACCTCCACGAAAGCCATTCGCCAGTTTTTGTTTGACGACATCATCTGTAGATTTGGCATTCCATAATATTTCATATCAGACAGAGGGGCAGCTTTCATGTCTGGCAAGGTAGATGAGCTAATGAAAGACTTGGGGATACATTTTCTTCATTATACCCCATATTATGCTCAATCCAACAGTCAAGATGAGGCAAGCAATAAGATAATCATACATATCCTGAAGAGAATACTTGTCAACAATGCCCGCTTATGGCATAAAGATTTATTTAACACATTATGGGCATACCGAACAAGTAAACGAAGCTCTACCGGAATGACTCCTTACGCATTAATGTTTGGTCATGATGCAGTTCTACCATTAGAAATCAATGTTCTGTCCATGAGGATCATGAAATAACATGATTTGATTGGCGAGGATTATGTGCATGCGATGTGGCAGAAGCTTGAGAATTTAGATGACCAACATTTAGAGGCTTATGACAACCTATGAGCTGAAAAATGAAGAGTATAGCGTGCTTATGATAGGTGCACAAGGGGCAAAAGTTTTGCTGAAGGAGACTTAGCCTGGAGAGTGATACTTCCAATTGGCGAGAAGATAGATGGACGAGGCAAATGGTCGGAAAAGTGGGAAGGTCAGTACATCATAGATCTTATTCAAGGAAAAAGGAGTTGTTCGTTAGCGCGATCGAGATGGTACAATCTATGCTAATCCCATCAATGGCCGTTTCCTCAAGGAATATTTGAAGCCAATATGGGAGTACGACGACCTGCCAGCAATGGAGTAATTCAGTCCATACAAGCTCCAAGGCAACTCCTCGCCCAAATAGACTGAAAGGGCATAACGTAGAGACTTCTCTAGCTATAAGGCCAATTTCTGTGGCTAACTTTCGTAGTGAATTTTACTCATTCTAAACTTTTTAAAGCCAATTTCTATGGCTTAATATTTTGTTAATATTTAGTTGTTAATCTATACTCGCCAAATTCTGTGGCCAAATGCAGAAGTGTACTTTTCATACACAAACAGTGTTTGAGTTTATCAATGCGAACAACGTTTTGCAGAGATAAATTATTTTCTTAAATGCAAGCAGATTAAATTAAAACACAAGATTATAAAGACTTTGTGGCCTTAAGCTCTGATACCATATGAAGATAGGCTACGGTCGACAAAAGAAACAAAAAGGAAAAAATGACGTCTATTCCCCTAATTCCTTAAACAGTTGATAACCAGTCTCTGTGGCACGCGTATTAAATATGCATACATGGAACAAGGAAATTAAGGTGTCGTGAGGACTAAAAGCTCCACTAGAAGACGAAGGAGGACCTCAAGAGACAAAATAATAAGGAGTTGTAGCGTCAAGGAAGCTAGTTCAGCAGCCCAAATAGAGCGCTGGAAGCAAGTTGTCATGGGCTTCCCTAAATTGAACTCCCTGGCTTTCCTCGCCAGAATATCTACGTTCATGGACCTGCAGTCTCTATGCACACAAAAGCATATTAGTTGCTAGCGAGGAAGCCAGCGTAAAGTCATCCCCGACGTTTAGACTTTATCACCCTGTATATACTTAGGGTGACTTTTCCAAGGAGTCATCTGGACATAGATATCACTATCTAGCCCAGATTTGGACATAAATATCACTATCTACGGTTTATAGTGTAGGAGGATTATATTTGGAGGTTTCTTTTCAGGCGAGAACTAGAGCAAATACAGCAGGTTGGAGTTCCTCAAACGAGAAGGTTGAAAGGGTGCATATGTGCAAAAACTGAGAATGGTATTTATAGGAGAAATAAATATTGAACCGTTACGTCCAAATAAAGCGGTAAGGATTCTCAGGATAAAACGTAGTTGTTGATGAAAGACGTGTGTCTTTAGGGGATTAAGCAACAAGACGGTCTATCTATCTCGAGATAAAGGTGCCATAATTAGAGATTTTTTAGGCAGTTAAACGTATGGAGATTTGATAGATGGGATAGGCACGTTCCGTATTTCAAATTTGAGTTAAATGTCATTCAAGATGGAGTTTGACGGGGAAAGTCGAGTAACAATAGTAAGAGGGTAGGTAAATTCCTTAGCAGACTAGTTACTATTGGATTGTTCTTAGCAAACCTATATCTGAGTCCCATTAATGAATTCATAATCTAAGTGGATCATAATAGTACCAAGATAATTAAATTATGTTTCGGTTCACAAAATTACAAGACGTTGGGCTTAATACTAAGTGGCCTAAAAACTATAACAGGAGAGCCTTTCTTTTCAACTCTACTTTGATGAGCTCGAAGTCTTTCCAAGCCAAGCTATGCGAGTCTAGAAGCTCCAAAGCATCATCCTCGGCTTCAACAAGTCTATTTGCACGACCAGAGCTTTCATCCAGAAGTTGCTGAGTGCTAGCATGAGTAGAACTAGCATCAGCCCGCAAGAGCTCCACTTCAGCCTGAAGAATTGCTAGTTCAGCTTCCTTGGCGGCTAGAACTTCTCTTTTGGTTGAAGCGCTCTTCAAGAATTCTTGAACTCGACCCCAATCTTGCTGCAAATGATTGGCCATCTCAGCTACCACCTTCCGTTTGCTATCCACTTTATGCTTCAAATAATCTTGGTGGGTATATAATTTGTGGAGCTCGCGAAGATCTCGCTCGAATTCAGAGATGATATCGAGGAGTTCGCCAGGGACAGTTTCTCTCTGGTCTCTGACTTTAACTAGGGAACTGTTGATATTCTCGAATGAATCCAGCTTGGCTTGAGAGATTTTTTTGAGAGCGACTCGAGAAAGAGCGATATCAGCCAAAATTGGACTCAAAACATCGAGTTTGGTAGAAAGTTCCTCCAAGCTCAGGACTTGGTCTCGTAGAGAGGCTACTTGGCTGGCGGGGCCTGAAGATGATGAGGCCCATGGAGACGCTTCTTAGTTTCTGGGGGCTTCTTTGATGAGTCAGAAATACTGATCAACTCACCGTCACCGTCATTGCCTCACTACCTCGCCGCCGATTACGCATTCAACCTTGGTGTCATCACTCAGGTTTTCAGCCTGGGATATGTGAGGTGTTCATCGTTTCAATCTCACATTTGCTTCCCAATTCTTCAGTTAAGTGTTCATTTACCCTAGTTTACGTTTTTGTTTTTTGCCTGGGATCTATGGTGTTGTTCTGATTTGAGGGTATTATCTACTATCGAAGCTTTTGTTTTGTATACTGAGTTGATTGATGACCGAAAATGTGTGTTGAAGTTTACACTACAAGAAAAACGCACCTAGACCACAAACCATTTCCGTGGTCTAGGTGCGTTTTTCTGTAGTCTAAGTACTTAGACTACGAAATCTCCGTCATCTTTGGTCAGTCATCCAAGTGTCGTCGTCTAAGCACTTGGACGACAGAAATTGACCTTTCCGTTGTCCAGGAGATGACTTGGACGACGGAGATTTTGCGTCGTCCAAGCTATAATGAGACGACACAAATAATAGTTGTGTCATCCAAGTACAACTTAGACCACGCAACAATTCCGTGGTCTAAGTTACATTCGGACGACGCAAAAATTCCGTCGTCCAAGTGATCACTTAGACTAGGGAATTGTTGCGTGGTCTGAGTGATCACTTAGACCACGCAACAACTCCTTAGTCTAAGTGATCAATTAGACCACGTATCTGTATATATTCCATAGTCTAAGTGATCACTTAGACCACGTATATATTTGTATATTTCGTAGTCTAAGTAATCACTTGGACTACGAAGAATATATGATTTCGTAGTCTGAGTGGAGACTTAGACTACAAAAGCATATATACTTTGTAGTCCAAGTGAATATTTATTTATTTTTAATTAAAATTTGAATTTAAAGTAAAATATTAATAAATTAATTAAAATACTAAATTATCATTTAAATAATTAAAATTTGTACGTACATCGAATTAAATCGTTCGGAAAATACGATATCATAAACTACAAAGAATGCAAACTACTAAAATACAGGAGGAGCAGACGTGCCGCCGAGTCCCCCGCCTCTAGCCGTGTCATCGTCGTCGGGGTATGGGTTCAGAGGAGGTTGACACTATTTTTGAACCTGGTTTTGCATAAAGGCGATGAGGTGGGCTATCTGTGCTTGTTTCTCATCAAGCCTCTGACGCATAGATAGCGTTTTCTGATGCATAGATTACGTTTCCTCCCTTGCGAGTCGAGCCTCATCAAGGGCTACTTGGACCGACGCATCCTGAGCACATTTCCTCGCCGATCGTCCCGTAAACGAGTCAGAAGACAAATCTTGTTGCACCTTGCGTCCCAAATCCCCAACCTCCTTGCTAGCTAGACGACCGTACACCTCATCGGCGATTGCAATTTGCCTCTCCATCGATAGAGGAGGCAGGTCTTCCGGTGGCAAATCTAAGTGTGCAAGCTGCGTGTTGGCCAATTCCTCCTGCGCCCGTTCTACCAACCTCGCCTGAAAATAATAATAAAAATTAAATAATTATAAATTTGTACGACAGTTTAATAAATAATAAATAATAATTACGCTAATTAAGAATAAATATATAAGGCACTTAAGCTGTATTGACTCGCTTCATTGTCGAGCCCAGGTGTCATGTAAGCGGTGACGCTCGCATCTAGACAAGGGTGTTTGGAGCCCTTATCTCTGTGCTCCTTGGCGTTTTGTATCATCTGCTTGGAGCCGGAGGTATGATGTTTGTCCTTTTTCTCCCGGTTAGACTTGTTGATGTTGGAGGTTTTCTGTTGGACAACATAAATCATTATAAAATTAATAAATAACTAAAAGAATAATAATTCAATTTCGTCAATTTAAATAAAAAAAGACTAACCCGATAAAATTCTTCTTCGAAGTGGTTGACCAACTAGTCCCACTCATCTTCCCTATCCTCACGTAGCTCTACGGGGGTAGGCGAGTGGCAGAATTCTTGGTAATACTTGTGAAGTTTATACTTCCAATCATGGTAGATGGTGTTGGCGGTGCTGTTGATGTGCCTAAGCATCTCCGGTGTGCCATCCACCTCATATTGTTCCTACAAGAAAAGAATAAAAAATTATAATCGTATATATTATGACATTACGGTTTTTATTGGTTATTAAAAAATAAATTTAAAATTGTATTATTAACCGAAATTTCTTTAAACCATTTCCCCTTCTCCTCTTTCGGCAACTCTTTCCAGGTAGGCGCAACTATACGAACCTTGTTGCGAAGGATTGCCCTGATGTTGTGCGAGGAGAGACTAGCTAGCTGAGAGGTGGGAGGGCCATCGGTGAAATCGTCGTTCGGCAACTGGATTTTTTGTCTGGTCGCCTTGAACAACTTCTCAGATTTTGCACCCTTTTCGAGTCCTGGAGACGTTTTTGGTTGAGGGTCTGACAGGGCATTCCTGACCTTACACCGCGCGCTGTAGAGGATAGAGTCGGAGGAGGCCAACGCCTGAGCACTTTCTGACATCGATGTTGGACCGAAAGGGGCGTCATCATCATCGGTCTGTATAGCTAGGGCATTGAGAATTTCCCCAGTCGCCGCTGCCGAAGGAGTAGCTGAAGAGTCCGGAGGAGGCGCGGCATTATCCTTCTCGTACTGCCAACCGACTTGCTTTGCGAAGTGATATGCCGAAAACTAAATACTAAATTAAACACTTAGAAATCAGAAAAGACACAACAATTAAAACCCTTTGTTATAGATGTAGCATTGATAAATAGGGTATCGTTCTTAACCGGGGATTGAGGGTGCATGTATGACTACGCTATGATTTTTGGGGGGAGTTTATAGGTTGATTTTATAATCTACGAATTTAAACTAATAATGGCCAGCAAACAGATTTGGAACCCTAAATTCTAACATGCTTCACTCAAAGACAAGTGGAAACAATTAAAGAACATAAAATCCTAAACATGCTTTCTAGACCGAAAATAAAACACTAAATCTATTTATTTACAAGTGATCATCCCGCCTAGTTACTTAGCCTTTTTCATGCTTGAGTTACTCTAGAAAACAGCGAAATCCATGACTCAAAACCTAAAACACATGCTTGATTTATTGAATAGGAATAATAATTACAATAATTACAATAATTAATTACAAATTTACCATAATTAAAAAATGACCATAATTATCATAATTTACCATAATTACAAAAATTTACTGCGACGACCCGGAACAAAATCAGTTGAGTAAACGGCTTAATTCACGAGTTAGCGCGTAATCACTGTTTTCCGATAATTAAATGATTTGCCGGTTTTGTTAGCGACTTAATTATCGGCCGAGAATTTGAGTTGAGTCTCTTCTCGAGAGTTGTTGTACACGTGATTTCGACTTCGTGGGCGGTTCCGGATTATTATTTCGACGATCGAGGAATATAATATGAATATTTGAAGTTGCGGAATTTCGTCGAGTTTATCTGTTCGTATCGAGTTTATCCGAATCGTGATGGTTATCCGTTTTAGACCGTCGATCGTCCCGAGCCGTGAGTATAAATATCGGAAATAGTCGAAAAGTTATCGAAAACATTGTTCGAGAAGTTTGACCAGCGTTGACCGAGCTTGGATCGTTGACTTTTCCATTGACTAGTTCTCCACCGCGGGCTTTGAGCTGTCGCCGTTGGACCTCGTGATTCTGGCCACCTCCGGCCAAGTTATTGGTATATTTCGATTCCTCTCTTCATTTGTTGTTGATTAGAACTTGAAATTTTAGAATTTGATGCCGAAATGAGTGAGAATGGAGGAGATGAAATTCTTGGAATTTCGCCAGAATCGGCCTTGCTCGGGGGCGGAGCTCCGGCGACTTTCCGGTGTGGATTCTTGGTGGGTTTTGTTGGGTTTTGGTTGGTGATCATTTTCCCTTTGGTTTGGAGGGAGGAGGTGGCACGACGGCGCCGGAATCGGGCCGGGAAGTTTTCCGGCCGGTTTGAGGTTTTGAGGTTTCGAGCTGTTTTCCGGCCAACCTCGCAAGAATTGATGGTTGACTCAGTTGGGAAAGTTGTTGGGCTCGTTGAGGAGAACCTTTTGGGAGCTTGGCTGCCGGAAAATCTCTCCGGTTGACGGCGCGCTGCCACCGGCGGCGGCGGCGGTCAACGGCGAAGCTCCGGCAACCCGTTGACTTTTTAGAATTTGATGATTTTAGTGTCGTTTTGCTCGTATTCGCGCCTCGATCATCGCCTTGAGGTTTTTAAGTTGATTTGGGTACCAGATTTTTAGTCGAGGGTTTGAGTAGAGAATTCGGGAATTTCGTCGATTATTTTGTACTGCGTTATATATTTCCGGGAACGGTTGGTTTCCGAGGTGTGGTACAGTGTTGTGAATTGTGATTTTGATCAGATATATTTTGTGACTATTCACGGGATCGAGATCGTGCATCGGGCGAGGGATCTTCCGCCGGACCACATGATTAGCGCGAGTGCGCGCTTTGCTCACCTTTGAGTGGACTTTTATATTTTCATAGTCGTTGCGAGTTCGTGATTTTCCGTATTTATTTATATACGATGTTGAGATTATTTATTATTTTTGGAGGTATTATTTTATATTTTTATGATGATGGCATACTTGCATCGATGCTTCGGCTACTCGGCTGATCACCGGTAGTCTGACCAGAGTTGAGAGATTCCTCTGGGTAGGGTTGAGAGATTTCCCTGTTATGCTGCTGAGGTTGAGAGATTCCCCTGGCCTATCACCGTCAGGTTTGAGAGATTCGCCTGACCGTCGGGCTTAAGAGATTCGCCTGGCACCTCCATATATATTTTCTGAACTCGCTATATTTACATTGTTTTATGTATATGAAATTGGTGAAAGGCCTATGTTTATTTTCGTCCACTCACTCTAACGTTTTTATTTCCTTTCCTCTGGGCTCTTCGAGTTCCGTTCCCAGTTTGCAGTTCGGATTCTGGTGTCTCACGTCGCGGTCGGAGGCTAGTTGTTCGAGCTACCTTTCTTTTCCAGTAGGTTTCTTGTTTTTCCTACTGTTGTATATTTTGTATATATACACTAGAGGTCGCTCTGATACGTTACTGATATATGTTTTATATGGTTTTCCCCCGGATTTTCTATAAAGTACAGTTATGTTTACTGCTTTACTTTATTGATATGATATTGAGAAATCCGGATGGGATTGTTGCCCATGATTTTGCTTTTATGGCATAGGATGAAGTGTATTTTTAGGGTGCAGGTTAATGGCAATTCCGCGTGAGTAGCGTTACTCTGCCGAAATTTTGTTGGTTTTTGTTGGTTCGTGTTTTCAGAAGGGGTTTGATTCCGGTTTAGGAAACTAAATCGGGGTTGGGTCTTTTCAGCTTGGTATCAGAGCATTAAGTTATCAGATTCTGTAGACTCTTGTAGTTGTGACGCTTAGGGTATTTGAGTTTGTACAGCATGTCTGGAGTGATGACCCGACTGGCCAGCGGTACTCATCAATGCTTCGGGTGTTGTGTGTTCTCAAATATCTGAGGTTTCATGATTGCGTTCCTTCTGCTTGTACCTAATGCTTGTCTTGTATCAGTAGGATGCCTCCTTGACGTGGTCCCCGTGTGAATCGGGAAGTGGATCCTGATGAGGATCGCCAGACGCACGACTTGCTGATGTGAGTGTTGCGTTTGGAGGAGCGTCACTACCACAAATGGCAACATTACCGGCGATATTTCCAAAAACAAGGCCGGCGACCGGGAAAGTCGCTGGTAATGTTCATCATTACCGGCGACTTACTCCGTCGCCGGTAATGTTGCCGGAAATTCACCGGTAATGTTTCAAAACATTACCGGCGACCACCTCCGTCGCCGGCAATGTCAAGCCAAACATTGCCGGCGAAATTCCGGCCGGAAAATCGCCGGAAATGCTTGGCTTGACATTGCCGGCGACGGAGGAGGTCGCCAGTAATGTTTTGAAACATTACCGGCGAAATTCCGGCAAAAAGTCGCCGGTAATGTCTCCATTTCCGGTGATTTAATGAATCGCCGGCAATGCCTCTTATATTAGATGCAGATCGCAGCAGCTCATTCATTTGCAATGAAAAAAATCCGGTGAAATCGAAAGAAGGAAAACGCTTTGAAATCGATCCTTCGGTATTGTCAAAATTAAGGCGCGCGTCGAAAACTCGATCACTCGGGAAGCTATATATATAGGTACGTGTATATATACATATATGTGTATGTATATATATATATGTGTGTTGATCGATCTAATTAATTAGATCGATATATATATATATATATATGCATGCATGTGTTGATTTAATTAGAGTTGAATTGAGATATCGCGTTGATTATTAGTAGTGAATGTGTGTATATATATAATACGTAAAATTGTTAGAATTTTCAGGATGGACAAGAGTTGGATGAGCCTCGAAAGATGGGATGTGAGATATCACCAGGGAATTAGGAGTTTTGTGAATTTTGTGAAGGCTAATTGTGGAGACACTACACTTCATTATTGCCCGTGTAAAGAATGTAAGTGTCGCAGCGATCGATTTCGTTTTCCCATTGATAAAGTCCAGAAGCACCTGAGTAAATACGGGTTTTGGGATAAGTACACTTGTTGGATTTATCACGGTGAAACATCGTTAGCGGGTCCGCATGATCATGGACAATTTAGTGAGAGGGCCAGTCCACGCTATGATCATAGAGATTTTGCTGAGAGGGGCAGTCCATCCTATGATCCAACATCGATGCTAATCAATGATATGTTTCCTCATGAGAGCGGTGTATTTGCTGATGAAGCACCAAATGTCCCTCCCGTCGTTGAGGGTTTCCCTCATATTGAGCCAGTCGAGCCATTACCTGGAGCTCATGTCAATACAAGCGGTATGGACAAGTACAACAACCTGATTGCATTGCAACAGACTCCATTGTAAGACGGTTGTAGTAAGACTGTTCTTGAAAATGGAGAACAAAATGTCTGTCAAAGCTGTTGATTCTTGGCTGAAGTGGACTACTTCGCTACTGCCACCCGGTCATCGTCTTCCTACCACTCATCATAAGGTGCGACATATCCTGAAATATCTTGGGCTTTCCTACATCAAAATCCATGCATGCAGATATGATTGTATTCTCTTCTGGGGAAAAGATCTTGAAGACCTTGAAGCGTGCCCGGTATGTTTTACAGAAAGGTATAAGTTGACTCCTGCAGGCAACAAGAAAGCTGTGAAGATACTTCGATATTTCCCGCTTATTGATAGGCTGGAGCGGTTGTTCATGTGTGCTTTCACGGCTGAAGCAATGAGATGGTGGGCTGAGAGGAATTTGCCTGACGATGACACCCTTATACACCCTTCCGACGGAGAGGCTTAGAAGCACATGGTCAGGGAGTTTGATCATTTTGCAGCAGAGGTCCGAAATGTTTGGCTAGGGCTCTCATCTGACGGATTCAACCATTTTGGCAACATGAGTCTTCAATACAGTATATGGCCAGTTATTTTGGTACCGTACAACCTTCCACCATGGATGTGCATGAAGAAGGAATACAATATGCTCACTCTGTTAATTCCAGGCCCGGGTTATCCAGGAAAGTGTCTCGATGTTTATTTGAGGCCTTTGATTGAGGAGCTTAAGTACCTGAGTGAGTGTGGCCACCCCACTTACGATAAGTTCAAAAATGAGATGTTCCAGATGCATGCCATGCTTGTTGGCACCATCAGTGATTTTCCTGCCCGCGGTATGTTGTCGGGCAACGTTACCAGGGGTTACAAGGCTTATTCAAAGTGCATGACGGTTGATTGTTGCAGTCCTCATTGCAGTAAAATTGTTCAGATGCGTCACCGTTGTTGGCTTCCATATGATCACCCATTTAGGCAGGATCCAGACGTGTTTGATGGGAGTGTGGAAACAGGTGTGGCACCCAGGCGATGGACAGGGGAGGAAATTTTGGAAGTGTTGAATGAATATGATTTTGGCCAGCTGAGCAATCATCCTGACATAGTGGCGTCAATTCCAGACAAGCCCGAAAGGACACACAAGAGCATATTCTGGACACTTCCAAAATCATATTCTGGGTATTTTGGACACACAAGAGTATGATTTTGGACACACAAGAGCATATTTTGGGAACTCCCCTACTGGCCCAGGTTGCCTATCAGACACTACCTAGATGTCATGCACATAGAGAAGAATGTGTGTGAAAGTGTGGTGGGCACAGTTCTTAACTTGGAGGGGAAAACAAAAGACATCCCTAAGGCACGCATTGATCTGAAAGCTATGGGACTGCGGAAACATTTGTGGTTAAGAGATGGTAAGAGAAAAATGCCGCAAGCTCCTTATACCGTAAAGCCGAAGCATAAGCATGAAATTTTTCAGTGGCTGAGTAATGTCAGGTATATATTCTTCTACTATGCAGGAATTTGGCCTTAAATTTTTACCGGATTATAGTTATATGCGAGAAATATAATTGTTGCCTATGGCTATATATATATATATGCAGGTATCCTTATGGCTATGCAGGAAATATAAGCAGGTGTGTTAACTTCCGGGACAATAAGATGTACGGATTAAAGAGTCATGACTTCCATGTACTGCTTCAACGCCTTTTCCCTATTTTCATTCGAGGGTACCTGCCCAAAGAGGTGGTGGAGCCGTTGGTGGCATTGTCAAGATTCTTTCAGAAGTTATGCACCAGGGAAGTTAAAAAATCAAATCTCAGGGAGATGCAAGATGACATCATTTTTATCATGTGCAAGCTTGAGAGGATATTTGCCCCAAATTTTTTCGACATCATGCCTCACCTGATGATCCATCTTCCCGAACAATTGTTGCTTACCGATCCCGTACACTACACTTGGATGTATCCCATGGAAAGGTACAAATGATTCATACATTTGGTTTGCCTCTATTTTTATATGTAAATTCTTATTTTTTAAGTAAGTTAACATGCACTTGTTAACTTGTAGACAATTGGGAGCCTACAAGGACTATGTGAAGAATAAATATGCACCTGAAGGGTGTATCGCTGAAGCATATGTTCCGCACGAGTGTGTAACGTACACCAAAGTGTATTTGGGAGCAGTTGAGGACCCCCAACAACAGATGCCGATAGATGAACCCCAATTCAACCTTTCTATCATCTCCAATGACGTGGTAGTACAGGGAAGCTTGCCAAAGTCGTACAAGTTGGATGGAAATGAGGTAGCCATTGCCCACTGGTCGGTACTGATTAACTGTGAAGAAGTACAATATTGGAAAAACTATCATCTTCACTGCCCTGCTATTGCCGGAAATGTTGATTACTACAACAGGGCGTTTGCAAACTACTTTGGTCAATGGGTAAGGGTATATGTCTATATGTCTATTTTTATATATATCCTTAATTATATAGCATGTGTGTACGTACGTGGTTTTGTGGTTTCTATGTTCATAATTTCTTGTGTGGTTTCTTATCGTTTTCAGATTAACCATGTAGCAAATGATGGTTGCCCAGAGTGGTCAAACGAATTGAGGGTCCTGGTGATGAAACCGATAGCTTCAAAACTTTACTCGATGTGTCAGGTCAATGGCGTGAAATTTATATGTGAAAATCGAGACGACTGACTTAAAACACAGAATTGTGGGGTGATGGTCCATGGTGGGCAGGATGGCGTTGACTATTACGGTGTCCTTCATTCAGTTGTTGAACTAATTTATGGGAACCGCATCAAAGTGCACTTGTTCAAGTGTAGATGGTTTGATACTAGCCCGGAGAACACAAGGACCGATCAGTACAGAACATTTTCGGTGAATACTACTACTAGCTGGTATGAAGATGACCCCTTCGTTCTTGCCTCATCAGTAAAAAAAAGTGTTTTACCTTGACGATCTTCTTAACAAAGTCCCGTGGAAGGTGGTTAACCATGTTGCTCATAGAAACATATACAGTGCTGCCACACTTGGTGATACCGCAGATGATGATGAAGTTACTGCATACCAAGAGCCGAACGCTTTTGACATTCCGGAATCATCTACGATTCGCCTTAATAATGTGAGATCTGGGAGTGTGGTTTGAATTACTAGAGCAGAACTTCTCGATGTTAATCCATATGAAGTTGACGCTGATTCAGATGACGAGGAGCGACACATATTGCCAGAGGTTACCTATGAAACCGAGTCAGACTCAAGTGATGAAGATGATTACGATTATCATCCTTAGTACGTTAATGATGTAGTCAGAAATTGTAGTCAGAAATTGTAGTCGGAAATCGTGTCGGAAATCGTTGTCGGAAATTGTAGTCGGAAAATGTAGTCACAAATTGTACGTAGTCGGAAATCGTGTTGGAAATCGTAGTCGGAAATTGTAGTCGGAAATCGTAGTCGAAAATTGTACGTAGTCGGAAATCGTGTTGGAAATCGTAGTCGGAAATCGTAGTTGGAAATTGTAGTCGGAAATTGTAGTCGGAAATTGTAGTCAGAAATTGTAGTCGAAAATCGTGTTGGAAATCGTAGTCGGAAATCGTAGTCGGATATTCTTCGGGAAATAATGACATTACCAACGAGTTACTTGCAACTCGTTGGTAATGACATTACCAACGAGTTAATCAACAAGTCGTTGGTAATGACATTACCAACGAGTTGCAAGTAACTCGCCGGCAATGTTGAATGAATATGGTCGAACCCAGCTCGAGCTCTCCCTCATTTCTCACCATCTCCTCCCCTAAAACACCTCCTCTCCTCCTCCCAAACTGCTCCGGCCGCCTCCCTCTCCTCCCCTCTCCCCTCCCCTCACCTCCTCTCCCTTCTCCTCTCTCCACACTAAAAAACCCCATTTCAAATTGAAATTTCCTCTCCTCCCCTCCTCCTCTCCTCCTCCCCTCCTCCTCTACCTCCTCCCCTCACCTCCGTCGCCGGAAAATCAGCTCGAGCTCCACCATGGCAGGTGCATGCAAGCTTACTCTCTCTCCCTCTCTCTCAATTTTTATTTATTTTTGTGCATATATATATATACGTATGTACGTATGTGGCAATGTATATATATATGTATGTGGAAATTAAATTTAATTAGGGTGAGTTGGATTAATTTATATGCAATGTATATATATACCGGTAATGTTTGAAAAATGTGGAAAATTAATTAGGGTGTGTGATTTGGATGAATATGTGATGTATATATATATATATGAAAATTAAATTTAATTAAGATGCATGATGTATATATATGTGTGAAAAATGTAGAAAATTAATTAGGGTGCGTGGTTTGGATGAATATGTGATGTATATATGTCCCGTGAAAATTAAATTTAATTAAGATGCATGATGTATATATATGTGATGTATATATATATGTGAAAAATTTTAAGTCAAAAATGATGTATGTATGTATGTTAATTTAGGTGATATAGTTGTTAATTTAACGTATAATAGGTGAAAAATCGGAATCGGCATTTAACGTGTTTGGATTAAGGTGATATAGTTGTTAATTTAACGTATAAAATAATGTGAAAAATCGGAATCGGAACGGTTTGGAACCAGAACGGTTTTAAACCGGAACCGCGTGGAACCGGAACCGTTTGGAACCGGAACTGTTTGTAACCGGAACCGTTTGAAACCGAACGGTTCCAGTTCCAAACGGTTCCGGGTTCAAACGGTTCTGGTTCCGCCCGGTTCCGGTTACATTTGGTTCCGGTTTAGATTTTTTATAGAACCGAATCCATGACTATTACGGTGTCTAGGAGGTTTTGCGGCAAATTGGCTTCCAGGCATCAAACAGAGAGCTTCCCGAAATAGTGGAGGGAGCAGTAGTCAAGCTACCTCCTCAGCTGCAGTTAGCAACATGCGCAGTGGGCCAATGATGAATGCTCGCACACGCGCCTTGCTAGATGCGCGAGCAGAGGAGGAAGCTGCACGATTCGGAGCCGTGCAACCGGAAGTCGAGCCTCGAGCCTCAGTCAGCAGACGCTCAGTCAGCAGACGTCCTTCCGTCAGCAGACCCTCAGACGAGCGACAGTCAGCGGGGGCATCAGAAACTCTCTCCATCCGAATGCCCCCTATTCGCCCGGTGCCTACTCCCGTTTCACGGGAATCATATGAGGCAGATGGTGCTGGCGCCTCATCGTCCAGGCCTCGTCTATCTCCGCCATCCGGTCTCTTCCTACCCGACGAGATTCCTATCATCCCTGAATTCGATGATAGGGGGATGCATATTTATGTGTAAGGACGGCCGGAGTTCCTGAGCGTGGAGGAAGCGTACAACTTCATCCCGTTCGACCCCGTGTATCTTTGAAGTGTGAGGTGCACCAACCAACAAACGGACGATGTAGGTAAATTTTATTTAACATCAGATTGATTAATTAATTATTACTTAAGACTTACGATAGGTTCAATTAATGATATCAATTTGTTGACATTGTATTATTAGGCAATTTCGTTAATGAGACTGGAAAACGGAAAGGGGCTAGAGGCACCTGCACCGGGAAGAGACTTGAGCAGGCCACCGGGGGAAGGAAAATGCACATTAGGGCCAATGAGGATGGCGAGGTGATCGAGGCATTTGACACCACGCGAAAATATGTCAGCATGGCCGGGGCGATCGTGCGGGACAAGGTCCCAATGCTTTGGCCAGATTGGGAATCTGTGCCTATCTACGTGAAGATGCAAGTGCATAATGCACTGAGTGTGAGTTAAATCGTATTTTCATTACGTAAATTTTACATTTATTAATTAAGTCCGAATAAATATATAATTTTACCGTTTATATATTCATATTGCAAGTGTGGTTTGACGTGGATGAAGTTCTTATTCACACGTGGGTAGAGCGTCAACTACATATGAGGTGATGTGCTTCGAGTTATTTGAGTATATATCGAGTTAGATTTTTGTTTATCAAGTGTTTTAATATCTCTAACTTTTTTTTCTGGTGTTAATATAGGTATAAAGAGTGGAAGAATGAGCTTTCTTCCCATTATACTGTATACAAGGAGCTAGGCCGAGGTTCTACCCCTAGCGAATTCCGGTTTAGGGAGTACGAGTGGCTGTGGCTGATAGCCCACTTCGACCACCGCAAAGCTCAGGTATGCATCCTGAATATATCTTAAAAGCCTAATGTATCGTATCAGATTGAAATAGTTAGTTATTAATTTTTTTACATTGAAATAGTTAGTTACTAATTTTTTTACATATGTTTATCAAACAAGGCGATTTCGAAGACGAACCGGGCGAATAGATTGAAAAACACTAGGGCCCATCATGCAGGTTCACTCAACTATTTGGGTTGGTCAAGTAAGGCGCAGCAACAACAAGAAGTGAACCCGTTGGTGTATATTCATCAGAAGTTCTATCCGCAGTGCCCTGAAGAAGTGGTAAGTCTTTCGCCTCTCCATGTGTTAATAAAACTATTTTTCGATATTAATTTATTTTGTTAGATAATACGTTATTCATTTTCGCTTTTCAATTAGGCGAGAGTGGAGGAGGCGACCACAGAAGTGACCATGAATATAGCTCGGACTAACCAT
Source organism: Geum urbanum (assembly GCA_946800695.1). Lineage (NCBI taxonomy): Eukaryota > Viridiplantae > Streptophyta > Magnoliopsida > Rosales > Rosaceae > Geum > Geum urbanum. The sequence continues at coordinate 3,231,838 of OX327014.1, forward strand.
CCTGACTGCTCCGAGGAAGAAGTCACCCAGTATGCCTCCCAGATCGATCCGCTTGATCACCCTATAGCGGCTCAGATCATGGCAAAAGCGTGCGGGACTGGAAAGAATACCTACTACTGTAGGGGAATGGGCTCGGCGGGCGAAGGAGTATTGAAGAACACTTCAGAATACTCTACCGGGTCAAGAAGTTCAACTTTTAGTCGTAACCTCGCAGCGGAGCTTCAGAGGACGCGGAGGGAGTTGGAGGATCAAAAGAGGCAGATAGCCGAGCAGCAGGCAATCAGAGATGCCGAGTACCAACACATGGTCCAGCAGCAGACACAGATGTTCACATGGATGCAGACCATGTACGAGGCTCAGACTACCAGACAACCGTTCCCCACACCTCCTTCGGTCCCTATGTTCCCCAGTTATCCACCACCACCGCACTTGTCACCGCCACAGCAAGACCAGGGTAGCCACCGGAGTTCAAATGAGTACATGGATTTCTTCGACCCTGACCCGCAAGTTCCTCGACCCTGACGTGTAGTTCTAGTTTATTTTCGTATCGTTGCTATTTGTACTGTACGTTGGACATTTATGTGTACTGTTGAACTTGTATGATGGTACGGTTTATGTCTTTCAATGCAGGTTCTGGAATTGGGCCCAATCCAGAACCGGCTTTTTTTTTCAAAATTTTTCCAAGCATTGCCGGCGACATGGACCTAAGTCGCTGGCAATGTCTTCAAATTCCGGCCACGGCGGCGTTGACATTGCCGGCGACGTGAAACGCCGTCGCCGGCAATGCTATCTCCAGCGAGCAATTTCCGGCGACGGCATTGCCGGCGACTTGTCGCCGGTAATGACAATTCCGGCGAGAAAAAAAAACAAGGCCCTTAAGTCGCCGGCAATGGATCTTAATCCGGTAGTGCGTTTTGAAACTGTGGTCAAAGCTCGTACTGCTGGTGCAACTGTCTTTTCGGGTTCAGCTGATCCAGAGATTTGTGAGGCATGGTTGGTTCAGGTTGAACGCTTATGTGAGCGTCTGCGTTTTACCCCATGAGCAGATGACAGTGGCCGCAATCAGATTACTTGAGTCAGATGCATACTTCTGGTGGGTTAGCATGGATCGGGTACCAGTTGATACTCCGTGGACTTTGTTTCGGGATTTGTTCATGCGGAGATACTTCAACCAGGCTACCCAGCAACGAAAGTATGAAGAGTTCACAAATTTGAGGCAGGGTAATTTGTCTGTGCTCGAGTATCGGAACAGGTTTACCCGCTTATCTCGGTTTGCGCGTGATATGGTGGCTACTGAGGAAGCCAAGTGCCACAGATTTAAGCTGGGTTTGAACTTGAACATCAAGGGGACTCTGACTACGATGCCTCAGAACAACTTTGATAAGTTTGTCAGTGCAGCACTCCGAGGTGAGGATATCGAGAAGGAAAGGCAGATGAGATACCAGCCTAGACGATTTGAGAAGGGCGGACCGAGTAAGGGGCCTTCCAAGAGGCTGAGTTATGATACTTCCGGTTCAGCTTCATCCTCGGGTAGTGGACCATATCAACCACCAGCCAGTGCACCGAGACAGAGACAGAGGTGGAGGAGAGATCGACTGCAGCGACCACAGTCTAGTGGGGGTTTTAGCAGTTCCAGTTATCTTCAGTGTTCGGGTGGCACTTTTTCCGTACCGAGGGAGTACCCGTTGTGTAGTCTCTGCAGAAGGCATCATGTTGGTCCATGTCAGCAAGGCCCAGTCACTTGTTTTCGTTGTGGCCAGGTGGGTCACTATGCGAGATAGTGTTTCCAGCTTGATGGTGCTGGTGGACAGGCAGCCCAGAGTTCCGGAGGAGAGCGAGGTGCCACTTCTGGGGCTCGACCAGTACAGTTTGCAGGCCATGGTACTGTTTGCAGGCCAGGGCGGACAGCAGGGACATCCTTAGCGTGCACGACTAGCCGGGCAGGCTGGAGTTCATGCCATGACTTTACGCGAGGGCAGAGCTTCACCGGAGGTTGTTATCGGTACGTTGCATGTTTTCGGTTATCCAGTACTTACATTGTTAGATCCAGGTGCTATGCATTCATTCATGTCATATTGACTATCGTCTTTAGCCACTGTACCTGCGTCTCCACTTCCAGGGTTGTGGAGAGTGTTGTATCTGTCCGGTGAGGTTGTGAGTATTGGCTGGGTGTACCGAGACTGTGAGATTATTATTGGAGGTCATGGTTTAGCCGCGGACTTGTTGTTGCTGGATATCGTCGATTTTGACGTGATTTTGGGTATAGACTTCTTGGAGACACATTGGGCCATGTTTGATTGTCACAAGAAGGAGGTTGCGTTTCGACGACCAGGCTTTCCCGAGATATTGTTTCGCGGCGAGAAGAATACTTCATTGCCATGTGTGATTTCTGCAATGAAGGTTGATCGGATGATGAAAAAGGGTTGTGTTGCTTACTTAGCTCATATCAGAAGGGTTGTGTTGCTTACTCTATCAGAAGGGTTGTGTTGCTTACTTAGCTTACCGTAGGTGACATTGGTGATATTGAGGTGGTTTCCGAGTTTCCAGATGTGTTTCCGGAGGAGTTACTGAGTATACCTCCAGTTCGGGAGATCAATTTCACCATTGAGCTGTTACCGGGCACGGGACCCATATCTCAGGCACCGTATCATATAGCGCCAGTGGAGTTGAAAGAGTTACATATTCAACTTCAGGAGTTGCTGGAGAAGGGTTTCATTCGACCCAGTGTATCGCCATGGGGTGCCCCGATTTTTTTTGTGCGGAAGAAGGATGGATCCATGCGGTTGTGCATTGATTACCGGAAGCTGAATCAGGTCACGTTAAAGAACAAGTATCCGTTGCCGCGGATTGACGATTTGTTTGATCAACTCAAGGGAGCTTCAGTCTTTTCGAAGATTGATCTCAGGTTCGGATATCATCAGTTGAGGATCCGAGAGTCAGATGTGGCCACGACAGCTTTCAGATCGCGGTATGGGCATTACGAGTTCTTGGTTATGCCGTTTGGGTTGACCAACGCCACCGCAGCCTTTATGGACTTGATGAATCGAGTGTTCAGACGATTTCTGGACAAGTTTGTGATCGTGTTCATCGATGACATCCTGATTTATTCCAGGAGTGTGGGCCAGCACAAGAAGCATTTGCGAGCGGTTTTGCGGACTTTGCGGGATAATCAGTTGTTCGCGAAGTTCAGCAAGTGCGAGTTTTGGTTGGACAGTGTGAAGTTTCTGGGCCACGTGATATCAGCTGAGGTAGTCAGTGTAGATCCTGACAAGATCGAGGCCGTGCTGAATTGGAGTAGACCTACCACCGTACCAGAGATCAGAAGCTTCTTGGGTTTGGCAGGCTACTATCGGCGCTTTATGTAGGATTTTTCTCGGATTGCTACTCCACTGACCAGGTTGACAAAAAAAGGCGTCAAGTTTGAGTGATCTGATGCATGTGAGGAGAGTTCGTGGTTTACAGTGATGCATCGAAGTCGGGACTTAGTTGTATGCTGATGCAGCATGGCAGAGTTGTAGCCTATGGTTCTAGGCAGCTGAAACCACATGAAGTCAACTATCTGACCCATGATTTGGAGTTGGCCGCTACTGTGTTAACGACGAAGAGTTTGAGACATTACTTGTACGGAGCTCAGTGTAAGATATATACCGATCACAAGAGTCTCACCTACTTGCGGACGCAGCCAAACTTGAATATGAGGCAGCGCATATGGATGGAGTTGATCAACGACTATGATTGCACTTTCGAGTACCATCCAGGGAAGGTTAATGTCGTTGCCGATGCACTCAGTCGGGAATCCGGAGCTTCGTTGTTCCATGTGTGTATGGCCAGAGTGTCTATGTTAGACGAGCGTCGGGCTACAGAAGCCGAGTTCGAGTGGAACGACGATGGAGCTTTGTTGGCCAGTTTCCAGGTTCGACCGGTATTGGTTGATCAGGTTCGGAAAGCTCAGGATGCAGATTCCTACATGTTGGACAAGAAGACCATGATACAGAATGGCGTGCCAACAGAGTTTCGGTTGAGTGATGACGGTACGTTGCTATTCAGAGGCAGATTGTGCGTGCACAGAGACGAGGGTCTGAAGAAAGAGATTTTAGACGAGGCACATTGTTCGGCGTATGTGATGCATCCCGGAGGTACGAAAACGTTTCGTACACTTCGAGCGTATTACTGGTGGCGCAACATGAAGTGGGAGATTGCCGTATATGTGAGCCGATGTTTGATTTGTCAATAGGTTAAAGCAGATAGGCAGAAGCCTGCGGGAAAGTTGTAGCCCCTGGAGATTCCGGTTTGGAAGTGGGAGCACATTACAATGGATTTCGTGTATCAGTTGCTGCGTACTTCGGCTGGCAACACTGGTATTTGGGTTATCGTGGATCGATTGATGAAATCCGCTCATTTTCTCGCACTTCCGGGGAAGATTTCAGTGGGCAGATTGGCAAGGCTGTATTTGTCAGAGATCGTTCGTCTGCACGGTGTGCCTGTATCTATTGTTGCTGACCGAGACAGTCAGTTTACTTCCGAGTTCTGGCAGGCATTGCAGCGAGCCATGGGCACGAGATTGCATTTCAGTACAACTTTTCATCCTCAGACTGATGGGCAGTCTGAGCGGACTATACAGACTCTTGAGGATATGTTGCGGTCTTGTGTGTTACATTTTCGAGAAAATTGGGACCAGCAACTGCATCTGATAGAGTTCGCCTACAACAACAGCTATCAGGCGAGTATTGAGATGACACCGTACGAGGCCTTGTACGGGAGGCAGTGTCACACTCCGTTGTGATGGAGTGAGGTGGGCGTGCGATGGCTTATTGGCCCTGATCTGGTGAAGAGCACCATGGAGGACATTCAGATTATCCGAGACAAATTGAAGATTGCCCAGGATCACCAGAAGAGTTATGCGGACGTGAGGAGAAAGAGTCTCGAGTTTGATATGGGCGATTGGGTCTTCCTGAAACTATCTCCGTGGAGGGGAGTTGTGCGTTTCAGGAAGCGTGGTAAGCTTCGACCATGATACATTGGTCCGTACGAGATTACCAAGAGGGTTGGAGCCGTTGCTTACAGACTTGAGTTGCCAGCTGAGATGGCTCGTGTTCACGATGTTTTCCACGTTTCAATGTTGCGGAAGTATATCCCAGATTCATCGCATGTGTTAGCGCCACATCAGCTACCTATCCAAGAGGATTTGACGTATGTGGAGGAGCCGGTACAGATTCTCGATTGGCGTGAGCAGGAGTTGAGGCACCGTGTTATATCGCTGGTGAAGGTCTTGTGGCAGAATCACTCGGTTGAGGAGGCCACCTGGGAGACTGAGCAACGTATGCGGGAGCAGTATCCTCATCTGTTCACCTGACAGGTACGTAAATTTCGAGGTCGAAATTTTTTGAAAGGGGGGGGGGGGTAGATTTGTGACGACCCGGAACAGAATCAGTTAAGTAAACGGCTTAATTCACGAGTTAGTGCGTAATCACTATTTTCCGATAATTAATTGATTTGCTGGTTTTGTTTGCGACTTAATTATCGGCCAAGAATTTGAGTTGAGTCTCTTCTCGAGAGTTGTTGTACACGTGATTTCGAGTTCGTCGGCGGTTTCAGATTATTATTTTGAGGACCGAGGAATATAATATGAATATTTGAAATTACAGAATTTCGTCGATTTTATCCGTTCGTATTGAGTTTATCTTAATCGTGATGGTTATCGGTTTTGGACCCTCGATCGTCCCGAGCCGCGAGTATAAATATCGGAAATAGTCGAAAAATTGTCGAAAACACTGTTCGGGAAGTTTGACCGGCGTTGACCGACCTTGGACTGTTGACTTTTTCGTTGACCAGTTCTCCACCGCGGGCTTTGAGCTGTCGCCGTCGGACATCGTGATTCCGGCCACCTTTGGCCAAGTTATTGGTATATTTCGATTCCTCTCTTCATTTGCTGTTGATTACAACTTGGAATTTTGGAATTTGATGTCGGAATGAGTGAGAACGGAGGAGATGAAATTTTTAGAATTTCGCCGGAATCGGCCTTGCTCGGGGGCGGAGCTCCGGCAACTTTCCCGTGTGGATTCTTGGTGGGTATTGTTGGGTTTTGGTTGGTGATCATTTCCCCTTTGGTTTGGAGGGACGAGGTGGCGCGACGGCGCCGGAATCAGACCGGAGAGTTTTCCGGCCGGTTTGGGGTTTTGAGGTTTCGAGCTGTTTTCCGGCCAACCTCGCTAGAATTGATGGTTGACTCAGTTGGGAAAGTTGTTGGGCTCATTGAGGAGAACCTTGTGGGAGCTTGGCCGCCGGAAATTCTCTCAGGTTGACGGCGCGCCGGCGGAGCTCCGGCGACTCGTTGACTTTTTAGAATTTGATGATTTTAGTGTCGTTTTACGCGTATTCACGCCCCGATCATCGTCTTGAGGTTTTTGAGTTTATTTGGGTACCGGATTTTCAGTCGAGCGTTTGAGTGGAGAATTCGGGAATTTCGTCGATTATTTTGTACTGCGTTATATATTTCCGGGAACGGTTGGTTTCCGAGGTGTGGTACAGTGTTGTGAATTGTGATTTTGATAAGATATATTTTGTGATTATTCAGGGGATCGAGATCGTGCATCGGGCGAGGGATCTTCCGCCGGACCACGTGATTAGTGCGAGTGCGCGCTTTGCTCACTTGTGAGTGGACTTTTATATTTTCACAGTCGTTGCAAGTTCGTGATTTTCCGTATTTATTTATATACGATGTTGAGATTATTTATTATTTTCGGAAGCATTGCAGTTGGACAACGCAAATACACGTTTGCGTCGTCTAAGTGAAAATTTCAATATTTAGGGTTTTAGGGTTTAGGGTATATTTAGACGACGATTTTACGCTTTTGCGTCGTCTAAGTAAAATTTTACGATTAATTTAGGGTTATATATATAATAATTACTATTGTGTTTAATTACCTTGGTATGGACTACGAAAAGTCGTTTCGTCGTCTAGGTTTTAGGGTTTAGGGAATAAAATGCATGTGTGATTCTTGATCCGATCCTCTGGTCTAGGATTAATTAATTAATTTTTATTTTTATTTCCGTCTCTCGAAGCGACATCGCTCTTTAATTAATTTGAAGTTAATTATGCGAAAAAGTTAAAATTAATTAATTACATAATTAAAGGGTTTACTTGTACGTACCTACTCCTCCTCATAATATATATAATTAATCATGCATAATTACGTCAAAAAATATTAACTACAATATTTAATTACCAATTAAAATTATTTATCGTTATATTGTACTCTTCGTCATAATCGTCATCATCCTCACCACTGTTATCTGATTGCTCATCCTCCTCATCATACTCAACATCGTCTGACGAATATCTTGAGTCCTCGTCCTCGTCCTCGTCCTCATTCTGGGCCTCTTCTTCATCTATCTCATTAATTGCATAAATAATCTCATCTTCAGTTGGATCCGTACAACCATCAGGCATGGGTAAGCGTTCACCAGCTTGAACCAGCTCCATTATGTTGGAGCGGATGACAGAAATATTAGGTTCTTCATATGCAAGAATGTCTCTTTCCGGTTCAACATCTTCAGTCACCGTCGTCCCTTCAATTGTTGTGGTATTCCATATTCCTCGATGAGAGATATGGTTCACTATTTTCCACCCTTCACCAGCTTTCAGATCATCAAGATAGAACACATGCCTAACTAAGGTAGCGAGAGCGAAAGCCTCATCCTCATACCGGCTTAAGTTTGTATCGACTGATAAAAGTCACAGGTCTTCCTTTGTACGCTTGAACCATTTGCACGGGAATAGGAGAACGTTGACATCATTCCCGTAACATAGCTGAACGACATATACAATAGCCCCGTAATATAGATCATTGTCTTTCCCAACCGTCACAAAACATCCGGGGTAAATATAGTGTTTCATCAGCTTCTCTGCTAGCAAGTGCTTTGGCAAGGACCACCACCCCCGTGGTTTTCAGATTTTTGTAGATCAATCATCTGAAAAAATGGGAAATATAAATATAATTAAAGGGTTTATTTTCTACAAACATGTATATAAAATAAATAATTAAACATACGTACCCATTAGAAGAAATAATCGAGGAACTTCTCCTTAACCATTTTCTCAAACCACGCCGAACTCTTGCATGTCCGGATTTAACCCCTGAAGCCTGTCCCTGTACCTAATCATGTATAGCTCAACTTCGTCACAGTCTCGCAACACTACCCAATGTACATCAATAAGTTCTTCTCGAGTTAACGATTCCTCTAATACTCCTCTAAACGGTCGTACGGCATTTGTGACGACAAAAAGATTGATGCGGGCACTAGGATCGGAGGCGGTGGGAGGTGGTGGATCTTTGAGGTATTTGTTGCAGTAAGTAACACACGCATGGATTAGGTATGTCTCTGCTATGGAGCCATCCGGGGTCGATCTGTTTTTGACGAATCCTTTATACTATCCAACTTGTCTACAAAATCAAACATTCATTTAATTCATTATAGAATAAGTACTTATAGCTAGTACTCTCCAGTGGAACAAATAATGGATCGAAAAATCTATATAATTAATTAGTTGTACGTACCTTTCTTGAGGATACATCCAAGTGTACTGGACCGGACCAGAAATGAGCACATGCTCGGGCACGTGGATCATTAGGTGAATCATGAAATCAAAGAAAGAAGGGGGAAAATCCTCTCTAGTTTGCAAATGATGTGCACAATTTGTTGTTGCAGTTCCACCACATCTGACTTCTTTAATTCTCTGGCGCATAACCTCTGCCACCATGTACACAATGCCACTATTGGTTCTACGACGTCATGAGGTAAATATGGCCAAATTACCACTGGAATCAGACATTGTAGCATAACGTGACAGTCATGTGTCTTTAGACCAATAAAGTTGTGTTGCACCTCATCCACTGCTCCAATTATAGTAGCTACATACGTAGTCGGATAACGAACGCTCTTAAACCAGTGAAATATAGAACCTCTGAGTGTCGACTTCACTCTGTAAGGTGCAGCTCGATGCAACACTGTGACTATGCTCAATGTAAAACAAAGCATGCATATGCCTCCAAATGAAAATGCATAACTATAAATGCATAACTGTAAAATGTATAATCGTAAAATGCATAACATAGACTCGCAAACCGACAGTGAAAATAAAATGTCCACTCACAGTGCAATGGCTAGCTCCGATGTCCGGCGAAAGTTCCTTTGCCAAAATCTCGATCACAATCTTCTGAATAAATAATACATAGATTTAATACTGGAATTCGATAAAACGTGCAAAAATTAATTTAGAAACTATCCCGAAAATTTCCTGAAAAAATTACTAGTTTACCCTCACCAGAGCTCCACCGCGGACAACGGCATGTGGTAGCCACGCGCCGCCTTTGACGACCAACTCTGGCGAGGCCCAAATTTCAGAGGTACCTTCCTCACATGCTCCCCCAAAACTTTTCCTTCTTCGCCGGAGACCAAATCATCCGGGAAGACGTCAAAATCATGGCCATCGCCAGCGGCGGCGACCGTCGCCAACCACCACGGATGGCGGCAATTGACGCCCCATTCTCTTCCTCTGTCCAATCCCAACACTTCTCCCTTCTATGACCAAGGCCGATTCAAAGCGCGCTGGCCGAAATTTTGCTCGAAAGTCGTCGACGTGGCTTTCCGGCTCGATTTCGCGGGCGACGCAAGGCCACCCCCTCCGAGACCACCTAAAAAACAAACCTCTCCATCCCCTCTACCTCTTCTCCCTATCCCCGGTCTCCCCCATGGCCGGAGCACCGCCATCTGACGATGGTTATGAATATCCAATCAGAAATTCGATCGGTTCCAAACAAAAACTTCCCAAAAAACAAATCTAACTATGCCATGCCACTCATGGGCAAGAGAGAATGAATTTTCATACCTCAAACTCAAAAATTGGTGGCCGCAGGGTCAATTTTCCGGCGGGTCAAGAAACGGGTCGAAAATCCGGGTCGGATCAATGGGTCACTCAACTTTGGTCAACACCTTAGTCAAACTTTCCAAATCGGTAAACCTGCTATTTTTGAAAACTTGCTATTTACAGAGGGAAGCTTCTCAATCGATCAACGGCTATTATTCGACTTTATCACGTTTGTACGACCAATAAGTAACTGATAAAAATAAGTTTCTTTTCGATTTTCTAGTTACAATAATTTTCGATAAACATCACGATATATATCCAAAAATAAAAACTTTTAAAAAATATAATAAATAGCTTGCTTAACCGAAAAATTCCCAGAAAATTCTTTACGTACTCGAAACTAAATATTCTACAACTCTCATGAAGAAAATCAAGTCAAATTCTTGCCCGATGAAAAACTCGTTAATAAATCATGCGATACTACTAATTTGCGATAATTCTATTTCGTGCTGATTTATATGTCGATTTTGGTTCGGGTTGTTACAATCAACCCCCCTAATAAAAATTTCGCCCTTGAAATTTACATACCTGCTAATCGAAGAGATAGGGGTACTGCTCTCGCATCTACAACTCAGGTTCCCAAGTGGCCTCATCAATTGCATGGTTCCTCCACAAGACCTTCACAAGTGGAATGGTCTTCTGACGTAATTCCTGGACTCTTTGATCAAGAATCTGAACTGGCTCTTCCACATAAGTCAAATCCTCCCGTATAGGGAGCTAATAAGGTGTCAGAACATGAGATGGATCTGAAATGTATGTCCACAACATAGACACATGGAACACATCATGTACTCTAGGCATCTCAGAAGGTAGTGTCAACCTATACGCCATTGTGCCCACACGTTCAATAATCTCATACGAATTGACATAACGTGGACAGAGTGCCACGTTTCTCAAAACGTACAACACCTTTCCAAGGTGATAATTTCAAAAATACCCAATCACCAACCTCAAACTCGAGGTCCTTCCTCCTTACATGATCATAACTCTTTTGTTGGTCTTGTGCAGCTTTCAGCCTGTCTCGAATAATTCGAATGTCCTCTGTAATGTCTTTCACTAAGTCAGGACCAATAAGCCACATTTCTCCTACTTCACTCCAACACAACAGAGTTCGACATTGTTTTCCATATAAAGCTTCATATGGAGCCACTCCAATGCTGGCCTGATAACTGTTTTTGTACACAAATTCACTCAAGTGAAGCTGTTGATCCCAATTTCCTTTGAACTGCAACACATAGGAATGCAACATATCCTCCAAAGTCTGAATGGTTATCTCTGATTGGACATCAGTTTGAGGGTGGAAAGCTGTACTAAAGTGTAATCTGGTCCCCAACGCCTTTTGCAATGCTCACCAAAATTTTGATGTGAACTGAGTATCCCGATCAGAAACTATAGACACAGGCACTCCGTGCAACCTCACAATCTCCGCCATATATAACTTTGCTAATTTGCTCACAGAGATCTTTCCTGGAAGAGCTAAAAAATGAGATGATTTCGTAAGGCGATCAACAATTACCTAAATGCCAGTATTACCATTGGATGTACGAGGTAGCTGATAAACAAAGTCCATGGTAATATGCTCTCACTTCCAAATTGGAATCTCTAATGGTTGCAACTTTCCAGCAGGTTTCTGCCGCTCTGCCTTCACCTTTTGAAAAATAAGGCACTTACTCACGTACATTGTTATTTCTCTTTTCATGTTACGCCACCAGTAGTAAGCTTTAAGTGTCCAAAACATCTTTGTACTACTCGAGTGCATAGCATAAGCTGAACAATGGGCCTCATCAAGCATCTCCTTCTTCAATTCATCATTCCGGGGAACACATAATCTTTCCCCGAACATTAAGGTGTCGTTATTCCTTAGCCGAAACTCTGTTGGTTGGCCTTTTTGAATTATATTCTTTTTACTCAACAAATAAGGATCTACATCCTGAGTCTCTCGCAGCTTATCAAATAACACTGGTTGGACATGAAAAATGGCTAACAGTGCTCCATCATCACACCATTCCAGTTCTTGTCCTGTAGCTTGCAACTCAGCTAACATTAATACTCGTGTGACTCGTACATGAAATAAAGAGGCTCTAAATTTCCTGCTAAGAGCATCAGCCACAACATTTGCTTTCCCTGGATGGTACTTAAAAGTACAGTCATAATCATTAATTAACTTCATCCATCTCTGTTGCCTCAAGTTCAAATCTGGTTGAGTATGCAAGTGAGACTCTTGTGATCAGTATAAATCTTATACTGCGCTCCATATAAGTAGTGCCTCCGACTTTTCAGTGCTAATACAATGACAGCAAGCTCCAGATCATGTGTGGGATTATTAACTTCGTGGGGTTTCAGTTGTCTTGAACCATACGCAACGACGTTGCCATGCTGCATCAAAACACAGCCCATGCCCAGTTTCGATGCATCACTATAAATAACATATTCTCCGCTTTCGTCATGCAATGTCAACACTGGTGACGTCGTCAACTTTTCCTTCAATGCCAGGTAACTCTCTTCATAAGCATCAGACCACTCAAACTTGACCCTCATCTTCGTTAATCGGGTAAGCGGAGTCACAATCCGAGAAAAATCTTGTACAAATCGGCGATAATAACCTGCTAAACCCAAAAAAACTTCTCATCTCAGTTACACTGGTAGGCCTGCTCTAATTCAACACCACTTCAATTTTATCTGGATCAATGCTAACTCCCTCAGATAAAATTACATGACCCAGAAATTTCACATTATCCAGCCATAATTCACACTTGCTAAACTTTGCATAAAACTGAGATTCTCGCAAAGTTTGGAAAACAACACGTAGATGTTTTCGGTGTTGCTTCACATCATTGAAATATATTAAGATGTCATCAATAAATACAATGACACACTTATCCAAATATCGCCTGAAGACTCGATTCATGGGGTCCATAAAAGCTCCTGGGGCATTTGTCAAGCCAAAAGGCATAACAAGAAACTCATAATGTCCATAGCGTGATTGAAAAGCCGTCTTAGAAATATCTGATTCTTGAATCCGAAGTTGGTGATATCTTGACATGAGATCAATCTTCGAGAACACTGTTGCTCCTTTGAGTTGATCGAACAAATCATCAATCCGTGGTAAAAGATACTTATTCTTCACTGTGACTTGATTCAATTTCCGATAGTTAATGCACAATCTCATTGAACCATCTTTCTTCCTCACGTACAACACTGGAGCACCCCAAGGTGAAACACTATGTCGAATAAAACCCTTATCAATCAACTTCTACAGTTGAACCTACAACTCTTTCAACTCTGCCGAGGCCATTCGATATGGTGCTTGAGAAATAGTACCAATACCTAGAAGTAATTCAATAGTAAAATCAATCTCCCTCACTGGAGGAAGACCAGGTAAGTCCTCTAGAAAAACATCCGGATACTCACAAACCACTAGAACATCTCCGATACTCGACATACAAACTTCAGTATTAATCACATGTGCCAAGTATGCCTTACAGCCTTTCTTTAACATCTTTTCTGCTTTAATTGCCGAAATCATATAAGGTGGAGAAATATTTCTTTCGCCGCGAAATAAGATTTCTGGTATACTTGGACTTCTAAAGACTACCTCCTTTTTATGACTATCAAAAACTGCCCAATGAGCCCCTAAAAAGTCCAATCCAAGAATTACATCAAAATCTACAATGTCTAACAATATCAAATCCGCAGCTAAACCATAACCACCTACAAAAATCTCACAGTCCCTATACACCCATCCGACGTACACAACCTCACCGGACGGATATAACACTCGCCACATACCCAGAAGTGGAGAGGCAAGTATAGTGGCCAAAGATGTCAATCTATACGACATAAAAAAAATGCATAGCCCCCGGGTCTAATAAAGTAAGGACTAGATAACTAAAAATATATAACGTACCGATGATAACCTCAGGGGAAGCTCTACCTTCTCGCAAGGTCATGGAATGCATTCGGGCCTGCCCAGTGGGTCATCCACGCTGATTGCGGTTCTCTTGATTTGCTTGTTCTGTGGGCTACGCTGGCCAAACTCCAGAAGTGGTACCCTGATCTCCACCTGAACTCTAAGTTGCTGAACCACCATAAGTGCCCCTCTGCGGACATTCCCTAGCAAAATGGCCCTCCTGGCCACAACGATAACAAGTAGTGGTGCCCCACTGACACAAAATGAAATGCCATTTGTTACAAATGTTGCATAATGGAAAATCTCTCGATGCATCAGGTGTATCATATAAGCGTCGAGGGTAACTCGATCCACTAGAACTTGCACGTGATTGCTGCCTCTGAGGTCAATTCCTCCTCCATCTCTAGCTCCTACTCTGACTAGATATGCCAGCAGGATATCTATAACGTCTACTACCAGAAGAAGATGTTGACTCTGAAGTACCTGAACTCAATCTCTTCGAAGGACCTTGACTGGGTCCACCTTCTTCAAAGCGGCAAGATCGAAACTACATTTGTTTCCTCCTTTCCACATCCTCACCTCTAATGGTTGCACTAACAAACTCATCAAAGTTATCCTGAGGCATAGCTGTCAATGTCCCCTTGATGTTCAAATTTAAACCCAGCTCAAACCTCCTACATTTGGCTTCCTCACCCACCACCATATCATGCGCAAATTGAGACAAATGAGTAAATGTATCTCGATACTCAAGCACTGACATACTGCCTTGTCTCAGATTGGTGAACTCTTCATATTTTCGCTGCTGAGTAGCCTGATTAAAATATCAGAGCATAAACAATTCCCTGAATGTAGGCCATGGGGTATCAATAAGAACCCTCTCAGTACTAACCCACCAGTAGTAAGCATGTGACTCAAGTAGGCCAACAGCTGCTACAGTTCTATGTTTTGGGGTAAAGTGAAGTCATTCACATACCCGTTCCAACTGGACTATCCATGCCTCACAAATTTCAAGATCTGTGGAACTAGAGAAAGTGGTTGCTCCAACTGTTCTTGCCTTTCCTACAAGATCAAAACGCTCCTCTAATTGTAAACCTCGCATAAGCAAGTAACACATTTGCTGATCCCCATCACGATCCTCAGCCCTATTAGCGCGGGCTCTATATCTAGGAGGCATCCCCTATGGATGAGGAAATACATTAGTCAAAAAACATGAAGGATACAATCATGAAACCTTAAACATTTAAAAACACACAACACCGTGAGCATTGATGGAGATCGGCCGGCTGGTTGGGCCATCGCTCTGAAGTACTGTGTAATCCTAAATGTCCTTAGTAACACAACTGCAGAAGTCTACAAAACCTATAACCTAATGCTCTGATACCAACTGAAAGGACCTGATCCCGATTTAGTTGTTTAAACCGAAATTAGGCCCTAATGACACCAGAGTCTACAAAATAAATTTTGCCAAAGTTTCTTCTAAAATTAAGAAACCCAAAAACCTGCAAGGAAAACACACTTCTAAATGTCCACAAAAACAAACCGTGGGCACCAAATCCCATCCAGATTTCTCAAACCAGTCAAACACTAAATCCACAAGATATATGAACTGTTTACATAAGGTGATAAGAAATCTGAAGACTGAATAGAAAATACAACACAACAAAAGTAAACTCTATACAGTATTCAGAGTGACCTCTAATTTATATATTACACAGGACTGCCAGGTTGAGCTAGGAACCTACTAGATGAGTACAATGACATGAACTCTATGCCTCTGTCTCAGACATGCAAACTTAGGATACAAACTGCAAACTGGGCGGAGGAAACCGAAAAGCCCAGGAAAGGTATATAAAATATAAAAAACTATTAGAGTGAGTGGACGAAAATAATATTTC
Organism: Geum urbanum; assembly: GCA_946800695.1. Taxonomy (NCBI): domain Eukaryota; kingdom Viridiplantae; phylum Streptophyta; class Magnoliopsida; order Rosales; family Rosaceae; genus Geum; species Geum urbanum. The sequence goes on from OX327014.1 coordinate 3,247,571, forward strand.
ACTTTTTAACTAAAACTATAAATAATATGTCTTTCATAAATAATGTACATAAAAATAATGCGAGACTGAAAATAAACAATCCTAGGTAAGGTGTTTATCCTAACCCATGCCACCTGGGTACTATGAAATCCACGGGTTAGGAGTTTGTTTTATCCCACCCGAGAACGTCTCGGGGATCAGCCGAGAGGCTAGTGCATCGATGCACCGTTGTGACTATGCTCAATGTAAACCAAATCATGCATATGCCTCCAAATGAAAATGCATAACTATAAATGCAAAACTGTAAAATGCATAACATAGACTCGCAAACCAACAAATAAAATGTCCACTCACAGTACAGAGGCTAATTTCATGGTTTGGCGGAAGTTCCCTCACCAAAATCTTGATCACGATCTCTTGAATAAATAACACAAACATTTAATACTGGAATTTGATAAAACATGCAAAAATTAACTTAGAAACTAATCCCAAAAATTTTCTTAAAAAATTATGATTTTACCCTTACTACTAGAAAAAGTATTTTAGACATCGCACCTTTAACATCGGTTGGAAAAACCCCTGATGTAAAAAAGTTTTTAGACATCAGATTTTTAAAAACCGATGTCATTTGTATAATTTACATCGTTTTTAAGTCAAACTGATATTAGGTATCCCATTATTGGTTTTTGAAAACGCGAAAAAAAACCGAAGTGTCTAGGGTTATGTTGGAGGGAAAAAAAAATTTCATTCCCTCACTTGGTTTTTTTCGACCTCTCTCTCTCTCACAGACCAATTCAGTGAACTCACTTCCTCTTTCGCTTCCTCTCACCTAAATCTCCTCTGACGCCGCTCTCCTCCTCCTCCGACGCCGCTCTTCTCCTCCTCCTCCTCCTCCGTAGCTTTCCGACCAGGACCCCGCTCTCCGACGAAGAACTCGAGCCGATATTCGATTACAGCCGCGTACAGCCTATCAATGTAATCTACCTCGACGACGGTGAACTCTCTCTCTCTCTCTCTATCGCTCTCTCAATTTTTCGTTCTTTCATCTGCTGCTCATTCCCTCAATTATGGGTTTTGACCCATTCTGGGTTTGGGGATCGATTTGGGTTGCCAGAGAGAGAAGAACCGACTCAGCCGAGTGAGTTAATTGTTCACAATTTCAGTTATGAATCAGACCCAGAACAAGTCTCAGTACGAGAACGAATCAAAGCAAACCTTGAGCGAATGTAGATGCTCAGCATCGCTGACATCTCACTTGAGCTCAAGTCTCAAATCCAGACCAAACGCGCCAAGAAGACCTTCTCCAAACCGAACGACGCTGTCTCTATCAACAAACCCGGACCCATGTAATTCATTTAGGTAAATTATGCTGCATGTATCTTGCTGTTGAGATTTGATAAAGATGCAATCTATTATGTTGTTAACAGTTATATTGTGTGAACTTGAGATCTTTGAGCAAATCGGTTTCTGATTGTGGTGGTTTTGGAATCTACATTCTTTTTCTGCGCAGAAAACTACAGCCTTGGATGTTACTGAAGAGAGTATGTAGGTAGCATATCTGGGTATCCCCATTAGGCAATTACTGCTCTTATGTATCAATGTCATCCGTTACCTTCCTTGACTTCTGCTAAAACAGAAGAATATATAATTAGAGGGATGTTGTTCAACTCTTTGATTGGAGTAGGTAACTTTTGATGTCAATGTTCTTGGGTGTTAGTTCTGCTTCCACTTTTAACTAATGGTGTTAGTTTATCTTGAGTGCTCTTTGAAATTTTCAGATGGAGGCTCATCGATTCCCGGCCTCCGCCTACTACCCAATAAATCGATTGCCCCGTGATCTAAACAAAGATGAGGGGTCTGGGCTAGTCGTCATTTCTAAGATCGACGAAGAGGGAAGAAAGGACTTGCCATAACAAAAAAAGTGAAAGCGCATTGTGGGTGTGATTTGTATGTTGGTTTGTACTTTATTATGAGCTGGATTGTTGCTGGGTCATGCTCTTAAGGCTACACTATCATCAGATTCATATTTAAACTTGTTTCTTTTCTTATATTTCTTAGACTGCATTCCTGGAGCTTTCCTCATATACTTTCTTTGCAGGGAAGTTAGAGAAAGGTGCTGTTCTGAAAGCCATCTGTTCTGGTTTTGAAGAAACTACTGAGCCTGCTGTTTGCTTGAGTACTGGTTAGTCAGTCATTCTTTCTACTTGTGAGTGGTGTTTTGCTACTTTTGTCAGTTTTTTTTGGTTGCGAATTGAACTGCTGTGCTCAATATGTTTTGCTAGATGTTGAAACAAATGAGTGTTTGGACAATAATGGTGGCTGCTGGCAAAACAAAGATGCCAACCTTACAGCCTGCAAGGTATAAATTGTGACTTGCTGAGTTATCACGTCCTTTGATAAACGAGATGATGAAATATTTTAACCGTTTATACTTTCATTTGAAACTCAGGATACTTTTCGTGGGAGGGTATGTGAGTGCCCTCTGGTTCATGGTGTGCAGTTCAAAGGAGATGGCTACACTAATTGTGAAGGTAAAGAAACGTTGACTTTTTGTTAAAAGTGCTGATTTTTTAGTTGTGCATAAGATTTTATCAGTTGGTAAAGAGCATTATTATGTACATATATACACATTACTGACTGGATTACTTCTGACTATATATATACCTGTTGTGGGTTGCCAATCAATGACAAGCTGCAATCATGTACAATACATTTTTCTTATTATTTTTCCTTTTAGTAAGAGCATAGCTAGTTTTCTTTGTTTTTGCCAAAAAATTATTTTGTCCGCATTATAATTCTATTGAGGAATATTTCCTTTGGGATTCCAGCAAGCGGTCCTGGGAGGTGCAAGGTAAACAATGGGGGTTGTTGGCATGAAGATCGAGATGGACATGCATTCACTGCTTGTACAGTAAGTGATTTTTATGCATAATTATTTTCGGTAGGAAAGTTTTGTATATTTCTTTCATGATTTTTTATCAGATTAAAAGCTCATGGTTTTATGAACAGGATGATGGAGGGTTGCAGTGCAAGTGTCCTCCTGGCTTTAAAGGTGATGGCGTGAAAAGTTGTGAAGGTAAGAGAAGCTAAACATCTTGTGCTGTTGTCTTGATTTAACTGTTAAGTTTCATTATGGCATAAAATATATACTAATTCAATACACTGGTGCATCTAGAAGTAAGCCTCAGTTAGAGATTGAGGCTTACTTCTACTAGAGAATATGGGCCTTTGCATGAAAAGAAAGTGATGCAATTCAATCCTTAGTCTAATTCGCTCCTTTTATTTTTTGACAAGTAACTGATGACTCTTTAGAAGCATACCATTTTTCTACATATAATTACACCACCCTAGCATGTGTGTACGTGCCTTGATGTTTAAGTATCAAGTGATGTAGATCAAACAGTACAAGACTGCAAACACTATTTGGAGCCTCTTATTTAGTTGCTCTAAACTTGTTAATTGTACCCAGACCTGGTGCAAACCCTTAATGACTTTTTTGCTTCAAATCTTCATACTTTTCATCAAGTCAGTGAATACATTATCAAGCCATTGTGGATAAGAAGTCATTGATCGCATGTATCACTCAGATGTGAATGAACCTCGCTATCATGAATAATCATATATTACTTGCATGCTTACTATTCTTATCTTTTAACTTTCATTGGACTAGCTTGGTGTTCAGAGCTACAATTAGCTCATAGGACTTCATACCATATCAAATGAGACGAGCAACTTTGCAGTTACTTTGAAGTCATTTGATATGTGTCAATTGACTGGTTTGTGGTACTTGTAAGTATGCCTATTCACTGCTACTAGTCTTATTCCAGAACTTGGGTTAGGCTCTTGTTTTGTTTAACTTTGCTTGCCTATGCACAGTGATGTTAGAGGCAATAACCTGACGGGGCCAATCCCGGACAACATTGGCAACTGTACAAGTTTTGAGATCCTGTAAGACCCAAACATTTAAAGTTCCTACCCTCTCCTGGACTAAGAAGTTTGGAAATTTAGATCTGATTCAACCAACTTTTTGATTGAAATTGTAGGGATATATCATACAATCAGATCACTGGTGTAATTCCATACAACATTGGATTTTTACAAGTGGCCACTCTGTAAGCCTAATCTCACTTTGGACCCTTACTCTAGTCATTGAAGCATTCAGTTGTTGAAGCTTGTTTATGGCTTTTTTCAGGTCGCTTCAAGGTAATAGACTGACTGGCAAGATTCCCGAGGTTATTGGTTTAATGCAGGCCCTTGCCGTTCTGTAAGTGATTGTGTTTAAACCCTTTGGATTTAATATTTTTGCTGGACTTTAAAATCTGTTAATAGAGCTCATTATCAATCTTGTTCGTCTTCCAGGGATTTGAGTGAGAATGAATTAGTAGGACCAATCCCCCCGATACTAGGCAATAGTTGATTGTAATCTCCCTCACCCAATTGAGTTTATTTTTCTCTTTCCTCATTAAGTTGTATATATAACTGTGATACCTGATTTCCAGGGTAATGAGGCTGCAGTTGTTGAAAAGCTTCAGAAGCTTGAATTGAACTCAAGTTCTGCTCCCCGAAAGTCAATCACAGGAAAGGAAATTAATGATGGTGATGGTGCAAAGCAATCATTGGTATATCTCTTATCGTGTACTGGGATTATCATTTTAGATGTCGGTAGAAAAATTTGTGTGACCATCTTTGATTTGACATTCTTCATGAATAGGTCCTGAGATTCTGAGAAATCCTACTTACTGAACAATAAATATGCATTATGTTTTCTTTTTCTTTTTCTTTTTTTTGATTGATTGTAGAAGAAACACGGTATACTTTACAATGTTCTTGGCCAACCCACATTACACTCTACAATTTTCACGGTAAATGTATGTTTGCTTTCAAGGTGATTACTTTCTCATGTCGGACTGCCTGCTGAAATTGATCAGGAAATGTGGTTGAAGGAGGCTATCCTAGTTGTCTTTCCAGACACACGTGATTGTTCTCCATCATTGGTGAGATTCATAAGGATCGTTGATAAAGCATTGTAGATTGAATTTTTGCGATGAGCTTATGCATGTATTTCCTTGCAGGCCAACTATTTTGGTGGACAAAAGAGGCCTCTTGTTAACAAGAACAGTAAATCAGCTTCACAGACTTCTCTAGCTAGATAGGTTGATAGCTAGATAGTAATCCATCTTTTGAAACAACTTGAATTTGGCAGTACTGTAACTTGAATTTGGGGCTGTAAGAGAGAATCATTCTCATTAATTTAAGCCAATTAGAAATCGTTATAACTAATGCATAAGATGAGAACTGGACATCAAAAACAACCCAAAATTTGATGTCAAATAAAATTTACAACATCAGGTACAAAGCCAAAATCTGATATATAAGATGAGAGCTGGAAACCAAAAACAACCCAAATTTTGATGTCAAATATAGTTTTTAACATCAGGTACAAACTCAACATCTGATGTCAAAAACGATATTTAACATCAGGTACACAAACAAAATCTGATGTCAAAACATACATCTTACATCGGTTATATATACATGGAATATCGATGTAAAGGTAATAAATTGTAATGTAGACTTCGATTTCATTGGGTCTTTCACTCTAAATATGAATGTTTGAAAGTACCTACACACACTGGAATAGTGAGATATACATAAGCAACCGATGTCTATTGTAACCTTTGACATCGGTTCCTAACCGATGTCCCATTTTTGCCGATCTTTTACATCACCCACTAAGACATCGGTCTGGTATGATTTTTTACATCGGTTCTGAACCGATGTCTAAAATACTTTTTCTAGTAGTGCCTTACCGAAGCTCCACCGCGGACGGCGGCACGTGCCGACCACGCGCCGCCTCCGGCGACCAACTCCGGTGAGACCCAAATTTCAGAGGTAGCTTCCTCATCCGGGAAGATGTCGAAATCACCGCAACAGCCGGCCGCGGCAGCCACCACCAACCACCACGGATGGCGGCGATCGACCCCCCATTCTCTTCCTCTCTCCAAGCCCAACACTTCTCCCTTCTATCACCAAAGCCGATTCAAAGCATGCCAGCTGGAATTTTACTCGAAAGTCGCCGCCCCCGAAATCACCGACGTGGCTTTTCGCCTCAATTTCGGTGACGGCACAACGCCACCCCCTCCGAGATCAGCTGAAAAACAAACCTCTCCATCCCCCCTACCTTTTCCCCCTATCCTGGGCCTCCCCCATGGCCAGAGCACCGCCATCCGACGGAGGTTATGAATTTCCAATCGAAAATTCAATCGAGTCCAAACAAAAACTTCCCAAAAAACAAATATAACTATGCCAAGCCACTCATGGGCAAGAGAGAATGAATTTCCATACATCAAACTCAAAAATTGGTGACCAAACGGTTGATTTTCCGACGGGTCAAGAAACGGTCAAAAATCTGGGTCGGGTCAACAGGTCAGTCAACTCTGGTCAACACCTTAGTCAAACTTTCCAAATCGGTAAACCGGCTATTTTTGGAAACTTGCTATTTATATAGGGAAGCTCGTCAATCGATCAACGGCTATTATTCGACTTTATCATGATCATACGGCTAATAATTAACCGATAAAAACCAGTTTCTTTTCAATTTTTTCTTTACGATAATTTTCAGTAAACATTGCGATACTTATCCGAAAATAAAAACTTCCAAAAAACATAATAAATAGCTCGGTTAACTGAAAAATTTCTGAAATTTCCTACGTGCTCAAAACTAAATATTCTACAACTCTCATGAAAAAAATTAAGTCAAATTCTAGCCCGATGAAAAACTCGTTAATAAATCATGCGATACAATTAATTCTCGATAATTCTATTTCGTGCTAATTTATACGTAGATTTTGGTTCGGTTTGTTACAAATGTGTTCTTTAGTGTTCTCAATTATTGAAACATGTTGTCTGATCATGGTGTTCTTATATATATATATATATGATGGTGATAGCATCTTCTCTAAGCCGATTTTTAATCTTATCTGACCAAGAAAAAGTAGTACGCAATGCTTGGTCATAGTGGTGAGGTTTGTGTTTGTGTTTATGTTTTTTCTTTCTTACTTTGGGACTGTTGAGTTTGATAAAAACTTGAATTAGATAAGGCTTTGGCTTTTGTATGGAATGCAAGTTCTAGATTTTCTAAGATTCTGTATTTGTAATGACTTGGATATCATAGATTCAATTGTGAAATAATCCTCAAGCTTTTAAGATTTGTTGTATGTTTGTCTCAAATATGATAGAGCCAAAAGAAGGATTTAAAAAAAGAGGGGCAAAGATTGAACAAAAAAAATTGTGGAAGGTGGTTGTAGTGTAGAAAGTATCAGAGGTAATTGTTACTTTTGTATTTCTGGGTTTGGTAGTTGTAAAGAATAGTGAGGAAAAGTCTTCTAGATATTCGCTTAGGATATATGTCACTATTTAGTTATTTTTTCAAATTCATCTCTTTTTCACTGACCCAGATTTGCTCTTTAGGTTGTGAATTTTTTTATTATAGAATTTATATTGATCAATTCATTTTCTTATTATTGTAGGTGACACTGGCATCCTTGCTACAAAGACATTAATTATATACATCGGGACTGGGCAGTTGGAAATAAACAAGGCAGGTATCCCCCCTATTTCCCATATAACAACTGTACGTGGTACTTACTCCTTAATATACGTGGTTTCCTATTCCTTATTCTGCTCATACTCTTTGGAAATTGTTCATCCGTGTGTATGGCTCTCCAAGTATTCTAAATCTCATTGCTTTCATAATTTTTTTGATATGGATCTGGGTTTACTCAATTTTGGTGGTTTGGTTTTGTTATTGGAAAGGATTTTATGAACTAGGTGGTGTTTAGTTTGTGAAATTTGGTGTTATCTAAACTTTGTGCAAGGCTTGGATTTCCCTATTCATTTTGAATTTGGGTTTGTATTTGATTTCTAATTCTCAAAGTGAAACCAACTAAATTTGTAATTTACTGAATCAAGTGTAAGGTTTTCACTGTTTTGTGATATGGGAGATGCTACAAATGATTTGCTTTTATAGCTTTCATATTTTTTTTCTCAATTTAGTGGGTTAGTTTTGTTATTGGAAGGATTTTGTGCAACTCCCTCAAATACACCAGATTAAGCTCAGTATTTGAGGTTGTAACCTCCTCAGAATTGTAATTAATTTATCAATTATATATTGTTAGTGTTTAGTGTTTGTTGAACTCATTTTTGAAATTTTCTAAGAAAATAGGGCATTTGACGCATTACTGCTAGTGTGAACCTGGTTGAGCATCAACCAGTTTTTTTTTCAGGCCATTATTCTCAAATTTCACACCTTTTTTCAACCTATGGTCAGAACTAGCCTTCATTATGCTCATATTTCACCTACTGGCTTCTTGCCTGGCTACTGCTTGTGGATTCAATGCTGACTGGCCTTTGGTTTTAAAAGGATTTTTGTTTGATGAATAATGCACTACTAACATGTAATCAAGGTATTACTATCATTCTTCGATGAATATTAAAACTAGACAGTTCATTTCTTTCCACCTTCTAGGCAGTAGTCCGTCTCCCAGAGGATTAAAACAATTATGAACAACATAACTCATTTGTTCTACCTTCTGGGCGGTAGTCCGCCTCTCATGGGAGTATAAATGAGTTTTTATAATTAAAGATGCATGAAAACTTGAAGCTTTGTGGGAAACCATAGTTTATTTGTTACAAAACAAACTTATAGACTGTAGATCCAGAGCCTCATTCTCCGGTAAACAACTATAAGTTGTTTAGCCACTCATAGACACACTTACTTGAGGATGATGAAGTTGATCTGTTGCTTCGACTCTTCACTCGCTCATAATCTAAAATTTTCAGGATTTTCTATTCTCAGATTGATTTTTCTAATTTTGATTTTCGATAGCTCTACACTAAGACTCAAAGCTCCTTATATAGAAAGCGGATTTCAAAACGGAATTGAAACACAAACTAATAATAGTAACTCCACCAGTGAAAGTGCTTTGATGCAGACAGAGCATCTACTTTTCTCCATTTTCTTCTTCTGGAAAGTAGATTCTTTGGGATAAGAATGTGTTCCACTTGAAGAAGAAGACAATACAATTTTGCCCATATTTACAGGTCATCGTAATATTCTAAGTTATCCCCAATGTATGGGTCTTCTTCTATTAACTTTGTTATATTCCCCTTTTCTTCCATATCTATATCTGTATACATCTGGTAGCTTTTGTCTCTCTCGATCTTGCCAAGCCATTAAGTACAGGCAAGGGAGGAATCTATTGCTCTCCGTTTTAGGGCTGTGAATAGATCACTTGTAACGACCTCTAGATGGTCGTACGTAGTGACTATTATCTTGTCTCCTGATGCAAGAAATGTAATTTCTTGATCTTCTTCGATTACTTTCTTGATGTATTCTAACGCCATAGCCTTCATCCACGGAATGCTTGAATTTGGGTTTCCATGGTATCCGTCGCATGCTGGCTCAAGATACTGTCCTTGGATGATTCTAACGTAATGATATGTAGGGATGTATTTAGTTTCTCCATTAGACTTCTGTATCCATTCTGGAGGTGTAGACCTAAACTTTAGTCTGAGAATGCAGTTGCTCTTCCTGACATTCTTGATTGTATTGTAGATAATTGTTGGCAATCCTTTGAGATCTTCATTTGTCATTGTGCATAGATTATGGACAGATCCATTCTCTACTAACCATAACTTGTACTTCTGCGGATGTTTACTCTGAACATTTACTAAATATCTTCCTAGGAAGGGTCCTCGAACAACAAAGAGGGTGCTTAGGAGATCTTCATCGGGTGTATACTTGCCAATATGTCTGTGGAACTTGAAGCATTCTGATTCTTTTAGCGCTTGAATAGATACTTTAGCACTTTCTGGTGTTCAAATGTACAATGTTGTTGGTTCATTGACCACGCTTGGTGGTTTCTTTTTCTGACTTAGTTCCACTGCCAAGGCGTCCATGGTCTCTATCATGAGCTTTTTGTCATTCTCCCGGAAAGCAAACATTAAATTATCTAGCAGTGCCCTCTGGTGGGATGCTAGATTCTGGTCAGTTTGGAAGACTGCTTCTGAAAAGGTGTTCAGCTGATATCTGAAAATGTTTACAAAACCTGTAGGAAAAATTCTGCTTTTTGGCAAAGCAGCAGCCATTAACGGTCTGATTTGCCTTTATCGTCTGTCGTTTGAGACAAGTTAGCCAATCCTTTCCCCTTGGATTGATCAGTTAAGGCTGGTCTTTTGGGATGCAGCAAAAAACTCTTGAGGATTTTTCCAACTGGTTCTTCTTGTTGGTTAGGCTCCTTTCCTGGCCTTTTGCTTCTTGGGTTGCGTCCTTCATCGTCACTTCTCTTATACGTGGCCATTTCTCTAGTTAAAGCATCTGGGAGATAGTTCTTATTTCCTGCAATTAATTCCACATCATAATCATACTGGTTAAAAAATAATTACCAATTAGCTAATCTTCCTCTATCTACAGCTTTGTCAAGTTTGAAGTTTTTGAAATTTTTCACTCTGGCGCAATCTGTTTTCATGGTGAAGGGTTTTCCTAAAAAGACAGGATAATTCTCAATTGTCTTTTTGATGGCCAGAATTTCTTTTTCCCGTGTGGGATAATTCTGTTCTGCAGCACTGAACTTTCCATATATTGCAGAATTTCAAAATCTTCTCAATGTTAGTGCTGGCTCTTTTGCTAGTACCACACCTGCCCAGAAGTTGTCGCTAGCATCAGTTTGAAGGATGACTCTTCATTCTCTTAGGGTTGATATAGTGGTGATAAATTTTTGCATAGATCTTTGATTTTCCTGACGATCTTTTCATCATCTTCTGTGAACTTTCATGCTCTCTTTGAGCTTGTTTTAGGCAACAGGATTGATGTTAGTCCAGCAATTTTAGGAAGAAAGTCTCTTCCATAATTTATGACTCCTAAAAATCTCTGTAGACTTTTAGCGTCAGGAATTCTGTCTGGAAATTTCTAGACCTTCTCCAGGATATGAGGCTTGAACTTGATGACTCCGTTCTTTATGTTGATCCCTAAGAAATCAATTTCATCTAGGACGAGAAATACTTTATTCTCTCCTTAGATGATCCCATGTTGGACGATGAGGTTGAATACTTCAAAAAGATGATTCATGTGTTCTTCTTTGTTCTTTGAGAACACAAGAATGTCGTCTATGTAGACGACACAAAAGTCTGCCACTTGTTTGAATATATTGTCCATTTTTCTCTAGAAAATGGATGGAGCTTGTTTTAGCCCGAAAGGCATTACTAGCCATTCGTAATGTCTATGTGGAGTTTTGAAGGCTGTGAGAGGAATGCTGTCATGATGCATTTTGACTTGCCAGAATCCTGATTTAACGTCAAACTTTGAAAACACCTTGGCTCATCTGAGCCTGTTGATTAGCACTCTTGCTTGTGCTATCTGATAACCGTCTTTTGCGATTTTCTTGTTGACATCTCTGTAGTCTATCACCATTCTCGTTTTCCTACGAACTTCTTCTGCATGATTTCTAACATAGAAAGCTAGAGCATGATGATGACTTTTTGATGGTTTGATCAATCCACAAGAGTTCAGCTATATCTTTTCTAAACTCCTTTTGATCTTCTTCTTTGTATTAGGGAATGGCTTTTACGTGACAGATTGAATTCATGTCATGTAACTTGAACTGACAGACCACTGGGTCATTTTCCCAAAATTTTAGAGGATTGATATTGATATTTTGTCTGAACATTTGTTTGATTTCTCTAAGGGTGTGCTTCTTTTGTTTCTCAAGTTTAGACTTGAAGTGCTTGAGATTTTGCTCTTTTATAAATGCGGCTTCAACCGTTTCATCTTCATCTCCTAATGACTCTTTACCATGCAACTCTTCTTGTTGTGTGTGTTGGTTATTAGGAGCCTTGATACTTGTCTTGATCATGAAGCGGCACAATGGTAGGATCTCCGGTCTCAAATCTAGTCTTTATGCTAGGTTTCTTGGAGTCCCTTGCTTTCTTTTTGAGGATTTTCTCTTGTTCACACTTGTCATAGTCTCTCTTGAGAATGTTGTAAATAGTGTGTTCTTTAAGTTGGATTCTGGTAGGGGCATGAGGTGGAGCATCTGGATGCTTGAATTCTCTGTTGTCGTGAAACCTACAGAATTCCATTTCATCAAAATCTTCTTCTGATGATGATGATTCTTCGATAAGCAACTCATCTTGGTGTTTATATTGCAGAATTGTTTCGAATCGTGGTTTGTATCCACCATTATTCTGCTGCGATCTCTGATATTGCTCTGTGAATCCTGGACCAACAATACTTTTGGCTTCTTTAAGCCTTTCTATCCAGAAAAATTTGTGATTTTTCTCGAATCCTAATAAGTTTACTTCTAGCTTCTGGATGAAAGTTTGTTGTAGCAGGAAGTCATCGCCAATTAGGACATCTGAGTCTTGGCCTTCTGATTGCCAAATATTTTCAATGACAGAGGTTCCTCCTCCTATCGAGACTTGAACCTTTTTGGCAAAAGTATTGATGAAGATTCTTCTTCCTTCTACGGTCTTTTCAATTGCATTTCTTTTCGGATCTGTTATCCACAACTCTTCTGGTATAGAAAACTTTTTTGCTAGACTGAAGCCCGAACCGTTATCTACAAAGGCATGTAGATGATACTTCTTGTATCTTGGAAGTTTTAATCCAATCTCCATGTAGTTACTGAATCTACTTGTAGAAACAGTTGCTACCTTGCATAGGTTCTGTTTTGAAGAACTTGCTTCCTCTTCTATAAAAGGATTGCACTGTTCTTCTTCACAGTCTGATACTTCTTCTCTTTTCCTATCATGGACTGGATCTTTTACAGGTACAACTTCTTTCTTTGTAGTAGTATCAGTCTTTGCTCTTTCTATATCTTTTTCTAGGATTTTTTGTTTCTCTTCTATCTCATAGAAGTAGTCTTCATACTCTTGTTCAATAATCTAGTTTATTGAATTCTTCTTTTTTTCTTCTTCTTGTTTCAGCTATAAAGCATTCTTTGTGATAGGTTTTCCCTATTGCTTCGCATAACAAGGGGAATCCTTTCTTCTCCTTACATTGACAGAAGTCGCAAATGAATGTTCCCTTATTGACTTTGTAGGAAGAAATCAATTCTTCCTCTGTGCTTTCTTCCCAATTCTTTATCTCAAGAAGATAAACCTTTTTAGATTCTTCTTCTTCTTCAGATTCTGAATCTGATTCCTTTGACGACTCATCTTCTGAATGGACTGAATAGACAGACATTTCTTCATCATCTTCTGATGAATATACTATTTCGTAGCTTTTTAGGTTTGTTGTCTCTATGACTCCTTCATACTCCTTGAGAAGAGCTTTCGAGCTTCCCTTCTCTTTTTTGGGACATTCGTTAGCATAGTGTCCTTTGGCCTTGCACAACCAACATCTACAAGATCTCTTCTTCTCAGATTCTTGATAGGATCTTGTCTTCTTGAAAAATCTCTTTTTGGGATTTTATTTTTCTCTTCTATAATTGGAGCTTCTCTTGAACCTCCAACTCTTCTTTCTGTTTCTATTGAAACGTCTTTGGAAGTGCTTCTTCTTTTGCCTCTTTTATTTGCACCCCCAATTGGTTGGTATTTCTATTATTTTGGAACAAAAGTCACTTGTTCCCTTGAGCTGCTTCTTGGCAGCTTTTGTTCTGGTGTTGGCTTTGCACTGATCGCGCATTAGTTTCCTAATTCTCTCTGCAACTTCTCCTACTGAAAACCTCTCTAGAGGTTTTTCTTCTATGCTTTCTCTCATGGTTGTCCTCCATTGTTCAGGAATCTTCCTGTGTAGCAGGTGTACCAAGTCAGTATTTTCAAACTCTCCTATTTTGCAATAGTACTCTTGGAATTCATTCAGATATTCTTCGAAGTACTTCATGTCGCAGATCTTGAAAGCATATATGTTGGATTTTGTTATCTCTTTAATTTTTTCTCCAACATATGAGATGTCTCCGCATAATTGATCATAGAGCGGAGTGGCAAAAGTATAGAGATTTTTGTTCGTCTTTATGTCTTCCAACCACTACTTTCCTCTGATCGTCTCCTTGAAGGGAAAGTAATACTTCTTTGCCATTCCTAGATGGTTGACTTGTAGACTATGTGTAGGTCTTGTGCTTCAAATCTTCCGTACGTTGAACATGATGCCATGAATAGACTAGTTGCCCATTCGTCGATGGCCTTTTTCTTGTCTAGAGCTTTGTCTAGATCAAGCCATACTCCTCGTTGAGTGATTAGTACCTTAGGAGTACTTTCTTGTGGAATGAATATGTGGGAGCTTATTTCTCCCTTCTTTCCACTAGGGCCTTTTCCTTGCAGAAGTTTGAGCTTTCCACCAATCTTGAATATGGTGGTCTGTGAAGATTCTGCTTCTTCCATGTCTTCATCTTCTGTTCATTCGGTTTCTCCTGCTTCTTCGTATAGAAGAGGAAAGAATTTTCTTTCCTTTTTGAATGTGAAACTCTCGATCTCTTTGATCAATTGTTCCAACTGCACGGGATTTTCACATTCTTCTGCTTTCTCATAAAGTTTGAAGAGTTTTGATTTGGAATTTCCTGTTCTTAGCATGTTGATGTTTCTTTCTAACTGAACATCTAAATCTTCTTCCATTATTGGATTGGCTTTTATCGAGATTCTGGTACTTCTAGCACCACTTTCTCTGGTAGAGTTGCATCTTCTTAGAGGTCTTGAGCTTTCTCCTCTGAAGCTTTCGAGGGATACGTCACTATTTCAGTGTCCTTCGAACTTGAGGTTGACATCTCCGATTTTTCTATTCTCATTAACCGCTTCCTTCGTGATTTCTGGTTTCTCCTTTGGACCGGATAATTTCCACTCTAGTGGGAAAGTTACCTCATCCTATGCTACTTTGTGAATCTCTTAATTATGGTTCTTGGGACTTGTAAGAAAACCAGTGGTAAGACCTGGGATGTTTGATATCCTGGTCTTTGGCTCTACTGTTGTGCTCATTAGTTTATAGTAGATTCTATAAACTATTGCTAGTTCTTGCATTTCGTCTTTCATGGATGTGTCGTCTGTCTTTGTGACGATCCGAACCAGAATCAGTTGTGTGTTTGGAACGATTCTCGAGATTTAGTTATAGTCGCAGATTTACGATATTGTGTAGTTTGCCGATTCGATTCGCCACTATGTTTTCAGTGGAGAATTTGAGTTGAGTGTCTTCACGGAAGTGTAGAGTACGTGATTTCGAGCTCGAGGGCGGTTCCGGAAGATTTTTCTGATAACCGAGGAATATTTTATGATTATTTGAAGTTTTGGGTTCCGACGAGTTTATCCGATTGTTTCGAGCTTATCCGAATCACATCGTATATTCATTCCGGACCGTTGATCGACCCGAGGGACGAGTATAAATATCGAAAAGTCGAAAAATAGTCGAGAAATAGTCGTAAAAACACGAATTTGCATTGACTTGCGTTGACTTTCCCATTTTGGAAAGTTTGACTGCGTTAACTCGAGGGGGGAGAGTTTCCCGATTTGGTTGCCCATCTGACCACCGTATTCCGGCCACCTTTGGTTGATTGAAAGGTACAATTAGCTTCCCTTGATGATTTCGAGTTGGTTGATGTTTTAATTGGTGAGATTTGATGAGGTTTTTGGGGTGCCCGAGTTAGGCCGATCGGGTTGATATCGCCGGTGTCGGGGAGCTTGGCTCCGGCGAGTTTTGGAAGGGGAGATTAGGGGGAATCGACTCCCCTCGTCTCTTTGAGTCTATTGGTATGATCAATTGAGGTTAAGGAAGAGTTTTTGATGCAACCCGATTAGGGATTTGGTTAAGGATTTTCGTTCGGTTTTGCTTGATTTTGAGGTGGTTGTGATTTGAATTGGTTTTAGTGATAGAAGGAAAAGAGATTCGCATGGATGAGATGGTTTGATCTGGAAATTTTGGCCGTAAAACTCCATCGTTGACGGCGCGCCGCCGCCGGCGGAGGCGGTCAACGGCGAGAAAAAGTCAACTTTTCAGATTTTGATGTAATTAGTGTCATTTTTCTCGTACGGAGGTTTTCGGGTTGATTTGAGTAGCCGATTTTCAGTCGAGGTTTCGAGTTGGGATTTCGGGATTTCCGTAATTCATTTTGTACCGCACTGCATATTTTCGGGAACAGTTGGTTTCCGTGCATCTGTACAGTGTTAAGGATTACGATATTGATCAGTTGTATTTTATGAATATATTCAGGGGATCGAGATCGAGATCGAGATCGTGATCGAGCTTCTGGCGAGGGATCTTCTGCCGGTCATCGAGATTAGCGCGTGTGCGCGTTTTGCTCACTTGTGAGTGGACAATTTCTTTTCACGGAATTCTTGCGAGTCTTTTATATGATTTTCGAACTTGAGCATGCGTATTGAGATTATGGATTACATAAGCATGTGTTTTACGATTATACGATATACTTATACGAATATACGTATATGAGTATACATACATACATATATGCTGTTTCATGCATTTGCATCGAAATGTTTGTGATTTAGTTTACACAGAGTACAATCGTTATATGTTGTTGTATCGATACACTCGCATCCCGGCTGATCCCCGAGGATGTGTACCGGGGGAGGCTGTGACTCCTGACCCGTGACCTGTACCGGGGGGAGGCAGACCTCTGACCTGAGGCCTTTCTGGCTAGAATCGCGTGGAAGTCTGGGACTCCGTGATTCTGACTGTACTAGCACGGTGTGTGTCCATGAGTGACCCCGTGGGATTTTTACTTGCATGCTCAGTACGCTGGAGGACTACGGTTTTACCTCGTGTACTTTATTATTTCTATTTACCTGGACTCGCATATGTTTTTATAACATATATATCAACTGGTGAAAGACATATATTTTCATCCACTCACTCTAACGTGTTTATTGTCTTTCCCCTGGGCTTTTCGGTTTCCGTGCCCAGTTTGCAGTTCAGGTTTGGTGTTTCACGTCGCGGTTTGGAGGCTAGTGATCAGAGTCACCTGTGTTTTCCAGTAGGTTCTTGTTTCGCCTACTGATGTACATGTTGTATATATTTTACTTTAGAGGTCGCTCTGATACATTCTGATACATGTTGTGCGGATTTTCACAGATATACATATATATATAGTACAGTTTGTTTGATGTTGTTGATTATGTTGATGTTGAGAAATCCGGATGGGATTGGTGCCCACGGTTTGCTTTTTGTGGCATAGGACGAAGTGTTAATTTCTGGGTGCAGGTTATGGTAATTCAACGCTAGTAACGAAACTCTGCCCAAATTTTGAAAAAGTTTTGTTGGTTCGTATTTTCGAAAGGGTTTGATTCCGGTTTAAGTAACTGAATCGGGATTGGGTCCTTTCAGTCTTGACTCTTAGTCGTAGGCAATGAGCAACATTTGTTAGACTGGTTGAAAAGTTTGGGAAGCAGTTGAAATATGCAACTTGCTTGCATAGTGATGCTTGAAGTATTCCCAGTAGACTTTTTTGGAAATCGATCAGCCTATTGTCTTGTAGGACGCATAGAACTAAACAATTTAGGCCTTCTCTGGCTAGTAGCTTTATGCTAATTTGAACTACTCCAATATGCATAAACTTGAAGTTTCTTTTTTTTGGGTTTAGAAACTTCTTCAGGTATGACCAGATGGAGATCTGTTTCTCCTGTTGTTGTCGGTGTGGTGAATTCAAGGATTTTGAATTGATGGTTATCCATCATATCAAAACTTCCTCTCTTCTAGATCTGTTTGAATTCAAACTTCGGGATTGAAGCATTTCGAACGTTGTTCTCGATCTCGTTGAATTCAAATTCTTCTGAGTTCACCAGCTGCACTGATTTTTTCTTGAAGATGCTCAACATATTCATGTTGCGCATGTCTTTTGATCTGTGTTCTTTCAACTTGAATGCTAAAGGATTTGATGAAGAATCTTGAAAAAAAATGGCTTTGGCATTGGGTTCCCTTTTGGAACCTTTAGTGATCTGAAATCATTAGTCTTTCTAGTTCGAGGTGGACTAGTGCTTGACTTTTGATGTTCTTGAGCTTTCTTCTAAACATAGTCAAGGAACTTCATCTGTTCAAGATCTAGTCTCTCGATCTTACTATCAACTCTTGTTAATAGTTCTTGTTTTTCTTCTGGCTGTCTCTTGATGTAATCTACCTTAGCCTCCAATTTCTGTAATTGGTTGCTGATTGCTGGAAGAATTTTTAGATACTTTATGCATCTAAATTTTTTTGATAAGATTTCTTGTTGCCTTGCATCTGAAGCTTCAAATAGAGAATCTAGTTTCTCTATTATTTTCTCAGTTGTTGATCCTATTGTTAGGATTTTGAGCTATCGCAAGCTCTGATACCAATTGGTCTACGGATCTAACCAATGCTCAAATATCTAACCATGCTCAAATAATCAGTTAAATAGATAATCGATGCAAGAGATTTTGTATATTTGCTTTGTCTCTTAACAAATTTTCAAGAAAAGCTTGTTCTCTGGCAATTTTGAGATTATGAATTGCTTGTTCTAAAGGACGAGGATGAGCTGCTCTTGATCTTTCAAATAATTTAATTCTCTCTTTTATATTAGTGATAAAATCTCTGAAAATTTTAAGTTTAGAACTTAAATAACGTGTTTTTTGACAGTGAGGAATTTTGGACAGTAAAAAATAATTGTTTACCTTTGAGTGTTGAGGATAGATCTTCAGCTGTATGTGTTAGAACAAATAAATTATGGGTCCACTATGATTTTTTATGAACATACTATTCTACTTGTATGCAGACATTAATTATATGCAGACATAACTAGGGGTCAGCAACGGGCCAGGCCGGGCCGGGCCGGGCTTCAACAGTGGGGAAATGTTTACGGGCCGGGTCGGGTTGGTTTTTTCAATTTATAGTGAGATCCAGGCCCGGCCCATCCAAGCGGGCTTCACGGGCTTTAGCGGGCTTTTACAGGCCGGGCCTCTTGGGCTTTAACGGGCCGAGTTTATTCGAATGACTAAAATCAAAAGTTTAAAAACAACACAAATCCAAATCTAAAATACCCCTTTACATCTAAATTGCATCTTCAAATCAAAATTTCAAATTTACAAATCCACAATGCTTCAAATATTGGTTGCAAAAATTCAAAATGCTAAACATTCAAATCCACGAAATACTTAAAATCCAAATACAGAATACTATAAATCCAAATCAAGAATGCTTAAAAGTCCATAATTCAAAGTCCAAAATTACATCTTATAAATCCAAAAATAAAAATTACATCAATAAGAATCAGGAAGATTAGTTGATGAGAAAACTTCAGATGCAACTTCTATCGGAGTCCTCTCTTGAAGAGGATGTGAGACATAAGGAAATATGGCCTACACATTATAGAAAAAATGTTAATAACCTACACATTCAACAAAATTTGAAAACCAAAAAAATGATTAACATTTAGTATTCATCAACAGCTAAGAAAAATGACAACAACAACTCAACTACAGCTACGAAAAATGAATCTGTTTCATTCCCATTCACAACTGCTGCTTAGATTTTCTATTTAACTTCATCCATTTAAACATCTATATGTACAGCAAAATAAATAGATCGGGACAGATTCAATACCAAGCTGATTAGCCGAAGTAGTAGCAGATTGGATCGAGACAGAATACCAAGCTGTGAATCCTGTGATGGACCTGTGTGGTTGTGTCACCTGTCAACCAAAATACCTGGCATCAGATTTAATAGTCTTTGAGTATATATAGTCAGTATACCATGAATCAATTGAAACCATGAATCAATTGAAAACATGTCGTGAAAACTATGTCGTGATGCTTATGTCTTTAGAAAACTTAACATCAATTAAATACAGTTGATGACTGCAAGCATACAGCTACTTCCCCCAAATCTCAGTCTCACCTTATGGCTCTCACTTTACAACCCAAATACACGGTTCTAAAACTCTTAAATTTCAATTTCTAAAATTTCTACAAATACATATAAGGTATGCTAGTGTTTATTACCTAACCCTAAGGGTGACTGCTCTCGGTGCTCTCGGTGACTGCTCTCGAACTGCTCTCGGTGACTGCTCTCTGTGAGATGGTGAATCCGTGAGGGTGAGTGTGAGAGGCGAAGAGGGAGAGAGGCTGAGTGTGAGATCGAGAGGGTTACCGCAACGCAGATCGAGATCGAGAGGTGAGAGTGACGGTGAGATGTTTGAGAGAGGTGAGATGAGGTCGAGACTCGAGAGGGTGAGGCGTGAGCGGCGTGAGGAGGTGAGGTCGTTGACTCTATTTGACTAAAGAGAGGCGAAGAGAGGGATAGCTGGGGAGAGGGAGAGACTGAGAGAGGGCTGCAGAGAGGCTGTGTGAGAGTGAGAGTCCTTAACGGCTCAAGTTATAAGCTTATATACATGACTGTGTGAGAGTCAGATGTTAGGGTTAGGTTAGAATGTTAGGGTTAATCTAGACCGTTGAATATTTACCAAAAATTAAATCTGAACCGTTAAATCGTATATTAATTTATTTAATTATATCATTTATATATAATCTATAGTTCTATACTCTACATGTTTCTATTTAATTATACACAAAAATAAATTCAAAAAATCATATTTTACGATTATAATTAAATCTATACTTTTTATTTGGATAAATGATGAGGAAGATTATATTATTGAGTTATGTCATATATTATTGGGGACTGACACCTTAGTGCTTAATGAAATACCTTTGTGAAACTTAATCAGTCATGTTTAATTATTTTATAAAATTGACCGTTAGATTGATTGGTTAGAATATTCTAACAATGTCTTTAAACTTTTATAAATTTTGGACTTGATTTATACCTCGATCTATGCATTTCGTCAAATGTGACTGTAGTACTCTTACAACTGAAACGTAAATTACCCCTCCAGAAAATAATTTTTTGACATCAAATTTTTGACACATATTCTTATGGATTACATATTTATCTCATAGTGTCAAAAAAATTTACATAAAAAAATAATTTACATACTCCCCCCATAGGAAAATAAGGAAAATAAAATGAGTGTATTTTAGTTATTTCACAAAATTTGTTTAACTATATTGATCGACGTCTAAACTTACTTCGATTAGGCTAATTTTTACGTAAGGTATCTTTTATTACAAAGTGAATTATTATATATGGCCTTCTTTATTGTTAAAACATTTTAAATTCTTATATTGTTTGAATTCTCTATATCCACACTAATGTTCTTACATTTATTCCTTAGTTATATGGGATGAAAGATTTTGTGAAACGTAATCGATCATGTGTCATCATTTTACAAAATTGACAGTCGGATTGGTTGTTCATAATATTCTAAGTAGGCCGTCCCTAATTTTTATAAATTTTGGACCTAAACCCTAAACCCTAAAAAAATTACAATAAAAGCCTAGAACCGGAACCCTAACTTACCCTAAACCTCAAATTCCTAAACCTTAACTTACCATAAATCCTAATCTCCTAAACCCTAACTTACCCTAAACCTAAACCCTAACTTATGCTAAATTTAAATAATAACTTAATAGTAAAATAGATATACAAATTTAATTATATATGGAATTCGAATATTTAATCTATACATGTATATGTAATATATTAATATATATACACAAATATAAAATATATATCTATATAGTATTAGTCTATTAGACTACTAGTCACTATATCATATATATATATATGTCAATATGTGTGTAGGTAAACTTTAACTAGGTATAAATTGTATAATGATTAAAATTCATTAAATGATTTAATGATATATGTCAATATGTGTGCGGGCTTTGACGGGCCGGGCCTAACGGGCTTTGACGGACCGGGCCTTGCCAGACTTTTGGTGGGCCGGGCCCGCGAATTTAGATATCTAAACCATGGTCGGCCCACCAACCACCTTGGCAGGCTTTTGCGGGCCGGGCCGGGCTTTTAGCCCACGGACTTGCGGGCCTCCACCGGCCCACGAGGCCCACGGGCCAAATGATGACCCCTAGACATAACTTACTTATGAAGTACATACTACATGACTTTGTTTTAAAGGGGCTAAAATTGGAATAGCTGAAAAATAATGCCCTTTTATGTCATTTGTCCCTGGTTCACGTTGAACCTGGTTGGCATAAATACCATCCCATTTGACTAGTGCAATATGCTTTTATTATATTTGGTGAATGATGACTTAGTTGAACCTCACAAAAGTTTATCTTTGTATTATGTTATTAATTGACAGTCAGGAAGTAAACTTTATTGAGTAACTAAGAGCAACTCCAGCAGATTCCCTATAAGTCATTTTTAGCTAAAATATAAATATTTTCTCTTAAAATTCACTTCAGCAGCTCTCCTATCTTATTAGCCAGTTTAAGGATTCCCTAAATTTCATGTTTTCATCCCCTATTCTTATACCGAAATATGAATTATAGGTAACGAAACATTTAATATTGTAATTAATTCTTTCCTTTTAGATTGCAAATGTAATTAATAATTATATTAATAAATAAATATTTTATTATTAACCAATCAAAACTAAGCATGTGTTTAGATCTAACTACATTTTAAGTGATATTGTTGGAGTAAATTTATACAAATGATTAGCTAAAATAGGTTTCGACTTTATTTTTAAACAAAATAAACAAACTTTCTATGACATTGTTGGAGTTGCTCTAAGAACTCACATTTCCACACAGGTATGAGAAGCTGCTCTCCGAAAAATCAGTCAATTAGAATTGTTGTACTTTTTAGCTATCCAAATTGGATCAATGATTATCTTAGTGGCTTGGGATTTTGCAAGTGATTACCTGATTTTTTTCATAACCATTAAACCTTATCATTTAAATTTTTTCTTTACTCAGATATGATTCTAAAACAATAAAATTCGAGCTATTAAACTTCTAGGGGTGATTTCTATGATTAGTAGATAATTTAAATTTTTGTCAAGAAAGTTTTTTTTATTATTAATTTTCAGATTTCGTGTTTATTCAAATAGATTCTAAATTTCATTTTTTTTCTTTTAGTATCAGTGGTATTGTTCTTTTGGTTATGAAGTGCCAATTCATATTTAATTTTGTATTACCAAATTATCAATCTCAGTTAAAAATCCAAACCATTGTCTAGCAAATGCATACAGTCTATTATCCCTTGCCTATATTGAACTAGATTCAACTTTGTCTATACCTTTAACTCTATTTTAGTTGAATTTGAATATTAGTGGAAGATTGCTTTGTCTACAAAGACGGAAGATACAACAACATCAACTTCAAACTAGTGAGGAGAAGAAGACTAAGAGAATATCAACCAAATCCTTTCTGTTTTTAATAAATGTGTAGGCTAATATAACATTGATTAGAACACTGAATCAAACTCCGCTGCACGTGCTGAAAAGTAGAGTGGCATTCTGGGAAAAATTCCTGCATAAGCCGTCGATCATAGCCTGCCAAACCCAAGAGACTCCTGATCTCTGGTACAATAGTAGGGCAATCCCCAAATCAACACGGCTTCTAACTGATCAGGATCCATGCTAACTCCCTCGGACAACATCACGTGACCCAAAATCTTCACGCAAAACAACCATAACCCACACTGGCTAAACTTCGCAAATAGCTGATCATCTCGCGAAGTCCGCAAAACTGCTCACAATTGCTTCAGGTACTGGTCCACACTCTCGGAGTACATCAGGACATTGCCAACGAACATGACCGCAACTCGTCCAGAAACCGTCTGAACACATGGTCCATCAAATCTACACGATCTACGGGGGCATTGGTCAACCAATAATGTGACCAAGAACTCCTGATGCCCACACCGAGATCTGAAAGCCAACATAGCCACATCTGACTCATCGATCCTCAACTGATGGTATCCGAATTCGAAATCAATATCCGAAAAGAGTGAAGCTCCCTGGAGCTGAACAAACCACTCGTCAATCCGAAGCGGAGGATACTCGCTCTCCTCTGAAGCAAATCAGGCTTCGGTAACCCATGCAACACCTCGTCGAACCATCCAACACCCGTACACACGATGCAAGAGCACACTACGCAAATACGCAGGGTCGCATAAAATCTCCTGAAACTTCCTCCAGCAACTCCTGGAGTCGAACTGTAGCTTCATCAGCTCCGCTGGCTCCGAACGACAAAATGTCGGTAAAATGAGTCCAACGCCTGGTACAAGCTCAATGGTATAGTCAATCTCCCGAACTGGAGGAACACCTGGTAACTCCTCCGAAACACACCTGAAAACTCGGGAACCATCTCAATGTCACCAACGCCGAGCATAGCAACCATAGTATCCATAACATGAGCAAAGCAAACCACACAACTCGTCTCTCCCATCCGCTCGACCATCACCGCGAAACAGCATCTCAGGGAAATCTGGTCGTCGAAATACAACCTCCTTCTCGAGGTACTCGAACACAGCCAAATGCATCGTCAGTAAGTCCATACTCATAGTCACATAAAAAACCACAATGTCTAGCTATAACAGATCCGCGACTAAGCCATATCTTCCAACAAGGATCTCGCAACCTCCGGATGGATGCATCACTCTCCAAAACCTCGGAAGTGGAGATGCAGGCACAATAACCATGGATGTCCAACAACAGCAACCTCGGAGAAAAGTCTGTCCTCAAACAAAGGTCATGTCACAAACTCCAACATGCCCAAACTAGCCGCCCACTGATTCGCATCTTTTCAAGCATAGAATTTAAACATTCAATCAAACACGAAAACAATTAAAACCCTTCTTTGTAGATGTAGCATTGGTAAGTAGGGATCGTTCTTAACCGGGGATTGAGGGTGCATGCATAACTATGCTAGGTTTGTTTATGGGGGTGCGAGATTTGGTTTGTTTAACTAATGACCTACGAAATTTAAACCTAATTCTACTATGTACACGTGATCATCACATCATGTCTACCTCCACCATTTTCATGCTTCACTTACCCAGTATCAACGAAATTCTTACCTTCAACCTGCAATTTATACACATGCTTTTAAGAGTGCGACAAAGAGCGCCTACACCTTAATTTATCTAAGATTCATACAAAACATGCTAGGGAGGAACGAAGAGCGTATCACCCAACACATTAAGAATCTTTAAGCATACAAGCATGCATACAAGTCAAAGACCAAAAACTAAGAACACATGGAAGATAACATAAGTAAGTAAAAACGTATAGCCTTTATTAAACAAATCACAAGTCGTAAACCGAATTCTTTACAAGACAAAAGATGAGATAGAAGGTTTATGGTTACACTTTTGGAGTCTGTGAAGAGCACTAACAACGCCTCGAGTGGATGGATTCTCAAGAACAAGACGAAGAGCGCCGATTATTCTTGATCCGTGAGGAGGGAGCTTCGGCCTTGGAGGGGATTAGGCTTAGGACGACTTGGGAGGTGTTTTGGGCAGAGCTTTGCTGTCTATGATGTGTGATCCTTTTTTTTCTTCCCTAGAGCTCTCTTTATATAGTAGTGGTTTGAGAACTCCGTTCAAAAACTAGCAATTAAGCTCACCCGTTCATAAACTAGCAATTAAGCTCACCTCCTTCATGCAATTATACCTCAGTTTTATACATTGCCATTAAGCTTCCGTTCTGCAATTATGCCTCCGTTTTGCACATTAGCTCCATGCCGTTTTGTCCATTTAGCTAGCCACCATCATTACACCCATTTGCTAGCTTATCTCATTCCCGTTACATGCAATAGCTAAGTCACCACAGTTACAAATCATGCACTTATGCCTTTTTAGCACACATCCGTTTTGTGCACTAGCTTTTTAACTCACCACCGTTCCAAGCAATTGACTTCTTCATCTCAAACCCGTTTTGCATGCATTTAACTAGCTCATGTTCGTTTGCTGTTTTGCATGTATCTCACCGTTTTGCTCCTCTTGCAATACAGCTCCTATCATCACCATTAGCTCATCATGTAATTAAGCATCCTTTCATCATGCTCCATGCAATTAACCTTCTTTAGTCTCTAATTATCCTACAATTAAAAATATAACAAAAATAAGTAAAAGCTAATAAAATTAACAAAATTAAGTAGATAACAAAGTAAAAATGTGGAGAAAATATATTAATTAATACGCCTAAAATGCGTAGATCAAATTCCCCCACACTTAGACTTTGCTAGTCCCTAGCAAATACTAATCAAAACTACGGACTCAATAAAAGAAAATAATAAGGGAAAACGTTTTTACACAAAACACTAAGTAAACAAAAACTAAGCCCTTAATCAAGATTGTCTCAGAAATTTCTTTAAGTATATGGCGATGGAATCACAATGGTTTGGGAATGAATGTTCATCGAATTCAAGTGATAATAGAGACATGATCATGTTATGAACAAGTAAGACATAGAGAAAACAATGGTGATTTTAAGTCTATGCATGCTTCGAAAGTAGTTCAAATCAACTCACATGGATGCTCTCATCATATTTCCACTCATGCAAAGGTTTCACTCAAAGTGTTTAAGTATGCAACGAAATGGAAGTCAACTACTTGCACAAATGAACCAAAACCATATGCTTACTCATGCAACTTACTCCACAGATTGAAGGCTACTCATCTTAAGGATCATAAAGGACTTTCGAGGGTTGTAATGGGGCTGAGGCTAAGGCATTCGAAATTTAGATATGTGGTGGTTAAAAGCATTCAAAAGACTTAGTCAGAGCACCAAAACATCAACAATTCGAGTTCCAACTTAACCAAAACGTCACCATGTGTTTCTTTTAAGTCCACGGGCCAGATTTCATCTTGTTGGGCCCTAACTTCATTCTAAACTCCCCTTGAGCTTTGTGAACATGACAAAGGCCATGTTTTGCATTATTGGGCCTTCTATTCGAAACAAACTCCAAACTCACAAGTACGGGGGACATTAATCCAAACTTAGACACTTAGAACCTATTGCCGGAGAGCTTTTTGATCTTTCTTTTGTTCTTGCTCTCGAAAATTTTCTTCTTTTTCTTTGTTTTTTCGGCAATAACTCTTTACAAAGCTGTTTGAACAAGTCTATCCCCATACACACATCATAGCAGTTAAGAAACATCACTAAAAACATCATCTTCTCCTCTTGTCGACATTACTTCACACTAAGTCTGCAGAACATAGGGCAAAGAAGTCCTACACTAGGCTAAGGTGTTTAGATATATATGGTGATGAAGGAAAAGCTAAATGTGGGCTCAAAAATGGTTATCTAGGGGGGTCGCAACTCGTGCGCACATATGGGATACATGGCTGTTTGGCTAAGTGGTGGAAAATCCTAAGTGCCTTTAATCACATCCAGAATCAGAGTATGTATCAACTTTAAGCTTTGTAAATTGACATGAGTAAGCTCTAGTATTCTCTAGTTCATTAATATCTATGGCAGGTAATCAAATGAGGCATATTTAGCTATGAACTACGAAATAAGATGGATTGATCAGATCACTCAAGAAATGAAGCACATATAGCTCAAAAGCTCACATAAGGTCATATGATCCAAAAACTTATTCTAGCATGCGAATTTCTGTACCAAGTCTTGCAAACCATATCTACTACATGTCATAACACTCAAAAGATGTCTCAATTAGCACATGAATTCATTCTTTAGTGATATGCAACGCCATATATGTTTCAATTCTGTCCATTTTCATCATTGACTAACTAAGGGCATCCTAAGACTCTTTAAAACACTAAGTTAAACAAAAAGACTCAAAAATACACTAAGTATGACTGAAAATAATTTTTTTTTTTTTTTTTAGGGCGTCATCCGTCGGAAAGTTCCATTGGCCGCCCGATTTTATAATTTATGACTCAATAAAGTTGTAAACCCCTTCCCCCACACTTAAACTCTACATTGTCCTCAATGTACCAAAGTAAAGTCATAGAATTTAAGCATGAAAGAAGAAGCTTACGAAAATTTCTAACTAATGAAGTAAAATTTACGAAAACTAAAAGAGAAAGGGAAGAGAATGCAAATCTGTTGTAGACTCCTCCATTGGGTTGCCTCCCAACAAGCGCTTGTTTTTTAACGTCTTCCAGCCTAGACGTGATGCATTGTTCATGTGGTTGAAGGTGATGGCTCCATGAGTTTGTCTTCTTCAACATTGTGCTCCTCAAAATTGTCATAATATGGCTTTAACCGTTGACCATTCACCATGAACACTTTGCCGGATTGTAAGGACATGATTTCTATGGCTCCATGATGAAAAACTTGCACCACAATGTACGGACCAATCCATCTCGAACGCAGCTTGCCCGGAAAGAGTCGAAGTCTTGAATGAAATAGTAAAACCTTTTGCCCAACCTCAAAACTCTTTGTACGGATCATCTTATCATGAATGCGCTTTGTCCTCTCCTTGTAGATCCATGCATTGTCAAATGCCTCGTTCCGGATTTCTTCTAACTCACATACTGCAATTTTCGATGCAATCCAGCTTCATCCTTGTCCATGTTGAATTTCTTCACTGCCCACCAAGCTTTGTGCTCTAGCTCCACTGGAAGATGACAAGACTTCCCATAAACAAGTCTATATGGTGACATGCCTATAGGGGTCTTGTACGCTGTTCTATATGCCCACAAAGCATCATCCAAACACTGGCTCCAGTCTTTGCGGTTTGGCTTGATAGTACGTTCCAAGATCTTCTTGATTTCTCGATTTGAGACCTCCGCCATGCCATTTGTTTGTGGATGATAAGGTGTAGAAACCTTGTGCTTGACTCCATATTTCTTCATCAACGCCTCAACTGTCTTGTTGCGAAAATGACTCCCTCCATCACTGATTAGAACGCGCGGCATCCCAAACCTTGAAAATATGTTCGTTTTGAGGAAATCTGCAACAACTCGCGAATCATTAGTACGGGTGGCTTTTGCTTCCACCCATTTCGAAACATAATCAACAGCGAGTAAAATGTAAGTGAAACCATTAGATGGAGGAAAAGGTCCCATAAAATCAATGCCCCAAACATCAAAAATTTCGACATTCAATATATAGAACTGCGGCATTTGATCTCTAGCACCAATATTTCCGGATCGTTGGCACCTATCACACTTAGCACAAAAGTCATTAGAATCACGAAATAAGTTAGGCCAAAAGAAACCACAATCTAACACTTTAAGGGATGTCTTTTTCGAACCAAAATGACCGCCACATGCACCATTGTGACAAAACTCAAGAATAGATGCAAACTCATCATCCGGAACACACCTTTTAATCACTAAATCACCACATTGTTTCCACAAGTAAGGTTCATCCCAAATAAAAGTCCTAGCATTACTTTGAAGTTTGTTACGTTGAGCCTTGTGCAAAAATGATGGAAACTCACCGGTAACTAAATAGTTTACAATATCCGCATACCAAGGAGTTTTAGAGGCACTTACCTGAAGTCCGAAGAGTTGTTCATCCGGAAAATTCTCTTCAATTACAACGTTGGACTTCTCTTTAACAATCCTAGAGAGGTGATCGGCTACCACGTTCTCTACTCCCTTTTTGTCCTTGATTTCCACATCAAACTCTTGTAGAAGTAGTATCCAACGTATGAGCCTCGGTTTCGCATCCTTTTTCTGCATCAAATACTTCAAAGCTGCATGATCAGTGTAAATTATAACCTTACTTTGAAGTAAATAGGATCGGAACTTGTCCAATGCAAACACCACCGCCAACATCTCCTTCTCGGTTGTTGTGTAGTTGACTTGAGCATCATCAAGTGTCTTAGAAGCATAGTAAATGGCGTATGGCTTCTTGTCTTTCCTTTGTCCTAACACAGCTCCCACAGCATAATCCGATGCATCACACATGAGTTCAAATGGTAAGGACCAATCTGGTGCTTGGAGAATAGGAGCACATGTGAGCAACGCCTTGAGCTTCTTGAATGCAACGTCACACTCATCATCAAACACAAAGGGTGTGTCTTTCTGAAGCAGCTTGCACAAGGGACGTGAGATGTGGGAAAAGTCCTTGATGAACCTCCTGTAGAATCCTGCATGTCCAAGAAAAGAACGAATCTCTCTAACCGAAGTTGGAGAGGGTAAGTGTTTCACAAGATCTACTTTTGATTTATCAACCTCTAACCCTTTTTTCGACACAATATGTCCAAGAACAATCCCTTGAATTACCATGAAATGGCATTTCTCCCAATTGAGTACCAAGTTCGTTTCAACGCATCTCTGCAAGATTAGTTCTAAATTTCCCAAGCATGTATCGAAATCTTTCCCAAAAACACTAAAGTCATCCATGAATACTTCAATTATTTTCTCAATGTAATCAGAAAAGATAGAAAGCATGCAACGTTGAAACGTACCTGGGGCGTTACAAAGTCCAAATGGCATGCGTCGATAAGCAAACGTTCCAAAAGGGCATGTGAACGTTGTTTTCTCTTGATCCTCCTCAGCAATGCTAATTTGGTTGTAACCTGAATATCCATCAAGGAAGCAGTAGTAGGAATGACCAGCCAATCTCTCAAGCATCTGATCAATGAATGGCAAAGGAAAGTGATCCTTTCGAGTGCTGGCGTTGAGCTTCCTATAGTCAATGCAAACTCTGTGTCCAGTGACAGTGCGTTGAGGCACTAACTCATTCTCTGCATCCTTCACAACAGTGATTCCAGACTTCTTAGGAACAACTTGCACAGGTGAGACCCATCGACTGTCTGAAATCGGATAAATGACCCCACAATCCAAGAGTTTGATGACTTCCTTCTTCACAACCTCCATCATTGGTGGATGGAGTCTCCTTTGAGATTCACGTGTTGGCTTGGCGCCATCTTCAAGCAGAATACGATGAACACAAGTAGCAGGATTGATACCTTTGATATCCGCGAGTGTCCAACCAATGGCGGGCTTGTACTGTTGAAGCATTCGAACTAGCTTGTCCTCTTGTTCTTCCTCCAATGTTGATGAGATGATAACCGGTAATGTCTCATTGTCACCCAAGTAAGCATACTTCAAATGATCCGGTAATACCTTGAGTTCTAATTCTGGTGCTCGAATGATGGAAGGAACAAGCTTGTTTTCGCCATAGACCAAGGGAATTGGTGGAGGTCTAGACGTCACAAGGGCTGCTTCATTAAGTGCCAACGCCATTTCTCTAAGTCTGGGCTCCAAGACTTCAATCAAAACATCAACTAGGGCATCATCCCTAGTGTAGGTCAGCCCAATTCCATCTTGAAGGACAGTGTCAAGCTCATCCTCTCTAAGTACATCCAAATGCTGCTGTGCCATATCTTCAACTAAATCCAACGAAATGCATGAGTTGACAGTAGCAATGGGAACCTTCATAGCATCAAGGATGTTGAACTCGATCTTCTCCCCATCAATTTCCATGGAGAACTTGCCTTCAAACACATCAATTTTTGTTCTTGCGGTTCTCATGAAGGGACGTCCAAGCAAAAGTGGCGTAGTATTCAACGGACTCTCCTCCATGTCAACAATGTAAAAGTCTGCAGGAAATATCAAATTGTTGACTTGCACAAGAACATCTTCAACGTATCCTCTTGGATACTTGTGAGAACGATCGGCTAGTTGAATGATGACATTGTCTTGCTTGAGCTCGCCAAGCTCCATGGATGCATAAAGATAGTAGGGCATCACGTTGATGGATGCACCCAAGTCGAGCATGACATCTTCAAATCTCTTGTCACCAATCACGCAGGGAACAGAAAAACTCCCAGGGTCCTTCAATTTAGGGGGTAGCCGTCGTTGCAACACTGCAGAAACTGTTGCATTCACCTTCACAACCTCCTTCGCTCTCGTTTGCCTCCTTTGGGTGCATAGCTCTTTGAGAAACTTGGCGTAAATAGGAACTTGCTTTATGCACTCAATCAAGGGCATATTCACTTGCACCTTCCGAAAGATGTCTAGGATCTCATCATATTGATCATCTTTCTTGATTTGGATAACCTATGTGGAAATGGTGCACGAGCAAACGAAGCATTAGTATTAACAGAACTTGAAGGGATAGAGTTAATACCTTTGGTTGGGGTAGGGTGTGATGGTGATGGTGGTGGCAAAAGTGGCGCCACCTTCTTCTTTCTTTTGAGCTCTTCAATAGCTGGATCTTCTTCAAAAATTTCCTCCACAACGACTTCATCTGGTGATGACATTGCCTTCTGCTTTGGTAGCTCCAAAACCTTCCCACTCCTTGTAGTAACTGCACTCGCATTCCTAGTAGGTGGCGTTGGTTGAGATGGAAGCTGTCCGGTAGTTCTGATATGTCCCATAAAATCCACAAGTTGTCCCATTTGCTTCTTTATCTCGGAAATGTCATTGCCATGAGTCTCCAACAACGCCTTTTGCTGATTTTTTCCATCAATAAGGGCTTGCGTTGATGTGGAGAGTTGAGCAAACATTTTGTCATAATCCGGATTGGTGAATTGTTGAACTGGAGGAGGCAAAGGTACTTGTGGCGTTGGCAAAGGTGGTCTTGCTTGATATTGTTGTTGGGGACGTTGATAGCCTTGTTGTTGTTGAGGTGGAGGGTTCAAACAGCCCTCATTACTGCTCCACTTGAATCCGGGATGATCACGGTTGACATAGTTGTTGTTGTAATTGTTGTACCGCTGACCTCCTTGATATCCTTCAATGGCATTCACTTGTTCTTCACTTGTTTGCTCCACCAAGGTAGGACATTGACTTCCATGATGATCGTGAGAGTGGCAAACGCCACAAAGTTGTCCCAAAGAAACCTTGGCTCGTTTCACTTCTAGTTCAAGCATTTGCTCCATCAAATCTGAAAGTTTGTCGTACTTCTCATCCGTAGCATGCTTGGTACTCACCTCGGACACCACTGATTTTCGAGGTACCATCCCATATTGAGCATCATTGTTTGCTCTATTCTCCAAGAGTGCACGAGCACGTTCTTCATCTAAATCCATGAAGGCTCCATTTGCAGAAGCATCTAGAAGCTCTCGATCAATCGGTTTGAGTCCATCATAGAAGTAATTCATAAGATTTGTCTCAGAGAAACCATGGGAGGGACATGTGGCGCATAGAACCTTGAAACGATCATAGTATTGCCCAAATGACTCGTCCGAAGCTTGTGCGATTCCAGTGATCTTCTTCCTCAAAACAGTGATCTTTGAGGCTGGAAAGTACTTGCTTAAGAAAGCATCCGCTAGTTGTTTCCATGTGGTGATGTGATTCGGTGGAAGCTCCATAAGCCAAGTTTGTGCTCTCTCCTTCAAAGTGAAAGGAAACGCCTTCAACTTCAAAAGCTCATCATCCGCATCAGTGGGCTTCATACTCGAGCAAACAAACTGAAACTGCCTCAAATGCATATTTGGATCTTCATGCGCCATCCCTTGAAAGATAGGTAGGCGATGGAGAAATCCACTCTTTAGCTCAATGTCCTGCTTGTCATCTTGAGGTTCCGGAAATCGAATGCATGAGGGGCCAGCGCTCCAGTCTGTTGAGCAGGTTTGTTGGCGAAGAGTTCTCCTTACAACGTTGTTGCCTCCACCATTGTTAGGAAGCACATTGTTGTTGGGGACGTTGTTGTTGTTGTTATTCATCCTAGATTCCTCTTCTTGATCTTGCTCGGAATGATGGGATCTTGGTGAGTCAACTTCGTCCTCAACAATAGGTCGGTCCAAGTCTTCCACTGTGTTAGGAGGAATGATCACTGTGCGGTTACGGAGTTGAACTTCACGTGGAGCAGGTTTGGTCATTCACAAGCTGAAATTCAACCAAGATCAAATGTTAGTATCAAAAGAATACACAAGGAATGTATGATACTAAGCCAAAACGTTGGAAAGCAAGAGAGAAAAAACAAAACCACAAAAAACACACAAAAACACAACACACGAATTCAAAGTAAGAAAAAAACACACCAAAAACATACAGAGACACTAGGCTACATTTAAGACACATTGTACACACACTAGCTACGGCTAAGACACTAAAATGAAATGCAAGAGCTCTAAGTTTATCCTAAAATGAATGCAAGTTACTAAGAACAAGTTATGTACATTTGTTCATGTATCCTGCAGGGGTTAGTTGTATAAACACTAAGGTAAACGTTATATACAAGTTGTTACTCAAAAGATGCAAGCACACACCATAGTCCACGAAATTTATGCAAGAATTCATTCAAACTTTCATTCAAAGTGCATCAAGCAAGAACCTAAGTGAAGGATGGAGTGAATGCATAAGAGAAAACGTTAGAACTTGCAGAAAACACAAAAGTTACGTGCTAAATACATGATGCAAACGTGACCACTCTCTTGGCCTCATGCCCCTAACTTCACTTAGGTTAGGGTGTGTGGTGATGAAATCCACACATCACAAAGCCGCCAGAGGGTTATGCAATCTACAAATGCAAGTGGTTAAGGCCTTTACATGTTGACAATATACACAAAATTTTCGTTGGTTATGTACACTTAGGGTTCATTGTGTTGCGCTTTAGATTTGAAGAGAGTACATTCGCTTGATCTTTAGGTCGTTCAAAGGACGTGCGACCCGCGCGATAAAGTGTACACTTTCAATCGAATGGTCTTGGTTCAATCGATAAGCATGGCCAGTTGGGGATAGAGATAACGCGAGAGGCAGGACTAATTTCGACAAAGCAACCCGAGGCTAACCGACTATGGCAAGTAGACTTAGTCCTTATCTTCTTTGGGCAAACTCAACGAAATGGCCAGTTAGCGAGAGAGACCACGAGAGGTAGGACCGATTTGATATCTCGGATCCAAAACCTGTCATAGAAACCGTCACCTTCTAGACACCATTGCATTGAGAATTTCTTACTCAAAGATAAGTAGTCATCCACCAACCGAGTCTTTGGTATATACTCCAATGTTGCAAGTCTTTCTTAGATCCAAATCCTGTCACCAGTCATAACCCGTTTCTAGACACCATGTCCGACATTCAACCAAACTTTCGAAAATGTACAACTCCCTCAAGTCCAATGTAGACTCCGCCCTCAACCTCATGTCCATAACTTCACTTAGGTTATGGTGTATGGTGGTGAAATCCATACATCACGAGGGGTTAAAGAGATAAACATGGAAAATAGGCGTCATCTATTCAACAATGAGTGCGACTTAATCAACCAAGCTCATGTACTCAATGCAAATCCAAGCTTCCTTTAATGTTACATGGCTGCAAAAGATACAATATGAACATTGCTAGTATAAATATGAACAAAAATTTCATAGGTTTAATGTACAATTTCACATATTCACAAGAACACATGCAATTCCAGATTCTGGCAAACATGAACACAGCAGCTTGTCGAATTTGTTTAGATTTATTGGCTCGGTCGACTGGGCTGAAATTTTTCAGACACAAACTAGACACATAACCAAACATTCTTACAAAATTTCAGATATTTGTGAGTCCTCTAGCTTTGTCAAATAATTTACACAAAATCGGGCAGTGCACAGTTCCGAAAAAAAAAAATGAAACTATAAACATATTTACAAGCATAATCATACAATTCTTTTCAATCCCCGGCAACGGCGCCAAAATTGATTCGCATCTTTTCAAGCATAGAATTTAAACATTCAATCAAACACGAAAACAATTAAAACCCTTCTTTGTAGATGTAGCATTGGTAAGTAGGGATCGTTCTTAACCGGGGATTGAGGGTGCATGCATAACTATGCTAGGTTTGTTTATGGGGGTGCGAGATTTGGTTTGTTTAACTAATGACCTACGAAATTTAAACCTAATTCTACTATGTACACGTGATCATCACATCATGTCTACCTCCACCATTTTCATGCTTCACTTACCCAGTATCAACGAAATTCTTACCTTCAACCTGCAATTTATACACATGCTTTTAAGAGTGCGACAAAGAGCGCCTACACCTTAATTTATCTAAGATTCATACAAAACATGCTAGGGAGGAACGAAGAGCGTATCACCCAACACATTAAGAAGCTTTAAGCATACAAGCATGCATACAAGTCAAAGACCAAAAACTAAGAACACATGGAAGATAACATAAGTAAGTAAAAATGTATAGCCTTTATTAAACAAATCACAAGTCGTAAACCGAATTCTTTACAAGACAAAAGATGAGATAGAAGGTTTATGGTTACACTTTTGGAGTCTGTGAAGAGCACTAACAACGCCTCGAGTGGATGGATTCTCAAGAACAAGACGAAGAGCGCCGATTATTCTTGATCCGTGAGGAGGGAGCTTCGGCCTTGGAGGGGATTAGGCTTAGGACGACTTGGGAGGTGTTTTGGGCAGAGCTTTGCTGTCTATGATGTGTGATCCTTTTTTTCTTCCCTAGAGCTCTCTTTATATAGTAGTGGTTTGAGAACTCCGTTCAAAAACTAGCAATTAAGCTCACCCGTTCATAAACTAGCAATTAAGCTCACCTCCTTCATGCAATTATACCTCAGTTTTATACATTGCCATTAAGCTTCCGTTCTGCAATTATGCCTCCGTTTTGCACATTAGCTCCATGCCGTTTTGTCCATTTAGCTAGCCACCATCATTACACCCATTTGCTAGCTTATCTCATTCCCGTTACATGCAATAGCTAAGTCACCACAGTTACAAATCATGCACTTATGCCTTTTTAGCACACATCCGTTTTGTGCACTAGCTTTTTAACTCACCACCGTTCCAAGCAATTGACTTCTTCATCTCAAACCCGTTTTGCATGCATTTAACTAGCTCATGTTCGTTTGCTGTTTTGCATGTATCTCACCGTTTTGCTCCTCTTGCAATACAGCTCCTATCATCACCATTAGCTCATCATGTAATTAAGCATCCTTTCATCATGCTCCATGCAATTAACCTTCTTTAGTCTCTAATTATCCTACAATTAAAAATATAACAAAAATAAGTAAAAGCTAATAAAATTAACAAAATTAAGTAGATAACAAAGTAAAAATGTGGAGAAAATATATTAATTAATACGCCTAAAATGCGTAGATCACCCACATCAATTGCGACTTTGCTGATTAACTCATCAAAAGGATACATTGATCAGACTGCAGGAACAACATAAGGATCTCCTCGTAAACTCTGAGCTGTCGAACTACATACACAACTGGTTGAGGGCGCTCCCTCGTAATATGACCCTCCTGGCCACCGAAATAGCAACTGAGAGTGTTCCACGAACACAAGTCACCGCAACACCTGCTGCGTGAAAGGATCACCAACGATCGCCCAAACTCATGCCACATGAGCAAATCCGCTACTCTGTGATCTCCGCCATCATCAAACGGATCAGCAGAGGATCCTCAACATAATCGAAAAGGCCACAGTCTGATGACGTCACTGATCCCGAAGTGTCGGAACTCAACCTCATCAAAATCTCGACTAAATCCACTTCCTCAAATCATCACATCAAAAACCGCGTACAACATTCCTTCGCAATAGCCTCGCCACTTAGTGCAGCACACTAAGCTCCTCACGGGTGTCTCAAGGCACAACAATCAGACTCTCTCTGATGCTCAGGTTCAAACTCATCTCGAACCTCGTGCATAGCTCCCTCTGAAGCCACATACCCGTATAAACAGGGATAACATGTGAACAATGCATCTCTGCCTTAGGTGGGTAAACACTCCACATAGCGCTGCCAGGTAGCCTGATAAAACCATTACCATGTAAACATCACCCTGAATGTAGGCCATGGAGTAGCAACAGGATCTCCCACAATAACAGCCCACCAAACACAATGATCTGACTCAGGCAAACATCAACAGCCACAATTCTCTGCTCTGAGGCAACATACAGATGCTCATACACACACAACCAGGCAAACCGTGCCACACAATTTACTGAACTCTAAATACTCATCCCAATCCACTGTTCTCTGGCAAATCGCGCGTCGATTGATCCTCAATAGGATCCACAACCGAACCGACACGGAAAGCACGTCAGGAGGCATCCTAATGAATAAAACATCGTTCACAACAAGTGGAACGTAATCATGAAACCGCAGATATTTGAGAATACACAACACCCGAAGTATTGATGAGTACCGCTAGCCAGTCGGGTCATCAGTCCAGTCATGCTGTATCTACTCAAATACCCTAAGCGTCACAACTACAAGAGTCTACAGAATCTGACAACCTAATGCTCTGATACCAAGCTGAAAGGACCCAACCCCGATTTAGTTACCTAAACCGGAATCGAACCCCTTCGAAAACACGAACCAACAAAAACTTTTCGAAATTTGGGCAGAGTTTCGTTACTAGCGTGGAATTACCATTACCTGCACGCGGAAAATACACTTCATCCTATGCCACAAAAAGCAAACCGTGGGCACCAATCCCATCCGGATTTCTCAATATATCAACAGTAGAGTAAACAATACATATAATAGTACTTTACTGAAATCCGGTGTAAAATCGTATAAGATATACAATAGGAAACTCAGAGCGACCTCTAATGTGTAATCACATAAATATACCACAGTAGGTAGAACAATAAACCTACTGGAAGAAACAAGGTAGCTCGAGTACTATGCCTCCGACCACGACGTGTGACACCAGAGTCCGAACTACAAAATGGACACGGAAACCGAAAAGCTCAGGGGAAAGGCAAATAAAAACGTTAAAGTGAGTGGACGAAAATAAACATATGCCTTTCACCAGTTTATATACATACTCAATATAAAACAGTGCGAGTTCGGAAAACACAACAACACACATATATATATAGAGGTTGTCGGGCGAATCTCTCAAGCCCGACGTCAGGTGAATCGCTCAAACCTGATGGTGAAAGGCCAGGGGAATCTCTCAACCCCGGCGGCACTCAGGGGAATCTCTCAACCTTGCGTCAGAGGAATCTCTCAACTCTGGTAGCATCGATGCTATAAATGCCATCACCTATAAACACATAACAACACCTCCGAAAATAACATATATCTCAATCATCGTATAATTTAAATACGGAAATCATAAAATCCACGAACTCGCAAATCAACAGTGAAAATAGAAACTTGTCCACTCACACGCTTGCGTAACGCAGTTCGCGTTAACCCGTGATCCGGCGGAAAATCCCTCGCCAAACGAACGATCACGAACACCTGAATATTCACAAAATCCATTTCTCAAAATCATATCTCGACAATACAAGTCAAACCACGAGAAACCACCGTTCTAGGAAACAGGTAATTCGAATACGACGAATCGTCGAAAATCCATATATAACACCTCAATACCTCGCTTTACGTTCGGACGCTCAATTCGAAAAATGAACCTCTCCACTGCGATCGGGGCGCGATTTCGAGTCAAATGACATGCAACTTGCCGAAAGTCTAAAAAAAATCAAACTTTGACCGTTGACCGCCGTTGACCGCCGCCCACGGCGGCGCCACTGCTGACCGGAGAATTTCACGGCGGAGCAACCCCTATTCCACTCAAAATCACCCACTGAGCAACTTTGTCAACTGCAACAAAGGCCAATTCTCACTCTAACCATGTCAATTTCACGAAAAACCGAATGTACACACAAATTTCAAATCCAAAATTCTCCTTCCACAATCAAAATTAGAACTCCAAACTTACATGGTAGCTTGCTAGTGATGAGAGCTACAAAGCCCACTAAAAAATTCAGCTCGAATCGGTCCGAATCCAAGAACCCGAATCACAAAGTTTTTCCTCCATTTTTGGCCGGATTTTCCTTCTTTTCCGGTGAGCTACGCCGGGAACGGTGACCGGGGATGGGTAGAGGGAACCGAGGCGCACCTAATGGGACCAACCCCGTGCCTTGGGGTGGCCGAAATCGTCGCGCTGCCATGAACCACCGTGAAGCACGTCGGCCACCATCCTCTCTCCACCGAGTTGACTCGGTTAACTCGGTCAACCCCCAAAATGGAAATGTTTGACTTGCCCAATGTGGCAACTGCTATTTATAGACTTTCCAATTATGGAAACTTCATAATTATCCTTTTCGACGAAGTTTAAACACGAGTAACTCCCTCGTCGTAACTCCGATTCCCATAATTCTCGCGGCCACAAACTCGTCTCGACATGTTCTTCCAATATCACCCGAAGTCAAACACATCGGCCAAACGGATAAAAAGTCAACTGTTCGACCAAACACACATTAAATCGATTAAATAATCAACAAACGAAAATAATCACAACTTAACCTCCGTAACTCAAAATCATGCTCCGGAAGTTCCCACGAACTCGAAATTAAATTCCGAACAACTTCCGTGAAGAAGCCGAAACCAAATTCTCGTCCGATAATTTAGTCGCGAACAAACCTGCCATTTAAATCCGTTTCCGTCAAAACTTCAAATATTCATAACTAATTCCTCGGTCGTCCAAATAACGATCCGGAACCGCCCACGAACTCGAAATCACACGTACAACGACTCTCGAGAAGAGACCCAGCTCCAATTCTCGGCCAATAATTTAGTCGATAAGAAGCTTCGACGATTAAAATGACTGTCGCAACTCTGCGACTACGTGCAAGCTCATCAATCAAGCTGATTCCACTGCTATTTCTGGTCCGGGTAGTCACAAATCCACCCCCCTTAGAAAAATTTCGACCTCGAAATTTCCAAGTCTGTTGGCCAAACATAGGAGCACTGCCTCTGCATACTGCTCAACTCACCAATGGCAACCATAACTGGACGACTTTTAAGTGGCAACAATAACGGAACAATTCTGACAACCGACTCCACAATAGGAGATAGCTCCGTGCTGAAATCTCTGCACCCTCAAATCTCGAATCTGAACTGGCTCTACACAATAGCCAAGTGTTCCTGCATAAGGAACATATAGGGTACACAACACGTAGCAAACCTGAAACACAGTTCCGCCACACGGAACACAACACACAAAAGCCAATGCTATAGGCGATGCCGAACTATACGGCACAACACACAGTCGCCTATGACCATATACAGATCAAACAACGTGGCAAATCACAACTCAGTCTGTTTACATCAACACAACCCACACACTCATATCAACATAGTTCAAACATCGGACTCGGGCAATTATCAAACCCATTCCGCTAATCTGATAATCTGTGGTAGTACATTCCACAAAATCCAAATCAAACATCGACTCGAACTCAAACCAAACTCACTCCAGCACAATGGAATACAACATCGTCCTCAAAACGACATTAAGCAACATCAAAATCACAGTGGTCCACAAACTGGTACTACATGCAATCTCAAACAACTGAAACTGCTGGTCCCAAAGCCTCCGAAACTGCAATACTGAGGTCCACAACATGTCCTCCAAGGCCTAAATAGTCCTCAAAGATCGCTCATCAATCTGAGGATAAGAACCGGTACTAACTTGTAATCTAGTCCCCAATGCTCGCTACAAAGCTTGCCAACACATAGTCGTAGCTGATTATCTCGATCAGCGAACTGGGACATAAGCACATCACGAAATGGACAATCTCCACCAAACACAGCTATGCCAGCCTAACACTGAAATCGTCTCCGAAGTACAAGGAAACGTACTAAATTCATCAAACGGTCCACGTAGGCCTGACAACTGGTATCACAAACCAAAGTGCATACAACACACACAAACACAGCAACAACCGCCACGTCTAACCGGAAATCTCAAATGACTGACACTTCTCGGCAAGTCTCTGCCTCCTAGCCATCGCCAGTCCACAAATGTGGCATCTGCACACTCAAGCTGCTACATTGCTCTTCATGTTGCGTCACGAGTAGTAAACTCGAAGTATCTGACACTTCTCCGCGTCACTAGCGCCAAACACGCATAAAATCACGAGCCTCAACACCATCATACTCAAACTCAGCTCTCGTAGCCCACACTCGGCTAACACGGAAACTCGAGCCACACATACACACATGCAATACTGAAGCTCCTAACTCTCGACTGAATTCATCAACAACAACATCCCAGACGGTTGGTCAAAGTACGACCACTAGCCTTTCTCGAACAAGTTCAAAGGTGCAGCCATAGTCGATAGTCGACTCTCTCCATCTACACTGCCTCAAGCCCAAATCTGGCCGAAAATGCAAGTGGATGAAACTCAGTGGTCAGTGTACATCCTACACCACGCTGCACGCCATAGCTGTAGTGTCTCGAACTCTTCGATGCTAATATAAAGGCAGCTACACCCAAATCAAATTCCAGATACATAGCTACATAAGGTTTCCACTGCTGAAACCATGAGCCACCGCTCTTCTATACAGCATCAAAGCATAACCAAATCCAAACCTCGATGCATCGCCATAACCCACGAACTCATCACGATCGTCAGGTAAGGTCAAAACCGAAGCAACGGTCAACCATCCTGCAGGAGTAACTAACTCTCCTAGTGTGCATCGAACCACTCAAACTTGACGCCTTCTTCGTCAATCCGAAAAGTAGAGTGGCATTCTGGGAAAAATTCCTGCATAAGCCGTCGATCATAGCCTGCCAAACCCAAGAGACTCCTGATCTCTGGTACAATAGTAGGGCAATCCCCAAATCAACACGGCTTCTAACTGATCAGGATCCATGCCAACTCCCTCGGACAACATCACGTGACCCAAAATCTTCACGCAAAACAACCATAACCCACACTGGCTAAACTTCGCAAATAGCTGATCATCTCGCGAAGTCCGCAAAACTGCTCACAATTGCTTCAGGTACTGGTCCACACTCTCGGAGTACATCAGGACATTGCCAACGAACATGACCGCAACTCGTCCAGAAACCGTCTGAACACATGGTCCATCAAATCCACACGATCTACGGGGGCATTGGTCAACCAATAATGTGACCAAGAACTCCTGATGCCCACACCGAGATCTGAAAGCCAACATAGCCACATCTGACTCATCGATCCTCAACTGATGGTATCCGAATTCGAAATCAATCTTCGAAAAGAGTGAAGCTCCCTGGAGCTGAACAAACCACTCGTCAATCCGAAGCGGAGGATACTCGCTCTCCTCTGAAGCAAATCAGGCTTCGGTAACCCATGCAACACCTCGTCGAACCATCCAACACCCGTACACACGATGCAAGAGCACACTACGCAAATACGCAGGGTCGCATAAAATCTCCTGAAACCTCCTCCAGCAACTCCTGGAGTCGAACTGTAGCTCCATCAGCTCCGCTGGCTCCGAACGACAAAATGTCGGTAAAATGAGTCCAA
The DNA here is from genome assembly GCA_946800695.1 of Geum urbanum. Classification (NCBI taxonomy): domain Eukaryota; kingdom Viridiplantae; phylum Streptophyta; class Magnoliopsida; order Rosales; family Rosaceae; genus Geum; species Geum urbanum. The sequence continues at coordinate 3,290,517 of OX327014.1, forward strand.
CGCCTGGTACAAGCTCAATGGTATAGTAAATCTCCCGAACTGGAGGAATACCTGGTAACTCCTCCGAAACACACCTGAAAACTTGGGAACCATCTCAATGTCCCCAACGCCGAGCATAGCAACCATAGTATCCATAACATGAGCAAAGCAAACCACACAACTCGTCTCTCCCATCCGCTCGACCATCACCGCGAAACAGCATCTCAGGGAAATCTGGTCGTCGAAATACAACCTCCTTCTCGAGGTACTCGAACACAGCCAAATGCATCGTCAGTAAGTCCATACTCATAGTCACATAAAAAAACACAATGTCTAGCTATAACAGATCCGCGACTAAGCCATATCTTCCAACAAGGATCTCGCAACCTCCGGATGGATGCATCACTCTCCAAAACCTCGGAAGTGGAGATGCAGGCACAATAACCATGGATGTCCAACAACAGCAACCTCGGAGAAAAGTCTGTCCTCAAACAAAGGTCATGTCACAAACTCCAACATGCCCAAACTAGCCGCCCACATCAATTGCGACTTTGCTGATTAACTCATCAAAAGGATACATTGATCAGACTGCAGGAACAACATGAGGATCTCTTCGTAAACTCTGAGCTGTCGAACTACATACACAGCTGGTTGAGGGCGCTCCCTCGTAATATGACCCTCCTGGCCACCGAAATAGCAACTGAGAGTGTTCCACGAACACAAGTCACCGCAACACCTACTGCGTGAAAGGATCACCAACGATCGCCCAAACTCATGCCACAGGAGCAAATCCGCTACTCTGTGATCTCCGCTATCATCAAACGGATCAGCAGAGGATCCTCAACATAATCGAAAAGGCCACAGTCTGATGACGTCACTGATCCCGAAGTATCGGAACTCAACCTCATCAAAATCTCGACTAAATCCACTTCCTCAAATCATCACATCAAAAACCGCGTACAACATTCCTTCGCAATAGCCTCGCCACTGAGTGCAGCACACTAAGCTCCTCACGAGTGTCTCAAGGCACAACAATCAGACTCTCTCTGATGCTCAGGTTCAAACTCATCTCGAACCTCGTGCATAGCTCCCTCTGAAGCCACATACCCGTATAAATAGGGATAACATGTCAACAATGCATCTCTGCCTCAGGTGGGTAAACACTCCACATAGCGCTGCCAGGTAGCCTGATAAAACCATTACCATGTAAACATCACCCTGAATGTAGGCCATGGAGTAGCAACAGGATCTCCCACAATAACAGCCCACCAAACACAATGATCTGACTCAGGCAAACATCAACTGCCACAATTCTCTGCTCTGAGGCAACATACAGACGCTCATACACACACAACCAGGCAAACCGTGCCACACAATTTACTGAACTCTAAATACTCATCCCAATCCACTGTTCTCTGGCAAATCGCGCGTCGATTGATCCTCAATAGGATCCACAACCGAACCGACACGGAAAGCACGTCAGGAGGCATCCTAATGAATAAAACATCGTTCACAACAAGTGGAACGTAATCATGAAACCGCAGATATTTGAGAATACAAAACACCCGAAGTATTGATGAGTACCGCTAGCCAGTCGGGTCATCAGTCCAGTCATGCTGTATCAACTCAAATACCCTAAGCGTCACAACTACAAGAGTCTACAGAATCTGACAACCTAATGCTCTGATACCAAGCTGAAAGGACCCAACCCCGATTTAGTTACCTAAACCGGAATCGAACCCCTTCGAAAACACGAACCAACAAAAACTTTTCGAAATTTGGGCAGAGTTTCGTTACTAGCGTGGAATTACCATTACCTGCACGCGGAAAATACACTTCATCCTATGCCACAAAAAGCAAACCGTGGGCACCAATCCCATCCGGATTTCTCAATATATCAACAGTAGAGTAAACAATACATATAATAGTACTTTACTGAAATCCGGTGTAAAATCGTATAAGATATACAATAGGAAACTCAGAGCGACCTCTAATGTGTAATCACATAAATATACCACAGTAGGTAGAACAATAAACCTACTGGAAGAAACAAGGTAGCTCGAGTACTATGCCTCCGACCACGACGTGCGACACCAGAGTCCGAACTGCAAACTGGGCACGGAAACCGAAAAGCCCAGGGGAAAGGCAAATAAAAACGTTAAAGTGAGTGGACGAAAATAAACATATGCCTTTCACCAGTTTATATACATACTCAATATAAAATAGTGCGAGTTCGGAAAACACAACAACACACATATATATATGGAGGTTGTCGGGCGAATCTCTCAAGCCCGATGTCAGGTGAATCGCTCAAACCTGACGGTGAAAGGCCAGGGGAATCTCTCAACCCCGGCGGCACTCAGGGGAATCTCTCAACCCTGCTTCAGAGGAATCTCTCAACTCTGGGCCAGAGGAATCTCTCAACTCTGGTAGCATCGATGCTATAAATGCCATCACCCATAAACACATAACAACACCTCCGAAAATAACATATATCTCAATCATCGTATAATTTAAATACGGAAATCATAAAATCCACGAACTCGCAAATCAACAGTGAAAATAGAAACTTGTCCACTCACACGCTTGCGTAACGCAGTTCGCGTTAACCCGTGATCTGGCGGAAAATCCCTCGCCAAACGAACGATCACGAACACCTGAATATTCACAAAATCCATTTCTCAAAATCATATCTCGACAATACAAGTCAAACCACGAGAAACCACCGTTCTCGGAAACAGGTAATTCGAATACGACGAATCGTCGAAAATCCATATATAACACCTCAATACCTCGCTTTACGTTCGGACGCTCAATTCGAAAAACGAACCTCCCCACTGCGATCGGGGCGCGATTTCGAGTCAAATGACATGCAACTTGCCGAAAGTCTAAAAAAAATCAAACTTTGACCGTTGACCGCCGCCCACGGCGACGCCACTGCTGACCGGAGAATTTCACGGCGGAGCAACCCCTATTCCACTCAAAATCACCCACTGAGCAACTTTGTCAACTGTAACAAAGGCCAATTCTCACTCTAACCATGTCAATTTCACGAAAAACCGAATTTACACACAAATTTCAAATCCAAAATTCTCCTTCCACAATCAAAATTAGAACTCCAAACTTACATGGTAGCTTGCTAGTGATGAGAGCTACAAAGCCCACTAAAAAATTCAGCTCGAATCGGTCCGAATCCAAGAACCCGAATCACAAAGTTTTTCCTCCATTTTTGGCCGGATTTTCCTTCTTTTCCGGTGAGCTACGCCGGGAACGGTGACCGGGGATGGGTAGAGGGAACCGAGGCGCCTTGGGGTGGCCGAAATCGTCGCGCCGCCATGAACCACCGTGAAGCACGTCGGCCACCATCCTCTCTCCACCGAGTCAACTCGGTCAACCCCCAAAATGGAAATGTTTGACTTGCCCAATGTGGCAACTGCTATTTATAGACTTTCCAATTATGGAAACTTCATAATTATCCTTTTCGACGAACTTTAAACACGAGTAACTCTCTCGTCGTAACTCCGATTCCCATAATTCTCGCGGCCACAAACTCGTCTCGACATGTTCTTCCAATATCACCCGAAGTCAAACACATCGGCCAAACGGATAAAAAGTCAACTGTTCGACCAAACACACATTAAATCGATTAAATAATCAACAAACGAAAATAATCACAACTTAACCTCCGTAACTCAAAATCATGCTCCGGAAGTTCCCACGTACTCGAAATTAAATTTCGAACAACTTCCGTGAAGAAGCCGAAACCAAATTCTCGTCTGATAATTTAGTCGCGAACAAACCTGCCATTTAAATCCGTTTCCGTCAAAACTTCAAATATTCATAACTAATTCCTCGGTCGTCCAAATAACGATCCGGAACCGCCCACGAACTCGAAATCACACGTACAACGACTCTCGAGAAGAGACCCAGCTCCAATTCTCGGCGAATAATTTAGTCGATAAGAAGCTTCGACGATTAAAATGACTGTCGCAACTCTGCGACTACGTGCAAGCTCATCAATCAAGCTGATTCCACTGCTATTTCTGGTCCGGGTAGTCACAGTTGCATTGTTACTGGATTCAAAAAAATTAGAGTTTGTGTTTTTAAAAACTTTACTGTTTTGTATGTGAATATTTAATTTTTAACCTGTTTAGTTTAAATGAGTTACATAATTCAACACGACACGACGCGACTCAATTATTAAATGGGTCATAAACAGGTTTTGTGGGTTGACCTATTTATAAATGGGTAGGTTTAAGTTTACTTTTTCGACACGATTATTAAATGGGTTGAGTTTGGATTTACCTTTTTGATACGAATAATTATATGACCTGACACGACACGACACGACCCATTCACAGGCCTATTTACCATTTCTTGTGTTTGTAAATTAAATAATTGCTTGCTCAATATTCATGATCATAATAAGTGATCTTAATAATGAAATTTTCATTGTTGAAATTCCAATTTGGATTATTAGCAACTGCTTAAATAAATTTGAATGTCAATCTTCATTTTTCATTTATCTCATCATCTAATAATTATGTAATATGTATATTATTCCAGTCACTAAATGGATGACAAACATTATTTACACTTTGTAATCCATATTGTAATCCTTCAGATTTTTTTTTTGTTGCCACCCACGCCTCGCCCTCGAGCATCCTTTCCAGTAGAATCCATAGTTTCGTTACTCCCTCTAGAAGAAGCAGTAGACACAATCCTAGCTTCTCCATAGTGGAGGCACCTTTCCCATTCAATATTAACAAGACACAATCTCGAACTCAACAAATTCAAGTGTGTGAGGTGACAATTGTGTCTACCTAATTTAAGATTCGGAGATTCATATCCCCTCAGGGCGGACGCGGAGAGGAGTCTAGCCACTGTAAGATGTTTTGAAGCATATATGAAGCAATATCAAGGTGAAAAGGTTGACTCTATAAAATTCAATATCGAACTAGATTCTTATATGGAGTTAGATTATTAGGTCAACTTTGATTAATGGATAAGTTGGGCTATTACAAAAGGAGTCGAAGAGATTGATATTCAAAATGTTCAATACAAAGATTTTCCTCACCGTTTCCTTGTTGGCAGCTCTGATATGAAGTTAAAACGTTTGCTAATGAGCAGTTGTAATATTGTTTAAAGAGATCCTAATCCTACTGGCTTTCACGGCTTCAATAGTCTAACTATTGTTTGGGCCTAAATAAAGTATTTCATTTTGGGGTTTGATGACCGAGGTCTATGCGAGCGGCCCACTATATTATGAGTGCTTGGCGAAGAGTCAAGTGAGAACAACGTCTGGCAAGCGTTCGCCAGGAGCGGGCTTTGAGTTCTATTAGAACTATATCCTATTAATTAGCTGGTTCCATGCCGCTTTGATTCTATCATAACTAGTTTTATTGTAAATAGAATTCTTGGAAGAGTTATGATGGTATTAAAGATCTATGAGTGATACAACACGTATGCTGGTGTTGGATTCAGACTGTGATTACAAGAGCGGAAAGAGTTTGAAACAGAATGAATGACTGTTGTTTAAGCGAGTATATAAGGAGAGTAAGAGCTTTGTGGAAAAGGTTCCCGATCAAATACAAACTTGCTATACGCAAACAAACCTAGACAGACATCTCGTCTTCGAGATTTCTATCTTCTCTGCAACCAGAAGGTCGAAGAGCTTGTCACATAAGGGTGAGAGTTCGGGCACACGAAGGAGGCAAGTGTTCTCAACACTTTGTCAATTGGATTGCTCTGCTTTGCACTGGATAGGAGTGTGGAGCATCGATTTCAAAGACTAAGCTAGAGATTCACATATCAAGTCCTAGGTCACTAGGCAACAAGGACCTATTCGAGTGGGGTTGGTGCTCTCCCCATTCTAATCGCTTAATATAGAAGTCAGGCAGCTGTAAACAGTCCATATTCCGTCGAGAGACGGTGGCACGCCAGCATACGAAGCACAAACAGGATAAACCGGCTTACGCGGTTAAAACATCCGGAATCATAAAAGAGACTGCTTCGCGAGAAGGATCTCTTTGAGAGAGATATTTTTGCATCGAACATTTTGGCATGCCCAGTGGGACCATATCTCTTAGCATCTCTAAGCGAATTTAATAGATGCAGCGGCAGCTGGTATCTAAGCGATACGGGTGGACTTAAATCAGGATCGAGAGGAGAGAGAGACTATGGGTGCCCAGGTAACCAGTTTGGTGGAAGGTCAAGATAGGCTACGGATAGAAATCCTTCACCAAATGGAAAAGGGTTTGGAGGAATACCGCCGGTATGCGGCGACTCTATCACAAAGGGTAGACAGAGACATAGCGTCTCTAACCAAATCCGTATCGGACTTGGCCAGGAAAACTAGACAAGCAGAGTCATTTCCTCTTGCTTGGGAGCAACGGTTGAATAGGTTCGTAGACGATTGTAACATACACTTATCCAAGATGCATGAAACCTACGAGACACCGTTTCCTCCAATGACGAAAGACGATCCTGATGCGTGGCGATGGCCAAAGTTCTACAGGCACCAGACCTTTCAAACTTTCTCTGGCGATGATGATGCAAACGCGGCAACACACTTGGCCTATTTTACTCTACAATTAGGGCAATTTGCCGAGGATGAAGGGCTCAAATTAAGAGTTTTCGAATCATCATTGTCAGGATCAGCCCTTGTATGGTATACAGGAATAGAGAAGGGTTCGATCACTGAGTGGAAGGACATGGAGGCCTTATTCATAGATCACTTCGGAATAGCAAGACCAGAAACCAGTGTAGGAAAGTTGGCTTCCTTGAGCCAATCGGTGGCAGAAAGCCCAGTCACCTTCCTGCACCATTTCCGATCAGAATACAATCTATGCAAGACCCCTCTGAGTAAGGAGGAGGTGGTCGAGATGGCCAAGAATGGTCTGGAGGACACGTTCCAGCAGCTATTCTTAAACAGCAAGTATTTCTCCTTGAATGAGTTCATCACGGCTGTGAATAAAGCTCATAGTAACATGCAGGAGAGAGACAACAGAAGGAATGCGTCCAAGGGGACGTACAGTAACAAAACCTATGATAGGTTAAAGCCAAAGACAGTGGCTTATATTGAAGGTGTAGACGATCAAGAGTCAGACTCTGATTGAGAGCAAGTGGGTGCCGTTGATTTGTCAATAAACAAAGTTCTAAAACCCCGCAAGCTTCAAAAGAGTAAGGGTCCGATCAAACTCTCAACAGTGGCTTTTACTAAGCCAGAATTTGAGACATACACCTATGACGCCAATATGGCTCATGAACTTTTGGACGAGCTGTATAGTCTGCGCGTCGTCAAAGCAGACTTTGGACCACTTCCCACAGCTGAGCAGTTAAAGGGTAAAAAATACTGCAAGTTCCATGGAGCATGGAACCACACCACAAAGGGCTGCATCAAGCTTAAATACCAGATCCAGCGATGGATCAACGAAGGCAGATTAGAGTTAGAAGAAACGTCCAAAACAGCTGCACTTGTGGATTCCGAGCCCTTCCCTACCGCACAGGTGAATATGGTTGAGGTGAATTGGACATCACCTAATAGGCACCTCGAAGGTTTGGAGGCCTGGAATCGACCATCCTTTTCAGCCTACTCATTCAGACTTGATATGATAGAAGAATTCTTCGATAGGCTGAGGGATATGGGGCTGATCTCTTTTTATCTAGTTAATGAGCTCAGACAATTGCGGTATAAAGAGCCAACCCAGCACTTCTGTAGGTTTCATAATCATTTTGGTCATCGAACAGCAATGTGTTCAACCTTGAGAGATGAAATCCAAGGTTTGATCAACTGGGAGGTGATTGAAATCAACGACAGGAGCGATGTGGATTTTCACCCACAATATCTTCACAGGATACCGCCTCCTCCAGTCACAACTTCTCTTACCAATGGCACTTCTTCAAGGGGTAGTCAAACTAAGCCAACCTATGCGAAGGAGAGGTCAAGACGGAGGTCTAGACAAAATATAGCATTTGTTCGACCTAAGCGGACTCACATCACATATGACGCGTCTAGGCGAGAGTAGATATTCAATGAGCTATGCCAAGTAGGAATAGCTGTGGTCCCTGACAATTGGGGAACACCTGACCCACATCCTGAGGATGTTAGGGGTTTACCTTATTGTCGATACCACCATAAATGGGGACGTCACACCACAAGTGTTTGTCGAGATTTAAAGTTCAAGATACAGCAGTGGATTAACGAGGGAGTAATAATGATAGAACAAGAACCCTCGCAGGGCTTGGCGACCTCCATACCAATGATGGTTGGAATGTTGGAGCTAACACATGATAAGTCAAACAAAAGAAAACAATCCAACGATCATCCAACTACTGGCGAAAATCCACCATACATACCAAAAGGGAAAGGAAAAGAAAAGGTGAACCCCAAGGCGGAATCGCCAGTAGCCATTTGTGCACATTGCAAACTAAGAAGCGGGTTGAAGATCTCTTATGAAGAACTGGCTGATGCAGCCAAGTTTTTCCCAGAGCTATTTTCGAGTGCAGATCATCAGCCCCAGCAAACAAAACAAAGGGATACTCCAGCTCCCAAGCGCTGGCGAGCAACAGACAAAGCCAGTTTGGCTAGAACAACCGAGTCCCAGGTTGCAAGTACGCTCACGACACCATATATACCTCCAGCTTTAAGAAATATTACAAAGGAGGATGTATGGTACGTAAGGGAGAAAGGAAAAACCATTGAGGTGACTCCAAGCAGGAGAAGAAATCTTCAACGACGCGTTGGAAGAGCCAAGAGAGCACTAGAGGCCTATGAAGCTGGCCTGATCAAAGAGGAAGATCTGGAGTTTCCTCTAGAAGTGTTGCAAAGGCGACTGAACACCCTTGCATCGAACCTACTTGTGGTTTTTGGGAAAAAGTCTCGCAAGCCCAAAGTGAGAACCCAACGACCAGGAGTCTTTGAACGAAACCCAGAATTAGGGTTTAAAGGCAAAGAGCCCAAATCTACTCCTGAGATTCATCGTGAACCTACACAACGGAGGCCAGTGAGGAGACGCCTCACTTTTGAGGAGGACACGATGAAACAGTAGGGCTACAGACACCCCCTCAGGGAAAAAAGGACATGCAAAAACAGAACGTTCCAAGCAAGCCTCCAGTCTTGCAATGGAAACCTAGGCCTTTAATTGTGGACGACCAGGAGAAGGCCCGACAGCTGTTTCCTGATCCCAAGGGGAAAAATCCACCATTACTGCTGCCAGCAGCCATTGATCTTACTCCTGAGGGTCAGTTACAACAAGTAGCTCATCTCGAGGTCACTGCAACTTCGAACGAGAATGGACATCAGGCTGGAGATGATAACTACGACGATGATGAGCAGTTGGTGGATTACGATGAGGACGAAAATGAAGAAGCAGTAGACTGTATTGAAGAAGACGGTCTCGCCATTAACATGGTGTATGTCTTATCCTCCAAATACGCTTTACCTCCGTCAGCATCGACGGATGAATCCAAGAACGTCAACAACGTGGTATTACCAGATGAAGAGCCAGAGCTACCAAGTGGTTCAACACAGATCGAGATACCAGAGACGGATTCATCACACACGACATGACATATGATGTTCTCCAAACCCACTATAGACATGGCCATGCACATGAGGCCGTTATACGTCACAGGACAAGTTCAGGGGATTCAGTTGAATAAACTCCTAGTGGACTCAGGGGAAGCAGTGAACATCATCACGGTCAAGGCAATGGCCTTATTAGGCATCCCCAAGTCTGCTATCCAAGAAACCTCGCTGACTGTTAGAAATTTTCAGGGTAGCATAACTAAGACTTTGGGCATTGTTTTCTTACAGGTACACATCGGTCTAGCCTCAGGCACTTACACATTCTTTGTAGTAGAGTGTACATCTCCATACAGTGCAATTCTGGGGCGTGACTGGATTCATCGGAGTTATTGTGTACCTTCTTCACTCCATCAGCAGATGTTACTCTGGAATATGGAGTCAGGTGAAGCAGAACTTGTCAATGCTGACCCTCGTCCATATTCCGTTTCTGGTAATACATTAGAAGCCAGATATTACCACAGTGACCTTAGGCCATTGGAGGTATGTGGCGTCGATCACAAAGGCCGCCCAGTTGGTGTTACGGCCTCTGAACTAGCTCAGTGGGGTATAATTCAAGAAAATCAAGATAGCAAGAGACCCTACACCATTGAGCTACCATCCAAACTTTCTCAATGACTGGGTCTCTATCAAGTATAGAGGTCGAGGCTTGTCACTCTCTACATGAACGCTTTCATAATTTTCTGCTAGAGAGCCAAGCCTTTGAGAAGGTTCCAATGGTTGCAGCATTGGAATACGTGGATGAAGACGTTTTGCAAGACTTCGAGGAGGAGGACGAGATTAAATTAGCTCCAGCAGCTTTAGATGATTTACCTCCTAAAGTCAAGGATCCCATTGAACACATCAATATTGGGACACATGAAGAGCCAATCTCTGTGGCCATCAGTACCTTCCTAGAGCCTGAGGAGAGACTCAAGCTTATTGAATTGCTACAAGAATACGCAGATTGTTTTGCAGAAAAATACGACGACATGCCCGGCCTGTCACTAGATTTGGTTTGTCACAATTTGTCCATCATAGAAGGGAAGAAACCTGTGAAACAAGAGATGCGTCGCATGAATACAGAAACGGCAATTCTAGTCAAGGAAGAGGTCGAGAAAATGCTCAAGTCAGGGATTATACGTGTAGCCAAATATAATGAGTGGCTTTCTAATACAGTCCCAGTCAAGAAAAAGAATGGAAAGATGCAAGTGTGCGTTGACTACAGAGACTTGAACAATGCAACCCCAAAGGATGCATACCCAATGCCAGTGGCTGATTTGTTGGTAGACTCAGTTGCCCGCCATGAAATGTTGACATTTATGGATGGCACTGCTGGATATCATCAAATTCCAGTGGCTGAGGCAGATAGACATAAAACAGTGTTTCGGTGCCCAGGATTTGCAGGTGTTTTTGAGTACGTGCATATGTGCCATTTGGACTTAAGAATGCAGGGGCAACCTACCAACGAGCAATGAATTTGATTTTCCATGACCTTATTGGTAAGATAATGGAAGTATATATTGATGATGTGGTAGTCAAGACGAAGCGCAGAAGTGACCATTTTGAAGACTTAAGGCAGGTGTTTCTCAAAATGAGGCAACATCAACTAAAGATGAACCCAGCCAAATGTGTGTTTGGCGTCCAGGCAGGAGATTTCCTGGGCTTTTTGGTTCATCAATGTGGGATTGAGATACCGGATGACAAGAAACAAGCAATTCTCAATGCAGTCCCACCAAAGAGTAAGAAAGAACTACAACGTTTATTGGGAAAGATCAATTTCTTACGACGGTTTATTGCCAATGCTGCTGGGAAGACACAACTATTTTCAACTCTGCTTAAGCTTCAGAATCAAAAGGGCTTTGTATGGGAGCCTATACATCAAGAGGCCTTTAATACCATTAAAGCCTACTTAACGAACCCACCCGTCTTAGTTCCCCCAAGACCTGGGGTTCCTCTTAAGCTGTATATATCAGCTACTGAACTCTCCATTGGAAGTCTATTAGCTCAGGACGACACATCAGGAGTTGAACGTGCTATTTTCTATCTAAATCGTACCCTGAATGATTGTGAAACAAGATACTCTCTAATGGAAAGATTGTGCCTAGCCTTATACTTTCCAGGGTGTAAATTGAGGCACTATATGCTTTCCTTCACTACATGTGTCATTGCACAAACAGATTTAGTGAAGTACATGCTATCCAGACCGATTCTCCGGGGACGCATTGGGAAGTGGATTCTGGCTTTGTCAGAATTTTCTTTGTAATATGTTCCCCAGAAGGCGGTAAAAGGCCAAGCAGTGGCTGATTTTTTTGCTCATCATCCAATGGAAGAGGTTGTTGAGGGGCCAGAACTGGACCTTGCTCATATTGATTTGGCTCCTTGGTGTCTATACTTTGATGGGTCCAGTACGAGTACCATGGCTGGGGCAGGAGTAGCTTTAATCTCTCCACGCGGCCAAACTTTTTCTTATTCTTTCAGGTTGGACTTCAGATGCACAAATAATCAAGCAGAATATGAAGCTTTAATCATTGGATTAGAACTTCTGTTGGATATGGAGATCACTGATGTGCATATATATGGAGATTCCCAACTAGTGATCAGGCAACTTGAAACAAAATATAAAGCAGGCCCGGTATTAGAACCTTATGCTAAAAGGGCCTGTGACCTGCTCAGGTTGTTTACAGAAGTGGAGTTGAGTCATGTTCCTCGCGAAAAGAATTATGCAGCCAATGAGCTGGCTCAACTAGCAACGGGTGTAAGTTTGCAAGATGGAGTACGCAAACGAATATTAAAGGTTGAAAGAAGAACTCTTCCATCTTTCCTTACACGTCAAGAAGACAAAAACGAGTGGTACGTTGCTACACTTGATCACATTGATGTGGATTGGAGACAAGAAATCATCTCTTATCTCCAGAATCCTAATAATCCGGTAGACAAGCAGATTCGATTTTTAGCTCCTAATTATGTACTCAAGAATGTTGAGTTATATCGAAGGGGAGAAGAAGGCATACTGTTACGGTGTGTCTTTGGACGTGAAGCAAAGCGGTTAATGAGAGAGGTCCACCTTGGGATAGTAGGGGCACATCAGGCTGGTCCCAAGATGAGATGGTTACTAAGAAGACATGGCTTTTATTGGCCAGGAATGCTCAGAGATTGCATCACGTTCGCAAGAGGTTGTGAAGAATGCCAGAAACATGGTCCAGTCAACCATATGCCCAGAATACCATTACAGCCAATAATCAAGCCTTGTCCAGCTCGAGGATGGGCTTTGGACTTAATAGGAATGATTCATCCTCATTCATCTGAAGGGCACAAGTTTATCATAGTGGCTACTGATTTCTTCACAAAATGGGTTGAAGCTCGACCTCTCAGGGTATCGTCTGCAAAGGCCATCCGCCAGTTCCTATTTGAAGATATCATTTGTCGGTTTGGCATTCCTGAGAGTTTTGTTTCAGACCGAGGGGCAGCATTCATGTCTAGAGAAGTGGACACTCTAATGAAGGATCTTGGGATTCACTTTCTTCATTCTTCTCCATACTATGCCCAATCCAATGGTCAAGCTGAAGCAAGCAATAAAGTCATTATCCATATCCTTAGACGGATGCTTGCGAGCAATGCCAGACTGTGGCATGAAGAACTTTATAATACCTTGTGGGCTTATAGGACTAGTAAGAGGACACCCACAGGTACGACTCCTTATGCACTAATGTTTGGGCACGATACAGTTTTGCCTTTAGAAATCAATGTTCAGTCTTTACGGGTGATGGAACAACACAACTTGATCGGTGAAGACTATGTCCAAGCAATGTGGCAAGAACATGAAGACTTAGATAAGAAACGTATACAAGCTTATGATAGTCTACGTGCTGAGAAACGGAAAGTGGCTCGTGCCTATGACCAACGTACCAGGGGCATGAGTTTTGCAGAAGGAGAACTTGTCTAGCGAGTCATTTTGCCTGTTAGCGAGAAGACTGAAGGACGAGGAAAATGGTCAGAGAAATGGGAAGGACCGTACATTATCGATCGACTATTGGGAAAAGGAGCAGTTCGTTTGCGAGATCGAGATGGTACAATACACGCTAACCCAATAAATGGTCGTTTCCTAAAGAAATTTATACAACCAGTCTGGGAGTATGAAGATCCTCCAACTACGGCTTAATCTAGTTTATTCATGCTCTCGCATAAGTAAACTACAGGGGCAACACATACCGAGGATCATGTACAAATATAACAGCCTATTCATGGGGTTAAGTAGCTAAAGCCTGTACCCGAGGCCAATATTTTTTAGAAAATTTCTGTATTTCTTCCAGGACAAAAGGTTCATGTTAGCCAGTTATTGTGGCATGAGTGTTGAACAAACTATATCTGAGTTTATCAATATAAGGAACTTTTGTGCTTCAAATAAAATATTACATTCAACAAATGGAAGAATACAAAAGGCTTTGCGGCCTCAAGCTCTGATACCACATGAGAAACAAACTACAAATCAGCAACAGAACAGAAAGATAAAATACAGTTTGTTTTTCACAAATCCTCTTAGTTGATAGCCATCCCCTGGGGTCGAGGTATCAAATAAAGACCAAAACACCAAGTTAAAAAGATATCGACCTCGGTGAGGGGATGATGAGGATTTGAAACGCCAAGGTAGAAGGTGCATCAGATCAAAAGACCCTTTACACTTGCCTTGGCGTTTGTCGCCTTCTTCCCAAGTTGATGTGAAAGGACCCAACCCCGGTTTAGTTGCCTAAACTGGAATCAAACCCCTTCGAAAACACGAACCAACAAAAACCGTAGAAATTTTGGCAGAGTTTCGCTACTATTGTGGAATTACCATTACCTGCACCCTGAAAATATACTTCATCGTATGCCACAAAAATCAAACCGTGGGCACCAATCCCATCCGGATTTCTCAATATATCAACAATAATGTAAAGTAGTTAATATATATGTACTTCACTGAAATCCGGTGTAAAATCGTATAATATATACAACAGAATACTCAAAGCGACCTCTAATGTATAATCATATAAGTATATCACAGTAGGTAGAACAAAAACCTACTGGAAGAAACAAGGTTGCTCGAGCACTATGCCTCCGACCACGACGTGCGACACCAGAGTCCAAACTGCAAACTGGGCACGGAAACCGAAAAGCCCAGGGGAAAGACATGAAAACCATTAGAGTGAGTGGACGAAAATAAATGTCTTTCACCAAGTAATATATGTTATAAAAACATATGCGAGTCAAATGTATAAAAATCAAATGGTACACGAGGGAGACTCTAACTCCTCACGCGTCCGGGTACACGAGGGAGACTCTAACTCCTCACACATACAGAGCATGCATAAAATTCCACGGGGTCGCTCGTGGACACATCCGTGCTAGTACAGTCCGAATCACGGGATCTCAGACCCACACGTGATTCTAGCCAGAAAGGCCTCAGGTCAGGGTATCTGTTTCCACCCGGAACTACATCGGCACAAGAAACAGTCCCCCCTGGTAGGTAGGCACCCTCGGGGATCAGCCGGGATGTGAGTGTATCGATACAACAACATATATAAAGACTGTACTCTGTGTAAACCAAACCAAATCATAAATAGTTCGATGCAAATGCATGAAACAATATATAAGTGTATATACGTAATATATACTGGTATAGGCATAATCGTATAACACATGCTCATGTAAATCGAAATCACGTATGCATGCTCAAGTTCGTAAAACGTGTATAAAGACTCGCAAACAATCCGTGAAAAGAAATTGTCCACTCACAGACTAGCGTAACGCAGTTCGCGTTAACCCGTGATCCGGCGGAAAGTCCCTCGCCAAAAGAACGATCACGAACCCCTGAATAATCACAAAGTTCATTTCTCAAAGTCATAATTCGACAATTCAAAACAAATAACGAGAAACCACCGTTTTCGGAAACACACGATTCAATTACAACGAACTGTCGGAAATCCGATATTCACACCACAATACCTCGCTGTACTTTCGGATGCTCAATTCGAAAAACGAACCTCCCCACTGCGATCGGGGCGCGATTTCGAGTGAAACGACATGCAACTTGTCGAAAACCCCAAAAAGTCAAATTGTTGACCACCGTTGACCGCCGCCGCCGCCGCCGCCACCACCAACCGTGAAATTTCTCGGCGGAGCAACCCCTATTCCATGCAAAATCACCCACTGAGCAACTTTCACAACTGCATCGAAGTCCAATTCTCACTCTAACCATGTCAATTTCGTGATAAACCGAATTGTCCCCAAAATTTCAAATCCAAAATTCTCCAAGCACAAATCGAATTAGAACTCCATACCTAAATGGTTAGAATCATGGAGATGAGGGCTTCAAAACCCAGTACTTGGTTTAGCTCGAATCGGCCAGAATCGGTAACCACCATTAACCTCAAAATTTCTCCATTTCGGCCGGAATTTTCCTTCCCCTCCGGCGAGCCACGCCGTGGAGGGAGGCCGGAGTCACCACCAGGGGACCGAGGCGCATCTTTTGGGACAAGCCCCACACCATGGGGTGGCCGGATGGCACTCCGTCGCCTGCGAGGTCGTGGCATCCCGTCGAGCTTCTCTCCACCACGTGTTGACCGAGTCAACACAGCCATAAATAGTTGACTTGCCATAAATGGAAACCCACATATATACTTTCTAAAATAGGAAACTTCCAAAATTACGTATTTTGACAAACTTCAAATACACATAGTATATTCCTCGGTCGTCCAAATAATGATCCGGAACCGCCCACGAACTCGAAATCACACGTACAACGACTCTCGAGAAGAGACTCAGCTCCAATTCTTGGCCAATGATTTAGTCGTGATCAAGCCCAGCGATTCAAACAACTGTCGAAAATCTGTGACTACGCAGTAACACATGAAGTAATCTGATCACACTGCTGATTCTGGTCCGGGTCGTCACATGATGCCCCTATCTTTCCCCATCTTTGCAGGCCGTATTCAAGAGGCCTACCACCTCCAATGCATATCGACACCGAGCGGGTGCACTGGGGAAAGGTGAGGGGGTCTTCACCTCGGGATTGTGGCTTCTCCCTTCTTCTACTGACACAAGTTGGGATAGCCAAGGCAACGCCTGGACGTAGATATTGCTATCTAGTCCAGGTTTGGACGTGGATATTGCTATCTAAGGAACACAACATGGAAGGATTTGTCTGGGGGTTTCTTTAGATAGGAAGACCAGAGCAAGCAAACAGAAAGGTAATGCATTCTTGCGAATGGGTTGTTTCATAACACAAGGGAAATGAAACCTTTTATAGCCAGGAGTCACAACAGTTTGGTTTCGTAAGAATAATTACACCCAAGAATAGATAACACGTGTCCAAATGAGAGTGGACCGCGAGAACGGTTTATCTACCCGCAAGAAGTGCATGATAAATGAGGAGATTTCTGGGGCAGGTAAAACGTATTTCAAAGATTTTGATGGTTTAACGTGATACGGATTCCAAGCTTGGAATTAAATTTCATTTATAGTTAAACAGTCAGAATAGTCAAATTAGTTATAGCTTATAACGAGGCTAGATCAAAGATAAAAAAGGGCTTATTGGAGAAGCCCAATGTGGTCTTTGGACCCAATTCTTACTTTGTCGTCAAAGTCGTTTTGAATACATAAATAGTTGAATGGTTTTGGACAAGTAAATATGACCTATATCTGAGGCCCAAAAGATTTACAAAAGAAGGATGAAGTTCTTTACTGAGATTTTAGCCATCTCCGAGGCCACCTAAGCTTGGTGAACTGCTTGGCATGCATTGTTGGCTTCGTCGCGTGCTTCCTGTAGGAGTTGAGCTTGGTTCTCGCCTTCAATCACAACTTGATGAATCTTGTCTTGATGCTTGGGGATGTCAGTTTCCAATGCATTTACTTCAGCTTCAAGGGAGGCGAGTTCAGCTTTAAGAGCAGTTATTCTAGCACATTTGGTTGCTAAATTTTCCTCCTGAGTAGAGTCATCCTCCAATATTTTCTGAATTCTCTCTTTCTCCTTTTGAGTTTGTTGCTCCAAGGTCTCTGCTGCTTCGTTCTTACGCTCAATCTCGAGTTTTAGACGTTGGTAGGCTTCGTTTTGGCTCAGGAGTAGAGAGAGATTCTCTTCAAGTTCATCTAGGTGAGGGATGAAGTCTATTGGGACAGTGGCCTTCAAGGTGTTCACTTGTTTGTGGATAGCTTGAATGTCTATTGGAGAATCTAAGGGCCCAGAGAGAATTTTTCTAAGCATGACGTTGGTGTCAGAAGGGGTGCTTAGTGTACCCAGTTTGCCTACATGTTCTTGTAACTTGGTGGTTGATTCTTGGACACTGGGTAGCTAAGGGATGCTTTCTCGCGATGAAGTTGGTATAAGTTTTTCTTGGGTTTGAGGTACAAGACCTTCATCGTTGACACTAAGAGGACTGCCAGGCTGATCTTCAACGGCCATTATAAGAAGTTGGCCTGATGAGTTTGTTTGGTTCCTGGGACTGTTAGGAATTGTCTCGCGAGCGTCCAGGTCCACGGGAACATGTTTGGACTACAACACGAATAACAGAGTATCAGGACCAATTAAGAAATCATTAATCCAGAAGTGAGTATGGAGAGTTCTTACTTGTTGGGGAGACAATGATTGTGTTTCTTCAACTTCTTGAACTGAGGACTCTGGCGAGGAAGGACTCGGTTCTTCGCCTTCTGGATTACTTTCAACCAGAACTGGTGGTTGTGTGATTAAGGCTTCTGGCGAGGAAGAGATTTGATGCTCAGGCTCTGGAATGACTTGCTCATTTGGAGTGCTGATTCCATCGCCAGAGGGGGGAGGAATGAAGCAAGATTGAACTTCAATTTGCAGACGCCTAAACAAAATGGCAGGAACGACAGGCTTTGTTCTCTCTTCTTCCTCGAGTTCTGCTCGATGGATGCCAGCTAGAAATCTGGCTATGAAATCTTTACAGCATTCTTTGGCGCTGTTGATGATTTCAGGGCCTGCATCACTATCTTCATTATCAAGTATGATGCTGGATTCATCGAATTTCAGAATGAAAGCTTTACAGCATCCTTCAAAAAGCCTTTCTCCCAGTGAGTCTATTATATAGTAAGCTCCGTCTTCAGCTTTGGGGACGAAGAAATGATCGTTCCAACTCACTATGAATACTCGTGGCTTATGGCCGTTCTGGATTTGCTCCCATAGAGCATCGAATGAGGGAAGGCCAGTCAGGGCTGTAAACTTTTCGGGGTCGAAATACCCAATGAATGAGTCATCAGATGAGAATTGTAGTGGTCTGATGTTTGCCTTCAAGATTACGTCTAGATCAAAGTGTTGGTCGGGGTATTTGCTCGCAAGGGCTTCGTCCTTGCATAGTTCCTGCCACTTCTTTGAACCTTGAATCAGGAGGTCGTCAAACTGGGAGAGCGTAGGCATGCTGTTTGGATTTGCACATAGCCAGTGTGCAATGGTGAGAGCTACGGTTGAGCAAGCACTGGTCCCTGAGGCTTTGTTACTCCTCTGATCAAATGAGGCAAGGAAGACTCGAGCCTGGAGTTTCGCTTGTTTGTCCATGCTGATGACTTTTGTATCCAGCCAAGTTCCACTTTGGGGCCCTTTGGTTTTCAATATAATCTTTCTGCGTTTTGGAGACTGTCAAAGGATTGGGGTTAGCTACAAAGTCAGTAGCAAAATCAGATTGTTCTGGAAACAGTAGTTTCAAATACTTACAGAGGATCCAAAGGGATTTGATCTTTTCTTCTTGAAAGACTGTATGGCTACAGTCACATCCGGTTCAGGGGTGTACTGTGCAAGGGAGATTGAAGAAAAGAGTGGTCAGTCATGATGTGAAGAGTTGCTAATACATGTGGCAGTTTTGGAATGATATGGGGCATACCTGTGGCCATGGGGGAGAACTGGTACTCTGATATGATCCAGCTATTGCAGCCAAGTCTTCTTTATTTGAGAATCTGTGGCTGAAGTCATGAAAGATGGCGGCAAAACATAAAAGCGGTCCCTGGTGTCGTTTTTCTTCCCAGAATTGGGAGCACCATGCGAGGTACGACTGGGTGACTGACTGTGAGATCACTAGTGGCTTTGTTATGGGTGGAAGCGTTACTGTTGGAAAGCCAAAGTGTTCATCTCGCACTTCTGCTGCAAGGGGATGACCATTTCCTCGCCAAAGGGTATATTTGTTGACATAGCAGGCGAGGGGCATGGGAGCATCCTGGCTGAGCCCAAACTGTCTGGAGAAGTGGTTTGGGGCATAGAGCTCATACCCGGAGTTGGCTGAGTCTGGAATTGGCATGTCCTGACAAGTGTTGAATCGAATGAAGAGGTTCCTCGCAAGAACATCTTGTTCTGGTGAGGGCATAAATCCACTTGCGAGGAGGCCAGGGTGGCGACGACTCAGAATGTTCTCAACTGTTGTAGTTGGGAAGTCCTTGTGCAGTCAAAGGTGCTTGAAGCAGTGGAGGTAGGACCATTGTTTGGTCCGAGGTGGTGTAGAAATCAATGTCTGGCCCAGCAGCTTGTGTTCTTCATGGACAGGGGGTGCTGAGGGGCAGAAGAAAGGGAAGAAGATCTGCAGCCAGAGTTCTACCATCCAGAGTGGTCCTGGTTGGTTCAGGTCAAGCTTCGATAATGTGGCTCGCCTTAAGCCATAATAGATGTAGGCGAGGACGGACTCAACCAAGCTTAGTTGTTCACCGTTGAAGAGGCGTTCAGCAAGGTTGGTCCAACATTTAGTGACCTTGGCAGAGGTTGAACATAAGAGGTACTTGGCTAGCCAATACTCCAGAAAGGCTATTCCTCCTTGTGGTGTGTCTTTTTCCTCACGAGCAAAATGTTTCACCCAGGAGGAGTAGGAAGAAGGGCGTTCTGGGGAGGCTTGGTTGGGCGTTTTGTGGTAGTGTTGAGGAGCCCAGGTGTTTTCAAAAGCAGGAATTCCAAACATAGTGTACAGGTCAAGCATTGTGATACTCACATCACCACAAGGAAGACGGAAGCAGTTTGCTGTACAGTCCTAAAAACACATGGCTATGGCAAATGGGGCTCTGTTACCTCCGGCTGGAAGAGAAAAGCATAAATCGATGAGCTGGGCTATTCCGGCTGTCTCCCACCGTTTGATATCTTGCCCACGGTGGTGCCGGTACCAAGCGAGATCTTCTGTACTCGAGTGTGGCCACTTTCCAATAAGACAGAGAGTGTCTTTTTGGGTCCATTCCTTTGGGTCTACCCTGGGGTTTGCTTGGAGTATGAGGGATGAACTACAGATGGGCTGGCGGAGGATAGTAAAAAGCTCTGGATCAAATGGAGAGTCCAGAAATGGACCAAGAAGGCCTGTGTTTTCAACAGGGTCTACAGAGAGAGTGTAGACAGCTTCTGGGTTGTGTCGTCTGGCGACGACCTTGAGTTGTTTGGAGAACTTCTTGGCGTCATGGGATTCATAAAGGCTGGGAATGTCTTTGCGAGGAGGCATTTTTCTGGAAAATAAGGATTGCCGGCGGTGAGAAGGAAAGGTTTGAACTTTTTGACTGAGAGGGTTAGAAAGTGCAGGGTCTGAGCAGGTGAAAGGGTTGTGTTGAAAGATGAAATTTGTGGATATGGACTGCTGCTTTTATAATGTGTCAGTCGAGCGTTGCATCTTTTTTGAAAGGTTGGGTGACGTGGCATTCAAGTGATGGGATACCATTTTAAAGTCAATGGGCACGTTAGTCAAGATATATTCAAGTCTTTTCGCTTGTTCAGAAAGGTTCCAAGTTCAAGACCTGAGGGGCAATGTTTGGGCCTAAATAAAGTATTTCATTTTGGGGTTGGATGGCCGAGGTCTATGCGAGCGGCCCACTATATTATAAGTGCTTGGCGAAGAGTCAAGTGAGAACAACGTGTGGCGAGCGTTCGCCAGGAGCGGGCTTTGAGTTCTATTAGAACTATATCCTATTAATTAGCTGGTTCCATGCGGCTTTGATTCTATCATAACTAGTTTTATTGTAAATAGAATTCTTGGAAGAGTTATGATGGTATTAAAGATCTATGAGTGATACAACACGTATGCTGGTGTTGGATTCAGACTGTGATTACAAGAGCGGAAAGAGTTTGAAACAGAATGAATGACTGTTGTTTAAGCGAGTATATAAGGAGAGTAAGATCTTTGTGGAAAAGGTCCCCGATCAAATACAAACTTGCTATACGCAAACAAACCTAGACAGACATCTCGTCTTCGAGATTTCTATCTTCTCTGCAACCAGAAGGTCGAAGAGCTTGTCATATAAGGGTGAGAGTTCGGGCACACGAAGGAAGCAAGTGTTCTCAACACTCTGTCAATTGGATTGCTCTGCTTTGCACTGGATAGGAGTGTGGAGTATCGATTTCAAAGACTAAGCTAGAGATTCACATATCAAGTCCTAGGTCACTAGGCAACAAGGACCTATTCGAGTGGGGTTGGTGCTCTCCCCATTCTAATCGCTTAATATAGAAGTCAGGCGGCTGTAAACAGTCTATATTCCGTCGAGAGACGGTGGCACGCTAGCATACGAAGCACAAACAGGATAAACCGGCTTACACGGTTAAAACATCCGAAATCATAAAAGAGACTGTTTCGCGAGAGATATTTTTGCATCGAACAACTATTCTCCATGTATGTAACGCTAGCATGGATCATTCTCTCTTGGAAAATCTCTTCTCTGTTTGTTTGGTGCTCGAAAGCTTGACCTTGTATTGTTGCTGGATTGTAGGACCTAATTCACTTGTGAGAATCAGAATCATTGTTGGTGACCGGCTAACTAAATTGAAACTGTTCCATTGTGGATTCCTAGGTTCCCAATATATTAAATCCAACACCGACATAAGTGCACTTAATCTTACCACCTTGGAGTACATTCCAGGCTGCAATCCCAATTCTTTCACGGTTAGCGACAACGTTTTTTAGATGTTTTCTATGGGTATGCAAGACATTAGGTTCGTCGCCATTAATCCAATTTGCATCATGCACCGGACTTGAGACTCTTCATCTGCATATGGTAGCAGAATAAATGCCCAGAATTAGCATACCAACTTTCAAAAATCTCAAGCAAATGAGGTTGGATATTGATCTTGAACATATTTGCAACAAAGACAAGAACACTCTTGTTAATCTAAATTCTACGTTAAATTTCCTCAAGGTTGCACCCCCTTTTAGAAGAGCTTGAAGTGATGGCATATAATGTATGGGTTAGGGCCAAGATTTTAGAGATGAGGACTCATTCCTCTAGATTATTATTCACAAATCATCATTTAAAAAAGGTTAAGATGCAAGGATTACGAGGTAATTCGTAATAGACAGAGTTGGCCTTTTGTATCCTAGAGACTTTTCCAAAGCTAGAATTGATGGTAAGAGCATCCGCACCCATGAGCAGAGCAAGAAGCAAAGCAAGAGCAAATTTTGCTTCAAGCAAAATGTATCCAAGATTTGCTCAAGCAAATCAAGTTTTGCACACACCCATTCACTATTTGCTTCAAGCAAATCAGTTTTGTCATGTAGTGAAATGTTTAAAAATGATTTACCGGATAGATTTACCACCAATAATAATATGACACGTGTCTTTATCGGTAGTAATTATACAAGATTTCCGAAAAGATTTCCGACTAATTAAAAATTGACACGTGTCACCGCCATGTGTCATTGTCAGTAAAATAATTGGACTAGATTTCCGATGAGATTTTCGACCAATGGCGATCTGACATGTGTCGCTACGAGCTATCGTCGTTGACCAAATAATTGAACTAGATATCCGGTAATATTTTCGACCAATTACGATGTGACACGTGTCACTGCGAGATAGCGTCGTCGACAAAATAATTTAACCAAATTTCCTGTAAGATTTTCGACCAATTACGATGCGACACGTGTGTTCATCTTTAACGATCGGATTATCTACAATTGCCTATAAAACGTTCATATTTCACTTATAATTGCCTCACACCATCTACAAGAATCCGAGTAGATAACTCATCTCTCTCAACACTTAGCAACATTTCCTTGTTCATCACTCTGATGGATCCTTTCAGCTTCCCCAATTTTTTCAGGAGGAGACAACGACAACAAGAAGAGGATGACTATATGGAGCAATCATTCATCAATCAAGTGGTCATGGCGGAAGAACAAGACGACGATGAACCCTCATGACCGAGCGGTTCACGTCGAGGTAAAAAACTAAATCGTCCACGACAGAGGCTATCTAGGGGACGCAATCTCATGGCTGATTACTTCATCGAACATCCCAACTTCGAGGCAGCAGAATTTCGTCGGCGGTATAGGATGAGCAGAAACCGATTCAATATTATCATGACGGATCTCTGCAACCACGACCAATTTTGGCATCAAAGACCAGACGCGACTGGATTGCTAGGGCTTCTTCTCGAACAAAAGCTGATCGGTGCTCTGCGAATATTAGCGTACGGGGCGGCCGCGGATCAGTGCACAGAAATTACAAGAATGGGGGAATCGACTACTCTGGAATGCATGAAGGATTTTTGCAGCCAAGTGTATGAAATCTATGGTCCAAAATACCTCCACAGTCCAACATCGGCAGACCTCACGCGACTCCTAGCTAAAGGCCAACGCCGAGGCTTTCCTGGCATGATCGGAAGTATCGACTGCATGCACTAGGAGTGGAAGAACTGCCCAACCACCTATCAAGGGGCGTACTCATGTCGAAAGGGTCGCCCAACTATTATTCTGGAGGCGGTGGCCTCGTATGATACGTGGATATGGCACAGCTTCTTCGGGTGTTCTGGAGCCAAAAATGACATTAACGTGCTCCACCTATCGGATGTGTTTTCAGAGGTCCTTTCAGGAAGAGGCCCAACTGCCGTCTATGAAGTCCATGGAGAGAGGTACAACCACACTTATTATTTGGCCGACGGAATATATCCAAGGTACTCTACATTCGTCAAAACTATTTCTAATCCCCAGACGCCACAAGATAAACTCTTCGCAAAGAAACAAGAGGCATACCGGAAAGATGTGGAGAGGGCCTTTGGCATCTTACAATCTCGATGGTCAATTATTCGTCATAGTTGTACATTGCACCACAAATCGGTAATGACTACCATCATGTTAGCTTGCATCATCTTACATAACATGATTGTTGAGGAAGAGTACGTGGAGGATGAGGATGAGGAAGAAGAAGATGTGCAAAATCCATCGAGGGCTTTCCGGGTTTATGATGGGCCGGTGGATGAACAAGGGAATCGAATTCTTTTTGAGCCAATTAGTAGAGATGGAGCAAATATACAACTGTTTCACGACCGTGTTGCCGATCTTGAATCTTGTTACATCCATAGAGAGCTTCAGAAGGACTTGGTGAAGCACAATTAGAAGTTGGAAACCGGCGAGATACTCTAAATATTACCCTAAAAATGTGTGTTTAATTATTAAGCTTGCGTTTAATTTTAGTTGAATTTTTGTATGTGTGTTTAATTATTAAGCTTGAGTTGTAATTTAAAGTGTATTTCAATTTCATCTTAATAAATAAATTGCATCTTTCGGAGCTTGGATTTGTTGTAGTGAGACACAAGCGCAATTCGGGTCCTCGGTTCTTTCGAAGTATCACCTTGTGTTGGCTTCTAATTTTTCACAAAATCCGCATGAATTGTCTCCCACAATTTCTCGCTCTTTTGTTTGTTGCCGTCGTATTCATCAACGCTATGAAGCACAAAAGAGATACACATTTGTAAATCTTCGGAAGGAAGCCAATGTGTGCCCATTGTTTTGGAAGAAAAGCTTAACGAAATGAGAGAGGAGATGGAAGAGAAGTGCAATTTGTTGTGCACAAATTGGTGTGTGTTGAGCAAAAATTGAAGTACTATTTATAGGCAAATATTTGGGAGAGTTTGAGAATTTTTGGGATTTTTTAACTATTTTTTGGGATTATTTTCGTTCTGATTTGTAAGTAGCTGTTTCATTCAAATTTGGGTCGTTGGATTGCTTCAAACTGATTCAAAATGGATGGACCAGATCTATTCAACCGTTGGATTTGATTTTACAGACGGTAAGCCACGTGTCAGTGGCTGATTGGTCCGTAACTATTTTTTTTTAAAAATTTTACCTGACATAAAAAAAAACCTGACGCATGGCGTCACCCACGTGTCGTGGGATCCGCCAGGGTCGAGCAGCAACCGGAGCACGATTTACTCGAGCGCTTGCCAGAGCAATTCGTCGTCGTTGACTGCTCCCCCTCGTGATCGCCGATGCGCGCTCCAAAACCCAGTCGATCGAGCAACTCCCTGCGGCCCCACTCCGTGCTCGAGCAAAACCAGTGCCGGTGCGGTTGCTCTAATAATCGCCTTCAATGGCCTTGTAGAAGGGTTATGGAAAGTTCGAGAGACACCGTGAGCATCAATCACAACATGACTATGCGACAGACGTCGCTATCGCTCAAGAAAAACTCAAGGATGTGAAGAGTGATCCTCAGATCATATTTCTATAATATAGGTCTTAAATAATTGAACTATTTTATCGAATTCCAATTCATCTATCATGCATGTTCACACTAAAAACCCTACTGTTTATGTTTACCTGGTACGTAAGCAACTACGTCCTGTTATGTTTTTTTTTTCTTCCTCTAATGATTGGACTAGGCGGCAGTCCGTGTCAATGAATAATTTATTAATTTATCGATAATTTATTAATTTATTAATTTATCAAGACTTTTGGGAGATTATTACATGGTGATGGAATCGCTTATTGATGATGAGATTATTGAAGGGATAATGAATCACATGTTGAAGATCATCATGATCCAAATGACAATTCTACTATACCGATAATTAATTTCTCCAAAAGAAACATTCGAGATTAATAAATTTGAACAATCTTTTTCTACAAAATGAAAAGAAATGACTAAATGTGGTACACACATTGTAAAAGATCAAAGATGAAGTTAAATTTAGTATAAATGCAAAAAAAAAAATGCTACAATAGAGTTGGTTTTGCACATTTCAGAGAAAAGTGGTTGGTTGGACTCGATAAAGTCTCTGGATACTCGAGTGCCCAAATCTATGGGTATGTTTACTTATCTGAAATGGGAATCAAAAGTGGAGGAATCATTCTCATTCCCCTCCATTCCGGTGTTTACTTGCATATAAGAGAATTCGAATGAAAGTGAATCTCACCTCCTTATTAGAAATGATTCCCTAATAAACCTGGGATTTGATTCTTGTAACAATCCGAATCCAAATTTGGGTGTTAATCACCGTTATCGCGCTAATTATCGAACGTTAAAGCTCGTGACACGTTTCTCGAGATTAGTCGCAATTCAAATATTGACTTTTTATAAAATCTGATTTTGGACTCGCTTGCTTCACCGAGATTGTAGAGAATATTATTGCGAGCTCGTACATATTTTATTTGAATTTTTCCAAGACTCGAGATAAATTCTATGAATTTTTAAAGTATTCCGGAAAAACTATAAATAGGGGATCTTTTTCCCCTTTTTCCCCTCTCCTATTTCTCTCTACTCCTCCCAGACTCTCTCTCCTCCGTCGAGACTGTCGCCAGTGACGTCTCACTAGCCGGCCACCATTCCGGCCGATCTTGGGCTCGAAATATTCCCCTCAACCTCCTCATCTCATCCCTCACCACCACAGCCTCCAACTCTCGTCCACCGGCGACGATTTTTGATGAAAAATCAAAAGACTTTTGTCCTTCTCCGCCGAAGCCACCACCAACGTCGAACCGCAGCAATCCTTGAGGGCTTTTGAATCCCACCTTCACAAAGCAGGAGTTGAACGAGACCAGTTTTGGGTCACGTCGTCGTTTGTGGTGGTCAGACGATCGACCTAATTTTCGGTGAGGGTTTCCAAAATCTCGAGGTAATTTCTGGCATGTTTTTGACGGAATTTGAAAGAACCCGACCCGGATTTAGTTGCCTAAACCGAAATCAAACCCCTTCGAAAACACGACCTTAAATTTTTTTTGCCATAGTTTACTTTGAAAACACATAAACCATTCTTAGAACCTGCAAAAAAATACACTTCAAATATTCCACAAAAGCCAAACCGTGGGGCTCCGTTCCCCATCCGGATTTCTCAACAACATATATAATAAACTCAGAGGTTTACAAGAAATCCAAAAACATTCAGGAGTAAACTCGACTGAAACAAACATGAGTATTCCGAGCGACGCCTATATACATCATTTACAACGAGTAGGTCAAACAAGAAACCTACAGAAACTGAAGAGTGATCCGAACTCTATGCCTCCATAGTCAACGTGCAACACTAGAACCCAAACTGTAAACTGGGCAAAAGAAACCAAAAATCCCAGGGGAAGAAAAATGAAATCGTTAGAGTGAGTGGACGAAAATAATAATATGTCTTTCCCAAATAAAAGCTCATAAAAGCATAATGCGAGTCAATGCATATGAAAATTCCGACCAGGTACATTTTCCCTGATCCATAAATATGCACGTAAAATCCTGCGGGGTCACTCATGGACTCCTCCGCATAGTACAGTCTAATCACGGGATCCCAGACCTACACGTGATTAACATAAGTCTGAAAGACCTTGGGTCAGGATATCTGTCCCCCCTGGAGCATCTCGGGGATCAACCGAGAAGCCAAATCATCGATGCATTCCTTTATATCCGAGACGGTACTCTGTGTAAACCAAATCATAAATCCTTTCCATGCACATGCATAATGGTAAAATGCATAATCATAAAAGTATAACGTAAATGCATAATCAATAATGTATATGCATAATCATAAATGTATACTCATAAAATGTATAAATCCAGATTCACAAATCCAACTGTGAAAATAAAATGTCCACTCACAGAGCAAAGCTAGCCCTGAGGTCCAGCGGAAGATCCCTCGCCAAATGCTCGATTCCGATCACCTGAATAACAGGGATACGATCAATATATATTGAAACACAACATACGGAGCTAATACGCCGATAACCCCGCGTTCTTGAAAGAAGTATCGCTCAGAATATCGACGAGGATAACAAAATTCTCAAAATATACCCAATTAACCCTCATCCCAAAATCGAATACTCAAATCAACTCAAAAACCTCAAGACTACGACCAGGATGCGATTACGAGTAAAACGGTATAAAAATCCCAAAAATCTAAAAAGTCAACCCTTCGCCGGAGCTCTGCCATTGACCGTCGCCGGTGGCGGCGGCGCGCCGTCAATGGTGAGATTATCCGGCGATCAAGACCCCAAAACCATCCTCTCCTGAAGCCCAACCTTTTTTCCCAAAGGGCCACCACCATCCAACCACCACCGTGGCCGGAAATCACCTTGAAAGCCAATGAACCCAAATTGACCGAAAAATTTCTCCTGCGAAATTCTCCATCGTGAGGCCACCTCGTCCTCCCAAACTCAAGGGGTTTCATCCCCAACTTGAACCCAACCGTTTCCACCCAAAATCCCCATCAGAAAACCGCCAGAAAATCCTCCCCCGTTAACCCCGATTCCGGCCAATTTCACACCCAAATTTCTCCAACCAAATCAACACCAAACAACACAATACATACATCAAACAATAGCCCAAGAAGAGAGCTTCGATTCCCTACCTCAAACTCTGGCAACCGTGCCGTTTTCCAGTGAAAATCGCGACGGCGAGTCACGAACTTGGCGGGTGAACTCGGTTGACTCGGTCAACTCTGATCAAACTACCCAATTTCAACTTTTCGACAACTTTTACGACTATTTCGCTATTTATACGTCGCGAACCGAACCAATCCACAATTCGGATAACTCAAACTTAAACGAATAAGTACGACTAACTCGACGATAATTTCAAATATTCATTTTTTATTTTCCAATTATCCGAAAAATCCTCTAAAACCTCCTACGAATTCGAAATCACGTCCTCTACAATTTCTATGAAGGAACTCAAACAAAATTCGTGTCCGATAATTAAGTCATAAACAAGGCCACCAGATCGATTAATTACGACTAACAGTGACTAATCGTGAAATGTGCAAACCAAGCCAATTAATATACCAATTTCAGTTCGAGTCGTTACATAATTGGGCTTAATGATGTACATCAAATGTGTTGGGCTTGATGAGGTGATTCTTTTGGTGTGTAGGTCGGAGAATTCAGGGCCGGTCGGATTCCGGCCACCGTCATGGACGGAGGAGCTTCAGCAATCCCGAAAACCTAAATTTTCACTGGAAGTTTCTAAACCTATTTCTAATCGAATTATGCGTAGTTTAATGCAATTCAACAATTTTAGTGGTGTTATCGGCTATTTTCAGGATTCGGGCCGACTCGACACTTTCATGCTATCGTGCGACAAGTGTCGAGTCGAGGCTCACATTTGGTGGAGTTCTATTGCAAGACATGACAACTAAGAGAAATTTTATATTTGTTGATATGACTTATTTGGGTGTCAATGTGTGATTACCATAATATATACGTGAGGTACCATTAGACGTTTTATCTCGATTTCCACTCTCACTTTAGTCGTATGCTTGTAACATATGTCATTAATTAATGTTAGGCTCTCGTTTTACCTTAGGAACGTCGACTAGGATCTTTGAGTTAGAAATGGACAAATTATGTTTCAGCTAGCGATCCAGGTGAGTGGACATTTGTTTTACACAATCGATTAGCGAGTATAGATTTTATGCTCAGATTTCTCTTACGCTTATGATTTTCTTATGCATTTACTATATGATTTATGATATGTATATGATATGCACGGAGGCCTATGATATGATTTTAGGATTTCACGCATGCACGTTTATGTATGAATGCATCGATTCATTAGCTGCTCAGCTAATCACCGAGTACGCTCCTGGGGGGTCACGAAAAACACCTGACCAGATGACTATGTTATGCACGCATCCACACACGACTATGATGTGTTTTTAATTAGACTCGCTACATTTTTAATATATGATTTCAATGAAAGGCATACATATATATTTTAAGATTTTTCTTACTAGACTTTATTTTTGTCCACTCACTCTAACGGTTTTTCTGTTTTATATGTCTTTCCCCTGGGCCCTTTGGTTTCCAAGGCCCATGTTGCAGAGTTTATCTGGAGGTCTGACGCGCACGAAGTTTGAGACATAGCGGTATTCCCTATAGGATCCCAAATGGTCCTACAATTTAGTATCTCAGTGGTCATAGTTAAATTAAGGGTCTAGCTGCTCTGGTGTTACAATCAATGTTAAGTTTTGGTTTTTGTGGGGTTACGAGTTACTTTCGGTGAATTAGATTGTCTAATTTATGAAGTTCAAATCCTTGTTTTTCCTCCTTCGGTTTTCTTATAAATTAACGTGTTTAGGTTCTAATGATCATTAGGGTCTAATTCCGCTTTAGGTAGCTAAATCAGGGTCGGGTCCTCACAATTCCCAAGGGGTCATCCCGATTTAGGTTTGTGAATCATTCCTCCCGGAATAAATGTTTGTACCAATAATATTCTCACGTATTATTTTTTGGAAGAGAACCTTATGTACTATTAAATGACTACAATTTCTTTAAACTTGGTATTTTAATATATTTTTTAAAATGCTACTACGAAATGGTTATATTTCAAATTTTTCTAAAGGTATCATGTTTTCTATTTTGTTGAATTTGAAATTTTGTCTAGTTATAGAGTTTGTTAGATTTGACGTTTAGTTTTCGTTTTTTAATATACAAATTGAAAGTCCACCTCTGATGTATCAACTTCTTTTTAGTTTTTACTTTTTTTTAATTTTTGCTTCATCTTCTTCTGTTTGTCTTGTGTGGTTTACTTTTACAATTTTACATCATGTCAAATGATTGAAAATCGAAAATGCTCATAAGCTTTATGTTTGTCCCTATGATGATGCTGTTTGTTGGGAATTAATTGTAACCTACCACCACCGCAGTAGAACCCATTTTCATTTATATTACAAATTTGGTTCCCATGTTCATCAAACTATCGTGAACTATACATAGCACCCCTCACCACCCCAGATCATAGGTCTCAAACTGTCTATCTGAAATTAAACACAGCAAGAAAGAAAAAAGGGTCGTGAACTATATATAGCAGTCAAAACATAATTCTCGCCGCCATAATAAATTATCTGAATACACAAGCATGAAATCTTTAACTAAAATTCCGCCTTATTAATTTACACTTCAAATTTCTTTGTATGAAATGACTCCATTTTATACTTAGAGTATGTTTTCCATACTTGAACAATAATTGTCCATGCATATCAAACGTATAACTGTATAAGTACTTTGGCATGTACTTCGGGTAGGTAGAGGAAGTCTCTAATTAAGCATAAACATCTTTTAGTGACCAGAATTAATGGCAGAAGTTGATATATTAACCAAGTTCTTATATTCCAATTTATTCCAAAATTAAGGTACTTTTGAGTTGGTACCAGGTCGGAATGTGTATCAAACTATCAAAGGGAAGAAACTGAGTTCGTAGATGACATGAATTACGTACTTACCAAAATAAAAGGGGCGGTCATGGCCATGGCCAACTCATCTCCCTCTCTCTGCATGGACTGTCGGTTTGTTATATGCATGTGTTAATTGCCAAACCATTTAGTTGGGGGTAGTTCATAGGTGAATTATGTCAACCAGTTCACCCTGAATTAAGATAAAATTTATGAAAATATCAATAATTTTTAATCGTTCATGTGATTAAACGGTAAAATAAGGTTAATTTATGGTGAACCAAGTTCACTCCAGTCGTAACGTATTATTAAACATATAGGAAAATAACAATTATCTGATATTTACATTTAAAATTTAAGAACTGAATACAAATTCTATGAGATTTTATGTTATTATAAGATACGGCAAAACTTTGACAATCAACTATTTTTTTTTAAAAAAAAGCACAATCGATTATTAATAAACATTATGCGAGTTAAATCTTCTCATTAATTCTCATTAATGTTTCGTTATAAAAACTTTTATGATCCGCTACTAATAAAGAAAAATAATGTGAGTTAAATATTCTAATTACTCTTTTCGTTATAAATAGAACTATATAATTGATGTACATTAGAAATAATGCGAGTTAAATCTTCTATACATTACTTGATAATAACTTGCTTCTCAACATTATGGTATGGTATTGTTGATCTATCAAAATTACTTCGAATTTAAATTTAAAAAAACAACAACGAAGAACGTAGAATTTTTCCTGCCCTTTGTTTGGTAGGTAAGATGAGAGATCAAACGTCTTCCAAATCATGTGGATTTTCATAGGCAACAGACATCACACAGAAGCAGGTGCACATGCCATTCCCTTTGGAGTCTACTTAGCAATTGGACAGGCACGTGATCTCCCCAGCTACCCAACCCTCCCTTCAGCTCCCAACTCTTTTCTCGATCGTATATAAATACAAGCTCCCCCATTTCTTCATTACCATTATATTCTAAACATTTTCTCATTGCCACTGTCACACAACACAAACACATCTCCAGTAGCTCCATCCATCCTTGTTGTTTTCATCTTCCCTCGGACAGTTCACTTCTCCGAAGAATGGTGACCGTTGAGGAGGTTCGCAAGGCTCAAAGGGCCGATGGTCCGGCTACGGTCTTGGCTATCGGGACGGCAACTCCTCCCAATTGCATTGACCAGAGCACATACCCGGATTACTACTTCCGTATCACCAAAAGTGAGCACAAGGCCGAGCTCAAGGAGAAATTTCAGCGCATGTGTAAGTACTAGCTAGCATCACCTAGCTAGCCTCTCATATATAATTTATTGATGATCTTCAAACTTGGATATATACGGTTATTACAGTACGTATCTTTG
The DNA here is from genome assembly GCA_946800695.1 of Geum urbanum. Classification (NCBI taxonomy): domain Eukaryota; kingdom Viridiplantae; phylum Streptophyta; class Magnoliopsida; order Rosales; family Rosaceae; genus Geum; species Geum urbanum. The sequence goes on from OX327014.1 coordinate 3,323,797, forward strand.
TTCGACAGATTATTTGGTTAGCACACATGCATAATGTTTATATAAGCGTGCCTTGGAGTGCAAAATATATTTATAACTCGTCCATTTTTGGGCTGGAATTATAGGAATAGCTTACCACTTTTATAGAATTATATGGAATGATATATTGTGATGGACGATGATATTCTGATGTCTAAAGTTGTTCATACTTGATAGTGATAGAGATCTTTATTTATGTTGTCCGAAAATAGATATGAAAGCAAACTGAGCAGACTCTATAGTTTCATATAAAACTTGTGAAAATTACTTCTAATTTTTTTCAATGATATTGAATTTTCAGGTGACAAATCTATGATCAAGAAGCGTTACATGTATTTGACTGAAGAAATTCTGAAAGAGAATCCTAGTATGTGCGAGTACATGGCACCATCACTTGATGCAAGACAAGACATGGTGGTAGTTGAAATCCCAAAGCTTGGGAAAGAGGCAGCCACCAAGGCCATCAAGGAATGGGGTCAGCCCAAATCCAAGATCACCCACTTGGTCTTTTGTACCACTAGTGGTGTGGACATGCCCGGGGCAGATTACCAGCTCACTAAGCTCTTGGGCCTCCGTCCCTCCGTCAAGCGTCTCATGATGTACCAACAGGGTTGTTTCGCCGGCGGCACGGTGCTCCGGTTGGCGAAGGACTTGGCCGAGAACAATCGCGGTGCTCGTGTTCTTGTTGTTTGCTCCGAAATTACTGCAGTCACTTTCCGTGGGCCTAGTGACACGCACCTCGATAGTCTTGTGGGCCAAGCCTTGTTCGGTGATGGTGCTGCTGCCATTATTGTTGGGTCGGACCCATTGCCCGAGGTTGAGAGGCCCTTGTTTGAGTTGGTCTCCGCGGCCCAAACCATCCTTCCTGACAGTGACGGTGCCATCGACGGCCATCTTCGTGAAGTTGGGCTCACATTTCACCTCCTCAAAGATGTTCCCGGCCTGATTTCCAAGAACATCGAGAAGAGCCTCAACGAGGCTTTCAAGCCTCTGAACATTGCAGACTGGAACTCACTATTCTGGATTGCACACCCAGGTGGGCCGGCTATTTTGGACCAAGTGGAGGCTAAATTGGGCCTGAAGCCCGAAAAGTTAGAAGCCACAAGGCAAGTCTTATCCGACTACGGCAACATGTCCAGTGCGTGTGTGCTGTTTATTTTGGACGAGGTGAGGCGAAAGTCTGCAGCTAATGGGCACAAGACAACTGGAGAGGGCTTGGAGTGGGGTGTTCTATTTGGGTTTGGGCCTGGGCTGACTGTTGAGACTGTGGTGCTTCACAGTGTCGCTACTTCAACTTGAAGGCAATCAATCTCTATCTTTGCTTCACTTTGGGTGGCTGATCTGCTCTTCAGTTTGTTCTTTACAATATGTGTATCGTTTCCACTATGCTTTTTTGGCTAGTTTTTTTGTATTTTATTTTATGTTCTTTTCGACTTAACTTTGGCTTCTGAGGTAACTTTGAAGCCATTGTTGTGTTTATTTTTCATATTGTTGATTAGTAGATTGATGAAGAATACAGAAGGGTCGATGGAACCATGAATGTAATGATGAATAATATTATTCCACATATTTCATATTGTAGACACTGTTATATTACTTTTGCTACTTAGTGCTTTAAATAGATGTGTGTGTTTTTGCTAAGGTTTAAATAGACATGTGTTGAAGGAAAAAAGTAAAGAAGATACGTAATACACTGAAACTGTATTTTATTCACTGATAGATGACCTTATATGGACATTAATTACAATCTGTTACAAATTCATATCCCTATAAATCAGAGATTAGGAGAATATCTACTTCTATTCTAATTAGGACAAGACACATACCGAGATACCAGTAATATTATTTTTCTTAAACACTTCCCTTTGTGTCGCGATCCTAATGGATGATGCATAACATGTTGCCTCATTAAAAACTTTGCCAAGCAAACAAAAACCTATTGGGTAAAACAAAATATTGGTCAAAGGAAAAAAAAGTACAACGCATCAATACAAAAGCGACCACATGTGATGTAGGCTCCCTCTGACGTCTACGAGATGAACTCCCCCTTATTAGTACCTTAATCTTGGAGTTCAGACAATCTTCGCATACAAATGCGTCTTATATGATTTGAAAATGTAAATTTCGGGCAATGACTTAGTGAACAAGTCTGCAGTATTATCAGCCTAACATACCTGATTCACATAGATGTTCAATAACTGTTGCTGTTGTTGATTGAAGAAAAGCTTCGGCGATATGTTCTTGGTATGATCACCCTTGATGTATCGCAACTTCTTTTGTTCAATGCAAGTCGCATTGTCCTCAAAGATATAAGTTGGTGTTGTAGTAATGGATTGTAATCCACTAGTTTCTCGAATGTGGTGTATGATTGACCTAAGCCAAACATACTCCTTAACCGCTTCATGTAAAGCAATGATCTCAAAATGATTCGAAGAAGTAGCAACCATGGTCTGTTTAGTTGATCTTCAAGAAATCGTTGTGTTCCCATGGTAAATACATAATCGGTCTGGAAACGTCATTTGTGTAGGTCAGAGAGATACCCAGCATCAGCAAAATCAACCAAGACATCACAAGGTGTCTCTGAGTAAGGGACTTCACTAAATTATGGAATAGTGCTTGTAGCCGGATCACCCTTCGACGGGTCGAAAAATTCTTTCGACGGGTCGAAGGTATAGCTCTGGTTTGTCCAGGGTGAAACATTCGACGGGTCGGGTGAATTCTTTGACGGGTCAAAGGTCTTAGAACCAGCATGCTGAGATTCAACCATCCATTTTTCGGGAATTTCATGCTTCTCTTTGTATTCTTTGTAGGGAAAGAAAAGCTCAAATCTATGGAACCCTTCAAGTACCCAAGTTTACAGAGAATGCAATATCTGGTCTTATACATTGGGCTAAGTACAACAAAGCTCCAATGGTACTGAGGGTGCTAAGGTATGGTACCTCAGCTCTCAATAGTTCTTCATCATTATATTTTGGACGATACATATCTTTATTGAGTTCCAGACTGCGTACGACCATTGGTGTGCTAAGAGGGTGTGCTTTGTTCACACTAAATTGCTTGAGCATCTTTTGGACATATGCAGGCTGGTGAATAAGTATTCCACCAACTAGATGTTTTAATTCTAAACCAAGACAAAATCGAGTCCTACCAAGGTCTTTCATCTTAAACTCGGATTTCAAGTAGCTAACCGTCTCATTGATTTCATCAAGAGACACAATGATATTCATATCATCAACATAGACCGCTACAATGGTAAATCCGAAACTTGTTCTCTTAATGAACACACATAGGTATAAATCATCGTTCTTGTATCCCTTCCCAATCAAGTAGTTACTGAGACGTGTGTACCACATCCTACTAGATTATTTCAATCCATACAGTGAACTCTTCAATCTAATAACATGAGTACTCCGTGGTGTAGAGTTACTTGAATTGAGTATGACCACATCTTCTGGCATTTTCATGTATATCTATGAATCGAGGTTTCCATCGAGATATGTTGTCACCACATCCATTAGCTGCATGTTCATTTTTTCTGACACTACGAAACTGACAATGTAGCAGAAAGTAATGATGTCCAAAACTGGAAAGTATGTCTCCTCATAATCAATGCCAGGATGTTGAGAGAATTCTTACGTCACAAGTCTAGCTTTATACTGCATGACTTCATTTTTCTCATTTCATTTCCGAACAAAGATAAATTTATGTCCAACCGGCTTCACATTTGGTGGGCATAGTATTACTAGACCAAAAACTTGCCTTTTCTTTAGAGAGTCTATTTCTACAAGCATTGCTTCATTCCATTTCGGCTAATCCACTCTCCGCTAACATTGAGCAACCAAGCGAGGTTTTACTTCATCATCGTTAATGATCTCCTGGGTGAGGGAATAAGAAAAAGTATCATAAACTACCTTGGATGACCTATCCATAATAATGCGCGCATCATTGTTATTTAGTGAGATTTCGCCGTTCTCTAACATCACATATGTGTCTGAAGCATCATCCAGAGATATCATTTGTGATTCTATGACATAACTATAGTCAAGAACAATCTCATGTGTGGGATTCACAATATTGATGATGAAATGATCATTTTGTGCCTGGATGGCTTACCTTTTCGTCGGCAGCTCATCTATCAATTTTCTTGGTTTCCCCCTCTTCCTGATGGGAGTTTAGGCGGATGCTACTCCATTTACATAGGCAAGATGCATGATACTCTACCCTGGAGTTACTTTAAACCTCCCATTGGGAACTTTCAACCTTGCAGGAATATTTGCAATAAGAATGTGTGATCTTGTCACTTTGGCAATATTAGTGAAAGAGTCAGGCATCGGATCTGTTACCTTCTGAAGATCAAGAATACGTCGCACTTCAATCTCACTTTGAGATGTGTGTGGATCTTCTTGAAACATAGTGGGAGGAGCTTTCCACGTCAATTCTTGACATTTAACCTGATGGAGGCATTCTTATCTGCCCCTAACATCGGGAAGTAGGTTTCTTGAAAGTAACAATCTACAAATTTTGCAGTAAAGAGATCTCCTGTTGAAGGTTCTAAGTAACGGACAATTGTTGGAGATTCGTAACCAACATATATGCCTAATCGATGTTGGGGGACCTATTTTAGTGAGTTGTAGTAGTGCAATTGGCACATACACAGCACAACTAAATATGCATAGATATGAAATGTTAAACTCATACCCAGTTACCAACTAGTACGCACTAAATGGTTAGCGTGTTACGGGTCTCAAACGAAGAAGCATTGCTGCATGTAATACTGTATATACCAAAGCAAATACCGACAAATTGATATGCATAATGATTGCTCTGGCTACTAGCTATAACCGGTTTATTTGTGCCTCTGCTAAACCGTTCTGTTAATGAATATGAGGGATGTGATGTTCAACTTCAATCCCAATCAACATACAGTAGTCATCAAAAGTCTTTAATGTGAATTTTTCTGCATTATCTAATCTAATTGACCTGATTAGGTTGTCCGGGTGGTGAGCCTGAAGCTTAATAATCTGTGCTAGGAGTTTTGCAAATGCAATATTCCTTGTGGATAGCAAAGCAACGTGTGACCATCGTGTTTGTGCATCTACCAAAACCATAAAAATTAAATTTTAAATGGTCTGCATTCCAGTTTGATAGGTCTACAAATATCTTCATAAATTCTCTCTAAGAATTATACGTTTTTAGTGTTATCAACTGCATAGGAATGTCTAGCTGGCAACTTTGCTAATGAACAAGTTTTGCAAAATAAGCATTGCCATAAAGGAATCTTATGGAATAACACTACGTGTTGAGATTGGATTCAGATTGTTAATCTCATCCTCTTCATCAAATCCGATGGTTTAGGGATTTTCACATGCTTCTTGCCTTTGAAAAATGGATGACTATGAAAGTTTTTTAATATTTTGATCATCATATCACGACCTGGGTGTCCCAGTCGAAAATGCCAAAACTTGTATGAAGCCATGTCACACACAGTCGTAAGTGTGACAACATTGGATTCAATAATCCAAACCGTAGAAAAATATAATCCACTATGAATTGCCCCTAACTTCTCCAAGGTGTGTTTTCTATCGTACTTCTCTAAATATATGCATAAGAATTCTTTTCCATTCCCACTATGAATTTTCAAGTGTAAACCATTTGCTCTAATGTCCTTAGAACTTAGCAAAGTTCGGTTGAACTTAGGCGCGTATATGCATTAGTGATATGAATTCTTATTCCATGTGGTAGCAAAAATTGGGCTAAACCACGCCCTTGTATAACCTGCGTAGAACCAATCATGGTTGTCACTGATGATGTATATGGCAGAAGATCAATAAAAAATTCCCTATTTCGTAGTATGCTATGAGTAATACCACTAGTTGCTAGACATTCGGTCTCGCCTTCAAACATCTAAAAAAAAGAATTAATTAGTCATTAAGACTTGTTGACCACTTTAAGTAAAAACTTGAAGATTTTACCAAATAGGTTGTGACCCTTAAAGGGTGCTGATATATCATAAGAAAAATCGATGTAAAATACATCAAGGAAAAATATCAAACTCGAGTATAACCTTCGACGGGTCGAGAGATTCTCTATGGGTCAAGGATAGCACAAAAATGTCATCGAAACCATCCTTTGGATCTAGAAAATCTCTTGATGGGTCGAAGGAAATCCTAACGGTGCATCGAATTATCGATATTATTTTCCAACGGGCCGAGAAAAAATTTCGACGGGTCGAAGGTGTGACAGAGGCTATCCTTCGATGGGTCCAAGCATATCTTTGAAGGTTCAAAAATTTATAGTTTGAACCCGAGACATGATCTCGATGGGTCGAGCATTTTCTTCGTTGGGTCGAAGGATACAATTTTGGAAACCGAGACCTTCCTTCGATGGGTCGGGTGATTCACTCGATGGGTTGAAGGTTCGTATAATTTGAACCCGAGGAATTTATTCGATGGATCGAAGGTAAAACCAGTAAAAAAATTTGATGGATCGAAAATTGCCAAAAACCAATTAAAGATCTCTTCGACGAATCAAAGAGCGTCTATGATCAAACCATCCTCTTTTTTGTCTCGTTTTTTTATGGTATTTTGGTGTCATAATATGTATGAACATAACCATTCTTAATACTTTCAATTACTGAAAGAAAGAACTTTTATTGCTTTGCCAACATCAAACCTAGCTTACATCAAAAGGTTGTTCTTATTCAATAACCATGACTAAAAATAAAGTCAAATACAAAGCTCAACTTGATCGCATAGTAGAGATATCGGTCTAATACATAGACTAAGCGAAATCCGTAGTCGCTAGGTTTATATTGGGGATATCTGATACAATTAGATTGACTTCACTACCATCTTCCATCTCTTCATCTATAGTGTAGTTGGTCTCATGTTCCAGATACTACATGCATCTCTTGTAGGCATTTTGGACATCTTTAGGTGCACGACATTGCTTGTGCATATGCTTGTTAGAACCACATCTATAGCAAGGTGCCAAGCTAGACGTTGAAGGAGCAGACTTTGAAGAATTTCTATTGTTCCTAGAACTAGGACTTGATGGAGTTTTGTTTGAGCGATTGTTGTCTTGGCGAGTCCAAGTCATATTCCGAATATTTTCTCCTCTTCCACGACCTTTACCACGTCCTCCTCCACCTCCACGAATTTGATAAAGTTTCGAACGATTTTTCTGCTTATCCTTTCATGCCTTTACAGTATGATGAGCCTCATGAACTTTCTTTGTACCGGCTGGCCTAACATTATTGTGGAGAAGAATCTCTTGGTGCCTCTCTTTCTTAGCCAGCACACTCATAAGATCACTAAATGATCTGAGTCTTCCTTGCTCGTAAAAAATCTGATACTGGTAGGGAAGAGTGTCCATGGATGTAGGAAATGAAGTCAAAGACTTCTCAACCATAGCTTTGTCATTCTTAACAACGCCACAAATGGCAAGCTCGAACTGAAGCTCTGGCATATTTGATAGAAATAATAGATTTTAGGATAATCCAATAACCAGATTTGATCCCATTTTTCATTGAGTTCAGAAAATTGTGCGTCATGCACATTGTTAAACCGTTCTTGCAAAATCACCCACAAATTCGCATGGTCGTCCTTTAGAAAATACTGCTTCCTCACAGCGAGGTGAATATGTCTCCTGAGAAACATAAGAGCTTGAGCATTACAAGCTATGGTGTCATCATCGGCTTAAGTGTCAGGTAGTAGTGGTTGGATCGTATCCATAAGTCTTTTACCGATGAGAGTATTCATCACATCTAAGACTCATTTGTGGTACTCTTCTCCTTGAAGATTAATGATGTCAAACTCTGGCCTTGCTGACTTAGTCATCTACAAAAGACAAGAGATGAAATTAATTTACCGATTGAAAAACTACGATCACTAATCACGTTTAGGGAATAAAAAACATGATCCATGATGCATGGTCACAAGAATCGATGCGATAACCGGTGGTGTCATACCACATCTCATAAAATCGTGACTGACTCAGAGTCACAAAAATATCGACTTCCTTTTTTTTTATGTATACCGTGACTCCCCCAGGACCATAACTATTTTTTAAACTTTGACAAAGAAGATAAAATCCCCTTTCGCTCATACCTACAATAATCTATAGGAACTAGAGGCAATATAAAAATTCATGGTATTTAAACATAAATCTAGGCCTATATCTAGGGTGTTGAGGTAATTAAGTTTTGCAACCTAATTCTAAATCAAAGAACATTGAAAATTTACCTCAAGAGTATTATGCTCGGAATGAAAACTTTATTGAAAAGAAGTTTAAAGTGAAAGATCCTCGAAATCTGGTGACGATGACGAACTCCAGCGACGGACAACAGTTATAGGCTGTAGTGAGATTCCGTCAAGAAGGAGGAGGCCAACGGTGGTTTAGGGTGTTTAGGTTTTTTTTTTCTAGGGGTTTGAGATGGTGGTTATCAACTCAAGCGTTGCTGATAACGTGTTGAAGGAGCAAAGTAGAGAAAATACGTAATAGGCTGAAACTGTATTTTATTCATTATAAGTGACATTATATATGCATTACAATCTGTTACAAATCTATATCCCTATAAATCAGAAATTGACATAATATTTACTTCTATTCTAATTAGAACAAGACATACACCGAGATACCAAGAATATTATTTTCCTTAAACAATATGAAACTATTGCTAATTAACGAATCTATAAGAGAATATGACTTTTGCATTGACTAATATATGTTAGTTAATTCAATAATACATGCTTTTATTTTTGGAATCTTATACTTGATCACATTGTTATTGTTATTGTTTGGTAGATTTTTAAGTCATCTCTAAAAGCACCGATTGGTAACAAATAACAGTTCTTAAAAAAAAACACTAATTAAGAGTTTGCGCTTTATTATATCCTCTTAGACCCCTCGCAGCGGGGGCCTCCATTTTTCATGGGTGAGCCACTTTAGATGTTTACTCTTTTTTTATTGTTCGTTTTTTGTGGTTGTACCTGGTTAGTAAAAAAAATTAGGTACGAGTATAATTCGATGGTTTATATGAATAATATTCATAAAAATTCAATTATATTTTTTTAAATATTTTTAGAAGAAAAATTATAGGGAACTCCAATAAAAATAATAATAAAATAAAAATATATTTTTTTATTAAAAAATATAAAATTCAAAAATTATTCTTGAATAATTCGACCAAATTAAACAAAACATATTTTTTTTTCTTCTCAATCTTTCGAATGATTTGAAAAACGAACGATTTTAAAAATTCGTCGATCCACGGATTACTCCCGAATTTACTAACAGAGAATTGTCTTTGTGGTGACTCAACGTCGGAGTTTTCATAATGATGCATGTGCGACACCGGGGGCAATGTGAGTGGACCGTAGCTTGACCCTAGTTGGGCTTTGTCCAATTATAGATTTCTTATCTGGAGTTTGACTGTGGATTCGGGTAGTGCACATTTTGTGAAAGGAAGATAGTGGTGGAAGGGCGGAGACAAATACTGTTTCTTTTACCACTCTATTTGGCCCGATCAGTCGAAATTTGTGATGGTCATGCAAAGTATTTAACTCATTAGTGCTCAGGGTTCTGACTTCACTTCTGCAACTTAGCTATGATAAATTCTTATCTAATTATCTAAAAATAACAATTAATAATTCAAAACCTTTTCCGGCCCATAAATAAATCCCTGACACCGGCCTTTTTAATCTTGGGTCAGTGGGCAAATTAAGCCCAATATTTTGCAATCTCAGCCCACCCAGCAAAGCCATATGTTTCGTTGACTTTGACCCGGCCCAACCCAGCTTTAAGCTCACTATCAAGCCCAGCATAGTCAGTCCATCATGAATCCTACGTGTCAAGATCAGAGGGTAATAATCGATACAGTATAAATCTCCCATAGATTCTGTTGCATTGGATCAGAGCAAGAGGCATATTCACCTTGGGACACGTATAAAAAAGGGTAAATTATGTATATGGTCACCAAATATATATTTTTCAAATAAGATCACCTAATTTAAAAAAAATCCTCTCATTCAAACTATTTATACTAATGTCATCGTATATAAACATGGTCTCTCTCTCTCTCTCTCTCTCTCTCTCTCTTATTCAGACCAAAACCAAATCGACCTCAAATTTAGAGAAACCCTAGCAAAGCTTTCTCTCCGCTGCTCTCCTCTCTTCGCCACATTTCACTTTCCTCTCGACCGCGCCTTCGTTGCCGCCATTCGTTGTGTCGTCGCAGCAAAGCTCGCCGCAGCTCGCGGCCAAGCTCGTCAACGCTTGTCGCCATCTGATTCCTGATTTCGATCGGTATAACTCTCTCTCTCTCTCTCTCTCTCTCTCTCATCTGATTCTGTCTAACTTCGAGTTTGGCCCCTCTTGCAGCTGCAAACAATGGCGCATCCCGCAGCTACAAACCCTAGCCTCCGCAAAAAGTGTCTCATGCAGCCACAAACTGCAGCACATATAGGTAAAGGATTTAGTGTGGTCTTTAGTAGCATGTAGTGTGGTCTGTAGTATGTAAAATTGATGTGAGTAGTATGTAGTGTGGTATGTAGTATTATGTAAAATTGATGTGAGTAGTATGTAGTGTGGTTTGTAGTAGTATTGATGTTAGAATATAGTAATGTGTGTGATGTGAGTAGAAGCTTTTAGTCCTCCCAGTTTGTTACTTGTGTGGCTTGAACTTTTATAGTTTTGCTGTAATTTTCTGTCAAATTTAGACTGTTCTTTTGTCCAGCGCTATAGTTCAGTTTGTCACTTGAACCAGAATCTTAAAGTTTTCGATGAGGTCAACTGATGAACGACATGCCTTCAATTTCAGAGTGGCTTTTTTTTCGGATATGAATTTGTAAAAAGTAATATGTTAGATCTCAATAGTGTCTATTGTTGTCTGGAGTAGTGTTTAAGTTTGTAGAGAGTAGTATGTTAGATGTCTAGAGTAGTGTTTAAGTTTGTGGAGAGTAGTGTCTTTGGTTGTTACGCAGTAGTGTGTATGTTAGTCTGTAGTAGTGTGTATGTTAGTCTGTAGTAGTGTATACAGATTGGTGTGTTTTGGTTGTTACGCAGTAGTGTCTACGTTAATCTGTGGTAGTGTGTATGCTAGTCTGTAATAGGTATACCGATTGGTGTGCTTTGGTTGTTTACGAAAAACAGATTTTCTTTTTTATAATAATGGTGATGACAAGCAGGTTAGCACCGATAGTGATCAGAGACATGAATTCAAGTCGAAAAAGAAACACGATAGGGTGACAGAACCTATCGATGCCAGATGTGAGTTGAGGTCGAAAAAAAGACATGATAGGCCGACATAACCAGTGAAACGCCAATTGAGGTCCCAAAAGGATGCTGCTGTAGCCGGAAAAGGTAAAGGGAAATCATCATATTCGTTGGTCAAAACTGTGAAGGGCAAAAAGAGGAAGACGGCGAACCAAGACGCTCAGTTCGACTACGGAACAGGAAGAAAGCAACCAAAAACATCAAAGTTTAAGTAGCACTACCACATTTTAACCCATTGTGCCGGCAATGTTTTTTAACATTACCGGCGATTTTTTCCCCAAAAATCGCCGGTGTTGTCTTTTTTTTTTTTTTTAACATTACCGGCGACTTAAATGTAAGTCACCGGCAATGTCTCGTCGGTAATGCAAAAAAAAAGACATTGCCGGCGACTTACATTTAAGTCGCCGGTAATGTTAAAAAAAAAAAAAAGACATTGCCGGCGACTTAAATGTAAGTCGCCGGCAATGTCTTTTTTTTTTTTTTGCATTACCGACGGGACATTGCCGGTGACTTACATTTAAGTCACCGGTAATGTTAAAAAAAAAGAAGACATTACCGGCGATTTTTGGGGAAAAAATCGCCGGTAATGTTAAAAAACATTACAAATCGCCGGCAATGGTTCAAAATGTGGTAGAGTAGTAGTATAGTGCTTTCTGTTGTGTTAAAGTCTGATGTAGTATCATATTGTTAGGGTCTGATGTAATACATTGTGTTACAAAACAATAGTATTTATTATGTTTTGAAGTAGTACATAGAATGTTTTGGAGTAGTATTTACTAGAGACAGCAGTAGTATATTGTGTTACAGAATAGTAGTCCCTCATTGTTTCTCTTTCTCTCTCTGAAATTTTGAAGAAGACAAAAAAAGAAAAGTTAATATAAATGGACAAAATTTGGAAAGACAAAAAATATGGATAAAAAAAAATGAGATTAATTAAAATAAAAAATATAAATAAGTGAAATATAGTGTCTAATTAATTTCCTACGTAAATAAGGGATAGTAGAGAGCGGACTAGTGCTTCCTTCCCAAGTCCAAACCCCTCAAATCAACACTCCCATCACTCTCGTGGAATTTGAATTAACATAAGCCCGCCCACGACTGTTCTAGTCCTTCATTCACTGGCTTATTAAATCCTGGCTTGGAAATTTGGGGGTTTAGAATTAGGGTTAGGGTTTCGTTGGGGGCCAACACCAATATGGAAGCTGCGGTGGTCGATGCTGGCTCTAGGCTCCTCAAGGCGGGACCCGCCGTTCCCGATCAAGCTCCTGCCATGGTAAAAAAAAACCCCTCAAATCACTTTTTCCAATTCTCTGTTTTCGATTCTGTCAAGTTCTGTGTTTTTTTTATAAGCTTAATTTCATCTGAAAGATAGAGCCTTTTTACACTACATCCAATTGGGTCAGCTACATTTGGTTTTGATTCAGTTTCGAATTTGCGAAATGGGGTGTTTTTGCTTTGAGGCAAAAGGAAAGGGTTTATGATCACATTCTCAATTTCCAGCAGAACCAAAACTTATAGTTATGAGGTTTTCATCTTTTATCTAACGGTTGCAGCCATACTAATTAGGCTTTAAGTTGTAGTTTGTAGTGATTCTTGTTGTTGCTTTCATAGATTAGACTATGAAACTTAATAAGGACCATTGGTTATGCTTCTTAAGTTTTCTTTATCATAACTTAGGCATGATGAATCACATCGATGATACATTAGCTATAATGTATGGAATGATAATACATTTATAATAACTTGAAGTTGCCAAAGGTATTCCTGTCGTCAATTTCCTTACTCATATTAACATGTGTTTGTTCTCATGTTACCAAACTTCAGATAATTCCAAACCAAATGAAACACATCCCTGAGGAGGGATCGATAGATGGTAGTTCATTATTTGAGGAAACAATTGTTGATCCAGTGGTGCGAGGTGTTATCAAGGATTGGGATGCAATGGAAGATTTGTTGCATCATATTCTATACACTGGCCTAGGATGGGAAATGGGAAATGAAGGGCAGATATTATTTACTGATCCACTTTGTACTCCCAAGGTTAGCTTTCCTGTATCCTGTCGTTATTACGGATCCTTACATTGTAAATTATATGGGTAAATAATATGATCAATGCTGAAGATCTTGGTAGTTTGACATTCATTGTTGCTTAATTATTATGAACTTCCTTGATTTAACAAAGAATTAATTATTACTTATTGCTATGTTCTAAACCATTATCATTCTGCAAACTATAAATTCTAGAAGTTTTGTATCTTTATCACTGTCACTTCTTTTTCTTATTCTTGGATAAGCCGACTTTTTTCTCTTTTAAAAAAAATGGTTTGGTTGCTTCACCTCTCTGTATGTAATTAATCACTTTGATGGCACTACATAGTGTTAAGAGTGACTCTTCTGACATCATGTGACTGTTTTTTGTGTCTTTTTGGTGTTCATGGTCGCATTTACAGTGATTTGCATGGTGTACTCTACCTGTTAACAGTTTGATTACCCTGAATTGTTTTTAATAAAAAATTTGCAGCTTTCAAATATATCTTGCTGGTAATGCACAATTCTACATTCTTAGAGCAACTCCAGCAGATTCTCTACAAGTCATTTCTAGCTAAAATATAAAGATTTTGTCTTAAAATTCACTCCAACAACTCTCCTTTCTTATTAGCCAGTTTAGGGATTCCCTATATTTCATGTTTTTATCCCCTATTCCTATACCGAAAACGTGAATTATAGGTAACGAAACATTCAATACTGTAATTAATTCTTTTCTTCTACATTACAAATGCAATCAATAACAAATATTTTATTATCAACCAATCAAAACTAAGCATTTGTTCAGATCTAAATACATTTTAAGTGATGTTGTTGGAGTAAATTTACACAAGTGATCAGCTAAAATAAGTTTCAGCTCTATTTTTGAACAAAATAAGCAAACTTTAGGTGACATTGTTGGAGTTGCTCTTATATTGGATATCTGTTTTTGCCAGGCTGTCAGAGAACAGTTGGTACAGCTGATGTTTGAAACGTTTAACATATCGGGATTCTATGCATCAGAGCAAGCAGTGTTATCCCTTTTTGCTGTAGGACGTATCTCGGGATGCACTGTTGATATTGGCCATGGGAAGATAGGTCTGTATACCTTGCAGAGATGCAACCCTTTCTAGTATCTTTTAGGTTTATGTAACAATTTGTTCAATGATGCTGGTTGATTTATAAGTCCTGTAATGAGTTTTGTGATAGTACAGCGTAGTGTAGAATGATATATGATCTTCTGATACTATGCCAAGTTATAACCATTGGCCCCAATCACAGTAGTTCAGTTCATTAAGGACCATATGATAATTACTGTCATAAAATTATGCTAGCGGCTGAACTAGGCCTCTCAAGTAGCTAATCATGCATGATCTGCTGTTCTCATTTGATGTTTGTAGGTTAAGTCATCTGACTCATTCTCACTTTCTGTATTGATTTTGGCCAATTTTGGACAGATATCGCGCCAGTAATTGAAGGGGCTGTTCAGCACATTGCCTCAAGAAGGTTTGAAATTGGAGGCATCGATTTGACAAAATTACTTGCTGAAGAGCTTGGGAAATCAAATCCTTTGGTGAATATCAAAATGTCTGATGTCGAAAGGATTAAAGAGCAATATTCATGTTGTGCTGATGATGAACTTGCTTATGAAAAGATTAAAAGATCATGCCAGACGGAACAACACGCCCTTCCTGATGGACAGGTATGCATAAGTAAATGTATACTGTGGGGATAAATCAATGAAAAATAAACAACCAAGCATGATGGCTAACATGAGGAAATGTTTAATTGATACACCATGTGCAGTATATTCATAATAATTTACTTTTCTTCTTGTTTATTGTTTACTCGTAGAAAGACTTCAGATGCAAAGTTATCATACTGAATTTTTTTCTAATCCTACATTTTGAATTCTCAAAAGTTGTGGCCCTTTAAAGTATAAACATTTTTTTATTGCTCTCTCTTATGAGCTGAATAAACATCTAGTGTCATCCACTCATTTCTGCACCACATTTCTTCAAATACAAGCTGAGAGTGAGAGTGGTTTGAAGGCATTCAAATTGATTTCCTAAAAGTTTTAGTTCATGACATGATGTTATTGTGTTCTTAGCGTAACCATTTATGTTTCTTAAAAATTAGTCCTCATTTCATTTCAGTGCTGTCTAGCAATGCTATTATCTGAATGTAATACTACTTTGATTTTATAGGTCATTACAATTGGTAGAGAAAAGTATACTGTTGGTGAGGCTTTATTTCAACCATCTATATTGGGTTTAGAGGCTCATGGGATTGTTGAGCAGCTTGTTCGTTGTATATCAACAGTATCATCTGATAATCACCGTCAGTTGCTTGAAAATACAGTACTGTGTGGTGGCACGGCGTCCATGACTGGTGAGTTTTATGTTACTATTTGCGTGTTTCATATGTCATTATAAGAATCTTTGCCCTCAATGTTGTCTCTTTGCACAAAACGTGTTTCACTTTAGGTAAATATTGTACCAAGTTATAGGGTTAAAAGCTCCTATAATATGGTTCAGAAGACAGAAACCTTTGCTTTTTTGTTGCTGATACTTGGTTGGATTGCTTGCAGGTTTTGAAGAAAGGTTTCAGAAAGAAGCTGGTCTATGCTCATCAGCTGTCCGCCCTGCTTTAATTAAGGTACTATTTTCTTTGGGATTTATCACAGTTGACATTCTCTAAGTATAGATTGTTTATCCCATTTGACCTCTTCAAGCAAGTCCAATGTGAAAAACACTTGACGGTGCACATTATATTGACATTATTCATTATAAATGTCGCATTCCGATTTTGGCAAGATAGGTTGGGGTTTAAAGTTTAAAGTACTTATCTGCCCAAAAAAGATATTTTCTGATATATGATTAACTCAAGATTCAGTTTATACAAATAAACCATAAAATTGTTGGTAGATTGGTGCATGTTAATATTGTTGGTGCATAGTCTGAATATGAATCTGGATTTGTAATATGAAATTGCATTTGACCTCCAGCTAAGTGTTCCTATTGTTGATACTTCCTTACCATTGTTTTCTTTGTTAATAGTCATCTTGCATTATCTATTAGGGTTTACGTTGGCGTATTAAATCAGCTTGTTTCTCCAATCCTTTAATTTTTGTTGGTCCAAAGCAGGCCCCAGAATACATGCCAGAGAATTTAACAAATTATTCAGCATGGGTGGGAGGTGCCATACTTGCCAAAGTTGTGTTTCCCCAGAATCAGCATGTAACCAAAGCAGATTATGATGAAACCGGACCATCAGTTGTTCACCGGAAATGCTTTTGATGATATGTCCTTATGACTTCGGAAGTCTAGTGTGTAGTTTAATCAATTAGTTTGTGTGTATTATAATGTCTGATAATGGCAACACAAAAGTACTTCTATTGGGTAGTTTGTAATTTTAATTTCAGGAATATAGTGCCATGTTGGCCCCACAGTAACCTCATCATGATTCATAAGGTTCATTTTGTGAACATTATTTCACCTTCAAATGTACCAAGTTTTATTCCGATCTGTTCTCTTCCACTAAAAAAGGGTGTTGCTTGCTTGTTGGTTAAAATTCCATGCTCCAACTCTTCCAAGTCCTCAAAACATATCTAAACTTTGAATTATATAATTCCATTGGTCTTAAAAGAACCGTTAGTTGGCTGTAAACCTCTTTCTGCTCTACCATCTATTCAAGTTTCATGGCATCATGGCATAAACCTTAGATCAGTTGCATCTTCTCTAAACTATATTAGTTTATGCTCCATCATGGGAAAGTTTACATCACAATAACTACTCACCAGCATTGGTACACCAGCACCCCATAGTTCAGATTGCTATATTCACCATCCTGAACATACTTGGGTACAAGGGGTATAGCTGAGACTCATGACATGAGGCATAATTCTGCTGGAAACTGCATGATTTTGGTTAACATGTTCTATATGCCCCAGATATTCCGTGCAATTAGATACTGTCTCTGAAGGTGAAAATGATCGAGGTGCAATATGTGTTTGCGGGAACTGGAAGGCCGGGGCATCTCCACCACCTGTTGCCACCTTCTGTGTATCCCTTGTAGAGGAAAGCTCCATCTCTTAGTTTGTGCAACCTTTAACATGTATTTTCACTCGTGGCCATGCCTATAAAACTATAATTTTACATGTAGTTCCTTAATTAACAGTTTAAAAAAGGCACAGAGGAAGCTAACAGCATCCTTAGCAATGATGGAGCATGTCCCATTTGTGATCGATCAAGTGCTCTAGCTCTAAGAGGTGAGACTTTACCATGACTTTGAACCCGTAGCATTGTTTTGGAAACTATAGTAATCCGTGTTTGGGTGCTAGCATGTACAAAAGCGAGTGTACTATTTTCCTTTTTACTCTTTAGTCAAGTACAATGATACTGTAACTAGATAAATGCTCTTTATAAATTTGTTCAGGATGAACAGTCTTTGGTGTTATCAGCACCAATGGTTGGAAATAATTATTGTCCTACTGCAAGATATTAACTGTTTGAGACATTTCTTGCTCAGTGACATTTCTTGCTACGACCACTAATAAAGTAATAATACTCTGGGTTCAAATAAAACAGCAAACCTTTTTGATACTTATGTATAACAGTTGTTATGTTCCCAAATTTTCTCATCTTTCTGTGTTGCTAATGTTGTAGATGGCCATGACCGGAGTGTCTCCAAATATATGTATCCTTTTATTGTCTGGCTATGCACAAATTACTAATTTGGTACTTGTAAACTGTCTCCGTTACCATTTATGAGAGGACCAAACTCAATTCATTTTTGAATTTATCCATTTTTTGTCCATGTTTCATGACAGTTTTCTGTGTATACTTTCCTTTACATTTGATCCTAGTAACAAAGAGTGCACACAGAAGTGCCTAGCTTTTCATTACGCAGAATGAATTGAGTAAGTTGAGCATGGTAGCAAGTAAATACCAGCTGCAATGTGAAGCAATGCAAGAAACGTTCATGGGAAAATTGCAAAAGATCATGCAGTCTCAGTGCATGAAATGGGCCAAGAAGTGTGAAATGTTGGAGCAAGAGAACGAGAGCCTGTCCAAGGATGAGAAATTCTAGCATGTTTTAACACATGACATGCATTAACTTATAAATTAGACCAACATTATGGATCGCAGTGTGGTGGGGCTGCTAAAAATGGTATTCGTTTCTTAATTTCGAAGTTCATTATTTATGGACCCAAGGATTTTATTCCAGGAGATACTCATAAAACCCTAAAGACAAAATATATACAAAATTTTACTACCATCAGAACTGGCACGTGTTCATGAAATATTCCATGTGTCCTTATTACGGAAATGCATCTTCGACCCCTCCCATGTTATTGTACCTCAGAAGATTTCGTTACGTGAGGACTTGGTTTATATTGAGGAACCAATGGAGATTCTTGATCGTAGAGAGCAAGTTCTCCGGAACAAAACTATCTCTTTGGTCAAAGTATTGTGGAGGAATCATGCAGTGGAAGAAGCCACCTGGGAACCAGAGAAGCATATGAGAAAGCAGTACTCTCATCTTTTCTAGCAAGGGGTAGATTGTTATGACCCGAACTGAAATTACGCGCTTATCGAGTTATATTACGTTTTATCGCAGATTAGTCACATTATCGAGGTTATTAACGACTTTTTATCGGGCGAGAATTTGATTTTACTTTCTTCAAAAAATTTGTAGATTATTTTATTTCAAGTTCATAGGAATTTTTGGAGAATTTTTCGGATAAGCGAGCTACTTTTTTTAGTGCTTATCCGAAGTTGGTGCAAGAAAATATTGTAAATAATTGATTTTAAGTCAGTTTGATCTGAGCCGTTGGATCTTGATCAGATTGATTTTAGGCCGCCATATTTGATGATCGATTGGGGCATAAATAGGAATTAATTTTAAAAAAATAAATCAGAAAAATCCATCGGGCTCGACCCTTTTTTCTCTCCTGGCGACCCGTTTAACAAAACCCGACCCGTTCCACCGATACCGGCCACCTCCACCAAAGAGAAAGGTAGAAAAATGATCCTTGAAGCTTCCTAGTTTGTTTGTGGTAAATGTTGTGGATTTTGGTGTAGGTTTAGAGGCAACCCGAATTAGATTTAACCTTGCCGAATCGCCGCCATCGTTGGCGGTGCTCCGGGGAGGTTTTAAAGGTCGGGGGATTTTGTAGCTCTCCTTTCCCTGAGTCTTCCTTGTTAGATAGAAAGGTCCGAGGAAGCTCCACAGCAGAGCTTCGTCGAATTGGAATTTCCGGCCAATTTTGGGTCGTGGAATTCGAGCGCCGATTCTGGCAATTTGACAGCATGTCGGGGCACGTAGGTCTAGGGGATAGATTGGGCTCTAGGAGAGGAACATTTTGAGGGGTTGATCGCCGCCGTTAGTGGTGGTTGCTAGAAAGTAGGTTTCCGACCTGTTTGGGCGATTTTCGGCCAAACGCCGGCGATTCAGACATCGGTCCAGCTAGAAAAGTTGTAGTACTCGATGTAAGATTTCCAACATGGGGTCGAACACCCCCATTGGTTAACTTTGAACGGAGGCGCGTGTTGCTCACGTGCCGCCGTTTATGGTGGCACGTGAGGGCCACGCGCCACCGCCCACAACAGAGCTCCGGCGAGGCA
Source organism: Geum urbanum (assembly GCA_946800695.1). NCBI lineage: Eukaryota > Viridiplantae > Streptophyta > Magnoliopsida > Rosales > Rosaceae > Geum > Geum urbanum. The sequence goes on from OX327014.1 coordinate 3,343,743, forward strand.
ATTTTCTAAATCTTCGGAGGGACTTCCAGGTTTGTATTTAGGGTTAATTTCTATAGTTTTAAGCATATTTTGATATCGTGTGATCCGTATTTACAAGAAATCGAGATCGCGACTCTAGCAACGAAGGAAATTCCGCTGGACCTCAACAGTAGTCGCGGACTTGTGAGTGGACCTTTCATTTTCACAGTCGTTTGTGAGTTCATACTTTTATGCTTTACGCTTTACAGTATGTTTTTAAAGAGTTTATTTGGAGATTTATATTATGATGGCATTAGTTAGTTGTATCGATGCACTGACTATTCGGCTGATCGCCGGATAGTCTGGTCAGGGGAGGTTAGGACAAACACCTCGTCTGACCCATCACTGAAATTTTTCTTACAGACAGTCGTCTCAAGTAGGGTGACCATGGCGATCACCTTCATTTTTATTTCAGTTTTATGATTTCGAACTGGTATTATTTTACATAAATTAGCGGAAAAACATGTTATTACAGATTTATCGTTTTATGTAGCTTACGTTATTTTTTCCACTCACTCTAACGTTTTATATTTTAAATGTCTTTCCTTGGGATTTTTGGTTTCTGTCGCCCAGTCTGCAGTACATATCCTGAATTTGCGTGGTGTTGTCGAAGACTTTGAGTCCTCCTGTCAGCTACTCATTCAGTAGGTTCTAGTCTACTGTCAGACCTGTTTATTATGTTATTTCCAGTTGTATTATGTTATTTTATGTTCATAGAAGTCGCTCTGAATTCCAGTTGTATTATGTTATTTCCAGTTCCTTGAATAGTAGTCGAGTTTGATTTCATTGTATTCAGAAAAAGTATGTTGTAAATATATTTTTAAATTCCTGAGTTAAATTCCTAGTTCTTGTTTATGTTATTGGTTGAGAAATTTGGATAGATAATTGAATGTCCACAGTTTGTTTGTGGGAATTTGGTTTAGAACTGTTCTTTTCTTGCAGGTTTTTGGGTTGTTCAGTTTTGAAAAGGAATTATGTCTAAAGTTTTGTAGAATTTCTTAGAGTTTAATTAATCCTTAGGATTTAATTCTAGTTTACTGGCAAAATTATCTAATTTACTAGTTGAACTTGGGTTGGATCATTTCACAGAAGCTTGTCATCGAGCATATCCACCGCAAGTTGTTCATCCCCGAAAGAGTTAACACAAGTTGTTCCTCCGCATGAAGCTGTTCTCACCTTAAAGGAAATAGTCCTCAATGCTTCTCCCATTAACATCGTCAACCTAATCAGCCCTTCATCCGGGGTTTCCTTTGTAAAGAACTCCTCCTACACTCAGAAACAACCTCATACTGATCACTCACTTCAGTCTCCATAACAAAAGTTATACTTCAATTTATTTACTAGACAAAAAATTTAGTTTCAAGCTCTAACTCACCAAGCTATCACCAATTGCACATTTGGTGACCAAAGAAGACGGCTTTGCTGTCTTGGAAAACTTCAACGATGATCTTGGAGCTTGTCTCAGTGATTCCCCTAAGAAGGAAGTTGATTTTAGGCTCTGCCATAAAACGTAAGCTCCCAAAATTAGTTCCAAGTAGTGATATAGAAGGTTCACATGTATTGATATATGACATTGATATGCATAACAAACATGATCAGACTTGTATTGATATAAAACTGCACAAATTGCACCGACGATCAAATAACTAACATCTCATCATAAAGGTATCACTACCAGCAGAATAGGTATATCCGACGAGGTCTTCAAAGAACGACCGACGAGAAGGGATCTCGTCGGTTATAGTTTACTATAACCGACGACAGGATTATCTCGTCGGTTATAGTTTTTTGACCGTCGATATTTTCTTGTCGTCGGTTATAGTCGCCGGAAACTCGTCGGTCATAGTTTTCGACTATGTCCGACGATTTTTTTTTGACTATTACCAACGATTTTTTCATATCGTCGGTTATAGTTTCTTATTTCAGATCTGGGCAGCAGCTCGATCTGTCATTCAAAAAACTTTCCATTTTTTCTGAAAATGCTCTGAAATCGATCTTTGGGTGATGTCGAGAATGAGTTCGTGATGATTCATGCGCATTATATATAGGTACGTCGTGCTTAATTAATATATATATATGTGTTGTGCATGCATGTATTAATGCTTAATTTGTTGAATATATAGATCGATCGATATTAATTAATTTATTTTGAATATATATATATATATTGATCGATCGATCGATCGAGTTAATTAATTGATTCTTGAGTTTGAGTAATTGATCGATGGTTGATTTTGAGTACGTACGCGTGATTGATCGTAAATATATATTAATTGTTGTTAATTTTAATTTGATTATTGTGAATATATATATAGCAATAACTAGCTAGCTAGCTAGGGTGATTAATTTATTTAATTAATATATTGCATTATATATATTGTGATTATATATATAGGATTAAATGTACACTAGCTAGCTAGCTAGTACGTGTACGTACGTGCATGGTTAACGTTATATATATATATATTTAGATTTTTGTGATCGATTATATATATATATAGTTAGGGTGTACGTGTGTGTATATATATATATTAAAATTATGGGAATTAAAATAATAAATATTTATATCTAGCTATGAAATTTGAATTAATAAGATCATGGGTATATATACATGCAGTTATAATTTTCAGGATGGACAAGAGTTGGATATGTCTTCCAAGATGGGATGTAAGATATCACCGTGGAATTAGAAGTTTTGTAGAATATGTGAAGGTTAATTGTGGAGGGATGACAATTCATTATTGTCCGTGTACGAAATGTCAGTGTCGCAGCGAGCGATATCTTTTTCACATCGATAAAGTATTGGAGCACTTGAAGAAAAACGGGTTTTTGGATAAGTACACATGTTGGATTTATCACGGTGAGAGCTCAACAGTTGGTCAACATGATCACGGACAATTTTTTGAGAGTGGCAGTACATCCAATGATCCAACAACAAGGTTGATCAACGATATGTTTCCTCATGAGAGCGGTATATTTGCTCAAGCACCGGATATCGATATCCCTCCCGCCGTTGGAGACTTCCCTCATATTGAGCCAGTCCAGCAATTACCTACAGCTGTCAACACTGCTGGTATGGACAAGTACAACAACCTCATTGCCTTCCAACAGACCCCGTTGTACAACGGGTGTAATAAGACTGTTCTCGAAAGTGTTATGGGAGTAATGAAGCTCAAAGTGGAGAACAAAATGAGTGTGAAGGCTGTTGATGATTGGCTGAAGTGGTCTGGTTCGTTGTTGCCCCCCGGTCATCATCTTCCTACCACTCATCGTAAGGTGAGACAGATCCTTAAACATCTTGGCCTTTCCTACATCAAAATCCATGCTTGTAGATATGATTGTGTTCTCTTCTGGGGTGAAGATGCTTATGGGAATGATCTTGAATCCCTTGATGAATGCCCGGTATGTGGTACAGATAGGTATAAGTTGACTCCTGCCGGAAACAAGAAAGTTGTGAAGATACTTCGGTATTTTCCCCTGATAGATAGGCTAGAACGGTTGTTCATGTCTGCACACACGGCTGAAGCTATGAGATGGTGGGCCGAGAGGAATTTGCCCGACGGTGATACGCCTATACACCCTGCTGACGGAGAGGCTTGGAAGCACATGGTGAAGGAGTTTTCTTATTTTGCATCAGAGGTTCGAAATGTTTGGCTGGGGCTTTCATCTGACGGATTCAACCATTTTGGCAACATGAGTCTTCAATACAGTATATGGCCAGTTATTTTGGTACCGTACAACCTTCCTCCATGGATGTGCATGAAGAAAGAATACAATATGCTCACTATGATCATTCCAGGGCCGGGTTATCCAGGAAAGTGTCTCGATGTGTATCTGAGACCCTTGATTGAGGAGCTTAAGTACTTGAGTGAGCATGGTCATCCCACTTATGACAAGTTCAAAAATGAGATGTTCCAGATGCATGCCATGCTTGTTGGCACCATTAGCGATTTTCCTGCACGCGGGATGTTGTCGGGCAACGTTACCAGGGGATACAGGGCTTGTCCAGAGTGCATGACGGTTGAGTGTTGTAGACCTCATTGCAGGAAGATTGTACAGATGCGACATCGTTGTTGGCTTCCACATGATCACCCATTTCGGGAGGATATGGAGGCATTTGATGGGACTGTGGAAACAGGTGAGCAGCCGAGGAAATGGACGGGGGATGAAATCTTAGAAGTGCTAAATGAATACGATTTTGGGCAGCTAAGCAATCATCCTGAGATAGTGGCGTCAATACCTGACAAACCCGACAGGTATAAATTCTGGACACACAAAAGTATTTTTTGGGAACTTCCTTATTGGTCCAAGTTGCTGATCAGACACTACTTAGATGTCATGCACATAGAGAAAAATGTGGGCGAGAGTGTGGTCGACACAGTGTTGAATTGGGAGGGAAAAACTAAAGACGGCCCGAAGGCACGCATTGATCTTAAAAGGATGGGACTGCGAAAACATTTGTGGTTGAGAGATGGGAAGAAAAAAATGCCACAAGCTCCTTATACCGTGAAGCCTGCCCAGAAGAGTGAAATTTTTGGCTGGTTTATCATGTGCAAATTCGAAAGGATATTTCCTCCAAACTTTTTCGACATCATGCCTCACCTGATGCTCCATCTTCCGGAACAATTGTTGCTTACTGGTCCAGTACACTACACATGGATGTATCCTATGGAAATGTACGTAATGCATCTCTGAATCTGGCTATATATATGTCGATCTTTAATATTATTTATTCACTTATATATTGTTGCAATAAGCATAACATGCTCGATATGTAATTACCAATTTACAGACAATTAGGGGACTATAAAGACTATGTGATGAACAAATCTGCACCTGAAGGGTGTATCGCTGAAGCATATATTGCGCATGAGTGCGTAACGTACACCAAGTTGTATTTGGGAGCGTTGGAGGACCCTCCACAACATATGCCAGTAGATGGAGGGCAGTTCAACATTTCGATCATCTCCGATGATGTTGAAGTTTCTGGAAAGTTGCCCAACTCGTACAAGTTGGAACCTTATGAGCTAGTCATTGCCCATTGGTCGGTATTGATTAACTGTCCTGAAGTTCAATATTGGAAAAATTTGCACCTTTACTGCCCTGCTATTTCCGGTGATGTTGAGTACCACAACAATACGTTCGCAAACTATTTTGGCAACTGGGTAAGTTGATACTTAAATTGACCTGTATATGATCGATGTTAAGTGCATGTCTCGCATCCTATTTATAGTTAAGTTAATAAATGATTATTTTCAGATGAATCATGTACAAGATGATGGTATCCCTCAGTGGTCACACGAATTGAGGCTCTTGGCGCAGAAACCGGTAACTTCCAGAGTTTATCCTATGTGTAAGGTAAATGGCGTGCTATTTATTTGTGAACATAGAGATGTCAGACGAAAAACACAGAATTTTGGGGTAATGGTGCATGGTGGGCAGAATGGAGTTGACTATTACGGTGTTCTCCATTCAGTTGTCGAATTAATATATGGGGAAGGCATGACCGTGCACTTGTTTAAGTGTAGATGGTTTGATACCGACCCTCAGAACACAAGGACCGATCAATACGGGATTTTTTCGGTGAATACTGCCACAAGCTGGTATGAAGATGATCCGTTTGTGTTGGCAACGGTGGTGAAACAATTGTTCTATCTTGATGATCTTGTGCATAAAGGCGCTTGGAAAGTGGTTAACCATGTTCTTCCACGAAACATATACAGTGCCTCAACCCTTGGTGTGACCTCGGATAATGAAGAAGTCAGTGCATACCAATAGCCGAACGCAACTGGTATTCCTGAAACCTCAACAATTCGCCTTAATAATGTGAGACAGAGCAGTGTGGTACGAACACATCAACCGAATCTTCTTGATGTTAATCAAAATGAAGACAATGAAGACTCAAGTGACGAGGACATACACATCTTACCTGAAATTAACTCGGAAACAGAGTCAGACTCAAGCGATGATTCTGATTATGCGCCTTAATTAGTGTATATATATGTATGTTATTTTGACTTAGAACGTGCAATGTAAAATGAATTTTATTTAGATTATCGACTGCCCATTGTGTTGATCGATGAAATTGCTATATCCGGCCCCATCATAAATGAGAGAGCTCGAGAGATCGATCGAAAAAAAATATACAACCGATCGATTAATAATTATATCTTATTATTAAATAATAATTAAATAATTTGGTATTAACTATTAATAATTTCGTATTACCTATTAATATATATATATATATTAATACACTACATATTTAATTAGTTTACCGGCATAAATGAAAAATAAATAGAAGAACTATATCCGACGACATGCATATGAAAATCTCGTCGGATATAGTTGACCCGACACTATATCCGACGATGTGCATATGAAATCTCGTCGGATATAGTTTCGGTTCAACTATATCCGACGAGTTTACTTATCTCGTCAGATATAGTTCTGTTTTATATCCCGATCTGGGTACGTTTTGGGCAGAAACGAAACTGCCCCAAACCGGAACAGCCGCCTCCGATCGATTTTCTCCGTTTCCTTCGTGCTACAAGCAAGAAATCGAAGCTCAAGTGGTATTCCATCGATCCTCAAGCCAAATCCCTCGTCGATTAGTGAAAAATCAGGTTTGAAATCCCTAAATTCAAATTTTCGAATTTTTGTAATTTAGGTTAGATTTTACGTTGTGGAATGTGTTGATCGATAATGTGGATGCATGTATTGATATAGTTGTGGAATTTGTTAATTTTATGCATGTATTGATATATATTAGAATAATTTTGAATTTTAGGTTAAATTTAGGTTAAATTTTTGTTAAATGTATGTTATTTTAGGTTAAATTTAGGTTGAATTCCAATAATTAATATGTATGTTATTTTAGGTTAAATTTCAATTTTTTGGAATTTTATGCATGTATTGATATATATTGGAATATATTGGAATTTTAGGTTAAATTTGGATTTGGCGTCGAATTATTTATATATATATATTGGAATTTGGATTTGGAATTTTAGGTTAAATTTGATTAAGTTTTTTGTTAATTGGATTTGGAATTATTGTTGAATTTGGATTATTGGAATTATTGATATATATATATAGTTAAATTATTGGATTATATATGTATTGGATTTTATGGAATTATTGTTGATTTTTGTGGAATATTTATATATTGGAATATATATTGCATTATTGATATATATTGGAATATGCATGTGCTAGATTTTTTGGATGAATTAGGAATTTTTTTTAATTTTAATAATTTTATAGCAACGATAAAATGGTTTAATTGCGGACCTTCCCGAGGGGCCGGGTCGAGTACTTCGAGGGGGAGGTCCAGAGGGAGAGGGAGATCGGGACGTGGGGATGAGGGCTCGGGAGCTGGGGATCCTGATGGCACCGGAAGTCGGTCCGCATCAGGATCCACCAGCGTCCCCAACACTTACAGTCTTCCGCTGACCTCTCGACACCGTCGGCTGATAGGCGAGGGACAACCTCAGCAGCAGCAGCTCGAGCCGGCTCGATCCTCAGGCGCGAGGAGGGTTCATCAGGTCAGTCGCACGCCGGAAACGGATAGTGCGACTCAATCCTCGGTCCGAATGTCGGACATTCATCGCGAGGACCCTTCCCCCGTCATCCACCAGACAGCTCCTCATTCTTCTGAGGAGGCTGGAGGGTCCACTCAGTCCTCGGCGAGGATGCGACTATGCCCGCCGTCCACCTTATTCTTACCGCCGGAAATCCCGACGATACCTCGCGTCGATTCCAACGGGATGCCTCTTCCGGGACAGCTAGGGTTCATTACCCCGGAGCAGGCATATGCATATTTACCCTTCCCAGCAGATCTCTGGAGTGCGAGGATTCCGGGACAACGCACCGACGAATCAGGTAAATATTAATTAATGATATCTTTTTACTCCCTAATATTTAAATTCAATTAGGTGTTGATGTTTAAAAAATCGTCTACATATATATGTGATAGACGAGATCGTGCCCGGTGCCAAACATAAGAGAACTAGAGGCCCCGTCATCGGCAAGTTACTGGACGACGCCATTCAGGCTAGCGGTGGTGGCCAGGTTATGATTCCGAGGGGGGATGGAGGGCAGGTGATCGAGGGAAAGGTCACTCGAAAGTACGCGGGGATGGCGGGCAGCCTCATACGGGATAGAGTCCCAATGTTGTGGGAAAATTGGAATTCAGTGCCGCAAACCGTCAAATATCAGCTGCATAATGCGTTATCGGTGAGTTGAATTGTGTATTCATTATGAAAATTTTCAATAATAAATTTTTAATATTATTGATATATATATATAAATATATGCATTGCAGAGGTGGTTCCACGTGGATGAAGACATTAGACCCACGTGGGCGGATGAAGTGCATGGGAGCAGGTTTGTAGACGGGCATTTGTTTCAATTTTTTCGTTTCTTTTGATTATGTTCATACAATGTTGTTAGTTACTAACGCTTGATTTTATGGGTATATATAGGTATAAGGAGTGGAAGGCCGAGCTGAAGAAGCATTGGAAAAAGTACGGGGACGATCGTGAGGGTACCCCTAGCGAGTTTCGTTATAGGGAGTACGAGTGGCGATGGCTTGTGGTTCACTTCAACAACCCGAAATTGAAGGTACGCAACCTTCAATCGATTTAATTTTTGTTTTATCGTACTTCCCTTAAATTATTTGGCTAATGAGTGTTTTTTTTATGTTGAATTAATCGCGCAGGCTCTTTCTGAAGTCAACACAAGGAACCGGGCCAAAAACACCAAAAATCATCATGCCGGTACCAGATCATACTCGGGTTGGATCGAGGAGGCGGCCAACCACCCAGAAGATGATCCCCTTGTCTATACGATGCAGCACGCGTATCCGCAGTCCCCCGAATATGCTGTAAGTGTCCTTATAACAAAATAAACTTATTTCTTATTTATTTAGATTGTTTTTTTTAATTAATATTTTATTGTTCTTTGTCAATTAGGCGAGAATTCAGGAGGCGATTCCGGAGGTGTTGACTCAAGTGGCGAGAGAGCTCTATCCCAACACCTCCGATGCGGAACTCCCGATTGATCAGATTGATCGATCTGATCCGATCGTCAGGGCCAGGATTATGTCAACTGCGATCCCTCCAAGGAAGAACACATTCTACTGCAGGGGTTCTGGAAAATGGGGTCAAGGGCTGCTGAAGCGTACCCCTGAATTCTCTCGCGGATCGGGATCATCATCATCTTCGAGGACTAATGAGCTACAAGACCAGCTTCATAGGCAATCAATTGAGATGGAAGCTCAACGGTGTCGGACCGAGGAGATGGAGCAAGCGCAAGCTGTAGAGCAGAATCGGTTGGCCGAACAGCAGCAACAAATGGGGACATGGATGCAGCATTGTTATGCACAGTTGCAAGCATCTGGAATCCAGATAGCTCCCCTGCCCATTTTCGGTGCACCACAGCCACAGCCACAGCCTCAGCCTCAGCCGCAGCCTCAGCCAGACCAGGACCAACCAACTTTCTCCAATCCGTTTGACCACATAGACCTTGGACCAGGACCCCCCTACATTTGAACAATTGTCGGATTAATTTTTATTTTCATTATTTACTACGCATATGTATACAGATTTGAACGATTTCGGTTTTTATTAATTTATTTATTTACTACATACTATAGTTTCAATGGTTGTTGATTTTCAATTTTAACAATATATAGATAGCGTGATTTTTTGTGAATGCAGGTTTTGGGATAAAACCCAAAACTTGTAAAAAAAATTAAATATTTTTAACTATAACCGACGATATGTGTCAACATCGTCGGTTATAGTTTTCTCCACAGTCAACCATTTTGACCATGGAGAAAACTATATCCGACGATGACATCGTCGGTTATAGTTTAAACTATGACCGACGCTAAACCATCGTCGGATATAGTGTCCCTGTTTTCCAACGATAACCCTAAATCATCGTCGGATATAGTATCACCGACGGCGTATTACCGACGATACTATATCCGATGATGTTGTGACGACCCGGACCAGAATCACCAGTATGATCAGCTGTATACATGAGTTACTGCGTAGCCGCAGATTGACGACAGGGTTTGAACCGCCAGAGATTGTTAACGACTAAATTATTGGCCAAGAATTGGAGCTGGGTCTCTTCTCGAGAGTCGTTGTACGTGTGATTACGAGTTCGTGGGCGGTTTCGGATCGTTATTTGGACGACCGAGGAATTAATTATGAATATTTGAAGTTTCGACGGAAATGGATTTAAATGGCGGGTTTGTTCGCGACTAAATTACCAGACGAGAATTTGGTTTCGGTTCCTTCACAGAAGTTGTTCAGAATTTAATTTCGAGTTTGTGGGAACTTCCGGAGCATGATTTTGAGTTACGAAGTTTAAGTTGCGAATATTTCCGTTTGTTGATTAATTAGTCGATTTAAATGTGTGTTGGTTCAAAGGATTGACTTTTTATCCGTTTGGTCGATGTGTTTGACTTCGGATGACTATTGAAGAGTACGTCGAGATGAGTTTGTGGCCGCGAGAATTATCGGAATCGGAGTTAAGACGAGTAAGTTACGGGAGTTTAAAGTTTGTCGAAATATGTAATTTTGGGGTTTCCATTTTGGGAAGTTTCCATATTGGTCATGTATATAAATAGAAGGGTTTCCTTAAGAGGAAAGTCAACATGTGGTCATTTAATTCTTGACCGGTCAACTCGGCTGGAAATGGTGAGTGCGACGGTGGTTGGTGGCTCACGGTGGTGATGCACTTTCCGGCCACCCCAAGGCTTGGGGTTAGCCTTGTTCGACGCGTCTAGGGCCCTTGGTGAGGAATCCGGCCACCTTTTCCGGCGTAGCTCACCGGAAGGAGGAGATTTTCCGGCGGAAATGTGGAGGAAAATTTGTGAATTCGGGTTCATTGAATTAGGCCGATTCGAGCTGAAATTTTTAGTGGGCTTTGAAGTTCTCCTCACCTACATGCTACCCTGTAAGTTTGGTGCTCTAATTTTGCTTGAGCTTGGAGAATTTTGGGATTGAAATTTGTGTTTCAATTCGGTTTTACTTGAAATTGGATGTGTTAGAGTTTGAATTGGACTTCGGTGCAGTTATGAAAGTTGCTCAGTGCACGATTTTGAGTGGAATAAGTGCAGCTTCGCCGTGAAATTCTCCGGTCAGCGGTGGCGCCGCCGTGGGCGGCGGTCAACGGCGGTCAACGGTCAAAGTTTGACTTTTTTGGGCATTCGACAAGTTGCATGTCATTTGACTCGAAATCGCGCTCCGATCGCAGTGGGGAGGTTCGTTTTTCGAGTTGAGCGTCCGAACGTAAAGCGAGGTATTAAGGTGGTATATACGGATTTTCGACGATTTGTCGACTTTGAGTTATGTGTTTCCGAGAACGGTGGTTTCTCGTGAATTGTTTTATATCGTCGAATTATGGTTATGAGAATTGGATTTTGTGAATATTCAGGGGTTCGTGATAGTTCTTTTGGCGAGGGACATTCCGCCGGATCACGGGTTAACGCGATACGCGTTACGCCAGCCTGTGAGTGGACAATTTCTTTTCACGGAAATGATTGCGAGTCTTTTTATATGATTTTCGAATTTGAGCATGCGTATGAGATTTCGAATTACTTGAGCATGTGTTTCCAATTATATATATATACGGATATGCGTATACGAATAAACAGATATGAGCATGTTTTACGAGATTGCGAATATTATGAGCATGTGTTATATACGATTATGTTACGCATATGAATTTTTATGCTGATTACTGTACATGCATCGAGATATTTGTGATTTGTTTTTCACAGAGTACAGTCGTAGTTCATGTTGTTGTATCGATACACACGCATTCCCGGCTGATCACCGAGGATGCTTACCAGTAGGGGTACCGTACCTTGTGCCGATGTAGTTCCGGGTGGGTACTGGTTTCTGTACCTTGTGCCGATGTAGTTCCGGGTGGGTACAGATGTCTGTTTCTTGTGCCGATGTAGTACCGGGTGGAAACAGATACCCTGACCTGAGGCCTTTCTGGCTCGAATCACGTGTGGGTCTGGGATCCCGTGATTCGGACTGTACTAGCACGGAGGAGTCCATGAGTGACCCCATGGGATTTTTACTTGCATGCTCAGTACACTGGAGGAGTATGAGTTTTACCTCGTGTACTATGTTATGTTTTTATTTATCTGGATTCGCATATGTTATTTTAAACATATATATTAACTGGTGAAAGACATTTATTTTCGTCCACTCACTCTAACGTGTTTATTGTCTTTCACCTGGGCTTTTCGGTTTCTGTGCCCAGTTTGCAGTTCTGGCTCTGGTGTCGCACGTCGTGGTCGGAGGCATAGTACTCGAGCTACCTTGTTGCTTCCAGTAGGTTCATTGTTCTACCTACTGTGGTATACTTATATGATTATGTATTAGAGGTCGCTCTGAGTTTCTGTTGAATATGTTATACGATTTTACACGGATTTCAGTAAAGTATATATTATATGTATTGTTTACTTTACTGTTGATATATTTGAGAAATCCGGATGGGATTGGTGCCCACGGTTTGGTTTTTGTGGCATAGGATGAAGTGTATTTTTCGCGTGCAGGTAATGGTATTCTACGCTAGTAACGAAACTCTGCCCAAATTTCTGAAATTTTTTGTTGGTTCGTGTTTTTGAAGGGGTTTGATTCCGATTTAGGAAGCTAAATCGGGGTCGGGTCCTTTCAGATGTGTCGTCGGATATAGGCTATGACCGACGATGAACGGAAACAGACCGACGACACCAAGTCGTCAGTCATAGTAATTCTTCCGGTAGTGTATGTAAATTACAATAAAGAATCGGCATCTTATTCTTTCAAGGCAATACATAGGTTCAAAATTTCATAGCAGCATAGTAATCGTATTGATCAGATAAAGCCATAACCAATTCATGCTCAACAATACAGATACATTAAGTTTTAGAAGAAGTACCATCAGCTGCATCAGTATAAGAAGCTTTAGCACTTTTAGCTACAGTGGAACCACCCTGATTAAAAATTAAACAAAAAAAACATATATGAATCCGACAACTTCATTTGACATTTATATATTTCTCTCGATGCACATTTCATAATAATCGAGTACCTTGGAGCCCACCATATCCCTAAAGGCTGCCTCAAGCTCAGATATGCGTTGCACGAGAGCGTGCATAGTAAATCTCGCAGCCTCCGTAGCTACGAACAATGTTGCGCGTGCGGCAACATCAAAATTGATGTCTTTGGACACATAGTAGCTCTTATTGCATACATCGCTACTCAAAACCTGGGCAATCAAGTAATCACAGAATTAAAGGTTGAGAAAAGGAAGATACACACGAGAAAAATGAAAAAGTTGTGAGGAGATTGGAAAACCTGAACCAGCTTCACTTTGCACTCTCTCATATGACTTCAAATTAGGATTGAGGTTGTAGTCGTTGATACATAGCCAAGTCGGAGCCTACAACGAAGCGAGGCTAAGATCATCGAGTCTGAAGCAGAGTGGTTCGCGAAGACGGAGGTGAGAGAGCTTAGCCGAATCCAAGTGCAGTGTGATGGGTGACTCAATCTGTGGGCGAGTCGATCAATCGATTGACAAGGCTGACGTCAACGATGACTCGATTTGTTTGACGAGCCCTAAGTCCCGACGAAGGTTATAGGCGGTGCCCTACCAAGAGAGATGTGGCAATTGAACGCAGCGTTGATCAGCAATTAAGGGGAAACGGAGAGACTTGGAGGAGAGAAGCTGGGTTCGTGTCCAAGCTGAGAGAGTAACGACGGAGGAGGTGAGGGAGGAGAGCGAGGGAGTGTTGGTGAATCGGCGAAGAAGAATTTTTTAGAGAGTGTTTCGGCCGAGGCGGGGGATTTATTTGAGTCCACATAAGTAAACCTTATGTCAACCCACAAATACTTCTAATTAATTAATATGTATTTTTCATTTTATTAATTTGTTTAATTTAGGGTTAGCTAGGGTTTATGGGTTAGGGTTTAGGGTTTAGAAATTGTGGGTTTGAGTTATGGTAAATATTTTTATATGGTAAGATAGATATGACCCTCACAAGAATGTGTGAGAGGTACTTCGTTTCAATTTTTTCTTGACGAAACGGCAAATCAAGTTTTATTCTTAAGGACAATATGGTCACATCGATGAGATACACGGATCAAGGTCGAATTCAAGTCGACAAGTTCTAATATTTTTACAGCATGCTAAGACTAGTTCAATTATCTCATCCAACAGTCAAATTTGCAAAATAATTATTTTTGTGATTTCATTTCATAAATATTTGTTTATAATCTATAACCAAATACATAGTGTACACAACATTAGTAGTCATATGAGGAATTTAGACAATATGAGATGCCAAATGATCTAGTGAGAATTAAGTCTATACACACGTGTATATTTTGTAGTAATTAGGATCGTACAAAAAAAATAAAGTTTGTTGGAGTTCGTTTAGTGTGTAGTCAATCGAGGTTAAATAATACAAAAGTACTAAAATAACCTTTTTAGAAAATTTTCTCATTCTCCTATGGGGGGAAGTACAAATATTAATTTTTTTTGGTTTTTTTTTTACATTATAAGATATGTAACCCACGAGAATGTGGGTTCAAAATTTAGTTTTCAATTAATTATTTACATAGTGGTAAATTGAGCTTAAGTCTAATGTTTTTGTTGTAGCGGAAGCAAATAAATGTAAGAACAAACACAGATTTAACGTGGTTCACTAACGCGAGTTAGCTACATCCACGGCAGAAGGAGAACAGATTACATTATCTTGGAGAGAACCTGGTTTACAACAGTATAACAGAATCACACCTTAAGGAATTACAGACTCCACCTTAAGGAATTACTGACGTTACCACACTAGGTTAAGCCTAACCTACAGGATAACACTATACTGAATATCTACCAACGCTAGATTAAGCCTAATCTACAGGATAGACCCAGATTACAGAGATATTCCAACTCACACTATTAGCTAATACCCAACTGGTATATATATAGCCTAACAGAGTCCTAAATACCAGAGGAATCCCAGACACACACGTCTGAGGAAACCTAAACCAGAATGATTAAGGAAACCCAATTCCTTAATGCCTGAGAAATCCTAGTCCTAGCGAAATCCTGAGTAGAAGTCTTGCTCGCCAATGACTTCTAACTCTCCTCGCCAGAAGTCAACGCTCGCCAAAGACTCTCTCGCCAGAGATTCTTCCTTGCTCGCGTACCACACGTATGCCAACGTGCCACACGTATGCCAACGTGCCACACGTATGCTAACGTGCCTCGCGTACGCCGACACGACTTCAAGATTCAAGGCATAGACTAACAAATCTCCACCTTGACTTGAATTCTCTCCTCAAGTAATTAGATGTACCCGAAGTACCAGACTTCTCCTCTGCCCCAACTGTCGTTCCTCAGATGTTCCCTTCTCCCAGAGAAGAACACAGACGTTGCCTTCTCCCAGAGAAGCAACCCAGGTGTTGCCCCCAACGGGCAACTAACAACTTCTGACATTCAGCAAGTCCAAGCAATGTTGGAACTTGCTATGCGAAACCGGCTTTGTGAACATGTCTGCAGGATTATCAGCAGTACCCACCTTGTTCACCCTGATCCGCTTCTCATTCCTCAGAAAATGATACCTGACATCGATGTGTTTAGTCCTCTCATGATGAACTTGATCCTTGGCCAAACAGATTGCACTCAGACTATCGCAATACACTATAGCCTGATCGTGATGTAAACCCAAGTCACTAACCAATCCTTTCAACCAGATTCCCTCCTTGGCTGCATCTGTCAATGCCATGTACTCTGCTTCAGTAGTAGACAAAGTCACTGAATGCTGCAAAGTAGCTTTCCAACTAACAACTAACCCACCAAGAGTGAACACATAACCAGTCATAAATCTTCTTGTGTCAACATCTCCAGCATAATCTGAATCTGAGTAGCCAGTTACTAAGCACCCTGTATCACCTCCATAAATGAGACCAACGTCAAACGTACCTCTAAGGTAACGAAAGATCCTCTTCACAGCTTGCCAATGCTCCTTTCCAGGCTCACCTATAAACCTACTGACTACACTGACAGCATGTGCAAGATCCGGTCTAGTGCAGACCATAGCATACATCAAGCTTCCTACTGCACTTCCATAGGGAACCTGAGACATGTACTCATTCTTCTGAGCTGATTTCGGTGCAAATGCAGTAAACAAATGAATGTTCGCTGCACTTGGAGTATCTAAGGATTTTGCTGTAGACATGCCAAACCTTGATAATATCTTCTGAATATAATCCTTCTGTGATAAGAACAGCCTCTTCTGACTCCTATCCCTATAGATCTCCATTCCCAGAATTTTCCTTGCTGCACCCAAATCCTTCATTTCAAACTCAGCACTGAGAAGACCCTTCAACTTCTGAATCTCTGGCTTGTCCTTTGCAGCTATCAACATATCGTCTACATACAGGACCAGATAAATGAAAGACTCATTTGAAACCTTGTTGTAGTAAACACAACAATCATACGGACTCCTGCAGTATCCAATCTCCATCATATAGATGTCAAACCTCTTGTACCACTGCCTCGGTGACTGTTTTAGTCCATATAAAGATTTCTTCAACTTACAAACAAAATCTTCCTTTCCAGGAACTTGGAAACCCTCCGGCTGAGTCATGTATATCTCCTCCTCCAACTTTCCATGCAGAAAAGCTGTTTTCACATATAGTTGCTCAAGTTCCAGATCCTGATGTGCAACTAAGGCTAGTAGCACCCTGATAGATGTATGTCTGACCATAGGCGAGAAAATCTCATTGTAGTCTACACCTTCTTCCTGATGAAACCCTCTTGCAACTAAGCGAGCTTTATACTTGAAACCCTCAGCAGGCGACATTCCTTCCTTCTTCCTGAAGATCCATTTGCAAGTGATAACCTTTCTTTTCTGAGGTCGTTTGGCCAAATCCCAAGTCTGATTCTTGTGAAGTGATTCCATCTCGTCTCCCATTGCAGCAAGCCATTGGGCAGACTCAGTACATGTAACTGCTTCCTTGTAGGTGGATGGCTCGCGAGGATCCACCTCTTCAGCAACCTGAAGTGCATAAGCCACCATGTCCTCAAAACCATACCTTGTAGGCGGTTTTCCGAAATTTGCTCTCCTAACCCGATTAAGAGACAAACCATGCTGATTATCTACTAGTGGCTCTGATTCTGAATGTGAGTGTTGATCTCCTTGCTGTGGTTCAACCTTATCTTGCTGCTCCACCTGTTTCTCAACACTACCATTCTCTGATACAACTATGGACTTCACAGTAGGATTAAACATAGAATTTTCATCAAAGACTACGTTCCTACTGAGGATAACCCTCCTCTCAGATGGAGACCAGATCCTATATCCTTTAACTCCATCTCCATAGCCTACAAATACCCCCTTTCTAGCTCTTGGTTCAAGTTTACCCTCACTTACATGATAATAAGTAGTGCATCCAAAAACCCTTAGATTTGAGTAATCAGCAGACTTTCCAGACCACATCTCAAGAGGTGTCTTGAGGCGTATACCAGTGTGAGGTCCACAGTTTATCAGATAGCAAGCTGTACTCACAGCTTCTGCCCAGAACCTCTTCTCTAGTCCAGCATTAGAGAGCATGCACCTAGCCCTCTCCAGAAGGGTCTGATTCATTCGTTCTGCCACACCATTCTGCTGTGGTGTGTCCCTGACTGTATGATGCCTAGCAATCCCTACATTCCTGCAGAACTCATTAAAATCAGAACAGCAGAATTCCAGACCATTATCTGTTCTTAGCCTCTTGATCTTCTTCCCAGTTTGATTTTCAACCAACGCCTTCCACTGCTTGAAGTTCTTAAAAGCGTCACTTTTATGCTTCATCATAATCACCCAAGTCATTCTTGAGAAATCATCAATCATCGACACAAAATATCTGTGACCTCCTAAAGACTCAACGCGAGACGGACCCCAACAGTCTGAATGGATGTAATCAAGTGTGCCTTTTGTCTTGTGAATTACTTTAGGAAACTTACTGCGATGTAATTTCCCGAACACACAATGCTCACAAAATCCAAGGTCCTTTACCTTGTGGCCACCCAGAAGATCTTCTTTAGCCAGAACTTGCATCCCTCGTTCACTCATATGACTGAGTCTCATGTGCCATAGCTTGGTCATATCCTCCTTGTGAACTTTTGACGATGCAACAGCAACAGAACCAGACAGCGTAGAACCTTGTAGAATATACAAAGTTCCCCGCTTGACACCTTTCAGAACTACATCAGAACCCTTGTAGACACGCAAGATCCCGCCTTCTCCTTTGAAACTAAACCCCTTCTTGTCCAAATGACTCAGAGATATCAGATTCTTAGTCATGCGAGGAACATGCCTAACTTCGTTCAATGTACAGAATTTACCATCATGTGTCCGTAATTTAACTGAGCCCATTCCAACCACCTCGCAAGCAACACTGTTGGCCATTGTCACATTGCCTCCATTTACCTGTTCGTAGGTTGCGAACCACTCCCTGCACGGACATATATGATAAGACTCCCCGGAATCTAGAACCCACACATCATCGCGATGTGCATGTTCATCAGCAACTAGAGCCGTATCCTCTTCTGAATTGGTGTCATCTTCTGCTACAGCAACGGTCCCTGATGGTTTCTCCTACTGCTTCCACTTCGGACATTCCCTTCTCCAATGTCCCTTTTCTTTACAATAGTTACAGACATCGTTGGATTTAGGACCCTTGAAACTTGGCTTCTTGAATTTCTTCTTATCCTTGTTCCCATGTCCTTTATTTCCACTGACTACTAACCCAGCAGCCTAACTGTCTGAACTTGTACCAGTTGCCTTATGGCACAACTCTCTGGTATGAAGAGACGATCTTACCTCCTCAAGAGTCACCGTATTCCTTCCAACAATAAAGGATTGCACAAAATTCTCATATGATAACGGTAAAGATACCAACAGAATTAGGGCAGCATCCTCATCCTCGATCTTAACATCGATGTTACGCAATTCTAACAGAATTGTGTTCAGCTGATCCAAGTGATCTCTCAGTGGTGCACCCTCTTGCATACGCAGACCAAACAGACGTTGCTTCAGAAGCAACTTGTTGGTTAAAGACTTCGTCATGTATAGACTCTCAAGCTTCAACCACAAACCAGATGCAGATTCCTCTTCTGCAACCTCGGTGATGATATCATCTGCAAGACACAGCATGATAGTCGAGTGTGCCTTCTCTTCCAGACTGGCCATCTCAGCGGACTCGGGACCCACTGCCTTCTTCATCAGCGGCGCCCATAACCCTTGTTGCTTAAACAAGGCACACATCTTGATCTGCCATAAGCTGAAACTGTTCCTCCCCGTGAATTTGTCGATCTTCACATTCACTCCAGACATCCTGAGCCGAAGCTCTGATACCAGTTTGTTGTAGCGGAAGCAAATAAATGTAAGAACAAACACAGATTTAACGTGGTTCATTAACGCGAGTTAGCTACATCCACGGCAGAAGGAGAACAGATTACTTTATCTTGGAGAGAACCTGGTTTACAACAGTATAACAGAATCACGCCTTAAGGAATTACAAACTCCACCTTAAGGAATTACATACGTTACCACACTAGGTTAAGCCTAACATACAGGATAACACTATACTGAATATCTACCAACGCTAGATTAAGCCTAATCTACAGGATAGACCCAGATTACAGAGATATTCCAACTCACACTATTAGCTAATACCCAACTGGTACATATATAGCCTAACAGAGTCCTAAATACCAGAGGAATCCCAGACACACACGTCTGAGGAAACCTAAACCAGAATGATTAAGGAAACCCAATTCCTTAATGCCTGAGAAATCCTAGTCCTAGCGAAATCCTGAGTAGAAGTCTTGCTCGCCAAGGACTTCTAACTCTCCTCGCCAAAGACTTCCTCGCCAGAAGTCAACGCTCGCCAAAGACTCTCTCGCCAGAGATTCTTCCTTGCTCGCGTACCACACGTATGCCAACGTGCCACACGTATGCCAACGTGCCTCGAGTACGCCGACGCGACTTCAAGATTCAAGGCATAAACTAACAGTTTTTTTGAAAAACTTAGTTTGCGACGGCAAATTAATCCGTCGCAATTGCATAAAACTTTTACGATGGCATACATTATTGTTGCAAATAATCAGTCCGTATCTATTTTAGCAACGGCCTTTTATTTACCGTCGCAATTGTTGAAATATTTGCGACGGTGTTTACTTGCCATCACAAAAAAGGTATTAGCTTTTGGGACAGATAATTTGCGATCGCAAATACCTAGCAATTGCGACAGTTCTGAGTGTCGTCGCAAAAAAGCGTAGCAAATTAAATTTTTTGTTATAGTGTTTTACACATTCGGAGATTTCATGAAGTATGGACCAAAATTAATGAACACATTTGGAGATTTCATACCTTTACTTTAAAGCCCTAGTTTCCATACTAAGCTAAACTACACCATTCAAAAAAATTGAATATACAACAGAGGTCAGAAGGAACCAAAATTACAAACCTCTTCTCATATAGAATGGATGATACGAGGCTAGCAAGCCTCTCAGATATCCCTTTCCTCCTAAGCTGGTAGAGCTTGTGCTTAAACATAAGCCTTTGAAACCTTCAACAAAGCCAAATACAAAATTGTTTACATCAACTTCACACACACCAAGCATACTACATTATGAAGTGACTAAAAATTAAGTAGAACTAGTAAATAGAAGCATGCTTTGTAACAAAAACATATAGTAACAGTTGCTACAAAACTAGTTGTTAACACAAAACAATTACCAACAAAAATAATAAAGCAACACCTCCGTTTGAAATTATTGGGCATGAGATAGTGTCATAAACGCTGAAGATTTTAGGGATGTTGTAAGAACTCATAACTTATTTACATCCTCTGTATCAAAATTAAAAATTAGTTAAACTCT
Organism: Geum urbanum; assembly: GCA_946800695.1. NCBI lineage: Eukaryota > Viridiplantae > Streptophyta > Magnoliopsida > Rosales > Rosaceae > Geum > Geum urbanum. The sequence goes on from OX327014.1 coordinate 3,364,707, forward strand.
ATCTATGATTCCAACAAAATAGTTTATTCAAGCTAGGATATCTGACAACTCAAAGAACAATGAAATGCATATCAGTTGATGTACTACCTATAAGGCCATAACTATTACGTAAGCTCTTACATATATAAAATGGGACGGGGTATTGTTCATGAGTTCTTCTAACCAAGGAAGAGATACTGAACCGTGTACTTGCTATTCAAATAGTCTCCACTTTATTATTGAAAGTCTTGATCTTTTCATGCCACTCATTAGCTGCTAGAGATCTCTCAAAAAGTAACTTCCTTACTTGTATTGACCAAGACTGTAGAAGTGCTTCTAGTACCATAACATCCATGTGCAAAACACAAAGAAAACCTTAAGAAATTATGTTAAAGCATAAGCAACAGTAAATGGGAAGATATGTTACTGGCATTACCAGCTGAGAGACCCTGTCAATAAATATGAAACTTAATTTGTATACAGAGCTTTTATCATCTTTAATTTAATCATGTATGTCATTAGCTTCACACACATTTCTTTCAACGAAACTTCATTATCTCCATTTTTGTTTAGCATATCTTTGAAACTATCGCCTAGACATTGTAATAGAAACAAAAGAAGCCCCAATTCAATGATACATATACAAAAACCTATACAGAAACAAGATGTGGATTAAAACCTATACAAAAACCACGGACATAACAAGAAATATCAATCTCAAATTTTGAAACACCATCATCAAATACTCCAATCAAATCAGAAAGCTAAACTTAGCGATAATCACATAATACAAAACATAGCAGACAAAACGAATTGATTAAAGAGAAAACTACGAGACAACTGAGAAAGATATTTAGACCTGAGCTTGCAGAAATCTGAGAGTTCTCTCTAACTGACTTGGAGTTAAAGAGCGAGATATGAAGATAGGACACAAAAATGAGAGAGCGATAGGACTTTAAAAAGGAGCGACTCCACTTCAGTCTTCTAGGGTTTCTTTCTCCGTCTTAGATCTCTGTATGATCTCTTCAACGGCTGTGAGCCGCGCTAAACCCTAAAGGCGAGACAAGAAAAGGGGCGAGCTGCGAGCGCAAGATCAGAGCTTCAGCCGTGAATGGTGGCGCATATCAGCAGAGGCGCAGCTCCAAAGTGACTTCGATGGAGCGAGGTGACCTTCGACTAGATCTGTTGGAGCTCAACAAAGATGCTAGTCGACCGAAGCTATGCATTGAGGCGGTGTGAGGGCGAACCGTGCAGTCTACGAAGACTAAGATGATGTGCGACAATAGATTTTGTGAGGCAAGCAAAGCTCGAGATGTAAGGCGAAGGAGGCAGAGGCCAAGCGAGTGATGGTGGAGGCCAAGCAAGAGCTCGTGGATAGAGAGAGAGTGTATGGCAATTAAAAGTTCTGAGGATTACAGAAAAAGGCGAGAGGGAGTTTTGAGGATTAGAGAGAGAAGCACTGAGGTTTCACGTGAAGCATCGAACATTTAGTGTTGTAATTTTTGTAATTTATAATTTTTCCACGACAATAAATTTGGTGTCGCAAATGCAAAATAGTTGCCACGGTATGTGATTACCATCGCAAAAGGTCTTTCTCATTCGCGAAGGCTCATTTTCCACCGCCATTGGTAGCATTTTCTATAGCATCAGATGCAGTAGTAAAAAACATAAGCGAACTAGATTTTTTGTTGTAGTGCATTGACGATGGCAAGGAATGATGTGAGATTATCAGTCGCTAAACTTTTAGTCTTGGCGACGACTTCAAATTTTCTGTCTCATATTAACAAATGTGGCGACGTCTTAGGATTTTCCGTCACTAAACTTTTAGTCTTTGCGATGGCATGGCGACGGTGAGAAATTTCTGTCGCTATTTTGTGTCACGGCTGATTTGCCGTCGCAAGAATTAGATCAATTACTACGGCAAATCTTGGCCATGGCAAAAATTTGTGGCAATTGGTAAAAAGATTTGTAGTGATAGTCTCGATAAATGCATCAAAAGGTAATGAAGTCATTAATAACTCGACGAACAAGAATTAACATGATAATTTCGGTATGGGTCATTATAGGATCTGCCGAGTATATTCAGTGACAGGCCAATCTTTAACCGGACAGAGCCGAGTAGCTCGATCTCTAGCAAGACTAACCTCGATGAGATCGGGATTGGCCATGGCGAGATGAGGTCAACTCGCACATCGTCAGATGCTGCGGCATCGATCGTTGGATACTGGAAGCAATTTTTGGGTGGAGCGACCTCTATGTACCCAGATGTGGTTGAGGGAGATGAAGGGGTGTGGCTAGGAGGTGCATTAGTGCGGAGAAAGAGGCGCGGTGAGGCTGTATCGATAAGGTGAGGTGTGGGGTCGTGACGCAGAACGAGGTTGGGGATGGCAGTAGAAGCTGAGGTCGAGGATGGGGAGGAGACCAACTCTTGCTATGCAAGTTAGGCGGTGCATGCGACGAGTGGGAGAGAAAGAAAGACTATAGGGTGGCGCCAAAGAAGGATTTTTGTTGTTTTGTTGTTTGGGGCGGTGATTGGCCGGCGACGAAGTATTTGCAGTGGCTATTCTCTGGGCTGAGATGAGATTCCATAGGCTGAACATATCATAAGCTCAGTCAACATTTAAAATTTTGACAAAATATGCCAATCATGTGATGACACATTTCTAAAATAGAAAATAGCCCCTGGGTGAATAGCTTGGGGTACATTCCTGAACTGGATGGAAAGCTAGTGATTTAATTATCTAAACTTATATTAACAACGAAAATTAACTCGCAGATATGAATCATATAATATTAGACGCATAATTGCTATAATTGTCTATTACAAAACACAATGTGAACCTCAAATTCCTTTTTATACATCTTACATATTTTTCAGACCAATTAGAGTTGAACATTGTTTTGCCTTTTTTTTTATTTAAGTTATAAAAATAATTAATAGCAAATTACGTTTAAAGACAAAATGGAGGAGTCATATACACTTAAGGACAAAGTCATTATATTTATACATTAAATGACATAATTTTAACTTTAAGGACAAATTGAGTTTAGTGCCGACATGTGTTAGCGTGTCTTTACTATTTTACCCCTAATCTGTCAAAAAAAATATTTTTTTTTCAATTTTGTTAGTTTAGACTTTTATTTTTAAATAATTAATCTAAATAATTAATTTTCATTTAGTAGAATCTATTCCAATTTTTTATTCACATTTTCCTCCATTCAATTTTTTTTCTTTCATCTTTTTATTTGAAGAATTTGCTTCATTATAAATACGTTCGCACAAAACTCTGTGCCGATATAACTTATGTAGCAATTCTAATACAAATTCATAAGACTTTTAATACAAGAGAAGTTCCAATACAACTTTAGTAACAGTTTTAAGACAACTTTAGTAGCATATTCGATAAAAATTCAGTTGGAGTTCCACGAAATACAATAGTACATAACCAAAATGCAGTAGCAATTCAAAAATTTACATTAGTAGTCCCCAATTAATGCAGTAGCAGTCCCACAAAATACAACACTGGACCAAAAATGCAGTAGCAGTCCCAAAATTTAACGAAAAATGTAGTAGCAGTCCTCAAATGTTAAAATAGCAGTTCCCAAAAAAATCAACATTAAACCAAAAATGCAATAGCGGACCAAACATTTATAGTAGTAGTCCCTAAATATTGCAGTAGAAGTCCCCAAAAATACAGCACTGAACCACAAATGTAACAATAATAGCCAAAAATGTAGAAGAATCGAAATAAAAATGCAATAGTTCCCCTAAAAATTACAGTAGCAGTCTCCAAAAATTGTAGTGTTAATCACCAAAAATGTAGTAGTTCTCGAAAAATGAAACACCGAACTAAAAATGCAATTACTTCTATAAACTCAATAAGCATATAAGCGCAAATGTATACTAGCAACTAGTGAGACCAAAACTAAAAGTTTTTTTTTAAAAAAAGAAAAAAAAATGAAACCAATGAGATATTGTACAAACTTGCAATCAGAGTTTATCATGGCCGAAAAAATAGCTGAAATAAGCACTCGAGTTAGTTAATAACTAAAATTAACCATTTCTTAAGTCACTCACACACCAAAATCCATAAAAATTCACAAAAATTCATGAAAGATCACTAAAAAAAATAGTAAACGATTTGCGTTACTAGTAACTCAAAAACCTCATCTCTATTTTTGGTTTGTAGTTCGTCTAGCCTCACTGTGAAAATCAAGACGCATCATAATAGCTATTGAACTCATGATACTAACAAAAACAAAATACTCTTCAAGAAGATCGATACTACAATGCAGTAGCTATTGAACTCATAATAGCTATTGAACTCATGATACTACAATGCAGCAGAAGTAATGCACAAGAAGATCGATCTTGAGGCTTGTGAAGCACTGGTCAAGTTGAAGATATGGAGAGAAGGAAATGGATGAGGCACGATTCTTTGCACGGCAGACAGGATCAGAGAGCTACGACTCGCGTCAGAGGCTGAGGCCGGAGAAGGAGTCACGTGACGTCGTTGGGCAAGGAGAGGAGTGGTGGTGGTGCTGTAGCGGTGTGCGAACCTAGATATACTAAGGGAAAACTTGAGGTGCAACCAGAATGCGCGATGGGGAAATGTTGACGGCGCGACGACACGAGGAGGCGCAACGGTGAGGGCTAGGAGGCGCGCCCAGAGAAGAGGGCTTGGAGGGAGTGAACAACGACGGGGCTCTGGAAAATAGACGTTGGGGCATAGAGAGGAGGCAAGGCCGTGAGGGAGAGGCGACGCGGCAAGTTGCGCATAACACAATAGTTTTTTTGTAAAGGATGTGATGTAGTCCTTGATGGAACCCATTTGTTGTAGGTGAGATATAGATGCTTTGAATTCCGAAGTGTTACCTGCTCAGAAACGTTCTAGCAGTGTTGGACTATCTATACCAAAGTGAGAAGCCATCTTAGATACTCGCTTGTACTCCGGCAGTCGCTGGACTTGAATGTCTCTCTCCGCCATAGCCAACCAACCTAGTATGTCCTCGTCGGTGAAACGCGGCAAGTCCACCTTTAGGGGTTTATATGTAGGGTCGGTGTGGTGATCAGAGCATCCGCACCTATAAATTCCTATTTCAGGGTGAGAAATTCCTATTTCAGGAATTCCTGTTACTATTCAGCAAATAGGATTTCCTATTACTATTCATAAAATATAAAAATTGACTTTATTTCATTATTAGCAATATGTTTATCAAATGACTACCTGACACGTGTCATTATCGTGTACATTATCAAACCAAATTTTCGATAAGATTTTTGACGACTCATAATGTGACATGTGTCACGTCCAGGTGTCATTGTCGGTTCAATTATTAAAGCAGATTTCCGGTAAGATTTCAAACCGGTGATAATGCGCCACGTGTCACGTCCACGTGTCGTTATCAGCTAAGTTATCCATTGAAGATTTCTGGTAAGATTTGCGACTACTGAGGATGTGACACGTGTACCCGTCTTTCAACATCAGATTATCCAATTTTGCTATAAAATATGTAACCATGACTCCTTGCCTTGAAACCTCACAACACCCGTAAACACACTTCTTCACTTTCTCTCATACAGAAGATGGATCCGAACGATTACGATGAGTCAAGGAGGAGGAGACGTCAACAACGTCGGCAAGCTACCACAATGATGAATTCTTTCGTCGTTGATGCCGCCATGGTAGTTGCCTCGTTTGATTATGAGCCACCTCGTCGCCGCCGTCCAAACGTACAAAGGTAAAGGGAACCAAGGGGTCAGAATCTGCTGGAAGATTACTTCGTGGAACGCCCTGTTTTCCACGAGCAAGATTTTTGCCGGAGGTTTCGAATGAGCACGCACTTGTTCAACCGGCTCAAGACAGATCTCTGTAACCACAACCCGTTTTGGCATCAAAGAGAAGATGCCATTAGATTGCAAAGACTCCTCCCTAAGCAAAAGATGACAGGTGCTCTACGAATGTTGGCGTACGGCGCAGCCGCAGATCAGTGTACTGAATATACAAGGATGGGGGAGTCAACAACACTCAAATGGATGAAGAAGTGGTGCACACAGGTGGTCTTGCTTTACCAAGACCGTTACCTCCGCGCTCCGAATGCGGCTGACATAACTCGACTTCTAAAAAGGGCGAGGCAATGGGGATTTCCTGGTATGATCGGAAGCATCGACTGCATGCACTGGGAATGGAAGAATTGCCCAACAGCTTGGCAAGGATCATACTCGGGGCGGAAGGCTTGTCCGACAATAATCTTAGAGGCGGTGGCCTCATATGACACGTGGATATGGCACAGCTTCTTTGGGACGCCTGGAGCACAAAATGATATTAATGTGCTCAACTCCTCTGATGTCTTCGATGAACTCCTTGCCGGAAGAAGCCCGCAATCGACGTATAAAGTCCATGGTATGACTTACCACCATACTTATTATCTAGCTGATGGAATATATCCCAGGTATTCCTTGTTCGTCAAGACAATATCCAATCCGCAAGATCAACCACAGAAGCTGTTCGCAAGGAAACAAGAGGCATATCGTAAAGATGTGGAGAGGTGCTTTGACATCTTACAATCTCGTTGGGCTATCATTCGTCACTCAGCCATGTGTCATCACAAATCGACATTAAAAATGATCATGTTGGCTTGCATCATAATGCATAACATGATTGTCGAGGAAGAATTTGTGGAAGACGATTTTGAGGAGAATGAGGAAGAAGATTTACAAAACCCAGTGACTGCTTCCACATTATATGATGGGCCGGTGGATAAAAATGGTCACCGAATTCCATTTGAGCCAGTGGGAAGAGATCAGCATCATCAACGGTTTAGCGACCGGCAGATCGATTTACAATCAGTTTATCTCCATGGTGAACTTCAAAAGGACTTAGTGAAGCACAACTGGTTTCTTGAAACCGGTGAACATCTCTAAATAATGTGCGCGAGATATGTGTGTTTGCAATTTGTGTGTTACCCTTTTGTATGTGTGTTTCCCTTTTATATGTGTGTTTCCCTTAATAATCAATGAATTTAAATTTGAAGCTCGATCTAAATAAATTAAGTGCGTTTTTATTTCTTTAAATTGAAATTACATGAATTTAAATTACATGAATTGAAATTACTAAACTAATCACTAAAATCAAGGTTGCGGGGACGATAACAACCGGTAAAGCTAGCATCGCCGACTTCTCCTTCATCATCATCTACTTGCTGATGGATCTCTGATTTCCGCTTCATGAAGTACTTCTTTGAATTTGGGGTCATAGCCTCGAAATTCATTGTCATGATCCTTGTTTCTTCTTCTCATTCCCTCAATTTGTAGTTTTTCTCATCAAGCATTTTCTTAGATTGTTCGGTTGCCTTTTGCCATTCGGCGAACATCTTTTGATTAGCCATGATGTTCTTCAAAGTCTCATCTCGAAGCTCATTCGTAGGTGTCATGGCCTTCTTTCCCTTTCTTTTTGCCTCCTTCGCCGCCTTCACTCCTTGAGGTCTAGGCGGACTCGAGGTACCTCCAACGTTGCTTTGTGATGTTGGAATCACTTCATCTTCATCCAAGTTGACCATAGGAGACACTACATTTGAGGTAGGCGTAACTTCGACATAGGAATTGTAAGAAGGTGGAGTGCTAGTTTCAACGACTCTAAAAGTAGGATGATCCTTCACCATTTCCCAACACGCAAAGTGCGTAAACTTTTTTTGTTTTGTTTTCCCACATACCACGTTTGAGCTTTCCTTAACTACAAAAATAAAAATTAATATAGGTCACATTTTTTATTTCACTAAGAAAATATAGGTCACATTTTTTATTTCACTAAATTAATTCAAATTAAGAGGAGCAACATAAATAAATCCTTACCTCATCATGCAAATTTCCGCCGGATTCCAGATTCCTTCTTGCGTATGCAAGCGCCGCTTTCCATTGTGACAAGTTTGGCTTCAACTTAGCAAAACGAGAGGTAAGTGCCTTTTGGGTCCTCGGTTCCGCCCTCACTTCACCTTGACCCATCACCCAATTTTGTTGGTAATCGGCATAGATGTTTTCCCACAATTTGTCGATTTTTTGCTTGTTGCCGGAGATAGGGCACACACTATAGCGACAATATGATATGCACAATTGTACATCTTCGGAAATGAGCCAATTTGTGGACATCTTTTTGCAAAAAATCAAAGATATTGTGAGAGAGAGAGAGAGAGAGAGGGAAGAGAGGGAGGAGGAGGATAATTTGTTGTGCACAAATTAATGTGAAGTGTTTAGAAAAAATAGGTAATATTTATAGAAAAATAGTAGGGGGTTTTAAGAAATTTTTTGGGATTTTTTAGGATTTTTTCAATGTATTTTGGGTAGTATCCGTTATGAAATTTTCAGAAAAATCAGTAGCCGTTGCCTACAAATTTGAGCCGTCCGATCAACTTTTGTTTGAATTTGGGCCGTCCAGATCAAGCCTACCGTTGAAGAATTAAGCCAGCCGACAGTATGCCACGTGGCGGGCTGTCATTGGCTGAGTAATTCAGTTATTTTTTTAAATTTTTTTTTTACCGGGCGCGTGTAATACACGCGCCGGATTTAAAAAAAAAAATTTCCCGCCTGACGTCAGCCACGTGCGTGGTGACGTCAGACAGGAAATCCTCTCCTGGTTCCTCAAATCAAAATTCCGAGAGGAATTCCTCTCGGTCGCCGTCCGGTCTTCCTCCCTCCTCTCCCCCACTGCACACTCTCTTCCTCCCAGAATTCCTCTCCCGGCATGGGGCTCACCAAGAATCGAGGAATTCCCCTGAATTCCTCGACCCGCTGCGGATGCTCTAAGTTAGTTGGGGAAAACGGGGGAGTGAGAAGGGTGGATTGAACTTAGGACAAGGTCAGAATGAGAGAGTGTTTGCAGCAGAGGCGAAGATGTATGTTGTGTATTGTGGAATGGGACAAGAGACAGTATATGGTTGTTGTGTATGCGGTGTGTGTGGATTAAGGGTGATTGTGAAAGGGTGATGGGTAAGGTTGTTGTTACTAAGGAAGGCGATGGAGTAGTAGGCAGTTGTGGAGGATAGTAGAGACCCAAACCATCCCAAGTTGTGGAAATTGGAGTAAAGGTGTCGATTTTTAATGGAGTGGACTGGGGGAGTGGTCGGTGCCGCTGTAGGAAGGCTATTTAGTGGTGGTGGCGATTGTGGTTGAGGATTTTTCCCATTGATAGTAGAGAGTGAGCACTGTTAGAGAGCCGCAAACTGTGCCGCCATCTATTACCGAAGTTGGGATTGGATCTCTGCTTGAAAAGATGCTTGTGTAGCAGCTAATAACCCAGAGATATTGTGACAAGAATCCATCAAGTTCTGGTTCCAGGAACAATGGAAATTATTCAAGGTCTCCTCTTTCAACATATAGCTCAGCACCTTGCTATAGGTGTGGTTCGAGCAAGCATATGCACAAGCAATGTTGTGCACCCAAAGATATCCAGAATGCCTATAAAAGATGGAAGCAGTACTTGGTTCATGAGACTAATTACACTGCGGATGAAGAGATGGAAGATGACGGTGAAGCCAATCTAATTGTAGAAAATATCCCCAATATAAACCTAGTGACTACGGATTTTTCTTAGTCTATGTAATAGACTGTGACGACCCAGAACAGAATCAGAAGTATATTCAGCTTGATTCGTGAGTTACTGCATAATCGCGGATTTCCGACTGATGATTGAGTTGCCAGCTTTGTTAACGACTTAATTATTGGCCGAGAATTGGAGCTGAGTCTCTTCTCGAGAGTCGTTGTACGTATGATTTCGAGTTCGTGGGAGGTTTCGGATCATTATTTGGACGACCGTGGAATTAATTATGAATATTTGAAGTTCGGATTTTAAAGGCAGCCTTCTTAACGACTAAATTACCGGACAAGAATTTGGTTTTGGCTTCTTCACGGAAGTTGTTCAGAATTTAATTTCGAGTTTGTGGGAACTTCCGGAGCATTATTCCGAGTTACGAAGATTAAGTTGTGAATATTTCCGATTGTTGATTGTTTAGTCAATTAAATATGTGTTGGTTTGAATGGTTGACTTTTTATCTGATTAGTCAATGTGTTTGACTTTGGGTGATAATTAAAGAGTACGTCGAGTCGAGTTTGTTGCCACGAGAATTATTGGAATCGAAATTACGACGAGAAAATTACGGGTATTTGAAGTTTGCCGAAAAGATAATTACGAAGTTTCCAAAAATGGAAAGCCTATAAATAGAAACCTGCTGTTTTGGGCAAGTCAACCTTACCAGATTGGGACTTGACCGAGTTGACCGAGTCAACTCGGTGGAGGAGGAGGAGATTCACGACGGTTCACGGCGGCGAGGGACTTTCCGGCCACCTCCGGCCTTGGATCTGGTCCTATTCGATGCGCCTCCACCTCCCGAGTCTAACCCCAGCCACCACGCACGGCGAGGCTCCCCGAAAGTGGAAGAATTTTCCGGCCAAGTTTGAGGAAATTATGGTGAATTCGGGTTCCATGTTTTAGACCGATTCGAGCTCAAATTTGGAGTGGGCTTTATAGCTCTCATCACCATGAAGCTACCATGTAAGTTTGGTGATCTAATTTTGCTTGTGGATGGAGAATTTTGGATTGGAAAATTTGGTACTAATTCGGTTTATCATGAAATTGAGCTAGTTAGAGATTGAATTGGCCTTTGTTGCAGTTGACAAAGTTGCTCAGTGGATGATTTTGAGTGGAATAGGGGTTGCTCCGCCGAGAAATTTTCAGTTCGGGTGGCGGCGCCGCCGTGGGCGGTGGTCAACGGCGGTCAACAGTTTGACTTTTTGGGTTTTCGACAAGTTGCATGTCATTTAACTCGAAATCACGCCCCGATCGCAGTGGGGAGGTTCGTTTTTCGAGTTGAGCGTCCGAAAGTAGCGAGGTATTGAGATGTACATATCGGATTTTCGACGATTCGTCGTATTCGGATTATGTGTTTCCGAGAACGGTGGTTTCTCGTGATTTATTTTGAATTGTTGAATGATGATTTTGAGGAATGGTTATTGTGATTATTCAGGGGTTCGTGATCGTTGTTTTGGCGAGGGACTTTCCACCGGATCACGGGTTAACGCATATCGCGTTACGCTAGTCTGTGAGTGGACAATTTCTTTTCACGGAATTCTTGCGAGTCTTTTATATGATTTAGGAACTTGAGCATGCGTATTGAGATTACGGATTATATAAGCATGTGTTTTTACAATTATACGATTATACTTATACGGATATACGTATACGAATATACATACACTTATATGCTGTTTCATGCATTTGCATCGAACTGTTTATGATTTGATTTTTCACAGAGTACAGTCTCAGTTACGTTGTTGTATCGATACACTAGCCTCTCGGCTGATCCCCGATGGTAGGCATCCCAGGCGGGGAGTTACCCCGACCTGATCGGCGAGGGGCGTTTCCCCGGAACCGAGGCCCCCTTTCTGGCTTAGAATCACGTGTGGGACTGGGATCCCGTGATTCGGACTGTACTAGTACGGAGGTGTCCATTAATGACCCCGTGGGATTTATACTTGCATGCTCAGTACACTGGAGGAGTGTGAGTTTTACCTCGTGTACTATGTTGTTTTTATTTACCTGGACTCGCATATGTTATTTTAAACATATATATTAACTGGTGAAAGACATTTATTTTCGTCCACTCACTCTAACGTGTTTCATGTCTTTCCCCTGGGCTTTTCGGTTTCCGTGCCCAGTTTGCAGTTCGGACTCTGGTGTCGCACGTCGTGGTCGGAGGCATAGTGCTCGAGCTACCTTGTTTCGTCCAGTAGGTGTATTGTTCTACCTACTATGGTATACGTATATGTTTATACATTAGAGGTCGCTCTGAGTAATCTGTTGTTTATGCTATACGATTTTACACCGGATTTCAGTAAAGTATAGATATATTTATTGTTTTACTTTACTGTTGATATATTGAGAAATCCGGATGGGATTGGTGCCCACGGTTTGCTTTTTGTGGCATAGGATGAAGTGTATTTTCAGCGTGCAGATAATGGTAATTCCACGTTAGTAACGAAACTCTACCAAAATTTCTACGGTTTTTGTTGGTTCGTGTTTTCGAAAGGGTTTGATTCCGGTTTAGGGAGCTAAATCGGGGTTGGGTCCTTTCATAGACTGATATCTCTACTATGTAATCAAGTTTAGTATTGTATTTGACTTTATTTGTAATCATGGTTATTGAATAAGGACAATCATTTGATGTAAAGTTTTGATGTTGGCAAAACAATAAAAGTTTTTTCTTTCGGCATTTGAAAGTATTAATAATGGTTATGTTCATACACATTGCTTACAAGGTTCAAAATCTAAAAAATCATATGGCATTATAACACCAAAACATCATAAAAAGGAGACAAATAGAGGATGGTTTTATCATAGGAATTTTTTTCGATCTATCGAAAATTCTGCTGGTTTACCCTTGGATCCATCGAAAGAAGTCCTTGCGTTCAAATTATGCATATCTTTGATCCATCAAGAGAAGCACTCGATCCATTGAAGGAACCTTTCGGGTTCCACAAGCCATGTTGCTTCGATCCATCAATAAATTTTCTCGATCCATCGAAGAAGTGCCTCGGGTCAAATTCTTCGATCCATCCAAGACTTTCTTCAATCCATCAAGGATGGATATCCGAAAATCAAATTTGTATTATGGGTTTTCTTCGATCCATCAAGAATTTCTTTCAATCTATCAAAGGTTATACTCGGATTATGGTGTTTTTTGATGTTTTTTTACATTGGTTTGCTTATGTCATATCAACACTCTTTAAGGGTCACAACCCTTTGGTAAATCTTTAAGTCTTTACTTAAAGTGGTCAACAAGTCTTGAAAAATAATTAATTCAAATTATTTTGTAGATGTTTGAAGGCGAGATCGAGTGTCTAGCAGAGAGTGGTATTACTCATACTATACTGTGAAATAGGCAATTGTTTATTGATCTTGTACCATATACATCATCAATGACAACCATGATTGGTGTTGTGTCGGTTATACAAGGGCATGGTTCAATACAATTTTTGCTACCATATGGTACTAAAATTCATATCACTGATGCATTGTACGCACATAAAGCCAACCGAACCTTGCTAAGATTTGAAGACATTAGAGCCAACGGTTTACACTTGGAAACTCACTGTGGGAATGGAAAAGAATTCTTATGCATAACTTCATAGGATTGCGGTAGAAATCATATCTTGGAGAAGTTAGGGGTGGTAATTCATAGTGGATTATATCTTGCTACAATTGGGATTATTGAATCCAATGTTGTCACACTTTGAAAGGACACAACCCCGATTTAGTTTCCTAAACCGGAATCAAACCCTTTCTAAAAATGTGAACTTTCAAAAAACAAAAATTTCGACAGAGTTTCCTCTATAACGCATGATTACCATTAACCTGCAGCGGAAAATATACTTCATCCTATTCCACAAAAGCCAAATTGTGGGCTCCGATCCCATCCGGATTTCTCAAAAACATATCATAATGTAAAGCAATAAACACAACTATAGCTTTACAGAAATCCGGGAAAAATTATTTGAAAATATAAATATAAACAGTACTCAGAGTGACCTCTAATATATACATAAATACAAATAGTAGGCCAAACTAGAAACCTACTGAGAAAGGAAAAGTGGCTCGAATATTATGCTTCCAACCTTGATGTGCGACACCTGAATCGAAACTGCAATCTGGGCATTGAAAACAAAGAGCCCAGGGAAAGACATATAAACTGTTAGAGTGAATGGACGAAAATAAATGTCTTTCGCCGAATAATATATATGTTATAAAACATATGCGAGTCTAAATAAATGAAAATCAAGTGGTACACGAGGGAGACTCTAACTCCTCACGCGTATAGAGCATGCATCGGAAATCCTGCAGGGTCACTCATGGACACATCTGTGCTAGTACACTCTGAATCACGGGATCCCAGACCCTCACGTGATTCCAGCCAGAAAAGGCCTTGGGTCAGGGTATCTGCTCCCCCCCCTGGTAAAGACCTCAGGTCAGGGTAACAGTCCTCCCCGGTAAACATCCTCAGAGATCAGCCGGGATGCTAAGTGTATCGATACAACTGTACATACTGAGACTGTACTCTGTGTAAACCAAATCATAAATGGTTTCTATGCAAATGTATAAAGCGTAATGTAAATGCATATTCGTAATACATAATTATAAAAGCATATTTGTAGATTCTTATTCGTAAATGCATAACGTAAAACACATGCTCGTATAAATCATAATCATATATGCATGCTCATGCTCGTAAAACGTATAATAAAGACTCGCAACCAATCAGTGAAAAGAAAAATGTCCACTCACAGACTAGCAAAACGCAAAACGTGTTAATCCTGTGATCCGGCGGAAAATACCTCTCCAAACGAACGATCACGATCTCCTGAATAATCATAAATACCACTGTTCAAAATTACAATTCAAAACCCTGAACCACATCTTGAGAACCAACCATTCCCGAAAACATATAACTCGAATATCAACGAAATCATCAAAAATCCAATAAACACACTATAAAACCTCACCACAAATTTCGATGTTCAATTCAAAATATAAACCTCACCACTGCGATCGGTGCGCGATTCCGAGCAAAACGACATAAAACTTGTCGAAAATAACCTCGGCCGGAAAACCGCCGCCGCCGAAAAATTCATTTGCCCAAAAAATTGCAACCTACACATGGATTTGAAGATCTCGACATTTCCAACAACTTTGTAGTTCAATGCTAAGCTCAATTTTGGCCGAAATTCATTAACTCCGATCGGCCACCACTGGCCACGGCAAGGTGCAAGACCACTTGGGTTCAACTCACTTCTCCATGGGCTTCAAAACCCCTATAGGGTCGACCCCCAAATCGGCTGCCACCTCCGTCGTCGCCGAATCTCGCCGGAAATCTCCCATCTTTGTCGCGCCGTTTCTCCGTCCTCCAGCCACCATAGAAAGCCATCCACCTACCAAACTGAAGAGGAGCACGAGCCCAACCTTTTTCATCAAGGGACCACGGCCAACTGTGGCCGGAAAATGGCCCAACGACGGCGAAGAAATCTCGGCCCAAAACGGGTCAATTCGACCCACGGGTCAACATTGTCAACGATCCAGTTTCCCAAATTGGAAAGTTTCCATAATCGTCATGTATTCCCATCGTATTTATACCATACACGTACCGTCCAAAACGAATCAAAATCAAACGGATAAATACGACTAAATCCAACAGCCGAAAATATTCATAACTTATTCCTTGTAACTCGAAATAATCCTCCAGAAATTCTCACGAACTCGAAATTAAATTCTCTTTTGTGAAGGAACTCAAATCAAATTCTTGCCCGGTAATTTAGTCGTTAACACACCCGCAATATCGACCAATTAAGACAAGACCGCGACTAATCGCGAAACTCGTAAATCAAGCCGATAAACATACCATTTCCGGTTCGGGTTGGCACAGACTTACTACTGTATGTGACACGACCTCATACAAGCTTTGGCATTTTCGACTGGGACACCCAGGTCGTGATATGATGATCAAAATATTGAAAAAACTATCATGATCATCCAATTTTCAAAGGCAAGAAGCATGTGGAAATCCCTAAAACCATCGGATTTGATAGAGTGGATGAGATTAACAATCTACATACGGTCTCAACACCTAGTGTTATTTCACAAGATTCCTTTATGGCAATCTCTGATGCTCATCGCTCTTTTTGTAAAACATTTTCATTAGCAAAGTTGAAAGCTAGGCCTTCCTTTGTGGTTGATAACACTAAAAATATACCATTCTTACAAATAATTCATAGAGATATTTGTGAACTTATCAAACTGGAATGTGGACCATTTAAATATTTTATGATTTTGATAGTGCATCAATGTGATGGTCACACGTTGTTTTGTTATCCACAAGGAATGTTGCATTTGAAAAACTCCTTGCACATATTATTAAGCTTCAGGCTCACCACCTGGACAATCCAATCAAGTCAATTAGATTAGATAATTCAGGAGAATTCACATCAAAGACTTTTGATGACTACTGTATGTCGATTGGGACTGAAGTTGAACATCTCATCCCTCATGTTCATTCACAAAACAGTTTAGCCGAGATTCAAATCAAGAGGTTACAGCTTGTGGCCAGAGCAATGGTTATGGATACCAATATTCCACTATCTGCTTGGGGATATGTAGTATTACATGCAACAATACTTCTTCACTTGAGACCTGTAGCACGTCAACCCTTTAGTACGTACCAGTTGGTAACTGGATATGAGCCTGACATTTCATTTTTATGCATCTTTGGTTGTGCAGTGTATATGCCAATTGCGCCTCCACAACGCACAAAAATGGGTTTTCAACGTCGATTAGGCATATATGTTGGTTATGAATCTCCAACAATTGTCCGTTACTTAGAACCTTCGACAGGAGATCTCTTTATTGCAAGAATAGTAGATTGTCACTTTGAAGAAACATACTTCCCGATGTTAGGGGAGATAGGAATGCTCCATTCTAGTTAAACGTTAGGAATTGACATGGAAAATGTCTCCTACTATGTTTCAAGAAGGTCCACGCACATCTCAAAGTGAGATTGAAGTGCGACGTAAATTGATCTTTAGAAGGTAGCATATTTGATGCCTAACTGCTTCACTGATATTGCCAAAGTGACGAGATTACACATTCCTGCTGCATATGTTCCTGCAAGGTTAGAAGTCCCAAATGGCAATATAAAGCAACTCCAGGGTAGAGTAATGTGCCTCTTGCCTATATGGATGGAGTAGCATCGACCTCGGCAATCCACAGATGAGCTACCGGTGAAAAGGCAGGCCATCCAGGCACAAAATGATCATTTCATCATCAACATTGTGAATCCCACACATGATATTGTTCATGACTACAGTTATGTTCTAGAATCACAAATGGCATCTCTGGAGGACGCTTCAAAACTATATGTGATATCAGAGAATAGTGAAATCTCAGTAAATAACAATGATGCACGCATTGTAATGGATAGAAGATCAAGGTAGTTAATGATGCTTTTTCTTATTCCGTCGCTGTGGAGATCATTGATGACGATGAAGTGGAACCTCTTTCGGCTACTGAATATCAGCGGAGAGCGGATTAGCTGAAATGGAAAAAAACAATGCAGACCGAACTAGACTCTTTGAAGAAAATGCAAATTTTTGGTCTGGTAATGTTATGCCCACCAAATGTGAAGCTGGTTAGACATAAATGAGTCTTTGTTTGAAAGCGTAATGACAAAATTGAAGTCATGCAGTATAAAGCTAGATTTGTGGCGCAAGGATTCTCTCCACGCTCTGGCATTGAATATGAGGAGACATACTCTCCAATTATGGACATTATTACTTTCTTCTACCTTGCCAGTTTTGTAGTGTCCAAAAAACTGAACATGCTGCTGATGGATGTGGTGACAACATATCTCTATGGAAACTTTGATTCCGAGATATACATGAAAGTGCCAGAAGGCGTGGTCATACCTAATTCAAGTAACTCTACACCACAGAGTACTCATGTGATTAGATTGAAACGTTCACTGTATGGATTGAAACAATCCGATAGGATGTGATACACACGCCTCAGTGATTACTTGATTGAGAAAGAATACAAGAACGAAGATTTATGCCCATGTGTGTTCATTAAGAGAACAAGTTCAGGATTTTCCATTGTAGCTGTCTATGGTTATGATATGAATATCATTGGGTCTCTTGATAAAATCAATAAGACGATTAGTTTCTTGAAATTCGAGTTTGAGATGAAAAACATTGGTATGACTCGATTTTGGCTTGGTTAGGAATTAGAACATCGGGTTGGTGGAATACTTATTCACCAGTTTGCTTATGTCCAAAAGATACTCAGGCGATTTAACATGGACAAAACACACCATCTTAGCACACCAATGGTCGTACGCAGTCAGGAACCCAATAAGGATCTGTACCGTCCGAAAGATGATGATGATGAACTATTAAGAGCTAAGGTGCCATACCTTAGTGTCATTGAAGTTTTGTTGTATTTAGTTCAATGCACAAGACCAAAAATTACATTATCTGTGAACTTGTTAGCTCGGTTTAGTTCTGTGCCTACATAACGTCATTCGAATGGTATAAAATACATCTTCACGTACTTGAAGGGTTCCATAGACTTGGGCTTGTTCTTTTCCTACAAACAATACAAAGAGAAGCCTAAAATTCCCGAAAAAATGATGGTTGAATCGCAGCATGCAGGATCAAGGGATTTCGATCCATCGAGAATGGTTCTCGATCCATGGAAAGAAGCTTCCGGGACAAACCCGAAGGCATCCTTTGATCCATCGAGAAGAATCCTCGATCCATTGAAGGTTATACCATGGACGGACCTGAGCCATGACTTTAGTGCATCGAAGGAATTTTTCGATGCATCCAAGGGAAAGTTCGATCCATCGAACGGTGATCCAACTGCAAGCACTATTTCTCGATTTAGTGCAGTCCATTACTCAAAGACACCTTATGATGTATTGGTTGGTTTTGTTGATGATGGGTATCTCTCTGACCCACACAAAAGACATTCCCAGACCCGTTATGTGTTTACCATGGGGAACACAGAGATTTCTTGGAGATCAACAAAGTAGACCATGGTTTCCACTTCCTCGAATCATTATGAGATCATTGCTTTACATTAAGCGGTTAAAGAGTGTGTTTGGCTTAGGTTAATAATACACCACATTCGAGGAACTAGTGGATTACCTTCCACTACTACAGCACCAACTTGTATCTTCGAGGACAATGCAGCTTGCATTAAACAAATTGAGTTGGGATACATTAAGGGTGATCATACCAAGCACATATCGCCGAAATTTTTCTTCAATCAGTAACAACAGCAATGATTGAACATTCATGTGAATCAGGTATGTGCGGTCGATAATGTTGCATACTTGTTCACCTAGTCATTACCGAAATTTATATTTGCAAAGTATGTGAGACGCATTAGTATGCAAAGATTGTCTGAACTCCAAGATTGAGTTACTGATCAAGGGAGTTTATTTCGTAGACATCCGGGGGAATCTACATCACGTGCGATTGCTATGTAGTAGATGTGTTATACTTTTTTTCCTTCGACCAAGTTCTTGTTTTACCCAAGAGATTTTTGTTTGTTTGACAATATTTTTAGTGAAGTAACAAGAGATTTAAGAAAAATAATATTCTTGGTATCCCAACATATCTTGTCCTAATTAAAATAAAAATAAATATTTTCTAAACCTGATTTATAATAGATTTTTAATGCATATATTATGTCATCACGGTTCAGTTTATTGAGTATTTTATATACTTTTCTGCTTTTAACACTATTAAAATTTTATTGACATGGACGGACCAAATTGGTCGGTGGGGCAGCATCTAGCATGAAGAAAGCAGTAGATTAATTAATTCTTTGTTGGTATGTGTGTATGGAATAAGTCAGAGACTACAGCAGTAGTCTTTCTCTTCTGACAATTATGTAAATTTGACTTAAAAAAAGGGACACAACTTCCATTTAAAGTGGGCGAAACGCACCCAACATGCTACGCATTTTTAGAACGGTAAAAAGTCCAGCGAGTCTCAACGCGTTTCTAGTTTTCATGGATTTGGATCCGTTACAAACTATATAAATAAAATAATTACATTTCTGGCCTTCTTTTTCTGTGAAATAAAACTATAACAAAACACCGTAGTAGAAAAAAAAAGTGCAAAAGATCTCTATCAAAAAAAATCTGTAAAATAGAAGTTTTTATAAGACTGTTAATCTGGTATGAGCTATATATGCGTTATCACTACGTTACTTATTATCATCACGTTGTTGATGCTTAAAAATAGAATTAGAGACCCAAGTCTTATCAGATGGGCAATATGCATCAGCACAGCAATTATTTAACCAAATACAATTTTTGTGGATAATTTTGTCTTAAATTTACAAGAAATTAGCAACCTTATCTGCTTACAAATAAAAAAATACGTGTTCAAAAACGATAATGTATAAATAATTAGCCAAACCAATGACATCCTGAATTAGTATTGAAACTTTCTACATGATCTAGCATTATCATCTTGACGAGGATGAGTAAGTTGTCCCATAAAAATTGGATATCTAAACCAAAAGAAACTTAGAAACACTCTTGCTTCGTTGTACCAAGTCTCACTACCTTCATTAATTTTACATTTGCTCCTTTTAAATTGTAGAGTTTGTTTTTCTATTAAAAAGTTAGTTAAATTATGATTTTGTTCTCCATCAATGTATGTGACCATATCCTATCGTTTGGATAAAGTAAACCATTAGACTTTGTTTCTCTAATTGATAATACTATGATAATATGAGAAAAAAATTATGTAAATTTTTTTATAGTCCATACAATTAATGAAGTTCTATGTCTAACAGAGGCTAACTAGACTTTTTTAAAATTTTGTCTTTATTGTTCTTTGAAGATTGAATATTTGTCTAAATTTCACGTATCAAAAATGAGAAATATAATGTGTTAATATGCCTTGAGTCAGGTTTGTATGCTTTGAATAACCTAGTGTGATATTCTGTAATCTGTAATCTGGTTTCCTCAAGATAATAAATCTGTTCTCCTTCTGCTGTGGACGTAGCTAATATATTGTTAGTGAACCACGTAAATTTGTGTTATTCTTACATTCGTTATAACATAATGCGTTGGACTAGATGATCTCACAACGAAATAGAATAATGCAATATACAAATTTAATAGATTATTTCTAATTGTAACGAGACATTTTAAGATAAAGCCTACCACCTTAAAGATCAAGTTAAGACAATATCGATACAATATAAGAAAATAAGTCTCACTTTCATTGTAATTTCATTGATTTGTAAACATACAGTACATTCATTTGTCATTAACCCTAATGAACACACCAAGCTAAAAAACATTGAATACTTATGAAGTCAAGTCAAATACACATAACATGGAGGGTATGGTTGCAAAATACCTCTTTTGAATAGGTAAAAATGTGAAAAACAAAACCAACGAAGCAACCCAAAAATAAAATACAGAAATATTAATTAAATGGGGGCATTAGGGAATACGTGAAGCAAAGACAGCTATATAAACAACGCAAACTTTGCCGCAAACACCACACCACATCTTACCTCTATTATCTGTTTTCTCTGTCTCAATTTTTCATGGACCGTTTCTGTTTCTCTTATCTCTGAGACGTTTTCTGATATAAAACCCATTTCGACTCGGTCTCGTTCATCTAGTCTTTCATTCTTTTCTGTTGTGTTCTATTTTGTTTTGTTTTGTTTTTGTTGGGTTGAGGAGTTTTGTGTCTGGATCGAGAAGAGAGGATGTGTATGAAGTTGGTTGAGTTATTGGATCAAGGTGTTAGGGTGGCTGCGAGGTTTCACTCAAATTTCCCATAGACAGGTCGCAAGTACTATCATCCTCCGTCGCCCCCACACCAACAACAGAACAACAACAACAACAACAACAACAACAAGAATAAGAACAATAACACATTCGGTGCAACAACCGCAGGCGGCGGTGACGCGGCAGCGATGGCCCAGATGAATGATTTCATGGGATCAAAGGCCGATGGTGCCGAGAATGAGTTTATTCTTTTCTCGGTTTGACGAGATTATTCGTATTATTATTGCTCTATATCTATTCATTGCTCCAGTTAATGTTGCTCACCAAAATTTTGGTCTTATTACACACTTTTTGGAATAGAAGAACAAGAAAAAGAAATATTTAGTATGTTTCTGCATTACTTTTGTGTTCTTGATGGTTTATGATTTGTAGCAATTTCGTCATATTTTGTTGAAAATATTAGTATCTGATGGGATTTAACATGTGAGCTCAAGGATTACGGATTTGACTGTAGAGTATTTTGAGGCGAATTGAGAGATCTTGCTGGGTTTTTGTTTGGGTATCGTTTTGTTATGCGTCGATGAATTAGCTTGACAATTGGCTCTACCCAATATACAAACTTATGTATGATAAATGAGAAAGTTTTACCAAATAGGAAATAGTCAAAGAGAGCATTGGAGTCACGGCT
Organism: Geum urbanum; assembly: GCA_946800695.1. Classification (NCBI taxonomy): domain Eukaryota; kingdom Viridiplantae; phylum Streptophyta; class Magnoliopsida; order Rosales; family Rosaceae; genus Geum; species Geum urbanum. The sequence continues at coordinate 3,386,734 of OX327014.1, forward strand.
AGGGTTGGTTGTTGGGCAGAGGCGACTACAACAGCCGACATGATGTCAGAAGCTCTGAAAAGGAGTTACCCTTTTGGGAGTTTGGGATTTTGGCTTGGCTTTTGACTTACTACCCCAGACAGATCCGGAAGTGTGGACTATAATAAAATAATCGGCGGGGATTTTTACACATTACTTTACCCAACACTGAGGAAGGTCGTCTTCTCATGGTGGGCAGATGTAGACTGTCATACATTCACATATGGAATGATCAAATGAAAGTGACTAGGGTGGAACGTTTACGACCAAGCAAAGTGTCACTTGCTTAAGAATAGTTCTCCCAGTGCTACATTGATTTTGAATGAAGGGCAAAAATTTGAAATTAACTCTGCTGATTATTCATCAATGAAGGCAAAATTTGAGATGATGAATTTGTGATTAGTTTATCGTGAATTTGGTTCACTTCAGTCTTGCTTCTTTTGCAGAGAAGTTTCTCCCCACATTCTATCATGCTTCACAATCATAAAATAGGTCACGTGCTTAGCATGTGTACGGAACATTTACATACGTTCATTTTGGTTGAGCTAATAAAGTTATTATCATATATAGTAAAAACCTATTTAAAAGAAAAACTCAAACTGCTGGTGATCGGAGAGGAAGGGTTGGAAGGTTTTGACGGATGCTTTGGCCGCTGCGCACTCTGACCATCACCTAACTGCTCTCGCTTGCTTTTTCGTCCCCGTTCTAACCACATCTAAGAATGTCATTGCGAGGATCAGGCTTAAACTATGCTAACAAAAAGTATATTATCAACTACTCAATTTTCACTTAAAAAATTTACTCCATTTTGCTTTAGGCACGTGTATCACCACTTTGTGTCGAGTTTACGCCAATGGGCAAAGACAAGACCAACTCAAACTATTATGCGCGTAAACTTCAATATACATCTTAATTATGATGATGGCTAATGGCCTAAAATCAGTTTTAGAAGTCTCAAACTATTTCTTTGGCAAATCTAGAAGCCAAGAACATGGTCATTGAAGATTCCAAAATTCTTTGATTACATTCAGTGAGATCTTTTTGGACTCAAAGTCATTCAGAGAGCATAAAAGCTTATCAATCTTAAAGTGGGAAAGATGATTTTTTTTAATATTTTCTGAGGTTAAGTGGGAAGAGGAAAATTATAATGAATTTCAAAGACTTTCGGTGAATGGTTTGAATTTTAAAGTTGAAATGGTGCTGATATATTAAAGGAGAAAAGTCACCCACATGGTCTGATTTTTTGCTGTTGTATTAAAATGATGCCCGAACTTAAAAAACTATCAAAGTTATGCTTAGACTCTCAAAACTATATCTACGTGATGCCTAGAGCCATTTTTCGTCATACCACCGTCCATGTTGATGATGTGGCAATTTGTTTTTCTTTCAAAAATTGAGGATAAAAGACTATAATACCCTTACAATTATTTATTTATTTATTTATTTATTTTACCTCTCTCTCTCTCTCTCTCAGATTTAAACAATAGCAACGCCAGACCACCGCACCACCACCTCATCGTCGTCATTTGCACCTCTTGGCCTCACAAAAGCCACGACATTGCGCCTCTGCACCCACTCGCGACCTCCACTACCGGATTATTAACCATTACCAGCGACTTAAAAGTCGCCGGCAATGTTTTTGGACATTACCGGCGTTTTTTCCCGGAAAAATCGCCGGTAATGTCTTTTTTGTACGTCGTCGGCAATGTTTCGATGGTAATGTAAAAAAAAAAAAAACATTGCCAGCGACTTCATTTATGTCGTCGGCAATGTCTTTTTTTTTTTTTTACATTACCATCGAAACATTGCCGGCGACTTACATTTAAGTAAGTCGCCGGTAATGTTAAAAAAAAAATACATTACCGGCGATTTTTCCGGCAAAAATCGCCGGTAATGTCCAAAAACATTGCCGGCGACTTAAAAGTCGCCGGCAATGGTTAATAATCCTGTAATGCTCGCATCTCTGCTTCCCTCACGACCTCGCGTTCTACCTCCACTTGCGGCCGACGCTGCCATTGAATCACCACCTCACAACCTGCTAAGCCTCGCGCCTCCCACATCCAGCCTCTTTTCGCACACTTGCGTGCCACTGCCACTACACCTTGCGACCTTCAATTCGTAGATCCCTTACGCCTTCGTGCCCTTGAAGTCCTCAAGCCACTGCCATGAAACCATGAGCCACAATGCTCGCCTTGAAACCATCCTCCTCTTAGTTCACCACTATAATCCCATCTTCCCTAAAACCCAACTTCTTCTTATTCACAGTTCGCTCCTCCTCTCTCAGTTAATACAACATTGGCCCCTCCCTTGCTCGGTTTGGCTTCTCAGCTATTTTACAGTTCTACAAGCCACATTCTTAATCAACAAATCTTTTGAACATATGTTCTAGATGGAAAGAACACTTGCTTTGATTCTCAACTTGGTCATGTCAACTCAACACATCGAGTATCAAAACCCAACAACCAATTGCAACAATATTCTCTCATTCCAACATTCTTAAACTAATTCATATGAATCTAACCAATCTAAATCCAACATCATCCTAAACCATCAAACTACCTTCAACAACATCATCATCATCTTTGGGACAATTGATTCGACTCGAAAATTTTACCCGTGAAGTCTGTCAGACCCTAATTCCCGGCAGATTCTTTGTGGCCCACGTCCTCAAGATGGGTGGCCCAGGATTGAGGGGACAGGATTCGTGGCGGCGTTTGAGCTCGAACTTGGAGGCAGAGCGATGCGATTGAGATCGAAAGGCAGCTCGGCTAGTTACTGTTGCAGCGAGAGGAAGAGTAGTGCAAGAGAGTGAAGGCGCGAGAGGCATGTGTCGGGTTTGGCGGGTGACTGGAAAAGGAATTCGGATTCGGGTTTGTGCGGTTTTGGATGTCAGCGCTGTTGGGGAGATGGTGAAGGGGCTCTAAGAGAGAGAGAGAGAGAGAGAGAGAGAGAGAGAGAGAGAGAGAGAGAGAGAGAGAGAGAGAGAGAGAGAGAGAGAGAGAGAGAGAGAGATGGGAAAATTAAATGAAAAATAAAAAAATAGAAAACAGAAAATAAAAATTGTAAGGGTATTACAGTCTTTTCCCTCTATTTTTGATTTTTTTTGCCACGTCAACAAAGTTAACGAAGTATAGACGAAAATTGATGGTAGGCATTACGTAGATATAGTTTTGAGAGTCTGAGCATCACTTTGATAATTTTTTAAGTTCGGACATCATTTTAATACCACGGCAAAAGTTCAGACCCTGTGAGTGACTTTTTCCTATATAAAAATGGTTTCTAGGTTATAAATAAAATTTCCTATCACATTTGTTAATTAGGGATATTGTACGTACTTATTCATTAAAAAACGTAAACGAAGAGAGGGAGGTTCTGTGCCGCCCAATACCAAAATTTTTTTTCCTTAAACACTTGTCCGACAGCCCTGGCTTGGTCGACAGCGGTCTCTAGCCTCATCGGTCCTCGCCTCGGGGTGCAGCAGGATGGGTACTAGTCCCTGACCCGGTAATGGGCTATGGTGGTTTTAGGGGTCTACTTTGTTGCGAGATGTGGTAGACCTTGTGTTCTCGAGGTTTCAACAGCGTTAGTGGGAAGGAAGGATGACGGGGTTGGAGCAAATTGGTGGGGTTAGGTCTTCCTCAGGCGAATTAAATCCTTTCGCCAGGTCATGCTGGCAATGATAGTTACCGCTTTGCAGCTTGGAGTTGGTCGGCCGAAGGGCCCGATGACTCGATTATGGGTTGGTACAAATTTTGAATAAAGCAAATGACCCAGATATGGTGGCGGGTATGCCTGAAAAGTGGTCCTGCTTTGGTTTGGCAGGTGGTGATTAGCTTGGAATGAGCAGCGGGGAAGGTGGAGGCACGAGGAAAGAATACTCGTGGTTGCAAATTGCTCCTGTGTGGAATATGGGCTAGGCTGCATCCTTATTACTTGGTGGGCTCAAAAAGTGGGCCTGGATTTTCACCCTAGGTCCTTATTATGTTTTAACTCTGTCTTTTTTTAGTTATGTTTATTTTCTTAAGTTAGTAATAAATCCCTATGCAAGAGGGCCTGTCGGGCGATCTAGGCGATCTGCATGTGTGCGTACTCAATGTGCCTTGTCTGTCCTAGTTTAGGTGTGTGTCATTATAAAATGGTCGCATCCTTCTAGTGGCAGGATGAAATGTAGTGTCGACAACTTAATTGTCGTTCAGTAACATAGTTGAGAAGCTGGCCTATTTGTAATGATGCATCGTTGTAGTCGCATTATCTTCCCATTACTGTGTTGCCACAATGATAAAGCAGATAGAGTAGCTGATGTCACACTCTCCGCTAATTGGTGCAAGTTTGAATGCATACGAAGTAGGAGTGGTCTTGTGATTATCCGAGATGCTTTGTTTGTGTTTATTATAATACAGGATTTAGGTCTCATGTCCCCCCTGGCTATGTATTCGACAATTTCATTAATGAAAGATTAAGGGCTGCCACATCGCCTTTATTCAAAATAAAATTCCCTATCACATCAGATCAAGCATGTGCCCGAAGTGATAAAAAAAAGTGTTGCTATGCCTAAAAAGCGAAAGCTCCCATTTCTATGGTAATATATAGTATTATTGACTAGCAAATTAAACTCCAAGAAAAAGAACCTACACCATACCTTGGTAAGTACGTAGAAGAACAAACAAGTCCAAGAAAAAAAAAAGATGTAGAAGAAGAAGAAGATGAAGAGGAGCGATATAAAGAAGATGATGAAGACGAGTGAGAAAATGACAGATGGGAAAGATCAATATAAGTTTGACATTTAAATAAAGGAATTTATTTTTTTCAAAAGAAAGAAAAAAATTTAATGGTATTTATGTTCTAATTAAGAATAATATGGTGTTATCAATTGTTTATTAAGAAATATATAAACAATAATTAAGACTGATTAATAGTTAACATCTTTAATAGTTAACATCTTTAATTGTCACAAAATTCAATAAGGACATGCAAATTTGGTATATAAAAATATAAAATTAATATGTTAGCCGAGTCATAGGACTGCAGTTAAAGAAAAAAAGATGTCAGCACTAAAATTAAAATATAAAATGAAAATAGCGCTTATAATGAATTTTGTCAACTCTTTATAGAAGATTAAGTTCAAAATTGATCAGCTTTGTATAGCAGTAAATTATTTATTTTGGAACTTGCTAATTATGTGTGGATTTATTTTGTTAAGAACGGGCTTGGGCTTGAGCTCGATTAAGAATATAATACTATAATATTATCTGTAAATTGTACTTGTTTTTGGCTAACCTAGCTTACTCTTCTTCGAATTATAGCATCAATACATTTGACAACCATTTCCTTCTCTTCGTCGACATCAAGGCTGCAATGCAACCATCCATGCCTATAATATTTTTTTAATTTATTTTTTTAAACGGATTTGGGACCTAATTATGTGTTATGCTAAGAGGCTCATTTCCACGCCTGGTTATTATTAACGAAGGTTGAAAAATACAACAAGGGGGACACAGTACCAAATCCTCGTAACAAAGTACAACCATCCTCATTGAGCATATCGAAAATAATATCCGGAGTCTCATCTAATCAATAGGCGTCTAAATTACTAACGTTAGCAAGATGAGCCAACTAATAAGCCCCACCATTTGCTTCACGGTAAATGTGCTTTACCTGGGCAGAATGTAAGTCTGCCAAATACCTCCAACAATCTGAAATAATGTTACTTATCTCTGCAACACTCTTTGATTTACTCCTAAGAGAAGTAACCAAAACAACATAGCCACTTTTAAGCTCAAAATCTCTCCAATCCTGATCAATAAAAATTAGTAATCCGGCCCATACTGATTATGCCTCCAGATGCAAAACAGAAGATGCAAACAGCATAGGACGTGCAAAAATCACGAACACAGAACCATTATCATCACGTATGACCAGCCCAATACCACCGCTTTTTTTCTCTGCACAAAACGTGCCATCAACATTTATCTTGAGTCTTCCACTAGGCGAGCACCGCCACTTGACTCTCGTGCGTTGCTTTGGCACTCCGGGTTTCACATGAACTCTAAGATAATCTTCCAACAGACGTAGACCCCATACCACCATGTGAAAATGATCAACTGAAGCTCCCTGCCATAACACTGGTTCTTTCCGTTCATATTACCCATAACAAAAAAAAATACCTCTATCATAGGCTTCGAATCAAGGAGTAAAATATCGGATATCGAGAATATATCGACATTTTAAAGTATAGATATTTCGATGAAAATATCGAAAAAATATCGATATTAGTAAAATTTCAAGAAATATTATTTAGATTTAAAGTTATAATTAATTTATTTTCTTCCACCTCTTATAACTAAAAAGCGAGTATATACATAATTGATGATTACAAACAACAAAAGTTAAGCATTGTTGGTTTGGTAGTTGGATATGTGCGTTGGAGACCACAGTTCGATTTTTGTTGGTGTAGACTATTTTTACTTGTAGATTCGGTTTAAACAACTAAATTTGGACTTGAGCCTTCAAAATTTAGCATGATGTGACGTCAGTCTCCAAGAATCTAGACGAGAAGATCAAAAATCTAAATATCATCAATAGTATTCTAGATTAATATCGCGCACCTAAAAAACGAAAAATATTGCTCATATTTTTGGTTTTTTATTCATCGATTCGAATACTCCTCCAAAATCCTGAAAATCCACTCGGTGCATGTAGAAGGTGGATGATTACGTGCACGGAGTTTCATTGGACAACTTGACCACACGTGTTGTATCGCTATGCAACTTTTGGAAAGATGCATGCAATCCTGCACCTCTTGATTATAAAATATGCATAAAAAATTTACCTATAACAATAGCGGGTTAGGGCGTCGGTTCAGGCTACTGTTCAAAGGGGGTAGTTTTGTCTTCATTTTGTGAGCGTGCCAGTCGTGTGGCCGATCGAACTTATCCTCTCCTCTCTTCCTCTCTCTCTCTCTCTCTCTCCACTGCTATTGTTTGTCACTTTCTCTCATCTAATCTTCCATCGCCATCGACTATCCTCTCCTCTCTTCCTCTCTCTCTCTCTCCACTGCTATTGTTTGTCACTTTCTCTCATCTAATCTTCCATCGCCGTCGACCAGAGTAGCCACTCCAACAGACCCAAACCCAGAAGTACGTGGTAGGCTCTTGGGTGTTTCGGATTTGGGTAGGCTCTGCTTCCTCTCTTTCTCTCCACTGCTATTGTTTGTCACTTTCTCTCATCTAATCTTCCATCGCCGTCGACCAGAGTAGCCACTCCAACAGACCCAAACCCAGAAGTACGTGGTAGGCTCTTGGGTGTTTCGGATTTGGGTAGGCTCTGCTTTGTTTTACTTTTGTGTTTGTGAGAATGAACGATGGCGATGAGGTCGTCGCAGCAGCTCCGGGGGACCCACCACCGGCGGCGCTGGATTTGAAATTCTCTTAGGTCTTCGGCGAGCGTACGGCAGGTGAAGAAGTTCAGGAAGGTAAAAAGAAAGAGCTTCCTTTGAATCTAATTGGTGTTTATTTTTTGTGCATTAAAGTATTCTTTTTTGTAGAATTTGTGTCCGTTTCAGGTTGTGGGTAGTTTTGTGTTTTTGCATTGGGGTCCTTTGGGTTTGATTTGTGAGGAGTTGTGGGTTTTGGTATGATTGTGAGGAAGGGTTGCATTACTTTGTATTTGACTGATTAAGTATGGAACTTTTTACTTGAAATGAAGTAGTATGGTAGTGAGCTTGGTAATGTTATTGGTGGTTACAGATTGTGATAACAGTTTATGTTTCAATGAATTATGTTGCTGTTGATACATCAATTTGTATTGTGTAGATGGTTTAAATGTCGATGGTTTCATTCGCCGGTGATTTTTGGACTGTCATCGGAGTGTTTGTTGAAATAAATGATGGGTTCCTGTAAATTTCTCAGAAGAAATTGAGTGCTGTGATTTTGTTTGTTGTAGTAGCTATGTTTTTGATATTCGCTGTTTATGTTGTGTGGTATGTAGTGATTGGATTTGGTTTTTGAATTTAATATAGGAGTTGTGAGCATCCGTTTGTTGTAGTAGTTTACATACTGTGGTGATTGAGCTCGGGTACCATGAAGCATAAGAAGAATGTTGCAGAACGACGGCGGTGGTACATGAGGGTAACTCAATCATATTATTTTGCTACTAATGTTGCAGAATCTTACAGCTCAAATATGAGAGCGTTTTTGCCTTTACACAAGCCTATTCAATGAACAATCTGCTTTCAAAACTTTGAAATGCATACATTCATATTCACATATATTATAAAGATAAACATATTCACGTTGGTTAGTTACTTATTTAAATGTGTATCCTCTGTAGAGGATTCAGCTAAACCAATCTCAGTTTTAGATGATGAAGATCAGGATGCGTTTCCATTATCCAAAAAGAGTGTGACTTCAGAGCCACCATTTTCTTCAGCAGAAGATGAGGATCAGAATAAGTCACCCAATAAAGTTAGTTACTTTTTTTCTTTTTCTCAACTGGAAAGTGCACAAAAGAGATGTGTGAGTATGTCGGATGCATGTATTACAACACAAATGAATTTGTAGGGGCACTAATATTGATGATAATATTTTTGTTTTGCAAATGTTGCTGGTATTGAAATTTGGGTTTAGGCTCAAGTTTGGGTCTTCAGATGGGTATTGATTTTCGTGTGCAAAGTTTTGAGATTAATACAATCCCTACAAATTTGAAGCATTGAATCATAAGGGGTGTTTGAAATCGATTGTGTACATCTAAAGTAAATTTCAAGATGTTGTGATGAGTATATTCTCTGTTTCATTTAAGCTTTTTGTTGATAATTGATGGATTGTTTGTTTGAAAGATTGGAACTTGGAAGTGGGTATTGTCTGAAAGTTTCTGGGTTCAATTGGGTTGTGATTGAATTGATGTGTTCATGCTGGCTTGGTAACTTTTTGTGTGGCTTTTAGATTGTGCAGTTCAGACTATGTTTCCATGTCTTTAGTTTCTTGCAATTCTATGTGCTCATTGAGGTTTAGATTACATAGGAGTCTTTAAAACATGAGAAAAAGGAAAAGCTTTAGTCATGAATGTTCTTTTCACTTGCTGTGTGTAGATAGATTGAAAAAGTAAGAAAACCCTTTCTTCATGTATTTCTGGGATTCTGAGAGAATGAAGTTTGTGAATTTGGACGGTATATGTACAGTCTTAGAAATTTGAAATGTTGGTTGTGATGTAAGTAAGATGATGATGGTAACTTGCTTATACTTCCAATTTAAGGCTTCAACTGTTAAGAGCCGATCAACGAGGAGGAGTAGGAGACTGTCAAGGACAATTTTTCGCTGCTCCGATGACAATGTGGCTGCATGCCGGCAGAGAAACATGATGGCGGCATGGAACGAGAGGTAGTGTTCCGATTGTGATTATATACGTAGTACTTTTGGTGTCTGTTTATACTTAATCTGAGCTTAATTGTTGGTATCTGTGTGTGTAGAGTTGTTTTCATTTCAAATTTGTGTATTTTTCTTCTGCTAGGGGTTTGTAATTTAGGGATTTTGGTTAGGTTTGGTTGTTGTGTTAGGTTAGTCTAATAGTGATACTAAGTTGAATTGGATGGATTTTTCCTGCAGACATTCTGAGCGCTACATAGAGAATCATAGTTATTATTGTTTGGAAACTTTTGCAGATCATATATATCTAATATGTCTGTCTTGGCAGTTTGAGTTTGTTTTGTCCTTGATTTTTTTTTCTTTACTTAATTCTTGGAAATAAAAAAAATTGATGGAATCATGATTTGCTTAGTTTTTATTTTTTTTATGTCATGATCCAATTATGTATATCAGTTTCTTACAATCCTAAACGGTTTGGCTAATTGATTTGGGTTGACACATTCCGTGGGATAAATTCTGTGAGATATGTAGAGGTACGCTTTGTGTTAATTTTAAGGGCACTACTTTGTATGATTGTGGGGAGTAGTGGGTTTTGGTATGATTGTGAGGAAGGGTTGCATTACTTTGTATTTGACTGATTAAGTATGGAGCTTTTTACTTGAAATGAAGTAGTATGGTAGTGAGCTTGGTAATGTTATTGGTGGTTACAGATTGTGATAACAGTTTATGTTTCAATGAATTATGTAGCTGTTGATACATCAATTTGTATTGTGTAGATGGTTTAAATGTCGATGGTTTCATTCGCCGGTGATTTTTGGACTGTCATCGGAGTGTTTGTTGAAATAAATGATGGGTTCCTGTAAATTTCTCAGAAGAAATTGAGTGTTGTGATTTTGTTTGTTGTAGTAGCTGTGTTTTTGATATTCGCTGTTTATGTTGTGTGGTATGTAGTGATTGGATTTGGTTTTTGAATTTAATATAGGAGTTGTGAGCATCCGTTAGTTGTAGTAGTTTACATACTACAACGAGGAGGAGTAGGAGACTGCCAAGGACAATTTACAACGAGGAGGAGTATGAGACTGCCAAGGACAATTTTTCGCTGCTCCGATGACAATGCGGTCTAATAGTGACCGTCACTTTTCTCTTTTTCTTTTTTAACTGGTCAGCATTGAATTGTGCTTAGTTTGATATGGTGGATATTCTTTTTGGTGGTGCAGGGTTGTGTTCATCTTGATCTGTGAGTGTGAGGTCTGGCAAATGTAAGTGAGTCTGGATTGTCTAATTCTTTTCCTATGTTGTCTTGAATTGATTAACATGTCTCATTTCAATATTATTCTTTTATTACGAGTTGATTGTTGTTAGTAATGGTCATTTTAGCTTAGTGTCGATTTTTTTATTTGGCTGTTTTATGTTTTGATATATGTATTTGTATTATATTTGTATGGCTTGATTTTGTTATTGGAATGTGTTTTTTAGTTATGTTTCATAAAGCACTGCAACAATTATGCTATCCCAATCATATCTTTGTACAATGGTGGTATCTAAATGTTGTCTTTGTATAATGGACTTTGAATTAGGAATCTATGTTATAGCTATGAAATTTGGAAGTGCATTAGTCTCTAATCTACAGAAGTTTTGCTTGCACTTCGATTCTACCGATCAAGTTTGAAATTTAGAGTGCTTTATATTGCATATGTAAAAGTCATTGTTTTATATACAGGCCCACTAATCACAATACATGAAGAGCAGCTTGATTGCTTTGTAATAAACAATGTGCTTATCTTTCCCAGCCCACCATGATCACAAAGCATTCAATGTCTTTAGCATGAAGCCTTAGCAGTATCCATAACTTTAAAGTACTCCTCAACTGTAGCTTGCAAAATGGCTACCTTAAAAATTTCACATTTGAAATTTCACATCAAAAATAATTTACTGCCTACTAAAACTGAGTCACATATTCAATAAAGGGACTCAAACTTAGTACATCGTTAATTAATATCAAAAATAATTTACTGCCTACTAAAACTGAGTCACATTTCAATAAAAGGTATTGTTGACGTTTTCGAAAATTCACTTTGTCAACTTCACACCTGTTTTCTAACATACTAGCTTCTCTAATACCTCACTTCTCTAAGTTATGTGTGGTTTACATTGATACGCTTCTACTATTTCATGATTGATTTTTCATCGAATAGTGACGTTGGTGATTCTAATTGCAGCCTTGATAATAGTATTAATAACCTTACTCTACATCGCTTATTGTTGAAATAAAAACTTGGAAAATCCGCCCCTGGGGGCGGGTATTCACCTAGTCTTTCATATGTACCTTGTTACGTAAAGCAGCTTTGGTGAGAAGAATTCCTTTGCACAACCTCCAAACAAAAGCTCGAATTTTAGGCGATATCCTCGTAGCTCAAATTGATTTTCACATTGATCGCACCAAATTTAGAGTCCGAGGAAGATGCCTGGTGTCCCTGTGATGCCTGGTGTTCTTTCAAATAATTAAAAGAAAAATGAGTGTATGATGCTTAATTTTTTTCTGTCTTATAAATATGGTATCTAGTTTAAACAGATATGATATTTAATTTTTTAAACCGTTATCAATATGGGAACAGGATTCTCTCCTAACGGAGAGAACCCTACCACTACCTAACAAGACAATATTGACCGTAGGATTTAATAGAGGGCCAAAATTTGTTTTGTTTTTATTTTTCTCTCATATCATCTCATCTCTTCTTCTCTTCTCTTCAATTCTTCTCTTCCCAACTTTTTCCACCGTCCCCTTAATTTCATACGTCTCGTCTCTTTCTCTCCTTCTCTTCTTCTTCTTCCCTTCCCTTCCCAACTTTTTCTTCTTTCATAATTGTCATCTCGATTTCAGCCATCACCATCACCATCAGCCATCACCATCACCATCACCATCACCATCAGCCATCAGCCATCACCATCAGCCATCTCACTTTCTCTCCCTTCAGAAGTTCGTACTTGTACAGGTAAGCAACTTAACCCTTTAATAACTATTTTACTTCAAATTTAAATATCAGACTTTGTTTATATCCTCCGAATTATTTTTTGGTTTTACATCTTCTTAATTTTTCGGATCTACGTTTTAGGGTTTTTTTTTCCTTGAATTAATATTTTAGGATTTTTAGTATCAAACGAAAAGTTTCGTGCAATATCCAAGAACTTTACTTCAATAGATATTTCTACAACCCTGTATTCATTGCGGCAACAAATGATAACAACTTTAAAATCTAAAATTATATTTGTTTAAGTGAATACCATACAATGTATTTTTTTTTTCTTCCTATTTTAGTTCTGATCATGTGATAATCTTTGTTTTCTAATAAAGGATTTGAGAATGGCAACCGTAGTGGAAGAAATTGAGAATACTGTGGAAGAAATCGAGAATAGTGTGGAAGATTCTGGCAATGTTGTAGAGGGATCAAAACAGGACATGATAAGTAAACCTAGCTTTGACATGAACTTTGATTCTGAGCAAGATGCTTATGACTTCTATAACGAGTATGGTGGTAGAGAAGGCTTTAGTATAAGAAGAGAAACTTGTCGCAAAGATAAAGATGGTGTGCTTACTTCAAGAGTGTTTGTTTGTTGTAAAGAATGTCTACGAAAAAATGATAAAAGAGATGATTTGACCAAAAATCCAAGAGCACAAACAAGAACGGGATGTGGAGCGCATATGGCCATAAAACTGCTTAGGAAGACAGGTAGGTATCATGTTTATTGTTTCTCTGAAGAGCATAATCATCCTCTTGTTAAGCAAGACTATGTGCATATGTTACCATCTCAAAGGAAAGTCACAACTTCACAGGGTGTATTCATAGAGTTGACCAAAGATTCGGGAGTTCCGCTTAAGGCTACATTTGAATTAATGGGAAAGGAAGCTGGTGGAAGGGGTTCAGTGGGATTTACAAGAGATGATCACAAGAATTATCTTAAAACTGTTCGACAAAGAAAAATGAAATATGGAGAAGCTGGTTATCTGTTGGAATATTTTTCAAAACAAATGTTAGAGAATCCATCTTTTTTCTATGAGATGCAGCTAGACAATGAAGAACAAATCACTAATATTTTCTGGGCCGATGCTAAGATGATAATGGACTATGGTATATTTGGAGATGTTGTAAGTTTTGATACAACCTACAAGATTAATGAAGCAAATCGACCTTTTGCAGTGTTTGTTGGGCTTAATCACCACAGGGAAAAAATCGTATTTGGAGCTGCTTTGATGTATGATGACACTGCCACCTCATTTATTTGGTTGTTTAACACGTTTTTGAAGGCAATGTGTGGGAAGCCTCCAAAAATAGTTTTCACCGATCAAGATGCTGCAATAGCTAAGGGTATTTTACATGTGATGCCTGATTCATATCACCGACTTTGCATATGGCATTTGATGCAAAATGCTGTGAGGAATGTAGGCTTCTTATTTAAAAACTCTAATGGCGATGACAAGAGGAATGTGTTCAACAAATTTCTTTATCAGATTGAGGAAGAAAATGAGTTCTTAAGTGCTTGGGAGTCTATGCTTGACGAGTACAATGCACATGAGAATAGTTGGTTGGCTACGACATTTGCAATAAGAAAAAAATGGGTGCATGCATATGTCAAGTGGACATGGTCAGCAGGGATGCAAAGTACCCAACTCAGTGAAAGCTTTAATGCTACTTTGAAGGGCTATTTGAAATCAGACCTCCAATTACTTGACTTCTTTACTCACTTTGAAAGAATGGTTGTTGATAAGAGGTACAAGGAATCTGAAGCCGAATATGATTTGTTGTTTCGGATAATTCATTGCAAAATAGAGATTCCGATTTTGAAGCAAGCCAGAGAAGTTTATACTAAAGCAATATATAAAGAGTTTCAAGTACAGTATGAAGTCTCTTTAAAGTCGTCTATAAGAAATTGTGTTTCTGATGGTGGAAATCATATCTTCACTGTTGTTAGGGATGGATTTGCAAAAGAGCGGTTAGTAAAAAGAGAAGGAGATGATGTTGTATCTTGCAACTGTCGGATGTTTGAAATGGTAAGTGTCTTGTGTAGGCATGCTATCAAAGTTATGATGGAAGGTAGAGAAACTAACCTCATAAAACTAATTCCTACTCGATATGTCTTAGAGAGGTGGACAAAAAATGCAAGAGTTGATAATGTGGTGCAAGACATGCATGGTCATGAAATTGTGGAGAATTCGAGACTCAAACAAAGTTCTAGAAATAGAGTCTTGTGTTCTAAACTCATTCGAGTAGCATCAAGAGCATCAGAGAGTGAGAAGGCATATGAGCTAGTTGTTTTGGAAGCTGAAAAACTGGCAAAAATGATTGAAGATGTGTTGCGTTTGGAAATAAATGGTGATAAAGATCTGGAAGACCAAAGCCAAAAGGTATCAGTCGATGACGTTAATAATAATGATGTGACAAATGCAAAGGGATTCAAAAAAAGAGAAGCTACTCATCCTGGAAAGCGTAGATGTAAAGGCCGCGTTGAACAAGAATTAAACAAAAATAAGAAGAGGCCTGCAAAGGTAAGATGTTTAACCTACTGTTGACTTTGTTGTGTATTTTGTTCGAATATAAGTATATAACTTTAATTTGTAATTTTGACAATGATAGGTAACTGGAATTTCAAACTATAGTGTAAGAACAGAAGAATCTCCAACACCTTCTTCACAACAATCCCAGGTATATATAATCTGAAGTGAATCGCTTTATCAAATATTTGTAGCATCAATTTACATGCATAATTGTAGATGAAGATGATTCAAATTGGTGCTTCAGAGTTTTTACCCTTTTTTTTCACTTTTTATTTACAGGTCTCAATTCAGTCTCCT
Organism: Geum urbanum; assembly: GCA_946800695.1. Taxonomy (NCBI): domain Eukaryota; kingdom Viridiplantae; phylum Streptophyta; class Magnoliopsida; order Rosales; family Rosaceae; genus Geum; species Geum urbanum. Next base: position 3,401,959 of record OX327014.1, read on the forward strand.
ATGATAGTTGGTAATTCTCCATATATGCCATTGATCTATCACCCATACAATGTGAGTATGTGTAAAGTATCTTATTGTAAGCCGTGTCATATGTAAATGTATGAGTTTCTCATTGAGTGATAAGTTTTTTGTTATTACTACAGATGCACCAAATATTGAATCAAATGTCAAACCAAATGTCTTGGATGGCTTATCAAGACTCCTCTAACACAAGTGCACAAGCATTATTACAAAATATCACGAGATTTCCAGTTGCATTGTCAGGCCCTAGAACTTCAGATAATGAGCCAGACCTTAGAACTTCAGATAATGCGAAAGATTAGATGCAATAGCATGTGATTCCAGAATGTCATACTATATAGCATTTTATTTGTTTTTGAAATAAAGCATATTCTGACTAACATAATCACACTGGTAGTTTGCCTTTGCCATGTCAATTTTGCTCTTTGCCATATATCATCATTACAAAGGGGGTTTGTGATATTCATGCTTGAGGCTACAGTAGCCTACATACCAAAAAGTTTAAAACTTGCTGTCCATGTTAAAAGTATACAAGTACAAAGCTATCACTACAACGGCCTTTTGTTAGTACCTATCCTTGACACTAGAGCAAGGTTCCATCATCTCCAGCTTAGCAGCAACCCTCGCCACACAGCCATCTACGACATGGTTGAGATACACCAATGGCGTATTAAAAGAGGTGTATCTCTTCCATTGCCAAGTCCATGTTGTGAGTAAATTTATATATCTTCGAACCAATCCTATCGAGTATCATGCCTTGGCCCTGATACAAAAAATGAAGATGAGACGAGCCACCAAACGAATTACCAAGGTATTGAGAAATGAACAATAATCAAGTAGGATTAATAGCAATTGAAGATGCCCAGACATGTTACCTTCTAACATACGAGTCATCCTCGGTATCAACAACCACAGTTGAACCAAGAACAAGCTGAACTTTGCAAGAATGTGGAAATCTAGCAAGCAAATAACAAGGGAATCCCTCTTCTGGGAACAAGGACGCGACTTAAATGGAAACACAATGTCTACTGTCTCGTATTAGCTACCGGCTTTGTATTTTTTTTAAGAAGAAACAAAAACTTTTATTAATAGTGAAGAAAACTATATAGAACAAGAAGTCCTCTAAAACAGAAGCTAAACAAACTTGAGACAAGCATTGTTAAATTATGCATATGAAGAGGAATATATATTACAATCTAACTTACTTTTATGGTGAAGCCGTTCTCCATTGTAGCTATTTTATCCCTGCATTTAAGAAAAATATCAGGGTATATAGTAAAGCACAAAATCCTCAAAGAATGTATCAAAGATGTGATGCTGATGATTCAGAGAGTAAAGAAAATACTATGTTGCTGGTATGGAGGAACAAAAGTAAAAGTATAGGAAAATGGAACCTGATTTGTACCGATAGAGATCCTAAAATGGAAGAAAAACATACCTAGGAGTTGCTGTAATCCCCTTTATAGGAGGTTGCACTTCCTTGATGGTACAGTTCACATGCTTTGGAACTGATGCAGATAGAGGGGTTCCGTTAAACAGCTCCACTCTAACTTTCATTTCTTCTGTTCACCATAAAAACAATATTTCAGATTAGCTTAAAAAATGACAACCATGACATTTATCAATTATGATGAAACTGTAATTCTGTGAAATTAATTATCTGCCAACGACAACTAGAAGAAAACATCTAATTAGATTTTTCAATGGATTCATAAACAGAATGATCTTTCTGATCACAAGTAAACTGTTAGTAAATGACCATCTAATAGCAGGTATGCGCACACAGTATCATGACAGAAACCGATCACCACTAATGGGAGCTAGAAAGAAAGCTCATCCAAATAGTTGTAATAAATTTTTGAAGCAATGTGTAAGCTGACTATAATCTTGGAACTATGATACTAACTAACAAGAGAAACAGAGTTCAAGTTATATGATATCATAGTTCATCGACCTTGTAGGTATTTAGCATTCTTTCCAAAGACATCTTCATTGACTTCGAGCTGATCAAGCGTCTCAGGACTGATAAGAATCACACAAACAGAACGAGTTCCATTAAGAGAAAACAGTAAAAGTGAATTGTTTTTTTTTCATTTTCAAGGAATGACGTCCCGATCCGTGCACATGCAAACGTAACTCTTTGACACAATAAATACTCCTACACCAATGGCGTATTTCCAATTAACTGTAAACACCCACAATTAAAAATCACACAATGTAACTCTTGGAAGCCGAAAATGTCAAAATTAGTAAAGTGAAAATGGGCTCACTTCGGTAACATCGTTTGCAATCCAAGCCTTCTTCTCCACCATCTTAATTGAAAACTGTCAACCAAATCAATAATCAATCAAACCAACCACAACAAACAGCAAGTTTCTTTTGCAGAATCTAAAACCAATTACACTACAACAAGAAACAATGACTCTCAATGACTTTGTAATCCAAAGTTCAATACTCTGAGGAACTCGGTTCATCCTCTCCTTCTCATTTTCGGAGACAAGACCAGTGGGCAAGTTGGCACTTCAATTCTATACAGTTTTTAACTTCAAATCAACAACTTATGCACACCCATGATCATAAAACACCAATCAAGGAAAGTAATATGAATCCGAACAAAGCTTTCTGGGATTGGTAAAGTGAATGAGAGGATTGAAATGGAAGGAAGAGTGAGGCTTTGAAAGTTTTACCTGCTTGAAAACAAAGGCTGACAAACCAAAGAAACAAAAGTGAAGCTTATCTGACAGTTGGAACACCTGCTTGTTTCATTGTTTCTCTGGCAGTCGATTTATCACCCATAACACTGGAACACATCCGTAGAAACAGAAACTGAAGCAAGCCAAAAACACCCATCTCAAAACTCACAAATTTGAGACATAACAAAATCTGTAACCTTCACCTACCAAAACCCAACTTGTACAACTTCATAATGCACAAATTACTGATTCTGGTGGAGACGAGTTCAGCTCCGGTGTGGTGGTACGGGAGCGTGTAGGACACGCGGCGGGAGAGGGACGGCAAAGACGTGCCGGTGAACGACGTGGATGAGATTACAGTGACGGCCATGGGAGAGGAATAATGAGGCCTGAGTCTCTCAGTGGTTCATGAAAAAATTGAATGTAATCAGACCCAATTCCTCAGATACAATCAGACCCAATTTGAAAAAAAAAAATACAACGAAGACAGCAAACCTGCTCCGGGTGGTGGTTGTCGTTGAGTAGCGGCGGGACGAACTGATGAGGATCGTTAGAAGAGGATGTTGTTGGGGTCATCATTTACGGACTGAGAGAGAGATAGAGTAATTTGGGAGAGAAAGAGAGAGAGGGAGAAAGAGTCTGTAATTTGGGAAAGAGAGAGTCAAAGCTGCTACATTTCGAGAGTGAAAGAGAAGAGAAGAAGAGAAGAGAAGAGACGAGATGACAGGGAACAAAAAAACAAAACAAATCTTGATCGTCTATGATATCGGACGGTCAAGATAATCTTGTTAGGCAGTGGTAAGGTTCTCTCCGTTAGGAGAGAATCCAATTCCATCAATATGATACTTCCGTAAATAATTTTTTTTTCATGTTATTATAAAAGGACCATAGTGCCCTTAATTATTTCCCATTCCCGCTGATCATTTTTTTGATGGCTTCATTCCCACCGATCATTCTTGCCCGATCATTCTTGATCGATCAAAGCCTATGAATCGGTCCAGCTCGTCTCCGAGGAGAGCTTGGATCTTAGAGATGGCTTTCACCGCCAATTTCTGCGAATGTACGGCGCCCGGTGCTTGCGATCGGTCCTTGCCGACTCCAAATTGATGACGACGCCGACGTCGATTCGGTGCAGGGTGGCGTAGAAAATGTTGAGGAGGGTTATTTCTCTGGAGGACGGAGTGAAGAGGGTTCTGGCGTCGGTGAGGATCAACCCTAAATCCCCTCCCGCTGCTACATTTTTGTTCGAAGGGGGTCGGATTCGGGTTAAACCCACACCGTTTGAAACAAGATTCGACCTTTCTCAAAAAACCCAGAATCAAAATGTTGAATTTTGAAATACCCAGGTGCTCAAAATCCCATGGAATCGAAATTGGGGAACTGGGTCTTGCTCTTCCTTCCCTTACTTTTTCTGGGTCGAAAAGATAGTAAGTATTGAACTACTGATGATCACAGCTATGATCAAGCCGTAAATTCCCAACACTCCCGCCATAACCATTGGAACAATCCCATTGGTACAATCGATTTCATAACTAGGATGTCAATAATAGCCATCAATAATTACGAGTAAAAATTGATAACAGATATGGGTGTATCCAGTACCCAATTTTTTAGAACAAGTACAGAGCGGGTATGATATTTCAATATTCGTATCTATACTCACCCAATAAGAATATTAAATATAAAAATATTACACATTTATTATTATAGAATTAATATTATGCCTAATAATTTGTTTTTGTTTAAGGAGATTTATTCTCCATTAATTCTGGTGTGTGGCTTGTCCTAGGTAGATATGGTTATTGATTAGATAGATACAGAGAATCCTTGTTATATCGGGATAATTATTGTAACAGATTGTATCAGCCTGTATATAAGGCATTCTATCAATGAAAATGGCAACTACTTTCTTTCTATTCTACTTTCTCCTGCAACACGTTATCAGCACGACTCTCAGAGTTAATAGAAAAATCTAAAACTAGGAGAAAGCCACCGACCATCGCCGACCATTACCGCCGCCGCCAACCGCCGTCGCCGATCACCTTGCTCCACCGTCAACCTCTCTCTCTCATCTTGGCATCCCTCACTCAAGCATAAGTTCTTCAAAACGTTTCAAGATTGCTCGTCTTCCAAGGAATCGTTTCAGAAAGGCTTATACCTCAAATCAATCAACAAGTGTAGCGGTCATACCGAGTATAACACCCATCGAGATAAACTTTTCTAACCGTAAATCTCTAGATCTAGCGAACATACTTACCGCAAAACCCTAGATCTAAGTTGATGATAACTGTAATATGAGTTGTGAATATTACATGTTTCTACCCTAGCTCCTATGGACATATATCCATAGAGTATACGTGACGGTCCTGGGGGAGTCACGGTTTGGAAAAGAAAAAGAAAAGAAAAGGGAAATCGATTCTATGTGACTGTTGTGTCACGGTCGCTGGGTGTAGTTTTTACCACCGTTTTACAATCGATTTTGTGACCATGCACCATGGATTATGTTTTTATTCAATTAAACTTGAAAGTTTTGTAATCGTAGTACTCGATCGTTTCTAATAAAACATCTCTGTGTGTTTTTGTATGTGAGTTCAAATGAGCCTGTAAGGCCGGAATTCGAGATCCTTGACCTTGAAGGCAATGAGTACCATCGTTGGGTCTTTGATGTAGAGAACACATTCATCGGAAAGAGACTTACCAACACCATCAAACCCATTGGGCTTAGAACAAACCTCCTCCCACCTACTGAAGAGACAAAAGCTCAAGACCTCATATTCACCCATCTATGAAGAAACATTACTTGAACAAGACAGATCCCATGGCTTTGTGGGATTTTCTAAAAAAGAGGTTCAATAATGTGCATAATGCACAGCTTCCTGAGATGACTACGAAATGGAACAACACCAGAATGGTGGATTTCCCTTTAACCAAGCTATGCTCGATCTGCAGTCTGAACTAAGCTTTTGTGGTATGAAACAATCTGAGGAAGACATGATTGAGAAGGCGTTACAAACCTTCCCCACATTTATGACTCTTCTAGTTCATCAGTACCAGATTGAGTACGAGCAAGGGAAGATTACCGAATTCAGTGATCTGATTAACAGTCTCGCGAATAAAGAAAAACATCATGAGATCATCTTGAATAATAACCCAAGATCGGCTGGTACCAAAAAGTCTGAGAGTTATAATACGGGAGGAAAGGCTCGAAAAGATAAGAAGGTTTCGCGTTCAGAACCTTATAATCGTGGTGGACATGCTCCACGTGGGGAAAGAGGAGGGCGTGGGCGTGGCTAAGGCCGCAGCCAAAATATGACTTGGCATAGAGATCATAATGCCCCTTCTCAAAAGAACCAGTCTGGTTTGGTTCCTGATGGTCAACGGTATCAACAATCTGGTAAACTTAGCTATTTCAAGTGTGGCTCTGCTAGACATATGCACAAACAGTGGCATGGTAGTCGAGAAATCCAGAATATCTACAAGAAGCACAAACAATATTTGGCTCAAGAGTCGAATTATACTGGAGAATATGAGATGGAAGTTGACACCAACCTAGCTTTAGCAGATGACAAGAGGAAAGAACTTACTACCCCAGATTTTGATTAAGCCTATGTGAAAGGCTGTTGTCTCTGTAATCTTTCAAGTTTTAGTTTTGTTTTTGGCTTACTTTTCGGTCAAGAATTTTTAAAGACATTTGTCTATGTTTTATAAATAAGAACACATCTATGATGTAATTTTTGTTGGCAAGTAATGAATATTTTTCTATTTTCGGTATATGAAAGTATTTTGAGAATGTTCTATTCCATGCGATTCTTATGTATGGTTCGATATTCACACATATGGCAAAAGGCAAGCCAAGATACAACATTGAAAGAAAAAAATCGTCGAATTTTTTTTTGAAGCAGTGCACAGAACAGCAACTGAACAATTTTCGACTGGTCGATGCCTCGCTTCTATCCGAAAGTGGCTCGAATTCGACCCATCGAAAAATTGAACTGAACAATTTTCGACCGGTTGACGTCACGTTTCTGTTCGACATTGGTCCGAATTCGACCCGTCGAAAAATTGAACTAAACAATTTTTGACCGGTCGATGCCACGACTCTTTCCTAAATTGAACTAAATTAGTCCATTGTCGACTCGTTGAAAAATATTCTCGACCGGTCAAAATTCTGGTATCGAAAAATCACGAGTTCATTTTGGGTTTTCTCGACCTGTCAAGGTCTTTCTTTGACCCGTCGAAAATCCAATATGAATGTGATGTTTTTAGATGAGTTTTTCATCTGTTTCATTGGCTTATGATGTTGTTTATACATCGGTTCTATTGGAAAACATCAAAAATAAATTAACACCAGATGTTGTTATTACATCAGTTTATGTCATGCCATATCAACACTCAACAAGGGTCACACCCTTCTCAAATCTTCGAGTGTATACTTGAAGTGAGCGCCTCGTCTTTGCTACAAAGACTCACTTGTTTACATTAATTTTGTAGATGTATCAAGGCGAAATTGAGTGTCTAGCAGATAATGGTACTACTCCTACCATTCTTCGGAATAGGAAATTGTTTGTGGATCTTTTCCCATACAAATCCTCAGTGACAACCATGATTGGTGCATGGCCCGTTATTCGGGGGCGTGGTAGTGCAGAGTTTCTGCTGCCCCATGGTACAAAATTATATATCACTGATGCCTTATATGAGCCAAAGGTCAATCGAACCTTGCTAAGTTTCAAGAAAATTCGTCCCAACGAAATTCACTTGGAAACCTATTGTGAGAATATAAAAGAATTTTTGTGTATAACATCTGTTGAATGTGGCCGCAAGTGTATTCTAGAGAAGTTTCCAGCAATACGTAGTGGTTTGTACTTAACCACAGTTCAGATCATTGAATCCAATACTGTGACTTACACTACTACGTGTGATTCTGATTCATATAAGCTTTGGCATGTACGACTTGGACACCCAGGTCATGATATAATGATCAAAATCTTGAAAAATACTCATGGTAATCCGTTCTTTAGAGCCAAGAAACATGTGGGATTACCTATTTCCATCGGTTTGGATGGTAAGGATGAGATTACCCATCTCAATCCTAACTTAGTCTCCACGACAAGTACAGCACCTTCCCAACAACATATTGTTGAGGCATTGTGTGTTATCCCACCGAATTCTTATATTGCTATCTCGGATGGGCATCCCTCATTCTGCAAAGCTTGTTCCTTAGTAAAATTGACGGCTCGTCCTTCTTTTGCTATTGATAATAATGAAAATATGCCATTCTTACAAAAGATCCACGATGATATTTGTGGACCTATGAAACCTGAATGCGGACCATTTAAATGTTTCATGGTTTTGATAAACGCATCAACGCGATTTTCACACGTTGCTTTGCTATATATCCACAAGGAATGTTACGTTTGCAAAACTCCTAGCTCAAATCATTAAGCTCCGGGCTCACAACCCGGACCATCCAATCAAGTCTATTCGATTGGATAATGCAGGAGAGTTTACAACAAAGTCTTTTGATGATTACTACATGTCTCTTGGGATTGATGTTGAACATCCCGTTCCCCATGTCCATTCTCAGAATGGTTTAGCAGAGGCTCATATCAAGCAGTTACAGCTTGTGTCTAGAGCTTTGGTAAAGCATACAAATTTACCGGTCTCTGCTTGGGGTTATGTAGTGTTACACACAATAATGCTCTTTCGTTTTAGACCTGTTGCCTGTCAACCATTCAGTGCGTACCAGTTGGTAACGGGATATGAGCATGACATTTCACATTTACACATTTTTGGTTGTGCGGTCTATGTGCCTATTGTGCCTCCAGAGCGTACTAAGATGGGCCCTCAACGAAGATTGGGCATTTATGTTGGTTTCAAATCACCCAAGATAATCTGCTATCTTGAACCTTCCACAGGAGATCTTTTTACTGCTAGATTTGCAAATTGTCAATATGATGAGACATATTTCCAGCTGTTAGGGGGATAAAAGAATAGTTCTATTCTAGTTCAACGCCAGGAATTGACGTGGTTTGATCCTACTGTGTCTCATCATGATCCACGCACATCTCAGAGTAAGATGAAAGTGCGTAGGATACTCAATCTTCAGCAAGTGGCAGACTCCATGCCTGATTCATTTGCTAATATCACTAAAATGGAAAGATCAGATATACTTGCTGCTGATGTTCCTACAAGGTTGGAAATCCCGGTAAAGGGATTCGTTAATAGCAACACTTGGAAAGAAGGTGTTCCTCCTGCTCATGTGGATGGTGTTGCTTCGGCCTTGACTCCCACCAGAAAGAGGGGGAGACCAAGAAAATCCACAGATGAGCCGCTGGTCAAAAGGCAATCCATCAAGGCACCAAAAGATCCACTTATCATAAACGTTGTGAATCCTTCACATGAGATTGTCTCTGATTATGGTTATGTCCTTGAATCACAATTGGCATCTTTGGGGGACATTCCAGAACCTTTTGTGATATTAGAAAACTCAGAAATCTCACTTAGAACAAATGATGAGCATGTTCTTATGGATAGATCTTCCATGTTAGTTGATGATATGTTTGCTTATTCCTTCGCTTAAGAGATTAGTGACGACGATGAAGTGGAACCCCGCTCAGTTGATGAATGTCAACGTAGAGCAGATTGGCCGAAATGGAAGGAAGTAATCCAGGCTGAACTAGACTCTCTAAATAAAATGCAAGTTTTCGGTCCGATTGTGCTATGCCCACCGAATGTTAAGCTAGTTGGACATAAATGGGTATTTTTTCAGAAGCGTAATAAGAAGAATAAGATCTTGCATTATAAAACTAGACTTGTAGCGCAGGGTTTCTCTCAGCGCCCTGGAATTGATTATGAGGAGACGTATTCTCTGGTTATGGACATCATCACCTTTCGCTACTTGATAAGCTTGGTAGTGTCTGAAAAGCTTAGTATGCAGCTGATGGATGTGATTACTGCATATCTCTATGGGGATCTTGATTCAGAGATATACATAAGAGTGCCAGATGGTATTGCTATACCCAAATCAAGTAACTCTAGACCACGGAGTGCTCATGTTATAAAGTTGAGATGCTCACTGTATGGATTGAAACAATCCAGTAGGATGTGGTATACATGCCTCAGTGACTACTTGATTGGGAAGGGATATAACACTACCAGAATAACAGGTATAGGCAACGATTTCAAATCGTTGCCTATAGTCCAAAATTCGTTGCCTATAGTTATAGGCAACGAATTTTCGTTGCCTATACTTTCGTTGCCTATAGTTCGTTGACTATACTATAGGCAACGAAATCAATAACCAATTCGTTGCCTATAGTTCGGGGTTTAGGGGTTAGGGTTTTCAACAATAGGCAACGACCCCAGCTTAATTCGTTGCCTATAGTTTCACTATAGGCAACGACTTCTTCGTTGCCTAAACCCTAAACAGGATGTCACCTTTCAAACTATAGGCAACGACCCCAGCTTAATTCGTTGCCTATAGTTTCACTATAGGCAACGACTTCTTCGTTGCCTAAACCCTAAACAGGATGTCACCTTTCAAACTATAGGCAACGACGTCGTTGCCTATACTTTTGAATTTCGTTGCCTATACTTTTGAATTTCGTTGCCTATACTTTTGAATTTCGTTGCCTATACTTTTGAATTTCGTTGCCTATACTTTTGAATTTCGTTGCCTATAGTTTGAATTTTTGCATTTCTGGCAAACTATAGGCAACGAAATTGGTCCATTTCGTTGCCTATAGTGTGTGGAATTTTTAAAAAAAATACTTGATTCTGGATTGGGCCCAATTCCAGAATCTGCAACATTTACATGAGTTCAAACCACAACAGCGTACACATTTCAACCGAAATCAAAAACTAGCTACGTGCTACTGATCAAAGTTAACAGAATTGAGGAAGTCCTCGTGTGAACCCTCCTGGTGCTGCTGGTCGTCATCCCCATAAAACTGATGAAGCTGCGGCTGCTGGTCACCCCCGTAAAACTGATGCTGCGGCGGCGGAGGCGGCGGCTGCTCGGCACCCGTCCAAAACTGATGCTGCTGCGGCGGCTGCTGGTGGTCCCCATATAACGGCGGCTGCTGGTGACCCCCAAAATACTGCGGCTGTGTTGTAGGCGTGAACAGATTTGGCTGAGTCTGTGGGTGCGGGTGCGAAGCCTCCCGAGGTTGCTGAGATTGAAAGAATGCCCACATTTGGTCGTGCTGCTCCTTCTCACGGGCTCTTTCCTGCTCCATGGCTTCCCTGGCACGCCTCATCTCCTCCAACTCCTCCTGCTGCCTCCGAATCTCCTCCTGCTGCCTCTGAATCTGCTCTTGTAGGTCGGACGACCTAGAACTGCTGGACCCGCTGGAGAATTCTGGAGTCATCTTCAAGACTCCATTTCCTCTGTAACCCATCCCCTTGGCCCAAAACTTGTTCTTTCCAACGGGAATCGCATCTGACACGCACCTCGCCGCATTAATGGGCGTCATGTGGTCAACCTGAGATGCATACTGGGTCACCTCTTCCTCCGTGCACCCCTGATGCAGCTCTCGAGCTACTTTAGCACGCACCTTTGGGATCGACTCAACCAATCTCTCCTAATAGACAATGCAAAATCGGTGACGCATTAATAATTGAGTAAAATACAAGAATTAATTAAACATGAGATGTATCAAATATGGACAAATATTTATTAGATACTTACAACATATTCAGGGTTGTTCGGATACCCATGTCGGATGGAATACACGAGAGGATCAGTCTCTGGTTCCAACCTTGCCCCACGTCGAGTCCATCTCTCATACGTTCGGGAACCGCAATGATGTGGGTTCACGTTCTGCGCTCGGTTTTTAGCATTTTGTTTCGAAATGTGCTTGTAGAAAAAGAAAATGTGCACAATTATTAGCCAATTATATATATAGCATAAATTAGAGAATATCCTCGCAACATTAATTTTTTTGATTAAAATCCAACCCATTTATTTTTCACATATTTAGTCCTCGGACCTAGAATTGTTTCCTTTAATTTCTAGGTTTTTTCATGTTATTCTGCAGGGAAATAATTTAATCTTTGTTATTTTTTGTTTTAATTTCTAGCATCTCAATCACTAATACAGTTCACTATCTTTACTTCGTATAAACAATGTAAATTGTATAATTTAATTTACCTACACAATATATTAGAGATTTACCTACATATTAAATTAATAACATAGATAGAGATTTACCTACTACCTCTTGCGTATATAAAATAATATATCATAAAATGTAGGTAAATTAATAATAATAATAATATTAGTTTAGATTTAGGTACGCAACATAATTCATGTGCATACCACAAGTTTGGGATGCTTCCAGTGGGCTATAAGCCAGTTCCACTCGTACTCCCGGTATCTGAACTCACTTGGAGTGCCATTTCGGCCTTTATCTATGTTCTCCTCCCAGAACTTCTTCAAGTGAGACTTCCACTCTCGATACCTATATTGATGCAACAAAAATATCATATAACCAACACTTTATATTCACAAATCTAACGTATTCACAAATCATATAAGGATACTTAGCCTTATATAAATCCAAAATCACATCACCTAGACGTGAGCTTTCGTTCACACCACCCCCCGGGCTCCTTCAGCCGATCGTCAATAATAAACCATTGCTGCAATACACGTATACATAATTAGCCTCATAAATATGTATGTTTGGTGCCTTACAATAATATATAAGAACGTCTATTTTTATGACAAATTAATGTAAATTTAACTCACCGACAGTGCATTATGCACTCGGGCCTTCACTTCAGCATCAACTGAACCCCACGAATCCCACAACATCGGGACGAAATCACGTATGACAAATCCTGCTTGGCTAGCATACATCCCTTTGTCAGAATACTCGATAGCCTCCCCATCATCTTCATAATCAATATGAGCCCGATTGTCACCGACTCGATCTTCAATACCCTTCCCGGTTGTGGTACCTCTGCTCTGTTTAGCTTTAGGGTTGACGACGGTGCCTAAGACACGGTACAAAAGAAGGAAATTAAGAAATAGAACCTAATTTAATGTACTGTATCTAGTAAATGAACATAAACTTACCATTCTCGTAAGTGAGCTGACCCTTAACCCTCACACTCAACAGAGGTTGAGAGAACGGCTCATATGTGTATGCTTCCTCAGGCGTCGTGAACGGGTCCTCATCATAGACGGCCACGTTGTTAGGGTCGAGCTGAGGTATCTTCGGAATAACCGTAGGGAAGAACAAGTCCCTTGGCGGGCATAAGTGCACAGAATCCGTGCGGGATGCACTGCCGGATGGCCCAGCTGATCCGGAATTAGGTTGTGGCGTCGCCGCATTGGGAGGAAGAGGTGGCATACGCGGTGGGTCCTGCTGCGAACGCCCAAATAGTACCCTCGTACTATTTGGGCGTTCGCCGCTGACTGAGTGACGACCGGATTCCGTGGTGGAGTTTCGGCTGCTGTTGCGGGAGGGTCGTTCATGAGACACCGAGTGACGTGGACCTTGGGGATCCTGGGATGTGGCAAGAAGTTGGAGATGACGATTGGAATGTACATAGACGGTCTCAAGACTGTCCGGTACGGTGCTTCCAGAACTCCCACCAACGGACCTAGACCCACTCCTGGGTCCTTGAGGGTTCAACCCGGAGGACATTTGAGGTGTCGCTCCTTGAGGTGACGAGGAGGAAGCTCCTTTTTGTTTCCCACTTTTCCCGGGAATCAATCTTTTGAACACGGACATTTTTATTAATGTCTGCAACAAAATAACATAATGAATACCTTACAATTGAGGCAACAATAACCTAAATTTAAATTTTGTCTAACTAAAATGAACAACCCAAACTAACAATCACACTTATTCCCGGCCAATTCTAATTACCTAAACTAAATAACCAAACTAAAATCACACTTAATTATTCCCAATTCTAATTATTCCCAATTCTAATTACATAAACTAAATATATATAATCCTAATCCACAATATAATCCACAATATAATCCACAATATAATCCTAATCCACAATCCACAATATAATCCACAATATAATCCTAATCCACAATCCACAATATAATCCTAATCCACAATATAATCCACAATATATATAATCCTAATCCACAATCCACAATATAATCCTACTCCACAATATAATCCACAATATAATCCTCTAATCCACAATATAATCCTACTAAAATCAATCTAACAAACAACCCAACACAAATCCAACACAACCTAACCTAAATCACAACACAAATCCATCTAAAATCAACCCAACAAACAACCCAACACAAATCCAACTAAAATCACGTTGTTTATTCAAGTAAGGAGAGAGGGAGAATGTGAACCGTACTTTTCGGGTTGCGGAGAGGGCAGAAATCCGGCGAGGTTTGCGGAGAGAATGCTAGTTGCGGCGGAGCTGTTCGCGAGCTGGAAATATATTCCAGGACTATAGGCAACGAAATGGTGGCATCGTTGCCTATAGTATAGGCAACGAGGAGGACTTATAGGCAACGAATTTTTCGTTGCATATACATTAGGCAACGAAATCAAGACTATAGGCAACGAGGTGTATCGTTGCGTATACTTTAGGCAACGAAATGCACCCTAAAGGCAACGAAGTGTGTCGTTGCTTATACTATAGGCAACGAAATTTTCGTTGCCTATACTATAGGCAACGAAATGCATAACAAAAGCAACGAAATCCATGATAAAGGCAACGACATCAATGTTAAAGGCAACCAAATCAATGTTAAAGGCAACGAAATCAATGTTAAAGGCAACGAACTTCAATTTATAAGCAACGAAATTCACATGTTTTCCACAACATACATGAAAATAACCGTTAAACTAATCCATCAAATTACACAAGTAAACTTCGATTCGATCAACACATATATACATTTAGGAGTTAATCAACTGAATACAAGCTCGAAGACTATACTCAATTACATCTCTAACTAAGGCTGATAATCAGAATCATCGCTAGAGTCTGACGCAGTTTGATAGTTGAAGTCTGGTAATAGGTGTCGCTCCTCGTCCTCGTCACTCGAGTCTTCATCAAAGTCATTTGGATTAACATTTAGAAGTGCTGCTCCAGAATTTTGAACCACAATACCAGGTCGAACATTATAATGGCGAATTGTATCGGATTTCGGAATGTCAATTCCATTTCCCTCTTGGTATGCTGCAACTTCTTCGTCATCTTCATTTTCACCAAGTGTGGCAGCATTGTACACATTCCTAGCTTGCACATGGTTTACTACTTTCCAGGGGGGTCTGTTCATAAGATCGTCAAGGTAAAACACTTGTTTGACCGATGTGGCAAGAACGAAAGGATCCTCCTCATACCAACTTGTGGCAGTATTCACGGAAATGTATCCATATTGATCGATGCGAACGTTCTCCGGACGAGTATCAAACCATCTGCACTTAAACAAGTAAACTTTCATGCGCTCACCATACATGAGTTCAACCACTGAATGGAGTACCCCGTAGTAGTCAGGGTCGTTATCCCCACCATGCACCATTACCCCACAATTCTGTGTCTTCACCCTATTGTCTCTTTCTTGACACATAAATTTCACGTCATTGACCCTACACATCGCGTAAACTTTTGATGATATAGGTTTCATAGCCAAGAGCCTCAATGCGTGTGACCATTGTGGGTAACCATCATCTTCTACATAGTTCATCTGAAATAAATAACCGTCAACATTAGATACGACATTTCATATAAATAACCGTCACAATTTGCTTTTACACGTCATATATATTATGACTAAATGAATATATACTCACCCATGTGCCAAAAAAATTTGCAAAGGTCCGATTGTGGTACGCAACATCCCCGCGAACCTCTGGACTTCCAAGGTGTGTGTCTTTCCAATATTTAACTTCTTTACAATTAATGAGTACACACCAGTGTGCAATGTCTAACTCATATGGTGTCAACTCCCACTCCCCGTGCAACCTACTCTGTGGATAAACATCATTAGAGACTACAGAAAGGTTGAACTGGGGTTCATCTACCGACATATTCGAATGTGGGTCCTCAAGCGCTCCCAAAAACAGTTTGACGTACGTTACGCACTCGTTCGCAAGATATGCTTCGGCGATACACCCTTCAGGTGTAGATGTATTATGTACATACCCTTTGTACTCTCCCAGTTGTCTACAATGATGAAAACAGCTTGTTATTATTGTTGTACGTAGAACAAGAATAAATTAATATATAAAGACTTAATTAGCAAACATCATACAAATGCGGGGTATATACCTCTCCATTGGATACATCCAAGTGTAGTGAACGGGACCGGTGAGCATCAATTGCTCGGGAAGATGCATTATCAAGTGAGGCATGATGTCGAAGAAATTTGGGGGGAAAATCCTCTCCAACTTGCACATGATAAAAATGATGTCCTTTCGCATTTCTTCGAGGTCTGACATTTTCACTTCTCTGGTGCATAACTTTTGAAAGAACCTTGACAGCGCCACTAACGGCTCTACCACCTCATCATCAAAGTACCCTCGAATCATAATAGGGAAGAGGCGTTGAAGTAGTACATGGCAGTCATGACTCTTTAATCCATAAATCTTATTGTCCCTGTAGTTAACACACCGACTTATATTTCCAGCAAACCCATAAGGATACTGGACGTTAGCCATCCACACAAAAATTTCATGCTTCTCGTCACGCGTGACCGTGTAAGGAGCTTGGGGCATCTTTCTCCCCTTCTTTTTCAACCACAGATGTTCCCGCAGTTTCATTTTTTCCAAATCAACGCGAGCTTTAGGGCCATCTTTGGTTTTACCTTGCCAATTTAGAACGGTGCCCACCACACTTTCACACACATTCTTCTCTATGTGCATGACATCTAGATAGTTCCTGATAGGCAACATCCGCCAGTACGGGAGTTCCCAGAAGATGCTCTTGTGTGTCCAGAACTTATACCTGTCGGGTATCTTCGGTATAGTCGCAACAACCTCAGGATGATTGCTCAATGGCCCAAAATTATACTCATTCAGGACTTCTAAGATTTCATCTCCAGTCCATCCCATGGGTTGCAGACCTTCTTCTACAGTGCCGTCAAAATCCTGGGCGTCCTGGCGAAATGGGTGATGTCGTGGAAGCCAACATCGGTGACGCATATGGACAATCTTCGAGCAATGAGCTTGTCCAAACATGGCAGTCATGCACTCTGGACAGGCCCTGTACCCCTTGGTTGGGTTTCCCGACAACATCCCTCGACCTGGAAAATCACTGATTGTGCCCACAAGCATAGCACGCATTCGGAACATCTCATTTTTAAACCTGTCGTAAGTGGGATGACCAACTGTACTCAACTGCTGAAGCTCTATAATCAATGGCCTCATGTACACATCCAAACACTTTCCTGGATAACCCGGCCCTGGAATCAACAGAGTCAGCATATTATATTCTTTCTTCATGCACATCCACGGAGGAAGGTTGTACGGTACCAATATAACGGGCCATATGCTGTACTTCTGACTCATGTTGCCGAAGGGGTTGAATCCGTCAGTCGATAGCCCCAGCCAAACATTTCGGACTTCAGCTGCAAAATCAGAAAACACATTCACCAGGTGCTTCCAAGCCTGACCATCAGCAGGGTGTCTAAGGATATCATCGTCAGGCAAAGTCCTCTCAGCCCACCATCTCATAGCTTTCGCCGTGAATGCACACATGAACAACCTTTCCAGCCTATCAATAAGTGGGAAATACCGAAGTATCTTCACTGCTTTCTTGTTTCCTGCAGGAGTGTACTTCCACCTTTCCGTACCACACACCGGACAGTATTCAAGCTTCGATAGATCCTTCCCGTCATCGTCTACACCCCAAAAGAGAACGCAATCATACATGCATGCGTGAATCTTGGTGTACGAAAGTCCAAGATCTTTGAGGACATGTCGTATCTTACGATGAGTGGGGGGAAGACGATGACCGGGGGGCAGCAGATCACCAGTCAACTGAAGCCACCTATCGACCGCTGCCACGGTGCTCTTGGTCTCCACTTTTAGCTGCATCACTGCCATCACACTTTCAAGGACTGTCTTAGGACATCCGTGGTACAACGGAGTTTGATGCATCTGAATCAGGTTGTGGTACTTGTCCATACCACGTGTGTTGACATAAACTCTAGGTAATGGCTGGACTGGCTCAATGTGAGGAAAATTCTCAACTTCTGGAGGAACATATACGGGCGCTTCAGAATCATGAAATACACCGCTCTCATGAGGAAACATATCGTCGATGAACCTCCTGGTGGGATCATAATTGGATGACCTCGCAGTATCAGCAAATTGTCCATGATCATGCGGATCGGCTGCTGCTGATGCTTCACCGTGATAAATCCAACGGGTGTACTTATTCCAAAATCCGTTTCTATGAAGGTGTCGCTCAACTGTAGCAATGGGACAACGATTGCCGCGACACCGACATTGTTTACATGGACAATAATGCACTGGCAACTCTCCACAATTAGCCGCCACAAATTCCAGAAATCTCCTAATTCCCTGCCCATATCTTGCATCAGTTCTATCCAGCCTCATCCAACTCTTGTCCATCCTGAAATGTACTGCCGATTCCAAAACGTTTCAGATTTTTCCACCGATTTTGATTTGAATAGCTGCTGGCTAGATCTGATATAATACTAATTATAGGCAACGAAATAGTAATTCGTTGCCTATACTTATTTTTCGTTGCCTATTAACTATAGGCAACGATTTTTTCGTTGCCTATAACCAAACTTTAGGCAACGAAAACTATAGGCAACGATTTTTTTCGTTGGCTATAAAATGGAAAACTATAGGCAACGATTTTTTTCGTTGCCTATAAAATGGACTTTAGGCAACGATTTTATTACTATAGGCAAAGATGTCGTTGCCTATAGTTTACAATAGGCAACGAAAATCCATTTCGTTGCCTATTGTAAACTATAGGCAACGAAATTCCCCCCTCGTTGCGCGTTGTTTTCCATTTCGTTGCCTAAAGTGCTTATGTTGGTAGTGTAAGAATGATGATTTATGTCTTTGCGTGTTCATTAAAAGAACAAGTTTAGGATTTGCTATAGTAGCTGTCTATGTTGATGATATGAATATCATCGAAACTCTTGAAGAGATCAATGAGATTGTTTACTACTTGAAATCTGAATTTGAGATGAAAGACCTTGGTAGGACTCAATTTTATCTCAGTTTAGAGTTAGAACATCGAGTTGGTGGAATTCTTATTCACCAGTTTGCTTATGTCTAAAAGATGCTCTGGCGATTCAATATGAATAAAGCACACCCTGTTAGCACACCAATGCTTGTTCGTAGTCTAGACCCCAAGAAAGATCTGTTTCGCCCGTTAGATGATGATGCTGAGATCTTGGGAGCTGAAATTCCATATCTTAGTGCTATTGGAGCTTTGTTGTATTTAGCTCAGTGCACACGTCCAGATATTGCATTCTCAGTGAACTTATTGGCAAGATTTAGCTTTGCACCAACGCAACGTCATTGGAACGGAGTGAAACAACTCTTTAAATACTTGAAAGGTTCCATTGACATGAGTTTATTCTTCCCTTACAAAGAATACAAAGAAAAGCATGAGATTCTCGGAAAATAGAAAGTTGAAACAAATTTTGGGGATTTCAACCTGACGAGGATTTTTCTCGACCAGTCGAAACTTGCACCCTAGATCAACCAGAGTCACTTTATCGACCGATCGAGGAATTCTCTCGACCCGTCAAAAATTGGTCTTGTTTCAAAAGGTTTTCATGTTGTCCCCTATTCCAAAACACCGGTTGATGTGTTGGTTGGATTTGCTGATGCTGGGTACCTCTCTGATCCACACAAAGGTCGTTCACAGACCGGTTATGTTTTCACTATGGGAAACACGGAGATCTCTTGAAGATCAACAAAGCAAACCCTTGTTGCTACTTCCTCGAATCATTTTGAGATAATTGCTTTGCATGAAACAGTTAGAGAATGTGTTTGGCTTAGGTCAATCATAGGTCATATTTGAGACTCTAGTGGATTGAAATCTACTGTTACTGATCCTACTTGCATCTTTGAGGATAATGTTGCATGCATTGAACAGATGAAGTTGGGTTTCATTAAGGGTGACAATACAAAACATATATCACCGAAGTTTTTCTTTAATCAGCAACAACAACAGCTGTTGAATATTCATGTGAGCCAGATAAGTTCTGTTGATAATGTTGCGGACTTGTTTACCAAGTCACTTCCTAAATCTACTTTTGTGAAACATGTAAGAAGCATTGGTATGCGCAGGTTATCAAAACTCCTCGACTGAGTTTACAGTCAGGAGGAGTTACATTTCTGTAGACATCAGGGGGAGTCTACCTCACATGTAGTAGCTTTAGTAGTTGGTGCGTTGTACTCTTTTTCCCTTAGACCAAACTTTTGTTTTACCCATGAGGTTTTTGTTTGCGTAGCAAAGTTTTTAATGAGACAACAAGTCATGCATCATTCTTACGGCCATCGACACAATGGGAAGTGTTTAAGGAGATTTATTCTTCTTTAATCCCGGTGTGTGTCTTGTCCTAGTTAGATATAGTTATTGATTAGATAGATATAGAGAATCCCTGTTATATCGGGATAGTTATTGTAACAGGTTGTATCAGCCTGTATATAAGGCATTCTATCAATGAAAATGGCAGCTACTTTCTGTCTATTCTACTATCTTCTGCAACAGTTTTTTATATAATTTTTGGAGGTAAATAATAATTTATTTATTTAATACCCTAGTTTACTTATTTTTGCTACACATTTTAAATAAGTTAGACTCGTGTTACTAGTATTTAAAAAATTATTACACAAAATTAATTTATATTCTTTGAATTGATGGATTTGCTTATAATAGTTTTTTATTTATTAACATTTTTTACGAGTAACGGGTGGGTACAGATACCCTAGTACTCAATGGATAAGGGGACAGACAATATCCAATATAATATTACGGGTATGGGGTCGGGTACGGGTATAGAATATAGACTCGGGTATAGGTACGATATTTTGATATTCATACTCTACCATACCCATTGTCATCCCTATTCATAACTAGCTCTGGCCTCATCACCAGGTTCACCCCCATCGACGCCACTCCTATGCCACTCTTCGCCGTCTTGTACGTTGCTCCCATACAAGAAAAGACTAAGGGGGCGGCGGTGCTGAGCAAGCCAAAGAACAGTACTGTTTCATCTCCGCTGAATGTGGTAGATGACATTCTCTTTTTGCTCTGATCTGCTATGCTCATTTGCAATTGGCTTTGTCAGATTAGACTTTGCTATAGTTGGTGAAAAAATATGATAAGCCCATGAGATTTTCATGGGAAAAGCTAAAGAAGGTTAGTTTTGATTTATGAGACGTAAGATGACCATTATACTCCTCAAACTAAAGTTAAAATTATGCCACGCCAACAAGAAGACGTTCGATTGACGAATTTATTGACGGAGGAGTCACATTGATAACGATTTGAATGATTGGGTACCATATTGATAGTTTTGAAAGATTGGGTATCATATTTATAAACACTACCAGCAGAACCATTATACCCGACGAGTTGCCAAAAAACAGGCCGACGAGAAACCTTGTCATCGGTTATAGTTAACTATAACCGACGACCTAAGTACCTCGTTGGTTATAGTGATTTAATCGATGATGTATTCCAATCGTCAGTTATAATAGCCGGAAAATTGTCAGTAATAGTGGGAAAATATAACCGACGATATTTTTTTAACTATTACAGACGATTAGAATAAATTGTCGGCTATAGTTGCTTATTTTAGATCAATTCTGGGCAGCAGGTCCGTCATTCAAAAAAAATCTCCCGCAGAAACTGAAAACGCTCTTAAATCATTGGGTGTTGTCGAAAACTGTCCACAATGACCGTGTGATTCATTATATATAGGTACGTACTTATATATATAGGTATATATGTGCATGGATGTGTGTGTTGATCGATTAATATATGTTGATGTATATATATATAGCTAGATCGAGTATGTTGAGATATATATTATTGATTTTGAGTTGATAGTTGAGTTGGAGTAATTGTCATTGATTATTGTGAATATATGGTGATATATTTTATTATTGTGATTATTATGGGTAATATTGTGATTATTGTAATGTTTCCGTTAATTGTGATTATAGTGTGGTTATTTAGATTTTTGTGATTATAGTTAGAGTATATATTTAAATTATGGGAATTTTAATAATATTTAGTTTAATTGATTGATTGTACGTTGATTTTGAGTTAAATTTGACAAATATATATATGAATAATTGGGGATCGAGTAGAATAATTAGACGAAAATAATTTATATATATGAATATAAGTTAGACGAATATATATGTTCATTTGTAATTAGGGATTGAGTAGAATAATTAAATTATGTAATATATGTATAGTTTGAATATCGATATATATAGCTAGATATATATATATATATATATTTATATATATAATGATGAATTTTTAATTAATTAGATCATTGGTATATATACAGTTATAATTTTCAAGATGGACAAGAGTTGGATGTGTCTTCCAAGATGGGATGTAAGATATCACCGTGGAATTATGAGTTTTGTGGAATATGTGAAGGTTAATTGTGGAGGGATGACAATTCATTATTGTCCGTGTATGAAATGTCAGTGTCGCAGCGAGCGATGTCGTTTTCACATCGATAAAGTATTGGAACACTTGAAGAAAAACAGCTTTTGGGATAAGTACACATGTTGGATTTATCACGGTAATAGCTCATCAGTTGGTCAGCATGATCATGGTCAATTTTTTGAGAGCGGCAGTACATCCAATGATCCAACAACAAGGTTGATCAACGATATGTTTCCTCATGAGAGCAGTGTATTTGCTGAAGCACCAAATATCCATCCCGCTATTGGGGGTTTCCCTCATATTGAGCCAGTTCAGCAATTACCTACAGCTTTCAACACTGCTGGTATGGACAAGTACAACAACCTCATTGCCTTCCAACAGACCCCGTTGTACAACGAGTGTAATAAGACTGTTCTTGAAAGTGTTATGGGAGTAATGAAGCTGAAAGTGGAAAACAAAATGAGTGAGAAGACTGTTGATGATTGGCTGAAGTGGTCTGGTTCGTTGTTGCCCCCCGGTCATCGCCTTCCTACCACTCATCATAAGGTGCGACAGATCCTTAAACATCTTGGCCTTTCATACATCAAAATACATGCTTATAGATATGATTGCATTCTGTTTGATGGTGAAGATGCTTATGGGAATGATCTTGAATCCCTTGATGGTTGCCCGGTATGTGGTACAGATAGGTATAAGTTGACTCCTACCGGAAAAAAGAAAGCTATGAAGATACTTCGGTATTTTCCGCTGATAGATAGGCTAGAACAGTTGTTCATGTCTGCACACACGGCTGAAGCTATGAGATGGTGGGCCGAGAGGAATTTGCCTGACGGTGATACCCTTATACACTTGCTGACGGAGAGGCTTGGAAGCACATGGTGAGGGAGTTTTCTTATTTTGCATCAGAGGTTCGAAATGTTTGGCTGGGGCTTTCATCTGACGGATTCAACCCTTTTGGCAACATGAGTCTTCAATACAGTATATGGCCAATTATTTTGGTACCGTACAACCTTCCTCCATGGATGTGCATGAAGAAAGAATACAATATGCTCACTATGATAATTCCAGGGCTGGGTTATCCAGGAAAGTGTCTCGATATGTATTTGAGACCCTTGATTGAGGAGCATGGTCATCCCACTTATGACAAGTTCAAAAATGAGATGTTCCAGATGCATGTCATGCTTGTTGGCACCATTAGCGATTTTCCTGCACGCGAGATGTTGTCAGGCAACGTTAACAGGGGATACAGGGCTTGTCCAGAGTGTATGACTGTTGAGTGTTGCAGATCTCATTGCAGGAAGATTTTACAGATGCGTCATCGTTGTTGGCTTCCACGTGATCACCCATTTCGGGAGGATATGGAGGCATTTGATGAGACCGTGGAAACAGGTGAGCAGCCGAGGAGATGGACGGGGGATGAAATATTGGAAGTGCTGAATGAATACGATTTTGGGCAGCTTAGCAATCATCCTGAGATAGTGGCGTCAATACCTGACAAACCCGACATGTATAAATTCTAGACACACAAAAGTATTTTTTGGGAACTTCCGTATTGGTCCAGGTTGCTGATCACACACTACTTAGATGTCATGCACATAGAGAAAAATGTGTGCGAGAGTGTGGTCGGCACAGTGTTGAATTGGGAGGGAAAAACTAAAGACAGCCCGAAGGCACACATTGATCTGAAAAGAATTGGACTGCGAAAACATTTGTGGTTGAGAGATGGGAAGAAAAAATGCCTCAAGCTCCTTATACCATCAAGCCTGCTCAAAAGACTGAAATTTTTGGCTGGATAGGTAATGTCAGGTATCCTTCCGGCTATTCAGGAAATATAAGTCGGTGTGTTAACTTCAAAGACAATAAGATGTACGGACTAAAGAGTCATGATTGTCATATATTGCTTCAATGCCTCTTCCCTGTTTTCATTCGAGGGTACCTGCCCAAAGAGATGGTGGAGCCTTTAGTGGCTTTGTCAAGATTCTTTCAGAAGTTATGCACAAGAGAAGTGAAGAAATCGGACATGTTGGAAATGCAACAGGACATCATTTTTATCATGTGCAAATTGGAAAGGATATTTCCTCCAAAAAATTTCGACATCATACCTCACCTGATGCTCCATCTTCTGGAATAATTATTGCTTACCGGTCTAGTACACTACACATGGATGTATCCCATGGAAATGTACGTAAGGCATCTCTGAATCTGGCTATTTCTTTAATATTATTTATTCACTTATTTTACAATAATCATAACATGCTCTTTAATTACCACTTTATAGACAATTAGGGGACTACAAAGACTATGTGATTAACAAATCCGCACCCGAAGGGTATATTGCTGAAGCATATATTGCGCACGAGTGCGTAACGTACACCAAGTTGTATTTGGGAGCGTTGGAGGACCCTCCACATCATATGCCGGTAGATGAACCGCATTTCAACATTTCGATCATCTCCAATGATGTTGAAGTTTCTGGAAAGTTGCCCAACTCATACAATTTGGAACCATATGAGCTAGTCATTGCCCATTGGTCGGTATTGATTAACTGTCCAAAAGTTCACTATTGAAAAAATCTGCATCTTTATTGCCCTGCTATTGCCGGTGATGTTGAGTACCACAACAAGACGTTTGCAAACTATTTTGGCAAATGGGTACGTATATAGATATATTTACTTATATATATATAAATGGCGTACTATTTTCCAATTTAAAGTTAAGTTAATGATCATTTTCAGATGAACCATGTACAAGATGATGGTATCCCTCAGGGGTCACACGAATTGAGGCTCTTGGCGCAGAAACCTATAACTTCCAGAGTTTATCCAATGTGTAAGGTAAATGGTGTGCTATTTATTTGTGAACATAGAGATGTTAGACGAAGAACACAGAATTCAGGGGTAATGGTGCATGGTGGGCAAAATGGAGTTGACTATTACGGTGTTCTCCATTCAGTTGTCGAATTAATATATGGGGAAGGCATGACAGTGCAGTTGTTTAAGTGTAGATGGTTTGATACCGACCCTAAGAACACAAGGACTGATCAAGTCGGCATATTTTCTGTGAATACTGCTACAAGCTGGTATGAAGATGATCCATTTGTTCTGGCCACGGCGATGAAACAATTGTTCTATCTTGATGATCTTCTGTACAAAGGCACCTGGAAAGTTGTTAACCACGTTCTTCCAAGAAACATATACAGTGGTTCGACACTTGGTGTGACCGCAAATAATGAAGAAGTGACTGCATACCAAGAGCCGAACACAACTAGTATTCCTGAATCCTCAACAATTCGCCTTACTAATGTGATACAGGGTAGTGTGGTACCAATTCCTCGACCTGAACTTATTGATGTAAATCAAAATGAAGACGACGAAGACTCAAGTGACAAGGACATACACATCTTACCTGAAATTAACTCAGAAACAGAGTCAGACTCAAGCGATGCTTCAGACTATGTGCCTTAGTGATTTAAAGTATTAATTTACAAATGAATGTATACGTATGTTAATTTGAGTATGAACGTGCAATTAATGTTTCTCGATGTGTATGACGGTACGTGACTGGAACGTACGTACGTACGTGCAATTTGAGTATATATAAATGTGCAATTCAATGAATGTCATTCGTGATGTGTATTAATTTGAGATTAATTATAATTTAACATTTTTATAAGTAGTATTTATGAGGAAAAACAAAAGAAAACGGAAGAGTAAAAAAAACAGACTATACCCGACGATGTCCCTAGTATGAATGTTGTCGGGTATAAGACTATAACCGACGACTATACATATATCGTCGGGTATAGTCTTATACCTGACGATATAAGTATAGTCGTCGGGTATAATTCTCGGGTTATAACCCCCAGAACGACAGAACACGAAACTGAAACTATAGGGAGAGAGAGAAGAAACTGTTCCGAGAGAGAAAGAGAGAAGAAACTGTTTCGGGAGAAAGAGAGAAGCAAACCACCACCGCCGCTGCCGCCGATCTCCATCGATGTCCTAAACAAGTCCTCTCTCCCTCTCTCTCTCCCTAAATCCCTAAATCCCCCAATTTCAATTTTTTTTTAGTTTGGTTCAATTTTTGTGTAGTTTCTCAATAATGTAAGTGAATGTTTGGGTTTAGAGTGTGATTAGATACATATATGTGTGATTGCATGTGTGATTTTTTTTTTTTTTTGCATATATGGGATTATATACAGTATATATGGAATTTTGTTGAATTTTGATTAAAATGGGATTTTGTTGATTTTGGTTTGCATATACATATGGGAAAACTATGCCGATTTTTTGTTTTGCTTTAGGAATATATATATATATATATATATGATTATCATGATTTTTGTAATTTTTTTTCATATATGGGATTAATTATGAATAAATGAATATATGATTTTGATATATTAATATATATATATATGAGATTATTACAATTTTTTGTAATTTATGAGATTATTAATTTTGTGTTAATTTGGAAAAAATGTGACATTAATATGACATTATGTTAGATTAATGTGAATTAATTTAAATTATTATACATTAATGTGAAGTAATTAATATGGAATTTGGTAGATTAATATGGATTAGTTTGAATTTTTTATAATATATGAGATTATTATTTATGAGTTAATTTAGAAATATGTGAATTAATATGGCATATGTTAGATTAATGTGAATTAATTAGAATTATTCTACATTAATTTTAATTAATTTGGAATTTGGCAGATTAATGTGAAATAATTATAATAATATTATTTAGATATATTAAAACTATATAAATTTGATTATGTTACATATATATTTATAGAAAGTATGAATTGGTTGAACTGCGGTGCTTCGAGCGGGAGATCGAGAGGGAGGTCGAAAGGGAGATCAGGACGTGGGGATGAGGGCAGCGCAAGTCAGTCTGCATCCGGATCCAGATCCAGATCCGCCAGTATCGGCAACACCTATAGCCGTCCTCCCAGCTCTCGGCACCGTGCACTACTAGGTCAGAGACCACCTGAGCAGAAGGAAGTTGAGCATCACCGACCCTCCAGCGCGAGGAGGCTTTATGAGGACAGTCGCACGCCTTAAACGGATAGTGCGACTTAATCCTCGGTTCGTATGCCAGACATTCATCGGTCGACCCTTTTCCCCATCCCCTTCCGAGGAGGCTGATGGATCGACTCACTCCTCGGCCAGGGTACGACTATGTCCACCGTCTACCCTATTCTTACCCTTGGAAATCCCGATGATACCCCTCGTCGATCCCACGGGCATGCCTGTTCCAGGACAGCTAGGGTTCATTACCCCGGAACAGGCATACATGTATGTACCCTTCCCGTCACCTCTATGGAGTGTGAGGACTCCGGGATTATGCACCGATGATTCAGGTAAATATTAATAAGTGATACTTTTTTACTTACTAATATTTAAATAAAAAATGGTGTTCATGTTTAAAAAATCGTTTACAAATTGTTATATGCACGATTGTGGCTGGTGGAAAAGAGAAGAAGACCAGAGGCCCCGTCGTTGGGAAGTTATTGGACGACGCGATTAGGGGTACCGGTGGTGGACAATTGATGATTAAGATCGGGGCTGGAGGCGAGGTGATCGAATGAAAGCTCACTCGACAGTACGCAGGGATGGCGGCCAGCATCATACGGGATAGAGTCCCAATGCTGTGGCCAGATTAGAATTCGGTGCCGCAGTGCGTCAAATACGAACTGAATAATGCGTTGTCGGTGAGTAGAATTTTATATTCATTATATATATTTTATGTATAAATTTTTAATATTAATATATATGCATTGCAGAGGTGGTTCCGCGTGGACAACGACATCAGACCCACGTGGGCAGATGAAGTGCAAGGGAGCAGGTTACGTGATTCATTTGTTGTGATTTTTTCATTTGTTCTGATTTTGTTTATAAGTTACTAACATTTGTGTTTTATTAATATAGGTACAAGGAGTGGAAGGGCGAGCTGAAGAAGCATTGGAAAAATTAAGGCGACGAGTGGCGATGGCTTGTGGTTCACTTCAACAACCCGAAATTGAAGGTATGCAACCTGTTCGATTATTATTTTGTTCTATCGTATTTCCCCCAAATTATTTGGCTAGCTAACAGTGTTTTTTTATGTTGGATTAATCGAATAGGCTATTTCTGAAGTAAACACAAGGAATCGGGGCAAAAACATAAAAAATCATCATGCCGGTTCCAGATCATACTCGGGTTGGATCGAGGAGGTGGCCAAGCATCCAGAAGTCTCTCTACTTGTCTATACGATGCAACACACATATCTGCAGGCCCCCGAAGATGCTGTAAGTGTCCTTACAAAAAAATAAACATATTTCTAAAATTTTTGTATGTTTACATTAATTGACATATTATTTTTCTTTGTCAATTAGGCAAGAGTTCAAGAGGTGATCCCAGAGGTGTTGACTCAGGTGGCGTGAGAGCTCTATCCCAACACCCCGGATGAGGAACTCCCGATTGATCAGATTGATCAATCTGATCCTACCATAGCGGCCAGGATCATGTCAACCGTGATCCCTCCAGGGAAGAACACTTTCTACTGCAGGGGGACCGGAAAGTTGGGTCAAGGCCTGCTGAAGAAGAGTCCCGAATTCTCCCGCGGATCGAAATCTTCCAAAACTAATCAGTTACAGGAGCAGCTTCAGAGGCAAGCGATGGAGATAGAATCTCAACGGCTACGGATGGAGGAGCTGGAGCGGGCGAGAGCTGCCGAGCAGGAAGCGCTAGTCGCCGAGCAGGAGGCGCGAGCCGCCAAGCGGGAGGCGTGAGCCGCGGAGCAGAATCGGTTGGCCGAGCAGCGGCAGATGATGGGGACATGGATGCAGCACTGTTATGCATAGTTGCAGGTGTCTGGAATACAGATGGCTCCTCCGCCCTTTTTCAGTGCATCACAGCCGCAACAGCATACGCTGGACCAGGGAAAGTCTTCAAACCCTTTTGACAACATCTTCTTAGGAAACCCGTAGTACGTAGATAGATATTGATTTGAACGATTTCTGTTTTTTTATTGGATTTACATGTATAGTTTGAACGTTTTTTTGTTGTGAACAATATTGGTGCTTTATTTTTGGAAATGCAGGTTCTGGGATGAAACGTAGAATCTGCATAAAAAAAATTAAAATTCACATACTATAACCGACGAGAATAGTCCATGTCGTCGGCTATAGTTCCCCTCTGTTTCTACCAAATTACGCGCGGGGGCGTAACGGGGCAGAAGCAACACGAATAAGCTTCCTCCTCCTGGTGCGTCCGAAAGGTGGGGTTGTTCGGATGGACGGGCGCTCTCCCTTCCTCCTTCGTGCGTGTGGGCTCTCCTTTCGGGCGGTGGATCCTCCTGCCGGGCGCTTCCTCTTCCTCTCGGGCGTTCGGGTGCAACTGTTAGAAGAATACAACAATGAAACAGGCGGTCAGGGGTCAAGACGGGGTGGCCCGCCTTCAACGCTCCGATGCCTAAGTCAGATGATGTATTGGATATAACAGTCAAGCGAACGTGCGAGTAAGTTGGATTCGTTTAGATGGAACGAATGGGGTTGTGTGTTCGTCCCCTTACCTGTAATAAATACCTGATATATATATATAGGTGGTTGAGTTTGGAGCCTGGTGGTTTTCTTCGATGTGGGACAACCTGCACTATGCTGGTGTGTGTTCTGTATGTTCGGGCGTGCCCCCCACGGGCGCGTGCGCGCCCGGGGGGGGGGGGGCCTTTGGTGAGTGAAGTTGGAGCCTCCTTGGTGGTCTTACATGTGGTGTGGTAGGTGTCGCTAATCTGCTTAAGTGGATAAATATGTTAATCGTACAACTAATGATACAATATTAACAAGTCCCCCAAGTCCCCGAGTCAAAGAGAACTTTCTTGACTGGGGAGTTGAAAAAAGGGTGTGCGATTAACAAGAATACTTATCCGGTTGAGCAGTGGTCGTGATCATTTGACCCCCCAAGTCCCCGACTCGAAGCGTGTACCTGTTCCTGTGTTCTGGGCCCGGCGATCTAACTGATTTTGCTAGTTTAGGACCCGCGCGCCCGTGGAGTGGTATGTTCGTGCGTTGGTGTACCTACGGGCCCGGCCTCCAGAACAAAACTTGCCATTCTGGAGCCGCGCGCCCGGATGGGATCGGTCTTGCAAACATACACAAGTACAATAGATATGCAGATATGTAAGTATGCAGGAGATGATGTATGAATGTATGGTATGATGCATGAATGTATGATATGATGTGTGTGTATGCAAATGTTTTTTCGTAACACCGACATTGGGATGGCGCGGTGCACCGCGTACATCAACGGGGATGCCGTTCCGTACGGTATAGCGTCAACGGAGGGATCAAGACCGCGACCTATAAGTAACGCGCTACGGAGGGGACGGATCGCATGCCCGTGCCGTTCTTCGACTTAGCACCCTCAGAGAGGGGGCGAACCCCATGCCTCCGTTATGACAGCCGGCTTGCTTTCACGACCGGGGAGGCGCCCGCGCTCATCGAACCTCGGAACGCGCAAGGAGGGGTCGGACCGCACGCCCCTGGCGCTCCGAGTCGGGGCCGAATGTTAACGTTGCGCTCACACGGAGGGGAAACACCCCACGCCTGTGCCGCCCATCGACTTAGCACGCCCAAAGAGGAGTTGGCCTCATGCCTCTGTCATGACAGCCGGCTTGCTCTTCGATCATGTAACGGTGCGCTCACGGAGGGGGCGGACCCCATGCCCGTGCCGCCCATCAGTCTCAGCGCGCGCTCAGAGAGGGGGCGGACCCCGTGCCTCTGCCGCCTGATCCGGCTTGCTAATGCGTGCATGTACGGTGAGGAAGAACCACCAACCCGTACGACGCAGCTCTTTACTCGGGGCACGGCCAAAAAGGAATTCAGGCGTTAGCCCTCTTTCGGGGCGCCCGAGTGGTACGTTTACTAACCTGATGGCGTTTTGCGAGCGCCGGTCGTGTGGGTGGTGCATGCGCTAGTAGGGATGGTTGGTGTCGTGGCGTGTTGTCCTTGCTTTGGGGTTGGTGGTGCTCTGATGAGACGTTTTGAGGTGACATTCTTTTTGACTTCTCTTTGGAAACCGGTGTAATAAATGCTAGCCGTCGTAATTAATGCTAGCGTGCCCTTGCATTAAATGTTGATGTTGTGATGATTGCTCAGAGGGCAGACGTCACGCGTGTGGGAGCGTGGGAGTGGGGCATGGGTGCCACGTGTTGGGCTGTGGGAGACCGTGATAGGGTTTGAAATCGTGGCGGGAAGTGGAAGAGTTGGCGCGGTTACTGAGGAGGGTAAGTAAACCGCCCTGGCCACGTGTCATGATCCGATGGTGGATACGCGAAGGATGGACGACTGGCGTTCGTTCGGGTATCCCGTCCGAGTAATATAAATAGGGCGCCCTTGCCGTCGTCTTCTTCATCACTCTCATAGCTTACCGAAATTCTGCCGGAATCTTTCTGCGACCTGTACTCGCTCAAGCTTTTCTCTGTGTTCGTGTCCTTTGTTGTCGGAATACTTGCTCAACGTGAAAGTTTCAGTCCATAAACCAAATCTGGTGAGGCTTTCGTCCTTGGTTCTGTTTGTTGATTTTGTATCTGTGTTTTTATGTTTTTCTGGGTTTTTGAACTCGGGGAAAGGGTGTGTTCTTGGGTGGGGCGTGTTTTTGATCTGTTTGTGGGTGATTTTCCGTGGGTTTTTGTGTTTCTGTGTGGGGAGGGATTTTTTGCTAAGTGTTGGTCGTGCGCTCGTCCATAGGATGGAGCCAATTAAGATACCGAGCGATCAGTCACGCGAGCGGATCTACATTCCGGGGTTGGGGTGGTTTAGTTGTGGGTCGGGCGGGTCGAGTACGTCTTCGGACGAGTCTGTTTTGAGTGTCCCGCCCCTGCAATGTATTTTGCCTGATACCTCTCCCATGCAGCCAATGGAAGCTAGGCGAGCGCTCGAGAATATGGGTTTGGGGAGCTTGTCCGGATCGTCGGGCGGGCATTCGGGCGGTTCGAATCCCTGGGGTGAGGAGACGGCGAAAGGAGGAGATTCGCTTCCTCGGGCTGCGGAAGGTGGGCCCGTCCATTGGGTGTTCCCTGACGTCACGCCCGTCCAGGAGCCTGAGCGTGCGCCCTCCGTCTCGGAGATGGCACGGTGGGCGAGAGATTACCGCATCCCCAACTCTGTGGAATTGCGGGTACCTGGCGGAGGCCATACCTTCACTCGCCCGCCGCCTGGTCACGTCTGCCTGAGCGAGTATCATCTTAAGGCAGCGATCAAGTTGCCATTACACCGGTTTTTTCAGTACATGCTGGCCCTGCTGAACATCTCGCTCGGTCAGTGTGGGCCCACGCTCACCCACACACTCGTGGCCATGTTCAACATCTTTCGGATGAGCGGCCTGGACCAGCCCACGCGGGCGGAATTCCTTCACTTCTTCGGTCTGCGCTACTCTACGCGTAAGAGGGACTGGGGGACCATCACCGTGGAGCCGCGCGTGAAGTGGTGGTTGTCGGATCAGCCGAGTTCTTCGACCAACTGGCGCATGATTAGTTGCCTGGTGGGTGGTGACTGGGAGTTGGGCTCCTTTTCGGATGAGTATGTCGCCAACACCCATCTGATTGATAGAGTCCCCCAGGCCTTCCATCCTCTTGATACCAATGAGTACCCGATGACGCCCGCCGAGGAGGCCCGGGTCAACCGCCTGAAATTTGTTTTTGATCCAGCGCCCGAAGCGAGGTCGTTCTTTGCCGCCTGTCATTGGGATATCATCGAGCAAACACATCTTGCTGAGCTGCCGCGTACGTGGGTTTGTAGTTCGTTGTCTAGGAGTAGGAGTAGTTTTGACCTTCTGTTTTGCCAACTGTTCTGCTGTCGCTAACCTTCCGTTTGTTGTTGTTGTTGTTGTAGTTAAGAAGATGACTGGAAAAAATGCCGCTGTTGATGAGGTGGCCAAGCGCCGTATGGCCGCCCTTCGAGAGGCCGCTGGGAAGGTCCGGAGGGTGGTGGAGGACGGGCGGGGTGATCTGGTGCTGGGGGAGACCGAGCAGCCCAAGCTCCCCATTCCTGACGTGGCTGATTTTGATCCCGCTATCCTGGCGGACGCCCGCCGCCCGCCGTTGGGCCATGTTGGCGGTTCGAAGGCGCAGGCCAAGGCTGACCGTGCGGAACAGCACAGGGAGAAGCGCCAGGAGAGCCGTGACCGGCGCCGGCAGGATCGGGATGACCGGCGGGATACTGCCCGCACGCCCCAGGCAGGCCTCACTCTTCTTCCGCGCCTCAATCGTCTGCTCGTGCCTCCACGAGGTCCCAAGCGTCCGAGCGTTCGTCCAGCCCCCAGGGAGGAGCAAGAGAGCCTCCCTCGAAACGCCTCAGGACGGACAATCTGGCCTCCAATCCGTCCGCCAAGCTGTCTAATCTGTTCGCCTTCTGCCCGCCGCTGGTGAAATCTATTGAACTGAGCGCAAGGGCCGTCGAGGCGATGGCGCCGGAGGTGGTGCAAGGTGAGAGGGATGACATGGACAGGGCCTTCAACCTCTGCATGGCGCTGCAACACAAGATGTATCTGGCGCGCCAGCGTTTCGCTAACAGGCGCTATGCAGAGGAGGCGCAGGCGGAAACGCGCAAGCTTACTGATGCTTGCAAAAAGTATGAGTATGAGCTGGGCAAGTATGAGCAGCTGGCGGATCGTCTGCGTCAAGAAGTCCGGGCGGCGACGGCAAAAAGCCAGGAGGCGAGCGAGCGGGAGGCGCTGCTCAAGGTCGAACGTGACTCAGCCCTAGCTGCCCTGGAAGAGGGGAAGGCCCTGGCGGACAATCGGGTGGCAGAGGTGGAGTCCCGCCTGATGGCCGAGGCGCAGGCCCAAGTCCGGAGGGCGCGGGCGGATGCGATCGTGGACTTCAAGAATTCTGTGGAGTTCAAGGAGTTGATGGACGCTAAGGGCGATGTTCAGGTTGCTCAGTTCCAGGATATGGTGGCGCCTTTTTTGAAGATGGAGGAGTTTGAGGCGTATCTGGCGGAGCAGGCTTTGCTGACGGGCGGGAGTGGTGGTGCGGGCGCGGGTGGCGCGAAGTAGAGCAGCTTTTTCTTCTCTTGTTTTTGAGTAGATCATTTTTTGTAATCGGGCCCTCGTGCTCTGGATTTCTCTGCCAGTTCTTTTTTGTGTAACCTGGCGAATGAATGAATTTTCTTTTCCTGTCTGTTCGTGTGTCTTGCCTCTTTTTTGAATTTTGTCATCTTATGAGTAACTTGTGTGGGCGCGCGCTTCCCTACTATATCCTTGCGAGTAGCCTATCCCCAGTCCCCCAAGTACGTGGGCGGGCGGAGTAAGGACACAAACGCGATAGTGTTTATACTGGTAGGACCTAATGGAAGTACTTTCTCAAGTGCTGGATGTTCCATAGGTGGCGTAGTCGTTGACCCTGCATGTCCCTAAGGTAGAAAGTGTTGTCGCTTATCACCTCGTCAACGACGTACGGGCCTTCCCACAACGGGCGAAGCGCCTTCACCTTCTGTTGGATCGCCTTCATCACCCAGTCCCCCAATTGGATTGGGCGAGCCCGTATGCGCTGATTGTACAACCGGGCGATCCTCTGTTTGTTTGCGGCGTTGTGTGGGTGCGCCATATCTCTTCATTCCTCTAGCAGATCATTATTGAGCCTTAGCCCCTCACTGTTCGTGCGTGGGTCGTACCCCTCGATCCGTGGACTCCGATGGGTAATTTCTAGGGGTAGCACGGCCTCCGTTCCGAACGTCAGGCTGAATGGGGTCTCGCCTGTCGCTGCGTTGGCTGTCGTTTGGATGGACCACAGAATTTCTGGGATGACCTCGGGCCAGCGCCCGTAACCCGCATCTCCAGGTTCGATATCCTCGATTTTTCTTTTGATGCCGGACTTGATGATTTTGTTTGCTGCTTCCACTTGTCCGTTCGTCTGGGGGTGTGTGGGTGACGCGAAGATAAGGTCCGTTCCCTGGCGTTTGCAGAAGTCTATTAGTCTGGGGTTGTTGAATTGTGGCCCGTTATCCGTGATGATGCTGATCGGCGTCCCATAGCGACAGAAGAGGAAGCGCCAGAGGAAACGTTCCACCTTCTCCGTGGTGATCTTTGCCTTGGGCTGGGCTTCGATGAACTTCGTGTGGTAGTCGATGATCACGATCAGATACCTATATTGCCCTTTCGACTTTGGGAGCTCTTCGATCAGGTCCAGTCCCCACTGTGCAAATGGAACGGGCGACAGGAGGATGGATAGTGGGACGGCAGGCGCATGGTGGTGGTGTGCGTGGAGTTGGCACTGGTGACACTTGCTCGTCAGTGCTGTGGCGTCCGCGTGGATGGTGGGCCACCAGAATCCGTGCCGAAGGGCCTTGTGCGCGATCGATCTGGCGCCCGCGTGATGGCTGCACGTGCCCGAGTGGATTTCTTTTAAGATTGAGCTGCTCTTTGTTGGAGTGACGCACTTGAGGCTCGCCCAAGTCCTCCCTTGCCGGTAGAGTGCCCCGTCCCGCACGCTGAAGTTGGCCGCCCTTGCGATGATGGTCCTGGCCTCTTTCTTATCCCCTGGTAGTTCTCCCCTCGTTTTATAGGCGATGAGCACGTCCATGTAACTATGCTCGTGCGGCTCGATTGCCAGGACCTGCTCTGTTCCTGAGATGCTCGATCGTTGCAGCACTTCGACGATACGCTGCCCCTGCCCTGTGTGTACCGGCGCCGTGGCCAATCGGGCCAATTTGTCTGCCTTCGCGTTGAATCCTCGGCGTATATGGCTGATGTTGACGTACTTGAACCCTTTGATCAGCGCATGCATGTGTTTCAGGTAGGCGATCATGGATTCCTCCTTCGCCTGGAATTCCCCTCCGACTTGGCTCACCACCAACTGTGAGTCGCTGAATATGTTGAGGTCGGGCGCCTCCGAATTTTTGGTCAGTTGCAGACCCGCAATGAGCGCCTCGTACTCGGCCTCGTTGTTCGTCGCCTTGAATTCGAACTTGAGGGCGTACTCCGCGTTCACCCCTCCTGGCCCGGTTAGGATTATACCGGCGCCGCTCACCTTCTTCGTGCAGGATCCGTCGACGTAGAGGTTCCACTCCGACAATGGTCGCTCCTTGACCTCCGGTTTGTCGGACGCTTCTATCGTCGGACCGTCGGGCGCTTGGGCTGGCGCCCCCTCTGCCTCCGTATACTCTGCGATGAAATCCGCCACGGCCTGCCTCTTGATTGTCGTGTGTGGTTTGTACTTGAGGTCAAACTCACTAAGTTCGATGGCCCACTTCGCCAGGCGGCCACTGTGATCGGGCGATTGGAGTATCTGGCGCAAGGGTACGTTGGTGAGGATGTGGATGCTGTGCGCCTGGAAGTATGGCCTCAACCGTCGGGCAGCGGTTACGAGTGCGAGCGCCATCTTCTCGATTGTTGGGTATCGTGTCTCAGCGCCCGTCATGCCTTTCCCTGAGAAGAAAACGGGTAACTCCGTGTAGTCCTCCCGGCGGACGAGGGCCGAACTGACGGCGGTGAGGGAGGCGGCCAAGTAGAGGTACAGGACTTCCCCTCGGACGGGTCTGGAGAGGAGCGGAATGGACGCCAGGTATTCTTTGATTTGAAGGAAGGATTCCTCACACTCGAATGTCCACACAATCTTGCACTTGTTCGTGGTTCTCAAGGCTTTGAAGAACGGGGCGCATCTGTCCGAGTAGCGTGAGATAAAACGGTTAAGGGAGGCGAGCTTGCCGGTGAGGCTTTGTAGGTCCACTCTTTTGACGGGCGGCTTCATGTCGATGATTGCTTTGAATTTGGCTGGCGCGGCTTCGATCCCCCGCTGGCTGACAATATACCCCAGAAACTTGCTATTGGTGACTCCGAAGGTGCACTTGGCGGGGTTTAGCCTCATACCGTTTTTGATGAGGACGTCGAGCACAATCCCCAGGTTCTGGACGTGGTCGACCGCCTGGATGCTCTTCACCAATATGTCATCCACGTATACATCCACGATGTTGCCGATCAGGCCATGGAACATTGTGTTCATGAGTCTTTGGTATGTGGAGCCGGCGTTCTTCAGCCCGAAAGGCATGACAACGTAGCAATAAAGGCCCTTGTCTGTGACAAACGTTGTTGCCTCCTGGTCCGCGGGGTCCATAAAGATTTGGTTGTAGCCCGAGTAAGCGTCCATCATCGATAGGAGCTCGTGCCCTGCCGTTGCGTCCACCAATTGATCGATCCTCGGCAGCGGGAAGCTGTCCTTCGGGCACGCCTTGTTGAGATCGCTGTAATCGATGCACATCCTC
Organism: Geum urbanum; assembly: GCA_946800695.1. Taxonomy (NCBI): domain Eukaryota; kingdom Viridiplantae; phylum Streptophyta; class Magnoliopsida; order Rosales; family Rosaceae; genus Geum; species Geum urbanum. Next base: position 3,439,558 of record OX327014.1, read on the forward strand.
CATTTCTTGTTGCTTTTCTGCACCATCACAGCGTTGGAAATCCACTTGGGATAATCCACCTTCCGGATGAACCCGATGCCCAGTAATCGGTCCACCTCCTCGTGCATGGCCGCGTAGTGCTCTGCTTTGTACGCCCGCCGCTTCTGCTTCACTACCCGGGCGCTGGCGCTGACGCTCAGCCGATGGGATATGATATTCGTGCTAATCCCGGGCATGTCCTTGTATGACCAGGCGAACACTTCCTGCTTCTCTTTCAGAAGCGCGATCAGTCGTTCGACTGTCGTGGGAGCCAATGATGCCCCAATCTGACCGTTCTCCCCGGGTGTTCGGAGGATAGCTGGATTGTCCTCAGCTCTTCGCGTTCGGGGACGGGTGATACGGCCATCAGTCCGTCGCGTGGATCGTCGGGTATCTCCGATCCTGGCGCGGGTTCCAGGGTGAGGACCTCATGCTCGTTACGAGGCTTCGCTGCCTCCTCGCCGCTGTATCCTCGGACATGCCCGACTCCGTGCTCGGTTGGGAATCGTCCCAAGAGCATGTATGCGGCGATGATCATCCTCAGCCTGCAGATCCCTGGCCTCTCGAGTATGGCGTTGTAGGGGGAGGGGGTGTCCATGATGATGAAGTCCGTCCGGATTTCGCTGTGCGGGGAGTCGGGTGCACCAATCTCGATCCGCAGGCTATCGCTCCCGATGGGGTACGAGGTCTCGCCCGTGAAGCTGGCGATGCACTCATGATCCTGCGTCATCTTTCGTGCGGGTCTTCCGAGCACCTTGTACGCGTCCCAGTAGATTATATTGACAGACTCCCCATTGTCAACCAGCACCCTCTTCACAAGGAATTGGTCGATGATTGCGTCGATCACGAACGGTAGGGTGCTGTCCTTCGGGTTCTCCTCCTCGTCCTTTGTTGTGAAGCTGACGGTGGGCGCCTCCTTTCTTCCTGCCTTGGGTGCTCTTCCTGCCTCGATTGTCAGCACCTCCCTGCTTGAGAGGTCGGGTGATGGCGTCCTCTCCCTGCGCTTGCCCCCGGATATCGCGTTGATGGTCCCACGGGTGCTGGCGTTCGTCCGGCGTTGTCGTCCTCTCATCCTGGGACGACCATTCTTCTTCATATCCTCGAGGGCCTTCCTTAGCAAAGGACAATCGTTGGTGTGATGGGCGGCGGCGTTGTGGTATTCGCACCAAATGCTCGGGATCCGGCCGACCGGGGCCATAGCCTCCGTCACGCCGCTCGGTGGTGGGAGCTGGTGCCGATGTTGGTGGAGAAGCTGCTCGGGCGATTGCCCGTCGATCGCAAAGACCTCTTGTCCTGCTGGTTGACGGGCGCCTGGCTGCGCCGATCCCTCCGCCTGGTGATAGTGGTTGCCCTGGTGTTTGCGAAAAAAGGGCTTCTGATCGTTCCGTCTTGGCGCGTCTCGGTACCTCTTGTACCCTTGGGCTGGCGCCCCTTCGTCAGCCGAGGGTCGTCGAGGCTTAGCGTTCTCCTCCGGTCTGTTGGTGCTAGACTCGGAGGCGGATCCGTACACCCGCGTTTCTACTAACGCCTTCTGTACAACCAGGTCCATAATCTCGTCGTAATCGAGATGCTCCTTCCTCACAAGTTTCTCTACGAACGGGGTGGCGAGCAGATTGTCCATCAGGGCCACCTTGGCCACTCGCTTGTCAAGGTCCCTGCACGTGCTTGCGAGCGCCCTCCACCGGTTGATGTAGCTTGACAGGCTCTCGTCTGTCCCCTGGCGGGCCTTGAAGAAGATGTCTGTGGTGTTGTATTTCCCCTGGAGCCGATAGCGCTTTTGGAAACTCTCCGCCAGCTCGAGGAATGAGTGGATGGATCCTGGCGGGATCTCGTAGAACCAGCTCCGTGCTTCTTCCGCCAGCGTTTTCTGAAATAGGAAACACAAGGTTGGGTCTGAATACCGGGTCCCGTCCGTGGTGGACCGAAACTCGTCCACATGCGCTCGTGGATCACCGCTCCCGTCGAACCGAGCGATCTTCGTTATCTTGGCATGGGGGTCCCTTCCTCTCTCCAGTATGTGTGCCGAGAACGGGCTGACCCGGGGGGCGAACGTCCCGCCTTGACCGGCCAGCTTGTCCTTGCGCAGGTGCGAGACTTCCTTCGCAAGATCCTCCATCCTCTGCAGGATCAGGGCGTTGTTTTCTGGGGGCGCCGACTCCTCCACGGGCGAGAGCGCTCGGGCGTTGGTCCTGCCGAGCGGGTGTCGCTCCTCGCTGGTGGTCTCCTGGGTTTCCTCATGCTGCTCCATCTGCTGGCTGATGAGCGCTTCCAGTCGTTCCTCCATCCTCCGCCGGATTTGGCGCTCCTCTGCTCTCTCGAGCGCCGCCTCTCGTAACTCCTGGACCAGGCCGTCGATGCGCCCCTCGCCATCGCCCCTGTTGGTCGCCTGTACATTCCGCTCCTGCGAGTCTGGCGGTGTCTCCCCATCGGGCGTGTTGCTGTCGTTAGTCACCAGGTTGAGCATGTGGACCTTTGGTTTTGGTGGTGTTTATACGAGGTTTGCAATTTGTAAGCTTCCCACAGACGACACCAGATGTTTCTACCGAATTACGCGCGGGGGCGTAACGGGGCAGAAGCAACACGAATAAGCTTCCTCCTCCTGGTGCGTCCGAACGGTGGGGCTGTTCGGATGGACGGGCGCTCTCCCTTCCTCCTTCGTGCGTGTGGGCTCTCCTTTCGGGCGGTGGATCCTCCTGCCGGGCGCTTCCTCTTCCTCTCGGGCGTTCGGGTGCGGCTGTTAGAAGAATACAACAATGAACAGGCGGTCAGGGGTCAAGACGGGGTGGCCCACCTTCAACGCTCCGATGCCTAAGTCAGATGATGTATTGGATATAACAGTCAAGCGAACGTGCGAGTAAGTTGGATTCGTTTAGATGGAACGAATGGGGTTGTGTGTTCGTCCCCTTACCTGTAATAAATACCTGATATATATAGGTGGTTGAGTTTGGAGCCTGGTGGTTTTCTTCGATGTGGGACAACCTGCACTCTACTGGTGTGTGTTCTGTATGTTCGGGCGCGTGCGCGCCCGGGGGGGGGGGGGGGGGGGGGGGGGTTTGGTGAGTGAAGTTGGAGCCTCCTTGGTGGTCTTGCATGTGGTGTGGTAGGTGTCGCTAATCTGCTTAAGTGGATAAATATGTTAATCGTACAACTAATGATACAATATTAACACCCTCCATGGTCAAACTAGTTGACCAGGGGAGGAAGTATACCCGACGAGTTCTCGTCAGTTATAGTATACCACTATACCCGACGAGAACCCTAAACCCTGTCGGTTATGGTTCACCACTATAGCCGACGATATTCCAAAACATTGTCGTCGGTGATACTATCACCGACGCTTCATTTCCAACGATGTTAAACCCGATGATGCCTCATCGGGTATACCCTATACCCGACGATGTTATTGAACAAACCGACGACTTTATATCGTCGGCTTTAATTCTTCTTCTGATAGTGAAAGCAGAAAGATGTTAGACACCATACACTCATTTTTTCCTAAATTAAATGCACCTCCTTATATTCTCTAATGCATGTTTTTGAGCTTTCAACATTTACAATATAAATGGAGTACACTCAAGTATGTACATGTTATGAAGCATATGGGCCATTAGACGAGATGGTGGCATGGTAAACAACATATTTCACATGTTGACAAGTATGTATTAAATTTGTATATATATTAGATTTTTTTTGTAATTAAATTTATTCATTCTTTATTGTAGATATTATATCAATTAGAAATATAACTGTAAAATTGTATATATGTCTAATTTGAGAGTAAAAACATTACACTCTACTATAAACACCTGTGCTTATACTTTCTACTCCATCATATCAGTGAGTGTACATACAATGTCAAACAAGAGCTTTGCCCGATCTTTGCACCGAACACTAACCACCGAGCTCTTCCCAACGGTCAATAGTGATATTTGGTTGGAAGCAAGCAGGAATATCAACCTCATTTGATAGTCCACTACCACTGCCCAGTCTGCCCTTGCCCTCATGGTCCCTATCTATAAACATCTGGTGGTGGAGCCGTCTACCGTAAACCCCAATTAGCTGATTGGAATTAGCTGGCCGGTCCTTTCCAATTAGCTGCAAATATGAAATTTTATAGTCTGGTGTATATATTGAATTTTTATTCTCCAAAAATCCAGGTGAGGCAAATATAGCAGGTTCTGCCAATGACTACAAGGAAGTTATGCCAATAGAGAGCATAAATCAAAAGATTATTAGAAGAATCACCTTAACGAGGGTACAGTCACTGCAGCTGGAGTTGTCCACGGAGACCCTGCAAACAGAAAGCTATCATAGTTTCCATTGCAGATGGTGTAACAGGGATGTTAGAAAGCTAGTACTCTCGTAGCTGCAGAAATATTTCCACTGCTCATTATCGCACTTGAATGAAAGTAAAATCATCCTTAAGCTTATGAAATTGGACATTAGTGGATATTATAGCTTTCGCTTAGCTAACTCTTTGAGGCATTTCATTGAACACCTTGCCTTCTAAACAAGAAATGGATCATGCACACCAATAGCATCGTCTATCGACAAAACTCATATATCAATCAGTCAACTAGCACTAGACATAACAGATAGATTTATATTCATAACATAGTCCGACAAATCAACTGAGCCATTGCTACTAAAGTGATGGCGTTAACAGAAGCAGTAGCTTACTGAAACCGTGAAACACATGCATGAAAATGATGCAACTCTAGTGTTGATCATATAGTTAGTTGGAGATAGAAAGAAAATTAACCTTGGGGGATTGATTCTTGTGCTCAGGTTTTCATACTCGGAATCAAAGTATGGCCAACAAACCCTTACCATCAATTGAGTCGCACTGAAATCAAATTATTTCCAACAATCAACTGTAAGTATCTTCCTGTGAAGAAAATAAGAGTTATATACGGGTTCAAGCAGTCAATGCTTCCTGCATGCAAGTAAGGAAATTTTGAAGTGTTAAAAAAAATACACAAAAAAACACCCAATGTGTTGTAAAGTAAAGTACTTTTTTTTACAAGTCCATAAAATTTCATTAAAGAGAATCAAGTACAATTTTTGACAAGCGCTTTAGTTATAAAATGAGGAGTTACATAAAAAATAGTGGGATTTATAACATTACGCAGGGCCCACTTAGCAAGTAGGTGAGCCACTTTGTTAGCTTCCCGCTGGATGTGCCCAAAGAAAGACGTAGGAGAACTATCCAGTAGGTTAGTGATGACAACCATAATGTCTTGGAAGTTTGGGGGAATGTCATTTATGTCACGTAGTCATTTGACGAGGATCAAAGAGTTCGAACTAAGTCAGGCAAGATAGAAACCATATCCAAGATTGAGCTGACAAGCCTCAACAGTAGTCATGATCTCTACATACAAATGCGAATAGAAGCTCTCAAAATGCTTAGCAAATCCAAGCACAAAGTTTCCCATCCAGTCATGAACGACGAGCCCAATTCCTCCCCGAGATAGGTTTCAAACGAAAGCTCCATCCATACAGATACAATATTGGCCAAAAGGAGGAGCCACACAATGTTGCTTCTGTCGACCCGACTTGAGAATAGGTCTATTTACAAACATATAGTGCTCATGCCAAGTGAAAGCTTGTATCTTAATGGCCTCGCTTGAAATTCCACATAGTTCCAATATTTGTCATTCTATGATTTCCAGAGGAACCAGATCAGAGCCATCAGTTACACAAATGTAGTTGCCGATAAGGAGACTTCACATACCTGGAACCATGACTGGAAGGAGGCCTCGTGACTTCCTGCTCCTCCAGTAATAGATGTTACTAGATCAGAGGTATGAGCGCAATCCTTGAAAAGATGGAGTACAGTTTTCGGCACTGCATTAAACAAAACACATTCTGGTGGCACATCCACCATTCTAGACCTGAGTTAGACTCTTAGTGGCAAGAAGCCATTAACAGCTTTCCATGTGCACATCTTCGCTGCCGGCGCAACCTGCTATCCATAGACTTGGAAATGGTCGGCGCCACAGCAATAACATTATGACTTTGAAGTCCCCTTTAGAAGTATGGTGCCAAATCAAACGGTCATTTCCTGCTCGTCGACTAAGAGGGATTGTTTGAATAAGATCAACATCAACTTCTGACAAGTAGCATTGCATAAGTGGAACATTCCAAGTGTGACCCAGTCAAATGAACTGGGACACATAGCGGATAGTAGTCGGGTACCTTAACAGTGTATCTGGTTTGAATTGACCAGGGCGGGATAACCAATTGTCTTCCCAAACTACAACAGAGGAACCATCACCTATCTTCCAATGAGCACCTTTGTCCAGCACCGGCCTAGCTACTAAAATACTACGTTATGTGAAGGAAGGAGCAAACTTGTACTAGAATCCCATAACGAACAAGTGGAGAAATATCAGGCTCTATACACCTGACTAACCAAAGAGTTCGAATATTTTATAATACGCCACAGTTGTTTGGCTAGCATAACTAGGTTAAAAGCATACAAATTTTGGAATCCCAGCCCAACTTAAGACTTTTCCTTGCACATATATTCCTAAGTACACAAATCAATCTTCCGCTTCTTGACTGTGTCTCCCCAAAAGAAGTCCGTACATATCTGTTGCAGTTCTTCACAGAAGCCTTTCAGCAACAGAAAATAGTTCATAGCGTAATTAGGAAGAGCCTGTGCAACTACTTTAACTAATACCTCTCGGCCTGCAGCACTAAGTAAAGAGCATTTCCAACCAGCTAGCCTGTCTCGGACCTTATCATTAACATATGCAAAGGCAGACTTTTTTCTTTGACCCACATGCGTAGGTAGACCCAAGTATTTGTCGTGATACAGAACAAGTTCCATGCTCAACAGCTATGCAAGATCCTCCTGACTACCTCATCTAAATTGTGACTAAAAAATACACAGCTTTTGGCATAGTTGATTGAATGATCTGATGCCTTCTCATAAACCTGTAGAAGCTCCTTGATGTACTTTATCGCATGCCTGACCAGAGGCAGTGGAGTACAACAAACTATCAACCGCAAATAAAAGATGATGTAAGGCCGGGGAACGTCTACATACAAAGATCCCTTGTAGATCTTTTGCCGTATGTACCCTCTTAATCAGAGCAGAAAGACCAGAGGTACAAAGGATAAACAAGTATAGTGAGATAGGACCCCGCCTTGACGAATTCCCCTGGTCGGGGTAAGGTAGCCTCTCGGTGATCCATTGATAACAACGACATACTTGACTGTAGTAATGCAAGTCATTACAAGGTTAATCCACCTATCAGGGAAACTAAGTCTAGTCATAACCTCCCTGAGAAAATTCCACTCCAGCCTGTCATACGTTTTACTAACATCCAGCTTGAGTGTCATATGTCTGGAATTACCTCAAGTCTAGGTGTAAAGGTAGTCTGTTACTTTATTGGAAATAAGTTTATTATCCGTAATTAAATGGCCAGTTATAAAGGCATTCTGACAGGGGTCAATAATTTGATTAAGCCACGGCTTTAGGTGATTGGCTAATCCTCGGTGCATATCTTAAAAATAACATTACATAAAGCAATTGGTAGATAGTCTATAATTTTAGTTGGGTTCTTAACCTTCGGCATTAAACAGACATGAGTAAAGTTCAACTTATGAAGGATCTGACCTGTAGTGAGAAATCCCTTAATTGTTGTAATAACATCAGATCCCACTACTTCCCAAGACTTATGGTAGAAGAGTAGAGGAATCCCATCTGGCCTGGGGGCTTTGTATGGTCCCATCTAAAAAAGCGTTGCATGAATCTCGTCATCAGTATAATGAGCCAAAAGGCTCTCAGCCATCTCTGGTGAGACTACTGAGGATATAAACGTGAGCATTGGTGCCATGTCCTCCTTCGTTACCATGCCTGCAGTAAACAGGTTCTGATAATAGTTAAGGAAAACCGCGATGCCAAATGGCTTTGTTCATAATCTATGGACAAAGAATAATGATGATCTCACGGGATTGTCTGCTATGATCTGCAATACTGTCAAGAATGTAAGAAAGACCAATTATATTCTTAGGCTCAAGATCATATCTACACCTTCAGAATGGGTGCAGAAAGCCAATGGAGAAACTGAGTACATTTCTCCATACCATTATGTCAGAATCATCAAAGGCCATCATTTAGAACTAGCATGTAATGGATACAATGGAACTCCAAATTCTAGCATTCCATGAATGAAAGCCATGACATTAGAATACATTAAGAAAGTAAGCGAAGAAGATCAAGGGAATACTTTTCTTGCTTCAGGAGAAAAGATACACTACAAGAAAACAACACTTAGACCACGGAAACGTAATTGTTCCGTGGTCCAAGTGACACTTGGACGACGGTGAAGACTCCGTGGTCCAAGTATCACCTGGACGTCGGAGAATACAATCTCCGTTGTTCAGGTGATCACCTGGACCTCGGAGTCTTTTCCGTCGTCCAGGTGATCACCTGGACGACGGAGAAGGTATTATCCGTCGTCCAGGTGACCACCTGGACCTCGGAGTATTCTCCGGGGTCTAGGTGGTCACCTGGACGACGGAGATTGTATTTTCCGTCGTCAAAGGGATAACCTGGACCTCGGAGTCTTCTCCGTCGTCCAGGTGATCACCTGGACAACGGACCGACACGCCGTCGTCCGAGTACGTAACGTACTTCCACTTAGACGACGTACCGACACCTCCGTCGTCTAAGTGAAGCATTATATATATAGGCCCGATGCCAAACACTGAATTCATTCCATTTGAAGAAGAATGGAAGGAGAAGGGAGAATTTGCTTAATTTGAAGAAGAATCGAAGGAGAAGGGAGAAGGGATCGGAGAAGGCTAGGCTAGGGAGAAGGAGATCGGGAGAAGGGAGCTAGCTAGAAGGCCGATCGCGAGAAGAATCAGGATCCAGATCGATAAGGGATCTCTGCTGACTAGCTAGCTAGCTTAATTAACGTACAGATATCGAGAAGGCCAACAGGTACGTACGCAGTTAAAATTTTCTTAATTAATATATATTTAGTGAAAACGTACGTACATACATGCAAGGATGTTAGCTATATATATATATATGTACAGATCGATTAAATTACGTACGTACGTAATTGATGGATCGATATAGATCGAGTACGTATAATTAAGCGTAAATTAATGAACTAATATATATATATAATAATTAATTAATTATAATATTTTGTAGCAGTATGAAAAAGAGTTGGATGAAGTTGAAGAATAGATGTGATGTCCGGTATATGGATGGAATTAGCGAATTTGTGAATTTTGCGATAGAACATGGTCAGGGAAAGAAACGTTTCAGGTGTCCGTGTCAGAAATGTCTTCATTGTCAGTATGCGGAGGTTAATGTTATGGTGCAACACCTGTACGAAAATGGTATGATGTGGAGTTACACTACATGGAGCGAGCATGGTGAAGCAGTAGAGTTCAGCGCAGCAGACTTCAGCTCAGGGTACAGTTACCATGGTGCCTCATCCAGCGGCAGTGGTGCCGGACCCCCAGCTTGCAACCCAACTGCAGATTTGGTCCATGATGGGTTTCCGGGATGTAGTCATGGCGGACACTAACACCAAGACGGAGGTTACAGTACCACTAATGAGCATGATGACACATTCCCCGCAGCTAGCTTGGCCACTGACACCAGTGAGATGGAAAAGTACAACCGGATGCTACTTGAAGCGCAGACCCCGGTGTTCCCTGGATGTCGAGAGAATGTGTTGCAATAGATGGAGCAAATGAAGATAAAAGTGAAGCACAAAATGTCAGTGAGTGCTTTTGACAAAATTCAGGAGCAAATATGTAAGTTGCTTCCTGATGATCACAATCTTCCTAAATCTCATTATAAGGTTAGAAATATCCTGAGCAGCCTCGGCCTAAAGTACAGGATAATTGACGCATGTCCGAATGATTGTGTGCTATTTTACAAAGAGTATAAAGAGTTGGACTATTGTCCCGTATGTGGCCAGTGCAGATTCCAGTTGAATAGGAAGAGTTCGAAAAAGAGAATTCCTGTGAAAGTTGTTCGATATTTTCCCTTGATTCCCAGATTGCAGCGCCTGTACATGTCTCTACACACAGCAGAGGCGATGCGATGGTACGCAGAAAAGCGAATAGATGACGATGTCCTGCGACACGCCGCGGATGGGGAGGGTTTCAAACATTTCGACAGAGAATTTGGAGACTTTGCTTCAGAGGTTAGAAATGTTAGACTCGGCCTATCTACAGACGGATTCAATCCTTGGGGAAGTAATATCTCCGCCGTCAGCACTTGGCCAGTTATTCTGATGCCGTACAACTTGCCTCCGTGGATGTGCATGAACAAGGAATTTAATTTCCTTACCGTACTAATTCCAGGTCCTAAATCTCCATTGAAGTGCTTAGATGTCTACCTCAGACCTTTGATCGACGAGCTGAAACTGTTGTGGGAAAATGGAGTCCCAACTTATGACAAATTCACTGACACGATGTTCACGATGAGGGCTGCCGTAATGTGGACGATCAGCGATTTTCCAGCTTATGGGATGTTAGCAGCCTGCAGGACAAAAGGATATAATGGATGTCCTATATGTTTGGACGACGTGAACTCTAGTTGGCACGCGGGGAAGGTGTGTTACTTGGGTCACCGTAGATGGCTTCCTCACGACCACCCGTGGCGACAGGATGAAGCTTATTTTGACGGTACGGTAGAGAACAATCCTAAACCCCGTAGTTGGTCGGGCGAAGAGATTTTAGAGAGGTTGAGCTATTTCGACTTTGGTGTGTTGAGCAATGACGCGGATGTGAAGAAATGCAATCCAATTCCTCCACATGATCTGAGCTATTGGGATCACAAGAGTATATTCTTTGAACTCCCTTACTGGTCGAAGTTGAAGCTGAGGAACAACTTGGACGCGATGCACATAGAAAAGAATGTGTGCGACAGCGTGGTGGGAACAATTCTCGGTATTAAGTTCAAGACTAAAGATACTCCCAAAGCGCACAAAGATTTGGAATCAATGAATCTACGTCGTCCCTTGTGGTTGAGGAGGGATAGGAAAGGAGTGTACAACAAGATGCCAGATGCACCTTACACACTGAAGCCGACGCTTAGACGTTCTGTATTTCACTGGTTTAAGGGCGTTCGTTATCCGGCTACGTATGCAGCTACTATAACTGGAGCAGTGGACGAGGTGCAACACAAGTTTGTTGGTCTAAAGACACATGACTATCACGTTATGCTGCAACGTCTGATTCCAGTGGTAATTCGACCATACTTGCCTCGGGACGTCGTAGAACCAATAGTGGCATTGTGCAGGTGGTGGCAAAGGTTATGCGCCAGAGAATTAAAGAAGTCAGATGTGGTGGAATTGCAACAACAAATTATGCGCATCATTTGCAAACTAGAGAGGATTTTTCCCCCTGCTTTCTTTGACATCATGATTCACCTAATGATCCACCTGCCCGAGCAGGTGCTCATTTCTGGTCCGGTCCAGTACACTTGGATGTATCCTCAAGAAAGGTACGTACAACGTACTACTTAATTAATTTGTTCCACTGGAGATTATATATATACTAGCTAGCTATATGTACTTATTCTTATTGTACGTTTGATTTTGTAGACAGCTTGGACAGTATAAGTCATTCGTCAAAAACAGGTCGGCCCCGGATGGCTCCATAGCAGAGACATACCTAATGCATGAGTGTGTTACTTACTGCAACAGGTACCTCAAAGATCCACCCCCTCCCACTGCCTCCGATCGCAGTGCCCGCATCAATCTTTCTGTTGTCACCAATGTCGTCCGACCGTTTAGAGGAGTATTAAAGGAATCGTTAACACGGGAAGAACTTATTGAGGCACATTGGGTAGTGTTGCGAGACTGTGACGAAGTTGAGCCGTACATGATGTCATACAGGGAGAGGCTTCAGGCGTTAAATCAAAACAAGAGTTCGGCGTGGATTGAGAAAATGGTTAAGAAGAAGTTTCCCGATTATTTCTTCCAATGGGTACGTACGTACGTCTCGGTATTTAATTATTTAAATACATATATGTTTGTAGAAAGTAAACCCTTATATTAATTTGCCCTTTTTCGCAGATGATTGATCTGCAAAAATCTGAAAACCACGGAGGGTGGTGGTCATGGCCAAAGCACTTGCTAGCAGGGAAGCCGGTTAAACACTATATTTATCCCGGATGTTTTGTGAACGGTGTAAAGTTCCATTCATTGGCCCGAGACGAAGGAAGAAGAACACAAAACAGTGGGGTAGCGGTTGGGAAAGACAATGATCTATATTACGGGGCTATTGTATATGTGGTTCAGCTATGTTACGGGAATGATGTCAACGTTTTCCTATTCAAGTGCAGATGGTTCAAGCGTACAAAGGAAAACCTGGGACTATTATCAGTCGATACAAACTCTAGCTGGTATGAGGATGAGCCTTTCGCTCTCGCCACCTTAGTTCGGCAGGTGTTCTATCTCGACGATCCGAAAGCCGGTGAAGGGTGGAAAATTGTGAACCATATCTCTCACCGAGGAATATGGAATACAGAGACAATTGAAGGGACACCGGCGACGACTGAAGATACTGCCGAACCAGAAAGAGACATTACTGCCTATCAAGAGCCTAATATTTCTGTCATCCGCTCCGATATAATGGACCTGGTTCAAGATGGTGAACGGTTACCCATGCCCGATGGTTGTACAGATCTAACTGAAGATGAGATTATCGATGAGGTAGATGAAGAAGACGAGTAGGAAGAGGACGCGGACGAAGACGAGGACTCAGGTTATTCGTCGGACGATGTTGAGTACGATGATGAGGATGAGCCGTCGTTTAACGGGGATGAGGACGATGATGATTATGACGAAGAGTGCGGTCATACGACGAGGGAGATTAATTGGTAATTAATTATTGTAATTATTGTAATATATATATATGATCGATGCAGGTTTACGGTAATTAATTAATCCGAATTATATATCCTGGACAACGGAGAAATTAATTGCAGGTTGTCGCCAAATCTCAATCTCATATAAAACCCTAAATCCTGGACCCTAAATCTAGCAGATCGGATCGATCGATCAATTTTTTAATTATATTTTTGAATCAGAATAATTGAACGGACACACAAATGACCGGGGACGACCTAAACCGTAAACCCTAAGGCCCTAACCCCTGAATTCGGGGTTTAGAACTTGGACGACGGAGAATGGTCATTATCCGTCGTCCAGGTACACACTAGGATGACGGAGAACGGTCATTCTCCGTCGTCCAAGTTCAAAAACCCTAAACCCTAAACAGTAAGGCCATAACCCCTGAATTCAGGGTCTATACACCTGGACGACGGATAACTTCATAATCCGTCGTCCAGGTGCAGATATCGTAATTTTTTCTAAGACAACGACCATCTAGACCTTCTTCTAAGGCATATTCTTTTCCTCAAGACTTTAGAGTAAACAATTCTTGGTGTGTGAGCTTCGACGGTTCAAAAATCGGAGTTGCGAAATGCCTTGTATCCACGTTTCCGGTTTGTGAAATTATCGGTTTTGCGGTTGACTGTGCCGATCAAACCCTTCCCGAACTTATTATTTTTTGGTCCTTTGAAGACAATTATATATTATGTTACGACGAACATATCCAACGGTTGTTTTGTCCAAATTCAATTTCGTTAATACTCTGTTGCAAATGAGCCTCTACTCATGAACACTTAAGTCGTAAGGATTAGTCGATACTTAACAAATTTCAAAACGAAAATCTATTCGCCATGGTAAATTGAACTGTTCATATATACTATGCGTTCATCGATATTAGACGACTATTTCACTCCAATGACAGATCGCTAAATTCCTAGCGAATTAATTTTAAACTTTTTTTTAACGTAAATTTCACCTGGACGACGGAGAATGACGTTCTCTGTCGTCCAGGTGAACACACGGACGACGGAGAATGACAAGTTCCGTCGTCCAAGTTCAATTTACCATGGCTGTTCGCTTTTTTTTTCAATGAATTTTTGACTTGGTCGACGGAGATGTGGTTTTCCGTCGTCCAGGTGTTCACCTGGACGACGGAGAACGTCAATCTCCGTCGTCCAAGTCAAAAATCATGGCGGTTCGTTTTACCGCCTCAATTTTCGGCGCCGCTTGAAATTTCACTTAGACGACGGATAATCAATTCTCCGTCGTCTAAGTCCCAATTTATGGCGGGTGAAACGTCCCGCCCATTAATTACGCGCCGCTTCGAAAATATTTAACCCTTCACCTGGACGACGGAAAACACCGTTTCCGTCGTCCAAGTGCACTTAGACGACGGAGAATAGTGCTTCGTCGTCTAAGTGAAACTCTATATATAGCCCGCGGCTCATCTTCTTTTCCTAATCCCTTACAACTTTCTCTCATCTCCTCTCTCTCTCTCTCATTCCGGCGATTCTCCTCCGGCGACGCTCCGACGACACAACTCCGGCGATATTCCCGAAAACTCCGATTCGGTAAATTTCTATTTTTCCCTTATTAAAATAATTTTCATTTAATTAATTAAATTCTAAATATAATTAATTAGTAGAATTTAATTTATTAATTAGTTTTAAATATTTCCTAAATGATTAATTATTGTTATTAATTAAGTATTGTTATTAATACTAATTAAATGAATAATTGTAAATTTATTGTTATTAATTATATTTAGATTAATTATTGTTATTAATTAAATAAATGATTAAATATTGTTATTAATTAATTAAATGGTAAATTATTGTTATTAATAATAATTAAATGAATAATTGTAATTACTTGATAATTTATGAAATGAATAAATTTATTATTGTAATTATTTATTATTAGTTGCATGATTAAATAAATTTATTATTAAATTTATTATTAGTATGTGTTCGATTTAAATTTAGTACATAGGCTTGGTTTATTAAGTCGCACTCTTTGGAATAGATGGCGCCTCTTTTCCTAGCTTATCTCCTTAACCCCTCGTGATGTGTGGATTTCATCACCGCACACCATAACCTAAGTGAAGTTATCGACACGAGGTTGAGGGCGGAGTTTGCAAAGGACTTGAGGGAGTGTAAATTTTCGAAAAATTGGCCGAATGTCGGACATGGTGTCTAGAAACGGGTTATGACTGGTGACAGGATTTGGACTAAGAAAGACTTTTGTCGAAATTAGTCCTGCCTCTCGCGTTATCTCTATCCCTAACTGGCCATGTTTTTCGATTTAACCAAGGCTGATTAATTGACAATTTACACTTTATCGCGCGGGTCGCACGTCCATTGAACGACCGAAAATGCCAAGCTAGTGTACTCTATTTAAATCTTAAACGTACTTAATTAATTAGCGTAAATTTTTAAGTTGTAATTATTATGGTAAGTAGGTATTTTAACACCGTACTCTTAGGTTTAAATGGCTCCGCCAAAGACGACATCCGGCAAGAAGAAAGCCCAACAGGAGGCAGAAGATGCCATGCTCCGAATGTTGGCGGCCCAAGTCGGTTGGGTTCAACCGGAGGGCAACGACGCTCTCAATCCGAACGGATCATCTAGTCCGTCCGTAGCGCCCTCTGGGGAAATTCCCGCTCCCCCATTCATCTTGAGCGGTGATGACGTCGACCCTTTCCAATCTCCGACGCCCGGTATCGGTTCAACGGGAAGTACTCAGGCGTCCTCGACCGTCGAATCAATCATGTACAGCGCCCGCCGTAGGCAAAGAAGGGCCCCCACTGACCCGGAACCGAAAAGGACTCGGGGTCTCGTTAAAGGGGGGAAAGCGGAGCGTATTTGCAAGGCGACCGGGAAAAAGATCGACTTGCCGTACGACGAATTCACCGGTGGCCCTCCCACAGCTCAGCTAGCAAGTCTCTCGGCGCATGGGATAGGGTCAATCATACGTAACCGGGTTCGTATCACTGCCCCAACTTGGAAGGAGGCGCCGAATCATGAAAAGGCGAAAGTCTTCAAAGATCTTTCGGTACGTAATACGTCCAATTTAGTTATTATATAATATTGTTAATATTAGTTAAAATTTCATAATATATACGATTATAATTTTCTATTTATTTTTGATAGGAACAATTTGATGTGGATCCGACACCGGCCATGTTGAGGCATATCAACCAAACCGCAAACTCCATCTACAAAGATTGGAAGTACAAGCTCCATAAGTACTTCCAAGATGTCGGTCCCGTGCCTCCCCCGGTAGAGCTGCAAGGGATAGAGAAGATGAGTGGGAGTGGTTGTGTAACCACTTTGCCGATGAACAATTTAAGGTGTTAATTTTTTTTTTAATTTCAATTAAGATAATTGAATTATTTAAATTGTAGTTATTAATTTTTTAATGATTTAATTATGTTGTGTAACAGAAATTCTCCGGTGTCAACAAAGCCAACCGGGGGAAGAAGGAGAAACACCATACTACCGGTGTCAAGCAGTTCATTCAAATAGCCAAGGAGCACAAGGATAAGGGCTCCAAACACCCTTATCTTGATGCAAGCGTAAGCGCGTACGTGACGCCTGGGCTCGATAATGAAGCGAGTCAATGCGGCGTAAGTGATATATTAAATTTATGTGCTTTTAATTATAGTAATTATTATTTAAATATGATTTCATTATAATAAATTAATTATTCTTTTGTAGGCAAGGATGATAGAGTGAGCGCATGAAGAGTTGGCTAACACTCAACTTGCGTTCCCAGATGTGCCGCCGGAAGACCTGCCTCCTCTATCCTTAGAGAGCCAAATTGCAATCGCGGATGAGGTCTACGGTCGTAGAGCTGGCAAGGAGGTTAGGCACTTTGGGCCTAGGGTGGTACGAGATTTGTCGACGACCTCCGGCTCATCATCTACGGGAGGTTCGGGGCAGCGGAGAAGGAGTCAGGCAGCGGCCGTCGAAGCAGCCATTCAAGAGGCTCGACTGGCACGAGAGGAGAATCGACGGACACAAGAGCAGAATGAGTCAATGCGGCAAAGACTTGACGAACAACAAGCACAAATAGCCCAACTCATCGCGCTCATGAACCAAAATCGAGAAGCATGTCAACCTCCTCCGAACCCATACCCCGACGACAACGACCCGGCTGGAGGCGCAGGACCCGGCGGCGCATCTGCTCCTCCAGTATATTAGCTAGCTAGTTAATTATTGCGTTTCTTTATTTCCGAGTTCCGAACAATATTTTATAATTTTTATTGGTTTTTAATTTGGATGTGTATGTAAATATTAATTAATTATTTATTTAATACATTAATTAATATTAAAAATTTAGTTTAATTAATTAATTTCGACTATTTTCATTATTTAAATTAAATTAATAATAAATTAATTTAATAATATTTAATTTCGATTTATTTTATTTTTAAATTAAATAGTCACTTGGACGACGGAGAACACCTAACCCCCAACCCCCAGTCCAGGTGCACAAACCCTAACCCTAAACCCTAAACACCTAACCCCCAACCCCTAACCCCTAAACCCTAAACCCTGTCATTCTCCGTGGCCCACGTGTTCACCTGGACGACGGATAATTAGTTCTCCGTCGTCCAGGTGAACACCTGGGCCACGGAGATTTCTAGCTTCTCCATGGCCCATGTATGCACCTGGACGACGGAAACACTAATTCTCCGTCGTCCAAGTGAACACGTGGGCCACGGAGAAACGAGCAATGTCCGTGGCCCATGTAGTCACCTGGACGACGGAGAATTAGTGTTTATGTCGTCCAGGTGCATACATGGGCCACGGATAATGTCCGCGGTCCAACATAACTTGGACGACGAAGAACGAATTCTCCGTCGTCCAGGTGCTTGGACGACAGCACTTGGAGCACGGACCTTGGACGACGGACATTCCGTCATCCAAGTACTTAGACGACGGAAAACTTCACCTAGACGACGGAAATGGTCTGTGGTCTAGGTGCAGTTTTCTTGTAGTGATAATTGTCACCGCTTACGACCATCCAGAGGCCGTTTACTAGTGACTTGTTTGTTTCTCTTAAAAGAAAAGAGATTGATTCCACCCTTGCTTGTGCCCATTGGCTCAAAAAGATCGAGAATGACAGGCACTAAAAGATGTACAAAGATACAGAAGTGGAAGAAAATGGAACCAGAAGAAGGCTTGAATTTGAAGAGCCTTATCTTGGAGAAAATTTAGAAATATACGATGACATGTAAAGACAAGAAAATTTGTATCATCCTATTTCTGAAGAATGGAACATCTCTTATCAATAAAGAATCTACTTTTCAAAAGAAGATAATGGAGGAAAACCGAAACCTTATCAGCATAGAGTCACCTTTTCTTAGTGGAGTTACTGTTAATTAAGCATATTTCATTTCTAGTTTGGAGTCTGGTCCCTATATAAGCAGCCTTGAGTTTTAGTTCTAGGCATCGAAAATCAGAATAGAAGAGATATATCTGAGAGTAGAAAGCTTGAGAGTGAAGTTTGTGAGTCGAGAAATAAAGTCAAAGCAAATTGTTCAACTTCTCTATTTTCAAGTAAGTATGTCTGCTAGTATGAGTAGTTAAACAACTTATAGTTGTTTACCAGAGAGTGAAACTCTGGATATTTAGTCTGTAATTTTGTTGAATAAATAAGTTATGGTTTCCCACTACAGTTCTTTCAAATTGCTGCATATATTCATAAAACTCATTAAAACTCTCCTGAGAGGTAGACTACCCCCCGAAAGGAGGAAAAAAGTTAGGTGTTTATATTTGTTCATGCTCATTATGATCCCCTAAGAGGCAGACTACCGCCCAGAAGGTGAAAAATATGAGTTGTTTGTTATTAAGCATCTTTCTATTAGCTTTCCACATCTAAAAAAATTAACTAATGTTTGGAGAAGAATCACCCTTTAAAAGAAGCATTCAGTAGTGAGTCCGCCTGCATAAGTAACCCAGGAAGGCTGAAGCCTATAAGTAAATTGTTGACTTGACGAAGGCTAGTTTTACTTTATTTTTGTGTTTTCTTTCCTTTAGTATTTATTAGTATACCAAGGGCATTGTTTCTACCGAATTCCGTTGAGGCCTTCGATAGAGACATTGAACCCTGTTCCTACAACATGCAACAAGGCGTTAGAGGTGAAGACGAGATTGGCCTGCCTTCGACCCTCTGATGTTTAAGTTAGAAGCATGGAGTAATAAGTAAAAATTATTACACTAGGAAAGAATTACCTTATATAAGGTGTGAGACCTCTTTATACAGGCAAGTGTGGGAGTCATCTTCTTTCAATTAGCAATGTGGGAGTGGATGCACTTCCAATATTATTGAGGGCATCTTGGTCATTTACCCATAGTAATGAGTCACTATGTGGCAAGTGGCTGAAGAATATTCTTTGTAGATGCTTTTTTATGCTTTCTTCATTAATTCCATTTTATTTAACTAGTTAAAGGGCTAAGTGTGGCATAATTGGAGGGTTAGCCCGAGTGGTACTAACAAGTCTCCCAAATCCCCATGTCAAGGAGAATGATCTTAATTGGGGAGTTGAAAAACTGAAACCTCCAATGTAGCCACACTTGGTGTCGCTAGGCCGGTGTAGCCTAGCGTACCCTGGAGTTCCCTCGACTTCTCAACCAAGATTGGTCTCCTGGATAGAATAGCCATGAGCAGGGCAGTTGACGGGTAGCATTTGGTAAAGTGTATTAAGTTTGAAGCTTCGCATGCTAGAGCAGCGAACGTTAATTGGGGAATGTCGAGCTAGGGCACAGCGAGCATTCAGGGAGAGTCGTGTGAGGGAGCAACGTGCGTTAAGTGAGGAACGTCGCGCGCAGGCAACGAGCGTTGAAATTGAACGCCGTGCAGGACACAACGAGCGTTCGGGGAACGTCGTGTGCGGAAGAAGCAAGCATTAAGTCACGAACGTCGTACGTGGGCAGCAAGCATTGAGCTTGAACGGTTCGGTATTGTGGACATGTGGCAACCGTCGTATGATCGACCACTGCATGTGAAGCGTTCGAAAGCTAACGTTGCCTATTTGCAGGCGAACATATAGGTGATTTTATAAGATGGAGTCCTCTGTCACGTTAGTTAAGCATATATAGTAGTGAAGCATATATATCTTGAATATTATGTGATTTCAGAATATGGCATGTCATACTTGAAACGCGTTTGAAGCACGTATTTTTAAGGCATGTAATGAGTAAATAATTCCTGTAACGAGATAATTAGATCACATTGACACATGCTTAAATATTAGCGTTCGGTAAGTATTTAGAGAATATAAGTTGTAGCATAAATGAAGAATTGTTGCTTGTGATCGAAATTGAGTCATGTGTAATTGAGTTAACTATATGAGTCGGTGAGAAAATATCAAGAGGTTGTCGAAGACGACGGAACCTTTGACATAAAGTATATCCCGAAGGATATTACGTAACTCGTGTCAACTCAATAAGACTCAATGAGCTATGAACCAATTAATCGTTTAAGCTAGAAACAATTTTCATATAGCACATGCATTTTAATTTTTAGAGCTATTATTGTGACGACCCGAACCAGAATCAGTTGTGTGTTTGGGCACGATTCTCGAGATTTGGTTATAGTCGCAGTTTTACGATATTGTGTAATTTGCCGATTTGGTTCGCGACTATGTTTTCAGTCGAGAATTTGAGTTGAGTGTCTTCACGGAAGTTGTAGAGTACGTGATTTCGAGTTCGTGGGCGGTTTCGGAAGATTTTTCCGATAATCGAGGAATATTTTATGATTATTTGAAGTTTCAGGTTCCGACGAGTTTATCCGATTGTTTCGAGTTTATCCGAATTGTGATGGTTATCCATTTCGAATCGTCGTTTGACCCGAGGGACGAGTATAAATATCGAAAAGTCGAAAAATAGTCGGGAATTGTCGGAAACTTCATTGTGAACTTTGACCAAGCTTTGACTTTTGGTTGACTTTCCTATTTTGGAAAGTGGAAGAGCTGCCGAGAAGGGGAGGTTTCCCGAACGGGAAAGTGAACTCCGGCGACCGGATTCCGGCAACGATTCACCTCGGGACAGGTACGGTTTGATTCCTCTTGTGATTTCGAGTGTGTATGGCTTGGGTTTGTATGGTTTTAGACCCGTTTTGGTGGAGGCCGATTAGGGCCGAGTTTGATGAGTTTGTCGTCGACGGTGGTGGTAGCTCCGACGAGTTTTGGAGGTGGGGATTAGGGGCATTCGACTCCCCTCATCTCTCTGAGTCTCATGGTATGAGTATTTGGGGTTGAGGATGAGTTTTGGGGGTGACCCGAATTGGTCACCGGATTATGTTCACCGATCGGATTTTGGACAAATTGGAGAGGTTGTGTTTGAAATTGGCCTTCGGGGTAGAAGGGAAACATGTTCGCCTTGATGAGACCTAGAGGACTGGAGAGTTTGGCCGTGGGATTCCTCCGTTGACGGCGCGCCGCCGCCGGCGGCGGCGGTCAACGGCGGTCAACGGTGGTCAGAAAGTCAACTTTTCAGATTTCGACGTTTTTAATGTCATTTTTCTCGTAATCATGCCCTGATTATCGTACGGAGGTTTTCGGGTTAATTTGGTTAGCCGATTTTCAGTCGAGATTTCGAGTGGGGATTTCGGGATTTCCGTAATTCATTTTGCACCGCATTTTGTATTTTCGGGAACGGTTGGTTTCCGTGCATCCGTTCAGTGTTGTGGATTACAATTTTGATCAGTTATGTTTATATATATTCAGGAGATCGAGATCGAGATTTGGATCGTGATCGTGCTTCGGGCGAGGGTACTTCCGCCGAACCACGTGTTTAGCGCGAGTTGCGCTAGCTGATCTGTGAGTGGACAATTTCTTTTCACGGAAACGATTGCGAGTCTTTTATATGATATATGAACTTGAGCAGGCGTATGAGTTTTCGGATTAAATGAGCATGTGTTTTACGATTATACGATTATATTTTTACGGATATACGTATACGAGTATACATACATAAATATGCTGTTTCATGCATTTGCACCGAAATGTTTATGATTTGGTTTACACAGAGTACAGTCTTGGTTATGTTGTTGTTGTATCGATACACCTTGCCTCGTCGGCTGATCCCCGACGGAGGGCCGCCTGGAGGGGCGATTCCCCAACCAGACCGGTGAGGGGCGTATTCCCCGGAACCGAGGCCATTTCTGGCTTAGAATCACGTGGAAGTCAGAGAGACTCCGTGGTTCAGACTGTACTAGCACGGAGGAGTCCATGAGTGACCCCGTGAGATTTTACTTGCATGCTCTGTACACTGGAGGAGTGTGAGTTTTACCTCGTGTACCATGTTATGTTTTTATTTACCTGGACTCGCATATGTTTTTATAACATATATACTCGGTGAAAGACATTTATTTTCGTCCACTCACTCTAACGTGTTTATTGTCTTTCCCCTGGGCTTTTCGGTTTCCGTGCCCAGTTTGCAGTTCAGGTTTGGTGTTTTCACGTCGCGGTTTGGAGGCTAGTGATCAGAGTCACCTGTGTTTTCCAGTAGGTTTCAGTTTCACCTACTGATGTACATGTTGTATATATTTTATATTAGAGGTCGCTCTGATACGTTCTGATACTTGTTTATACGGATTTTCTCGGATATACATATATATGGTACAGTATGTTTACTGTTTGTTGATTATATTGATGTTGAGAAATCCGGATGGGATTGGTGCCCACGGTTTGCTTTTTGTGGCATAGGATGAAGTGTATTTTCCGCGTGCAGGTTAAGGTAATTCCACGCTAGTAACGAAACTCTGCCCAAATTTCGGAAAATTTTTGTTGGTTCGTATTTTTCGAAGGGGTTCGACTCCGGTTTAGATAGTTAAATCGGGGTTGGGTCCTTTCAACTTGGTATCAGAGCATTAGGTTGTCAGATTCTGTAGACTCTTGTAGTTGTGACGCTTTGGGTATTTGAGTTGATACAGCATGACTGGAGTGATGACCCGACTGGCCAGCGGTACTCATCAATACTTCGGGTGTTGTATGTTCTCAAATATCTGCGGTTTCATGATTACGTTCTTTCTGCTTGTGCCTAATGCTTGTCTTGTATCAGTAGGATGCCTCCTCGACGTGGTCCCCGTGTTGATCGGGATGATGATCCTGATGAGGATCGCCGAACGCGCGACTTGCTTATGCGAGTGCTGCGTTTGGAGGAGCGTTTTGACCCTGTGGTCAAGGCTCGTACTGCGGGTGCTACTGTGTTTTCGGGTTCAGTTGATCCAGAGATATGCGAGGCATGGTTGGTTCAGATTGAGCGTGTTTGTGAGCGTCTGCAGTTTACACCTGGGCAGATGTCAGTAGCCGCAGTTGGTTTACTTGAGGGTGATGCATACTTTTGGTGGGTCAGTACTGACAGAGTTCCTGTGGATACTCCGTGGACATTGTTTCGTGATCTGTTTATGCGGAGGTACTTCAATCAGGCTACCCAGCAGCGCAAGTACGAGGAGTTTACGAACTTGAGGCAGGGCAGTTTGTCTGTACTTGAGTATCGGGATCGATTTACCCGTTTGTCTCGTTTTGCGCGGGATATGGTGGCTACTGAGGAAGCCAAGTGTCGTAGATTTGAGCTGGGGTTGAATCTGAGCATCAAGGCGACGCTGACTACGATGCCTCGGAACAACTTTGATGAGTTTGTCAGTGCAGCTCTCCGAGGCGAGGATATTGAGCAGGAGAGACAGCAGAGGTATCAGCCGAGGCGATTCGAGGAAGGTGGACCGAGTCAGGGGCCTTCGAAGAGGCAGAGTTCTGATACTTCCGGTTCAGCTTCATCTTCAGGCGGTGGATCATATCGACCACCAGCTAGTACATCGAGACGGAGACCGTTTTGGAGGAGAGACAGACCACAGCGACCGCAGGCTAGTGCAGGTTCTAGCGGTTCTAGTTATCCTCGGCGTACTGGTGGCACATTTGCTGTACCAAGGGAGTACCCGTTGTGTAGTCTCTGCAGTCGACATCATGTGGGTCCCTGTCAGCGAGGTCCTGTTACTTGTTTCCGCTGTGGTCAGGTGGGTCACTATGCGAAGGAGTGTCCCCAGTTGTATGATGCTGGTGATCAGGCAGCTCAGGGTTCTGGAGGAGAGCGAGGTGCCACTTCGGGAGCGCGACCAGCCCAGTTTGCAGGCCAGGGCAGGCAACGGGGTCAGGCTCAGCGAGGACGACCGGCCGGACAGGCGAGGGTTCATGCTATGACTCTACGTGAGGGCAGAGCATCACCGGAGGTCGTTATCGGTACGTTACATGTTTTTGGTATTCCTGTAGTTGCATTGCTAGATCCAGGTGCCACACATTCATTTATATCATTTAGATTGTCATCATTGGCTACGGTACCTGCATCTCCACTTCCGGGGTTGTGGAGAGTGCTGTATCCGTCAGGAGAGGTTGTGAGCATCGGTTGGGTTTACCGAGATTGTGAGGTGTTTATTGATGGCCATGGTTTAGCCGCTGATCTGTTGTTGCTTGATATTGTGGATTTCGATCTGATATTGGGCATGGACTTTTTGGAGTCGCACTGGGCTATGTTTGATTGCCACAGGAAGGAGGTCGCGTTTCGACGACCAGGGTTACCCGAGATACTGTTTCGCGGCGAGAAGAACACTTCCCTACCGTGTTTGATTTCCGCGATGAGGGCGGATCGGCTGATGAAGAAGGGTTGTGTTGCTTACTTAGCCCATGTTGTGGACACTACAGCTGCAGTGCCAGAGCTTGGTAGTATTGAGGTTGTGTCTGAGTTTCCGGATGTGTTTCCAGCGGAGTTACCTGGTATACCCCCGGTGCGGGAGATTGATTTTACTATTGAGTTGTTGCCGGGTACTGGACCGATTTCCCAGACACCGTACCGGATGGCGCCTGCAGAGTTGAGGGAGTTGCAGATTCAGCTTCAGGAGTTGTTAGAGAAGGGATTCATTCGACCGAGTGTTTCTCCGTGGGGTGCTCCAGTGTTATTTGTGCGGAAGAAGGACGGGTCTATGCGTTTGTGCATCGACTATCGGAAGCTGAATCAGATTACAGTGAGGAACAAGTATCCATTGCCTCGGATTGATGATTTGTTCGATCAGCTGAAGGGAGCGGCAGTCTTTTCGAAGATTGATCTTCGATCCGGATATCATCAGTTGAGGATCCGGGATTCAGATGTTGCCAGGACAGCGTTCAGGACGCGGTATGGGCACTATGAGTTTTTGGTTATGCCGTTTGGGTTGACCAACGCCCCCGCAGCTTTCATGGACTTGATGAATCGGGTGTTTCGACGGTTTCTGGACAAATTCGTGATTGTATTCATTGATGATATTTTGATATACTCGAGGAGTGTGGGCCAGCACAGGAAGCACTTGCGAGCGGTGTTGCAGACTTTGCGGGACCATCAGCTGTTCGCGAAGTTTAGCAAGTGTGAGTTCTGGTTGGATAGTGTGAAGTTTCTGGGCCATGTGATTTCGGCCGAGGGAGTTAGTGTTGATCCTGACAAGATTGAGGCCGTGCTGAATTGGAGTCGACCCACTACTGTGCCGGAGATCCGGAGTTTCTTGGGGTTAGCAGGCTATTATCGACGGTTTGTACAGGATTTTTCACGGATAGCTACACCACTGACCAGATTGACGAAGAAGGGCGTCAAGTTTGAGTGGTCTGATGCGTGCGAGGAGAGTTATTTGCTCCTGAAGGAGAGATTGACTACCGCACCGGTTCTGACATTACCAGACGACAGTGGTGAGTATGTTGTGTACAGTGACGCGTCGAAGTTGGGCCTTGGCTGTGTGTTGATGCAGCATGGTAGAGTTGTGGCATATGGTTCCAGACAGCTGAAACCGCACGAGGTCAACTATCCGACGCATGATTTGGAGTTAGCCGCTATTGTGTTAGCGTTGAAGAGTTGGAGACATTACCTGTATGGTGCTCAGTGTAAGATTTTCACTGACCACAAGAGTCTCACTTACTTGCGGACACAGCCGGATCTAAACATGAGGCAGCGCCGATGGATGGAGTTGATCAACGATTACGAGTGCACTTTCGAGTACCATCCAGGGAAGGCCAATGTTGTGGCAGATGCACTTAGCCGGAAATCGGGAGCCTCATTGTTTCATATGTGTGTGGCCAGAGTATCGATGTTAGCCGAGTTACGGGCTACGGGTGCTGTGTTTGGTTATGATGATGATGGAGCCTTGTTGGCTAGTTTTCAGGTACGACCCGTATTGGTTGATCAGGTACGGGAGGCACAGGATTCAGATCCTTACTTGTTGAGCAAGAAGACCATGATTCAGAATGGTGTGCCTACAGAGTTCCGATTGAGCGACAACGGTACGTTGTTATTCAGAGGCAGATTATGTGTACCCAGGGACGAGGACTTGAAGAAGGAGATTCTGGACGAGGCCCACAGTTCAGCGTATGCGATGCATCCCGGAGGTACGAAGATGTTTCGTACACTTCGAGCGTACTATTGGTGGCGCAACATGAAGCGGGAGATTGCCACGTACGTGAGTCGGTGTTTGATTTGTCAGCAGGTGAAGGCGGAGAGGCAGAAACCTGCAGGGAAATTACAGCCACTTGAGATTCCAGTTTGGAAGTGGGAGCATATTACGATGGATTTCGTCTATCAGTTGCCGCGTACTTCGGCGGGCAACACTGGCATTTGGGTTATCGTTGATCGATTGACGAAATCTGCACATTTTCTTGCACTTCCAGGGAAGATTTCAGTGGGCAGATTGGCCAAGTTGTACTTATCAGAGATTGTTCGCTTGCACGGTGTGCCTGTATCCATTGTTTCTGACCGTGATAGTCAGTTCACTTCTGAGTTTTGGCAGGCTTTACAGCGAGCTTTGGGCACGAAGTTGCGATTTAGTACAGCTTTTCATCCTCAGACTGACGGGCAGTCCGAGAGGACCATTCAGACTCTTGAGGATATGCTAAGATCATGTGTGTTGCAGTTTCGTGGAAACTGGGATCAGCAGTTACACTTGATTGAGTTCGCCTACAACAACAGCTATCAGGCCAGTATTGAGATGGCACCGTACGAGGCTTTGTACGGGAAGCAGTGTCGCACTCCATTGTGTTGGAGTGAGGTGGGCGAGCGTTGGCTTATTGGTCCGGATTTGGTGAAAACTACGATGGAGGACATTCAGATTATTCGAGATCGACTGAAGATTGCCCAGGATCGGCAGAAGAGTTACGCGGATGTGAGGAGGAAGAGTTTAGAGTTCGAGGTTGGTGATTGGGTCTTCCTGAAACTATCTCCGTGGCGGGGAGTTGTGCGTTTCGGGAAGCGGGGCAAGCTTCGACCGCGGTATATTGGTCCGTATGAGATTACGGAGAGGGTTGGAGCTGTTGCTTACAGACTTGAGTTACCGACGGAGATGGCTCGTGTGCATGATGTCTTCCATGTTTCGATGTTGCGGAAGTACATCTCAGATCCTTCACATGTGATAGCCCCACAGCAGTTGCCGATTAGAGAGGACTTATCGTATGTTGAGGAGCCAGTACAGATTCTCGATCGACGTGAGCAAGAGCTGAGGCACCGTGTGATTCCGCTGGTGAAGGTCTTGTGGCAGAACCACTCAGTTGAGGAGGCCACCTGGGAGACCGAGCAGCGTATGCGGGAGCAGTATCCTCATCTGTTCACATGACAGGTACGTAAATTTCGAGGTCGAAATTTCTTTAAGGGGGGTAGATTTGTGACGACCCGAACCAGAATCAGTTGTGTGTTTGGGCACGATTCTCGAGATTTGGTTATAGTCGCAGTTTTACGATATTGTGTAATTTGCCGATTTGGTTCGCGACTATGTTTTCAGTCGAGAATTTGAGTTGAGTGTCTTCACGGAAGTTGTAGAGTACGTGATTTCGAGTTCGTGGGCGGTTTCGGAAGATTTTTCCGATAATCGAGGAATATTTTATGATTATTTGAAGTTTCAGGTTCCGACGAGTTTATCCGATTGTTTCGAGTTTATCCGAATTGTGATGGTTATCCATTTCGAATCGTCGTTTGACCCGAGGGACGAGTATAAATATCGAAAAGTCGAAAAATAGTCGGGAATTGTCGGAAACTTCATTGTGAACTTTGACCAAGCTTTGACTTTTGGTTGACTTTCCTATTTTGGAAAGTGGAAGAGCTGCCGAGAAGGGGAGGTTTCCCGAACGGGAAAGTGAACTCCGGCGACCGGATTCCGGCAACGATTCACCTCGGGACAGGTACGGTTTGATTCCTCTTGTGATTTCGAGTGTGTATGGCTTGGGTTTGTATGGTTTTAGACCCGTTTTGGTGGAGGCCGATTAGGGCCGAGTTTGATGAGTTTGTCGTCGACGGTGGTGGTAGCTCCGACGAGTTTTGGAGGTGGGGATTAGGGGCATTCGACTCCCCTCATCTCTCTGAGTCTCATGGTATGAGTATTTGGGGTTGAGGATGAGTTTTGGGGGTGACCCGAATTGGTCACCGGATTATGTTCACCGATCGGATTTTGGACAAATTGGAGAGGTTGTGTTTGAAATTGGCCTTCGGGGTAGAAGGGAAACATGTTCGCCTTGATGAGACCTAGAGGACTGGAGAGTTTGGCCGTGGGATTCCTCCGTTGACGGCGCGCCGCCGCCGGCGGCGGCGGTCAACGGCGGTCAACGGTGGTCAGAAAGTCAACTTTTCAGATTTCGACGTTTTTAATGTCATTTTTCTCGTAATCATGCCCTGATTATCGTACGGAGGTTTTCGGGTTAATTTGGTTAGCCGATTTTCAGTCGAGATTTCGAGTGGGGATTTCGGGATTTCCGTAATTCATTTTGCACCGCATTTTGTATTTTCGGGAACGGTTGGTTTCCGTGCATCCGTTCAGTGTTGTGGATTACAATTTTGATCAGTTATGTTTATATATATTCAGGAGATCGAGATCGAGATTTGGATCGTGATCGTGCTTCGGGCGAGGGTACTTCCGCCGAACCACGTGTTTAGCGCGAGTTGCGCTAGCTGATCTGTGAGTGGACAATTTCTTTTCACGGAAACGATTGCGAGTCTTTTATATGATATATGAACTTGAGCAGGCGTATGAGTTTTCGGATTAAATGAGCATGTGTTTTACGATTATACGATTATATTTTTACGGATATACGTATACGAGTATACATACATAAATATGCTGTTTCATGCATTTGCACCGAAATGTTTATGATTTGGTTTACACAGAGTACAGTCTTGGTTATGTTGTTGTTGTATCGATACACCTTGCCTCGTCGGCTGATCCCCGACGGAGGGCCGCCTGGAGGGGCGATTCCCCAACCAGACCGGTGAGGGGCGTATTCCCCGGAACCGAGGCCATTTCTGGCTTAGAATCACGTGGAAGTCAGAGAGACTCCGTGGTTCAGACTGTACTAGCACGGAGGAGTCCATGAGTGACCCCGTGAGATTTTACTTGCATGCTCTGTACACTGGAGGAGTGTGAGTTTTACCTCGTGTACCATGTTATGTTTTTATTTACCTGGACTCGCATATGTTTTTATAACATATATACTCGGTGAAAGACATTTATTTTCGTCCACTCACTCTAACGTGTTTATTGTCTTTCCCCTGGGCTTTTCGGTTTCCGTGCCCAGTTTGCAGTTCAGGTTTGGTGTTTTCACGTCGCGGTTTGGAGGCTAGTGATCAGAGTCACCTGTGTTTTCCAGTAGGTTTCAGTTTCACCTACTGATGTACATGTTGTATATATTTTATATTAGAGGTCGCTCTGATACGTTCTGATACTTGTTTATACGGATTTTCTCGGATATACATATATATGGTACAGTATGTTTACTGTTTGTTGATTATATTGATGTTGAGAAATCCGGATGGGATTGGTGCCCACGGTTTGCTTTTTGTGGCATAGGATGAAGTGTATTTTCCGCGTGCAGGTTAAGGTAATTCCACGCTAGTAACGAAACTCTGCCCAAATTTCGGAAAATTTTTGTTGGTTCGTATTTTTCGAAGGGGTTCGACTCCGGTTTAGATAGTTAAATCGGGGTTGGGTCCTTTCAATTATGAACATGCTTGATTAATGAAATTAATTCATGTAAGCTATATGCACAAGTTGTGTAGCATGTAAGGCTTGTATGAAATAATAAGCATGCTTGAACTATAATAGCGAAGAGGATAGAGTAGAAAATCTATCTCTTCGCGGACTCTTTCGAAATACAAATTTAATTGTATAATGTTGAGTGATGAAGGCTTGGTAATGGAACTTCCATGTTTTAATCCAATTCTGGCCCAAGTGGGTTTTGGGTAAGCTAATGGGCCTGTGTTAGTGGCACATACCAGATGGAGGTGGCTTTTGGGATTGAACGGGCTCGAGTTTAAGAGCATTGGTGGAATGCGAAGACTAACCACCTTGTAGCTAGATGCCGTAGCAGGCAAAGCATTTAGATATACTAGGGTTGATGCCCGCGCGCGAGGCGCGGGTGGCGACAAAGGATAATTCAAGTGAAATCAATCGAATAGAAATAAATAATTTATAAGAAATAAAATTAATGATTCATGTCTTAATAACGTAAAAACAACTCTAGACACACAAATACAAAAAATTAAGTATGATATCATTAGATGAAACCATATCATCAACATCTATGCACTACACTGAGATAATTTCTCAGATAATTCTTGCAGATGTATACATTATTCGTACCGTGAAACTGCAGTTTCACGTGCTGTCAGTCCGGCAGCTATATCTCTGAATGCCTCATGTTCAGATGACAGAACCCCCTGACATAGAGTACATGTTGCAGCTTCCACAGAATAGTCACTCAATATACACTATCCATCTGAAAAACAACAATGAACAACATAAAAAACAAAGCTGCTAAAAGCTCCAAGGATTAATACCCCACCCATTTTCAATAAGAAAAAAAAACTTCTTCCTTTCAAGCTGAAACCAAAAACCCATCTTCATTTTGAATCTGAAACAAAATTTCACCATAAAATTGAGCACCCAAATCACAATAGCCTCACTTGAAACAAAAACATAACCAAATCTTTAGCTGAATAAAATGGTATTTTGCAGTGGCACAGAGTCTGCACAAAAACATCTAGCATATGATTTAAAATTCATTATATAGAGGATTTGATAATATTTTGTCAAAAATGAAATCTCCTGCACAATTCACCTAAATCATAAATTCAAAGACTTCAAACCAAATCGCAGTAAATCTTGCTCCATGAATTAGTTAGAGAACAGTATAAACACTTATTCTCTTCTACTCAATCTTCTCCTAACAAAATTAACAATAGAAATTTTGAAACTGGGTTATCAAGATAGTAAGGGTATGGTCTTACAAAGTATTTATGATATATATCTCGATTATAATATTTGCAGTTCACCTCCCAAATGTCCATCGTCGTTTGGATTTGCCCTTATGCCCATCAGATTAGAGATATGAGACGCCGATGTATGAGTTAGAGAGGAAAGTCAGAACCGAGGGAGAGAGGGAAACGATCAATCAAACATATCGAAAAAGACATCCAACTGATCAATCGAACATAAACGAAATAGATTTGGATAAAAACATTGAAGACCATTGCTTGCCTCTTTCTTACCAAGCATTCAAATCATATTACCTACAGAGACTACACAAATGAGCATGCTTTTCTTTTCCTTTACTCAGTTTAGGCTTCAAAATATTGAATCACCATACAAATACAAAACACATATTGCAACACAATATCATTATTACACTAACTTAACAACAAAAACAACAACAGCAAAAACAACAACAAAATCCAAACATAACCAAAACCCCTAAATTACAAACCCCTAGCACAACAAAATAACATCAAACCAAACTGAAATAAAAAAAACTCTAGACACACACACAAATACAAAAAATTAAGTCAAGATTAAGCATAAACAAATATAAAAACTACTACGTATACAATCAAAATCGGAACATTACCTCTTTTTTTGTGCCATCATCGTCGTTCTCCGCTAGAACTGTGGCCTGATTGTCATCGAAGCCGCAAAAGTTGTCCTTAGCAGGCTTGACGTCGGCAACCATGAGAGTAAAGGAAAGTATTTGTTTGGTTTTGTTATGAGAATTGGTCCGGGTAAGAGAGAGAGCTCGCACGGCTCACACGTGAGAAAAGTATGACCATGGTTATTATATAGTAAATGTACAGAGAAATTAGTAGTCAAAAAAATAGAGATAACTATGAAAACGTGTATATTTAAAGCAGTTGCAGTAATTAAAATGTGTATATTCTATCCCAAAATACAAAGTGTTATATATCTTGCAACACATCCTTATAGACAATATTTTTTGTACAATTATTAGGGATGTCATCACCATTATTTATATAAATTTTAAGACCTTTCTTTGACGTAACTCTAGATAGCGCTACATATAATTGTCCGTGAGTAAAAACTGGTTCTGACAAATATATTCCTACTTGGTTTAATGACTGGCCTTGACTCTTGTTTATTGTCATTGCGTAACACGGTCTAACAGGAAATTGACGTCTTTTAAATGTAAACGGCCATTTAGTTTCCGTTGCATATAATACTATCCTTGGAATATGGACATTTTCTCCCATGTTGTTTCCCGTAAGTATTTTTGCCTCAATCAGTCTTTCAAATAACTTTGTCACAATCAACCTCGTGCCGTTACACAAACCACGTACCTGATCCAAATTTCTTAATAACATAATAGGCATGTCAATTTTCAATATAAGTTCATGCGTAGGCAATCCGCTAAATTCAAGCTTGTTCAAAAATTCCATGGGATATAAAAGATTGATATTATCACTATTACCAGAATTGTATGAAATTGAATCCGAACTAAAATATGATTTGTTATCGCTAGGTAGTAATTTAATAGCATAATTATTTATTTCATGAACAATTATATTTTTTGGAGTAACTATAGCACGCTCTTTTAAATAGTTTGTATCACTATATTTGCTTAAAAAGTTGGGATAGGTGGCTTGAAAAATTGATTCTATAGGATGAACTGTGGGATCAGTAAGTAATTCTTCTGGTATATCAATCTAACTTACATCAGGATCACCTGTAGGAAATTTCGATTCTAATTGACCTTCTCCTATTTGTAGTATCCATTCAGCAAAATCTTTAATTTCATTTTTTTCTATGTTGCTTAAACCAATCGTCAACAATCTCATATTTTCAATTAGATGAAATACTGTAATGCTAGGCCACAAATATGAATTATTAAACGATGCTTGAATGACTTGTTCTTTACTACCCCCTTGTATGACTGGCAATGTCTGTCTAAAATCTCCACCGAATAGTATAGTTTTTCCTCCAAACGGTTCTTCTTTTTTTGACAAAACATCACGCAATGTCCTGTCTACTGATTCAATACACCATTTATTACACATAGGAGCTTCATCCCAAACGATTAATTCAGCCTTCTCAATTAAATTAGAAAGATTGGTTTGTTTATTTATATTACAATTTGAATCTTTATCTATAATTGGTTTTATTTTGAAACGTGAATGAGTTGTTCTGCCTATTGGAAGTAATAATGAAGCAATGCCTGATGAAGCAACAGCCAAAACAATTTTTCCTTCAGATCTCAATCTAAAAATTATAGTATTCCATAAAAAAGTTTTTCCTGTACCTCCACTACCATACACAAAGAATGATCTTGGGTTCTTTTGTTCAACGGCTTTGATCACCTCATCGTATATCATTTTTTGATTACTATTTATTTTAGTAATTAGATCAGAATGTTTTTGTTTTAGCACTTCACAATCAAAATCTAATTCTTCTCTGATAAGCCTATTGTCAAGTTGACGTATTTGTTGTGTCTTTGGCATTGGTAATTGATGATCTTTTAAAGTACTCGACGACATATTAAACAATTTTTCAAGTTCAAATAAAACAACATTTTTTAGTTCATCATCGGGTATGGTAAGATTTAACATATTAAAATTAGATCTTATTTTGTTTGATATATCATCAGACATGCTAATCCAATATGCATCAAGTAAAGCTCGAGGATTCGAGACATTACAAAATAGAATAATCGTAACAAATAAATGACGAATTTGAGAAGAAGTGGCAGTAAAAGTAGATTCTAACAATGTTTCTATCCATTCTTTATCATCACCTAGCAATCCAAAGGCTCTACATGCTTCTTGATACGTAGGGTATATTACACCATTAACTGTTTTTATTGAATCAAAATTGGTACATCCTTTTTGAATATTCAAAAGAATTCTAAGATAATATACTTCACCTGCAATTGGTGGCACATGTGCTATTCTACCGAGTACGCGATATTGTTTCCTTTGGGTCCATAATTTCTGATTATCATTCCAAACAAATTTAGTGGGAAATTGAGTATATGTTAATTTCTTTTCTTTCTTATAAGTCTTGTTTGCTTGAAACCAAGAAGTTAGCATAGTAGTTTCTATATTGGGATCATTTAACACATTTTCAAGAGAATTCGTTTGATGAAAACAAATAGTTTGTTCTTTGGGCAAATGAATTTTTAAATATTGAACTGCAGGAAATCTAGAATGAATGGAAAATTCAAATAAACGCCATATGGACTCATGAGGAGTTAAATATCGACAATTAAGATAATTTTGGATCTCATCATTTATATTGTCACGGACTAACACGCGAGCTCTATCGGGTCCTTTATTTATATATTTAAATAAATATTTTATTAACATAGATTGAGAACACGATTCAACATTTATATGAGCATTATATCTCAACAACAAATTAGCATTGTAAGGAACAACATAATTATTACCAACATGAACTCCTTTTTTAATTACAAAACGTGATTCATCATCACGACGTCTATAATGAGAAGCCTTAATTGCTTGAAAAATCGTGTCAGTAATAAATGGTTTTGGAAAATGTTTTGTACATTGTTTATCTCGCATGCATGGAGAATTCAAATTAAGTTGACCGCAAGGACCATGAATCATGAATTGACTAACTATTTCAAATAACTGAGGGTTAATATTTTTATCGGGTAATTCTGCTGATATTATGGAATCTACATCATTTGCTGTATAACATTTGTATTTATGTTTAAGCCAGAATAATATATGAGCATGGAGCAACCCTCGCTTTTGGAACTCAATTGTACACACATGAGCATGAACTTCTCCAAAGGGTTCTCCAGATTTAATATAAGCAATCATATCATCTACTTTTATTTTAAAAATTCTACAAATAATATCAGGACGATCTTCTGGTTTGTACCCAGGTTTTTTTTCAAAATATCTCAAAATTTCTGGCCATTTCACATTGCATGTGAAAGTAATGAACAAATCGGGATTACCGTATTCTCTACAAATTGTCATTGCATCTTGATAATTATTTATTATATCTCTTGGACTCCCCGTGTGAGAACCAGGAAGAAAAACTTTTTTTCCGACATCAGAAACTTGGACAATTCCATTCGAAACAAATGTAGATATATTATTCCATGTTTCACATCTTAATTCTGGTTGATGATGTCTTATATATTCTAAACGATTTTCTTCGACAGTTGCATATATATCGACTAAATATTGTTGAAATAATCTTCCACCTTTTAACAAAGTACTCGATTCATTTTCTCTATCATGAATTTGGTAACACACAAATTTGTTCATTGTTAATTTTCTATTTTTATCGTTACTATTTTCTGCAATTCGTTTTAATAACATGTTTATTTTAAACCCATCCTCTCCATGTGGGAAAAGAAGCGGATATTGTAATGACATTAATTTTGGATGAATTTTATAGATTCGTTTCAATTGTCCATCGTTTGATCGAATGATTATATCTCTATTAGAATTAAATTCACCGATGTCACCCACAATTAATCCTCCAATTTCAGAAGCAGAAGGTAATTCGTATTGTTTGCTATCAGTTATTTGACGATCAAGTATAGAGATATCAAAATTGGGCAATGAATTATTTTCAAAATTATCTCTCACAGTTCGATACTCTTTGGTTATTTCGTTGCACTCATCTAACAATTGTATTAATCCTTTAACAATATTAGTATCAATTGCTTTATTTGCATTATTTGGATCAACAACGCTTATACGGTTTGAAATTTCATTCACAGTGTCATAAACATATAATTGAGCATATTTAGGATATTCTCCTTCCAAAGGTAAAACCGAACCCATTTTATGATGCACTTGTCCACATATTTTAAAGACATAAGGAGATGTTCCATTGTTTATGTTATATTCAATTTTGGCTCCCATAGAAGTAAATGCAAACATGGAATTGTAAACTCGAATATTCTCTCGAAATAATATGCTTGCTCGACCATTATTTGGATTCAATAATTGATCAAGAAAAGGTGGAGTTGGATTTGACAATGGAATTTGGACTCGTCCTTTTTCACAACAGTTTGTGTAAGTCAATTGATTTCTAATTTTTTTCTTTAAAGCTTCATCTTTCCAAAAGCAAGCATTGCAATAATTACATGTGTAAGAATCATCACCACAATCGTTATAATTTATAACGACTGCGATGATGATAATACCAAGATTTGTGTTAGTAATTTGTTTGATAAATTGATAATTGATCATTGATAATTGATGATTGATAATTGATAATGGGATAGTACGTTACGTACCTGCAATGTCAATATCAAAATTTGTGTTAGAGAGAATTTTTGATAAATTGTTAATATTTGATATTTAATAAATCATAATGTAATATGTCACTCACCTTTGTAGCTTCTCTGGTACATTGCTTGACCAAAATGAGTTCCACTGAGATCTGTAAGTAATGTTAAAAATAAAACTTTTGCTATAGTTATTGAAATAAAAGTTAAAATTAATAATGTATCTAATGATTCACTTAATGATTAAACTGGTATTAATAACCAATATTAATATTACTTAATTACACTACCTGATACATGCTCCTCGGTATCACTTTCATCATCAACTTCTTCATCATCAACTATATTTGACTGGTTTGTGTTGGTATCCTGAAAATAACTTGACGATGATGTTGCATTACAATCTCCAAAGCCTTGTTCAAAAACACGCTTCTTCTTGGTTATGTAACCTGAATTTGATTCGATCACACTCTCATCTTCCAAATTGTAAGACGGTGTTGTTGACCCATGAGTTGCCAATTCTTGTGCAAAATTTTCTCGATTTTCAAAAAAATGCTTCCTCTTTCTAAAATCTTTTCTTGTTCTCATAGCTGGAAAAAAAATAATCGTTGGATAGTAAAAGTCAGGATCAATATAGCAATAGCTATTGTCTAATTAGGAAGAGCTTGTAGTGGTTAATTTTAGTTGTAAACATAAATGCCATTATGTACCAAATGAAAACAGTACACTATTTAATTCAAAGACTAACATATTCCAAACAAAAGCACTTACAAAAATCAATCATGTAGTCAAATATATTGTCACTATAACACAATGAAAAGTTTATTATTTAAAAGTATCTTTATATGTGCATACTAAAGTCATATGTATTGATATCTATATTATTTATCTAAACCTATGCACACATCTAATCCATTTAATTATATTTTTTTCACTGTATATGTAATTACAAAATAACAAATGTACATACCTAAATGTTGATGAGAAAATGATAGAGTGCACGACGACAACCACAGAATCAACAGCCCAATAACACAGCTAAGAGCTTTTTGCATATAAACTTCAAACCCTGCATAATTTGCACTCATACATGAACACTCTTTTCTACAAAATTTCGTATGAATATTGGTTAAACAAAACTAATCATAATCGAACCTATATATGTAGCATATTTGACTAAAATTTAGAAATTGTCAAATAGAAAAAAAGAACGAAGCTAGCATTATCATTTGCAAGCGAAACCCAAAACATGCAAAGGGGTTGAGAAATGAGAGATAATTAATCTAATAAATGATATAATTCATGTTATTATGTAGATAGCTACTGCATATACTTGGATTTCAAACACTATGTGACCAATTATGAAAAGTAAAGTGACCTAAACAACAACAAAGAATATCTCTTTCCGAGCCAATATAAATCAATCCCAATTATGGCAAATACGGTTTGTCTATCACTTGGAACAATTAAGTTTATCTATAATTGCTATTTGCCTTTCATCCATTCTCACCAAGAAATTGAAACTGAATCAATCAATCACAATTTCAATTACGTACGCAGTACTAATTAAAGATAAGAGAAAGTATCTTGTAGCTTGTCTAACTTGAAATCGATGTCAATCCCCAATATCAAATTAATCAATCACCAGTGCCTTGGCAGCATTAATCAAGTATCCGATACCTAAAATCTGAAATAGAGAACTCACCTCATGAATTAAATTGCAGAAACTGAAAGTGCTTAGGTATGCATTTAAGACTGATATTTCAGAAAGCACAATACAAAAAAATATAATTTTCGACACCTTTCACATTCAATCCATTTCAACATGGAAATCATGAATCAGCATACCCAATAACCCTACTCAATTAGATTAAATTTTTGACAAACAGAAAACGTCAATGCTCAATACTTTATGATCCAAGACATCAAAACAAAGCAAACAGATGATTATATGTAAATCTTTTGGATCAATGAACGTTTTAACACGCACTGCAATTCTGGAATTATAGAAGAAGATCAAACCTTTTAAGAAAACCATGAGCTTCACAATGCTTACATCTGATGCAAATAGGCGTTGCAAAAGGCTATACCTGAGATTCGTGAATCTTGCCAAAGCAAACAAAAGCGGTCTCAAGCTAATGGTATGTTATGTCCCAGGCCAACTGATGAAGTTTATGTACTTTTCTCTCTATCTCGCTGAGTTGTCTGCGATTTCAGAAACTCGAATCCAGGTGATTAGGTGCGAAAGAGATGACGACGGATACGTGATATATAAGTCCCCTGCTTCATTTCAATTTCAGGTTACCAATTGAATATTAGGTGACAGTTACATTAGAATATCCAGTTATCTAAATCTAAAAAAAAACAGCCAAAATTGAACAAATAACATTTGGCTTTCCCCACTGTGATTCAGAAGCAAAGTGATCAATTTACTTCACATGTACAAATGATTGTTAACCACTCTCAGAACACGTATTTCTCAATAAGAAGTTCATGATAGATCATGAAAATCAGTAGCCAAAGTGTACTGTTTGAACTTCAGATTAAGACGCACTATAAGTCCAAAGAACTCTATTCAAATTATATATATATATATATGCAACGATCAATGTCGATGCCATTATTGAAGCAATTTGAAAAACTGAAACAAAATAAGCCGACAACTCTGGCAGCTCAAAAACACAAAGTACCTGATGACAACAATAACCAATATAGCTTAAGCAAAACAATCAAAGATCGGTGCGGGTAGTGTAATACAAAGAAATTAGAATTTGAAATAGAGGTTCAACGTTCAGACACCAACCTTGGTAACTCCGGAGAAACCCAAGCCTCAGATCTGAAAGTTTGTAAACCTACAAACACAAAACACAAAACGGTTAACATTAAAACCCCATCTTCGTCGATCAATCTTTCAATCTCATGTACAATCTACTTCTACTACTACCATTATCATAATAAAAATCCCCATATTATAATTAGTCCAAAGCCTAAACATTACTCAGCAAGCGTGTGTTTAGATTTGTCTTATAAAATTCATCAGGCGGCATACTTGCATATCAGGTAACACCAATATATATATATATATATATATCATGCTACGTAGACGCTAACACTAATGCGAGTATTATATATCTTAAAAATGAAAACATCTCTTGGATTAAAAGCCATAACCGAGGAATTTCCTCTTGTCTTATATATCAAGCAAAGAAATTGTTGCCCAAAAAAAGAGAGCAAAGGAATTAAAGTACTTCTGTCTGAGTTTGTATGCAACTCGAACTGGTTCAATTACTGAATCTGTATTTTTCTAAACAAACACCAAAAGAAGAAGAAGATACTTCTGCCTTTAACTTATGAAAATGCTCAAAATGAAGTCTATAACTAAATCCAAACTAACCACTACATCCCTATTCCCAACTCAAATCATACAGTTTTGGAAAATTTCATGTTTGTATTCTATCCTTCGTTTTTAGAAATAGATAAATAAATAAAACCAGAGGAAAGAAACAAAGAAGACCCAGAACTCATTTTAAATGAAAACAAAAACACAAAAGAAAAAGGGAAAAGGAAAACGGAAGGAGAGTAAAACAATGTCAGAGAGAACCATGACAGAATTGTACATACATGGGAAAAACCGATGAAGAGTCAAAAACCGGCATTATCCATGATATTTCAAAACCACATATTAATGATTAGTTGTTCAGTATAGTCTCGCTCCACCTATTAGCAATTCTTTGATAGTTTTTCTTCCTTCTGAGACATTTAATCTTTTATTGTAGTTTTTTCTTTGTATGATCTACTTGGTATGCTATATGAATCTTATAGCTAATTCACAGAGAGTGTTTAGTTCAGTGAAGAGAATTCATATGATTATATTGCTTCTATGTGCCTATTTAAGGTGCTCAAATTGTAGACTCAAAAAAAAACATCCCCAGTCATATTTGCACTGCAGTATAGAAGGAGCTTTAGCCTTTATCACTCCACATAAGTACAAAAAGTCATAAGTCCCTTTGACGGCTATAAGAATCTCAAAGCAACCTCCACAATTACAGAGTTAACATGCTATTCACAGCGATAAAATCCTAAACAGAAGATGGCAAAATCTCAAAGCAAGCACTTACTATATTCCATGACCATACTCAGCAGAATTCAAAGAAATGACATAATGAGGCATGAATAGCTATAATACCTTGCAAAGGAATCACGAAACCAAGATTTCTCCAAAAAATAAGCTATAATTAGAAGGATATTGGAATTTCTGCTAAGGCTCTTAAAAGGGAACAATCTGACAACACCTTGGAGTAAGATTTCACTGACAATTGTTAGACACTGTTTGAATAATAAAGGTACCCGATGCATCGTTATAGTGACATGAAACCCAGCCACTCATGAAGTCGATGTCATGATTACAACTCGAGGAAAAAAATCTACAAATAGTATATAGAACATCATACCTGTGTTTAGATCACATTCGCCGCTAAAAGAACTTGAATAATGCAGCAACTATCTCAAACCAGTATCTTTCAAAGCAAGCCTACAAAATATACCAAGATGATCATGAGCTGCCACTGGAAGAGAACACAAATAAGGCAATTAAAAACCCAACTCCATAACTTGACAAAGGCAGCCATATTGATGTTACATACATGACAATGAGATTACATAATGCATGTGAACACAAACACAACTCCAGGAATAATAAACCCAGCTCAATAACTTAACAGAGCAGCCATATTGATGTTAACAAACATGTTAATAAACTTCACAATGAACGTGAACATAACCTGTAGGCAAAACACAATACAAACTATTCCAATACAGTAGCCGGTCTCAAACACATTATGAAACCAGAACCACCAGCAAACAACATCCCACCATCTCAACTAAATGAACGATTGATCTAGTTTCTCATCAATCAACAACAGAACCACAAAACCCATCCAAATTCAAAGTTCAGCCCAATCTGTGGAACATGTAAACAGATAATCTAAACCTATATGAATCCCAAATAAAAAAATAGCTACCCATATTCATATTCTTATTGTTTTCTAGTAATACACCCATGTTCCGCCACGGGGATAGTTGCATTTTTTATCAAACTTTTGTATAGCCTTTGTTAATCCATGTAACTTCGAATTTACGTACTTAAAGTTCAGGTTTTTTTTACATTAAATTTCAGATCTTGGTGCTACAAAGAGAATGACAAACAGACTCTTTGAAAAAACTGCAAATATTATTGATATCTATTTTCCCCAAAGCAAAAAGCAAACTTACATTGATAACTATTCTGTGGTTTAGTTTCACAACTATTCAGTATAACTATACTGTTTACAAACATACAATATAACTGAAATTGGAATCTAGAAAAGAAGTCAGCACCATTCCTATCGATTGACATTAGTTTCCCAATCCCACAATTTCCGGTTCATAGAACTATACAGTACGCAATTTCTACCTTTCCAGCAGAAATACAACTACCATTATAAGATCAATTTCAACCTCTCCAGCACATCTACCTTTTATGGATTTGGCTTTCCTACGTACAACGCTTCTTATTGATGGGAGGCAACTTGGATTTGAAACTATCTCCAACAAAAAATGAAATTTGGTTGCATCTCTATAGTATTATTGGTGATTGTATTCAAAAATCAAAAGACCACAAATTCTCTAATGACGGCTCTGGAATCAAATCCTAGTTCTATAATATCGACATTGAATTCTAAACAGAATTATTATCAAATCTTAATCTAAAGTGCCAAAATAGGAATCAAGCGGAAAAAAATACGGGAAAAATGATGCCAGAATAGGATTCATACATAGTAACCTATAATCATGAAATAAGCTGCCAACTTAACCTGCAAACCTCCTAAACCACTATTTATCTCTGATCTATGAAACAAAATTGGAGAAAGCGAAGAAAAGGAATTGGAAACACCCACTGTGAAGGAAGAACATAATAATAAAATTAGGTGAGAGCACTCTGAATGGGAGGTGAATAATAGAATGTAAAGTTGGATCTAAGTTCAGAAGATGACATCATATCTAAAGGACAATAATGATCGAAAAAAATGGAAGAAAGGAGGTACAGGGAGAACAGCAGCAAAGCACAGGTGAAACTTTTTTGCATAGAACCTGTAAACCCAAACAAATCAACTTAAGCATGGTTTCCATTACAACATCTATAAACCCTTTGTTTTGCAGGTTACACTTATAAGTGAATAAGAGCATAGAACCTGAGTTCCAATTGTAAACTCAGGCACAATTGGACAACTCGGACCAACTAAATCCGAAAACTCGCCAACATCAATAATTTAGACATTTAATATAACAAATCAAGTAACAGCAATAGAATCGAATCCAGCGATAACACATAACTCATGCTTTAATTTTCTTATTATCTTACATTCACTCAATGTAAAAAATGAAAGATCCACTATGCTACAGAAACAACAATATCAGAAAATTAGACAAAACCATAATCCCTACAATTGGAAAGGCCACTCATCAGAGAAAGCATGAGAAGAGGCAGCATATACAGTGATGTAAACACCTATAGAGAAACAAATCGAAACACGAATGTGCATAATCATAAATTAGACACTAACACACCAAACAAACAAAGCAAACATCTAAAGACTTACAAAGAAACCAATGAAAGTACGAATATGTAAGAACTAATTGTTATATGGTTGGAGACGTGTAGTGTTTTTTCATTGATTTCTTAGGGTTCAATGAATTGGGGATGTCCAATTGCCGATAGTATTGTTTATTTTCATCTGCATAATTCAAGCAAAACAATTCCTGATACAAAATCTAAGACATTCAAAGGAAACAACAAATTTCTAATTCTACACCAAATTTCAATGCTTTCTGCACAACCTATGTCTTCTTGTAAATTAATTAGAACCCAATTCAACTATGTATCAGAAATCAACTATTTCTTGAAAATTAATCAAAACCCACTTCAATTCTGCACTAAAAAAATCAACAATTTCTTGGAACTTCAAAAACCTAAGAGC
Organism: Geum urbanum; assembly: GCA_946800695.1. Classification (NCBI taxonomy): domain Eukaryota; kingdom Viridiplantae; phylum Streptophyta; class Magnoliopsida; order Rosales; family Rosaceae; genus Geum; species Geum urbanum. The sequence goes on from OX327014.1 coordinate 3,483,039, forward strand.
GAGAGAGATGAGTTTTTACCTGATGGAGATGATGTCAGAGTTATAGGGTTAGTGAGCGTTGATGGTGAAAGACCCAGAACAGAAGCGTCCTTTTTCTTCAAGCTTTTCTGGGTTGCATTTTGACCTTGTTGAAATTTTGTGGTTTTTTGAAAAATTGAGAGGCCGGTAAAAGAGGTGTGGCCCAGAAAGCTCAAACTCCCTGGCTCTTCTCAAACTTGGTTTCACTATCGTTGGAAAATCAATCTAGATCAGAACAGAAGAGGACTGGGGTTTTGGAAGTAGTTTCGTCATAACAGCTGACGATGACACCTTTTCGGTAGGAAAATGGAGAGATTAGTGAAGCAAACGCTTGATGGCAGGGAGAAAGATCTTCGAGGCTGAGGTCAACATATGAGAGAGACAGGGCGACGGGGAGAAAGAAAGAAGAGAGGATGCGAATTTGAGCTGTGTGGTCGAGAGAGAGAGGATTCTGATCAGTTAGCTTTGTCCCGCACGGGTGGCACGCTCAAGAATAGTGAACAGGACTTTGTACAGTAAACCCAACTCTGTTATATAGTAAATTAGTTGCCAGTGGATCTTTGAGATGGCCGAGGCTGGCAGCGTGATCGAGTGATGTGCCTTGTGTGATATATGCCTCAACTTCAAACCAACACACAGAATTAAACATATGTGTCAATTAGTTTTGTCGCATAACATGCTTCAGTGTATCACATCGCTGAAACGTAGTAATGTAGAAGCAGCGTATATATAGTAGTATAGTACTATGCATGGTGTCTTCACCAGTAGTTGCGAGCATGCAAATTGCTAGTTTGAATCAAATTACGTTCATGCATAAGTATATATAATCTTGAGCGGTGCATGCTTTCAATTTATAATTATTTGAGGCAGGGGACATATGCGGTATGTGAAGCATGCTAAATTTACTATCTAACAATCATGGTGTTGAGGGTTTACTGTTCATATGTACTGTTCATGTAAACAGTTCAGTACCGTGCCACCCGTGCCAATTTTTGGCTTAACCTTATCCTCTCTCTCGAGACCGCACACTCTCACCATTCTCAGTCTTTCAGGTTCTCTCTCTCTTCATCATACCTCTCATAATCGATCCCTTGCTTTCACAATTCCGGCCTGCATCTTTATCTTCGGTCCCTTGCTTTCACAATTCCGGCCTACATCTTTGTCTTCCGATTTACCGCCGTTCCCATCCGCACCGAAAGTCTGCTTTGATTCCGATTGATAAAGCTAAAAGGATACTGGCCCGTGCGTGGTTAGAGTTGGCGAATCTCGCTTTCGATCTGCTCTTCACTGCTTCGATCGGACCTGGTAAGCTCTCTTCTTTCTCTCTCTCTCTGTTTATATATGCTTCGTCTTGAGCTATCAACCTTCTTCGTCGTACTGCATAATTCAATATATCACTACATAATTTTACAGTTGTCATTTTCATCTATTCACAGTGGTCATTACATCAATGCTTTTTTGTTGATTAGTTATATTATCAGTTTGGGATCAGCTACAGAATAATTATGTGGTGTTTTTTCTGAACACATTACAATTAATAAAAACACGGCATTCATTTTAACCATGTTGTTGTAATGGTGCATGTACAAGATGTCATCGTGTATGCCTGAAAATATAGGGATTTCACACATCAACTGAATACTTGCCAGATTTGTATAATGTAAGAGCCTTTAATCTTGAAATGGGATAGAAATCATGTGTGGTAATCCTTCCAGGACAAAGAAATCAAGAATAGAAAGCTGTCATTCCCAGGTTCTTTTATTAAAAAGCTTGAACCACAGGAACCATTTTGGCTTATGTAAAGGAATTGCCTCATAAAACCAAGTAACTAACAAACATTTAAAATGCGAGTAGGCACTTAAGTGCTAAATTACTGAGATAAACCAAAATTTCAATGTGAACAATACAATGTAGCCATCAATATAAACAGTCGATGGATGAACCATATAGAATTTATGATATCATTTCATATTTCTGAAAATGGTGCAAGCACTAATATATACGCCCATCTCTTTTGTAAGTTACATGACGCAGTGTAAAATATCAAGTCACAGAGAATCAAATGTAAAAGTACTTAGATTGGAATTACTTCTGTGAAAATGGTAAGCCCTCAGTTTTCTGGTTTTAATCTAACAGAAGCTTACTATGAAAAGGCCAACAATACAAACACTTGAAATCTATTAATCAGTACAGATGACATGCCATTGAGAGTCTCAGACTTAAGAGAAGCGTATTTCCAGCAGAAGAATCAATCTTTTCATAAGAGAGTTGAGCAAAAGAAGGTTTATGCCAGAAAGACTGATTGATTGCTATATATAGAAATTATCACTCATATCATGCATAATAATTATACATTCATTTATGCAACTTAATAATAATGTCTAATATGAAATAAGTTATGTGCCAACTTTATGTGGAAGTGAAAACTATTCATCTCGACTAAACAGTATTACTAAAATCTCGCTCTAAAAAGTACTACCACCACTGTAAGCGTATTGGGGTGATGATATAATAGTCTAGGCAATGGGTCTGTTGCTCTGTCTATGAAAGCCTGTTGTTTGTATTTTTGGTCTTTTCATATATGCGATTGCTTTGTGCTGAGTTAAGTGAACCATATGAATCAAATAGTAGTTGAACTGGGTTTACCGTATCAATATGAATTGTGTTATTCAGCTACAATACAAATCTGAATTGGGTTCTTCAATTTACTCTTTTCAGCTATTGTGGATATGTTTGCATTTTGCCTTCATGCTTTATATCTAATCTGTAACAACCTTACATCTTCACTGTAGGATATAATAATTAAAAATGTTTGTACCAAAATGAAAGATTAAAGGTGCGGCGAGGTAGGTATCATGTGTATAGCTATAGGAACGTGTCCAGTGCAAATGTTGTCCTTTATCGCTGTGGTAAAGAAACTTCATTGAGCATTGATACCTTGGTGATCTTACTATAAAGTAGTTCATGTTTAGAGCTTATACCCATCTGTTCACTTCAGTTACGGCAGCCAACAGTATGTTAGTGGAGTTTGAATATGCTTATTATACATTGTTTTCCCTGTTGTTGTTATGTTATCAACATTACTGTAAGAAATGTAGTCTATGCTTATTGATCGACTAATGTAGACAATGAAGCTAATTGGAATGGACCTTTGATGTTCTTTTGAGAGCGATAATTGATGATGTAGTTAATAGTTGTTCCCTTGCTGTTGTTCATGATCTGTGTCATGAATTTATACAAAGAGTTTTGTATAATACCCTACCAATATGAGAATTACGTGGGATTACCCAGAGCTAACAACAGCAAGGCTATAAATTATGTAGTTTCGATACAAATTTTTAGTAACTTTCTTACTAACTTAGATATCATGACATAACAACAGCATATATGTCAGATAACCCAAGTAAATAGAGGATGTTCACTGTATAAGTACCTAACAGAAATGACCATTTATCAGAGACAAACTGAAAGAAACACAAATGGAGATGGAGAGTATTTCCTGACATATATAGCAATGAGAACATGAGCCTGTTCATTAGTTTGAGGGTTTTAGAGCAGTGATATAGGGGGGAGAGATTTTCTCTGCAGCAAATGAAGCCAGGAGCGTAAGAAAAAGAAGAGAGAAATTATATATATAGCCCATAAACTAAGTTTTCTCAATATAAATTTGCAGCTCAAAGAAGCTTCTCCTTCACGCAAGGGCTTCAAATTGCAACAATGAACGACGACAACAAGTCAGGTCTATTTACAATGCCATACAGAAAAACAGCTATCTATTATGGTACATATACATGTTGTTTTTCTTTGTTTTTTGTAATTTTAATTCAGATACTTTGGGTTGATATTGACTCAATTATTTGGTGATATGCTTGGAGGATTTAATTAATTGGTTTTTCTTTGTTGTAGTGCAAATTTGATGTTATATTTCAACTAGAAAAATCCTTTGTCGGTGATCATATTGTCTATGTCCAACAGTCAAGATTCATGTCTGAACTTGAAAGTCAGGTCCCATCTATTTTTGGTAAGTAAACTCTGAAGTTAGCCATTACACTTTGGAGGACATGGTTTATATGTACAAAATATGGCATAATCTAAAGGGTACATGCATTTGTGTTCTGTGTTCTGTCAATGCAGACCCCTTTGCTGATGTCAGTGCTAAGGAAATGTGTGTGCATGTGCGTGTACAGCAGCGTAGACTCGCGGGTCGTGAATTGCCTCTCAAATCTGCCCAGGTCAGCCTTCTTCTTTATTTTATTTATTTTTATCTCTGTTTGATTTAGATTGCTCCAGCATTTTAGATCTTAAAAATTCTTCAAAATTGTTGTGTAAATGACAATTTAATCTGACCGCAGTGAAGTTAAATAATAAGAACTTATAAGTTGTTAAAGATCTCAATTTTAGACAAATATCTAATCACATATACACTTCAAGGTTATGAGTTATCTATTATGATGTTGCAGAACACATATTTGTTGTGCATTTGAACTTAGTATTTCTTTGTTTCTGGCATGATCTATAGGTGACTGAATTAATTTATTTCAATGAGCTATTTGAGAAGGAGTCTTGGCTATCTACCTTCGAATGGGTTGCCAAGCTTGACAAGCTGTTTGGAAAGCATGGAAAGAAGGGCTTGGTTGCCTTGAATCTAGATTTCGCTGATATCGTCACTTTCTAGGCAAGGAGGTACTTTGGTTGTCCTATATATTGCCTCATTAATATATGAGTTATTTCTGTTTTACAACTTTTGGGCAACTTATTGTATCCTTTTCTCAGTGAGTATTTTTTTAATTTATATGTCAAAAATGTGAAGCGCAAATAGCCCATCACAACATTCGTTATAGAACCCTTCATTTCCCACAATGACCTCATTATGTTGCTAATAATGGAGGCTTGGTTTGGTGCTATTGGAATCTATCGTCGAGTCTGAGTTCATTAGTTTTGTTGGTCTATAAAAACTTAAGGTGTGTTCATTAGTAACAGCAAATTTTCAAATAAAATGTTTGAACAACGTATATAATCTTGTAAGTTTGTTTTATTGTTGAAGTTTCATCTTATAATTTCACATTGTCAAAAAATTGCGTGACAATTGGCCTATAAAGAGGGTCTATAGTTTTGAATGCAAGAGTTCACTATCTTCAATGCAGCTTCGATCCCGTGTATTTGTGCTATAAATAGATCATTATTTTTTATATATCCACAGTTCTCTTACCCTGTTTCATCTTTCTCCTACCATGTTTCATCTTTCTATTGTCTTCATTTGTGTTCTATTACTTGCTGAAACAGTAGTATATCACCGCCCCAAGGGGCGGCCACCCACCTAGTATGTTAACATTTAAGCATGTAAATTGGCACAGTAGCATAGGCCAGCTATATACATATATATGGGCATGGCATATATATGGAAAAGGAACAGAAAATGAAACGGAAGGGAAAGCAAAACTCATCTTTGAGATGGTGGCGTTCGCCGGAAATTTGTACACAACGTCGGAATTCCGGGGCAGTCGCCGGAGGGCATTCGTCGGAGGAGCACCCAAGGGAGGCGTCCAATAAAAAAAATTAATTTTTGTGGAGCAACATATTTTAGTTGTGGTGTTTGTACATGGTTTGGGATGTACGAAACCTACAAACGACACCAATTGTTTCTATCAAATTCCATTGAAGCCTTCGATAGAGACATCAGACCCTGTTTCTACAACATGCAACAAGGCCTTAGAGGTGAAGACAAGATTGGCCCGCCTTCGACCCTCCGATGCTTAAGTTAGAAGTATGGAGTAACAAGTAATAATAATTACATTAGGAAAGAGTTACCTTATAAGAGGTGTACGTGCGACCTCTTTATATAGACAAGTGTGCGAGTCATCTTCTTTTATTTAGCAATGTGAGAGTGAATGCACTTCCAATATTGTTGAGGGCATCTTGATTATTTACTCATAGTGGTGAGTCACTATGTGACAAGTAGCTGAACAATATTCCTTGTAAATGCTTTTTGATGCTTTCTTCATTAATTCTATTTTATTTAGCTAGTTAAAGAGCTAAATGTGACATAATTGGAGGGTTAGCCCTACCGGTACTAACAGACATATTCTGTAAAACATAAATAAATAAATCACATAGTTACTATATAGAGACGTATGTTATAATTTCAGGTACTATCCAGCTACCTTTCAAAACTTAAGTATCAAAATGTGCAAAAGGTTATTTAGGGAGATTTTTAAACATATATATTTCAAGTCATGAGTAAATTCCCATGCATTGGCTTCAGTTCTCTTGCGGTATATCTGTTTGGTTTCGTTTTTCTTGCTTTTCTTAGTCTTACTACTATTCAAGTAATCCCAACATGGCAGGCATCTGTTCGAGTAATAATATTGTTTCATAGCCAAAAACCATATATTAATTAACCTATAAAGACGTTTGTGAAAACATATACCTTTGTCAAGATGTTTATGCTAGCTTTAGAACAATTGTATGCTGCACCTCCAGGCAACTGGCCACGAACAATACCACCCAGGCACCCACCAATGGAACATATATTAACAATTGACCTTCCCTCATTTGCATGGCATGGATACATATTTTGATACCAACCAGGTTCCTCTTAAGTTTGTTTTGAAAGTGTAAGTTGTTCCATTCCTCCTCTGACAATGACGACAATGTCGTTTAGGTGGCGCCATGGCTCCAGGTGGCCTGAGGCTTGCTTCGCCATATATATATATATTGTCTGACTTAAGCGTAGGGCTTAAGTTACACGTACAGTAGCCATTTAAACTTCAAAGGAGAATGTGAAGTTAATCGGGTTAATTAACATCTATCATCTATGTGCTATCAGTATCAGCTAGCCAAGCTATATCTCTTCTCAATCTGGTATCTTAATGTATGCTATATATATACGTGATAGACATATATGTCCGTGTGGTTTCTTCTGTTCCAAATGGCTGGTCTAATTTTTCCATCTCTCCCGGCCCACTAAAATAACAATGAAAGGAAGAGTACACAATTCTAGATTAATTCTTAATTAAGCTGACGGGTCCGTTTTATCTTTTTCGACTTTGACTCTCCATATATATGAACCAATAAATATATTACCCTACTGGTTCTGCTTCAGCTCTGAGTTTGGAATAAAGAGGTTTTGCATCTATTAAGATGTTGATGTGGGAACTCCTCATCATTAATCGACCAACCTAACTTGGAAGAAAATCCCACATAAAAAATTGACCTACAATTTCAATTGTTGAGCCTTGTACTGTAGACTTGTAATTAAGAAGAGCAATAAAGTGATGACGATTAAGGTCAAAAATGCATTCAACCATAGTTTGAATACAGAAAATGAGAAAAATTTAATTTCACAAATTGAATTCTTGATTAGTAAACAGTAAGTTCAACTGAGGAACCATCGGAGCAGTTTAGCCTAAAGAAATATGCAGAAAATGAAGGATCATCTTCTTGTGGACAGTACAACTAAGAAAATCACATAAAGAAGTCTGATGTTTTGTCCCCACTTGTGCATGTTGCTGGTGAACAACTCCAAAATTCCGCATGGAAGCACGAGAAGCAAGAAAATAAATTAAACATGAAAGAAAGAAACAATTTTCATGAGCTAACAAACACAGCTCGATTATAATTTCACTCTCTCATTGTGTATCCAAACGGAGGACAATGTTAACTAGTAGTGCTCAAGCAAACACAAATAGAAGTGCTTATAAACACACATGAATAAAATACAAACAGCAGACAACTCTCAAGTCAAGTAAGCACGATCACAAACCAATTCTAACATACATCTTTTCAATGAGTTACAATCCTGGGGAAGATTCTAAAATCACAGCAGCAGATGAACTAGTCTGCACTACTTATTTATTGACGACTATCAGCAACCGACAGTTTATTGACTATCTGCAACTGACAGTGGCTTCCGGGCAAGAAAGAAGTACATCGGTGTGAAGATTTCTTTTCCGGTAATCAGTCATCAAGCACACAAATGTCAGTATATGCAGCCAATTTAGGCAAGCCTCTTGTCTGACTATCGACAAATTGTAATCTATAATACAACGAAAAAACTCAAATGCCACTCTTATGCAGTTCAATTCTTGTACTCCAGTTTACAAGCTTATAAAGTTATGACTCATATAACTCTGTTTTTCAATTTAATCAGGGGACAAAGGTGAAATCAAAATAAGAAATCAATCATATTGTTTGGCATAAAAATGTAAATGTTACCAAGAGCTACATAAAGACAATAGTTAGGAAGCTATGGACCTATGGTGCATGGATTTCAGCAAGAGGCTACTACAGGATTCATCAAAATATATTTCCCATATGCTGATCCGCTTAAAGCTCTGTGATTTTTGTTTTTGTTTTTAAAGAAAGATTATCTATGAAGAAATATGCTTGTTATAAAGAGCACTTACTTTCCACCTTCGACTAGCCCTTCAGCAGCCTTCTCTAGAAAGTTTTGAACTCTTTGGCTTCCTTTTGGTGCAAGTCCAACATATTCTAAAGCTTTGACCTACACACGTAGTAAAATTGGAAACTAATTAACTGCTTCCACTGGTACAAATACACTTGCTATGCTCATTAAAAAAGTTGTTTTCAACAATTTAAATAACCATGGTATTGAAGCGTACGTACCATGTTTCTAGTAAAGAAACGCCCGACAGTTGTTAAACGAAAGCTACTAAGTGAAACGCGACTTGGGTCCAGAGGCAAGTACCAAGGAAGAGGTGACTCCTTTACGTCTTTTGCAAGATCTTTCTCCCATATGACCTTTAGTCACAAGGAAAATAAAACCAATCAAATTAAAACAAAATATTAGGTCATATGTTAAATGATTCAGAAAGACAAACAAAATCTATTGACTGACCTCAAAACCTGCTTGTTTTAAAGCTTCTAGGCACTTTACCGTCAACCTGATGTCTGGGAGGCCATCACCGATCTCAATCTCTGCCTGTGTTGATAAAATTGTATTTATATGTGTGATAGCAACCAAAAATTCATCCAGAAGTACTTTAAAATTTATATCAACACGTGCATTTATGTCTCTGGTACCTTAATCTTTTGATGTTCTTGGTTACTTGGATCAAATGAATCAGTCATGCACCACTCATATGCCGCAAAACATTGACCAGGTTTCAGTACTCTATAAATCTCTTTGTAGCATCCGTACTACACAAAAAACCAAAAGTTAAGCAAACAGACGCATGTTGACATACCACTGTTTGTTATCTTTTGATATTTAATTTTGTTAGGAATCACCTAACTGGAAAGTGAAACGGGAACTTACTGCATCTGGTGCATGACAGGTAGCTTCAATTGCATATACTGCATCAAATGTATTTTCAGGAAATGGTATGTTCATAAAGTCAGCCTGCACCAATTAGAGACAAGAACAAATGCTAATCATTAAATTAATGCTGCACATAATTAATATAGGCCTAATAGAAGCAAGAGTATTTCATCAGGGAACCTCCTAGAACATGAACTTTATACACTGCAGTACAGACCTTGACAAAGTTGCAGGTCTTGTCTACTCCTACAATGCGGTTCAGTTCCTATGGAGCAACGATAGTTTGATAATAAGCCACCTTGAGTACAAATCATTTCAGTGGTAATTTCAAAATTGAAAAACATCTTCTAGATTTTTTTTTTTTTCATTGTACAACATGAGAAGCACATGGTATAATACATCAAAACAAGTTGTTGGTCAATCTGCACTTCACCTTTCCTCTAGATATCTGATATTCATTGTTGTTCAACCCGGTAACTGATGTTGAGCTGCATAAACCACCATAAAACTTATTAATATTTTACCAAATTTTCTTATAAATTTTGTACCGATCAGAACATTGCAAATGGCCTGACTATAAATGCAAATCAAACATACTATCAGGCGGTAGTAAAAAAATTTCAGAAATTTCATCGAGAGGGCAAGCTATATCAACCAGAACAAAAACATTGAATGACATTCACCTGAAACGGGCTATTTCCCTAAGCGGTCCTCCAATTCCACAACCCACATCCAGAACCTAACACAAAAAGAAAACCAAGTCAATAGGTGGAACCAAATTGTTTCAAAGTATCTCTTCGGCTTTATAACTGCTATTTGAGAAGGCAAACCTTCTGTCCAGGTTTGAGTCCTAGCTGTAAAGCAAGGAAGTGCTCGTGCCGCTTGATGCTCTCTCGAAGAGACTCTCCTTTCCATCTGCAAGAAAAAGATGCATCTCGTAAAACTCTTGTACATGGGACAAAAGTTCATAGGTTTTTTCCCTATATAAAAATCTCAAGTCTCTATGTGGAGATAAAAAAAGGAGGAACCTGGGTGCAAAATGGAAGGACTCTCCCCAGCCATACTCATAAAAGCTGGTAACAAGATCGTAATACTTATTAACCTGACATGTAGATATAAGGTAGTTAATTAGTAACACATAATCATTATACTCCAAAATCAGAAGACACATCACAAAAGCCAGCCTTTTCCATATGCACTGTACAATTAATCATCTTATTAGTTTCCATCGCTACATTGTCATACTCATGTCACATGAACGATGATCTTATCTATGAGGACAAGAATGGCTTATTAAGAGCATGATGCAACTGTTTCCAGAGAGATTGTTAATATGTGTAAGATGTATAACTTTGCAGCACTTTTAATGAATATTAACATACATAGTGAATCACAACTTCAATGGAGAGTATATAGTACTTATAAATGGAGGGATTTAGAATAAGTCCTTCAAATCAGATACAATTGACAGGACAAGCGATAGAAACAGAGCTTCGCTTACCATGTCAGTATAGTTGGATTTTCTCGCTTCCTCTTCGCCACCATAGCAAACATGATACTTCTCATACCTGAACCATTGTTCAATAAACTGACATTAAAACCACATATGCCACGGAACGGAAAAAATTATGTTACAAAGCTAAAGGCTACATCTGGTTATGAGTTCTTGGAACTTTTCCCTAGAAAAGATTGCTGATTGTTGGACAATATTCATTTTAAACAGCATATTTAATCCTTACTGTATCACAAATACAGGTTGGTATGTCTAATTTTTGAAATCAAGGGATCTTCTATATCCACCATGCATTACAGAATAAAAAATGAATAAACAAAACTAGGAACAAACCGTAGATCCTTGATCTACAATGTTACTGTACTTGAGAGAAGATTGACATGTTCAGAATTAACCTACAATGTTTAGGTCCCCTAAAAAGTAGAACAAATTTAAGGTCCATAACCTAATCTTTTCAATGTAATATAGCTTAGCTACATTAACATTTTTTTGAACACAGGAAGTGAAGTGGAAATCTTTTAGGTTAGCTAGATGGGATCTGATAGCAAATCACCAGAAAAAGGGACTTGAATATGAAATCACAACTACGTTTTAGACCCTCATTGATGATTTATATGTCGAGCAATTCAACCACTTATACCAAGTAACAAATCATAACACAAAACTGAATTACATCCCCTGAATTATGTTTCAGACTTCAGACTATAGGTCTATAGCACCCACCTCACACAAAAACAAAAAAAAAGATCAAAAAATCAAAACTTGGACCACACTGAAACAAAACGTAAAAGACCATTCACCAAGCAACACACTATTCAAAGATCACGTGCCTCATCCAAACATTCCCCAATTGTGAACTAACGTCAACCACAACATCCTTCAATTTCTTCTCATATTTTTCATCTTATGCTCAACCATTAAGGGAAAACAACTCTGATTTGAAATCCGGTATTTTGAGATTAACACTGATCAGCTCAAATCCAAAAAAGAAAAGAATAGAACAGTTTAAACGAACACATCAATAAGATTAACAGCGAGAGATTTGTGAGACTAAGCTCATCATGCATTTCAGAGAGAGCAGAATGAAAGAAATGAACTTTACTTATCAACAGCTGAAAGAACGTCGCTTTTGTCGATCCTTCCACCAACGCCAGATGCGAGATCGAACGCTCCAGCTTTCGACATGTCGATGATCTGCACGAAATAAGGCATATGACATCAATATTCAATACCATGATGCTGAAGAATCAGACACAGAAAACTCTTAAGGTGTTGGGGTGTGGAACATAAGCATCATTATAATGTGAGTGGATTGAGTTGTGTTTTGTTTTTTTGTTTTTACATGGGAACGGAGAATCCGAAAGCGAGCGCCGGAGAAAAAGGAGAGACCCTTTTTCCGAGGAGAAAGGGACGGAGCAAGATCCAGAGAGAGAGAGAGAGAGAGAGAGTGAGGAGTCTACAGAGACTGTCGCTGACGAGTGCTGAGTAGGATTACTGTTATGGGGCTGTTCACGATCTGGATGCCCGACCAAAAATATCTTCTTCTTTTTTCTTTTTGGCCTTTTCTGTCTTAATAATCTAAACTAGAAGAAACACACGTAATATGTACGTACGTGTAAATTTTTGTTTTAATTAAAATGTATGTTTACAATATTTGAATACAAACTCTAGTTAAAGTGGTGAAAGGATAGAGAGTCCCGAGAGATGGCAGAGTTAAAAATCTGAAAATTAAAACTTTTCAGGAATTTTGAAAGAGAACTTCATATTTTAAAGATCAAAAAAGGAGGGCAACCGGCTATCGGAGGTTACTTTAAGATTCGGTAAAAACTAAAAGACAAAAGGCATTTTTCTAGATGGCCGACAAAGAAAAGCAAAAAGAATCACAATTTTTCCGAGAATCACGCCGGGTGCTCAAAGAACCCCATTGAACATGTGAAAATCAGTAAAGACTCATACTTTAAGCTGATAACAAAACTTAAAAAATAGAAAAATATCCCTAAGGAAGGTGGCCGAAAACTTCACTTTATTTCCACATTGGCCTTGCTCTTCTTCTTTTTAGAGCTTTGAGACATTTCATCATTCAAAAAATTCAAGAATTCTTTGGAAAAGTTTGCGAATGGGACATTGCCCAGATAATCTTCCATGTCTTCATTATTCTGGGCGAAATCTTCTTCTTCTTCTTCTTCTTCTTCTTCTTCTTCTTCTTCCATCATAGAAGTGGGATTCAAGGAAGCCTTTAAAGAAATCTCCTTGAATAAGACAGCTACATTGACATCAATCTGGGACGAAAGCTGTTGTAATAATTTCTCCTTAAGCTCACTTGGGGAAAGCTAAAGGAAAAGCGGTTTCTGGATCCGCCAAGGAGGGAATGATAAAATCCTTTTTAGGATCTTGCTGAGGAGAATATTCTTTTTCTGCCTTCTTAAAAGTTGCAATACACTCCTTGATCTTGATTAAATGAGGGTTATAATCAAATCTAGACCACCATTTATAATGGAATTGACGATTAAGGGATAAAACCCCGATTTCTAAATGACAGAGACTGAATAAGTCCACTGCTAAATCCAGGGGAGGCTACAATAAAGTGGAGAAGGTTACTCCTACTGATCACCCTAACTCCGTTAACTTTGGGTTTGACATAATGTACTCTTCATAAGATTTCAAGAGCTCAATAGGAAGGAAGTCCTCTCATGGATCCATAGAATGGAACCAGCTGTATAACCAAAAAGGAAGTTGCTGTTTTAAAATAGAAGGTTTTATACTTATAAACCATATGTGGTTCTCAGCCTTATTCTACTAATAAAAGGCTTTGCTCCATGCTTCAATATAATCCCAATAATTATAATTGGCCTGGATAAATTTTAAGTCCATTGATTTGTTGGGATTAAGACCCCATTCGAAGATATGAATGATGCGTTGAATAAACAATTTACTGAAAGAAATATCTTCAATATGCTTATTTTGGTTCATATGATGAAATTTTACTGAACCGGATTCCATAAGGATGCATTCATAATACCTTTTGTTTTTCTTCCCTAGAAGAGGAACATTAGCTTCAAGTTCAAAATACCTTCTTGCCAGAGTATTAGGAGAGTTAAAATATCTCTCCTCTCCTTTCTAAAGAATAATAATCTGTTCTTCTAAAGGTTTCTTTAGACCTGGAAGAACAGGTTCTTTAAGAGCTGGTGAAATGCTCTCATGGGTCTTGTCAGTGGATAAATAATCTGCTACATATGTTGGCTCATTCCTTCGAGATTGAGAAGGGGGAGGAGAGTTTGAATAACTCTGGGTGGAAAAACTTGGGAAGTTGCTTTCTCCTCTGCCTCTGCCTCTTCCACTGGAAGAATATCTTCCACCTCTGGAGCCTCAGCTGAACTGGCTCATTTTGTACCTATAATAAATTTCCTGGTTAAAAAATCAGGGAGAGAGTTAGTTTCTCATTTAACAAACTCAATTTTAAAATCAAATATAGATAATATAGACTGTCATCTTACAAATATTTGTCTATAGGCTAAATTTTTTACATCCTTTTTTAAGAACATGTTTAGCTGCTTTATAATCAACTCTTAATAAAAATTCTTGATTTAATAAATCATCTTGGAATTTTGAAATACAATTGACAATAGCCAAAATTTCCTTTTTTATATATTGTGAAATAGTTTTTCTGGGAATCATTCCACTTTCCAAAAGTATATCTAGATAATATTTCCTTTTCTGAATTAGGAAATTTTTGCTTTAGTATTCCTCCATAACCTAAGTCTGAAGCATCTGTCTCAACGATTTTAAAACTGATTGGTGAGACAAGAGCTAAACAAGGGAGGCTTTTTACTCTAGACTTAATAAGTCTTACTACCTTGGTATGAACTTCATTCCAAGGAGGAGGATTCTTCTTCAATCTTTCATAAAGAGGAAGGCTATCAGTGGACACATTTTTATAATACTCAGCAATATAATTTAAGCTCCCTAAGAAGCGTTGAAGCTGAGTTTTATCCCTAAGCTCATCTGAAAAAATTTCTGCAAATTGAATTGCTCGTTCATTAGGGATAATTCTTCCTTGCTCAATTTCTTGTCCAAGGAAGTGGATTTTTGTTTGAAAAATAGACATTTTTTAGCATATACTACAAGACCTGCCTTTTTAATAAGATTTATGAAAATATTTAGATGCTTGAAGTGTTGATCAAGCGATTGTCAGAAAATGAGGATATCATCTATATAAACAATAGAGAAAGAAGAATAAGGTGTAAAGATATCATTCATGATATTCTGAAATTCTGAAGGAGCGCGCGTTTCTAAGCCCAAGGCATAACGTTCTATTCATAATGGCCAAAAGGTACAATAAATGCTATTTTATATTTGTCTCTTTCAGCAATCTGAATTTGCCAACATCCAGAATTTAAGTCAAACTTTGAAAAAATAGAGGCTGCTTGGAGCCTAGATAATATGTCTTTTTTATTAGGCAATGGATACCTAATCCATTTGAGTACCTTATTCAAAGGTTTACAATTGATCATTAATCTAGAAGTCCCTCTTTCAATTTCAGCTTTTATTAACATAAAAGGTTGTGCAGCTCCAAGGGGAGTAGGACTTCCTGATAAGTTTTCTCTCTAGGAGAGAATTAATTTTCATTTTGTAATATTCAATTAGCTCAACATTCATTTAAGCTGACCTGACTTTAGTAGGAATATTTTGTTCCTTAAAGTCAAGTTTATACTATTCTTTTTTCTTTCCCAGAAGCATTAGGTAAATCACTGTGTTAGTATTGCATCAATTAGCTGTACGATTAACATATTTATCCAATTAAGCAGATTAGCAACACCTACTCGACCACATGCAAGACCATCAAGGAGGCACCAACTTCACTCACCGGACCCACCCCTTCCGAGCGCGCACGCGCCCAGAGGAGGCGTGCCTGAATAAACAAAACACACATCAGCAAGGGCAAGTTGTCCCACACCGAAGAACACCACCAGGTTCCAAACTCAACCACCTATATATATCAGGTATTTATTACATGTAAGATCACTCCATTGAATCTCAACACAACACGTTGGACTCGATTTCACCAATCAACTCCAACCCCGCTAAACACTGTCTGTTCGCTTGACTGTTATATCCGATACATCATCTGACTTAGGCATCGGAGCGTTGAAGGCGGGCCACCCCGTCTCGACCCCTGACCGTCTATTCATTGTTGTATTCTTCTAACAGCCGCTCGCGAATACACCCGCCCGATCACTCGAAGGAAGACGAAGCGCACGACAGGATATTCATCCGCCCGACGAGAGAAGCCCGCACGCACGAAGGAAGAGAGAAGCGCCCGCCCATCCGAACAGCCCCAACGTTCGGACGTACGAGGAGGAAGGAAGGAAGAGAGGAAGCACAACACTGTTGCTTCTGCCCCATTGCGCCCCCGTGCGTAATTCGGTAGAAACATCTGGCGCCGTCTGTGGGAAACTTACAAATTGCAAACCTCGTATAAACACCACTACCCAAAAGACATGTGTTCCATCTGCTGCTGCTAAGGTCGACCCGATCCCGCACGATCATCCCAATCCCGCACGATCATCCCGAGCAACATCTTGGCACCCGTCACTCCAAGAGATAAGTATTCTTGGTTTCACACCACTCTTATGCTGAAAGTATATTCGTACTCCACCCACACGACCGTTCTGAGGCCTATTCTTGGCGGACTCCGAATAGCAAGACCCGTTCGGGAGTCGCGCGCAAGCGGCTCGGATCCATTCATGCATCATGTACAAGACTGTTATGAGGCATAACGGCTCCAAACAGCACGATTCGTTTGGGAGTCGGGGTCAGCGCTCGGATCCACCCATGCATCATTCGCAAGACCGTTCCGAGGCTTAACGGACCCAAACAGCATGATTCGTTTGGGGGTCGGGGTCAGCGCTCGGATCCATCCATGCATCATTCGTAAGACTGTTCCGAGGCTTAACGGCTCCAAACAGCAAGATTCGTTTGGGAGTCGGGGTCAGCGCTCGGAACCATTCATGCATCATTCGCAAGGCCATGTTCGCTCGTTCGCATAGCATGATCATGCAAATCAGGCATAATACGCAATACTCGTCAGGTACCCGATCAGGCGCGAACGCGCAGGTGTGCAGGTACGCGATTGGCGCGCACACGCAGATGCACAGATACACGATTGGCGCGCACGTGCAGATGCACAGATACACGATTGGCGCGCAGGCGCAGGTGCACAGGTACACGATCAGGCGCGAAGGCGCGCAGGCACCCGATCACGCGCAGGTGTGCAGGTACACGATTGGCGCGTACGCACACGCGCACGCGCAGGTGCACAGGTACACGATCAGGCGCGAAGGCGCGTAGGTACCCAATCACGCGCAGGTGTGCAGGTACACGATTATCGCGCACTCGCAGATGCACAGATACACGATTGGCGCGTAGGCGCAGGTGCACAGGTACACGATCAGGCGCGCAGGTACCCGATCACGCGCAGGTGTGTAGGTACACGATTGGCGCGTACGCACACGCGCACGCGCAGGTGCACAGGTACACGATCAGGCGCGAAGGCGCGCAGGCGCGCAGGTACCCGATCACGCGCAGGTGTGCAGGTACACGATTGGCGCGTACGCACACGCGCACGCGCAGGTGCACAGGTACACGATCAGGCGCGCAGGTACCCGATCACGCGCAGGTGTGCAGGTACACGATTGGCGCACAGGCGCAGGTGCACAGGTACACGATTAGGCGCGAAGGCGCAGACGCACAGGTACACGATCGAGCGCTCAGCTCCACGGGCACGCATACAGGATCATACATCACTGCTCAATCGGATAAGTATTCCTGTTAATCACACACCCTTTTTCAACTCCCCAGTCAAGAAAGAGCTCTTTGACTTGGGGAATTGGGGGACTTGTTAGTATTGCATCAATTAGCTGTACGATTAACATATTTATCCAATTAAGCAGATTAGCAACACCTACTCGACCACATGCAAGACCACCAAGGAGGCACCAACTTCACTCACCGGACCCACCCCTTCCGAGCGCGCACGCGCCCAGAGGAAGCGCGCACGCGCCCAGAGGAGGCGCGCCCGAATAAACAAAACACACATCAGCAAGGGCAAGTTGTCCCACATCGAAGAACACCACCAGGTTCCAAACTCAACCACCTATATATATTAGGTATTTATTACAGGTAAGATGACTCCATTGAATCTCAACACAACACGTTGGACTCGATTTCACCAATCAACTCCAACCCCGCTAAACACTGTCTGTTCGCTTGACTGTTATATCCGATACATCATCTGACTTAGGCATCAGAGCGTTGAAGGCGGGCCACCCCGTCTCGACCCCTGACCGTCTATTCATTGTTGTATTCTTCTAACAGCCGCTCGCGAACGCACCCGCCCGATCACCCGAAGGAAGACGAAGCGCACGATAGGATATTCATCCGCCCGACGAGAGAAGCCCGCACGCACGAAGGAAGAGAGAAGCGCCCTCCCATCCGAACCACCCCAACGTTCGGACGTACGAGGAGGAAGGAAGGAAGAGAGGAAGCACAACACTGTTGCTTCTGCCCCATTGCGCCCCCGTGCGTAATTCGGTAGAAACACACTGCACATTTCTCTTTTGATAATATGTGACGACCCGGACCAGAATTAGCAGTGGAATCAGCTTGATTGATGAGTTACTGCGTAGTCGCAGCTGTTCGACAATTATTTGAATCGCCGAAGCTTCTTAACGACTAAGTTATTGGCCGAGAATTGGAGCTGGGTCTCCTCTCGAGAGTCGTTCTACGTGTGATTATTTGGGCGACCAAGGAATTAGTTATGAATATTTGAAGTGTCGACGGAAACGGATTTAAATGGCAGGTTTGTTCGCGACTAAATTATTGGACGAGAATTTGGTTTCGGCTTCTTCACGGAAGTTGTTCAGAATTTAATTTCGAGTTCGTAGGAACTTCCGGAGCATGATTTTGAGTTACGGAGTTTAAGTTGCTAATTTTGCCGATTGTTAATTGTTTAGTCGATTTAATTATATGTTGATCGAAACAGTTGACTTTTTATCCATTTGGTCAGTGTGTTTGACTTCGGGTGATTATGGAAGATTATGTCGAGTCGAATTCGTGGCCGTGAGAATTATCGGAATCGGATATACGACGAGAAAGTTACGCGTGTTTAAAGTTTGTCGAAAAGGATATTTATGAAGTTTCCAAAGAATTCCGGTCACAAGTTTAGAGGAAATTGAGGTAATTCGGGTTTGTGATTTTTAGCCGAGTTGAACTTCAAAATTGATTGGGCTTTGTAGCTCTTCCCTCCACGAATCTAACTGTTAGTATTGCACCAATTGGCTGTACGATTAACATATTTATCCAATTAAGCAGATTAGCAACACCTACTCGACCACATGCAAGACCACCAAGGAGGCTCCAACTTCGCTCACCGGACCCACCCCTTCCGAGCGCGCACGCGCCCGAATGAGCAAAACACACACCAGGAGTGCAGGTTGTCCCACATCGAAGAACACCACCAGGTTCCAAACTCAACCACCTATATATATCAGGTATTTATTACAGGTAAGATATATTCGAACAGACTCCATTGAATCTCAACACAACACGTTGGACTCAATCTCAGTCCCTTTCAACCCCGCTAAACACTATTCGTCCGCTTGATTGTTATATCCAATACATCATCTGACTTAGGCATCGGAGCGTTGAAGGCGGGCCACCCCGTCTCGACCCCTGACCGTCTATTCATTGTTGTATTCTTCTAACAGCCGAACGCGACCGCCCGCACGATCATCCGACAGGAAGGAGTCCGCACGCACGAAGAGAAGGAGAAGCGCCCGCCCATCCGAACAGCCCCACCGTTCGGACGCACGAAGAGAAGGAAGAGAGGAAGCACACAACACTGTTGCTTCTGCCCCATTAAGCCCCCGCGCGTAATTCGGTAGAAACATCTGGCGCCGTCTGTCGGAAACTTACAAATTGCAAACCTCGTATAAACACCACAAAAACCAAAGGTCCACATGCTCAACCAGGTGACTAACGATAGCAGCACGCCCGATGGGGAAACACCGCCAGACTCGCAAGGGCGGAACGTACTGACGAGTGGCGGAGAGGACAGCGAGGGACGCATCGGCGGTTTGATCCAGGAGCTGCGGGAGGTGGCGCTCGAGAGAGCAGAGGAGCGCCAAATCTGCCAGAGGTTAGAAGATCGACTGGACACACTCATCATCCAGCAGACGGAACGACGAGCAGAGGCTCGGGAGATCGACAGCGAGCAACACCTGTTCGACGGGCCCGATGCCCGAGCGGACCGAGCACCCTCGCCTGGGGAGGAGTCAATGCCCCCGACGGGCGATGCCCTGATCCTTCGAAGGATGGAAGAGTTGGCGGAGGAAGTCTCGCGCCTGCGCAAGAACAAGTTGGCCGGTCAGGGTGGGACGTTCGCCCCCCGGGTCAGCCCGTTCTCGGCGCACATCCTGGAGCGAGGAAGGGACCCCCACGCGAAGATAACGAAGATTGCTCGATTCGATGGGAGCGGGGATCCACGGGCGCACATGGACGAGTTCCGGTCCACCACGGACGGGACACGATATTCGGACCCAACCTTGTGTTTCCTGTTACAGGAAACACTGGCGGAAGAGGCACGGAGCTGGTTCTACGAGATCCCACCAGGATCCATCCACTCATTTCTCGAGCTGGCGGAGAGCTTTCAGAAGCGGTATCGACTCCAGGGCAAGTACAACACCACGGCCATCCTCCTGAAGGTCCGCCAGGGGATGGACGAGAGCCTATCGAGCTACATCAATCGATGGAGGACGCTCGCAAGCACGTGCATGGACCTTGACAAGCGAGTGGCCAAGGTAGCCCTAAAGGACAATCTACTCGCCACTCTATTCGTAGAGAAACTTGTGAGGAAGGAGCATCTCGACTACGACGAGATCATGGACCTGATTGTGCAGAAGGCGTTGGTGGAAACGCGAGTGTACGGGTCAGGCTCCGAGCCCAGTTCCAGCAGACCAGGGGCGACGAGCGTCCAACCGCTGTAGCTAGCGGACGACGAGAGGCCAACCGGGGGCTTCAAGCGGAACCGGGATGCGCACAGACAAAATTTCCAACGACCTTTCCTCCGCGGCCAGCAGAGCAACGACTACAACCAGGCGCGGGGACAGGCACAGCGGGGTTCCCATTTTCCGCCAGCACCATGCCATCGACCGCCGGGGCAGGTCTTCACAATCGATCGGCAACCACTCGAGCAGCTTCTCCGCTTGCATCGACACCGAATACCGCCGTCGAACAACATGACGAGAGCAATGACTCCAACCGGCCAACTCCCGGACGTATGGTGTGAATTCCACAATGCCACCACCCACCATACCAACAGCTGCATCATGCTCAAGAAGGCCCTTGAAGACATGAAGGATGAGCGACCAAACCCTCCTAGGGCGGAGGGACAGCAGTGCCAGATGGGCGCCAGCACCCGTGGGACTATCAGCACGATATCCGGGGGCAAGCGCAAGGAGGGAACATCATCGCCCGATCGCTCGAGCAGGGAGGTGCTGACGATCGGGGCAAGACGAGTGCCCAAGGCAGGAAGGAAGGAAACACCCACCATCAGCTTCACAGCGAGCGACGAGGAGAATGGCCCGAGGAACAGCACCCTGCCGTTCGTGATCGACGCGATCATCGACCAATTCCTTGTGAAGAGGGTGCCAGTGGACAGTGGGGCGTCCGTCAACATAATCTACTTCGACGCGTACACGGCGCTCGGACGACCCACCAGTAAGATGACGCAGGACCACGAGTGCATCGCCAGCTTCACGGGCGAAACATCGTATCCGATCGGGAGTGACAGCCTCCAGGTCGAGATTGGCGCACCCGACTCTCCGCACGCAGAGATCCAAACGGACTTCATCATCATGGACACCCCCTCCCCCTACAACGCCATACTTGGGAGGCCAGGAATCTACATGCTGAAGCTAATCATCGCAGGGCATCTGCTCTTGGGAAAATTCCCAACCGAGCGTGGAATCGGGCACGTTCGAGGATACAACCACGAGGAAACCGCAGAGCCCCGAGGCAGGCAGAAGGTTCTCGCCTTGGAACCGACGGATCGAGGGGCGCGATCCAGGCACGAGCGACGAGAGGCTCTGTCTTAGCAACTGACTACTGGAGGAACGAGAAGGCGGGCCGCCCGATTGATCTGACCGGCGCGCTCAGGCACGCCCAAACCCAACTGGGGGACTCGGAGGCAATCCCACGGATGCGGGGACGCCCGTCCATGGAGGAAGACGACACTTGGGGAAGTACTCTCGGAATCTTATTTTTTGATCCAAGTTTATTGTACATTCTGTTCTCTATTGGTTTGTGTTTATGCGCCCGTTTCATCCTTACTCCTCCCGCCCACTTGGGGGACTGGGGTAAGGCTGTTCGCGTAAATACAACACTTGGTTGAAACGCAGTGGGGAGTAGGCGCACGTTCGCGCGAGTTATTCAAAAAGATGCAAAAATTCGAGGCACACAAACGGAAGGCAAAGCAGTTTCATTCATACGATCGATTACAAGCCTACACTAAAAAAAAAGGGGAAAGAACAAAAAAAGACACTATTCTACTCCGCCCCGGTATCAACATCCAGCTCTTCACCCTCCGACGACTCCACCTCCACGGTCTCCACCCGCCCGCCTGGGTCCAACCGCGTGATCACCGGCTTCAGCTCTACCTTGGGAGGCTCCCCACCTAGCCCCACCGCCCTCTCGTACGCGGACACCTGACCGCCCAGCCACTCCTCGGCATCAGATGCATAACACGCCTCCTGGGCGGCTGCTCCAGCACGAACGCGCTTCAGCTCGGCGCGCAAACGCTCCACCTCGGCCAGGGCTTTATCCCGATCGATCTTGGCCAGAGCTTCGCGAGCAACTGCCTCATTCGCCCGGAACTCCGCTACCTCCGCGCGCTTGACGTACCGGGACGCCAGTCCATGGGCCTTATCCTTGCTGGCCACCATCAAATCCATCACCCTCTGGTGGTCACGCACCTCGACCCTGAGGCGTGCAAGTTCCACAGCCTCCTGCGAGCGGACACGGAAGACCTGCTGCAGCATCCGGTCGCACCCGGCAAACACCGCATCCAGCCTTTCGGGCGCGACATCCTCCCGCGACTCCAACAAAGACTCGAGAGTAGCAGCACCACATGCCAGCATGCGGCGTAGCCCGTCCACAGCATTTCGGCCCGACCCAGGGGCAGGCTCGGCGGAGGATTCTTCAGCCCGGGGACGCTTGTGCGCCCGCTTTTCACCTCCCTTCTGTCTGGGAGACTCTGGCGGCCCCCGGGGCGGAGATATGGGATTTGGAGAGCAAGCACGCTCACTCCCGAAGCGTTGTGGAGGACTTGAAGGTGGACTCGAAGACGACCGCACAACGAGCGCACGATCGGAGGACTGCAGCGCAAGCACAACTTCTCGCTTGCCGTCTCCATCTCCTCGCCCGACTTGCTGCCGCTCGCACTCCGCCCGGGTCTGGGCCTTGGGCACCGTCACATCAACCGATGACGGGCACGGAGCATCCGACCGTGCCTCTTGGATGGGCGCATGGGCGGAAACAACCACACTGGAGACAGAGGTCTTGGGCTCACCACTACCTGACGGAACGGACGGACCACCACCATCTTCCGCCACCCCATAGATCCCCCCCATGGCACCCCGCATCTTGGCCTAGCGACGTTTGAGCGAAGCGTCCATGTCGATCGCCTCGAACCTTGATTCCACTGCAAGCACACGCACGCAAGGTTAGCAAGACAAACAAAACTTCAGAAATTATCCTATCTCTGTTATTTTGAGCGAAACGACAACCCGCCCGTCTAGCACTCGCTCGCACCAGCCACACTGGGCGACTTCCGCCCGTGTGGAGGCGCGCCAGGCCGCTTCAGACAGACGGACGCAGAGGCAACACTTCAGCAACACCAGGGAAGGCGAATGAATGTAAACCACCACAAACACCAAAACCCACCACAAATTCATCCAAAAACAGATCAAACACATCCCACCTCAAGAACATGCCATGTTCTTGAGAGGAAAAACCCAGAAAACCCAAAGAAACACAGAAACAGTAAACATAAAACAGAAACAGCCATGGGGCCTCACCAGATTCGGTTTGTAGGGGCTGGAAACCCACGCACGCAAGGTATTCCGGTGAACGGAGGACACCAACGACAGACAAGCTTCAGACGGATGCAGATCACAGGACGATTCCGGCAGAATTTCGAGAATTTGTGGAAGTAATGGAGAAGACAGGGTAAGGAGTGCCCTATTTATACTACTCGCACGACTCCATCCGATGAACGCCAGCCGTTCATTCTCGCGCGTCCGCCGTCGGATCGCGACACGTGGCACGGAGCGGTTTACTTACCCTCCTAAGTAACCGTGCTACCCCATCGTCTTCCCGCCATAAATCCAACCCTAACACGGTCTCCAATGGCTCGACGCGTGTCATCCATGCCACACTGCCACGCTCCCACACGCGCGACGTTTGCCCTCCTGACAATCATGACCACATCAACGGTTAAACACCTGACCCACGCCAGCATTAAAAGGGACGGCCGCACAGATCCCCAGAGAAACCAGGGGGAATGTCTCCTCAACAACATCCCATCAGAGCACCACCAAATTCATGGCAAGGCACACCGCACGAACGCCCGACGAACAGACCGCCCGCACACGTCCAAACAAGGCAAGCAACACTACAAGTCAACGGGCGCCCACTGGTAAGAAATGGCAGCATGATTTACGCGGCAACTGGCATGGCGCGTAAAAAAACGTTGGGCGCACACGCACGGGAGGATCCCCCGTCGCGCACACAGTGATAAGACAACTGACCGGCACCGTTTTTTCAGTCCTGGCAGGTTGCATGCGCTGAAAACGGAGGCCACGTCCCTTCCGTACGCACAAAAAACACAGGTTGCCTATTACGAAAGGCAAGGGATTCGTCCTCCCCTTACAGACCCTGAAACCAACGGATACGGGTGTGGGGTACGTCCTCCCCGTTCGCACAGACACAGGCTGGCTTAAAGACCAGAGTCATGGGGTACGTCCCCTCTCTGGAGATTCCAAGTTCGATGGGCGGCAACAGGCATGGGGTACGTCGCCTCTCTTGCGCACGCCAAGGCCGCCACGGGCGTGGGGTTCTTCCCCTCCGTGCGCCGCCTCATCCCAACCAGAGGCATGGGGTACGTCCCCTCTCTGGAGATTCCAAGTTCGATGGGCGGCAACAGGCATGGGGTACGTCCCCTCTCTTGCGCGCGCTAAGGATACCACGGGCGTGGGGTTCTTCCCCTCCGTGCGTTAGATCCTTCCTACCAGAGGCATGGGATACGTCCCCTCTCCTGACGAAAATCGGTAGCCCGCAACAGGCATGGGGCTCGTCCCCTCTTTGCGTATGTTATACTCGATAGGCCATCACGGGCGTGGGGTTCTTCCCCTCCGTATGCTGCTAAGTCCTAGTAGGGACGTGAGGTCCGTCCCTCCCTATAGGCAACGGACACGACGCGGGTGAGGGGTGCGCTCCTTGCTCGATGCTCGCAAAAGTGCAAGCCGAATTAGTTGGGCTAAGCTCGATGGGCGGCACGGGCGTGGGGTTCTTCCTCCCCGTGCGCGTAACGTTAACGATCGATTCTCCGACTCGGGTACCGGTATGGGTGTGGGGTCCGTCCTCTCCTTCAAGGGCCCGAGACCGATGAGCGTAGACCAGGCGTGGGGTACGTCCTCCCTGGGCGCGAAATCTTCCCGGGTTAGGCGGCAGAGGCCTCTGCGCGCGCTAAGGCTGATGGGCGGCACAAGTACGTGATCGTGGGCGCCGCAACACTTGTAGGTCGCGGTCCTGATCTCCCCGTTGACGCTACAGTGTACGCGATGGCATCCACATTGACGTGCGGCGTGCGCAGTTGGCTCCATAGCTGGCGTACGAACAAACATCGTTGCATACACCTGCACATCATACCTTACATTCATGCATTCATACCACACCTTCACATTTGCACTCGAGTCTGTATGTCTGTCTGTTTTCACTTATGTATGCGTTTCACTTATGTATGTGTTCCAAACCCAACCCCACCTGGGCGTGCGGCTCCCAACATATAGCAAGTCTGGTTGGGAGGCCGGGCCCATATATACACCAACACACCACCAGGAAACACCCCACAGGAAACATGTACAGGTACACCACGGCATGAACAGGTACACCACGGCACGAACAGGTACACACTCGGACGCCCAGGTCCCACTCCGTCATGCGATCCCTTCCTTGATTGGAGAGTTGGGGGACTTGGGGGTTACAGGATCGCACACCACTGCTCAATCGGATAAGTATTCCTGTTAATCGCACACCCTTTTTTCAACTCCCCAGTCAAGAAAGAGCTCTTTGACTTGGGGAATTGGGGGACTTGTTAGTATTGCACCAATTGGCTGTACGATTAACATATTTATCCAATTAAGCATATTAGCAACACCTACTCGACCACATGCAAGACGACCAAGGAGGCTCCAACTTTGCTCACCGGACCCACCCCTTCCGAGCGCGCACGCGCCCGAATGAGCAAAACACACACCAGGAGTGCAGGTTGTCCCACATCGAAGAACACCACCAGGTTCCAAACTCAACCACCTATATATATCAGGTATTTATTACAGGTAAGATATATTCGAACAGACTCCATTGAATCTCAACACAACACGTTGGACTCAATCTCAGTCACTTTCAACCCCGCTAAACACTATTTGTCCGCTTGACTGTTATATCCAATACATCATCTGACTTAGGCATCGGAGCGTTGAAGGCGGGCCACCCCGTCTCGACCCCTGACCGTCTATTCATTGTTGTATTCTTCTAACAGCCGAACGCGACCGCCCGCACGATCATCCGACAGGAAGGAGTCCGCACGCACGAAGAGAAGGAGAAGCGCCCGCCCATCCGAACAGCCCCACCGTTCGGACACACGAAGAGAAGGAAGAGAGGAAGCATACAACACTGTTGCTTCTGCCCCATTACGCCCCCGCGCGTAATTCGGTAGAAACACTAACCACGTTGGTTTGGAGTTTCAATTTGTTGTGTGTAGGGAGAATTCTTGATCTGAAATTTGTGGAACAATTCGGTTTTTCGTGAAATTGGATGAGTTAGAGTTTGAATTGGACTTCGGTGCAATTATGGAAGTTGCTCAGTGGATGATTTTGAGTGGAATTGGTGCAGCTCCGCCGTGAAATTTTTCGGCCGGCGGCGGTCAACGGGTCGACTTTTTCGGACTTTCGACAAGTTGCATGTCATTTAACTTGAAATCGCGCCCTGATTGCAGTCGGGAGGTTCGTTTTTCGAATTGAGCGTCCGAACGTAAAGCGAGGTATTGAGGTGTTATAAAAGGATTTTCGACGATTCGTCGGCTTTGAGTTATGTGTTTCCGAGAACGGTGGTTTCTCGTGATTTGTCTTGTATTGTCGAGATATGAGTTTGAGATATGGATTTTGTGAATATTCAGGTGTTCGTGATCGTTCGTTTGGAGAGGGACTTTCCGCCGGATCACGGGTTAACGCGATACGCGTTACGCCAGTCTGTGAGTGGACAATTTATTTTCACGGAATTATTGCGAGTCCTTTATATACGTTTTATGAGTTTGAATATGCAGTATGATTATGATTTTACGAATATGAGTTTTCGTACGGGATTATGTTTATATTGAGCATGTGTTATGTGATTATATTTATATGTTGTTATATGTCCACGAGTGGCCCCGTGTGATTTATACACATGCTCTATACGCGTGAGGAGTTAGAGTCTCCCTCGTGTATGTATACGTGAGGAGTTAGAGTCTCCCTCGTATACCTGGACACGTGAGGAGTTAGAGTCTCCCTCGTGCATTATTTGATTGTTTATACTTTCGACTCGCATATGTTTTAAAAGTATATATTACTTGGTGAAAGACATTTATTTTCGTCCACTCACTCTAACGTGTTTCATGTCTTTCCCCTGGGTTTTTCGATTTCCGTGCCCAGTTTGCAGTTCAGGCTCTGATGTCGCACGTCGTGGTCGGAGGCATAGTTCTCGAGCTACTTTGTTTCATCCAGTAGGTTTATTGTTCTACCTACTGTGGTATGCGTATATGATTATGTATTAGAAGTCGCTCTGAGCGTCCTATTGTATATGCTATACGATTTTACACCGGATTTCAGTAAAGTATAGATATATTTATTGATTTACTTTACTGTTGATATATTGAGAAATCCGGATGGGATTGGTGCCCACGGTTTGCTTTTTGTGGCATAGGATGAAGTGTATTTTCTGCGTGCAGGTAATGGTAATTCCACGCTAGTAACGAAACTCTGCCCAAATTTCAAAAAGTTTTTGTTGGTTCATGTTTTCGAAGGGGTTTGATTCCGATTTAGGAAGTTAAATCGGGGTTGGGTCCTTTCAGCTTGGTATCAGAGCATTAGGTTATAGGTTCTGTAGACTTGTGTAGTCGTGTTTACTAAGGATATTTGAGAATGTACAGCATGTCTGGAATGGTGGCCCGACCGGCCGGCGGATAATCATCAAATTCCGGGTGTTGTATACTTTCAAATATTTGAAGTTCCATGATTACGTTCCACTTGTTGTGAACGATATTGTATTCATTAGGATGCCTCCTGACGTGCTTTCCGTGTTGTTTCGGTTGTGGATCCTGTTGAGGATCAATTGACGCGCGATTTGCCAGAGAACAGTGGATTCGGATGAGTATTCAGAGTTCAGAGAATTGTGTGGCACGGTTTGCCTGGGGATGTGTATATGAGCATCTATGTGTTGTCTCAGAGCTGAGAATTGTGGCAGTTGATGTGTGCCTGAGTCAGTTTGTTGTGTTTGGTGGGCTGATATTATGTGAGTTCCGGTTGCGACTCCATGACCTACATTCAGGGTGTTGTTTATACGGTAAAGGTTTGTCAGGCTACCCAGCAATTGATGTGGAGTGTTTACCCACCTGAGGCAGAGATGCATTGTTTAGATGTTTGTTTCCGTTTGCACGTGTTATGTGGCTTCAGAGGAAGCAGTACACGAGGTTCGTGATAAGTTTGAACCTGAGTATCAGAGAGAGTCTGATTGTTGTGCCTCGAGACGTCCGTGAGGAGCATAGTGTGTTGCACTCAGTGGCGAGGCTGTCGAGAGGGAAAGATGTACGCGGTTTTTGATGTGATGATTTGAGGGAAGTGGACCTAGTCGAGTCTTTGATGAGGTTGAGTTCCGACACTTCGGGATCAGTGACGTCATCAGACTATGGCCTTTTCGATTATGTTGAGGATCCTCTGCTGATCCGTTTGATGATGGCGGAGATCACAGAGTAGCGGATCTGCTCCTGTGGCATGAGTTTGGGCGATCGTTGGTGATCCTTTCACGCAACAGGTGTTGCGGTGACGTGTGTTTGAGGAGCATTCTCAGTTGCTGTTTCGGTGGCCAAGAGGGTCACGTTGCGAGGGAGCGCCCTCAGCCAACTGTGTTTGAGGTTCGACAGCTCAGAGTTCACGAAGGGATCATGATCTGTTCCTGCAGTCTGATCAATGTACCTTTTTGACGAGTTATTCAGCAAGTCGCAATTGATGTGGGCGGCTAGTTGGGCATGTTGGAGTTCGTTCCATGACCTTGTTTGAAGATAGACTTTTCTCCGAGGTTACTGTTACTTAATATCCATGGCGACTATAATTGCATCTCACTTCCGAGGCTTTGCAGAGTGTTGCATCAATCCGGAGGTTGCGAGATCCTTGCTGGAGGTTATGGGTTAGCCGCGGATCTGTTATAGCTGGACATTGTGGTTTTAGTGTGCTTGTGAGTATGGACTTACTAACGATGCATTTGGCGATGTTTGAGTGCCTCGAGGAGGAGGTTGTGTTTCGACGACCAGATTTCCCCGAGATGCTGTTTTGCGGTGATGGTCGAGCGGATGGTAGAGACGAGTTGTGTTGTTTGCTTAGCCCATGTTGTGGATACTATGGTTGCTGTGCCGATTTTTGTGATGTTGAGGTGGTTCCTGAGTTTCCTGGCGTGTTTCGGAGGAGTTATCAGATGTTCCTCCAGTTCGGGAGACTAACTACACCATTGTGCTTGTACCGGGCGCTGGACTCATTTTACCGGCATCTTATCGTTCGGAGCCAGCGGAGCTGATGGAGCTACAGTTTCGACTCCAGGAGTTGCTGGAGGAGGTTTTAGGAGATTTCATGCAACCCCGCGTATTTGTGTGGTGTGCTCTTGCATTGTGTGTACGGATGTTGGATGATTTGACGTGGTGGTGCATTGACTACCGGAAACCTGATTTGTTTCAGAGGAGAGCGAGTATCCTCCAATTTGGATTGACGATTGGTTTGATCTGCTCAAGGGAGCTTCGATTTTTTTTCGAAGATTGATTCCGGATCCGGATACCATCAGTTGTGGTTCGGTGAGTCAGATGTGACTATGTTGGCTTTCGGATCTCGGTGCGGACACCATGAGTTCTTGGTCACGCTGTTGGGTTGACCAATGCCCCGTAGATCGTGTGGACTTGATGGACCATGTGTTCAGACAGTTTCTGGACGAGTTGCGGTCATGTTCGTGGCAACGTCCTGATGTACTCCGAGAGTGTGGATCAGTACCTGTAGCAGTTGCGAGCGGTTTTGTGGACTTCGCGAGACGATTAGCTGTTTGTGAAGTTTAGCCAGTGTGAGTTTTGGCCAATTAGCGTAACGATTTTGAGCTGTGTGATGCTAGCTGAGGTAGTTGGCGTAGATCCTGACCAGTTAGAAGCCGTATTGATTTGGGGTTGACCTACCATTGTACCAGAGATCCGGTGTTTCTCTTGGGTTTGGCAGGCTATTACCGACGGCTTGTGCATGATTTTCTCGGATTGTCACTCTACTTCCCGGACTGACGAAGAAGGCGCCAAGTTCGAGTGGTTCGATGCATGCAAGGAGAGTTGCTTACTCCTGCAGGGTGGTGACCGTTACTGCAGTTTTAACCTTACCTGACGATCGTGACGAGTTCATGGGTTATGGCGATGCATCGAGGTTTGGGTTTGGTTGTGTTTTGATGCTGTGTAGCAAAGCGGTGGCTCGTGGTTTCAGACAGTGGAAACCTTATGAGGCTACGTATCCTATGTATGATTTGGGTGTAGCTGTCCTTATGTAAGCATCGGAGAGTTCGAGATTCTACTACTATGGCATGCAGCGTGGTGTAGGATGTACACTGACCATTGAGTTTCATCCACTTGCATTTTCGGCCAGATTTGGGCTTGAGGTAGTGTAGATGGATGGGGTTGACTCACGACTATGGCTGTATATTTGAGCTTGTTCGGGAAAGGCTAGAGGATGTACTTTGACCATCCGTCTAGGATGTTGTTGCTGATGCATTCAGTCAAGAGTCGGGAGCTTCAGTATTTCATGTGTGCTTGTGGCTCGAGTTTCGTGTTAGCCGAGCTGCGAGCTATGGGAGCTGAGTTCGAGTGTGATGATGTTGTGGCTCCTGGTTTCACGCACAATTGGCGCTAGTGGTGCGGAGATGCATCAGATACTCCGAGTTGTCTACTCGTGATGCAGCATGAAGAAGAATGTAGCAGTTTGTGTGTACATTTGCCACTTTTGTCGACTGGTGATGGCTAGGAGGCAGAGACTTGTTGAGATGTGTTAGCCATTTGAAATTTCTGGTTAGATGTGGCGATTGTTGCTGTGTTTGTGTGTGTTTGTATGCGTTTTGGTTGTGGTACCAGTTGTCAGGCCATTGTGGACCGTTTGATGAACTTAGTACATTTCCTTGTACTCTCGGTGATGATTTTAGTGGCAGGAAGTCATGACTGTGTTTGATGGAGGTTGTCCATCTACGTGGTGTACCTGTGTCCCAGTTCGCTGATCGAGGTAGTCAGCTACAACTGAGTGTTGGCGAGCTTTGCAACGAGCATTGGGGACCAGATTACGGTTTGGTATCAGTTTTTATCCTCGGATTGGTGGGCGATCTTTGAGGATTATTTAGGCCTTGGAGGGCATGTTGTGGACCTTGGTATTGCAGTTCCGGAGGATTCGGGATCAGCAGTTTCAGCGGTTTGAGTTTGCTTGCAGTACCAGTTTGTGGATCACTATGGTTTTGAGGTTGTTTGATGTTGAGTTGAGGTATGTTGTTGTACTACATTGTGTTGGAGCGAGTATGGTTTGAGTTTGAGTTGATGTTTGATTCTGATTTTGTGGAATGTGTTACCACAGACTGTCAGGATAGCGGAAATAGGCCGATATACGTTTGAGTTCGATATTTGAGTTATGTTGATGTGTGCAGTTTGAGTTGAGATTTTTTATGTTATTTTGATCCGTGTGTGGCCATAGGCGAGTTTGTGTTATGCCGTGTGGTTCGGCATCGCCTATAATGTTGGCTTTTATGTGTGTTGTGTTCCGTGTGGCGGAACTGTGTTTTAGGTTTGCTATGTGTTGTGTACCCTATCTGTTCCTTATGTAGGAACACTTGGTGATTATGTGAGCCAATTCAGATTTGTGATTTGAGGGTACAAGGATTCCAGCACGGAATTGTCTCTTATTGTGGAGTTTATGATCAGAGTTGTTCAGTTGAGATTACAGTTGGTGAGTTGAGCAGTATGCAGAGGCAGTGCTCCTACCTTGTAGTCGGCAGACTCGGAAATTTCGAGGTCGAAATTTTTCTAAGGGGGGTGGATTTGTGACGACCCGGACCAGAATTAGCAGTGGAATCAGCTTGATTGATGAGTTACTGCGTAGTCGCAGCTATTCGACAATTATTTGAATCGCCGAAGCTTCTTAACGACTAAATTATTGGCCGAGAATTGGAGCTGGGTCTCTTCTCGAGAGTCGTTCTACGTGTGATTATGATTTCGTGGGCGGTTCCGGATCGTTATTTGGGCGACCGAGGAATTAGTTATGAATATTTGAAGTTTCGACGGAAACGGATTTAAATGGCAGGTTTGTTCGCGACTAAATTATCAGACGAGAATTTGGTTTCAGCTTCTTCACGGAAGTTGTTCAGAATTTAATTTCGGGTTCGTAGGAACTTCCGGAGCATGATTTTGAGTTACGGAGTTTAAGTTGCGAATTTTGCCGATTGTTAATTGTTTAGTCGATTTAATTATATGTTGATCGAAATAGTTGACTTTTTATCCATTTGGTCGGTGTGTTTGACTTTGGGTGATTATGGAAGATTATGTCGAGTCGAATTCGTGGCCGCGAGAATTATCGGAATCGGATATACGACGAGAAAGTTACGCGTGTTTAAAGTTTGTCGAAAAGGATATTTATGAAGTTTCCAAAAATGGAAAGTCTATAAATAGAAGTTGCTACTTTGGGCAGGTCAGACCTTTCCTTTTTGGGTGTTGACCGAGTTGACTTGGTCAACTCGGTGGAGAGAGAGACTCACGACGGCATGGACGGCTCTCACGGCGGCGCGACGACTCCCGCCACCCCACGGCCTCCGACCGGTCCCGTTCTCTTCCCATCACCTCCCTCATCTTGTTTCCGGCCACCATCGACGGCCTAGCTCGCCGGAGAGTGAAGAATTCCGGTCACAAGTTTAGAGGAAATTGAGGTAATTCGGGTTTGTGATTTTTGGCCGAGTTGAACTACAAAATTGATTGGGCTTTGTAGCTCTTCCCTCCACGACTCTAACCACGTTGGTTTGGAGTTTCAATTTGTTGTGTGTAGGGAGAATTCTTGATTTGAAATTTGTGGAACAATTCGGTTTTTTGTGAAATTGGATGAGTTAGAGTTTGAATTGGACTTCAGTGCAGTTATGGAAGTTGCTCAGTGGATGATTTTGAGTGGAATTGGTGCAGCTCCGCCGTGAAATTCTTCGGCCGGCGGCGGTCAACGGTAAACGGGTTGACTTTTTCGGACTTTCGACAAGTTGCATGTCATTTGACTCGAAATCGCACCCCGATTGCAGTGGGGAGGTTCGTTTTTCGAATTGAGCGTCTGAACGTAAAACGAGGTATTGAGGTGTTATATAAGGATTTTCGACGATTCGTCGACTTTGAGTTATGTGTTTCCGAGAACGGTGGTTTCTCGTGATTTGTCTTGTATTGTCGAGATATGAGTTTGAGATATGGATTTTGTGAATATTCAGGTGTTCGTGATCGTTCGTTTGGCGAGGGACTTTCCGCCGGATCACGGGTTAACGCGATACGCGTTACGCCAGTCTATGAGTGGACAGTTTATTTTCACGGAATTATTGCGAGTCCTTTATATACGTTTTATGAGCTTGAATATGCAGTATGATTATGATTTTACGAATATGAGTTTTCGTACGGGATTATGTTTATATTGAGCATGTGTTATGTGATTATATTTATATGTTGTTATATGTCCACGAGTGGCCCCGTGTGATTTATACACATGCTCTATACGCGTGAGGAGTTAGAGTCTCCCTCGTGTATGTATACGTGAGGAGTTAGAGTCTCCCTCGTATACCTGGACACGTGAGGAGTTAGAGTCTCCCTCGTGCATTATTTGATTGTTTATACTTTCGACTCGCATATGTTTTAAAAGTATATATTACTTGGTGAAAGACATTTATTTTCGTCCACTCACTCTAACGTGTTTCATGTCTTTCCCCTGGGTTTTTCGGTTTCCGTGCCCAGTTTGCAATTCAGGCTCTGGTGTCGCACGTCGTGGTCGGAGGCATAGTGCTCGAGCTACTTTGTTTCATCCAGTAGGTTTATTGTTCTACCTACTGTGGTATGCGTATATGATTATGTATTAGAAGTCGCTCTGAGCGTCCTATTGTATATGCTATACGATTTTACACCGGATTTCAGTAAAGTATAGATATATTTATTGATTTACTTTACTGTTGATATATTGAGAAATTCGGATGGGATTGGTGCCCACGGTTTGCTTTTTGTGGCATAGGATGAAGTGTATTTTCTGCGTGCAGGTAATGGTAATTCCACGCTAGTAACGAAACTCTGCCCAAATTTCGAAAAGTTTTTGTTGGTTCATGTTTTCGAAGGGATTTGATTCCGATTTAGGAAGCTAAATCGGGGTTGGGTCCTTTCATAATATTAGATAAGAATTAAATCTGATTTTGGCGAAAATTAATTTGGCTTATAATACTCATAACTTTTAAATCAGATTGAATAAAATTTATCTGATTTTTCTTGAAAATAAGAGTATTCTTGATGATATCAATTTCACTAGTCTGAGGCTTAGTGATGAAGTCAAAAATGATTTTTTGACCT
The DNA here is from genome assembly GCA_946800695.1 of Geum urbanum. NCBI lineage: Eukaryota > Viridiplantae > Streptophyta > Magnoliopsida > Rosales > Rosaceae > Geum > Geum urbanum. Next base: position 3,518,064 of record OX327014.1, read on the forward strand.
TCAATTTCACATATTATTCCTTCAGTTGTTTTCATAAATTGCTCAATAAGGCTCAAGAAATGAGTTCCTAAAATAATTTGTTGTATCAAACATTTGACCATAACAAATGTTGTTTGGAAACATATGCCTGAATTACAAATATAGGCATTGGACAATTTATACCTGATTTTCAGTTTTGATCCATCAACAGTATTTAACGACTGTGATGATTTATCATAATATCTTGTAGGGATTAACCCTTCACTAATACAATTTAGATCTACTCCGCTATCAATAAGAGCGATCTCTTTAAAGACATAATATTTAGATATGACAATAGTAACATTGGAATACCATTTCTGGTAAGTAACTTAATTAATAATGTTGAGAAATTTTTCTTCGTCAAAAATAGAAGATTCTCCATGTTCATGAACTTCTCTGGGATTAGGAATAATCTTCTTTTCCTTATTGATAATTTCTCTGAGAAACTTGGCTTCTATTTTTAAGTTATTCACTTCTGCTCTTAAATCAGAAATAGAAGTTTCTCGTTCCTTGATAATATTTACCTCCATTTTTATGGAGTCAATTTCTTCCTTTAAGTCATAAATGGATAATTTCTTGTAAGGGTGGGTTTTTAACTCATCAAAGACTTCTTTTAAAGAGTATGACTCTTTTGAAATATAAGGGGAATCTCAGAGTTTATTCTCCCTTTTGATTGTTTCTAAATAATGCTCAATCATATTTTTCTTGGTTTCAGGATCTTGGATCCCATTAATTAAGTCAAGAATATATCTTTCTTAAGTTGTAAGCACATTTACGCTTAATCCGTTCATCTCAAGAATAACCTTGTAATGATTTGCATTACAACCACAGTCTCATGAGAATGAAGACTCAAAATCAGAACTGTCAGATTCTTGATCAATAATGTTGATCTGTTCTTCTAATTCACTGTTAGAAGGGTTCAGAAGAATCACTAAAAGTTGTTGTTTTAGACCTTCATCAACAATTTCATTAATTTTCTTTTTGGTCCAGCATTTATTAGTATAGTGGCCTGTTTTACCACATTTCTGTAAATAACAGTACTGGAATAATTCTGGGAATAATTCTTCTTATAATATGGTCTTGAATTTCGCTTTTTCTTCTTTTCTAGAGGGTGAAAAGATTTCTTAATGAAGCATTTTTTTCTTAAGATTTTGAATCTGATCCCTTATGTTTATTAGGGATTTGGAGATCAAAACCAAATTGATCACAGAATTCACCAAATTCTTTTTTGCAAGTCAAGTGTTGGCGTTTTAATTGGGATTTGAGCTTAATATCGTTGCAAAGGGATAGTATTTAGCTACACAGTAACAAACATAACGAAATCTAAACCTCGATGCATCGCCATAATCCACGAACTAGTCACGATCGTCAGGTAAGGTCAAAACCGAAGCAACGGCCAACCATCCTGCATGAGTAAGTAATTCTCCTCGCGTGCATCGAACCACTCGAACTTGACGCCTTCTTCGTCAATTCGGAAAGTAGAGTGGCAATCTGGGAAAATCCTGCACAAGCCGTCGGTAATAGCCTGCCAAACCCAAGAGACTCCCGATCTCTGGTACAATAGTAGGGCAATCCCCAAATCAATACGGCTTCTAACTGATCAGGATCCACGCCAACTCCCTCGGACAACATCACGTGACCCAAAATCTTCACGCAAATCCACACTGGCTAAACTTCGCAAATAGCTGATCATCTCGCGAAGTCCGCAAAACTGCTCACAATTGCTTCAGGTGCTGGCTCACACTCCTGGAGTACATCAGGGCATTGCCAACGAACATGACTGCAACTCGTCCAGAAATCGTCTAAACTCATAGTCCAACAAGTCCACACGATCTACGGGGGCGTTGGTCAACCAACAACGTGACTAAGAACTCCTAGTGCTCACACCGAGATCCAAAAACTGTCCAAACCACATCTGACTCATCGATCCTCAACTGATGGTATCCGGTCCTGAAATCAATCTTCGAAAAGACTGAAGCTCTCGCGAGCTGATCAAACCAATCGTCAATCCGAAGTGGAGGATACTCACTCTCCTCTGAAGCGAATCAGGCTTCGGTAGTCAATGCACCACTACGTCGAACCATCCAGTATCCACACAAACAATGCAAGAGCACACCACACACATACGCGGGGTCGCATGAAATCTCCTGAAACCTCCTCCAGCAACTCCTGGAGTCGAAAATGTAGCTCCATCAACTCCGCTGGCTCCGACCGACAAAACTTCGGTAAAATAAGTCCAGCGCCTGGTACAAGGCTCAGTGGTGTAGTCGGTCTCTCGAACTGGAGGAACACCTGGTAACTCCTCCGAAACACACCTGGAAACTTGGGAACCACCTCAATGTCACCAAAGTCGGGCATAGCAACCGTAGTATCCACAACATGAGCTAAGCAACAACACAACCCGTTTCCATCATCCGCTCGACCATCACCGCGAAACAGTATATCGGGGAAACCTGGTCGTCGACACACAACCTCCTTCTCGAGGCACTCAAACACAGCCAAAATGTGTCGCCAGTAAGTCCACACTCACAAACACACCAAAACCACAATATCCAGCTATAACAGATCCGCGGCTAAGCTATATCCTCCAACAAGGATCTCGCAACCTCCGGATGGATACAACACTCTCCAACAGCTCGGAAGTGGAGATGCAGGTACAATAGCCATGAATATCAAGCAACAGTAACCTCGGAGAAAAGTCTGTCCTCACACAAGGTTATGGCACAAACTCCAACATGCCCAACTAGTCGCCCATGTCAATTGCGACTTGCTGAATAACTCATCAAAAGGGTACATTGATCAAACTCAGGAACAACATGAGGATCTCCTCGTAAACTCTGAGCTACCAAACCGCTAACACAGCTGGCTGAGGGCGCTCCCTCGTAATGTGACCCTCCTGGCCACCGAAACAGCAACTGAAAGTTCTCCACGAACACAAATCACCGCAACACCTGCTGCGTGAAGGATCACCAATGATCGCCCAAACTCATGCCACAGGAGCAAGTCCGCTACGCTGTGATCTCCGTCATCTCCAAACGGATCCTCTGCTTGATCTGATGACCCTCAACAATAATCGAAAAGGCCACAGCCTGATGAAGTCACTGAACCCGAAGTGTCGGAACTCAAAGTCTCGACTAGGTCCACTTTCCTCAAACCATCACATCGAAAACCGCGTACACCTTTCCTTTTCGATAGGCTCGTCACTGAGTGCAACACCCTAAGCTCCTCACGGTTGTCTCAAGGCACAACAATCAGACTCTCTCTGATGCTCAGGTTCAAACTCACCTCGAACTTTGTGCACCGCTTCCTCTGAAGCCACATAACTCGTGCAAACAAAGACAAACATGTGGACAATGCATCTCTGCCTCAGGTGGGTAAACACTCCTCATTCAATTGCCGGATAGCCGGATTAAACCATTACCGTATAAACAACACTCTGAATGTAGGCCATGGAGTTGCAACCGGAACTCTCACACAATATCAGCCCACCAAATACAACAATCTGACTCATGCAAACATCAACTGCCACAATTCTCAGCTCTGAGGCAACATGTAGACGCTCATACACACACAACCAGGCAAACCGTGCCACACAGTTCACTGAACTCTGAATACTCATCCAAACCCCACAATTCACTGGCAAATCGCGCGTCGATTGATCCTCAATAGGATCCACAACCGAAACGACACGGAAAGCACGTCAGGAGGCATCCTAATGAATAAAACATCGTTCACAACAAGTGGAACGTAATCATGGAACTTTAAATATTTGAAAGTATACAACACCCGGAATATTGATGAGTATCCCCCGGCCGGTCGGGTCACCATTCCAGACATGCTGTACATTCTCAAATATCCTCAGTAAACATGACTACAGAAGACTACAGAACCTATATCCTAATGCTCTGATACCAAGCTGAAAGGACCCAACCCCGATTTAGCTCCCTAAACCAGAGTCAAACCCCTTCGAAAACACGAACCAACAAAAACCGTAGAAATTTTGGCAGAGTTTCGTTACTAACGTGGAATTACCATTACCTGCACGCGGAAAATACACTTCATCCTATGCCACAAAAAGCAAACCGTGGGCACCAATCCCATCCGGATTTCTCAATATATCAACAGTAAAGTAAAACAATAAGTATATCTATACTTTACTGAAATCCGGAGTAAAATCGTACAACGTGAACAACAGATTACTCAGAGCGACCTCTAATGTGTAAACATATCAGTATACCACAGTAGGTAGAACAATAGACCTACTGGAAGAAATAAGGTAGCTCGAGCACTATGCCTCCGACCACGACTTGCGACACCAGAGCCTGAACTGCAAACTAGGCATGGAAACCGAAAAGCCCAGGGGAAAGATATGAAACACGTTAGAGTGAGTGGACGAAAATAAATGTCTTTCACCAGTATACATATATGTTTAAAATAATATATGCGAGTCCAGGTAAATAAAATAACAAGTACACGAGCATGAGTAAAAATCCCACGGGGTCACTCATGGACACACACCGTGCTAGTACAGTCCGAATCACGAGGTCCTTGGTCCCCGTGATTCTAAGCCAGAAATGTCATCGGTTCCGGGGAAACGCTCCTCACCGGTCAGGTCGGGGTGACGACGCCCCTCCTGGCGGCCTACCATCGGGGATCAGCCGAGAGGCAAAGTGTATCGATACAACAATGTAACTGAGACTGTACTCTGTGAAAACCAAATCATAAACAGTTCGATGTAAATGCATGAAACAACATATAAGTATATGCATATTCGTATACGTATATCCGTATAAGTATAATCGTATAATCGTAAAAACACATGATCACATAATCCGTAATCTCAATACGCATGCTCAAGTTTGTAAATTATATAAAAGACTCGCAAGATTTTCGTGAAAAGAAATTGTCCACTCACAGACTAGCGTAACGCGATACGCGTTAACCCGTGATCCGGCGGAAAGTCCCTCGCCAAACGAACGATCACGAACCCCTGAATAATCACAATAGCCATTTCTCAAAATTATAATTCAACAATTCAAATCAAATCACGAGAAACCACCGTTCTCGGAAACACATAATTCGAATACGACGAATCGTCGAAAATCCGATATGTACACCTCAATACCTCGCTGTACTTTTGGATGCTCAAATCGAGAAACAAACCTCCCCACTGCGATCGGGGCGCGATTTCGAGTGAAATGACATGCAATTTGTCAAAAACCCAAAAAGTCAAACTTTGACCGCCGTTGACCACCGCCCACGGCGGCGCCGCCACCTGACCGGAAAATTTCACGGCGGAGCAACCCCTATTCCACTCAAAATCATCCACTGAGCAACTTTGTCAACTGCAACAAAGGCCAATTCAATCTCTAACTCATCCAATTTCAAGATAAACCGAATTGGTACACAAATTTCAAATCCAAAATTCTCCATGTACACATCGAATTGAATAAACTTACAGGGTAGGATCAAGGGGATGAGAGCTTCAAAGCCCATTCAAAGTTGTAGCTCAATTCGGCCTAAATTGAGCAACCTGAAATCATCAAAATACCTTGAACTTTGGCCAGAAAAATCATGCATTTCCGGCGAGCCTCGCCGTTGACGGTGACCGGGGATGGGTAGAGGGGACCGAGGCGCACCTAATGGGACCAGCCCATGCCTTGGGGTGGCCGGAATCGTCGCGCCGCCATGAACCGCTGTGAATCCTGTCGCCATCCTCTCCCTCCACCGAGTTGACCCGGTCAACTCGGTCAATCCCCAAAATAGCAAGTGTTGACTTGCCTAAACAGGTAACTACTATATATAGACTTTCCAAAAATAGATACTTACAAACACCCTTTTCGATAAACTTCAAATACACGTAACTTCCTCGTCGTAATTCCGATTCCGATAATTCTCGCGGCCACAAACTCGTCTCGACATGTTCTTCAATTATCACCCGAAGTCAAACACATCGACCAATCGGATAAAAAAGTCAACTGTTTAAACCAACACACTTAAATCGACTAAATAATCAACAATCGGAAATAACCACAACTTAATCTTCATACACTACTGGAAATTAACTCATTGCCGGCAATGTTTTTGGACATTACCGGCGATTTTTGCCGGAAAAATCGCCGGTAATGTCTTTTTTTTTTTTTTTACATTACCGGCGATTTTTGTCGCCGGTAATGTCCGTCGCCGGCAATGCCTCGATGGTAATGTAAAAAAAAAAAAAAAGACATTACCGGCGACTTCATTTATGTCGCCGGTAATGTCTTTTTTTTTTTTTTTTTTTTTACATTACCGGCGACATACATTTATGTCGCCGGCAATGTCTTTTTTTTTTTTTTTTTTACATTACCATCGAGTCATTGCCGGTGACGGACATTACCGGCGATTTTTTGTCGCCGGTAATGTAAAAAAAAAAGACATTACCGGCGATTTTTCCGGCAAAAATCGCCGGTAATGTCCAAAAACATTGCCGGCGACTTAAAAATCCCCGGCAATGGTTAATAATCCGGTAGTGATAACTCAGAATAATGCTCCGGAAGTTCCCACAAGCTCGAAATTAAATTCTGAACAACTTCCTTGAAGAAGCCGAAACCAAATTCTCGTCCGGTAATTTAGTCGTTAAGTAGCCCACCATTTAAATCCGAACTTCAAATATTCATAATTAATTCCTCGGTCGTCCAAATAACGATCCAGAACCGCCCACGAACTTGAAATCACACATACAACGATTCTCGAGAAGAGACCCAGCTCCAATTTTTGGCCAACAATTTAGTCGTTAACACATCCGGCGATTCAAACATCAATCGAAAATTCGCGATTAAGCAGTAACTCACGTATATAGCTGATCATACTGTTGATTCTGGTCCGGGTCGTCACAAATTGGTTGTGTTTTGAGGGAGTTTGAACTCGTTGAATTTCGTAGATTTCTCCATAATCAAGTGGCTGTTTCCGGCGAGATTTGGTGTCGGGTTGGTGGGGGGTTTAGTTCCCCTCAACCCCTTGATACTTTCTGGGTTATTTTTTGCGATAGGGAGGTGTGTGGTGGTGACCGGAGAGGAGGAAACCAACGAGCTTTTCGAGGGGAATTTCGGCCGGTGTGGTATGTTTTGGCCTTGGTGGTAGAAGGGAAAAGTATTGGGCTTGAGGAGAGGAACATATTGAGGTATGGTTCATCGGAGTTGGTAACTGTCGGTGCCACGCCGCCGCCGCTCTGGCGAGGGGTTGACTTTTGTGGTTTTCAGAGATTTTTATGTCATTTTGCTTGAAATCGCACCCCGATCGTAGTCGTGAGGTTTTCGAGTTTAATTGAGTGTGTTAATTTGGGACACGGGTTTTTTGGGTGTATTTTCATAATTTTGTTATTCTCGTTGATATTTTGAGCGATACAATTTTCGAGAACACAGGGTTCTTGACGTATTTTCTCCGTATGTCGAAATTCATTATGTATTGATCGTATCCCTGTTATTCAGGTGATCGTGATCGAGTGTTTGGCGAGGGATCTTCTGCCGGGCCTCAAGGCTAGCTGTTATTTGTGAGTGGATATTTTATCACACGTTGATTTTCATACTTTAATTTTCACAGTGGATTTGTGAGTCTTTGAGTATACTTTACGATTATGCATTTACGAGTATGCATTTATGATTATGCATTTGATGAGCATACGTTTATTTGGAGGCACATGTGATTTATTTTAACACTGAGAATGGATATATGATGCATCGATGCTATGGCCTCTCGGCTGATCCCCGAGATGCTCCGGGAAGGTTACGACTTGTGAGCACCTGACCCGTGATTCACAGTACGCGAGAGAGTTACGTTCTTTGTGAGCACTTGACCCGAGCGTATTGTAACTAGAGGGAAATGTACTCAAGTTACTGCCTCCAGACACACAGTACCCAGGAGAGTTACATCTTTATGAGCACTTGACCTGGGCTTGTTTGTTTGTTTGGCTCTCATGATTTTATGTGCATTTATTATGAAAAGCATGTTGGATTTATTTATGCGGCATATTATGGTTTACGTCCACTCACTCTAACGGTTTTATTTTTATATGTTTTTTCCGGGATTTTCGGTTTTCGTCACCCAGATTGCAGTATCTTTCCCTTGGTTGCACGTCATCGCAGGAGTCCTAGAGTTCAAATCACACTTTCCTTCTAGCAGGTTCCTGATGTAACCTGCCAGTCTTGTATATTTTGTAATTAGAAGTCGCTCTGAATACTTGTGTTGTGTTACTTAGTTTGAGTTATACTCCTGAATATTTTTTGTATTTCTTGTAAACCTTATGTTTTATTATATATGTGGATTTTGAGAAATCTGGTTGGACAATGGAGATCCACGGTGTGTCTGAGAATTTATCTGTGAAGTGTAATCCTTCTTGCAGGTTTTTGGTTTATATGTTTTATAAAGTAAACTCTAGCAAAAATTTTGTAAGTCATGATTTCGTTAGGGCTTAATTTCGGTTTAGGCAACTAAATCGGGGTTGGGTCTTTTCAGTTGGTACCAGAGTATTAGGTTTGAGGTTTTGTAGACTCTTGTAGTTGTGTTACTAAGGGTATTTGAGAATGTACAGCATATCAGGAGCGATGACCCGACTGGTTAGCGAATAATCATCAATGCTCTAGAGTGTTGTATGCTTTCAAATGTCTGAAGTTCCACGATTACATTCTTTGTGTTGTGTGACTAATGTCCTTTTATCTTTAGGATGCCTCCCTGACGTAGAACCCGTGCTAACGAGGCTGGGAATCCTGTTGAGGATCAGTGTACGCACAACTCACTTATGTGAGTGTTGTGTTTAGAGGAGCATTTTGACCATGTGGTTAACGCTAGGATAGCTGGAGCAACTACCTTTTCTGGATCCTCTGATCCTGAAGTATGTGAGGCTTGGTTAATCCAGGTGGAGCGTATTTGTGAATGCCTACATTTTACTCCTGAGCAGAGGACTGTGGCTGCTGTTGGGTTACTGGACTCAGATGCTTACTTCTGGTGGGTTAGCACCGAGAGAGTTCCTATTGATAATCCATGGCCTACATTCAGAGAGTTATTTATGCGTCGTTATTTCAACCAGGCCACCCAACAGAGGAAATATGAAGAGTTTACCAATCTAAGGCAGGGGAACATCTCAGTGCTTGAGTACCGAGATAAGTTTACCCGTTTGTCTCGTTTTGCACGTGATATGGTGGCATCAGAGGAAGCAAAATGCATGAGGTTTGAATTGGGTTTGAATCTGAATATCAAAGGAACTTTGACAACTATGTCTCGGGACAACTTTGATGACTTTGCCAGTGCTGCACTCAGGGGCGAGGACATTGAGATAGAGAGAGGCAAATGCGGTTTCAGTCTCACCATTTTGAGGAGGGTAGACCCAGCCAGGGTCCCGCGAAGAGAATGATTTCTGGTACTTCGAGTTCAGCATCTTCTTCAGGTGGTAGCACTTTCAGATATCCTCATGGTTCATCGAGCCAGAGTGGAAGTCAGAGATGGAGGAGGAATCGACCTCAGAGGCAACCACAGAGTAGGAGTTCTAGTGGATCGAGTTATCCTCGACATACATATGACCTATCAGCTGCACCAAAAGACTATCCAGTGTGCAACATTTGTAATATGCGTCATTATAGTTCATGATATCGAGGCACCACTAGTTCTTACCGTTGTGGCCAGAAGGGTCACTTTACGAGGGAATGTCCGCAGGGTGGTACTTTTAGGGGTGTTGCAGCTCACGGCAGCGGTCGTGGCCAGAGTACTGCTTCTGGTGATCGTGCAACACAGCCTTCTGAACAGGATGGTCAGTAGAACCGTAGTTAACATGGACGACCAACTGGACAAGCTCGAGTTCATGCCATGTCCCTGGGAGAGGGCAGAGCTTCCCCTGAGGTTATCATCGGTACGTTGTACATTTTTGGTCATCCAGTTCTTACTTTACTAGATCCAGAAGCTACGCATTCATTCATGTCATATAGATTAGCATCATTGACTACTGTGCCTGCATCTCCACTCCCTAGTTTGTGACGAGTGTTGTATCCATCCGGCAAGATAGTGTGTGTCGAGTGGGTGTATCAGGGTTGTGAGATTTTTATAGGAGGTTATGGGTTAGCTGCGGATTTGATGCTGCAGGATATTATGGATTTTGATGTGATTTTGGGCATGGATTTCTTAGAGAACCATTGGGCTGTTTTCGACTGTCACAAGAAAGAGGTTGTTTTCAGGAGTCTAGGTATACCTGAAATTTTATTTCGTGGTGAAAAGAATACTTTTTTACCTTGTCTGATTTCGGCAGTAAAGGCTGAGCAAATGTTGAAAAAGGGTTGTGTGGCGTATCTAGCACATGTGATTGATACAGAGGTTCGTGTACCAGACATTGGAGATATCTCGGTGGTTTGTGAGTATCCGGATGTATTTCCTGAGGACTTACCTTGTGTTCCTCCAGTCAGGGAGATTGATTTCACTATTGAGTTACTTCCAGGTACTGGACCTATTTCGCAGACACCCTATCGGATGGCACCAGCAGAGTTGAGGGAGTTGCAGTTTCAACTTCAAGAATTGATTGAAAAAGGCTTCATTCGACCTAGTGTTTCACCTTGGGGTGCTCCATTGTTGTTTGTGAGGAAGAAGGATGGTTCGATGAGGCTATGCATTGACTATCAGAAATTGAATCAGGTTACAATGAAGAACAAGTATCCGCTTCCACCGATCGATGATTTGTTCGATCAGTTGAAGGGAGATTCAGTCTTTTCGAAGATTGATCTCAGCTCTAAGTACCATCAGCTACGAGTTCGGGAATCTGATGTTGCTAAGACAGCATTTCGGTCACGCTATGGCATTATGAGTTCCTTGTTATGCCTTTTGGGTTGACCAATGCGCCAACTGCTTTCATGGACTTGATGAATCAGATTTTTAGGCGTTATCTGGACAAGTTCATCATTGTATTTATCGACGATATCTTGATATATTCCAGGAGTGTGGGGCAACACAAGAAGCATTTGCATGCCATTTTGCAGACTTTGCGAGACGCTCAGTTGTATGCCAAGTTTAGCAAGTGTGAGTTTTGGTTGATCAGTGTGAAGTTTTTGGGTCACATGATATCGGCTGAGGGAGTCGGCGTGGATCTAGATAAGATTGAAGCAGTGTTAAATTGGAGCAGACATACAAATCTGAGAGAGATACGAAGTTTCTTGGGTTTAGCAGGTTACTATCGCCAATTTGTGCAAGATTTTTCACGAATTGCGACACCGCTTACTCGTTTGACGAAGAAAGGAGTCAAGTTTGAGTGGTATAATGCTTATGAGGAAAGCTACTTGACTTTGAAGGAAAGGTTGACTACTGCACCGGTGTTGACTTTACCTGATAATAGTGGTGAGTATGTTGTGTACAGTGATGCTTCGAAGTTAGGTCGGGGTTGTGTCTTGATGTAGTATGGTAAGGTGGTGGCATATGGTTCTAGACAGTTGAAACCTTATGAAGTTAACTATCCTACTCATGATCTGGAGTTAGCTGCCATTGTGTTAGCATTGAAAAGTTGGAGACACTACTTGTACGGAGCGCAGTGCAAGATTTACACCGATCACAAGAGTCTTACCTACTTCCGTACGCAACCAGATTTGAATATGAGACAGCGGAGATGGATGAAGCTGATTAATGATTATGACTGCACTTTTGAGTATCATCCAGGAAAAGCTAATGTGGTTGATGATGCCCTTAGTCAGAAGTATGGTGCTTCTCTTTTTCATGTACGTGTTGCAAGAATGTCACGTTTGACTTAATTGCGTGCAACGGGAGCAGAGTTGGAATGGAATGAAGATGGAGCCTTGTTAGCCAGTTTTCAAGTTCATTCGGTATTACTTGATCAAGTTCGTGAAGCTCAAGATTCGGATGCCTATCTGCTGAGCAAGAAGAATTTGATTCAGAATAGTGTACCAACAGAGTTTCAAATGAGGAGTGATGCCACTTTGATGTTCGGAGGAAGATTATGTGTGCGTAGAAATGATGATTTGAAGAAGGAAATACTTGTTGAAGCTCATTGTTCCGCGTGTGCTATGCATCCTGGTAGTACGAAGATGTTTAGGACACTTAAAACTCATTATTAGTGGCATAACATGAAGTGGGAAATAGCAATGTATATGAGCAGATGTCTGATTTGTCAGCAAGTGAAGGCAGAACGTTAGAAGCCTGCCAGTAAACTACAACCTTTGGAGATTCCAGTGTGGAAGGGGGAGCATATCACTATGGATTTTATGTATCAGTTACCCCGTATGTCTAGTGGTATTACTGGTATTTGGGTGATCGTGGATCGCCTTACGAAGTCATCTCATTTCCTTGCACTTCCAGGAAAGCTTTATGTGAGTAGATTGGTGAAGTTGTACCTGAGAGAGGTTGTGAGATTACATGGTGTGCCTGTGTCTATAGTTTCTGATCGGGATAGTCAGTTTACTTCAGAATTTTGGTAGGCATTACAGAGAGCATTGGGGACTAGACTACACTTCAGCACAACTTTTCATCCTCAGATAGATGGTCAGTAAAAGAGGACTATTCAAACTTTGAAGGATATGTTACAATCTTGTGTGTTGCAGTTCAAAGGGAATTGGGATCAATAACTTCATTTGATTGAGTTTGCGTACAATAACAGCTATCAGGCTAGTATTGGTATGGCACCTTATGAAGCTCTGTATGGCAAAAAATGTTGAACTCTATTATGTTGGAGTGAAATTAGAGAGAAATGGCTTATTGGTCATGATTTAGTGAAAAGCACCACAGAATTGACGGAAGAGTTATGCTGATGTGAGACGGAAAGATCTTGAGTTTGAAGTTGGTGATTGGGTTTTCCTGAAACTTTCTCCTTGGAGGGGTGTTGTTCGTTTCGGGAAGCGCGGTAAACTTCGTCCACGTTATGTTAGCCCATATGAGATCATTGAGCGAGTTGGTGCTGTGGCGTACAAGTTGGCATTACCTTCTGAGATGGCCAGGGTACATGATGTGTTTCATGTGTCTATGTTGCGAAAATACATTTCCGATCCATCTCATATGTTAGCACCGTATCAGCTTCCTATTTGGGAGGATTCGACTTATGTGGAAGAACCAGTCCAGATTCTCGATTGGAAGGTCCAAGAGTTGCGGCACAGATCTATTCCTCTTGTGAAAGTTTTATGGTGGAACCATTCAATTGAAGAGGCTACATGGGAGACCGAGCAGCATATGCGAGAGCAGTATCCCTACCTCTTCAGTTAGCAGGTGCATAATTTCGAGGGTGAAATTTTTGTTGGGGGGGGGGGGGGGAGGGAGTAGATTTGTAACGACCCAAACTTTGAGTCATGTGATTATCGGCACGAATCGTGTTTATCGCGAGTTGGTTGTACATTTGGGTTTGTTAACGACTAATCTATCAGGCAAGAATTTGGTTTGAGTTCCTTCGCGGAAATTGTAGAGGATTTGATTTTGAGCTCGTAGGAGGTTTCAGAGGATTTTTCGGATAATCGGGGAATATAAAATAAATATTTGAAATTGTCATCGAGTTAGTCGTACTTATCCGATTGTGTTGGAGTTATCCGATCCGTTGGTTTCGTCAGTTTGGGACGTATAAATATCGAATAGTCGTTAAAATTAGAAAAACACACATTTGGATCGAGTTTGACCGAGTTGACCCATTTTCCTCCACCGAATCGGTTTGAGTTCGTCGTCCGACTCGGATTTTCCATCCACCTCCGACCACAATCTTGGTATGGTTAGAAAGCTCTTGAGTTCCTCTTTTGATTCATTCTTGAGTTTGTGAGATTTGGTTGGGTTTTGAGGGAGTTCCAATTCGGTTTTGTTCTTGGTTTTCGCCAGATTTGGGTGGCAGTTTCTGGCGAGTTGTGGCATCACGAGTGATGGGGGTTTGGTTCCCCTCATCCTCTTGATGCTTTCTGGATGATCAATTTGGGACAAGGAGGAGGTTTTGTGGAGCTCGTGGTGGTCGCCGGAGAGAGAGTTTTGGGCCGTGGCTTTTGGGATTAATTCTGGCCACGGTGGTTATGGTTTGGGGTTTTGATTTTGGGGGTTTGGTTGGGCTTAATGAGAGGATCATTTTGATGTATGGCTCACCGTGGAATTTCATCGTTGGCGCCGCGCCGTCGGCGGCGGCAATTTGTGACGACCCGAACCAGAATCAGATGTGTGTTTGGCACGATTCTCGAGATTTGGTTTTAGTCGCAGTTTTGCGATATTGTGTGGTTTGTCGATCCGATTCGCGACTATGTTTTCAGTCGAGAATTTGGGATGAGTGTCTTCACGGAAATGGTAGAGTACATGATTTCGAGCTCGTGGGTAGTTTCGGAAGATTTTTCCGATAGCCGAGGAATATTTTATGATTATCTAAAGTTTCGGGTTCCGACGAGTTTATCCGATTGTTTCGAGCTTATCCGAATCACATCGTATATTCATTTCGGACCGTTGATCGACCCGAGGCTCGAGTATAAATAGCGAAATAGTTGAGAATTAGTCGTAAAACATTGTTTTCGGATGACCAGACGTTGACTTTCCGTTTTGGGAAACTTTGACCGTTGACCCGTGAGGAAAACTTTCCGTTTCGGTCTTGCACTTTCCGGCGACCAAATTCCGGCCACCAACGACTTCAACAAGGGTATGAATAGCTTCCTTAGGTGATTTCGAATTGATTGATGTGTAAATTGTTGGGTTTTAATCACGTTTTGGTTGGACCCGAAGTGGGTCGGTTTCGTGTCCGTCGCCGGTGATGGGGAGCTTGGCTCCGGCGAGGTTTGGAGGTGGGGGTTTGGGGGGAAAGACTCCCCTTGCTTCTCTGAACCTCAAGGTGTGATTAATTTGATCGGAGGTGGTGATTTGGGATGGACCCGATTTGGGATCCGATTTGGGTATCCCGATTTGGTTTCGTGATTTTGAGGTAGTTCGGCTTTGAATCGAGTTTAGTGATAGAAGGAAAAGTTGTTCGCAAGGTTGAGATGAACCGATCTGGAGTTTCCCGCCGTGGGATTCCTCCGTTGACGGCGCGCCGCCGCCGCCGGCGGCGGTCAACGGCGGAGGAAAAGTCAAATTTTCAGATTTCGATGTAATTAGTGTCATTTTTCTCGTAATCACGCCCTGGTTATCGTACGGAGGTTTTCGGGTTGATTTGGTTAGCCGATTTTCAGTCGAGGTTTCGAGTTGGGATTTTGGGAATTCCGTAATTCATTTTGTACTGCATTTCGAGTTTCCAGGAACGGTTGGTTTCCGTGCATCAGTACAGTGTTGTGGATTACGATATTGATCAGTTATGTTTTGTGAATGTATTCAGGAGATCGTGAGCGAGATCTGGATCGTGATCGTGCTTCAGGCGAGGGATCTTCCGCCGGACCACGAGTTTAGCGCGTGTGCGCGTATCGAGAGTCTGTGAGTGGACAATTTATTTTCACGGATTGATTGCGAGTCTTTTATAAATGATTTACGAACTTGAGCATGCAGATTGATTATGATTTTACGAGCATGTGTTTTACGATTATGCATATACGAATATACGTATACGAATATACATATGTACATAATATGTTTTATGCATGTGCATGGAAAGGATTTATGATTTGGTTTACACAGAGTACAGTCTCAGTATATGTTATGGTATCGATACACATTGGCTTCTCGGCTGATCCCCGAGTACGCTCCGGGGGGGACAGATATCCTGACCCGAGGCCTTTCTGGCTAGAATCACGTGTGGGTCTGGGATCCCGTGATTCAGACTGTGCTATCGCGTGGAAGCCCACGAGAGTCTCCGCGATATGTTTTACGTTGCATGCTCTGTACGTGAGTGGTAGTCAGCGTTTCCTCACGTACCATTTGATTTTCATGCATATGACTCGCATATGATTTTATATGTATAAATATTACTTGGTGAAAGACATTTATTTTCGTCCACTCACTCTAACGTGTTTATTGTCTTTCACCTGGGCCTTTCGGTTTTCGTGCCCAGTTTGCAGTTCAGGTTTGGTGTTTCACGTCGCGGTTTGGAGGCTAGTGATCAGAGTTATCTGTGTTTTCCAGTAGGTTCTTGTTTCGCCTACTGATGTACATATTGTATATGTTTTACTCTAGTGGTCGCTCTGATACATTCTGATACATGTTGTGCGGATTTTCACGGATATACTTATATACATAGTACAGTTTATTTACTGTTGTTGATTATATTGATGTTGAGAAATCCGGATGGGATTGGTGCCCACGGTTTGCTTTTTGTGGCATAGGACGAAGTGTTAATTTCCGCGTGCAGATTATGGTAATTCCACGTTAGTAACGAAACTCTGCCGAAATTTTGGAAAATTTTTATTGGTTCGTATTTTCGGAAGGGTTTGATTCCGATTTAGGTAACTGAATCGGGGTTTGGTCCTTTCAGCTTGGTATCAGAGCATTAGGTTGTCAGATTCTGTAGACTCTTGTAGTTGTGACGCTTAGGGTATTTGAGTTGATACAGCATGACTGGAGGGATGACCAGACTGGCCTGCGGTACTCATCAATACTTCGGGTGTTGTATGTCCTCAAATATCTGTGGTTTCATGATTACGTTCTTTCTGCTTGTGCCTAATGCTTGTCTTGTATCAGTAGGATGCCTCCTCGACGTGGTCCCCGTGTTAATCGGGATGATGATCCTGATGAGGATCGCCGAACGCGCGACTTGCTGATGCGAGTGCTGCGTTTGGAAGAGCGTTTTGACCCTGTGGTCAAGGCTCGCACTGCGGGTGCTACTGTGTTTTCGGGTTCAGTTGATCCAGAGATATGCGAGGCATGGTTGGTTCAGATTGAGCGTGTTTGTGAGCGTCTGCAGTTTACACCTGAGCAGATGACAGTAGCTGCAGTTGGTTTACTTGAGGGTGATGCATATTTTTGGTGGGTCAGCACTGACAGAGTTCCTGTGGATACTCCGTGGATATTGTTTCGTGATTTGTTTATGCGGAGGTATTTTAATCAGGCTACCCAGCAGCACAAGTACGAGGAATTTACGAACTTGAGGCAGGGCAGTTTGTCTGTACTTGAGTATCGAGATCGGTTTACCCGTTTGTCTCGTTTTGCGCGGGATATGGTGGCTACAGAGGAAGCCAAGTGTCGCAGGTTTGAGCTGGGATTGAATCTGAACATCAAGGCGACCTTGACTACGATGCCGAGGAACAACTTTGATGAGTTTGTCAGTGCAGCTCTCCGAGGCGAGGACATTGAGCAGGAGAGACAGCAGAGATACCAGCCGAGACGATTTGAGGAAGGTGGACCGAGTCAGGGGCCTTCGAAGAGGCTGAGTTCTGATACTTCTGGTTCAGCTTCATCCTCAGGTGGTGGATCATATCGACCACCAGTTAGTGTACCTAGACGGAGGTCGGGATGGAGGAGAGATCGACCGCAGCGACCACAGGTTAGTGGAGATTCCAGCGGTTCCAGTCATCCTCGACGATCATTTGGCACTTTTGCTACACCGAGGGAGTATCCGTTGTGTAACCTGTGCAATAGGTATCATGTTGGTTCGTGTCAGCGAGGCACCCTCAACTGTTATCATTGTGGCCAGGTGGGTCACTATGCGAGGGCGTGTCCTCAGTTATATGGTGGAGATAGACAGGCGGCTCAGAGTTCCGGAGGAGAGCGAGGTGCCACTTCGGGAGCTCGACCAGCACAGTTTGCAGGCCAGGGCAGGCAGCAGGGTCAGGCTCAGCGATGACGACCAGCCGGACATGTGAGAGTTCATGCTATGACTATGCGTGAGGGCAGAGCATCACCGGAGGTCGTTATCGGTACGTTACATGTTTTTGGTATTCCAGTAGTTGCATTGTTAGATCCAGGTGCCACACATTCATTCATATCATTTAGACTGTCATCATTGGCTACGGTACCTGCATCTCCACTTCCGGGGTTGTGGAGAGTGTTGTATCCGTCAGGTGAGGTTGTGAGCATCGATTGGGTCTACCGAGATTGTGAGGTGTTTGTTGATGGCCATGGCTTAGCCGCAGATCTGTTATTGCTTGATATTGTGGATTTTGATCTGATATTGGGTATGGACTTTTTGGAGTCGCACTGGGCTATGTTTGATTGCCACAGGAAGGAGGTCGCGTTTCGACGACCAGGGTTGCCTGAGATATTATTTCGTGGTGAGAAGAACACTTCCCTACCGTGTTTGATTTCCGCAATGAGGGCGGATCGGTTGATGAAGAAAGGTTGTGTTGCTTACTTAGCCCATGTTGTGGAGACTACAGCTGCAGTGCCGGATCTTAGTAGTATTGAGGTTGTGTCTGAGTATCCGGATGTGTTTCCAGCGGAGTTACTTGGTATACCCCCTGTGCGGGAGATTGACTTTACTATTGAGTTGTTGCCGGGTACTGGACCGATTTCCCAGACACCGTACCGGATGGCGCCTGCAGAGTTGAGGGAGTTGCAGATTCAGCTTCAGGAGTTGTTAGAGAAGGGATTCATTCGACCGAGTGTTTCTCCGTGGGGTGCTCCAGTGTTGTTTGTGCGGAAGAAGGACGGGTCCATGCGGTTGTGCATCGACTATCGGAAGCTGAATCAGATTACAGTGAGGAACAAGTATCCGTTGCCTCGGATTGACGACTTATTCGATCAGCTGAAGGGAGCAGCAGTCTTTTCGACGATTGATCTTCGATCCGGGTATCATCAGTTGAGGATCCGGGATTCAGATGTTGCCAGGACAGCATTCAGGACGCGGTATGGGCACTATGAGTTTTTGGTTATGCCATTGGGTTGACCAACGCCCCCGCAGCTTTCATGGACTTGATGAATCGGGTGTTTCGACGATTCCTGGACAAGTTCGTGATAGTATTCATTGATGATATTTTG
Source organism: Geum urbanum (assembly GCA_946800695.1). Classification (NCBI taxonomy): domain Eukaryota; kingdom Viridiplantae; phylum Streptophyta; class Magnoliopsida; order Rosales; family Rosaceae; genus Geum; species Geum urbanum. Next base: position 3,536,889 of record OX327014.1, read on the forward strand.
ATATACTCGAGGAGTGTGGGCCAGCACAAGAAGCACTTACGAGCAGTGTTGCGGACTTTGCGGGATCATCAGCTGTTTGCAAAGTTTAGTAAGTGTGAGTTCTGGTTGGATAGCGTGAAGTTTCTGGGCCACGTGATTTCGGCCGAGGGAGTTAGTGTTGATCCTGACAAGATCGAGACCGTGTTGAATTGGAGTCGACCCACTACTGTGCCGGAGATCCGGAGTTTCTTGGGGTTAGCAGGCTATTATCGACGGTTTGTACAGGATTTCTCCCGGATAGCTACACCACTGACCAGATTGACGAAGAAGGGCGTCAAGTTTGAGTGGTCTGATGCGTGCGAGGAGAGTTATTTGCTCCTGAATGAGAGATTGACTACCGCACCGGTTCTGACATTGCCAGACGACAGTGGTGAGTTTGTTGTATACAGCGATGCGTCGAAGTTGGGCCTTGGCTGTGTGTTGATGCAGCATGGTAGAGTCGTGGCATATGGTTCCAGACAGCTGAAACCGCACGAGGTCAACTATCCGACGCATGATTTGGAGTTAGCCGCTATTTTGTTAGCGTTGAAGAGTTGGAGACATTACTTGTATGGTGCTCAGTGTAAGATTTTCACTGATCACAAGAGTCTCACCTACTTGAGGACACAGCCGGATCTGAACATGAGGCAGCGTCGATGGATGGAGTTGATTAATGATTATGATTGCACGTTTGAGTATCATCCGGGGAAGGCCAACGTTGTGGCAGATGCACTTAGCCAGAAATCTGGAGCCTCATTGTTTCACATGTGTGTGGCCAGAGTATCGATGTTAGCCGAGCTTCGAGCTACAGGTGCTGTGTTTGGGTATGATGATGATGGAGCTTTGTTGGCCAGTTTTCAGGTTTGACCAGTGTTGGTTGATCAGGTACGAGAGGCACAGGATTCAGATCCTTACTTGCTGGGCAAGAAGACCATGATTCAGAATGGTGTGCCTACAGAGTTCCGTTTGAGCGACGACGGTACGTTGTTGTTCAGAGGCAGGCTATGTGTACCCCGAGACGATGATTTGAAGAAGGAGATTCTGGACGAGGCCCACAGTTCAGCGTATGCGATGCATCCCGGAGGTACGAAGATGTTTCGTACACTTCGAGCATACTATTGGTGGCGCAACATGAAGCGGGAAATTGCCGCGTACGTGAGTCGGTGTTTGATTTGTCAGCAGGTGAAGGCGGAGAGGCAGAAACCTGCAGGGAAACTACAACCACTTGAGATTCCAGTTTGGAAGTGGGAGCATATCACGATGGATTTCGTCTATCAGTTGCCGCGTACTTCGGCGGGCAACACTGGCATTTGGGTTATCGTTGATCGATTGACGAAATCTGCACACTTTCTTGCACTTCCAGGGAAGATTTCAGTGGGCAGACTGGCTAAGTTGTACTTATCCGAGATTGTTCGCTTGCATGGTGTGCCTGTGTCGATTGTTTCTGACCGTGATAGTCAGTTCACCTCTGAGTTTTGGCAGGTTTTACAGCGAGCGTTGGGCACGAGGTTGCGGTTTAGTACATCTTTTCATCCTCAGACTGACGGGCAGTCCAAGCGGACCATTCAGACTCTTGAGGATATGCTGAGATCGTGTGTGATGCAGTTTCGTGGAAACTGGGATCAACAGTTGCACTTGATCGAGTTCGCCTACAACAACAGCTATCAGGCCAGTATTGAGATGGCACCGTACGAGGCTCTGTACGAGAAGCAGTGTCGCACTCCATTGTGTTGGAGTGAGGTGGGCGAGCGTTGGCTCATTGGTCCTGATTTGGTGAAAACCACGATGGAGGACATTCAGATTATTCGAGATCGACTGAAGATTGCCCAGGATCGGCAGAAGAGTTACGCGGATGTGAGGAGGAAGAGTTTAGAGTTCGAGGTTGGTGATTGGGTCTTCCTGAAACTATCTCCGTGGAGGGGAGTTGTACGTTTCGGGAAGCGTGGCAAGCTTCGACCGCGGTACATTGGTCCGTATGAGATTACGGAGAGGGTTGGAGCTGTTGCTTACAGACTTGAGTTACCGACTGAGATGGCTCGTGTGCATGATGTCTTCCATGTTTCGATGTTGCGGAAGTACATCTCAGATCCTTCACATGTGATAGCCCCACAGCAGTTGCCGATCAGGGAGGACTTATCGTATGTTGAGGAGCCAGTGCAGATTCTTGATCATCGTGAACAGGAGTTGAGACACCGTGTCATTCCGCTGGTGAAGGTCTTATGGCAGAACCATTCAGTGGAGGAGGCCACCTGGGAGACCGAGCAGCGCATGCGGGAGCAGTATCCTCATCTGTTCACATAGCAGGTACGTAAATTTCGAGGTCGAAATTTCTTTAAGGGGGGTAGATTTGTGACGACCCGAACCAGAATCAGATGTGTGTTTGGCACGATTCTCGAGATTTGATTTTAGTCGCAGTTTTGCGATATTGTGTGGTTTGTCGATCCGATTCGCGACTATGTTTTCAGTCGAGAATTTGGGATGAGTGTCTTCACGGAAATGGTAGAGTACATGATTTCGAGCTCGTGGGTAGTTTCGGAAGATTTTTCCGATAGCCGAGGAATATTTTATGATTATCTAAAGTTTCGGGTTCCGACGAGTTTATCCGATTGTTTCGAGCTTATCCGAATCACATCGTATATTCATTTCGGACCGTTGATCGACCCGAGGCTCGAGTATAAATAGCGAAATAGTTGAGAATTAGTCGTAAAACATTGTTTTCGGATGACCAGACGTTGACTTTCCGTTTTGGGAAACTTTGACCGTTGACCCGTGAGGAAAACTTTCCGTTTCGGTCTTGCACTTTCCGGCGACCAAATTCCGGCCACCAACGACTTCAACAAGGGTATGAATAGCTTCCTTAGGTGATTTCGAATTGATTGATGTGTAAATTGTTGGGTTTTAATCACGTTTTGGTTGGACCCGAAGTGGGTCGGTTTCGTGTCCGTCGCCGGTGATGGGGAGCTTGGCTCCGGCGAGGTTTGGAGGTGGGGGTTTGGGGGGAAAGACTCCCCTTGCTTCTCTGAACCTCAAGGTGTGATTAATTTGATCGGAGGTGGTGATTTGGGATGGACCCGATTTGGGATCCGATTTGGGTATCCCGATTTGGTTTCGTGATTTTGAGGTAGTTCGGCTTTGAATCGAGTTTAGTGATAGAAGGAAAAGTTGTTCGCAAGGTTGAGATGAACCGATCTGGAGTTTCCCGCCGTGGGATTCCTCCGTTGACGGCGCGCCGCCGCCGCCGGCGGCGGTCAACGGCGGAGGAAAAGTCAAATTTTCAGATTTCGATGTAATTAGTGTCATTTTTCTCGTAATCACGCCCTGGTTATCGTACGGAGGTTTTCGGGTTGATTTGGTTAGCCGATTTTCAGTCGAGGTTTCGAGTTGGGATTTTGGGAATTCCGTAATTCATTTTGTACTGCATTTCGAGTTTCCAGGAACGGTTGGTTTCCGTGCATCAGTACAGTGTTGTGGATTACGATATTGATCAGTTATGTTTTGTGAATGTATTCAGGAGATCGTGAGCGAGATCTGGATCGTGATCGTGCTTCAGGCGAGGGATCTTCCGCCGGACCACGAGTTTAGCGCGTGTGCGCGTATCGAGAGTGTGAGTGGACAATTTATTTTCACGGATTGATTGCGAGTCTTTTATAAATGATTTACGAACTTGAGCATGCAGATTGATTATGATTTTACGAGCATGTGTTTTACGATTATGCATATACGAATATACGTATACGAATATACATATGTACATAATATGTTTTATGCATGTGCATGGAAAGGATTTATGATTTGGTTTACACAGAGTACAGTCTCAGTATATGTTATGGTATCGATACACATTGGCTTCTCGGCTGATCCCCGAGTACGCTCCGGAGGGGACAGATATCCTGACCCGAGGCCTTTCTGGCTAGAATCACGTGTGGGTCTGGGATCCCGTGATTCAGACTGTGCTATCGCGTGGAAGCCCACGAGAGTCTCCGCGATATGTTTTACGTTGCATGCTCTGTACGTGAGTGGTAGTCAGCGTTTCCTCACGTACCATTTGATTTTCATGCATATGACTCGCATATGATTTTATATGTATAAATATTACTTGGTGAAAGACATTTATTTTCGTCCACTCACTCTAACGTGTTTATTGTCTTTCACCTGGGCCTTTCGGTTTTCGTGCCCAGTTTGCAGTTCAGGTTTGGTGTTTCACGTCGCGGTTTGGAGGCTAGTGATCAGAGTTATCTGTGTTTTCCAGTAGGTTCTTGTTTCGCCTACTGATGTACATATTGTATATGTTTTACTCTAGTGGTCGCTCTGATACATTCTGATACATGTTGTGCGGATTTTCACGGATATACTTATATACATAGTACAGTTTATTTACTGTTGTTGATTATATTGATGTTGAGAAATCCGGATGGGATTGGTGCCCACGGTTTGCTTTTTGTGGCATAGGACGAAGTGTTAATTTCCGCGTGCAGGTTATAGTAATTCCACGTTAGTAACGAAACTCTGCCGAAATTTTGGAAAATTTTTATTGGTTCGTATTTTCGGAAGGGTTTGATTCCGATTTAGGTAACTGAATCGGGGTTGGGTCCTTTCAAGTACTCCACGGCAGAGCTCCTGCGAGGGTCAGTTTTTTGGGTTTTCGGAGATTTTTATGTCGTTTTGCACGTAATCACGCCCCGATCGTAGTCGTGATGTTTTCGAGTTAAATTGAGTGTTTTAATTTGGGACGAGGGATGTTTGGGTATATTTTGGGAATTTTGTTATTCTCGTCGATATTTCGAGCGATACGATTTTCAAGAACGCGGGGTTCTTGATGTATTTGCTTCGTATGTCGAAATTCATTATGTATTGATCGTATCCCTGTTATTCAGGTGATTGTGAGAGAGTTTTTGGCGAGGGATCTTTCGTCGGGCCTCAGGGCTAGCTGTTATCTGTGAGTGAACACTTTGGTTTGCACACTTTAATTTTCACAGTGGATTTGCGAGTCTATGAGTATGCTTTACGATTATGCATTTACGAGTATGCATTTATGATTATGCATTTTATAAGAATACATTGGTTTGGAGGCACATGTAATTTGTTTTTACACTGAGTATGGATATATGGATGCATTGATGTTATGGCCTCTCGGCTGATCCCCGAGATGCTCTGGGAAGGTTACGACTTGTGAGCACCTGACCCGTGATTCACAGTACGCGAGAGAGTTACGTCCTTTGTGAGCACTTGACCCAAGCATATTGTAACTAGAGGGAAATGTACTCAAGTTACTGCCTCCACACACACAGTACCCAGGAGAGTTACATCTTTATGTGCACTTAACTTGGGCTTGTTTGTTTGTTTGACTCGCATGATTTTATGTGCATTTATTGTGAAAAGTATGTTGGATTTATTTATGTAGCATATTATGATTTACGTCCACTCACTCTAACGGTTTTATTATTTATATGCTTTTCTCTGGGCTTTTCGGTTTTCGTCGCTCAGATTGCCGTTTCTTTCCCTTGGTTGCACGTCATCGCAGGAGGCCTAGAGTTCAAATCACACTTTCCTTCTAGCAGGTTCCTGATGTAACCTGCCAGTCTTGTATGTTTTGTAATTCGAAGTCGCTCTGAATACTTGTGTTGTGTTACTCAGTTTGAGTTATACTCCTGAATATTTTTTGTATTTCTTGTAAACATTGAATTTAGTTTTATATATGGATTTTGAGAAATTCGGATGGACATTGGAGGTCCACGGTGTGCCTAAAAATTTATATGTGAAGTGTAATCTTCTTGCAGGTTCTTTTTTTATATACGTTTTATAAAGTAAACTCAGGCAAAAATTTTGTAAGTTGTGGTGTCGTTAGGGCCTAATTTCGATTTAGGCAACTAAATCGGGGTTGGGTTCTTTCAATGCTGAAATCAAAGCAAAAGAATAGAAGCTTATTGATGTCCAAATAATTCAAATTGTGGGCATGAACTCTCTAATCTTGGCTTACTGTGACAAAACATAAAGTAAAAACGCAAATAGATTTTTGTAATCCTACGTCATAAGAAATTCCCAAGCATAAGAAAAAACCATTAAACCTAAGATAACAACAATCTAAACAAAAAAAACTCATGAGTCCAGATATCTATCGAAGACATTATACACAAACCAAGTACATCAAAAATTTATGAATTGTCATCTACTTAGTTGTAATTACCACCACAAATATTAATCTTTGAAGCAAGTTTAACTTAAAACATTGGATCAACCATGGATGATATGTATTGAGAGCATGACCAAAAGCTCCACTAAGAAGGAAGAAGAAGTACCATATATTCCAAAACATTTGCAAAATCACAACAGCTAACATACGATAATAAAAAGTAGGTATTAGATGAGTAAGATGCATGTATACAGTTTTTACTAATCAAGTACGATAAGAGTCAACAATCAAAATTGGCAAAAAGGGAAGAACAATAAAACCATAAAAGTCTGCTTATATCTGCCAACAATCAAACCATTGACCCCAATTCAAACCATGTATTTCATTCAAACAATGATCAAAAATCATATAACAATTAAATTAAAAGATACATAACTTATACTATCAATTCAAAAGAGGTCCATTAATCAACAACGATCAAATTATCAAGAAACAACAATCCAAACAAATCAGAAACCAATCAACTCTGACTTGATCTGGTATTCACGCTCTTGATTCCTCATTGTAATACAGGCCTCATCAATCTAAACAGACCACATCTAGAAAAATACACATAGATTAACAGATCAAGAAAATAGGGAAGCAGGTATTACTATCAAGGTTGTTCAATGGTTTTAATAGTCAGATCCAACCTAACATCAATCTAAACAGCCACTTTTTCACAGATTAACAAATTAACAAACCCAAAAATCTAATCTTTTTCACACCAAAACAAATTAAAACCACAAAGGCTATACCAAAGAAAGATATTGGTTTAAATAATCTGGGTATTACTATCGAGGTTGGTTCGATCGAAACAGGATAAGGCCACATGCAAACAAAAAGTTGTGGTTAAGGGACATGGAGTAGACGATTGAATGAAACAAAGTGATTCAAATATGTAATCGGATTATTCCAGATAAGCAAACCTTAAAGCCAAATCCAATCTCTAACTGATTCAAAGATGAAACAAAATAGTTTTATAGAGAAAAGGAAACGATTGAAATTTGGTCTTACCCATTCTCCTTGCCAAAGCCATGGATGATAGTTCAACTGAGACAAAGAGATAAAAAGTGAAATGGAGAGGAATATAGCGAAAGTAATTGGTCTGGCTTCCATTATGTCAAGTACAACTTGGTGTTGGTTGGTGAAACATTCATTGCATACCGTTTTCGCCATCAAAGAGACATAACCAGAAAGGGATTCATTACAGGGATGATAAGAACTACCTTAGACCTTAATAGACTATCTTTACATGGCTATAATAAAAATTAGAAAAACCGGTTGAAAAGAAAAAAAAACCTAAGTAATATAGTATAGGATGATAAAGTTTGTAAAATCAAATAGAAGATGACATAGATGTGGAGTAAAAATTGCAATTGAATATTTTCAAGCAGTTCCCGATATTACAGATCGAACAAAATAAAAAACGTTAAAACAACAAGAATTCTTATTAGGGAACGGGAAACTTGAGTGCGAAATTTTTAGAGCTGTATAATACATCCTGGTTCTAGCTCCTAAAATACACCAAAGATAAGGATAACTATATCTGAAAACAAACCCAGGAACAAAAACCACGCACAATGAAGAAAGTTGGAGCTGAAAGCAAAGATACAGAAAGATTTAATAGGTGACTTAACAAAATAAAATTCCAGTGAACAAAAAAGAATTCCAAAATACACCAAGAAGAACAATTTCTTCCATCGGATAAAAATCCAAACCAGTAAAGCTTGTTTTGCAATTCAACAAATATTTGACATAACTCAAACCATTAACACAAACTTTCAGCACCATCCAACAAAATAAAGCATAAAGCATTCAAAACTACATTCCCCTCACCTCGATAACCTACATCAGTACAACTCTAATCATATTTCAGTACCCTTTTACTTTTAGTCTCAACCCTAAGTCTCTAGCAATAGGAATTTAAGTAAAAAAAAAACCCATATAAAATTAAGCAGCGCAAAACCATTTAACTGTCTTTTCAAAGGTCTCATAGAAGTTTGCATACATGCAAGTTTGCAACACACTTTGAAGCTTTTGTAACCAAAGACCTATATCAATTTAATTGATGCATCAGAAGAAATAATAGTTAACAAATATAGATAAATGTAGCATAATCATGATTGAAATACATGAAAAATTTAGAAATATGGTAACATAAATAAATAGATGAAGAATTCCTCCAAAAACAATTACATCAAGATTCATTGCCAATCTATAAAAATTACATGTCACAAGAAAAACTTATCCGCAAGGAGTGAAGCTCGACAACACTCGCTTGAGCTTTTGAAGCACATAATAGCATTCATTGAGCTTATGTCAAACCAAAGGCTGACATTGAAAGGGCACTTGGGTAAGTTGAAGCAACTAAACAAGAATTTAATTTAGTATCAAAAAAAGGGAACTCAAAAGTAGGAGTAAGTTTTCATGGTCCAAAAATAATCTACAGAGATTGCAAAGATGCATAAAGATTTGGAACAGAAATACTCATGGCCACGCAAAAACAAAACATTATAAGAAACATAACATCATAAAAAATCACATGTTAAGGAAAAAAACCTATACGCAACAAATCGAGTAAAACCCGAGATAAGGAAAAAAAATTAAGAGGCAAATCTTTTAAGAGTACATGAAGACTGAAGCTCGATACAAATGCGACTAACAGAACAACTTGTTAGTAAAGTACATGACAAATCAATTAAAAAATTAATTCAAGCGGTCTCATAGTATATATAAAAATCTCACAACAGTATAACTAAGCCTGGAGTCAATGACTACTAACCATTTCACATCATCACTAATTCATATCATCACATCATATTTCCATTTCACTTGCAGACAACATCACAAACACTTCAGTTTATAACACAACAAAAGTGTTGATCAATATACCTTTTCCTCCAAATGTAAGTTCCAACCTCTAAAAGTAAGCCCTAGCCTCTAAATGTAAGCTCCTTTTCCAAGTTTCGAATGAAACAGAAACAAATAATCCTTAAAAAAAATGATTACACTGTTGGCACGTACAACCTAAACATGTAGTTTTTTTATAATCAAGATGTATGGAAAGAAGCCAAAATCTTACAAAAGAGCAAAAACATTTAGAACCACTGAGATATGTGAAATCGTTCCAGGGTGAGGAGGTGGTTCGATAAGAAGCTGAAGCAACCGCTTTCGATCGAGATGGTAGAGAAGACTATGTAGGTGTGGAGAACCCAGTAAAGACTGAGCGAAAGAAAAGGTTAGAGACAATGATCGAAGAGGGAGACCTGAGAATTGGAGAACCGAGAGAGGAGAACAGAATAAAGCAATTTTACGCATTAGAGTGGGGGTTAGCAATTTTACGCATTAGACTGGGGGTCATCAATTATCCATGATTTAGTATAAATAAAAGTGGATATTAACTTGTACAGTAGTGCAATATTTAATAGGTGACACTATAATATGATACCTTAGTATTTCTGGGATAGACAAAGAAATGCAAGAGGCCACCTCATAACTTGCAAAAAAAATTTGCAAAAGTCACGAAACTATGCAATGCAATGCTGAAAACACATGGGAGTTAAAGAAAATCAGCATTATCAGATGAACTCACACAGATACCCAATTATAGAACAACATCAATCAACCCAACAACAATATCGATTTTTCAAAAAACAATATAATAAGCTCAACGATAAACCAAGTAACGAAACCTATATCCAAGAATGAACAAAAATCTCGATGAAACCCATCAAACCCGATCTCTAAACCCACTAAGCACCATATATACACACTGTAGTATTAATGCACAGCACATGCAGGCCAACACTTTCTCAAACTAACACTAAACATGACAACAAATACAGAAATTACTATACTTTGATGAAGCCGTTCAAAAAGAATGGAACTAACACTGAACCAAGAAATTCACACTAAAGAGACATAGATGCCCAACTGACCGTGAAAGCAAAGCTCTGAAAGTGACTGATGCGAAATTGAATCGGAAATGTCTCCAAGCTGACAATTCAGAAATCGCAGATGAGAGAGCGAGTAAGAGAGATCGGAAATATGGAGCCGAAAATCGTTGAAGGAGTTAACTTTAATCATAAAAAAACTATACCTAAATTTTGATACGTGATTGATTCCTCCTTCTCTAAAACCCACAAATGATCCTTCAGTCACTACAAACTTCATGGCTTCTTGTTCTGCACCCAAAAAATAACAGCAGCTCAGAAATAAAAAATAACAGAGTAAACCAAACCTAGCTCTAGATCGAGAAGCAAAATACGGATAAAAAAGGAACTAACCTGATGAATTGAAAACATGAGAGAGAGAGAGAGAGACTAATTTGCTTGGATAAAAAAGGCTGAGAGGTGAAACTTGAAGTGAGATCGGAGAGTGAGTGAGGATGCAAGGTTGAGCGTAAGAAGATTTTGCCGAAATCATCGGAGAGACAGTTGGGCACCGAGATGGAGAGATGAGAAGACTCGATCGAGAGAGATCGGTTGAGCAAAGAGAAAGATAAAGAGAGATTAATTTGGGAGAGAGAGAAATGATCATGCTGAGAGAAATGGGATAGAGAGAAGGCTCGCACATGAAACTCACATGTGAGTTACTAGTCATACTGTTCCAGGAACAGTAAGTGTGAACAAAAACTATGAACAAGTGCAACAAGTCTGCTATATAGGAAATACTTACTGATTTATGTTGTAACCACGACAATGAAAATATTGAGTTTTATTGAAAATATTGTAGATTTTGCATATTACTGTTCAAGTATCTACAATGAATATCGACATAATAAATGTGTCAATAAATAAATTGCAAACTTGGTCAATATTCACACATACATCTCATTCATCTCGACCTCTAGTTTGAGATATTGTCTTCTAATTCATATCTCATATTTTCTTATGGATCATATAAAAAATTATTTATGAGAGTGAGATGAAGAAGATGTTGAACATATTATGCAAATTCAATCAAACAATACTCAAGTTGGTGCATTGCTCACCCAATATTACCATATGTAGATGCGCATTTTTCAAGGTCACGGTTTACGTCCTAGTCGTTACTCTAACATCGAAAAACACATACAATCAAGATGTGCTTAAATGATGTAGGATTACTTTGTCAAAAGTTATTAACATTATACAAATACAATTTTCTGTCAATGTTATAGAATTCAAAAACTAGTATTTAAGTGCATCATAGAGGACATTTGCAATTTCAACAATTTTTGAAGTAAAAACCTAATGCAACCGGAACCCTAGGAACACTCTTAGAATAAAAAAAATGACAGGTATATAAAAATTAATGCTTTTTGAGAAAGTTAATCAAATTTCATAATTAGGTGATAGCAGTACAGAGATTATATCAGATTATCTGGCTTGATAAAATGAATTCCCACACACACTATACTAGCTAGACGTACATTCTCTAGTCTAAAGCCTAAACTAGTAAACCAGGATAGCACTGAGTGTACTCAAAATTCTGGTTGCACAATCCTTCAACTAGCTAGACACATTCTTTATCCGCAAAAACCTGACGATTTGACGATCACAAGTCACCCGGATCCTAAGCGAGGAGCCAGAAGAATGCCATAAAGGGCTTTCAACCCCTTCATAGCCCCAAGCCCATAATGGTAGGCCCACAAATCCAAAGCAAAACAATCAGCCTTATCATGTTCACTGTATCCCAACCCTAAAAAGGTAAGGCCTAAAGAGATCCATTAAGCATCCTGCATGTGCGCCACACATGTAGGACTCACCTAGAGTATTCCTACCACCATCTACCTTATCCCCTGCATGTGCACTACTAAACTGATGCTTTTATTTTTCGATCAATCACATAAAGTGGGACGAGAACTTTTTACTTCGATTGATAGGTTAGTATGTTAAGTTGCTTCATTATTTTTTTTGACTTTGTCAAAGGCAACCAAAGACTTTCTTGACCCGGGACAATACCTGATTCATATGAAATGATCCAACAATACATTGCACTACAATGTCTGATTATTTTGACGACGTCTCTTGTTGAACCTAAATTGGGAGTAGTATACTACTTATAGTTGCTCCATCTCATCATACAGTATCTCAACTTTTTGTCGTGGAAAAACACCCGGATATTTAGGGATGGCAACGGGCCAGGTCGGGTCGGGGTCGGATTTTGGGTACCCGAACCCGAATAAACCCGACCGATCGAACCTGACCCGACCCCGAAAACTTTTAGTTCCGATGTTTACCCGACCTGAACCCGTTGGATATGTAATACCCAAACCCGACCCGTTTACCAGAACAAAAAATAGTTAAAATAAACAAAATATAAAATAGATTATAAATGTTACTATTTTATAATAAATTAGATAATAAATTATAAAATATAATAGATAGACTATAATAAATAGGCGGGTTCAGTTCGCATTCAGGTTTGGGTTCGGTAAATGCATATCCGTACCCAACCCGAACCCGTCAACATTCGGGTCGGGTTTGGGTCGGTAAATATTCAATACCCGACTTTTTACCTCAGAAATCGGGTTTGGTCGGGTGGATTATTTTGCCATCCCTACGGATATTTTTTTTTTCATTCTAAAAAAAACACCCGGCTATTTTGTTAAAAAAATACCCGGTTATTTTTTTTTGAAAGGGGTACATCAGAATTTTATTCCAATACGGAATCAAGTACAAAAGTCCAAGTTTACTCCTTGGATTTGATCGGGCAAAGACCCTAACCATACAAATGGAAATTTTGAAAGTAAAGCAAATCTAACTAAACAGTGTACGTGCATCTTTGTGTGCTTCGCGAAAAGCATGTGTAACCTTCACAAAAGGAATTTGAGTAATGAGGACCTTAATATCCTCAACAACTTAACTAGTTAGGAAGTCATCTTCTTCCTCTGCCTCTATAGCTTGAGCTAGACCCAAACTGTCAACTTCCAGTATCACTTTTTGGTAACCATTCCTGATAGCATGTTGGCATGCAATACGCGCCGCTTCAGCTTCCATAAAAGTAGGAGACAAACCCTAGTCCATATACTTGCCTAGACCAGCCTTGACCTCTCCCAAATGATCCCAAAAAATAGTTACAACAGCCCCATTCTTCACATTCCAATCATAAGCACCATCATAATTTGCTTTGATCCATCCCGTTTCTGGATTACTCCACACTTGCGGGACCTACACATGTTTGCTAATCTTCATCGATTGTGGTTGAAGATAGCTGGTGTATGTTCACATTGTTGGGAAGCTACTGGAAGCAGACATGAACTCATTGTTCCAATGTCTCCGGTTTCTCTCCTTCTGCGTCGACCAAACCAGAAAAGCAACAGTAGCACATTCAGAGACATTAAGGATCTATAGACTATCTATCCACCAATCTCAAATGTTTTCCACCCATAGACTAGACAGCTGGAAAAATAATTGTGGAACCACACTAATCACTTCTTTGACATAGATACAATCTCTATTGGTATGTTCTATGGTCTCAATCTCTTCGTTGTCGCATAAAGAGCACTTCAATTGAACACTCACCCTATTTGATAATAGAGATCAAGCAGTAGGAAGGATAGATTTACATACCTTCCAAAAGTGGTTTTTTTATCTTTTGTTGGAGAGGCAGGTTTCATAGTTTCCTCCATGGCATCAAAACTCCATGTGAGCTATTCGGTTGCTCGACAGCAGCCAACATCTCCTTTGGATCTACCATGTAAGCACTGGCCATAGTAAACCAACCTGACGGAGTAAAGTACCACACCTCTTTGTCGGTACCTTGTCTACAACTCAAAGGAATTCTAAGAATAAGCTCAGCCTCCTCTTCATTGAAACACTTTACAACAAGATCCTTGTTCCATGTCCTTGTCGCCATAGTTAAATCTGACACCAACGAAATCTCTTCCATTTTAGGAGAAGCAGGAAGAAACCTACTTGCTCTAGGAATCCATGGATAAGACCATACCTCATGGCTAGATTCTATCCGCCATATAACTCCTTTTTTCAATAAAGAAATAGCTTCAAAAATGCCCCACCAACATTGGGATGGAGTGAGAGACAAAGAGGCATCCCACGAGTTTCCAATGGGAAAGTACTTTGGTCTAAATAGTCGAGCAATTAAGGAAGAATGATTTTTCAAAAGGTGCCACCCTTGTTTAGCAAGAAGAGATAAATTACGCCCATAAAGATGCTTAAAGCCCATACCTCTGTGTCTTCTTTTGGTAAGCATAGCTTTTCCCACGATAACCAGTGAATTTTCTTCTTATCTTGCGTCGACTTCCACCAAAACTTAGCACATAGTTGATGGAGAGAGTCACAAAGCTCCTTGGGAAATAAGAAACAACTCATCATGTGATTCAGCAATGCTTACGCAACAACTCGAATCAAGTTCTCTTTACCCACATTGCTAAAAAGTTTACCTTGCCATCCTTCTAATTTCTTCAAAAAAAAAAATATTCCTTGATGTAAGCAAAGGTTGCCACCCTCTTTCTCCCTATATAAGTTGGTATTCCCAGGTATTTCCATGCTTTTCACACTTACTCCAAGGGTTGATGCTAACTCTGTCCTCTTTGTCTTCGGTACTCCTTTGCTAAAAGAAATACTACTTTTCTCAAAGTTAATCTTTTGTCTAGAAGCTAGTTCATAATCCAATAGAGCTTGATGGATACTCATGCATTCTTCAGAAGAAGCATTACCAAACAACAAACTATCATCATCAAACAATAAATGATGAATTACTAGGCACCAACACATACCCTAATTTCTCTAAAAAAAAGTAGCGGCTACCCTACTTTCCAAGATTGTAGTAAAGGTTTCGGTACCTAGTAAGAAAAGAAAGGGAGATAGGGGATCTCCTTGTCGTATACCCCTCGTCGGAGCAAGATATCCTTTGGCATTCCCATTCAAAAGAAAAGAGTAACGCACCGTAGTAACACATTGCATCACCATTTTGATCCAAGCCTTCGCAAAGCCTAACCTTTTTAATACAGCTTTCGAAAAAGGTCATCCCAAGCGATCATACGCTTTGCTCATATCTAACTTCAATGAAAAAACTCCTTCCATCTTGGACACATTGGTATGAATATAATGCGAAACCTCATCAGTTACAAGGGTATTATCCGAGATAAGTCTTCCAAGAACAAAGGCACTCTAAAAAGGTGAAATCACTTGATGAAGTACCTTCTTCAACCTATTAGCAATGACTTTCGAAAGCAACTTGTAGATGGCGTTACATAATGCAATAGGCCGTAAATCAGTCATTCTTTTAGGCATCGGGACCTTTGGTATCAAAGAAATATGAGTGTAATTTATCTCCCCCAAAAACTTACCCATAAGTAGGAAATCTTTTACTACCACCACAACCTCGGGTCCAATAGTCTCCCAATAAGTTTGGAAAAACAATGGTAGCATGTCATCCGGTCCCAGACTTTTAGTAGGGTACATTTGGAAGAGAGCATGTTTGATCTCTTTTGTTGTTGCTATTTCCATCAACTTCTTATTCATCTCTGTTGTTACTTTTGGTTGGATCAAGTTAACCATGTTCACCATGTGTGTTTGATCAATCACTTCAGCCGTATACACTGACCCGAAGTAATCCAGCATAACCATCTCCATCTCTGCCTCAGATTTATGTAAAGTTCCGTCCTCATCAAACAGACCAGTAATTCTATTCTTCGCCTTCTGGTTGGATGCTTTACGATGAAAAAATTTAGTATTACGGTCCCCTTCTGTAAGCCTTTGTAGTTTAGCTCCTTGCTTCCAATATTCATGTTCTTCTAACAGAACAACCTCTAGTCGCCCCATCAAAGCCACATGTTCCTCCTTATTGGAATCACTCAACGGGAAGGCTCGTAAAGCCTCAATTCTATTACAAATCCCATCTATCTCCTTCCCTCAGTTGCCAAAGGTCGATTTCTGCCATTTATTGAGCTCCATTCTAGTTTTAGTAATACATTGCAAAGTTTCATGCATGGAAGTGAAGTGCCAACACGTGATCGTTTTCACCCCTGCTTCACTACCTCTGCACATTGTGTGTGAGCAATCCACAAAGACTCAAAATGAAATCTCCTATGTTGCCTAGGAAGATGTTGTGAAGCTTCCGCTCTAACTTCGACCAAAATTGCCACATGGTCTCCTTTAATAGGCTTCAAATTGGTCATTTTTTTTGCAGGAAACAAATCCATCCAAGACCGTGAAGCTTCAGCTTTGTCGAGATGACATCTAACACCATTGCCTTTCCAAGTGTACTGTATACCAAGAAACTCTAGGTCATAGGTTTCACAGTAAGTAAGAGCAGACCGAAACATTTGCATTTGTCCATCTCTTCTTCAAGAACCACCATCATTTTCACCATTGTGCACAATCTCACTGAAATCCTCGGCTATCAACCACGGAATCATACATCGATCTACCAACTCCTTAAGAAGATCCCATGTTCGATGCCCGATCGGCCGTGAATGGATGCCTATAGAAACCTGTAAATCTCCATCGCTTGGTGCCATCATTAGGTGTTACGACAACGTCGATATGGTTAAGCGTCTTTGTTAAGAATTCTACTTGTATCTCGTCTCTCCAAAACAAGGTAAATCCACCATATTGTCCCTTTCCACTTCCATCCCTCGCAACACTATATATTAACCGCTTCACAGTTCAGGAACTCTAGCTTCAGCCAGAGCGAATTCATATAACTTAGTCTCTGACAAAAAGATCATTGCCGGTTGATTTTGCCTAAGAGTCTTTAGGACTTCCACTGTAAAATCATTGCAGATCCCACGACAATTCTACGCAAGAATGTTCATCGCTGAAATCATCACGTAATTAAATGCTTCGTAAACCCTCTTTATTGAAAAAAAATGTAGGAAAAAAAACCGGTTATTTGACGGAACGACAACCCTTGGTCTAATGAAAGTAATTTTCTTAGAAAACCACTCCCTCCTCTCTTTTGGCGCCAATTTCTTGCCCTAGCTCTCTTCACTCACCCATTAGCGTCCCAAATCGATACCACTTTTTCAGTCCTCAATTCAGATAGAGACCTCAAAATCAAAAAGCTTCAATTTTTCAAAAACCATCACACACAAAAAATCTCGCACAGCGTTTCACCCACAAAAATGGCCAAGCCTCGGGCCAAGCGCCCCAAAATCACAAGGTAAACCGATACTTAAGTCTCACTTCTCACCCGATCGATTATCATCTGTAATCGCTACTTTGCGGTTACGAAATTCTCTTAATTCCGCTTCGATTACAATATCCCGATCTGGTTCAGAATTAGGGGTTTTGTTATTTTCCCTAATTTTGTTGCTTTAATCACCTACTTGGGACCTGAAATCTTAGTTTCCATGGCTAATTTTAATGTCAAAGATGTATTAGAGGGTAAAGATTTGAACTTTGAGACCTTTAGAAAATGTAGAATCATCATTTTTTTTAATACTAATTTCCTTGGCTGTTTATTTCAGAGGTGAAGATGATTATATGCCGGGAAGCATAACTGAGATTGATCTTCATAACTTTATGACCTTTGATAAGTTGAAATGCATACCGGGGTCTCGTCTGAACCTTGTGATTGGGCCCAATGGATCTGGGAAGAGCTCCATTGTGTGTGCGATTGCATTGGGTCTAGGCGGCGAGCCGCAGGTTAGTTAATGTCTTGCAGTGATGCAGTCTCCTTGTGTGTGTGTGTGTGTGAGGTGTTATATAAACGTGGCAAATTTTGTGAGTGCAGCTGCTTGGGAGGGCGGCGAGTGTTGGAGCTTATGTGAAGTGTGGGGAGACGTCGGCACATATCAAGATTACTTTGAGAGGGATCACGGAGAAGGAGAGTACTGTTATTATGCGTAAGATCGATGTGCGTAGCAACAAATCGGAATGGTTGTACAACGGTTAGTAGTTCAATACTTGAAATAACTCTCACACCTCATTTTATTTCGACCTTTTTGCCTGCTACTTACTGTTAGTATTGCATCAATTAGCTGTACGATTAACATATTTATCCAATTAAGCAGATTAGCAACACCTACCACACCACATGCAAGACCACCAAGGGTCAGCCCGTTCTCGGCGCACATCCTGGAGCGAGGAAGGGACCCCCACGCGAAGATAACGAAGATCGCTCGGTTCGATGGGAGCGGGGATCCACGGGCGCACGTGGACGAGTTCCGGTCCACCACGGACGGGACACGATATTCGGACCCAACCTTGTGTTTCTTATTCCAGGAAACGCTGGCGGAGGAGGGGCGGAGCTGGTTCTACGAGATCTCGCCAGGATCCATCCACTCATTCCTCGAGCTGGCGGAGAGCTTTCAGAAGCGGTATCGGCTCCAGGGCAAGTATAACACCACGGCCATCCTCCTGAAGGTCCGCTAGGGGACTGACGAGAGCCTGTCGAGCTACATCAACCGATGGAAGACGCTCGCAAGCACGTGCAGGGACCTTGACAAGCGAGTGGCCAAGGTAGCCCTGATGGACAATCTACTAGCCACTCCATTCGTAGAGAAACTTGTGAGGAAGGAGCATCTCGACTACGACGAGATCATGGACCTGATTGTGCAGAAGGCGTTGGTGGAAACGCGAGTGTATGGATCCACCTCAGGATCTAGCGCCAGCGGACCGGAGGAAAGCGCCCATCCTTGGCGGCCCTCGGACGACGAAGGAACATCAACCACGGGGTACAAGAGATACTGAGACGCGCCGAGGCAGGACAACCGAAGATCATTTCTTCACAACCGCCCGAGCAGCCATTACCACGGAGCGCCAGAACCAGCGCAGCAGAACACCCGCGCACCACCAGCACTACACCATCAACCGACGAACCGAGAGGTCCATGCGATCGACCAGCAGTCACTCGAGCAGCTCCTCCGCCTGCATCGACAATGACTCCCACTGCCAAGCGATGTGACGGTGGCAATGGCCCCGGTCGGCCGAATCCCGGAAATTTGGTGCGAATTCCACAATGCCGCCGCCCACCACACCAACGACTGCCCCATGTTGAGGAGAGCCCTCGAGGACATGAGGAGGAGCGATCGGATCAATCCTCCCAGGGCGGAAGGGCAACGGCGCCGGACAAACGCTGGGACCCATGGGACTATCAACACAATATCAGGGGGCAAGCGCAAGGAGGGAACATCATCGCCCGATCACTCAAGCAGGAAGGTGCTGGCGATCGGGGCAGGAAGAGCGCTCAAGACAGGGAGGAAAGAGGCGCCCACCATCAGCTTCACAGCAAGGGATGAAGAGGAAAACCCGAAGGACAGCACCCTGCCGTTGGTGATCGACGCGGTCATCGACCAATTCCTCGTGAGGAGGGTGCTGGTTGACAACGGGGCGTCCGTCAACGTAATCTATCTCGACGCATACAAGGCACTCAGGAGGCCCGCACGCAAAATTACGCAAGACCATGAGGCCGTAGCCAGCTTCACGGGAGAGGCGTCGTATCCGATAGGGAGTGACAATATTCGAGTAAGCATTGGCGCGCACGACTCCCCTCGTGGCGAGATCCGAACAGACTTCATCATCATGGACACCCCCTCCCCTTATAACGCCATACTCGGGAGGCCAGGGATCTGCAGGTTAGGGCTAATCGTTGCAGGATACATGCTCTTGGGACGCTTCCCTACCGAGCACGGAGTCGGATATATCCAGGGATACAACAGCGAGGAGACAGCAAAGCCCCGGGACAAACACGAGGTCCTCACCCTGGAACCCGCGCCAGGGTCAGAGGCGCCCGACGATCCACGAGACGGGATGATGGCCGTGTCGCCTGTACCCGAACGCGAAGAGCTGAGGACGATCCAGTTATCCTCCGAGCACCCAGAGAGGACGGTCCAGATCGGAGCATCACTGGCGCCCGCGATAGCCGAACGACTGATCGCGCTGCTGAAAGAGAAGCAGGAAGTGTTCGCCTGGTCGTATAAAGACATGCCCGGGATCAGCACGAATATCATATCCCATCGACTGAGCATCAACGCCGACGCCCGGACGGTGAAGCAGAAGTGGTGGGCATACAAAGCAGAGCATCACGCAGCCATGCACGAGGAGGTGGACCGATTACTGGGCATCGGGTTCATCCGAAAGGTAGATTATCCTAGGTGGATTTCCAACGCTGTAATGGTGCAGAAGAGCAACAAGAAGTGGAGGATGTGCATCGATTACAGCAATCTCAACAAGGCGTGCCCAAAGGACAGCTTCCCGATACCACGGATCGATCAGCTGGTGGACGCGACGGCGGGGCACGAACTCCTATCAATGATGGACGCTTACTCAGGCTACAACCAGATCTTCATGGACCCCGCAGACCAGGAGGCGACAATGTTTGTCACGGACAAGGGCCTCTACTGCTACGTTGTCATGCCTTTCGGGTTGAAGAACGCCGGCTCCACATATCAGAGACTCATGAACACAATGTTCCACGGCTTGATCGGCAATATCGTAGACGTGTACGTAGACGACATACTGGTGAAGAGCGTCCAGGCGGTCGACCACGTCCAGAACTTGGGGACTGTGCTCGACGTCCTCATCAAGAACGGCATGAGGCTGAACCCCGCCAAGTGCACGTTTGGGGTCACCAACAGCAAATTCCTGGGATACATTGTCAGTCAGCGGGGAATCGAAGCGGCGCCCGCCAAGGTCAAGGCAATCATCGATATGAAACCGCCCGTCAAGAGAGTAGACCTACAGAGTCTCACAGGTAAACTCGCCTCCCTTAACCGTTTCATTTCACGCTACTCAGACAGATGCGCCCCGTTCTTCAAAGCCCTAAGAACTACGAACAAACGCGAGGTCGTATGGACGCTCGAGTGTGAGGAGTCTTTCCTCCAAATCAAGGAATACCTGGCATCCATTCCACTCCTCTCCAGGCCCGTTCGAGGAGAAACCCTGTACCTCTACTTGGCTGCCTCCATCACGGCCGTCAGTCTCGCCCTAGTCCGCAGGGAGGATAGCACGGAGTTGCCCGTGTTTTTCTCGGGGAAGGGCATGACGGGCGCCGAGATGCGATACCCGACGATCGAAAAGATGGCGCTCGCACTCGTGACTGCCGCCCGACGATTGAGGCCCTACTTCCAGGCGTACAGTATCCACATCCTCACCAACGTGCCCTTGCGCCAAATACTTCAATCGCCCGACCATAGCGGCCGCCTGGCGAAGTGGGCCGTCGAACTTAGCGAATTTGACCTCGAGTACAAACCCCGCACGGCAATCAAAGGGCAGGCAGTGGCGGACTTCATCGCCGAGTACACAGAAGCAGAAGGGGCGCCAATCCAAAAACCGAGTGCACCAACGATAGAGGTGTCCGACACACCAGGGATCAAGGAACGACCATTGTCGGAATGGAACCTTTATGCTGATGGATCTTGCACGAAGAAGGTAAGCGGCGCCGGTATTATCTTGACCGGACCGGGAGGGGTAAACGCGGAATACGCCCTCAAGTTCGAATTCAAAGCAACGAACAACGAGGCCGAGTACGAGGCGCTCATCGCGGGCCTGCAACTGGCCAAGAATTCGGAAGCGCCCGACCTCAACATATTCAGCGACTCACAATTGGACGTAAGCCAAGTTGGAGGAGAATTCCAGGCGAAAGAGGAGTCCATGATCGCCTATCTGAAGCATGTGCAGACGCTGATCAGAGGATTCAAATACGTCAACATCAGCCACATCCGCCGAGGATTTAACGCGAAGGCGGACAAACTGGCCCGACTGGCCACGGCGCCCGTACACACAGGGCCAGGGCAGCGTATCGTCGAAGTGCTGCGACGACCCAGCATCTCTGGAACGAAGCAGGTCCTGGCGATCGAACCTTACGAGCGCAGCTACATGGACGTGCTCATCGCCTACAAGACAAGGGGGGAATTACCAGGAGATAGGCGAGAGGCCAGAACCATCGTCGCACGGGCGGCCAACTTCAGCGTATCTTGGGCTGTAGGGTTTCCCCCAACGACAGATTACCCTGCCCGTCATCCACCACCATTCGGACCGTCCATGCCGCCTTACTCAGATTGGCCATCCGGCGCTTGAGCGCTTCATCCATCTTCACATTCTTGCCAGCCATCTTCTTCTTCACTGCAAAAGACACACAAACAAACAGGGGGTCAGCGACAGAAGAACAGTTGGTAAAATCCACTCCTACTCCTAGACAACTAACGACAAGAACCACGTACGCGGCCGCGTGGCAAGATGCGTCTGCTCAATAAGATCCCAGTGATAGGCGGCAAAGAACGATCGCGCCTCGGGCGCCGGATCGAAAACATACTTCAGGCGGTTGACCTGGGCCTCTTCTGTGGGCGTCATCGGATACTCGTTCGTATCCAGGGGTTGGAAGACTTGGGGAACTCGATCGATCAGATGGGCGTTGTTGGTTATCTCAGACGAAAAATTACCCAACTCCCAATCACCACCCACAAGACAGTTAATCGTGCGCCAGTGGGTTGCAGAGCTCGGTGGGTCCGACAACCACCACCTACCACGGGGCTCCACGGTAAAGGTTCCCGAGTCACTCTTGCGCGTGGAGTACCGGAGGCGGATGAAGTGCAAGAATTCCGCCCGCGTAGGGTGATCCAACCCGCTCGAGCGGAAGATGTTGAACATGGCCACGAGCGTGCGGGTAAGCGTGGGCCCACATTGCCCGAGCGCAATATTCAGCAGCACCAACATATAGTGGAAGAACGGGTGCAACGGTAGCTTAATCCCCGCCTTCAAATGAAACTCACTCAGGCAGGCGTGACCGCGCGGCGGGCGAGTGAACGTGTCATTTCCCCCAGGTATCCTCAACTGCACCGAGTCAGGGATATGGTACTCCCGCGCCCACCTGGCCATCTCTGAGACAGACGGCGCACGTAACGGTTCCTGCACGGGCGTCCCATTGGGGAACTGCCAGTGAACGGGTCCTCCACCCGCCAGCTGAGGAATAGAATCCCCTTCCTCCACCTACTCCTCGCCCCAAGGATTGGACCCACCTGAGTACTCGCCCGATTGACCATCCGACGTCTCAGATGAACTCCCTAATCCAACGTTGGCGCACGCTTCCTTAGGATCCATTGACTGCACGGGAGAAGTATCAGGCACAATACATTGCAAGGGCGTGACACTCAAAACAGACTCGCACGACGACATACTGGATGTATCCGACCCACCCGACCCATAACTAATCCACCCATAACCCGGGATGTAGATCCGCTCACGCGGCCGATCGCTCGATATCTCTATTGGCTCCATCCTAAGACGCACGCACGCGCAAACCAACACTTAGCACAAAAAATCCCTCCCCAAACAGAAACACCAAAAACCCACCAAATTTACCCACAAACAGATCAAAAACACCCCACCCAAAGAACACACCCCGTTCATAAACTCCAAACCCAGATAAACCAAACAACAGAAACAAAAAACACAGACAAAAAACAAACGATGGGAACCTCACCAGACTCGGTTTGTAGAGGCTGAAATTCACGGCTGAGCAAGTATTCCGATGAACAGAAGACACAAACGAAAGGCAAGCTTCAGACAGATGCAGATTGCAATTTGAGTCCGGCAGAATTTTGGTAAATTATGAGAGTGATGAAGAAAGCAAACCAAGAGGACTGATCTACGCATTTTATGCTTGATTATTAATGTCTTTCTCTCTACATTTTTCTTTGTTATGAGCTTGGTAAATATGTTTCTAACTTGTTTTATGTTTTTAGGTAGAAAATAAAGGAGAAATAATAAAGGAGGCGATTGGGAGCAAAATGTGTGCTAAGGAAGACGTTCCTAAATTTCGAAGAATAAATGATCACGTGGAATTACATGGAGTTAATTGCATGAAGATGAGCTAAATTAGTGATTGCATGGCTTGCATGGTTTTGACATGAAGTGGTGATGCATAATTGCATGGTTTTGAAATGGACCTTAATTGCATGGTTTTCAATGGAATGGCTTAATTACATGGTGCATGGCATATATGGAGCTAGCTTAATGGCTTGGCATGGCTGAAACGGATGGAGCAAGTGGATATATACATGGCTGAAACGTAAGCTTAATGGCATGGCTGAAACGGATGTATAATTGCATGGAGAGTAACGGGAGCTTAATTGAAAATAATGGAGGCTTAATTGCTGAAACGTCATGGAGCAAGTGGTGCTGAAAACTGTTTTCAAATGGGCATAACGGAGGCTTAATTGGAGAGTAACGGAGGGATAATTGCAATTAAGCTGAAACGGATTATATATATATGGAATAACGGAGGTGAGCAAAGCTGAAACAGTTTTTGAATGAGGCTTAATTGCTAATAACGGAGTTCTAAAATCAACTACTATATAAAGAGAACTTTGGGGGAAGAAAAGGGGATCACACATCATAGAGGCCAAACGATGTCCTAAACACTCCTCCTTACTCACACTTCGAATCCCTCTCAAAGCCGAAGCTTCCATCTTCCTCGGATCAAGAATAATCGGCGCGCTTCGTCTTGTTCTTGAGAATCACCACTTGGCGTTCGCAGTGCGCTTCACGGAATTAAAAGTGTAACCATAAACTCTCTATCCCATCTTCGGTTTTGTAAGGATTCTTTGTTTTGTATTAAAGTTTGTTTAATAAAGGATATATATTTTTACTAACTTATTTATCTTCCATGTGTTCTTAGTTTTTAATCTTGATTTGTATGCATGCTTGAATGCTTAAAGCTTCTTAATGCATTGGGTGATACGCGCTTCGTTCCTCCCTAGCATATTTTGTATGAATCTTAGAATAATTAAGGTGTTGGCGCGCTTCGTCCACTTTAAAAGCATGTGTATAACTTGCAGGTTGAAATGTGAGAATTTCGTTGATGGTAAGTGGTTGAAGTATGAAACCGGTGGAGGATGACATGATGTGATGATCACATGTACATAGTAGTAGTAGGTATTTTCGGCAACAACTCTGGTTGCCAACGTTTTATCACTTAGGAAAATTAGAAAACCAAACTTTGCACCCCCATTAAACAAAACCTAGCATAGTTATGCATTCACCCTCAATCCCCGGTTAAGAACGATCCCTACTTACCAATGCTACATCTACAAAGAAGGGTTTTAATTATTTTCGTGTTTGATTGCGTGTTTAAATTAAGTACTTGAAAAGACGCGAATCAAGGACCCTATTTATATTACTCGGACGGGGTACGCGAATGAACGCCAACCGTCCGTTCTTCGCGTATCCACCGTTGGATCGTGACACGTGGCCGGGGCGGTTTACTTACCCTCGTAAATAACCGCGCAACCCCCCGACTTCCCGCCCCAACTTCAAAACCTAGCACGGTCTTCAACAGCTCAACACGTGGCGCCCATGCTCCACTCCCACGCTCCCACGCGCGTGACGTCTGCCCTTCGAAGCACTCATGATGAAACAACAGCATTTAATGCAAGGGCACGCCAGCATTAAATACGACGGCTAGCATTTATTGCGGACCGGTTCCCAGAACAGTCAAAAGGAATGTCACCTCAACAAACGTCCCATCAAGGCACCACCAAACCCAAGGCAAGGATGACACGCCACGACACCAAAAAAACACTTATACGGACGCATACACCACCCACACGACCGGACGATCGGAAACACAACACCATCAGGTTAGTACATGTAACCACTCGGGCGCCCCGAAAGAGGGCTAAAGCCTGAATTCCCTTTTGGCTGTGCCCCGAGTGAAGAGCTGCGTCGTACGGGTCTGGTGGTTCTTCCTCACCGTACACGCACGCATTAGCAAGCCGGATCAGGCGGCAGAGGCATGGGGCACGCCCTCTCTTTGAGCGCGCGCAGAGACCGATGGGCGGCACGGGCATGGGGTCCGCCCCCTCCGTGAGCGCACCGTTACATGATCGAAGAGCAAGCCGGCTGTCATGACAGAGGCATGGGGCCAACTCCTCTCTGGGCGTGCTAAGTCGATGGGCGGCACGGGCGTGGGGTACTGCCCCTCCTTGTGAGCGCAACGTTAACATTCGGCCCCGACTCGGGACGTCAAGGGCGTGCGGTCCGACCCCTCCTTGCGCGTTCCGGGATTGATGAGCGTCGCGGGAAATGGCCCGCCCTACCCGGGCGCGAAATACAAGCCGGCTGTCATAACGTAGGCATGGGGTACGCCCTCTCTCTGAGGGTGCTAAGCCGAAGAACGGCACGGGCACGCGGTCCGTCCCCTCCGTAGCGCGTTACTTGTAGGTCGCGGTCTTGATCCCTCCGTTGATACTACACCGTACGGAACGGCATCCCTGTTGATGTACGCGGTGCACCGCGCCACCCCAGCGCCGGTGTCACGAAAAACATTTGCATACATTCACGCATCATACCATACATACATCATACCATACATTCATACATCATATCTTTATCTGCATATCTGTTTATGTATGTGTTCCAAACCAATCCCACCAGGGCGCGCGGCTCCTAACACATAGCAAGTCTGGCTGGGAGGCCGGGCCCATGTATACACCAATACCCCACAGGCAAACACGAACAGGTACACCACGGCACGAATAGGTACACGCTCGGACGCCCAGGTCCCACTCCGTCATGCGATCCCTTTCTTGACTGGAGAGTTGGGGGACTTGGGGGTTACAGGACCGTACACCACTGCTCAATCGGATAAGTATTCCTGTTAATCGCACACCCTTTTTTCAACTCCCCAGTCAAGAAAGAGCTCTTTGACTTGGGGAATTGGGGGACTTGTTAGTATTGCATCAATTAGCTGTACGATTAACATATTTATCCAATTAAGCAGATTAGCAACACCTACCACACCACATGCAAGACCACCAAGGAGGCACCAACTTCGCTCACCGGACCCACCCCTTCCGAGCGCGCACGCGCCCAGAGGGGGCGCGCCCGAATGAGCGAAACACACACCAGGAGTGCAGGTTGTCCCACATCGAAGAATACCACTAGGTTCCAAACTCAACCACCTATATATATCAGGTATTTATTACAGGTAAGATCACCCCATCAAGAGTCAGTTAACGACATTGATCCCAGCTTACTTGTTCGCACGTTCGCTTGACTGTTATATCCAATACATCATCTGACTTAGGCATCGGAGCGTTGAAAGCCGGCCACCCCGTCTCGACCCCTGACCGTCTATTCATTGTTGTATTCTTCTAACAGCCGAACGCGACCGCCCGCACGATCATCCGACAGGAGAGAAGAAGCGCACGATAGGAGAGTCATCCGCCCGACGAGAGAAGCCCGCACGCACGAAGAGAAGGAAGAGCGCCCGCCCATCCGAACAGCACCACCGTTCGGACGCTCGAAGGAAGGAAGGAAGAGAGGAAGCATACAACACTGTTGCTTCTGCCCTATTACGCCCCCGCGCGTAATTTGGTAGAAACACTTACTGTCTTAAGGCAGACACTGAGGTTGTTCCCAGAGAAAGTAGGATTACCTGGGCCACAGGGGGATTCATTTGTATTTATTTTTGAGATAGGATTTTGATCTTATGCTTATTGCCTTGACCTGTAAATTATCCATGCATTACTTTCCATTTTGATAGGTTCTGCTTCCATACATGCATGTATCTGTTTTTAATTTTTTCGGCATTTCTGATTGTATTCCCTTACCATTCAGTTTACTTGATGTAACATCTGTAGACTTGCTTTATTCATCAGTGTTCGTTGTGTTTTAGTTACAGATTTATTACCACAGTTTTGCCAGTAAGTAGGAAATTTAATTGCAAATCTTTGTTTTCCAGACAGCAAGTAGAAACACAGTTTAGTTATATCTCTTATGAGGGGTAGTTTTATCTACTGTTTTTATTAGAAGACATGAATAACCTGACTTGAGTTAGTTTTTCTTTGCATTCTAGGTAACGTGGTGCCGAAGAAAGACATAACCGAAATCACACAAAGGTTTAATATTCAAGTCAACAATCTGACTCAAGTGAGTTTCTGTTGTCTTGCAATCAGAACATCTGATGTTTGAGTTGTAATTTTGTGTCTGAGTGTAATTGCAGTTTTAACGTATATTAAAGTTGCTATTTGTTAAATCCTTTGCACACATGTCTTGCTACTTCATTAAGTCCACTGTGTTCAAATGATGTGATATGAAAGCTCCTGGTGTTAGTATTGCATCAATTAGCTGTACGATTAACATATTTATCCAATTAAGCAGATTAGCAACACCTACCACACCACATGCAAAACCACCAAGGAGGCACCAACTTTGCTCACCGGACCCACCCCTTCCGAGCGCGCACGCGCCCGTGGGGGGCGCGCCCGATAAGCAAAACACACACCAGCAAATGCAGGTTGTCCCACATCGAAGAATACCATCAGGTTCCAAACTCAACCACCTATATATATCAGGTATTTATTACAGGTAAGATCATCCTATCAAGAGTCAGTTAACGACATTGATCCCAACTCACTTGTCCGCACGTTCGCTTGACTGTTATATCCAATACATCATCTGACTTAGGCATCGGAGCGTTGAAGGCGGGCCACCCCGTCTCGACCCCTGACCGTCTATTCATTGTTGTATTCTTCTAACAGCCGCTTGCGAACACACCCACCCGATCACCCGAAGGAAGAGGAAGTGCCCGACAGAAGAGGAGTCCGCACGCACGAAGAGGAGGAGAGAAACCCGCCCATCCGAACAGCCCCACCGTTCGGACGCACGAAGAGAAGGAAGGAAGGAAGAGAGGAAGCACACAACACTGTTGCTTCTGCCCCATTACGCCCCCGCGCGTAATTCGGTAGAAACATCTGGCGCCGTCTGTGGGAAACTTACAAATTGCAAACCTCGTACAAACACCACAAAAACCAAAGGTCCACATGCTCAACCCGGTGACTAACGATGGCAGCACGCCTAGTGGGGAGACACCGCCAGACTCGCAGGGGCGGAATATACTGGCGACTGGCGAGTGATAACGCCTAAAGTGACTACTAAATTAACACTCAATAATCAATCTAGACGAAATGCAATTTAAAACCCTTTTGTGTAGATGTAGCATTGGTAAATAGGGTATCGTTCTTAACCGGGGATTGTAGGGTGTTCACCTGCATGAAAACGTTAGAAAGTATGGGGGGAGTTTGAATTGGTGTTCTAATGACCTACGAAATTAAAGACAAAAAAAATGGCAAGTAAAACACACTTAGAAATCCTAGGACTCTATCATGCTTTATACTCATAGACAAGCAAAACAAACAAGAATCAAAGAACCTAAACATGTTTACTAAACCGAAAATAAAACCTATCTAATATATACATGTGATCATCTCATCTTTTTCTCTAACTCTTTATAACCTAACCAATTTCATGCAACCTAAAAGTGCCTACGTCCTCAACTATATAACTCATGTTAATTTCGTGATTAAGTGCTTCGGGACTCCCCTAACACATCAATAATCTAAACCGAGACTCCCCTGCATTCAGATTAAGTATTAAGCATAGAATAAACATGTATAGCAAAAACGTAAGAACTAGAAGATGGCAGAAAATTAACTAGAATTATATAACCAAAATCCTTTACAACTTCACTCCAAAGAATGCCAAAAATACAAAGAAATAAGAGAAGAGTTATGGTTACACTTTTTGTTGTCGGGACTCCCCTAGACTACTTGGTGTAAGCTGCTCTTCAATGGAGATGGCGAAATACTTCGGGACTCCCCTAATATTTCGGTGGAGGATGGTGTTTATGGCGTTGGAGAGATGGCTTCTTCAGATTCGGTGCAAGGGAGGAGAGGTAGTGTTTTGGGCAGAGTTTTGAGTACTAGAATGAGAGATGTAAGATGAATGAGCCGAAGTCTTCAATTTATAGGCACAAGGATGAGCTTGGTGCACAAGGAAAATCTCTTCTTTCTCTTTCCGGACAGATCTGACCCTTTTTGGTAAAACGGACATTCCGGGAGCTGTAGATCTCCAAAAATTGCGATCTTGGTGTCGTTGGAAAGATAATTCAAAGATCTTTCCAACGAGGTATCATATGCATTAATCAGAGGTCTGGGCTGTTCGAAATCGTCTGAAGAAGTTGACGGATTATTTTCCTGATTTCTGATTTGAGATATCTTGCCAGATTTTGTTCTTCTTGATTCCCAAGGAATATCTAGTCCGAATTTGGGCATAATATCTTGGATATTTCGGTCTCAAATATGGTAGTGAAGATACACATGATTCGGCAATGAATTAGGCAAGCAAGATATGCAATATTCGGCCAGAATATACTCCATGCGCACCATCTTCTTTTCCTGGTTTGACCGGGACAAATGACACCATTTTTCATTTCATTTGGGTTACTAATTCTGGAAACCATTTTGT
The DNA here is from genome assembly GCA_946800695.1 of Geum urbanum. Taxonomy (NCBI): domain Eukaryota; kingdom Viridiplantae; phylum Streptophyta; class Magnoliopsida; order Rosales; family Rosaceae; genus Geum; species Geum urbanum. The sequence continues at coordinate 3,567,279 of OX327014.1, forward strand.
CACACTTTTTAGAAACCATTTGGAACCCAAAATTAGTAACTTTCGCACATGATCCCGTCATCATTTTTCTGCTCTTCCGGAAATTCCTAGTGAGATTAGGAAACTTCGTTTCTTCTTCGTTTTAGCTTCAATGCTTCCTTTCATGATGCAGACGTTAATTTCATGGCTGACATTCATTCCTAATTCGGGTAGGGAAAGATCATTTTCCTAACCAAATTGGGAAAATCTCCGCTTAGTGCATTTTAAGCTCAATTCTGCCTCCTTTATTGATTCCTCTTTATTTTGTACCTAAAACGTTAAAGTAGGTTAGAAATGAAATACTTAGAGCCCTAACGAAGCTAAATGAAGGGAAAAACATATTAAGAATCACGTAGAAAACGTGTAGATCAGCGGGGAGGACAGCGAGGGACGCGTTGGCAGCTTGATCCAGGAGCTGCGAGAGGCGGGGCTCGAGAGAGCAGAGGAGCGCCAGAATTGCCAGAGGATGGAGGATCGACTGGATACACTCATCATCCAGCAGACGGAGCGACGAGGAGAGGCTCGGGAGACCAACAGCGAGCAACACCCGTTCGGCGGGCCCGACGCGCGAGCGGACCAAGCACCCTCACCTGGGATGGAAGAGTTGGCGGAGGAAGTCTCGCGCCTGCGCAAGGACAAGTTGGCCGGTCAGGGTGGGACGTTCGCCCCCCGGGTCAGCCCGTTCTCGGCGCACATCCTGGAGCAAGGAAGGGACCCCCACGCGAAGATAACGAAGATCGCTCGGTTCGATGGGAGAGGGGATCCACGGGCGCACGTGGACGAGTTCCGGTCCACCACGGACGGGACACGATATTCGGACCCAACCTTGTGTTTCCTGTTCCAGGAAATGCTGGCGGAAGAGGCACGGAGCTGGTTCTACGAGATTCCGCCAGGATACATCCACTCATTCCTCGAGCTGGCGGAAAGCTTTCAGAAGAGGTATCGGCTCCAGGGCAAATACAACACCGCGGCCATCCTCCTGAAGGTCCGCCAGGGGATAGACGAGAGCCTGTCGAGCTACATCAACCGATGGAGAACGCTCGCAAGCACGTGTAGGGACCTTGACAAGCGGGTGGCCATTGTAGCCCTGATGGACAATCTGCTCGCCACCCCATTCGTAGAGAAGCTGGTAAAGAAGGAACATCTCGACTACGACGAGATCATGGACCTAATTGTACAGAAGGCGCTGGTGGAAACGCGAGTGTATGGATCTACCTCAGAATCTAGCTCCAGCGGACCGGAGGATAGCGCTCATCCTTGGCGGCCCTTGGACGACGAAGGAGCGTCAACCATAGGGAACAAGAGATACCGGGATGCGCCAAGGCAGGACAACCGAAGATCATTCTTCCACAGCCGCCCGAGCAGCCATTACCATGGAGCGTCAGAACCAGCGCAGCAGAACACCCGCATACCACCAGCACTACGCCATCTACCGACGAACCAAGAGGTTCAGGCGGTCGACCAGCCGTCACTCGAGCAGCTCCTCCGCCTATATCGACAACGACTCCCACCGCCAAGCGATGTAACGGTGGCAATGGCCCCGGTCGGCCGAATCCCGGAAATTTGGTGCGAATTCCACAATGCCGCCGCCCACCACACCAACGACTGCCCCATGTTGAGGAGAGCCCTAGAGGACATGAGGAGGAACGATCGGATCAATCCTCCCAGGGCGGGAGAGCAACGGCGCCGGACAAACGCTGGGACCCGTGGGACTATCAACACAATATCAGGGGGCAAACGCAAGGGAAGGATGCCGTCGCCCGATCGCTCAGGCAAGGAGGTGCTGACGATCGAGACGGGGAGAATACCCAAGACAGGGAGGAAAGAGGCGCCCCCCGTCAGCTTCACAGCAAGGGACGAAGAGGAAAACCCGAAGGACAGCACCCTGCCGTTAGTAGTCGACGCGGTCATCGACCAATTCCTCGTGAGGAGGGTGCTGGTTGACAATGGGGCGTCCGTCAACGTAATCTATCTCGACGCGTACAAGGCACTCGGAAGGCCCGCAAGCAAAATAACGCAAGACCATGGGGCCATAGCCAGCTTCACGGGCGAGACGTCGTATCCGATAGGAAGTGACAATATTCGGGTAAGCATTGGCGCACACGACTCCCCACGCGGCGAGATCCGAACAGACTTCATCATCATGGACACCCCTTCCCCTTATAACGCCATACTCGGAAGGCCGGGGATCTGCAGGCTAGGGATAATCGTTGCAGGGCACATGCTTTTGGGACGCTTCCCTACCGAGCACGGAGTCGGATATATCCGAGGATACAACAGCGAGGAGACAGCAAAACCCCGGGACAAACACGAGGTCCTCACCCTGGAGCCCGCTCCAGGATCATTGGCGCCCGACGATCCACGAGACGGGCTGATGGCCGTGTCACCTGTACCCGAACGCGAAGAGCTGGGGACGATCCAGCTATCTTCCGAACGCCCGGAAAGGACGGTCCAAATCGGAGCGTCATTGGCGCCCGCGATAACCGAACGACTGGTCGCGCTGCTAAAAGAGAAGCAGGAGGTGTTCGCCTGGTCGTATAAAGACATGCCCGGAATCAGCACGGACATCATATCCCATCGACTAAGCATCGACGCCAACGCCCGGGCGGTAAAGCAGAAGCGACGGGCGTACAAAGCGGAGCATTACGCGGCCATGCACGAGGAGGTGGACCGATTACTGGGCATCGGGTTCATCCGAAAGGTAAATTATCCCAAATGGATTTCAAATGCTGTAATGGTGCAGAAGAGCAACAAGAAGTGGAGGATGTGCATCGATTACAGCAATCTCAACAAGGCGTGCCCAAAGGACAGCTTCCCGATACCAAGGATCGATCAGCTGGTGGACGCGACGGCAGGGCATGAACTTCTATCAATGATGGACGCTTACTCGGGCTACAACCAGATCTTCATGGACCCCGCAGACCAGGAGGCGACAACGTTTGTTACAGACAAGGGTCTCTATTGCTACGTTGTCATGCCTTTCGGGTTGAAGAACGCCGGCTCCACGTATCAAAGACTCATGAACGCGATGTTCCACGGCCTGATCGGCAATATCGTAGACGTGTACGTGGACGACATACTGGTGAAGAGCGTCCAGGCGGTCGACCACGTCCAGAACTTGGGGACTGTGCTCGACGTTCTCATCAAGAACGGCATGAGACTGAACCCCGCCAAGTGCACGTTTGGGGTCACCAACAGCAAATTCCTGGGATACATTGTCAGCCAGCGGGGAATCGAAGCGGCGCCCGCCAAAGTCAAGGCAATCATCGATATGAAACCGCCCGTCAAGAGAGTAGACCTACAGAGTCTCACAGGTAAACTCGCCTCCCTTAACCATTTCATTTCACGCTACTCAGACAGATGCGCCCCATTCTTCAAAGCCCTGAGAACCACGAACAAACGCGAGGTCATATGGACGCTCGAGTGTGAGGAGTCTTTCCTCCAAATCAAGGAATACCTGGCATCCATCCCGCTCCTCTCCAGGCCCGTCCGAGGGGAAATCATGTACCTCTACTTGGCTGCCTCCCTCACTGCCGTCAGTTCCGCCCTAGTCCGCAGGGAGGATGGCACGGAATTGCCTGTGTTTTTTTTCAGGGAAGGGCATGACGGGCGCCGAGACGCGATACCCGACGATCGATAAGATGGCGCTCGCACTCGTAACTGCCGCCCGACGGTTGAGGCCCTACTTCCAGGCGCACAGCATCCACATCCTCACCAACGTGCCCTTACGCCAGATACTTCAATCGCCCGACCATAGTGGCCGCCTGGCGAAGTGGGCCGTCGAACTTAGCGAATTCGACCTCGAGTACAAACCCCGCACGGCAATCAAAGGGCAGGCCGTGGCGGACTTCATCGCCGAGTACACAGAAGCAGAAGGGGCTCCAATCCAGGTATCAAGTGCACCAACGTTAGAGGCGTCCGACACACCAAAGATCAAGGAGCGACCGATGTCGGAATGGAACCTTTATGTCGATGGATCTTGCACAAAGAAGGTAAGTGGCGCCGGTATTATCTTAACCGGACCGGGAGGGGTAAACGCGGAATACGCCCTCAAGTTCGAATTCAAAGCAACGAACAACGAGGCCGAATACGAGGCGCTCATCGCGGGCTTGCAACTGGCAAAGAATTCGGAAGCGCCCGACCTCAATATATTCAGCGACTCACAATTGGTGGTGAGCCAAGTCGGAGGAGAATTCCAAGCGAAAGGGGAGTCCATGGTGGCCTACCTGAAGCATGTGCAGACGCTGATCAGAGGATTCAAATACGTCAACATCAGCCACATCCGCCGAGGATTTAACGCGAAGGCAGATAAACTGGCCACGGCGCCCGTACACACAGGGCCAGGGCAACGTATCGTCGAGGTGCTACGACGACCCAGCATCTCTAGAACGGAGCAGGTTCTGGCAATCGAACCTCACGAGCACAGCTACATGGACGTGCTCATCGCCTACAAGACAAGGGGGGAATTACCAGGAGATAGGCGAGAAGCCAGAACCATCGTCGCACGGGCGGCCAACTTCAGCGTATGGGACGGAGCACTCTACCGACAAGGGAGAATTTGGGCCAGTCTCAAATGCGTCACTCCAACCAAGGGCAACTCGATCCTGATGGAGATCCATTCGGGCACGTGCGGCCATCACGCGGGCGCCAGATCAATCGCCCACAAGGCCCTCCGGCACGGCTTCTGGTGGCCCACCATCCACGCGGACGCCACGGCACTAACAAGCAAGTGTCACCAGTGTCAGCTACATGCACACCACCACCATGCGCCAGCCGTCCCACTGTCCATCCTCCTGTCACCCGTTCCATTCGCACAGTGGGGACATGACCTGATCAGAGAGCTTCCAAAGTCAAAAGGGCAGTTTAGATATCTGATCGTCATCATCGACTACCATACGAAGTTCATCGAGGTCCAGCCCATGGCAAGGATCACCACGGAGAAGGTGGAGCGCTTCCTCTGGCGCTTCCTTTTTTGTCGCTATGGGACGCCGATCAGCATCATCACGGACAACGGACCACAGTTCAACAACCCCAGGCTGATAGACTTCTGCAAGCGCCAGGGAACGAACCTCATTTTCGCATCACCAGCACACCCACAGACGAATGGACAAGTGGAAGCAGCAAACAAGATCATCAAAACTGGGATCAAGAGGAAAATTGAAGACATCGAACCTGGGGATGCGGGCTACGGGTGCTGGCCCGAGATCATCCCAGAGATTCTATGGTCCATCCGAACGACAGCCAATACAGCTACAGGCGAGACCCCGTTCAGCCTGACGTTCGGAACGGAGGCAGTGTTACCCCTGGAAATTACCCATCAGAGCCCACGGATCGAAGGGTACGATCCACGCACGAACAGCGAGGGGCTGAGGCTCAACAATGATCTGCTAGAGGAACGAAGAGACATGGCGCACCTGCACAACGCTGCGAACAAACAACGGATCGCCCGACTATACAATGAACGCATACGCGCCCGCCCAATCCAACTGTGGGACTGGGTGATGAAGGCAATCCAGCAGAAGGTGAAGGCGCTTCGCCCGTTGTGGGAAGGCCCGTACGTCGTTGACGAGGTCGTTAGCGACAGCACTTTTTACCTTAGAGACATGCAGGGTCAACGATTACGCCACCCATGGAACATCCAGCACTTGCGGAAATATCTTCATTAAAACCTGATTTGTACCTCCGGTCAGTGCAAATGGTTATTATGTTCGCTTGCCCTTACCCCGCCCGCCCACACACTCGGGGGACTGGGGATAGGTGGCTTATATAAGTAACACTTGGTCAAAACCCCATCAAGAGCAGAAGGGAAGCGCACATTCACACAAGTTACAAAAAAAAACAACGCACGCAGGTACAACAGTCAAAGGGGAGAAAAGCACACGAACAAAAAGAGAAAATTTCATTCATCCGCCAGAATCCAAAAAACAACCAGCAGGAAGCAAGGGCGCGATGGCCCAATTACAAAAGAGTACAAAAGCCTACTCTACTACAAAGAATAAAACAACAAAGGAAAAGCTACACTACACCGCGCCTGCACCACCCGCGCCAGCTCCATCATCCCCATCCCCGCCCAACTGCTCCGCCACGAAGGCCGCATACCTTTCCTTATCCAAAAAGGGCATCACCACCTCCTGGAACTGAGCGACTTGAACATTGGCCTCAGCTTCCACCAACTCCTTGAATTCCGAAGAACTCTTGAAGCAGGCAACCGCCACCGTGCGCTCCTCTTCTCGCGCCTTCTGGACTTGGGACTGCATCTCAGCCATCAGGCGGGACTCCACCTCCGCCACCCGATTGGCCGCCTGGGCCTTCTCCTCCTCCAGGGCCGCCAGTGCTGAGTCACGTTCGGCCTTGAACATTCCCACCTGCTCGGCCGCCTCCTGGCTCTTAGCCGTCGCCGCCCGGGCCTCTTCAGTAAGACGATTTGCCAGCTGCCCCTATTTGCCCAACTCATACTCCTGTTGTTTATTGGCGGCCTTGAGCTGGCGGACCTCCTCCTCCGCTCCCTCCACATAGCGCCTGTTGGCAAAGCGCTCGCGCGCCAGATACATCCTATGTTGCAGCGCCATGCAGAGGTTGAAGCACTTGTCCATATCATCCCGCTGCCCCTGCACCACCTCGGGCGCCATCGCCTCAATAGCCTTCGCACTCACCTCAATGGCCTTCACCAGCGGCGGGCAGAAGGAGAACGGATTGGCGGACGGACCGGCAACTGGATTATCCACCCGTTGGCGCTTTCCGGAAGACCCGCCAGCTCCTCCCTGCTCCGATACCCGTTGGGGGCTGGGCGGACGTTTAGACACCTTGGGCGTAGCAGAGGTGCGCCCGGCCGACTGGCGGATAGGAGAGGCACGAGATGCGTCAGGCGAACGGGCTGACCCACGCCTATCCCGCTGCTCATCCCGGTCGTGTCGGCGCTGATCGCGGTCCTTTTGGCGCTTCTCCGCACGATTGACCTTGGCCTGTGCTTTCAACCCGCCAACGTCGGCAACCGACGGGCGGGCGCCCGCTGAGATGGCAGGGGCATAATCAGCCACGGCGGGCATAGGTATCTTGGGCTGTAGGGTCTCCCCCAACGACAGATTACCCTGCCCGTCGTCCACCACCATTCGGACCATGCCCGCCGCCTCATTCAGGTTGGACATCCGGCGCTTGAGCGCATCATCCACCTTAACATTCTTGCCAGCCATCTTCGTCTTCACTGCAAAGACACACAAACAAACAGGGGGTTAGCGACAGAAGAACAGTTGGTCAAATCCACTCCTACTCCTAGACAACTAACGACAAGACCCACGTACGCGGCCTCGTGGCAAGATGCGTCTGCTCAATAAGATCCCAGTGACAGGCGGCAAAGAACGATCGCGCCTCGAGCGCCGGGTCAAAAACATACTTCAGGCGGTTGAGTATCTCAGACGAAAAATTACCCAACTCCCAATCACCACCCACAAGACAGTTAATCGTGCGCCAGTGGGTTGCAGAGCTCGGTGGGTCCGACAACCACCACCTACCACGGGGCTCCACGGTAAAGGTTCCCGAGTCACTCTTGCGCGTGGAGTACCGGAGGCGGAAGAAGTGCAGGAATTCCGCCCGTGTAGGGTGATCCAACCCGCTCGAGCGGAAGATGTTGAACATGGCCACGAGCGTGCGGGTAAGCGTGGGCCCACATTGACCAAGCGCAATATTCAGCAGCGCCAGCATATAGTGGAAGAACGGATGCAACGGTAGTTTAATCCCCGCCTTCAGATGAAACTCACTCAGGCAGGCGTGACCGCGCGGCGGGCGAGTGAAGGTGTCATTTCCCCCAGGTATCCTCAACTGCACCGAGTCAGGGATATGGTATTCCCGCGCCCACCTGGCCATCTCTGAGACAGACGGCGCACGTAATGGTTCCTGCACGGGCGTCCCATCCTAAAACTGCCAGTGAACGGGTCCGCCACCCGCCAGCTGAGGAACAGAATCCCCTTCCTCCACATGCTCCTCGCCCCAAGGATTGGACCTGCCCGAGTACTCGCCCGATTGACCGTCCAACGTCTCAGACGAACTCCCCAATCCAACGTTGGCGCACGCTTCCTTAGGATTCATTGACTACACGGGAGAAGTATCAGGCACAATACATTGCAAGGGAGTGACACTCAAAACAGACTCGCACGACGACGTACTGGATGTATCCGACCCGCCCGACCCATAACTAATCCACCCATAACCCGGGATGTAGATCCGCTCACGCGACCGATCGCTCGATATCTCTATTGGCTCCATCCTAAGACGCACGCACGCGCAAACCAACACTTAGCACAACAATCCCTCCCCAAACAGAAACACCAAAAACCCACAGAATTTACCCACAAACAGATCAAAAACACCCCACCCAAGAACACACCCCGTTCATAAACTCAAAACCCAGATAAACCAAACGACATAAACAAAAAGCACAGACAAGAGACAAACGATGGGAGCCTCACCAGATTCGGTTTGTAGAGGCTGAAAATTCACGGATTGGGCAAATATTACGGTGAAAGGAGGACACCAACGACAGACAAGCTTCAGACTGATGCAGATCGCAAGATGATTCCGGCAGAATTTCGATAAAATTATGAGAGTGATGAAGAAAGCAAACCAAGAAGACCCTATTTATACTACTCGGACGGGGTACGCGAACGAACGCCAACCGTCCGTTCTTCGCGTGTCCACCGTTGGATTGTGATGCGTGGCCCGGGGCGGTTTACTTACCCTCGTAAGTAACCGCGCAACTCCTCGACTTCCCGCCTCAACTTCAAAACCTAGCACGGTCTTCAACAGCTCAACACGTGGCGCCCATGCTCCACTTCCACGCTCCCACGCGCGTGACGTCTGCCCTTCGGGCAATCATGACGATAACAAGCATTTAATGCAAAGGGCACGCTAGCATTAAATACGACGGCTACCATTTATTGCGGATCGGTTCCCAGAATAGTCAAAAGGAATGTCACCTCAACAACGTCCCACCAAGGCACCACCAAACCCAAGGCAAGGATGACACGCCACGACACCAAACACTTCCACGGGCGCATACACCACCCACACAACCGGACGATCGGAAACAAAACACCATCAGGTTAGTACATGTAACCACTCGGGCGCCCCGAAAGAGGGCTAACGCCTGAATTCCCATTTGGCCGTGCCCCGAGTGAAGAGCTGCGTCGTACGGGTTTGGTGGTTCTTCCTCACCGTACACGCACGCATTAGCAAGCCGGATCAGGCGGCAGAGGCATGGGGTCCGCCCCTCTCTGAGCGCGCGCTGAAACCGATGGGCGGCACGGGCATGGGGTCCGCCCCCTCCGTGAGCGCACCGTTACATGATCGAAGAGCAAGCCGGCTGTCATGACAGAGGCATGGGGCCAACTCCTCTCTGGGCGTGCTAAGTCGATGGGCGGCACGGGCGTGGGGTACTGCCCCTCCGTGTGAGCGCAACGTTAACATTCGGCCCCGACTCGGGACGTCAAGGGCGTGCGGTCCGACCCCTCCTTGCGCGTTCCGGGATTGATGAGCGTCGCGGGAAATGGCACGCCCTACCCGGGCGCGAAATACAAGCCGGCTGTCATAACGGAGGCATGGGGTACGCCCTCTCTCTGAGGGTGCTAAGCCGAAGAACGGCACGGGCATGCGGTCTGTCCCCTCCGTAGCGCGTTACTTGTAGGTCGCGGTCTTGATCCCTCCGTTGATACTACACCGTACGGAACGGCATCCCCATTGATGTACGCGGTGCACCGCGCCATCCCAGCGCCGGTGTCACGAAAAATATTTGCATACATTCATGCATCATACCACACATTCATACATCATACCATACATTCACACATCATATCTACATATATGTATACCTGTTTATGTACGCTTACAACACTGACTCCATCTGGGCGCGCGGCTCCAAAACATCGCACTTCTGGTTTGGAGGCCGGGCCCATAGGTACACCAAAACGCACCACCAGGCAACACCCCACAGGAAATATGTACAGGTACACCACGACACGAACAAGTACACGCTCGGACGCCCAGGCCCTACTCCGTCATACGATCCCTTTCTTGACCGGAGAGTTGGGGGACTTGGGGGTTACAGGATCGCACACCACTGTTCAATCGGATAAATATTCCTGTTAAAAGCACACCCTTTTTTCAACTCCCCAGTCAAGAAAGAGCTCTTTGACTTGGGGAATTGGGGGACTTGTTAGTATTGCATCAATTAGTTGTACGATTAACATATTTATCCAATTAAACAGATTAGCAACACCTACCACACCACATGCAAAACCACCAAGGAGGCACCAACTTTGCTCACCGGAACCACCCCTTCCGAGCGCGCACGCGCCCGTGGGGGGCGCGCCCGAATAAGCAAAACACACACCAGCAAATGTAGGTTGTCCCACATCGAAGAATACCATCAGGTTCCAAACTCAACCACCTATATATATCAGGTATTTATTACAGGTAAGATCATCCCATCAAGAGTCAGTTAACGACATTGATCCCAACTCACTTGTCCGCACATTCGCTTGACTGTTATATCCAATACATCATCTGACTTAGGCATCAGAGCATTGAAGGCGGGTCACCCCGTCTCGACCCCTGACCGTCTATTCATTGTTATATTCTTCTAACAGCCGCTCGCGAACACACCCACCCGATCACCCGAAGGAAGAGGAAGCGCCCGACAGAAGAGGAGTCCGCACGCACGAAGAGGAGGAGAGAAGCCCGCCCATCCGATCAGCCCCACCGTTCGGACGCACGAAGAGAATGAAGGAAGGAAGAGAGGAAGCACACAACACTGTTGCTTCTGCCCCATTACGCCCCCGCGCGTAATTCGGTAGAAACACCTGGATGCTTATACTTGCATTTTACAATTGCATTTGAAGTCTGTAGGCTATAGCTATGTACTTATATGGGCCAACCAATTGCCTATAAAAATTGCTTGGCACTGCAGAGATAGCTGAAAATATGTATTAGCAAACATAGTTCTCAGAATTGATATTGCTAGCTGGTAGAAACTTTTGAAATCAATGCTTTCAAAAAGGTCCATTAGTCATGAAGAGGTAAAAAGATGCAGAAGCTACAATAAGAGTTTCAGAAATTGTGGGTTATATCGATATTGTACTGTACTGATTCCCCCTCCCCCGATAGTAATCAGACTCTGACTAATAGAATTTAGCCTTAGTACTCAACCATTAGGTAGATATTTGTTTTAGGTCACATATTATTGAGGTTCTTGAGTACCATCTAGCCGATCACAAATAGTGTTTGTGCCTTAAAACCCTCTTCAAGATGCCTTTGATATACCTTATGATTCTGTCAGTTAGGGCCTCCCTCAACTAGCTTTATGTAGCATAAACTGTATGAGACTCTAGTAACTTTGTATTCTTAATATTGGGTTGTTTTGTGGTCACATAACGATGTCTGTATATGGGAGGGCAAAATTCTTCTGTAATATGGTTACATCTTTTGGTTTTGATTTTATATATATATATATTTAGACTTTTGAAAGCCAAACTGTCCATTTTTAATTTGGAAAACACAAGCTAAATTGTTATATTCTGTCAATGCTTTTCTCTTTCTTCAGTTACTTTTCTAATTCCTCTCCTCTCTTTTTTGGATTTATTTGGGTATAGTTTTTACCTCAAGACCGTGCCTGTGAGTTTGCTAAATTAACTCCTGTGCAGTTACTAGAAGAGACTGAAAAGGCGGTAGGTGACCCACAGTTGCCTATCCAACACCGTGAACTTATTGATATGAGCAAAAAAGTGAAAAGAATTGAGCAAGTGAGTTTCAAACTTGCCCGTGGTAAATATTGAGAGCTTTAGTTGACTTTTTATAGGATAGTCAAAGTTGGTTGACTTCGGATGGAAGTCGTAGAAATTGTAAAGATGAGTCCATAGACGCGAAGAATGCCAAAAACGAAGTTACGATGAGGATATTTAGATCGACGAAAGTTTGTTGTAAAGTTATTACCGAAGTTACTGTAAATGGAAAAAGTATATAAAGGGAAAGTTTCCCTTTATGGAAGGGCAGACTATTCTGGGTGGATTGACTTCGGTTAACTCATCCCTCCCGTGAGATGAGAGAGACAACTGAGGCAGTGGGGCGGTGCGCTGCCGTCCGGCCACTTCTGACCTTTAGACCGGTCGGGTTTGACGTGGCTTGGCAAGCTCTTCCCTTTTTCGATGCTAGTTCCGGCGATTGAGGGTCATGGTGAGAGAAACGAGCGAATGAAATTATAGGATTTAAATCGATGTTGTCGCCGGCGAGGTCTCCGATGACGAGCTGGGTAAGATTCTGACCCTTTTTGGCATCTTGATTGTGTTATTGTGTAAATTTGGTTGCAGATACAACTCGTGGAAATCGAATTGATTTCCGGCGAGTTCGGATCGGCCTCTGCCGCGTATGGCCTTACCGGTGGTTTTGGCTGGTGAGGGGATAGGGGTTTTGCTCCCCTCATTTCTACAAGTCGAATGAGACCAGTCGCGAGCTTTGTCGTGGCCCGACGGACGAGATCGGAGCCGGAATTGATTTTCCGGCCTGGTTGCTTTCTGGGCCGATTCTGGCGAAACGCGCCGGAATCTGCCTTAGGTCATTTGAGACAGGTTGTTGAGTTTGTGCTATTGATGTTTCATTCGACGCCATCGGTGGTGGTCGTCGGTGGTGGCGCGTGGGCGGCACGTGCTATCGTCTGTGGCGGCGTGTGGCATGAAAAGTTGACCGAAAATTTAATTTCCTAAACAGGCCTCTTATATGTCGTTTTACTCGTAATCATGTATTGATCGCAATGATGTGATTATTTTATTCATTGGACGTAGTTTGGTGTAAACTAGAAATTAATCGGACATTAATTAAACGTTTTTACAATTTTGTTGTTCGGTCGAGTTGAACGTCGATTCGACCTGGAGTCGCCCAATATTTGAAGAACGTATTATATCTTTTAAAGAAAATTAAGGGTTCACAAATTAGAATTGGGTTTATGCTTATGAAAAGTTCAGAAAACACGATATTCGAGAATGCGAGGTTCTCGACGATAATGCTCCTTGGTGAATGAGTTTAGTTATTTAATATTATTCTCAACGATTAGTTGTTAAATATGAATCGTTGTTTTCGGACAACATATTAACAGCCAGTGGTAGATGAATATTATTCTCGACTGACAGACTTCGGTTTGGTGGAAATCACGACACAATACTGTGAGTTGACAGTTTATTTTCAATATTGATTTGCGAGCATATAATTATGTATTAGACGGTACACGATTTATCAAAACCCATCTTGTCCTATCACGTGCCTAGCCCTAGTCTAATGTCTAAAAATATAGACATCGGTTAAATGGCTATGTAGCACTAGGTGGCTGGCCGCGCCCAGACGCGATTTGCTGAAATGAAATTGCAAGAAGAAAATTTGTGCAATATAGAATACAAAATGTAGATGATCTTTGTCATTCATTAACATTAAGATTGGCTTAATAGATAGAGACAAAAGAGTATTATAATACATGTAGTTCCGAGTGGAGTTTCCGTACTACAACAAAAAAACTCCACTTTTTCGAAAGCACAAAAACCACATTGAGATGTTCTACAATGGTATGATATGAAACATTAGAAGATAAATATATTACATTATAAACATTGAATCATCGTTCTTACATTATAAAAATTAAATTAAATAAATGTTCTTTGTAAATACTTCCGTAAGAAAAACTTTGTTGAATAACTGAAGCTCTAATAACCCGGCTACTTTGAATTTTTGAAAGACCTTACGTCCTCCATTAAAGCTCTAGCTAGACATAAAAAGGGCAAGCAGCAAAACCCATTTTGGGTGAGATTTATAAGCTAATCTTATTATCAATTCACATTAAAGAGAATATCCATATCACTTCATGGGCAAAAGGAAGATTAAAATCTGCTGAAAAACAATTCAACACCTTGAAGACCTTAATACAATAATAAAAGGATTCAGACCCATTATCACACTTCAGTTGCCAAGCTTCACTTCTTCATACAACAACAAAACCAAAGATTAGTTCAAAATAAAAACTATAGAAACTTTAAAACTTATGCCAAATGAATTTCGCTTCAATCAAATTAAGAAAAAAGCAAATCCCACATGAATACCATTCTAAATTAATCCACTTTCAAACAAAATGTTAGCTACAAAATTCAATTAGTCAAGCAGACTAATGAGTAAACTCTACAATTAACAAATTCAGAGTTCATAAAACCCAAAAACAAAGATACCTAAAATTCATAATCAGGAACTCAAAATTCGCTACCTCAAATCAAATCAGATTTGAAGGGTTCAACAAAATATAGAAAACCAAAATCCCAAGTTGTTTACCTGCAAAAGAAAAAGGTCAAGTTTTTAAGGACTTTAAATATCAAGACCTTGTGATTGAAATCTTGTTATTCTCGTCGATTCGACAAAAGAAAGATCGAGGCTCTGACACATAGATTGCCCGACCTCCTGAAAAACAATACAACCTTTGCAAACAAAATAGCCCCTGCAACCATAAGGCAGGTCACAACAGTCAGAAAAAGGAAGTAAAAGAACAGAAAAAGAGAAAAGGAAAATGAGCTACCACACAAAAAAACTTTACATACTCGATAGCAAAATAAGGTTTTGATCTATATTTACAAACCAAATTATAGGCTGCAATATACCACATTTATAACTCAGATTAAAAGACAACATGGCATATGATAGATAACAGTTTACTAAACCATATCATTGCCTAATCATCTTTACAACATATAATAGACCACATTTATAAGTCATATTAGAAGACAACGTGGTATAAGCAAGATATACACAAATCGGAAAGAAATAGACATTTTATCCAATTAACTAAACAATTTTATTCCTTAGTTTTCTTCTCTGATCATCTTTACGACATAAAATAGAGAACATCTATAATTCAGATTGAATACATCGGGGTATATGCAAAATATACACAAATCGGACTTGAAATCATGGTCAGCACCTAACAAAATAGTGTGAGCAAACAAAAGCTACATAATAAACAAACACTTTACATACTAAATAGGCAAGATCAATACTTGTAAGAAGAATCCCAAACTTACTTTGCAACTAAACAGGCAAGAATAATACTACAAAAAAAACAATGACTCATAAAAATGAAAACAAAATGAACAATATTGAAATATGTTTCACTATAATCTCTTCACAACTATTTTTTTTCTCTATTTACTGGTTAATTCAAGTACATACTCTAACAATTAGAATCTAATTTTGATTTCATCCACAATAATTAAGTACAAAGCCAACGAACCATATTCAAATAAAACGAAATAGATTCAAATCAACCATATAAATGCTGACAGACAGAGCATTACGTATCGGACATGCAAATAAATTCACAGCGAGTGACAAAGTGACATCGGCAATTGAGATGCAGAAAATGATACAAATGAAACAAAAAGAAAAAACCATGATTTAGTCAGCACCACAAAAACAATACAATGAGTAGCAGGAAAAATAACCAACATCTAAACCATATTCAAATAAACGAAATAATTTGAGATGAACCAATGAAAATGTTGAGAGAGATAAATAACTTTACCTATCAGACATCAGAGCCGGCAAGAGACACATGCGATAGGTAAAGTCGAAGAACATACAGATCACCGAATATAATGAGACAAAAAGAAAGAAAAAAACCATGATTAGATTAACAACGCAAACTAGAAAAAAAGAAAGAGAGGAAGAGTAACAGCAAACTGGAAGACAAAGAACGAACCTGCAAGCAAAAGAATCAAAAGTAGCAACAAAGTCAGCAGCCAAGCGAGATCCAATAATCTGTTAATAGATAGAAATCGACAATCAGATTGAACTATCCCCAAAAAGTAAAGAAGCAAAAGAAAAATATATCAATTGGCGAGGAACAGTAGTAAGCAAATTAAGGGAAATTGCAACTCATGGGGCACACAACAAACTTGCGAGAAAAAGAAAAAGGAAATGAATCTATCCTTAATTGGATCTTTCTATTATCAACAACCTCATTGAAACTTTTTTAAAAAGAAACAAATCAAACATTGAAAAGCAATAAAAGTTCACATCTTTACCATGTAAAAGTTATCAACACCAATTAAGCCAAACCTAGCCTAATAATCTTGATATGAACAAAACCCAACCTAGTAATCTTCTAAGAAACATAAACCTACTGTAATTCTTCATACAAACAGATGACTCCAACACTACTGAATTGAGTGGACAGATTTTTATCTCTTATTTGCAAGAAAAAAAATGAAAGAATGATAATGACCTATTTTCCCCAACACCGTACAAAGATTTCTCTATCTCCTTTTTTTTTGTGTTCAAAACAAATAGAATCGAACCTGAAAGCCAAACCCAACCTAATAATTTTGATATGAACAAAACCCAATCTAATAATCTTCTCAGAAACCACAACTCGGTCTTGATATTAGATGATTGATCTGTATGTAAAGAGAAATTTTGGTCTCGAATGGAGTTTATTTTTTCTCAGAGAGAGAGAGAGAAATTCAGTGGGTTGGGGTGTTGTGGTGTTGGGATAATGGAGAAGTTGGTGTAACGTTAAATGAGTATCCATGGCATGTTCTGCCATTGAAACTATTCTGAAAAGTAGTTGTGCAGCTTAGTTTTTTATTGGGGGGATGATAGAGATTGAAAGAGAGAAGTGGTGCAAGGCAGTAGCCTCTTGATCTCCATGAGTCGCCATTTGTGGAGAGCAACGAAGAATCCGATCACCAACACCCAATTAGATCCACTGAAAAACAAAAACCAATCAAAAACACAGAAAAAGAAAGACCGATCAAAAACCTGACCTCCAAAATCCGGGTTCGCTGATCTGAAATCTGGGCTTCAACTGCAATCCGAGAGTGGAAAGAGCGCTGAGAGCTGAGAGAGAGCACCGAGAGCTTAGAACTGAGAAGTAGATTAGGTCGACGGATGGAATAGACAGAGATATGAGAGCGAGTGACTGAAAATCGCAAGGTGGAGAGTGAGAGAGCAAGTGGAGGACTGAGATTGAGAGCAAGATCGAGAGGGAGATGCAAAGGTGAGGGGCTGTGATGCAAGGCTTCAAAGGGGAGGGATGGTTTGGGCAAGTGGAGGTCCGAGATTGAGAGCGAGTTCCAGAGGGAGGCTGCAAAGGTGAGGGGCGAGGAAGAGGGAGGATCTGAAGTTAAGATCGAGAGAGCTGAGACTAAGATGACGGAGAGGAAGCGTTGATGTTAACTCGCACGTCTCGCATGCTCACAATATTATGGCCAAAACGCCCCTATGAACAGTGAAATCTACAGTATGCTTCACGATTGTTATATAGGTAATTACCTCCTCAAAAGTGTATCCCTGACCAGGATTTCCAGCTCCCAATCATGACCATCCAGCAGGTTCTTCCTCAGCTCCTTTTGTTGCAGGTATGATCTGACCGGCCCGAGCTGCTTGACCCTCCTCCGGTCTACCCATGGTTGAGGATGGTTTTACAGAAACAGAACTAATTTCTTCAACCTTCCCAGGTGCCCCAGGCTGAGGCTCTTGCATATTTGCATCAGTATTTCTCTGTGCACCCCCAGTAAAACGGGGCAGCTGAGTTCGTCGAAAGAAAAAACAGAAAAGCAAAAGCTGGCATAACCGATGAAGAAAATAGCAGTCTCCAACCAGCCTAACAGCAGGTGTTCCAGGAAATGTTCCTGTGTTTATACTGATTGGCATGAAAGAAGAAGGGCCACTGATGGGGTTGGGAGTTGAATTGAGCACTACATCAGAGGTACTACTAATCTTAGCAATGGCACCTTGTACCCAGGCTTGCATCTGGGTGTTTCCCGTGGAAGTTGGTGTCCCATTTTGAGCTCCTGAAAAAGAATGCCATTACATCATGAAGGTGTGTTCAAATGAGAGCTATGTGAAATAGGGTACTGAATAAGAGAGGTTTCATTTGATTAGAAAATCTGCTCCTGTTGGTGACGATATTTGAAAAAAAAATAATTTAAACAAAGTATCTGCAGAAACATCAATGTAAGTAAAAGCATGCTACTCAAACCTTCAGCTGCCTTGAAACTTCTAAAATTCTAAACACCGTGGCATGACATTGACCACACTGTTGTTTAAATTGGATCTTAATCATTTCTTATAATCAGTTTGCACTTGAACCTATTGAACTTACTGTTTTCTAGCTATTCCTAATAAGAGAGTTGCATACTGACCTTGACTTGTTGCAGGAAACCAAAGTCCCAAGTTGTTTACAGAACCACAAACATCACATGTTGGAAACTTCACAGCATAAAACGAAACTGATCAAACCCAGCACATTAGAAAAAGAATTTGGAACAAAAACAAACTAACGAACAATATTAAAGCAACGCAGATGAAATCGATTGAATCGAACAAATCGAAATCGATGCTGAATAAGTTGAAACCCAGAAGATGCAAATAGATGATGACATAGAAGTGATAGAACGCATAGCCGATAAATCGAACCTGACCTTGATAAATTTGTCGAGATGTAGTTTTCAACAGTCTCTTTCTGATCCTGCAAGCAAACAAAATCAAATTCATCATCATACCGAGTTAGCAAAACAGATTACGAACTACTAACTAACTAAAGAGTGACCGAGCGAGTTGGGTCGGGTCGGGTTCGTACCCGGCGCCATTTTTTTCTCAAGCTTCCATTTGCGCTTTCCGGAGATGGAGACTGGCTGCTGCTTCAGATGGAGCTTTCCGCTGACTGGGTCGCCGTGAATCCTTCGCTTCTTCTCTTGTTGTTGTGTATGTGTGATGAGAGTGAGATCGGTAGGGAGAGAGATCACAGGGAGGAGGTCTTCACCAGCCCTCGCATGCTTGCATTTTGTTGACCGAAACGCCCCTATGAACAGGGAAATCTACAGTTAAATCAACAGTATGCTTCACGATTGTTATATAGGTAATTAAGACATCAGTTTTTCTTACATAATCAATATTTATGGTAATCTTAGTAAACAGTCTTTGAGAAAAAGACATCAATTTTGTCTAATGTCTATGTAACACTTAGACATCAATTTTTTCTTTAAAAAAAAGAAACAATGTCTATGATAATTTTAACATCAGTCCCTACACAACATTATTTTTTCTTACAAACAACCCACCCTTTTGCTTGCTTTCTGAAAGGATGGCAAGGATATTTCAATTCTTCTACAGCATATAATACTTGATCTCGGAGGGAACCCCAATCTGATCCTCAACTGATTGAAAGCTGTATCAGACCACCGTATGAATGAATAAATTAAGTTAGCGGATAAAACTGAATCTAATTAAAAAACGATAATGGTCTAAATGACAGGATGATACAGCATTATTAAGACAAACTTACATATAGACTAACCTTGAATTGACTTGGCAAGCAACAGATGAGATGGCAAGAAACAAATTCTGGCAAACAGCAAAATGTTTGGTGTTAGTTTAAATAGATTTTACGGCAAGAAGTGAATAGAAATACAAGCAAGTATTTCTGAAAGCTTACCAAGTTTAACACAGATGCTGATCCCAATGGACAGTGGTTGTAGTCACACTTTACATTATTCCACCAATCAAGAGTGGTTGGAATCAATTTCTCGCCTATAAACTCAGCTGACGGAGATAAACTGCAACAAGATAAAGATGAAATTTTGAATATGAAGCATACAGTTATGCTATTTAATATCCCCAACAATAGATAATCTTGATTATGCGGTACAAATGGGAATGATACTAGAGAGTTGTATATGATCATTTACCTCAATCGGCATGCAATAATCTTCATTTTCTATTTGCTCATACATACTTGGAACAAAATTATTGTAACCAATGACTAATATATGGAAAACTATTATGAGATCCTCATATTTCAAGAGTTTGATGTACACAATATACATTTGAAACTCATCAAGAACTCAAGTGGTTAGACTTGGAAACGAAGAAGACTAGTTTCCCAATGCCACACTTATCAAACATGCACAGGCCTCTGATCCACCAAATAAAACATACTAATTAATGGCACCTCATACAAAACCAGATCACCAACACTAGCAATCACACACTTATCTGATCAAAACTGATTGAACCATAACAATTTCAGATCTCATATTCAATATGTAACAACTAAAGGAACATGCTTTCACCCACTAGCAGATATACACAAGTTTGCCAATACGAAATTCAATACTATCATGCCCAACCCAGTTCATACTTACCTCATATGAAACCCAAAACACACCGATTCCATTCGAGACTAACATTTCCGTATAAAAGTCTCGATAATTTTACAACACTGAACACAAAACGACTAACAAAATGAGGTTAGTCGGCGCCGTGACCCTCCCGTACGACTCCGTCTTGTCATCTTGATAAGCATAAACCCTGAAAGATTTGACAAAAAAATATAGACATCATGAAAAATATAAGCCGATCGAGGTGATTTGAGTGAAACTGCATCTTCCATTCAAAGCCGAGGACAAAGTTGATTAGGATACGGAATGAAGTTCTTTTCGATCTGTTGGTAACCAAAAAGGAGAAACCTATTTGGAAACCTATTCCTATGTGGTGTTGGAGTTCCATAAATTATGTGTATATAAGGCCTTAAATATGTGTCGTTGTGCCTATTAATTTGTTTCTACTTATCAAAATCACAACACAGAGTTGACCCTATATATCCATATGGCGACTGGTTCCAGCTGCAATGCTAACGTTAGTGAAGATAATACCGAAAAGGCTCATCAAGGGACTCATGTTTTGGTTTTGGCTCGTTCTCGAGAGCGCGCCAACATGATTTATCAGAGGATTGTCATGAGTTTCGAGGGTGTCGAGGTGGTTTGTGTTGTTGGCGGGCAGCCGATGCGGGAAAAGAGATTGAAAATCGCACAAGGATGTGATATTATCGTTGCCACGCCGCTACAATTGTTTAATTTGTTGATGGTGCAATCTGTTTCTTTCAATCGGTGCAACTATGTTGTTCTTGATGAGGCTCATCTAGTGATTGCTGCTGATATTAGCCATATGCGGGACTATTTTCTTCGTATCCTGAAAGAAGTGCCTTCTACCAACTTGAAATCCACAATGCCTCTTGCTCTGGAGAAATTCGCCCGCAAATACTTGAGAAATCCCGCCCTTGTCACAATTCCCACGAGTGGAGAAGTAGATTTTTTCTTTTTTTAAGGGTAAATTTCAGTTTAGGCTCCTCTTTGTTTCAAAGGTGAATGTTTTATTTTTAATCTTTACAATTGACTTCAGTGTTATTATTGCATTAGTTTACCATTAATTCTTACCGTTACATAACAATTGTCCCGTTAACAAGTGGATCCCACCAATTTAAATAAATTCATATTTTATCATTTAATTATTATTATTCAAAAATATTATTTGTTTTATTTCTATTCTCCATTCTCATTTTATTTTTTTTCTCTTGCAATCTCATAACAATATCATTAAAAAATGTAAAAAAAAAAAATTGCTAGATAAAAAAAAAGATAAAACAAAAATTCAACTAAAAAAATTAGACAAATAAAAAATTAGAAATAATTATAATCTTGTCCTTTTCTCTCTCTCTCAAAACACTATTACTAATTGCAATCTCGTATTTTTTCTTACACTTTTATTATTATTTTTTTATAATTTTCCCTATCAGAAAAATGCACTTAGGTGACGAAACCTTAAAAAGTTTCGTCATCTAAGTGGGACTCGGCCGATGAAATAGTTTTCGTCACCCAAAGAACATTTTTCGTCGGCTAAGTAACCCTTAGGCGACCCAAAATGTCTTTGTCGCCTAGGTATTTTCTTAGACGACGGTTCACACAAGTCGTCGCGCAAATTTTCACTTAAGCGACAAAAAAATATCGTTTCGCCGCCTAAGATGCATACTCAGACGACGACCATTTGTTGCCGTCGTTTAAGTATTACACACTTAGATTTCGTTGCCTACGTAGACTCTTAGACGACGAAACACATTTCGTCGCCTACGTGGACTCTTATACGACGACTTGAGCCTTTTGTCACCTAAGTGAACACCTAGCGACGAACCTGTTTTCGTCGCCTAAGTGATAACTAGGCGACGAAACATGACACTTAAGAGATGAAATATTTCGTTGCACTACAAGATTTTTACCCATTACCGGCGAGATCACCGGAGACAAGGCCGGCGACCGGAAAAGTCGCCGGTAATGTTCAACATTACCGGCGACTTAGCCCGTCGCCGGCAATGTCGCCGGAATCTCGCCGGTAATGTCCGTAGACATTACCGGCGACTCCAACCGTCGCCGGCAATGTCTAGGGAGACATTACCGGCGAGATTCCGGCCGGAATTTCGCCGGCAATGTCGCCCTAGACATTGCCGGCGACGGTTGGTGTCGCCGGTAATGTCTCCCTAGACATTGCCGGCGACGGTTGGAGTCGCCGGTAATGTCTACGGACATTACCGGCGAGATTCCGGCCTAAAGTCGCCGGTAATGTCTTCATTTCCGGCGACTTACTCCGTCGCCGGCAATGTGTCTTATATTAAATGCCGGATCGGGCAGCTCGATCATTCAATCATTTTGAGCGAAAAAAATCCAGAGAAATCGAAAGAAGGAAAACGTACGCTCTGAAATCGATCATTCGGTATATTGTCAAAATTAAGGCGCGCGTCGAAAACTCGATCACTCGGGAAGCACCGTATATATAGGTACGTAGGTGTATATATACGTATATGTGGTATATATATATATATGTGTGTGTGTGTTGATCAAATCCAATTCGTGAGATATATATATATATATATATATATATATATATATGAAATGTTGTTGATGTACGGTCACCGAAACAAGAAAACAGCTTGTAGTTATTCTTGTACGTGTCTGAATCAATGACTGGTATTATCGTATTGTTATCGGAGCCAGGCTTAACAGAGCCTCCTCCTATATACCCAGTCAAATACGTTTTGAATTGAAAAAAAGAGAATACTATCATCGAGTACTGAATCGAATTTAGAGATTAGATCGATATATATACATATGCATGCATGTGTTGATTTAATTATAGTTGAATTGAGAGATCACGTCGATTATTAGTAGTGAATGTGTGTATATATATAATTAATACGTAAAATAGTTAGAATTTTCAGGATGGACAAGAGTTGGATGAGCCTCGAAAGATGGGATGTCAGATATCACGAGGGAATTAGGAGTTTTGTGGATTTTGTGAAGGCTAATTGTGGAGACACTACACTTCATTATTGCCCGTGTAAAGAATGTAAGTGTTTCAGCGATCGATTTCGATTTCCCATTGATAAAGTCCAGAGGCACCTGAGTAAATACGGGTTTTGGGATAAGTACACTTGTTGGATTTATCACGGTGAAACATCGGTAGCGGGTCCGCATGATCATGGACAATTTGGTGAGAGGGCCAGTCCACGCTATGATTATGGAGATTTTGCTGAGAGGGGCAGTTCATCCTATGATCCAACATCGATGTTAATCAATGATATGTTTCCTCATGAGAGCGGTGTATTTTCTGATGAAGCACCAAATGTCCCTCCCGTGGTTGAGGGTTTCCCCCATATCGAGCCAGTCGAACCATTACCTGGAGGTCATGCAAACACAAGCGGTATGGACAAGTACAACAACCTGATTGCATTGCAACAGACTCCGTTGTACGACGGTTGTAGTAAGACTGTTCTTGAAAGTGTGATGGGAGTGATGCAGCTAAAAATGGAGAACAAAATGTCTGTCAAAGCTGTTGATTCTTGGTTGAAGTGGACTGCTTCGCTACTGCCACCCGGTCATCGTCTTCCTACCACTCATCATAAGGTGCGACATATCCTGAAAGATCTTAGGCTTTCGTACATCAAAATCCATGCATGCAGATATGATTGTATTCTCTTCTGGGGAAAAGATCTCGAAGACCTTGAAGCCTGCCCGGTATGTTTTACAGAAAGGTATAAGTTGACTCCTGCAGGCAACAAGAAAGCTGTGAAGATACTTCGATATTTCCCGCTTATTGATAGGCTGGAGCGGTTGTTCATGTGTGCTTTCACGGCCGAGGCAATGAGATGGTGGGCTGAGAGGAACTTGCCTGACGATGACACCCTTATACACCCTTCCGACGGAGAGGCTTGGAAGCACATGGTCAGGGAGTTTGATCATTTTGCAGCAGAGGTCCGAAATGTTTGGCTAGGGCTCTCATCTGACGGATTCAACCCGTTTGGCAACATGAGTCTTCAATACAGTATATGGCCTGTGATTTTGGTACCGTACAACCTTCCACCATGGATGTGCATGAAGAAGGAATACAATATGCTCACTCTGTTAATTCCGGGCCCGGGTTATCCAGGAAAGTGTCTCGATGTGTATTTGAGGCCTTTGATTGAGGAGCTTAAGTACCTGAGTGAGTGTGGCCACCCCACTTACGATAGGTTCAAAAAGGAGATGTTCCAGATGCATGCCATGCTTGTTGGCACCATCAGTGATTTTCCTGCCCGCGGTATGTTGTCGGGCAACGTTACCAGGGGTTACAGAGCTTGTTCAGAGTGCATGACGGTTGATTGTTGCAGTCCTCATTGCAGTAAAATTGTCTCGATGCGTCACCGTTGTTGGCTTCCATATGATCACCCATTTAGGCAGGATCCAGACGCGTTTGATGGGACTGTTGAAACTGGTGTGGCACCCAGGCGATGGACAGGGGACGAAATTTTGGAAGTGTTGAATGAATACGATTTTGGCCAGCTGAGCAATCATCCTGACATAGTGGCGTCAATTCCAGACAAGCCCGAAAGGTATAAGTTTTGGACACACAAGAGCATATTCTGGGAACTCTCCTACTGGCCCAGGTTGCCTATCAGACATTACCTAGATGTCATGCACATAGAGAAGAATGTGTGTGAAAGTGTGGTGGGCACAGTTCTTAACTTGGAGGGGAAAACAAAAGACATCCCTAAGGCACGCATTGATCTTAAAGCAATGGGTGTGCGGAAACATTTGTGGTTAAGAGATGGTAAGAGAAAAATGCCGCAAGCTCCGTACACCATAAAGCCGAAGCATAAGCATGAAATTTTTCGGTGGCTGAGTAATGTCAGGTATATATTCTTATGGCTATGTATGAATTTGTCCTTAAATTTTTAGCGGAGTATATATGGTTATATGCGAGAAATATAATTGGTCCATATATATGGCTTCATCTATATATATATATGCAGGTATCCTTATGGCTATGCAGGAAATATAAGCAGGTGTGTTAACTTCCGGGACAATAAGATGTACGGATTAAAGAGTCATGACTGCCATGTACTGCTTCAACGCCTTTTCCCTATTTTCATTCGAGGGTACATGCCCAACGAGGTGGTCGAGCCATTGGTGGCCTTGTCAAGATTCTTTCAGAAGTTATGCACCAGGGAAGTTAAAAAAGCAGACCTGAGGGAGATGCAAGATGACATCATTTTTATCATGTGCAAGCTTGAGAGGATATTTCCCCCAAATTTTTTCGACATAATGCCGCACCTGATGATCCATCTTCCCGAACAATTGTTGCTTACCGGTCCCGTACACTACACTTGGATGTATCCCATGGAAAGGTACAAATGATTCATAAATTTGGTTTGCCTATGGTTTTTATATGTAATGACTTCTGGTTAAGTAAGTTAACATGTACTTGTTAACTTGTAGACAATTGGGAGCCTACAAGGACTATGTGAAGAATAAATATGCACCTGAAGGGTGTATCGCTGAAGCATATCTTGCGCACGAGTGTGTAACGTACACCAAAGTGTACCTCGAAAATGTAGAGGACCCCCAACAACATATGCCGATAGATGAACCCCAGTTCAACCTTTCTATCATCTCCAGTGACGTGGTAGTACAGGGAAGCTTGCCAAAGTCGTACAAGTTGGATGGAAATGAATTAGCCATTGCCCACTGGTCGGTACTGATTAACTGTCAAGAAGTACAATATTGGAAAAACTATCATCTTCACTGCCCTGCTATTGCCGGAAATGTTGATTACCACAACAAGACGTTTGCAAACTACTTTGGTCAATGGGTAAGTATATGTGTATATGTCTATTTTTTTATATATATATATCCTTACATAGCATGTATGTATGTACGTGCTTTTGTGGTTTCAAGATGACATAATTTCTTCTGTACGTATTAATATATGGACGTTTTCAGATGAACCATGTAGCAGATGATGGTTGCCCAGAGTGGTCAAACGAATTGAGGGTCCTGGCGATGAAACCGATTGCTTCAAAAGTTTACTCGATGTGTCAGGTCAATGGCGTGAAATTTATATGTGAAAATCGAGACGACCGACTGAAAACACAGAATTGTGGGGTGATGGTCCATGGTGGGCAGGATGGCGTTGACTATTACGGTGTCCTTCATTCAGTTGTTGAACTAATTTATGGGAACCGCATGAAAGTGCACTTGTTCAAGTGTAGATGGTTTGATACTAGCCCGGAGAACACAAGGACCGATCAGTACGGAACTTTTTCGGTGAATACTGCTACTACCTGGTATGAAGATGACCCTTTCGTTCTTGCCTCATCAGTAAAACAAGTGTTTTACCTGGACGATCTTCTTAACAAAGTCCCGTGGAAGGTGGTTAACCATGTTGCTCATAGAAACATATACAGTGCTGCCACACTTGGTGATACCGCAGATGATGAGGAAGTTACTGCATACCAAGAGCCGAACGCTTTTGACATTCCGGAATCATCTACGATTCGCCTTAATAATGTGAGATCTGGGAGTGTGGTTCGAATTACTGGAGCAGAACTTCTCGATGTTAATCCATATGAAGTTGACGCTGATTCAGATGACGAGGAGAGGCACATATTGCCAGAGGTTACCTATGAAACCGAGTCAGACTCAAGTGATGACGATGATTACGATTATCATCCTTAGTACGTTAATGATGTAGTCAGAAATTGTTGTCGGAAATATGATCTAGTCGGAAATTGTAGTCGTTAATCGTAGACGGAAATTGTAATCGTTAATCGTACGTATACGAAAATGTACGTAGCTGGAAATGGTACGTATACGGAAAATGTAATCGTTAATCGTACGTATACGAAAATTGATAATCGAAAATGTAGTCGGAAAATGTAGTCGTATACGGAAATTGATAATCGAAATTTTAGTCGGAAAATGTAGCCGGAAATCGTAGACGGAAAATGTAGTCGTTAATCGTACGTATACGGAAATCGTAGTCGTTAATCGTACGTATACGGAAATCATTAATCGAAAATGTAGTCGAAAAATGTAGTCATTAATCGTACGTATACGGAAATTGATAATCGAAATTGTAGTCGGAAAATGTAGCCGGAAATCGTAGACGGAAAATGTTGTCGGATATTCTTCGGGAAAAAATGACATTACCAACGAGTTAACTCGTTGGTAATGACATTACCCACGAGTTATAAGCAACTCGTTGGTAATGACATTACCCACGAGTTAACTCGTCGTTGGTAATGTCATTACCCACGAGTTGCTTATAACTCGTGGGTAATGTCATTACCAACGAGTTAACTCGTTGGTAATGTCATTACCAACGAGTTGAAGTCGTTGGTAATGACATTACCAACGAGTTATAAGCAACTCGCCGGTAATGTCTTCTGGTTTCTGATTTTATCCAGCCCGAGCCTTTCATTTCTCCTCCTCTCCCTCTCCTCCTCCTCTCCCTCTCCTCTTCGTCTCCTCCTCCCAAATCGGTGAGTTCACCTCCTCCTCCTCCTCTCCCACTCCTCCTCCTTATCCTCTACTCCTCCTCTCCCTCTCCTCCTCTCCACCGATCCCCTCTCCTCTCCTCCTCCGAAAATCTCCTCCTCCCCTCCTCCCCTCCTCCCCTCCTCTCCTCCCCTCACCATTGTAGGTGGAAGAAAATGGCAGGTCCGATCCTCTCTCTCTCCCTCTCTCTCTCTCTCTCTCAATTTTTAATTATTTTTTTGCATGTGTATGTGTATGTATATGTGTATGTGTATGTGTATGTTTATGTGTATGTGTATGTGTATGTGTATGTGCATGTGTATGTGTATGTGTATGTGTATGGAAAATTAATTAGGGTGCTAAGTTGGAAATTAGGGTGATAAGTTCTAAATTAGCATGTATGTATATATGTGATGTATATATATATTTAGGTATGTGAATATGAAGTGATGTATATATATATATATATGTGAAAATTATGTATAAATGTGGTTTGGATGAATATGTGATGTATATATATGTGGAAATTAAACCTAATTAAGATGCATGATATATATATATATGTGTGAAAAATGTTACAAATTAATTAGGGTTTGTGATTTGGATGAATATGTGATGGATAAATTTAATTAAGATGCATGATGTATATATATATATACGGAAATTGTAATATGTATAGTCGTTAATTTAGGTGATATAATTGTTAATTAATCGTATAAATGAAGGTGGAAATCGGGATCGGGACGGTTTAGAACCAGAACGGTTTGGAACCGGAACAGTTTGGAACCGGAACGGAAATTGTAACCGGAACCTTTATGTTACAAACGTTTGTACACTACAAACAGTTCCGGTTTCAAACGGTTCCGGTTCCAAACCGTTCCGGTTCCGATTTGTTATAGAACCGAAACGGTGTGGAACCGGAACGGTTTGGAACCGGAACTGTTTGTAACCGGAACCGTTATGTTACAAACGGTTCCGGTTACAAACAGTTCCGGTTTCAAACAGTTCCGGTTCCACACCGTTCCGGTTCCGATTTGTTATTGAACCGAAACGGTCTGGAACCGGAACTTATTGTAACTGGAACCGTTATGTTACAAACGGTTCCGGTTCCAAACAGTTCCGGTTTCAAACGGTTCCGGTTCCAAACCGTTCCGGTTCCGATTTGTTATAGAACCGAAACGGTTTGGAACCGGAACGGTTTGGAACTGGAACCGTTATGTTACAAATGGTTCCGGTTCCAAACAGTTCCGGTTTCAAACGGTTCCGGTTCCAAACCGTTCCGGTTCCGATTTGTTATAGAACCGAAACGGTTTGGAACCGGAACGGTTTGGAACCGGAACTGTTTGTAACCAGAACCGTTATGTTACAAACGGTTCCGGTTACAAACAGTTCCGGTTTCAAACGGTTCCGGTTCCACACCGTTCCGGTTCCGATTTGTTATTGAACCGAATCCATGACTATTATGATGTCCAGGAGGTTTTGCGGCTAATTGGCTTCGGAGAGGTTCCCGAAATAGTGGAGGGAACAGTAGTCAAGCTTCCTCCTCGCCCGCAGTTAGCAACACGCCCAGTGGGCCAATGATGAGTGCTCGCACGAGAGCCTTGCTAGAGGCGCGAGCTGAGGAGGAAGCTGCACGATCAAGAGCCGTGGAACCGGAATTCGAGGCTCGAGCCTCAGTCTCTAGACGCTCAATCAGCAGACGTCCCTCCGGTGGCAGAGCCTCAGACGAGCGACAGTCAACGGGGGCATCAGAAACTCCCTCAATCCGAATGCCCCATATTCGGATGGTGCCTACTCCCGTTTCACGGGAATCATCTGAGGCACATGGTGGTGCTGGCGCCTCATCGTCCAGGCCTCGTCTATCTCCGCCGTCCGGTCTCTTCCTACCTGACGAGATTCCTGTCATCCCTGAATTCGATGATAGGGGGATGCCTGTTTATATTGAAGGACGGCCGGATTTCCTGACCGTGGAGGAAGCGTATAACTTCCTCCCGTTCGACCCCGTGTATCTTTGGAGTGTGAGGTGCACCAACCAACAAACGGACGATGCAGGTAAATTTTATTTAACATCAGATTGATTACTTAATTATTACTTAAGACTTGCGATTGGTTCAATTAATGATATCAATTTGTTGACATTGTTTTATTAGGCAATTTCGTTAATGGGACTGGAAAACGGAAAGGGGCTAGAGGCACCTGCACCGGGAAGAGACTTGAGCAGGCCACCGGCGGAAGGAAAACGCCCATAAGGGCCAATGAGGATGGCGAGGTGATCGAGGCATTCGACACCACGCGCAAATATGTCAGCATGGCCGGTGCGATCGTGCGGGACAAGGTCCCAATGCTTTGGCCAGATTGGGAATCTGTGCCTATCTACGTGAAGATGCAAGTGCATAATGCACTCAGTGTGAGTAAAATCGTATTTTCATTACGTAAATTTTACATTTATTAATTAAGTCCACTTAAATATATAATTTTACCTTTTATATATTCATATTGCAGGTGTGGTTTGACGTGGATGAAGTTCTTATTCACACGTGGGTAGAGCGTCAACTACATAATCGGTGATGTGCTTCCACTTATTTGAATATATATCGAGTTAGATTTTTGTTTATCAACTGTTTTAATATCTCTAACTTTTTTTCCTTGTTTTAATATAGGTATAAAGAGTGGAAGAACGAGCTTTCTTCCCATTACACTGTATACAAGGAGCTAGGCCGAGGTTCTACTCCTAGCGAATTCCGGTTTAGGGAGTACGAGTGGCTGTGGCTGATAGCCCACTTCGAGCACCCCAAAGCTCAGGTATGCATCCTTAATATATCTTACAAGCCTAATGTATCGTATCAGATTGAAATAGTTAGTTACTAATTTTTTTCCATATGTTTATCAAACAAGGCAATTTCGAAGACGAACCGGGCGAATAGATTGAAAAACACCAGGGCCCATCATGCAGGTTCACTCAACTACATGGGTTGGTCGACTAAGGCGCATCAACAACAAGAAGTGAACCCCTTGGTGTATATTCATCAGAAGTTCTATCCGCAATGCCCTGATGAAGCGGTAAGTCTTTCGCCTCTCCATGTGTTAATAAAACTATTTTTCGATATTAATAGATGTTGTTAGTTAATACGTTGTTCATTTTCGCTTTTCAATTAGGCGAGAGTGGAGGAGGCGACGACAGAAGTGACCATGAGTATAGCTCGGACTAACCATCCTGACTGCTCCGAGGAAGAAGTCACCCAGTATGCCTCTCAGATCGATCCGCTTGATCCCCCGATAGCGGCTCAGATCATGGCAAAAGCGTGCGGGACTGGAAAGAATACCTACTACTGTAGGGGAATGGGCTCGGCGGGCGAAGGAGTATTGAAAACCACTTCACAATACTCTACCGGGTCAAGAAGTTCAACTTCTAGTCGTAACCTCGCAGCGGAGCTTCATAGGACGCAGAGGGAGTTGGAGGAGCAAAAGAGGCAGATGGCCGAGTACCAAATGCAGCAGACACAGGTGCAGGCTCAGATGTACACATGGATGCGGACGATGTACGAGGCTCAGACTACCGGACAACCGTTCCCCACACCTCCCCCGGCCCCGGTCCCTCCGTTCCCTAGCTATCCACCACCACCACCGCACCAGTCAACGCCAGAGCAAGACCAAGGAAGCCACCGGAATTCAAATGAGTATTTTGATTACTTCGACCCTGACCCGCAAGTTCCTCGACCCTGACCTGTAGTTGTAGTTAATTTTTGTATCGTCGTTGCTATTTGTACTGTACGTTGGACATTTATGTGTACTGTTGAAGTTGTATGATTGTACGGTTTATGTCTTTCAATGCAGGTTCTGGAATTGGGCCCAATCCAGAACCGCGTTTTTTTTTCAAATTTTTTTGTGACATTGCCGGCGACATGGACCTAAGTCGCCGGCAATGTCACAAATTCCGGCCACGGCGGCGCTAGCATTGCCGGCGACGGCGTCGCCGGTAAAGTCCGAGACATTGCCGGCGACTTGGGTCGCCGGTAATGTCTGAGACATTGCCGGCGACACCGTTTCCCGTCGCCGGCAATGTTAACACCGGCGGGGGATTTCCGGCGACGTCATTGCCGGCGACTCGTCGCCGGGAATGACATTTCCGGCGAAAAAAAAAGACAAGGCCGGCGACGGGAGGTCGCCGGTAATGTCTCAATTTCTAGTAGTGTTGTCTAAGAAAAATCAATTATTAGATCTCTCAATCAGATTTCTTTATCTCCTCAGCACCTCTCTCTCTCTCTCTCTCTCTCTCTCTCTCTCTCTCAGCTAGCTCTCTCTCCTCACTCAAAAAAATCCACCGTCGGCAGCTCTGAATAATCCAGCTAAAATTCATCAAAACTCGATTTTTCAACTTCTGGAGTTCTACTTTTACCCACTTATCTCTTTATCGGTGAAGGAATTAACTCGTTTCTCTCGATTATTATTTTTTATTTAATATCGTACGTAATTACATACGGTAATTAATTTTTTCATCAAATATATAGTTCTTTCCGGCGACCTTAGCATTACTTCCATTGTTGTATTGCATTGTTAAGCTAGCTAATTGTAAGCTAGCTATATCCTATTTGGTTAATTAATTAATTGGTATATATATATATTTTTTTTTTTTAATTTGATTAATTATTTAATTTAAACATGCATGCATGTGCTAGGTCATATATATAGTTAATATATATATGTTAGAATAATTAGTTGAAATATACATATATAATTAATGCATGTATTTATATAAAATTAATATTATAATTGTTGTAGGAGAAAATATATAAACAGGAAAAACTATATCTCTTTCATTGATAGAATACCTTAAATACAGGTTGATACAATCTGTTACAATAAATGTCCTAATATGACAGAGATTCCATATCCGTATCTAACTAGGACAAGACATATCGGGAATTATGGAGAATTAATCTCCTTAAACGACTTGTTGTCTCATCAAAAACCTTGCCTAGCAAACAAAAACCTCATGGGTAAAACAAAAGCTTGGTCTAAGGAAAAAAAAGTACAACGCACAAACTACTAAAGCTACTACATGTGATGTAGACTCCCCCTGATGTCTACAGAAATGTAACTCCCCCTGATTGTAAACTCAGTCTAGGAGTTTCGATAACCTGCGCATACCAATGCTTTTCACATGTTTCACAAAAGTAGATTTAGGAAGTGACTTGGTAAACAAGTCCACAACAGTATCAACAGACCCAATCTGGTTCACTTAGATATTCAACAACTGCTGTTGTTGCTGATTAAAGAAAAACTTTGGCGATATATGTTTTGTATTGTCACACTTAATGAAACCTGACTTCATCTGTTCAATGCAAGCAACATTATCCTCATAGATGCAAGTGGGATCAGTAACAGTAGATTTCATTCTTCTCATTACGCTTTCGAACAAAGACCCATTTCATCCTGATGAAAGACATCCTCATGACACCATCAAATTGGGTTGAAGGGCCGAAAGGTGTTCTTCGAAATGACATCCTCATGAAATTTACCAATTCTTTGGTGTCATTTCGAAGAACACCTTTCGACCCTTCAACCCAATTTGATGGTGTCATTTCGACCCGTTAGATGTTGTTTTACATCTGTTTTTGCCTATTGTCATGATTAACACTCTAATCGAACCTTGCAAAATTTTGAAAACATTCGCGCCAACGATTTTCACTTGAAAACATACAGTCATAATGGATAAGAATTATTATGTGTAACCTCCATAGAATGTGGCACAAAACGCATTCTGAAAAATTTTATAAGTATTCATAGTGGTTTATATCTTACTACAATTTGAATTATTGAATCAATTGTAGTCACCCACACTACTATGTGCGACTCGGTTTCATATAAGCTTTGACATTATCATCTGGGTCACCCAGGTAGAGATATGATGATCAAAACGTTGAGAAATTCTCATTGTCATATGTTCTTTAGAGCTAAGAAGCATGTGGGAATATCTAAAACCATCGGTTTGGAGGGATTGAGATTACTCTTCTCAGTCCAGGCCCAGTCTCCAAGACGAGCGCAACACAATCCCGACGACATACTGTTGAGACGTCGTGTGTTATCCCACCAGCTTCCTTTGTGGTAATCTCAGATGCACATCGCTTATTTTGTAAAACTTGTTCGTTAGCAAAGTTACATGCATGAACTTCTTTTACTGTTGATAACACTGAGAATATACCATTCTTACAGAGAATTCATGGCGATATTTGTTAACCTATCAAACCTGAACACAAACATTTTAAATGTTTTATAGTTTTGGTAAATACATCAATACGTTGGTCACATGTTGCTTTACTATCCATAAGAAATTCTCACTATAAGAAAAACGCACCCAGACCGCGGACCATCACTACAAGAAAAACACTCTTAGACCACGGAAATTGTTTTCGTCGTCCAAGTATGACTTAGACGACGAAGATGTCTTTTTCAGTCGTCCAAGTGGCCACTTGGACAATGGAAAAAGACACGCCGTGGTCTGAGTGGCCACTTGGATGACGTCGTCTAGGTCCGTCGTCCATGTATCCACTTGGACGACGGAAAAAGACATCTCCGTCGTCTAAGTACCTTAACCCTAAACCCTAAACCCTAAACCCTAAATTTTTACTTAGACGGTGCAAAGACACATTTGCGTCGTCTAAGTGAGTACTTAGACGACGCAAACGTGTCTTTGCGTCGTCTAAGTGCTTACTTGGACGACGCAAAGGCACTAAGTGAAAATTTCGTAATTTCATCTAAGACAACGACTATCTAGACCATGTCCCAATGCATATTCTTTTCGTCGAGACCATAGAGTAAACAATTCTCGGAGTGTGACCGTCAACGGTTCCAAAATAGGGCTTACGGATTTTCGTGTATCCACGTTTCCGGTTTGTAAAAGTTTCAGTTTTGCGGTTGACTGTGCCAATGAAACCCTTAACGAACTTACTATTTTGTGAAAATTATTCTATTTATATATTATCTTATGGTTAATGTATCCAACGGTTATTTTGTCCAAATTCAATTTCATTAATATTGATATATAATGAGCCTATACTTAATAACACTTAAGTTATACACATTGGTGGATACTTAACAAGTTTAAAGACATAAGATTATTCGTCGTCTTAAATTTAATTGTTTATATATACAATTCGTTAATTGATATTTTACGACTATTTCATTCGAATGACAGATCATAAACTTCCTTACAAATTATTTTTAAAAATTAATTTTACGAAAATTTCACCTGAACCACGGAGATGGACATCTCCGTCGTCTAGGTTGCAAAAGATGGCGGTTCAATTTCCACCGCCAAATTTTTGGGGAACGGTTTAAATTTCACCTAGACGACAGAGATGCCTATTTCTGTTGTCTAAGTGAAATTTGAAACGCTCCCCAAAATTAGGGCGGTTAACTCCCACCTGCCAAATTAATTGGCACTACAAGAAAACAGCACTTAGACCACGGAAACGTAATTGTTCCGTGGTCCAAGTGACACTTGGGCGACGGAGACTTCTCCGTCGTCCAAGTACCACCTGGACGACGGAGAATACCATCTCCGTCGTCCAGGTTGTCACCTGGACCTCGGAGTCTTATCCGTTGTCCAAGTGATCACCTGGACGACGGAGAATACTATCTCCGTCGTCCAGGTGATCACCTGGACCTCGGAGTCTTCTCCGTCCTCCAGGTGATCACCTGGACAACGGACCGACACGCCGTCGTCCGAGTAACGTACTTACAC
The DNA here is from genome assembly GCA_946800695.1 of Geum urbanum. Classification (NCBI taxonomy): domain Eukaryota; kingdom Viridiplantae; phylum Streptophyta; class Magnoliopsida; order Rosales; family Rosaceae; genus Geum; species Geum urbanum. The sequence goes on from OX327014.1 coordinate 3,602,736, forward strand.
TTAGACGACGTACCGACACCTCCGTCGTCTAAGTGAAGCATTATATAAGCCCGATGCCAAACTCTCTGAATTCATTCCATCCGATCATCGATCTCTTCATTCCATTAATTTGAAGAAGGATTGAAGGAGAAGGGAGAAGGGAGAAGGCCGAGATCGAAGAATCAGGATCGATAAGGGATCTCCGCTGACTAGCTAGCTAGCTTAATTAACAGATATCGAGAAGGCCAGCAGGTACGTACGCAGTTAAAATTTGCTTAATTAATATATATTTAGTGAAAACGTACGTACATACATGCAAGGATGTTAGCTATATATATACAGATCGATTAAATTACGTACGTACGTAATTGATGGATCGATGTAGATCGAGTACGTATAATTAAGCGTAAATTAATGGACTAATATAGATATATGTAATAATTAATTAATTATAATATTTTGTAGCAGTATGGACAAGAGTTGGATGAAGTTGAAGAATAGATGTGATGTCCGGTATATGGATGGAATTAGCGAATTTGTGAATTTTGCGATAGAACATGGTCAGGGAAAGAAACGTTTCAGGTGTCCGTGTCAGAAATGTCTTAATTGTCAGTATGCGGAGGTTAATGTTATGGTGCAACACCTGTACGAATATGGTATGATGTGGAGTTACACTACATGGAGCGAGCATGGTGAAGCAGTAGAGTTCAGCGCAGCATACTTCAGCTCAGGGTACAGTTACCATGGTGCCTCATCCAGCGGCAGTGGTGCCGGACCCCCAGCTTGCAACCCAACTGCAGATTTGGTCCATGATGCGTTTCCGGGATGTAGTCATGGTGGACACCAACACCAAGACGGAGGTTACAGTACCACCAATGAGCATGATGACACATTCCCCGCTGCTAGCTTGGCCACTGACACCAGTGAGATGGAAAAGTACAACCGGATGCTACTTGAAGCGCAGACCCCGGTGTTCCCTGGATGTCGAGAGAATGTGTTGCAATATGTGATGGAGCAAATGAAGATAAAAGTGAAGCACAAAATGTCAGTGAGTGCTTTTGACGAAATTCAGGAGCAAATATGTAAGTTGCTTCCTGATGATCACAATCTTCCTAAATCTCATTATAAGGTTAGAAATATCTTGAGCAGCCTCGGCCTAAAGTACAGGATAATTGACGCATGTCCGAATGATTGTGTGTTATTTTACAAAGAGTATAAAGAGTTGGACTATTGTCCCGTATGTGGCCAGTGCAGATTCCAGTTGAATAGGAAGAGTTCGAAAAAGAGAATTCCTGTGAAAGTTGTTCGATATTTTCCCTTGATTCCCAGATTGCAGCGCCTGTACATGTCTCTACACACAGCAGAGGCGATGCGATGGTACGCAGAAAAGCGAATAGATGACGATGTCCTGCGACACGCCGCGGATGGGGAGGGTTTCAAACATTTCGACAGAGAATTTGGAGACTTTGCTTCAGAGGTTAGAAATGTTAGACTCGGCCTATCTACAGACGGATTCAATCCTTGGGGAAGTAATAGCTCCGCCGTCAGCACTTGGCCAGTTATTCTGATGCCGTACAACTTGCCTCCGTGGATGTGCATGAACAAGGAATTTAATTTCCTTACCGTACTAATTCCAGGTCCTAAATCTCCATCGAAGTGCTTAGATGTCTACCTCAGACCTTTGATCGACGAGCTGAAACTGTTGTGGGAAAATGGAGTCCCAACTTATGACAAATTCACTGACACGATGTTCACGATGAGGGCTGCTGTAATGTGGACGATCAGCGATTTTCCAGCTTATGGGATGTTGACAGCCTGCAGGACAAAAGGATATAATGGATGTCCTATATGTTTGGACGACGTGAACTCTAGTTGGCACGCGGGGAAGGTGTGTTACTTGGGTCACCGTAGATGGCTTCCTCACGACCACCCGTGGCGACAGGATGAAGCTCATTTCGACGGTACGGTAGAGAACAATCCTAAACCCCGTAGTTGGTCGGGGGAAGAGATTTTAGAGAGGTTGAGCTATTTCGACTTTGGTGTGTTGAGCAATGACGCGGATGTAAAGAAATGCAATCCAATTCCTCCACATGATCTGAGCTATTGGGATCACAAGAGTATATTCTTTGAACTCCCTTACTGGTCGAAGTTGAAGCTGAGGAACAACTTGGACGCGATGCACATAGAAAAGAATGTGTGCGACAGCGTGGTCAGAACAATTCTCGGTATTAAGTTCAAGACTAAAGATACTCCCAAAGCGCGCAAAGATTTGGAATTAATGAATCTACGTCGTCCCTTGTGGTTGAGGAGGGATAGGAAAGGTGTGTACAACAAGATGCCAGATGCACCTTACACAGTGAAGCCGACGCTTAGACGTTCTGTATTTCACTGGTTTAAGGGCGTTCGTTATCCGGCGACGTATGCAGCTACTATAACTGGAGCAGTGGACGAGGTGCAACACAAGTTTGTTGGTCTAAAGACACATGACTATCACGTTATGCTGCAACGTCTGATTCCAGTGGTAATTCGACCATACTTGCTTCGGGACGTCGTAGAACCAATAGTGGCATTGTGCAGGTGGTGGCAGAGGTTATGCGCCAGAGAATTAAAGAAGTCAGATGTGGTGGAATTGCAACAATAAATTGTGCACATCATTTGCAAACTAGAGAGGATTTTTCCCCCTGCTTTCTTTGACATCATGATTCACCTAATGATCCACCTGCCCGAGCAGGTGCTTATTTCTGGTCCGGTCCAGTACACTTGGATGTATCCTCAAGAAAGGTACGTACAACTAATTAATTAATTTGTTCCACTGGAGATTATATATATACTAGCCAGCTAGCTATATGTACTTATGTAATGTGTACGTTTGATTTTGTAGACAGCTTGGACAGTATAAGTCATTCGTCAAAAACAGGTCGGCCCCGGATGGCTCCATAGCAGAGACATACCTAATGCATGAGTGTGTTACTTACTGCAACAGGTACCTCAAAGATCCACCCCCTCCCACTGCCTCCGATCGCAGTGCCCGCATCAATCTTTCTGTCGTCACCAATGTCGTCCGACCGTTTAGAGGAGTATTAAAGGAATCGTTAACACGGGAAGAACTTATTGAGGCACATTGGGTAGTGTTGCGAGACTGTGAGGAAGTTGAGCCGTACATGATGTCATACTGGGAGAGGCTTCAGGCGTTAAATCAAAACAAGAGTTCGGCGTGGATTGAGAAAATGGTTAAGAAGAAGTTTCCTGATTATTTCTTCCAATGGGTACGTACGTACGACTCGGTATTAATTATTTAAATACATATGGCTCATGTTTGTAGAAAGTAAACCATTATATTAATTTGGCCTTTTTCGCAGATAATTGATCTGCAAAAATCTGATAACCACGGAGGGTGGTGGTCATGGCCAAAGCACTTGCTAGCAGGGAAGCCGGTTAAACACTATATTTATCCCGGATGTTTTGTGAACGGTGTAAAGTTCCATTCATTGGCCCGAGACGAAGGAAGAAGAACACAAAACAGTGGGGTAGCGGTTGGGAAAGACAATGATCTATATTATGGGGCTATTGTATACGTGGTTCAACTATGTTACGGGAATGATGTCAACGTTTTCCTATTCAAGTGCATATGGTTCAAACGTACAAAGGAAGACCTGGGACTATTATCAGTCGATACAAACTCGCACTGGTATGAGGATGAGCCTTTCGCTCTCGCCACCTTAGTTCGGCAGGTGTTCTATCTCGACGATCCGAAAGCCGGTGAAGGGTGGAAAATAGTGAACCATATCTCTCACCGAGGAATATGGAATACAGAGACAATTGAAGGGACACCGGCGACGACTGAAGATGCTGCTGAACCAGATTCTGGTGATATTCCTGCCTATCAAGAGCCTAATATTTCTATGGTCCGCTCCGATATAATGGATCTGGTTCAAGATGGTGAACGGTTACCCATGCCTGATGGTTGTACAGATCTAACTGAAGATGAGATTATCGATGAGGTAGATGAAGAAGACGAGCAGGAAGAGGACGCGGACGAGGACTCAGGTTATTCGTCGGACGATGTTGAGTACGATGACGAGGATGAGCCGTCGACTAACGGGGATGAGGACGATGATGATTATGACGAAGAGTACGGTCATACGACGAGGGAGATTAATTGGTAATTAATTACTGTAATTATTGTAATATATATATGATCGATGCCGTTTTACGGTAAGAAATTAATCTGAATTATATATCCTGGCCAACGGAGAAATTAATAAATATTGGCGCCAAATCTCAATCTCATATAAAACGTACCCTAGCTAAATCCTTGACCCTGAAATCGGGGTTTTTACACCTGGACGACGGAGAATGGTCATTCTCCGTCGTCCAAGTTCACAAACCCTAAACCCTAAACAGTAAGGCCCTAACCCCTGAATTCAGGGTCTATACACCTGGACGACGGAGAACGCTCGTTTCCGTCGTCCGGGTTCTCACCTGGACGACGGAGAACGCTCGTTTCCTTCGTCCGGGTTCTCACCTGGACGACGGAGAACGCTCGTTTCCGTCGTCCAAGTTCACAAACCCTAAACCCTAAACAGTAAGGCCCTAACCCCTGAATTCAGGGTCTATGCACCTGGACGATGGAGAACACACATATCCGTCGTCCGGGTTCTCACCTGGACGACGGAGAACTCTCATTTCCGTCGTCCAGGTGAAGATATCAAAATTTTTTCTAAGACAACGACCCTCTGGACCTTCTTCCAATGCATTTTCTTTTCATCAAGACTTTAGAGTAAACAATTCTTGGTGTGTGAGCTTCGACGGTTCGAAAATCGGAGTTGCGAAATGCCTTGTATCCACGTTTCCGGTTTGTGAAATTATCCGTTTTGCGGTTGACCGTGCGGATCAAACCCTTCCCGAACTTATTATTTTATGGTCCTTTGAAGACAATTATATATTATGTTACGACGAACATATCCAACGGTTGTTTTGTCGAAATTCAATTTCGTTAATACTCTGCTGCAAATGAGCGTCTACTCATGAACACTTAAGTCGTAAAGATTAGTCGATACTTAACATGTTTCAATACGTAAAATTAATCGGCGGTTCAAATTTAACTTTTCATATATACGATGCGTTCATCGATATTGTACGACTATTTCACTCGAATGACAGATCGCTAAATTCCTAGCGAATTATTTTAAAAAAATTTTTTTACGTAATTTGAACCTGGACGACGGAGATGGTCATTTTCCGTCGTCCAGGTGTTCACCTGAACGACGGAGATGGTCATTCTCCGTCGTCCAGGTTCAAAAATCATGGCGGTTCGAATTTATTTATTTTTATTTTTTCCATGTAATTTTCACTTGGACGACGGAAACCTACCATCTCCGTCGTCCAAGTCCAAAATTATGGCGGTTCAATTTACCGCTTCCGTTTTGGGGACCGCTTGAATTTTCACTTAGACGACGGAGATGGTCAGTTTCCGTCGTCCAAGTCCAAAATCATGGCGGTTCAAAACGTCCCGCCGATTAATTACGCGCCGATTGAAAATTTTTAAACCGCTACCTAGACGACGGAAAACACTGTTTCCGTCGTCCAGGTGGACTTAGACGACGGAGAATAGTGCTCCGTCGTCTAAGTGCAAGTCTATAAATAGAACAGCACCCCCCCTCATTTTCTCATCATTCCATCTCCTCCTCTCCCTCTCCTCTCCTCTCCTCTCCTCCGGCGATTCTCCTCCGGCGACGCTCCGACGACATTTTTTCCGGCGTGGTTCCTCGTCTCCGACGACTCAAGTCCGGCGAAATTCCCGTAAACTCCGCTTCGGTACATTTCTATTTTTCCCTTATTTAAATAATTTTCATTTTATTAATTAATTAAATTCTAAATATAATTAATTAGTAAAAATTAATTTAGTAATTAATTTTAAATATTTAATAAATGATTAATTGTTGTTATTTATTAATTAAATCATAATTATTGTTATTGTTTCCTAATTAAATGAATAATTGTAAATTTGTTGTTATTAAATAAATAAATAATTAATTATTGTTATTAATTAATTAAATAAATAATTATTGTTATTAATTAATTAAATGGTTAATTATTGCATGCTAAATGGAAAATAAATTATTGCATGTAATTACGTGTATTTTTTAGTAAATTAATTAGTAGTACGTGTTCGATTTAAATTTAGTACATAGGCTTAGTGTAATTAAGTCGCACTCTTTGGAATAGATGGCGCATCTTTTCCTTGCTTATCTCCTTAACCCCTCGTGATGTGTGGATTTCATCACCGCACACCATAACCTAAGTGAAGTTATGGACACGAGGTTGAGGGCGGAGTTTGCAAAGGACTTGAGGGAGTGTAAATTTTCGAAAAATTGGCCGAATGTCGGACATGGTGTCTAGAAACGGGTTATGACTGGTGACAGGATTTGGACTAAGAAAGACTTTTGTCGAAATTAGTCCTGCCTCTCGCGTTATCTCTATCCCTAACTGGCCATGTTTTTCGATTTAACCAAGGCTGATTAATTGAAAATTTACACTTTATCGCGCGGGTCGCACGTCCATTGAACGACCGAAAATGCCAAGCTAGTGTACTCTATTTAAATCTTAAACGTACTTAATTAATTAGCGTAAATTTTTAAGTTGTAATTATTATGGTAAGTAGGTATTTTAACCCCGTACTCTTAGGTTTAAATGGCTCCGCCAAAGACGACATCCGGCAAGAAGAAAGCCCAAAAAGAGGCAGAAGATGCCATGCTCCGCCGCTTGGCGGACCAAGTCGGTTGGGAATTACCATCGGAGGGCAACGACGCTCTCAATCCGGACGGATCATCTGGTCCGTCCGTAGCGCCCTCTGGGGAAATTCCCGCTCCCCCATTCATCTCGAGTGGTGATGACGTCGACCCCTTCCAATCTCCGACGCCCGGTACCCATTCAACGGGAAGTACTCAGGCGTCCTCCACCGCCGAATCAATCATGTACAGCGCCCGCCGTAGGCAAAGGAGGGCCCCCACTGACCCGGAACCGAAAAGGACTCGGGGTCTCGTTAAAGGGGGGAAAGCGGAGCGTATTTGTAAGGCGACCGGTAAAAAGATCGACTTGCCGTACGACGAATTCACCGGTGGCCCTCCCACAGCTCAGCTAGCAAGTCTCTCGGCGCATGGGATAGGGTCAATCATCCGTAACCGGGTTCGTATCACTGCCCCTACTTGGAAGGAGGCGCCGGATCATGAGAAGGCGAAAGTCTTCAAAGATCTTTCGGTACGTAATACGTTCAATTTAGTTATTATATAATATTGTTAATCTCGGCCTAAAATTTCATAATATATACGATTATAATTTTCTATTTATTTTTCATAGGAACAATTTGACGTGGATCCGACGCCGGCTATGTTGAGGCATATCAATCAAACCGCCAACTCCATCTACAAAGATTGGAAGTACATGCTCCATAAGTACTTCAAAGATGTCGGTCCCGTGCCTCCCCCGGTAGAGCTGCAAGGGGAGAGAGAAGATGAGTGGGAGTGGTTGTGTAACCACTTTGCCGATGAACAATTTAAGGTATTAATTTAATTTTTTTATTTCAATTAAGATAATTGAATTATTTAAATTGTAGTTATTCATTTTTTAATGATTTAATTATCTTGTGTAACAGAAATTCTCCGATGTCAACAAAGCCAACCGGGGGAAGAAGGAGAAACACCATACTACCGGCGCCAAGCAGTTCATTCAAATTGCCAAGGAGCACAAGGATAAGGGTTCCAAACACCCTTTTATTGATGCAAGCGTAAGCGCGTACGTGACGCCAGGGCTCGATAATGAAGCGAGTCAATGCGGGGTAAGTGATATATATATATGTGCTTTTAATTATAGTAATTATTATTTAAATATGATTTCATTATAATAAATTAATTATCATTTTGTAGGCAAGGGCGATAGAGCGTGCGCATGAAGAGTTGGCCAACACTCAGCTTGCGTTCCCAGATGTGCCGCCGGAAGACCTGCCTCCTCTATCCTTAGAGAGCCAAATTGCAATCGCGGATGAGGTCTACGGTCGTAGAGCTGGCAAGGAGGTTAGGCACTTTGGGCCTAGGGTGGTACGAGATTTGTTGACGACCTCCGACTCATCATCTATGGGAGGTTCGAGGCAGCGGAGAATGAGTCAGGCTGCGGCCGTCGAAGCAGCCATTCAAGAGGCTCGACTGGCACGAGAGGAGAATGAGTCAATGCGGCAAAGACTTGACCAACAACAAGCACAAATAGCCCAACTCATCGCCCTCATGGATCAAAATCGAGAAGTATGTCAACCTCCTCCGAACCCACACCCCGACGACAACGACCCGGCTGGAGGCGGAGGACTCGGCCCCGCATCTGCTCCTCCAGTGTATTAGCTAGCACGTTGTATATTATCTCGTTTCTTTCCGCATTCCGAACAATATTTTAATTTTTAATTTATGGGTTTTTTCGTATGTACAAATTAATTAATTTAATTATTTAATAATTAAGTAATATTCAATATTTAGTTTATTTAATTAATTTTATCATTTTTCATTATTTAAATTAATTTAATAATAAATTAAATTAATAATTTTTAATTTCAATTTTTTTTTAAAATTAAATATTCACTTGGACGACGGAAGTTATATTTTCCGTCGTCCAGGTGAAACCCTAAACCTAACCCTAAACCCCTAACCCCTAACCCCTAAACCCTAAACCCTGTTGCTGTCCGTGGCCCAGGTTTTCACCTGGACGACGGAGTATTAGTGTTTCCGTCGTCCAGGTTGGCACCTGGGCCACGGATAAGCTACCATTATCCGTGGCCCATGTATACACTTGGACGACGGAAACACTAAGTTTCCGTCGTCCAGGTGAAAACCTGGGCCACGGACAGACGAGCAATTTTCGTTGCCCAGGTGTTTACCTGGACGACGGAAACTTAGTGTTTCCGTCGTCCAAGTGTATACCTGGGCCACGGATAATGTCCGAGGTCCAAGTGAACTTGGACGACGGATCACTAAATCTCCGTCGTCCAGGTGCTTGGACGACAGCACTTGGAGCACGGACCTTGGACGACGGAGTTTCCGTCGTCCAAGTACTTAGACGACGGAAAACTGCACCTAGACGACGGAAATGGTCCGTGGTCTAGGTGCAATTTTCTTGTAGTGTGGGCGACGGTTCCAAAAATTTAAACTGTTCACCTAGACGACGAAAAAATACCTCCGCGGTCTAAGTGAAACGCTATATAAAGGACCCATCCGATCCTTTTTCCTCATCTCATTCTCAATTCCTCCTCTCCTCTCTCTCACTCTCACTCTCTCTCAAAATCTGGCAACGTTCAGGCTACCCAAAATCCGGCGACTTCCTCCCTTCGGTGACTCCCCTCTCTGGCGACTCCGCTCTCCCGCGAGTTGAAATTAATTTATTATTTTACGGCGACCCAAAATCCGGTGATCCCCTCCCTCTGGCGACTCCCTCCCTCCGGAAACTCCGCTCTCCTTAGTATTTTATTTAATTTATTAATATTTAAATGAGAATTTAGCATTTTAATTAAATTATTAATATTTTACTTTAAATTCAAATATTTATTAAAATAAATAAATAATCACTTAGACTATAGACATATTCATATGTGTGGTCTAAGTGTTCACTTAGACCACGGAAAAAGTCCGCGGTTTAAGTAACCACTTGGACGATAGAATTGAACTTTTTCGTCGTTTAAGTGAACCTTAGACCACGAAAAAAGTCCGCGGTCTAAGTGTAACTTAGATGACGTAACGGTAATTTTCCGTCGTCCAAGTACTTGGATGACGGTACTTAGAGGACGTACCTTAGACCACGGAGATTTCGTTGTCTAGGTACTTGGACTACGGAAATGCTCACCTAGACGACGGAAATGGTCCGCGGTCTAGGTGCGTTTTTCTTGTAGTGCATTTCCATCGTCTAGGTGAGCATTTCCGTCGTCCAAGTACCTAGATGTCGGAATCTCCGTCGTCTAGGGTACGTCCTCCAAGTGTCATCATTTAGGTACTTGGATGACGGAAAAGTCCATTTTCGTCGTTCAAGTCGCCTCCTGGACCGTGGATGTGTTACGTCGTCCAAGTACCACTTGGACGATGCAAATGACGGTTGCGTCGTCCAAGTGGTATTTTTAGGATTTAGGCTTTTATATATGTATAATTAATTACTATTGTGTTTAATTACCTTAGTATGGACTACGAAAATTCGTTCTTTCGTCCCCGTGTTACGGTATCGTGAAAATGTGATTCTCGATGGATCCGATATCCTCCGGATTAATTAGTTAATTTTAATTTCTGTCGGTCGAAGCGACCACGCTATTTAATTAATTAATTATTATATTAATTAAGTACAAAATTAATAGTTGTACATATATACTTCTCCTCATAATATATATAATTAATCGATCATGCATCATTACAATAATTACAATAATTAATTACCAATTAATATTCCTCGTCGTTATATTGTACTCTTCGTCATAATCGTCATCATCCTCATCTCCGTTATCCAATTACTCCTCCTCCTCATCATACTCAACATCGTTTGACGAATATCCTGAGTCCTCGTCATCATCCTGCGTCTCTTCTTCATCTACATCATTAATTACATCAATAATCTCATCTTTAGTTAGATCTGTACAACTATCATGCATTGGTAACCGTTCACCAACTGGAACCAGGTCCATTATGTCAGAGCGAATGACAGAAATATTAGGCTCTTGATAGGCAGGAATTTCTCTTTCCGGTTCATCAACATCTTCAGTCGCCGGTGTCCCTTCAGTTGTTGTAGTATTCCATATTCCTCGATGAGAGATATGGTTCACTATTTTTCACCTTTCACCAGCTTTTGGATCATCGAGATAGAACACCTGCTTAACTAAGGTGGCGAGAGTGAAAGGCTCATCCTCATACCAGCTTGAGTTTGTATCGACTGATAAAAGTCCCAGGTCTTCCTTTGTACGCTTGAACCATTTGCACTTGAATAGGAAAACGTTGACATCATTCCCGTAACATAGCTGAACGACATATACAATAGCCCCGTAATATAGATCATTGTCTTTTCCAACCGCTACCCCACTGTTTTGTGTTCTTCTTCCTTCATCTCGGGCCATTAAATGGAACTTTACACCATTCACAAAACATCCGGGGTGAATATAGTGTTTAATTGGCTTCCCTGCTAGCAAGTGCTTTGGCCAGGACCACCACCCCCCGTGGTTTTCGGATTTTTGTAGATCAATCATCTGCGAAAATGGGAAAATTAAAGGGTTTACTTTCTACAAACATGATCGATATGTATATAAACTAAATACCGAGACATACGTACGTACGTACCCATTGGAAGAAATAATCAGGAAACTTTTTCTTAACCATTTTCTCAAACCACGCCGAATTCTTGTCCGGATTTAATGCCTGAAGCCTCTTCCAGTATGACATCATGTACGGCTCAACTTTGTCACAGTCTCGCAACATTACCCAATGTGCCTTAACAAGTTCTTCCCATGTTAACTATTCCTTTAATACTCCTCTAAATGGTCGTACGACATTTTTGACGACATAAAGATTGATGCGGGCACTGGGATCAGAGGCAGTGGAAGGTGGTGGATCTTTGAGGTATCTGTTGCAGTAAGTAACACACTCATGCACTAGGTATGTCTCAGCTATAGAGCCGACCTGTATTTGACGAATTCTTTATACTGTCGAAGCTGTCTACAAAATCAAACATTCAATTAATACATTGTAGAATAAGAATAAGTACATATAGCTAGTAATCTCCAGTTGAACAAATTATGAATTGAAAAACCTATATAATTAATTAGTTGTACGTACCTTTCTTGAGGATACATCCAAGTGTACTAAACCGGACCAGAAATGAGCACCTGCTCGGGCAGATGGATCATTTGGTGAATCATGATGTCAAAGAAAGCAGGGGGAAAAATCATCTAGTTTGCAAATGATGTGCACAATTTGTTGTTGCAGTTCCACCATATCTGACTTCTTTAATTCTCTGGCGCATAACCTCTGTCACCATCTGCATAATGCCACTATTAGTTTTACGATGTCACGAGGCAAATATGGTCGAATTACCACTGGAATGAGACGTTGCAGCATAACGTGATAGTCATGTGTCTTTAGACCAACAAAATTGTGTTGTACCTCGTCCACTGCTCCAAATATAGTAGCTGCATAAGTAGCCGGATAACAAACGCTCTTAAACTAGTGAAATACAGAACGTCTAAGTGTCGGCTTCACTGTGTAAGGTGCAGCTGGCATCTTGTTATACACTCCTCTCCTATCCCTCCTCAACTACAAGGGACGATGTAGATTCATAGATTCTAGATCTTTGCGTACTTTGGGAGTATTTTTAGTCTTGAACTTATTACCGAGAATTATTCCCATCACGCTGTCGTACACATTCTTTTCTATGTGCATCGCGTCCAAGTTGTTCCTCAACTACAACTTCGACCAGTAAGGGAGTTAAAAGAATATACTCTTGTGATGCCAATAGCTGAGATCATGTGGAGAGGTATTGGATTGCATTTCTTTACATCCGCGTCATTGCTCAACACACCAAAGTCGAAATAGCTCAACCTCCCTAAAATCTCTTCGCCCGACCAAATAGGGGTTTAGGATTGTTCTCTACCGTCCCGTCGAAATGAGCTTCATCCTGTCGCCACAGGTGGTTATGAGGAAGGTATCTACAGTGACCCAAGTAACACACCTTCCCTGCGTGCCAACTAGAGTTCACGTCGTCCAAACATATAGGACATCTATTATATTTTTTCGTCATGCAGGCTGCCAACATCCCATACGCTAGAAAATCATTGATCGTCCACATTACGGCAGCCCTCATCATGAACATCGTTTCAGTGAATTTGTCATAAGTTGAGACTCCATTTTCCCACAATAGTTTCAGTTCATCAATCAAAGGTCTGTGGTAGACATCTAAGCACTTCCCCAGAGATTTAGGACCTGGAATTAGCAGAGTAAGGAAATTAAATTCCTTGTTCATGCACATCCACGGAGGCAGGTTGCACGACATTAGAATAACTGGCCAAGTGCTGATGGAAGAGCTATTACTACCCCAAGGTATGAACCTGTATGTAGATAGTCTGAGTCTAACATTTCTAACCTCTGCGACAAAGTCTCCAAATTTTCTGTCGAAATGTTTGAAAGCCTCCCCATCTGTGGCGTGTCTCAGTATATCGTCATCTATTCTCTTTTCTTCGTACCATCGCATCACTTCTATTGTGTGTAGAGACATGTATAGACGCTGCAATCTAGGAATCAATGGAAAATATCGAAGAACCTTCACATGAATTTTCTTTTTTGAACTCTTCCTATTCAGCTCATATCTACACTAGCCACATACGGACAATAATCCAAATCTTTATACTCTTTGTAAAACAGCACACAATTATTTGGACATGCGTCAATTATCCTGTACTTTTGGCCAAGGCTGCTCAAAATATTTCTAACCTTATAATGGGATTTAGGAAGATTGTGATCATCAGGAAGCAACTTACATATTTGGTCCTGAATTTCGTCAAAAGCACTGACTGACATTTTGTGCTTCACATTTATCTTCATTTGCTCCATCACATATTGCAACACTTTCTCTTGACATCCAGGGTACATCGGGGTCTGCGCTTCAAGTAACATCTTGTCGTACTTATCCATCTCACTAGTGTCAGTGGCCAAGCTAGTAGCGGGGAATGTGTCATCATGCCCATGAGTGGTATTGTAACCTCCCTCTTGGTGTTAGTGTCCACCATGACTAAATCTCAGAAACGCATCATGGACCAAATCCGTAGTTGGGTTCCAAGCAGGGGGGCCGACACCACTGCTGCTGGGTAAGGCACCATGGTAACTGCATCGTGAGCTGAAGTCTGCTGAGCTGAAGTCTACTGCTTCACCATGCTCGCTCCATGTAGTGTAACTCCACATCATACCATTTTTGTATTGGTGTTGCACCATAACATTAACCTCCACATACTGACAGTTAAGACATTTTTGGCACGGACACCTGAAACGCTTCTTTCTTTGACAATGTTCTATCGCAAAATTCACAAATTCGCTAACTTCATCCATATACAAGACATCACTTCTATTCCGCAACTTCATCCAACTCTTTTCCATACTTCTACGAAATTTAATAATTACTTATCATGTTAGTCATCTATTATATATATACAGATTTTCAAGTAATTATTAGACTATTATATATACACAAATTTTCAACTACCTTAATTAAATTAAATTATTAATTAATTACCTTAAATAATTACCTTTATTAATTATTGATGAATATATGTACTCTACAGCAATTACTTTAATATGTCTAACATGCATGTACGTTTTAACTAAATAATAACCAAAATTTTAAACATCCATGCCTATATACGTACTATTGGTCTATATTAATTAACTAATATATGTATATCATCAATTACCTAACTTAATTATAAATATATATTAGACATACTAATTAATAATGCAATCAATCAAACGTACAATTAATTATATATATAAACGTTAATGATGTTGGGAAATTAGCTACGTACGTACGAACCTAGCCTTCTCCGATATATGGCGAATCGATGATCGGATCAGGAGAAATATATATATATATATATAGTGCTAGCTAGCTAGCTAGCTAGTTTGCCTGCATGTATGCGTGAGGAGAGTCTGATCAAGAGAGAGAATGATCGATATATATGAGGATGGAGTTGAGACGAGCGAGCGGAGAGGAAGAGAGTTCGACATGGACATTATATAATGCTTCACTTAGACAATGGACCTAGATCCCGTCGTCCAAGTGGTCACTCAGACCATGGCGTGTCAGTCCGTTGTCCAAGTGGCCACTTGGACGACGAAAAAAATCTTTCTGTCGTCAAAGTGTTTCTTAGACGACGGAAATTGTTTTTGTGAAATTATATACTTGTTTGTTTAAGAAATCGTAAATGTAAAATTATACTCACTAAACGACAGTGAAAAATAAATATCCACTCACCTGGATCACCAGTAATTACCTAGCCCATTGATCCACTAACTTTAAAAATTCTTCTCGATGTTCCTAAACCAACTCAAAGATCTAAATTGATTAATAGAAAATCAATCGTGCAACTAATATGAGTAAAGAAAACCGAGACATAATATCGATCGAAAACTGAGATTAGTTCAACCTACTATTTAACGCTACCATAACTTGTCCTCGTACTCGATGATTCGCTTCACGATCCAAACATTGTAGTTCATAATTCGTACACTATGAAGCTTCCGTTTCAACTCGACACACGACAAACGATTAAGTCGACACGTTAAGTTGCCTCGATTCTTGTGCATAGCCTAAGTGTTACAAAAGTGATCAAACGATACGAAAATACTCAAAAACTATTAAAGATTTGTCTAGGAAACTTCCCATGATGATTTTGGTGTTTTGGTCGCTGGAGCTCCACAACACACAACGGCGCGTGAGGCCCATACGCCACCACTGGCTGTTGCCAGAATCCTACCCACTCTAAAACACACAAACTGCATATCAAATTGAAGATCACAACAAACCCAACAAGTTTCTAGTACAACTCAAAGTCAAATACTTGCCAGAAGTTGTCGAAATCTCACCTTGAAAGTTTGAAAAACTCGTTGGAATTGAACGACATTCGTACACGGTGTTCGACCCAAGTTGAACTTCATGGTTGATGTCAAACAAATACTAGAAGCGTGAGCTTAAAAATTCCTAAGGTGGTGCCATCCAAATCTTGTCGAGATGCCGTCGTCGAAGGAGGCCGAAACCTTGAGTTTCCGCCGAACATTGTGGCTTCGAAATGTCCTCGATCAACCATGCATGGTGGAAAAGAGGAGAGGATAGAGGGAAGATAGAGGAAGAACTTCTGACAAGAAAGGAGGCATGTTGCAGTGGGTTGGTGAAGTTCCCGACGGGCCGTCAATTCAAGTCGAGTTGACTCGGTTCGCGTCGTGGGTCTCCAACCGGGTTGAGCGAAAACAGTTCTACCCATTTTCTGGTGAATAATTTGAATTTATATGCCTATGGTTAAAATATATCAACGGTACAGATCAATCCATTGAGAGATCAAACAGCCTACAATATTCCACCAGTGGTAGATTTTCATTAATCACAAAGATAATCTAAACTTCTAAAATTCATAAAAATTAGCGCGGATCTCCGAAAAATTCATTAAAAATATATACAAACTCGCAATAATATTCTCTACAACTTTCATGAAGAAAGCGAGTCCAAATTCATAACCTATAAAATGTCAATAATTAGGTCCCGACGAATGACGAATCTCGATAAAGATGAAATATGATGATTAGCTCATAAATTAACTCGACTAATGAAGATTAACACACTAATTTGGGTTCGGGTCATTACAATCTATCCCCCCTCTCCCAAATAAAATTTTTTTCCTTGAAATTTATGTCTCCAAAGATGAGGATGCACCTATACAATTGCTGCCTAAAGATCACTGTGAGACCTCTGATAAGCCATATTTCCTCAATAGCACCAACTAACAACGCGATTTACTGCAAGGATATAACACCGGTTTCCCGTCACATATAGATTATCATACCACATACAGCCCTTGTGGTGCAATTACATAATATCGATCTGATATGGGCTTCCATCATTTGCTAACTACATAAACTCCAATATTATAACTGTTAAAGTGATACCGAAGTTGTTCAAATGACATACTCCAAATCTCAAGACAATAGGAATCTTCTATACTTCTTGAAATCTTCACGCCCAATAATGGGAACGTTGAAATGCTAAACTACTAACATTACAAAAATCTTCACTACTCACAGATGTGTTATAATCACTAAAACCTCTTGTGATTAGGACTAACACATGAAATGGGTAATAACCGAGTCACAAGTATGTCACTAACAAATTTATGGTAATTTCTTTTTCCAATGTGCTCCCATTGACAAAATACGAGTGCGCCATGGTACTGGAGATCACAAAAATTAATGATATCGATTACTTAAGAAACCACCTTTGCAAATTGAAGCCTTCCCTACAAGTTCGACCATATTCGAAACACTATTACTACCCGCATGATAACGTAACCACCATCTTAGCTTATCGTGAAGTTACATAAAGTTAGCATTTAACCGAGAATCAAAAATTATAGATCAATCTCTAACCTTGATGATGTCTTTATATCTTACACTCGAGCTTCGAAGACCAAATCTACCAAAACTCAACAAGCTAATCGTAATTCACATATATATATCCTCATTCACAAAGTATTTAATCGTAGCTAAATCAGCTCTTATAACACCAAATCGCAACATGGGTAGACATCAAAGTACTAAGATCTAAGCACGTGTCCGGAAGAAGTCTATTACTCTCAATTAAGGGTTGGCTTAATAGAAAGTTCTGAACTTCCATCACATGCATGTAGAATATCGTGAAATATGATTCTCCTTTGTGCTGTTATATTCCACTACGTTCATAATATATAACTCTTGCATTCTCGAAAATCACTATAAGAAAAAAAAACCTAGACCACGGAACCGTAAGTGTAACTCAGACGACGAAAACAATTTCCGTTGTCTAAGACACACTTGGACGACGAAAAAAATATTTCCGTCATCCAAGTGTCCATATAGACGACGGACCGACACGCCGTGGTCTGTGTGGCCATTTGGATGACGGAGTGTCGGTCCGTCGTCTATGTGGCCACTTGGATGACATAAACTACCTCAGTCCGTCGTCTAAGTGGTCACTTAGATGACACACCAACGCTCCGTTGTCTAAGTGAAACATTATATAATGTCCATCCCGAACTCTCTTCCTCTCCGCTCACTCGTCTCAACTTTATTCTCTCTCTTGAGCAGACTTTCCTCACACATACATGCATGTAACTAGCTAGCTATAGCTAGCACTATATATATATATATATATCTCCGGCTCCGACCATCAATTCTCCATATATCGGAGAAGGCTAGGTACGTACGTAAGTAGTTAATTTCCCAACACCATCAACGTTTATATATATATAATTAATTGTACGTTTGATTGATTGCATTGTTAATTAGTACGTCTAATATATATTTATAATTAAGTTAGGTAATTGATGATATATATTAGTTAATTAATATAGACCAGTAGTACGTATATATGCATAGATGTTTAAAAATTTGGTGAATATTTAGTTAAAATGTACATGCATGTTAGACATATTAAAGTAATTGATGTAGAGTATATTCACCAATAATTAATAAATCTAATTAATAAATAATTTGTGACGATCCAGAACAGAATCAGAAGCGTAATCAGCTTAATTCGTGAGTTAGCGTATAATCGCAGATTTTCGATTGTTGATTGAATCACCAGCTTTGATCACGACTAAATTATTGGCCGAGAATTTGAGTTGAGTCTCTTCTCGAGAGTTTTTGTACGCGTGATTTCGAGTTCTTGGGCGGTTCTGGATCATTATTTCGACGACCGATGAATATAATATGAATATTTGAAATTTTGGCATAATCGGTTTAATATGGCGGCCTTATACGCGACTAAATTTTCGGGTGAGAATTTGATTTGGGGTCCTTCACGGAAGTTGTAGAGAATTTAATTTCGAGCTTGTGGGAACTTTCGGAGGATTATTCCGAGTTACGAATATTTTCGACCGTTGATTATTTAATCGGGTAAGCTTGTGATGGTTTGAATCGTTGACTTTTTATTGGATTTGTCGAAGTGTTTGACTTCGGGTGGAAATTGAAGAACATGTCAAGATGAGTTTGTTGCCGCGAGAATTATTGGAAACAGATTTACGACGTGAAAGTTACGGGTGTTCGAAGTTTATCGAAAAGTGTATTTGGAAGTTTCCAAAAATAGAAAAAGGTGTATATATATGGAGGTTTCCTATTTGGGAAAGTCAAACCTGGCATTATTGATGGTTGACCGAGTCAACTCGGTGGAGGAGAGGAGCTCGACGGAGCACGACGGCTCGCTGGCGGTGGCACGCCGTCCGGCCACCCCAGGGCTTGGGGTTGGTCCCGTTCGACTCGGCTTGGCCTCTCCATGGTGGTGCCGCCACCGTTCACGGCGTGGTCGCCGGTGGAGAGAGGAAATTCTGGCCAAAGTTAGTGATTTTGGGGGGTTTTGGTAGTCAATTTATTCGGCCGAATTGAGCTACAAGAGGTACTGGGCTTTGAAGCTCTCATCACCACGAGTCTAACCATATAGGTATGGTGCTCCAATTTGATTTGTACATGGAAAATTGTTGGATTGAAATTTGTGAGTGATTTCGGTTTTGCGTGAAATTGAGCTAGTTAGAGTTTGAATTGATCTTTGGTGTAGTTATGAAAGTTGCTTGTTAGATGATTTTGAGTGGAATAGGACTTGGTTTCCCGATGAATTTTTCAGTTGGGTGGCGCCGCCGCCGCTGGCGGTGGTCAACGGCGGTTTCCGGTCAAAGTTGACTTTTCGGGGTTTTCGTCGAGTTGTATGTCGTTTCGCTCAGAATCGCGCCCCGATCGCAGTGGTGAGGTTTGTTTTTCGAATTGAGCATCTGAAATTATAGCGAGGTATTGATGTGTGATTATTGGATTTTCGACAATTCGTCGTTATTGGATTATGTGTTTCCGAGAAAGGTTGTTTCTCGTGATATGATTCGAGGTACTGAGTTATGATTTTGAGAAATGGATTTTGTGATTATTTAGGGGTTCGTGATCGTTCGTTTGGCGAGGAATTTTCCGCCGGATCACGGGATTAACGCGAATCGCGTTACGTTAGTCTGTGAGTGGACATTTCTTTTCACGGATTGATTGCGAGTCTTTTATATACGTTTTACGAGCATGAGCATGCAGTTATGATCATGATTTAAATGAGCATGTGTTTTATGATTATGCATTTATGAATATGCATCTATGAATATACATACATATATATATATATTATGTTTTATGCATGTGCATGGAAAGGATTTATGATTTGGTTTACACAGAGTACAGTCTCAGTTATCAGGGTTGTATCGATACACATTGGCTTCTCGGCTGATCCCCGAGTACGTTCCGGGGAGGGGGGGGGGGACAGATATCCTGACCCGAGGCCTTTCTGGCTTGGAATCACGTGTGGGTCTGGGATCCCGTGATTCAGACTGTACTAGCGCGAAGGAGTCCATGAGAGATCCCGCGGTATGTATGATGCATGCTCTGTACACGTGAGGACCATATGATTTTTATGCATTTGACTCTCATATGTTTTTATAACATATATATTATTCGGCGAAAGACATTTATTTTCGTCCACTCACTCTAACAGTTTTCATGTCATTCCCCTGGGCTTTTCGGTTTCCGTGCCCAGTTTGCAGTTCAGATTCTGGTGTCGCACGTCGTGGTCGGAGGCATAGTATTCGAGCGATGTTTCTTTTATGGTAGGTTCTTAGTTTTTGGCCTACTATTTGTATATCTATATTAGAAGTCGCTCTGAGTATTCTGATGTATACTTCTATACGATTTTTCTGGATTTCTGTAAAGTGTAGTTATATTTATTACTTTACATTACTGTTGATATATTGAGAAATCCGGATGGGATTGGTGCCCACGGTTTGATTTTTGTGGCATAGGATGAAGTGTATTTTCCGGGTGCAGATAATGGCAATTCCGCGTTAGTAGCGTTACTCTGCCCAAATTTTAATGGTTTTTGTTGGTTTGTGTTTTCAGAAGGGGTTTGATTTCGGTTTATGAAACTAAATCGGGGTTGGGTCCTTTCAGCTTGGTATCAGAGCATTAGGTTTTAGGTTTTGTAGACTTCTATAGTCGTGTTTACTAAGGATATTTGATAATGTACAGCATGTCTGGAGTGGTGACCCGACCGGCTGGCGGATACTCATCAATACTCCGGGTTTTGTATGCTTTCAAATATTTGAAGTTCCATGATTACGTTCTACTTGTTGCAAACGATGTTTTATTCATTAAGATGCCTCCTTGACGTGCTTTCCGTGTCGGTACGGTTGTGGATCCTATTGAGGATCAATCGACGCGCGATTTGCCAGTAAGTTGTGGGTTTGGATGAGCATTCTGGGTTCAGAGATTTGTGTGGTATGGTTTGCCTGGTTGTGCGTGTATGAGCGTCTACATGTTGCCTCAGAGCAGATAATCGTGGCAGTTGATGTTTTGTCTGAGTCAGATAATTGCATTTGGTGAGCTGGTATTGTGTGTGTTCCTGTTGCGACTCCATGGCCTACATTCAGGGATGTATCGTTCATATGTTTGTTTCCGTTTGTACGTGTTATGTGGCTTCAGAGGAAGCAGTGTACGAGGTTTGAGATGAGTTTCAACCTGAGCATCAGAGAGATTTTGACTGTTATGCCTCGAGATAACCGTGAGGGCTTGAAGTGCTGCACTCAGAGGCGAGGCTATTGAGAAGGAAAGGCGTATGCGGTTTCCGACGTGTTGGTTTGGGGAAAGTGGACTTAGTCGAGATATTTTGATGAGGTTGAGTTCAGGCACCTCGAGATCAGTGACTTCATCAGGCTGTGGCCTTTTCGATTATGTTGTGGGTCATCTGAATAAGGCAGAAGATCCGTTTGGTGGTGATGAAGATTACAGAGTAGCGAACCTGTGGCATGAGTTTAGGTGATCGTTAGTGATCCTTCCTCACAGAAGGCGTCGCTGTTATTTGTGTCGGAGGAGCACTCTCAGTTGCTATTTCGGTGGCCAGGAGGGTCATGTTGCGAGGGAGCGCCCTCAACCAGCTGTTTTAGTGGTTCGGCAGCTCAGAGTTCAAGATGAGGTCATGATGTTGTTTCTGGAGTGACCAACGCAGCCTTCTGGACGAGTTAATCAGCAAGTCGCAATTGATGTGGGCGGCTAGTTGGGCATGTTGGAGTTCGTGCCACGACCTTGTATGAGGACAGAATTTTCTCCGAGATTACTGTTTCTTGATATCCATGGCTATTGTACCTGCATCTCCACTTTCGAGGTTTTGGAGAGAATTGCATGCATCCGGTGGTTGCGGGATATTTGTTGAAGGTTATGGGTTAGCCGCGGAACTGTTATAGCTGGACATCGTTGGTTTTGATGCAATTATGAGTATGGACTTCTTGACGACGCATTGGGCTATATTCGATGGTCAAGAGAAGGGGGTTGTGCTTCGATGACCAGAATTCCACGAGATATTGTTTCGCGGTGAGAAGGATATTTTATTGCCATGTGTAATTTCAGTGGTGATGGTCGAGTGGATGGTGGAAACGAGTTGTGTTGTTTGCTTAGCTTATGTTGTGGATATTACGGTTGCTGTGTCCGACATTGGTGACATTGAGGTGGTTCCCGAGTTTTCAGGTGTGTTTCGGAGGAGTTACTGGGTATTCCTCCAGTTCGGGAGACTGACTACACCATTGAACTTTTACCGGGCTCTGGACCCATATCACCGACATCTTGTCGTTCGGTACCAGCAGAGTTGATGGAGCTACAAGTTCGACTTCAAGAGTTGCTGGTGGAGATTTCATGCTACCCAGTGTACCTGCGTGGTGTGCTCTTGCATTATTTGTGCGAATGTTAGATGGTTCGACGAGGTGGTGCATTGACTACCGGAAGCTGAATCAGGCTTCAGAGGAGAGCAACTATCCTCCGCTTCGGATTGACGACTGGTTTGATCAGCTCACGGGAACTTCAGTCTTTTTGAAGATTGATTTCGGGTCCGGGTACCATCAGTTGAGGATCAGATAGTCAGATGTGGCTAGGACGACTTTCGGATCACGGTGCAGGCATCACGAGTTCTTGGTTATGCGGTTTGGTTGACCAATGCCCCCGTAGTTCTTATGGACTTGATGGACTGGGTGTTCAGACAGTTTCTGGACAAGTTTGCGGTTGTGTTCGTTGGCAACATCCTGATTTACTTTAGGAGTATGGGTCAGCACCTGAATCAATTGCGAGCGGTTTTGCGAACTTTGCAAGATAATCTGTTGTTTACGAAGTTCAGCCAGTGTGAATTTTGGTTTATTAGCGTGAGTATTTTGGGCTGTGTGATGCTATCCGAGAGAGTCGGCGTAGATCCTGACCAGTTAGAAGCCGTGTTGATTTGGGGTTGACCTACCATTGTACCAGAGATCAGGAGTCTCTTGGGTTTAGCAGGCTACTATCGGTGCTTTGTACAGGATTT
The DNA here is from genome assembly GCA_946800695.1 of Geum urbanum. Lineage (NCBI taxonomy): Eukaryota > Viridiplantae > Streptophyta > Magnoliopsida > Rosales > Rosaceae > Geum > Geum urbanum. The sequence continues at coordinate 3,625,869 of OX327014.1, forward strand.
TCTCGGATTGTCACTCCATTTTCCGGATTGACGGAGAAAGGCGTCAAGTTTGAGTGGTCCGATGCACGTGAGGAGAGTTATTTACTCCTCAAGGATGGTTGACCGTTGCTTCGGTTTTGATCCTACCTGACGATCGTGGCGAGTTCGTGGATTATGGCGATGCATCGAGGTTTAGATTTGGTTATGTTTTGGTGCAGCATAGCAGAGCGGTGGCTCATGGTTCAGGCAGTGGAAACTTTATGTAGTTGCATATCCTGTGTGTTAGTATTGTATCATTAGTTGTACGATTAACATACTTATCCACTTAAGCAGATTAGCGACACCTACCACACCACACGCAAGACCACCAGGAAGGCTTCAACTTCACTCACCAGACCGACCCCATCCGAGCGCACACGCGCCCGACAGGCGCACGCCCGAATATACGAATCACACACCAGCAAGTGCACAAGTCCCACATCAAAGAACACCATCCAACTCCAAACTCAACCACCTATATAGGTAAGGTATTTATTACAGGTAAGATATCTCTCAACACCCCAAACACACTACTCGTACGCACATTCGCTTGACTGTTATATCCAATACATCATCTGACTTAGGCATCAGAGCGTTGAAGGCGGGTCACCCCGTCTTGACCCCTGACCGCCTGTTTCGTTGTTGTATTCTTCTAACAGCCGCTCGCGAACCCGCACACCCGAAGCACCCGACAGAAGAGAGGAAGCGCCCGAAGGAGAACCAACCGCCCGAAAGAAGGAGTCCGCACGCACGAAGGAAGAGAGAGCGCCCGTCCATCCGAACAGCCCCACCGTTCGGACGCACCAGGAGGAGGAGTGTATTCGTGTTGCTTCTGCCCCGTTACGCCCCCGCACGTAATTCGGTAGAAACATCTGGCGCCGTCTGTGGGAAACTTACAAATTGCAAACCTCGTATAAACACCACAAAAACCAAAGGTCCACATGCTCAACCCGGTGACTAACGGCAGCAACGCGTCCGATGGGGAGATGCCACCAGACTCGCAGGGGCGGAATGTACTAGCGACCGATGGGACCGATGGCGAGGGGCGCATCCGCGGCCTGGTCCAGGAATTACGGGAGGCGGCGCTCGAGAGAGCAGAGGAGCGCCAAATCCGTCAGAGGTTGGAGGATCGACTGGACGCACTCATCAGCCAGCAGATGGGGCAGCACGAGGAGACTCAGGAGACCACCAGTGAGCAACACCCGTTCGGCAGGACCAATGCCCGAACAGCCCGAGCGCCCTCACCCGCGGAAGAGTCAGCGCCCCCGATGAACAACGCTCTAATCCTTCGGAGGATGGAAGAGCTGGCGGAGGAAGTTTTGCGCCTGTGCAAGGATAAGCTGGCCGGTCAGGGCGGGACGTTCGCCCCCAGGGTCAGCCCGTTCTCGGCGCATATACTGGAAATGGGAAGGGACCCCCACGCGAAAATAACGAAGATCGCTCGGTTCGACGGGAGCGGAGATCCACGCATGCACGTGGACGAGTTTCGATCCACCACAGACGGAACCCGGTACTCGGACCCAACCTTGTGTTTCCTGTTCCAGGAAACACTGGCGGAGGAAGCGCAGAGCTGGTTTTACGAGATCCCGCGAGGGTCCATCCATTCATTCCTCGAGCTGACGGAGAACTTTCAGAAGCGATACAGGCTCCAAGGCAAATACAACACCATGGGCATCCTCCTCAAGGTCCGCTAGGGGATGGACGAGAGCCTGTCGAGCTACATTAACCGATGGAAGACGCTCGCAAGCACGTGTAGGGACCTTGATAAGCGAGTGGCCAAGGTAGCCCTGATGGATAGCCTGCTCGCCACTCCATTCGTAGAGAAGCTAGTCAGGAAGGAGCATCTTGACTACGACGAGATCATGGACTTGGTCGTATAGAAGGCGTTAGTGGAGACGCGAGTGTACGGATCCGCCTCCGAGTCCAGCACCAACAGACCAGGGGAGGACGCTCAGCCTCAACGGCCCTCGGGCAACGGAGGGACTCCAACCAGAGGATACAAGAGGTACCGGGACGCGCCAGGGCAGAATAATCAGAGGCCGTCCTTCCGCAACAGCCAGGGCAATCACTACAACCAGCCGAAGGGACCGGCGCAGCAGGGTGCCCGTCTATCGCCAGCTTTGCACCATCAACCAACGGAACGGGAGGTCTACGCGGTCGACCAACAGTCACTCGAACAGCTTCTCCGCTTGCATCGACACCGGCTCCCATCACCAAGCGACGTGACGGTGGTGATGGCCCCGGTCGGCCGAATTCCGAGCATTTGGTGCGAATACCACAATGCCGCCACCATCACACCAATGACTGCCCCATGCTAAGGAGGGCCCTCGAAGACATGAGGAAGAACGATCAGGCCACTCCTCCCAAAGCGAGAGGACGACTGCGCCAGACGGGCGCCAGGACCCGTGGGACTATCAACACAATATCCGGGGGTAAACGCAAGGAGGGAGCGTCGACGCCCGATCGCCCGAGCAGGGAGGTGCTGACGGTCGGGGCAGGAAGAGCGCCCAAGGCAGGAAGGAAGGAGGTGCCCACCATCAGCTTCATAGCAAGGGGCGAAGAGGAAAACCCGAAGGACAGCACCCTGCCATTCGTGATCGACGTGATCATCGACCAATTTCTTGTGAAGAGGGTGCTGGTTGACAATGGGGCGTCCGTCAACGTAATCTATTTCGACGCATACAAGGCGCTCGGAAGGCCCGCACACAAGATGACGCAGGACCATGAGAGCGTGGCCAGCTTCACGGGCGAGACATCGTATCCGATCGGGAGTGACAGCCTCCGAGTCGAGATTGGCGCACCCGACTCTCCGCACGGCGAGATCCGAACAGACTTCATCATCATGGACACCCCTCCCCCTACAACGCCATACTCGGGAGGCCAGGGATCTGCAGGTTAAGGATGATCATCGCAGGGTACATGCTCTTGGGACGCTTCCCCACCAAGCGCGGAGTCGAACATATCCGGGGGTACAACGGCGAGGGGGCAGCGAAACCCCGGGACAAGCATGAGGTCATCGCCCTGGAACCCGCGCCAGGATCAGAAGCACCCGACGATCCACGCGACGGGCTGATAGCCGTATCACCTGTACCCGAACACGAAGAGCTGAGGACGATCCAGCTATCCTCCGAACACCCGGAGAGAACGGTCCAAATCGGGGCATCATTGGCTCCCACGATAGCCGAACGACTGATCGCGCTGCTGAAAGAGAAGCAGGAAGTATTCGCCTGGTCATATAAAGACATGCTCGGGATCAGCACGGATATCATATCCCACCGGCTGAGCATCGGCGCCAGCACCAAAGCAGTAAAGCAGAAGAGGCGGGCGTACAAAGCGGAGCATTACGCAGCCATGCATGAGGAGGTGGACCGATTACTGGGCATCGGGTTCATCCGGAAGGTGGATTATCCCAAATGGATTTCCAACGCTGTGATGGTGCAGAAGAGCAATAAGAATTGGAGAATGTGCATCGATTACAGTAATCTCAACAAGGCGTGCCTGAAGGAAAGCTTCCCGCTACCAAGGATCGATCAGCTGGTGGACGCGACGGCAGGGCACGAACTCCTATCGATGATGGACGCCTACTCGGGCTACAACCAAATCTTCATGGACCCCGCGGACCAGGAGGCGACGACGTTTGTCACGGACAAGGGCCTTTATTGCTACGTTGTCATGCCTTTCGGGCTGAAGAACGCCGGTTCCACGTACCAGAGGCTCGTGAACGCGATATTTCACGGCCTGATCGGCGATATCGTAGACGTGTACGTAGACGACATATTGGTGAAGAGCGTCCAGGCAGTCGACCACGTCCGGAACTTGGGGACTGTGCTCGATGTCCTCATCAAGAACGGCATGAGACTGAACCCCGCCAAGTGCACCTTTGGAGTCACCAACAGCAAGTTTCTGGGGTACATTGTCAGCCAGCGGGGGATCGAAGCCGCGCCCGCAAAGGTCAAAGCGATCATTGAAACCACCCGTCAAGAGGGTGGACCTGCAGAGCCTCACGGGAAAACTCGCCTCCCTTAACCGCTTTATCTCGCGCTACTCGGACAGGTGTGCCCCATTCTTCAAAGCCTTAAGAACCACGAACAAGCGCGAGGTTGTGTGGACGCTCGAGTGTGAGGAGTCTTTCCTTCAGATCAAGGAGTACCTGGCGTCCATTCCGCTCCTCTCCAGACCCATCCGAGGAGAAGTTCTGTACCTCTACTTGGCTGCTTCCCTCACGGCCGTCAGTTCTGCCCTCGTCCGCAGGGAGGACTACACGGAGTTGCCCGTATTTTTCTTAGGGAAGGGTGTTAGTATTGCATCATTAGTTGCACGATTAAACATACTTATCCACTTAAGAAGATTAGCGACACCTACCACACCACATGCAAGACCACCAAGGGAGCTCCAACTTCACTCACCGGACCCACCCCCTCCGAGCGCACACGCGCCCGTGGGGGGTGCGCCCGAATAAGCAGAACACACACCAGCAGAGTGCAGGTTGTCCCACATCGAAGAACACCACCAGGCCCTAAACTCAACCACCTATATATATATCAGGTATTCATTACAGGTAAGATCACTAATTCACACGTTCACAACCAATTCACTCGTCCGCACGTTCGCTTGACTGTTATACCCAATACATCATCTGACTTAGGCATCGGAGCGTTGAAGGCGGGCCACCCCGTCTCGACCCCTGACCGCCTGTTCATTGTTGTATTCTTCTCATAGCTGCTCGCGAACCCGCACATCCGAGGCACCTGACAGAAGAGAGGAATCGCCCGAAGAAGAACCCACCGCCTGACAAGAAGGAGAGCGCACGCACGGAGGAAGAGAGAAGCGCCCGCCCATCCGAACAGCCCCAACGTTCGGACGTATGAGAAGGAGGAGAGGAAGGAAGGAAGCACATCATCGTTGCTTCTGCCCCATTGCGCCCCCGTGCGTAATTCGGTAGAAACATCTGGCGCCGTCTGTGGGAAACTTACAAATTGCAAACCTCGTATAAACACCACGGAAATCAAAGGTCCACATGCTCAACCCGGTGACTAACGATAGCAACACGCCCGATGGGGAGACGCCGCCAAACTCGCAGGGGTGGAACACATCGGCAATCGACAGGGACGACAGCGAGGGACGCATTGACGGCCTGATCCTGGAATTGCGGGAGGCGGCGCTCGAGAGAGCAGATGAGCGCCAAATCTGCCAGAGGTTGGAGGATCGACTGGACACGCTCATCATCCAGCAAACGGAACGACGCGGGGACGCTCGGGAGATCAACAGCGAGGAGCAGCACCCGTTCGGCGGGACCAATGCCCGGACGACCCGAGCACCCTCACCTGGGGAGGAGTCGATGCCCCCGACGGGCGATGCCTTGATCCTTCAGAGGATGGAAGAGTTGGCGGAGGAAGTCTCGCGCCTGCGCATGGACAAGCTAGCCGGTCAGGGCGGGACGTTCGCCCCCCGGGTCAGCCCGTTCTCGGCGCACATACTGGAGAGGGGAAGGGACCCCCACGCGAAAATAACAAAGATCGCCCGGTTCGACGGAAGCAGGGATCCACGGGCGCACGTGGACGAGTTTCGCTCCACCTCGGACGGGACCCGATATTCGGACCCAACCTTGTGTTTCCTGTTCCAGGAAACGCTGACGGAGGAAGCACGAAGCTGGTTCTACGAGATCCCGCCAGGATCCATCCACTCATTCCTCGAGCTGGCGGAGAGCTTCCAGAAGAGCTATCGACTCCAGGGGAAATACAACACCGCGGGTATCCTCCTCAAGGTCCGTCAGGGGATGGACGAGAGTCTATCAAGCTACATCAACCGGTGGAGGACGCTTGCAAGCACGTGCAGGGACCTTGAAAAACGAGTGGCCAAGGTAGCCCTAATGGACAATCTACTCGCCACTCCATTCGTAGAGAAACTTGTGAGGAAGGAGCATCTCGACTACGACGAGATCATGGACCTGGTTGTACAAAAGGCGTTAGTGGAGACGCGAGTGTACGGGTCCGTCTCCGAGTCTAGCACCAACAGACCAAAGGAGAACGCTCAGCCTCGACGGCCCTCGGACGAAGAAAGGGCGCCAGTCCAAGAATACAAGAGGTACCGGGACGCGCCGGGACAGAACAATCAGAAGCCCTTTTTTCGCAACAACCAGGGCAACCACTATCACCAAGCGGGGGGACCAGCGCACCTGAGCGCCCGTCCGCCACCAGTGTCGCACCATCAACCAACGGGACAGGAGATCTTTACGATCGGCGGGCAGTCGCCCGAACAGCTCCTCCGCCTACATCAGCGTCGGCTCCCGCCACCAAGCGGCGTGACGGCAGCGATGGCCCCGGTCGGCCGGATCCCGAGCATTTGGTGCGAATACCACAACGCCGTCGCCCACCACACTAACGATTGTCCCCTACTGAGGAAGGCCCTTGAGGGTATGAAGAAGAACGGCCGTCCCAGGATGGGAGAACGACAACACCGGGCGAACGCCAGGACCCGTGGGACTATCAACACGATATCCGGGGGAAAGCGCAAAGAAAGAACATCATCGCCCGATCACTCAAGCAGAAGGGTGCTGGCGATCGGGGCAGGAAGAGCGCCCAAGGAAGGAAGGAAGGAAGCACCCATCGTCAACTTCACAACAAAGGACGAGGAGGAGAACCCGAAGGACAGCACCCTACCGTTCGTGATCAATGCGATCATCGACCAATTCCTTGTGAAGAGGGTGTTGGTTGACAATGGGGCGTCTGTCAACGTAATCTACTTCAACGCATACAAGGCGCTCGGAAGGCCCGCACGTAAGATGACGCATGACCATGAGGGCATCGCCAGCTTCACAGGCGAGACATCGTATCCAATCGGGAGCGACAGCCTGCGGGTCGAGATTGGCGCACCCGACTCCCCGCACAGCGAGGTCCGGACAGACTTCATCGTCATGGACACCCCCTCCCCCTACAACGCCATACTTGGGAGACCAGGGATCTGCAGGTTAAGGATGATCATCGCAACATACATGCTCTTGGGACAATTCCCAACCGAGCGCGGGATCGGACATGTCCGAGGATACGACGGCGAGGAGGCAATAAAACCTCGTGACAAGCATGAGGTCCTCGCCCTGGAACCCACGCCAGGATCAGAAGTACCCGACGATCCACGCGACGGGCTGATGGCTGTATCACCCGTCCCTGAGCGCGAAGGGCTGAGGACGATCCAGTTATCCTCCGAACACCCGGAGAGGACGGTCCAGATCGGGGCATCATTGGCTCCCGCGATAGCCGAACAACTGATCACGCTGCTGAAAGAGAAGCAGGAGGTGTTCGCCTGGTCGTATAAAGATATGCCCGGGATCAGCACAGCTATCATATCTCACCGGTTGAGCATCGACGCCAGCACCCGGATAGTGAAGCAGAAGCGGCGGGCGTACAAAGCAGAGCATTATGCGGCCATGCACGAGGAGGTGGACCGATTACTGGGCATCGGGTTCATCCGAAAAGTAGATTATCCCAAGTGGATTTCCAACGCTGTGATGGTGCAGAAAAACAACAAAAAATGGAGAATGTGTATCGATTATAGTAATCTCAACAAGGCGTGCCCAAAGGACAGCTTCCCGATACCGAGGATCGATCAGCTGGTGGACGCGACGGCGGGGCACGAACTTCTATCAATGATGGACGCTTACTCAGGCTACAACCAGATCTTCATGGATCTCGCGGACCAAGAGGCCACAATGTTTGTCACAGACAAGGGCCTTTATTGCTACGTTGTCATGCCTTTCGGGTTGAAAAACGCCGGCTCCACGTACAAGAGGCTCATGAACGCGATGTTCCACGGCCTGATTGGCAATATCGTAGACGTGTACGTGGACGATATATTGTTGAAAAGCCTCCAGGCGGTCGACCACGTCCAGAACCTAGGGACTGTGCTCGACGTACTCATCAAAAACGGCATGAGGCCGAACCCCGCCAAGTGCACATTCGGGGTCACCAACAGCAAATTCCTGGGATACATTGTCAGTCAGCGGGGAATCGAAGCCGCACCCGCCAAGGTCAAAGCAATCATCGACATGAAGCCGCCTGCCAAGAGAGTAGACCTACAGAGCCTCACGGGTAAACTCGCCTCCCTTAACCGATTCATCTCGCGCTACTCAGACAGGTGCGCCCCGTTCTTCAAAGCCCTAAGAACCACGAACAAGCGTGAGGTCATATGGACGCTCGAATGTGAGGAATCTTTTCTTCAGATCAAAGAATACTTGGCATCCATTCCGCTCCTCTCCAGGCCCGTCCGAGGGGAAGTTCTGTACCTCTACTTGGCTGCTTCCCTCACGGCCGTCAGTTCTGCCCTCGTCCGTAGGGAGGACTGCACGGAGTTACCCGTTTTCTTCTCAGGGAAAGGCATGACGGGCGCTGAGACACGATATCCGACGATCGAGAAGATGACGCTCGCACTCGTATCCGCTGCCCGACGACTGAGACCATACTTCCAGGCGCACAGCATCCACGTCCTCACCAACGTACCCTTGCGCCAGATACTTCGGTCGCCTGACCATAGCGGCCGCCTTGCGAAGTGGGCCGTCGAACTTAGCGAGTTTGACCTCGAGTACAAACCCCGCACGGCAATCAAGGGGCAGGCCGTGGCGAACTTTATCGCCGAGTACACGGAAGCAGAGGGAACGCCAATCCAGGTACCGAATGTGCCGACAATAGAGGCATCCGACAACCCGGGGGTCAAGGAACGACCATTGTCGGAGTGGAACCTCTACGTCGACGGATCGTGCACAAAGAAGGTGAGCGGCGTCGGTATTATCTTGACCGGGCCGGGAGGGGTAAACGCGGAGTACGCCCTCAAGTTTGAATTCAAGGCAACAAACAACGAGGCCGAGTACGAGGCGCTCATCGCAGGCCTACAATTGGCCAAGAATTCGGAGGCGCCCGACCTCAACGTGTTCAGCGATTCACAATTGGTGGTGAGCCAGGTCAGAGGAGAATTCCAGGCGAAAGAGGAGTCCATGATCGCCTATTTAAAACATGTGCAGACACTGATCAAAGGATTCAAATACGTCAACATCAGCCACATCCACTGAGGATTCAACGCAAAAGCAGACAAATTGGCCCAATTGGCCACATCGCCCGTACACACAGGGCCAGGACAGCGTATCGTCGAGGTGCTACGACGACCCAGCATCTCGGGAATGGAGCAGGTTCTGGCAATCGAACCTCACGAGCACAGTTACATGGACGTGCCCATCGCCTACAAGGTGAGGGGAGAATTACCAGGGGATAGGCAAGAGGCCAGAACCATCGTTGCACGGGCGGCCAACTTCAGCGTGCGGGACGGAGCACTTTACCGACAGGGGAGGACTTGGGCCAGCCTCAAGTGCGTCACTCCAACCAAGGGCAGCTCGATCTTAAGAGAGATCCATTCGGGCACATGCAGCCATCACGCGGGCGCCAGATCAATCGCACACAAGGCCCTTCAGCACGGTTTCTGGTGGCCCACCATCCACGCAGATGCCACGACATCACACTCCTACTGGCGCATACACCACCCACACGACCGGGCGCCCAAAAAAAAAACACCATCAGGTTAGTACATGTAACCACTCGGGCGCCCCGAAAGAGGGCTAATGCCTGAATTCCCTTTTGGCCGTGCCCCGAGTGAAGAGCTGCGTCGTACGGGTTGGTGGTTTTTCCTCACCGTATACACACGCATTAGCAAGCCGGATCAGGCGGCAGAGGCATGGGGTCCGCCCCCTCTCTGAGCGCGCGCTGAGACCGATGGGCGGCACGGGCATGGGGTCCGTCCCCTCCGTGAGCGCACCGTTACATGATCGAAGAGCAAGCCGGCTGTCATGACAGAGGCATGGGGCCAACTCCTCTCTGGGCGTGCTAAGTCGATGGACGGCACGGGCGTGGGGTACTGCCCCTCCGTGTGAGCGCAACGTTAACATTCGACCCCGACTCGGAACGTTAAGGGCGTGCGGTCCGACCCCTCCTTGCGTTCCGGGATTAATGAGCGCAGGCAATGGTACACCCTCCCCGGTCGCGAAACACAAGCCGGCTGTCATAACGGAGGCATGGGGTCCGTCCCCTCTCTGAGGGTGCTAAGCCGAAGAATGGCACAGGCATGCGGTCCGTCCCCTCCGTAGCGCGTTACTTGTAGGTCGCGGTATTGATCCCTCCATTGATGCTACACCGTACGGAACGGCATCCCCGTTGATGTACGCGGTGCACCGCGCCATCCCAGCGCTGGTGTCACGAAAAACATTCGCATACATTCATACATCATACCATTCATTCACACGTCATATCATACATTCATACATCATACCTGTGTACCTGTATATCTGTTTATGAATGTGTTCCAAACCAAACCCACCCGGGCGAGCGGCTCCCAAAATATAGCAAGTTGGGTTGGGAGGCCGGGCCCATAGGTACACCATTGCACCAACAGGTACACCATTGCACCAACAGGTACACCATTGCACCAACAGGTACACGCTCGGACACCCAGGTCCCACTCCATCATACGAGCCCTTTCTCGACCGGGGAGTTGGGGGACTTGGGGGTTACAGGATCATACACCACTGCTCAAACCGGATAAGTATTCTTGTTAATCGCGCACCCTTTTTCAACTCCCCAGTCAAGAAAGTACTCTTTGACTTGGGGAATTGGGGGACTTGTTAGTATTGCATCATTAGTTGCACGATTAAACATACTTATCCACTTAAGCAGATTAGCGACACCTACCACACCACATGCAAGACCACCAAGGGAGCTCCAACTTCACTCACCGGACCCACCCCCTCCGAGCGCGCACGCGCCCGTGGGGGTGCGCCCGAATAAGCAGAACACACACCAGCAGAGTGCAGGTTGTCCCACATCGAAGAACACCACCAGGCCCCAAACTCAACCACCTATATATATCAGGTATTCATTACAGGTAAGATCACTAATTCACACGTTCACAACCAATTCACTCGTCCGCACGTTCGCTTGACTGTTATACCCAATACATCATCTGACTTAGGCATCGGAGCGTTGAAGGCGGGCCACCCCGTCTCGACCCCTGACCGCCTGTTCATTGTTGTATTCTTCTAACAGCCGCTCGCGAACCCGCACATCCGAGGCACCCGACAGAAGAGAGGAAGCTCCCGAAGAAGAACCCACTGCCCGACAAGAAGGAGAGCGCACGCACGGAGGAAGAGAGAAGCGCCCGCCCATCCGAACAGCCCCAACGTTCGGACGTACGAGAAGGAGGAGAGGAAGGAAGGAAGCACATCATCGTTGCTTCTGCCCCATTGCGCCCTCGTGCGTAATTCGGTAGAAACAAAGGGCCTGACAGGCGCTGAGACACGATATCCGACGATCGAGAAGATGGCGCTCGCACTCGTAACCGCCGCCCGACGGTTGAGGCCATACTTCCAGGCGCACAGCATCCACGTCCTCACCAACGTATCCTTGCGCCAGATACTCCAATCGCCCGATCATAGTGGCCGCCTGGCGAAGTGGGCCATCGAACTTAGCGAGTTCGACCTCGAGTACAAACCCCGCACGGCAATCAAGGGACAGGCCGTGGCTGACTTTATCGCCGAATATACAGAGGCAGAATGGGCACCGGCCCAAGCGATCGATGGTCTGACAGTAGAGACGTCCGACAACCCGGAGGTCAAGGAGCGACCGTTGTCAGAGTGGAACCTCTACGTCGATGGATCCTGCATAAAGAAGGTAAGCGGCGCCGGTATAATCTTAACCGGGCCAGGAGGGGTAAACGCGGAGTACGCCCTCAAGTTCGAATTCAAGGCAACAAACAATGAGGCCGAGTACGAGGCGCTCATCGCGGGCCTACAGCTGGCCAAGAATTCATAGGCGCCCGACCTCAACATATTCAGCGAATTCGGAGGAGAATTCCAAGCGAAAGAGAAGTCCATGATCGCCTATTTGAAACATGTGCAAACGCTGATCAAAGGATTCAAATACGTCAACATCAGCCATATACGCCGAGGATTCAACGCGAAGGCAGACAAATTGGCCCGATTGGCCACAGCGCCCATACACACGGGGCCAGGACAGCGTATCGTCGAAGTGCTGCGACGACCAAGCATTTCAGGAGCGGAGGAGGTCCTGGCAATCGAACCGCACGAGCATAGTTACATGGACGTGCTCATTGCCTATAAAACCAGAGGAGAACTGCCAGGGGATAAGAAAGAGGCCAGGACCATCGTCGCACGGGCGGCCAACTTCAGCGTGCGGGATGGGGCACTTTATCGACAAGGGAGGACTTGGGCCAGCCTCAAGTGCGTCACTCCGACGAAGGGCAGCTCGATCTTAAAAGAGATCCATTCGGGCATGTGCAGCCATCTCGCGGGCGCCTGATCGATCGCGCACAAGGCCCTTCGGCACGGTTTCTGGTGGCCCACCATCCACGCGGACGCCACGGCACTGACAAGCAAGTGTCACCAGTGCCAGCTACACGCGCACCACCACCATGCGCCCGCCGTCCCACTGTCCATCCTCCTGTCGCCCGTTCCATTTGCACAGTGGGGACTGGACCTGATCGGAGAGCTTCCGAAATCGAAAGGGCAATATAGATATCTGATCGTCATCATCAACTACCACACGAAGTTCATCGAAGCTCAACCCATGGCGAAGATCACCACGGAGAAAGTGGAACGCTTCCTCTGGCGCTTCCGTTTCTGTCGCTATGGGACGCCGCTTAGCATCATCACGGACAACGGGCCACAATTCAACAACCCCAGGTTGATAGCCTTCTACAAGCACCAGAGAACGGACCTCATCTTCGCATCGCCAGCGCACCCCCAGACGAACGGACAGGTGGAAGCAGCAAACAAAATCATCAAGTCTGGCATCAAGAGAAAAATTGAAGACATCGAACCCGGGGATGCCAGATACGGGCGCTGGCTCGAGGTCATTCCAGAGATTCTGTGGTCCATCCGAACGACAGCCAATGCAGCTACAGGCGAGATCCCGTTCAGCCTGACGTTCGGAACAGAAGCTGTGCTACCCCTGGAAATTACCCATCAGAGCCCACGGATCGAGGGGTACGATCCTTGCACGAACAGTGAGGGGCTGAGGTTCAACAATGATCTGCTGGAGGAAAGAAGAGACATGGCGCACCTGCACAACGCCGCGAACAAGCAAAGGATCGCCCGACTGTACAATCAACACATACGGGCTCGCCCAATCCAATTGGGGGACTGGGTGATGAAAGCAATCCAACAGAAGGTGAAGGCGCTTCACCCATTGTGGGAAGGCCCGTACGTCGTTGACGAGGTGATCAGCGACAGCACTTTCTACCTTAGGGACATGCAGGGTCAACGACTACGCCACCCATGGAACATCCAGCACTTGAGAAAGTACTTTCACTAGATCTCGCTATGTTACGTTCATTTGTATAAATGATGTCGCGTTTGTTTGTCCTTACCCCGCCCGCCCACATACTTGGGGGACTGGGGGTGGACCACTCGCAAAGATGTAAAAAGGAAGCGCGCGCCCGCACAAGTTACTCAAGGGATGCCAAACAAATTCAACAAAAAGAGACAAGGCACACAAACGGACAGAAAAAGAAATTTCATTCATTCGCCAGGTTACAAAATAAAAACAAACAGCCAGCGAGAATTAAAGGCACGAAGGCCCGATTACAAAAAAAAATCTACCTTATTACCAAAGGAAAAAGGAAAGGAAAAAGGTACTCTACTCCGCGCCCGCTCCACCACCACCGCCGCCCGCCAGCCCCGCCAGGAAGGCATCATACTTCTCCATATCCAGAAAAGGAGCTACCATCTCCTGGAACTGGGCGACCTGAACATCGGCCTCAGCGTCCACCAACTCCTTAAACTCCAAAGAATTCTTGAAGTCGGCAATCGCCTCCGCTCGCGCCTTCTGGACTTGGGCCTGTGTTTCAGCCATCAGGCGGGACTCCACCTCCGCCACCCGATTGGCCGCCTTGGCCTTCTCCTCTTCCAGGGCAGCCAGAGCTGAATCGCGTTCGGCCTTGTACAGCGTCCCCCGCTCACAGGCCTCCTGGCTTTTTTCCGTCGCCGCCTGGGCTTCTTGACACAGACGATCCGCCAGCTGCTCATACTTGCCCAGATCGAACTCATACTTCTTACAAGCATCGGTGAGCTTGCGCGTCTCCGCCTGCGCCTCCTCTACATAGCGCCTGTTGGCGAAGCGTTGACGCGCCAGGTACATCCTATGTTGCAGCACCATGCAGAGATTGAAGGCCTTATCCATCTCATCCTTATTACCCTACAACACCTCCGGCGCCATCTCATTGACAGCCTTCACGCTCATATCAATGGTCCGCGACAGTGGCGTGTAGAAGGCGAACGGATCGGCGGGCTGGTCGGCGGACGGATTAACGGCCGGACTATCCATCCGGGGACGCTTCAAGGAAGGCCCACTGGCTCCTCCATGCTCTGATACCCGTGGGGGGCTGGGCAGACGGGCGGACGCTTGGGGCGTAGTGGGGGTACGACCGGACGCTTGAGGAGTGGAGGAGGAACGAACTGTGTCGAGCGTGCGGGATGTCTCCCGCCTGTCCCGCTGCTCATCCCGGTCCTGCCGGCGCTGATCGCGGCTATCCTGGCACCGCTCCCGGTGCTGCTCCGCACGAACGGCCTTGGCTTGCGCCTTCGAACCACCGGCATTGCTGGGCGGCGGGCGAGGAGCATCCGCCTGGATGGCTGGGGCAAAATCAGCCACGTCAGGAATGGGGATCCTGGGCTGAGTGGTCTCCCCCAACACCAGACCACCTTGTCCGTCGTCCACCACCGGCAGCATCTCGAAGGCCGGCCAAGCGGCGCTTGACCACATCATCCGCATCGACGTTCTTGCCGGACATCTTCTTCTTAACTACAAAGACAACAAACGGAAGGTCAGCAACAGAAGAACAGTTAGCCAAATCTCCTCCTACTCCTAGACAACAAACTACAAGACCCACGTACGCGGCAGCACAACAAGGTGCGTCTTCTCGATAAGATCCCAATGACAGGTGGCGAAGAACGATCTTGCCTCGGGCGCCGGGTCAAAAACAAACCTCAGGTGGTTCACCCGGGCCTCCTCGATGGGCATCATCGGATACTCATTCGTATCAAGGGGATGGAAGGCTTGGGGGACTCGATCGATCAAGTGGGCGTGGGCGGCATACACGGACGAGAAGGAGCCCAACTCCCAATCACCACTTACCAGGCAATTGATCGTATGCCAGGAGGTTGAAGAACTCGGCTGGTCCGTCAACCACCACTTCACGCGAGGCTCCACGGTGATGGTTCCCGAGTCCCTCTTGCGCGTAGAGTAGCGGAGACGGAAGAAGTGCAGGAACTCCGCCCGCATGGGATGGTCCATACCGCTCACCCGGAAGATGTTGAACATGGCCACAAGCGTAAGGGTGAGCGTGGGCCCATATTTCCCAAGAGAGATCTTCAGCAGCGCCAGCATATACTGGAAGAACGGATGCAGTGGCAGCTTGATCCCAGCCTTGAGATGAAACTCACTCAGGCAGACATGACCGGGCGGCGGGCGAGTGAACATGTCGTTCCCACCAGGAATTCTCAGCCTCACGGAGTTGGGGATATGGTACTCCCGCGCCCATCTGGCCATCTCGGAGACGGATGGCGCACGTTCTGGCTCCTGGACGGGCGTCCCATCAGGAAACCGCCAGTGTACAGGCCCACCTTCAGCAAATTGAGGAAATGAATCTCCTCCCTCCACCCTCTCCTCACCCCAGGGATTCGACCCGTCCGAGTGCCCGCCCGACGATCCAGACGAGCTCCCTAATCCCACGTTGGCGCACGCTTGCCTAGGATCCATTGACTGCACGGGAGAGGTATCATGCAAAATACATTGCAGAGGCGTGACACTCAAAACAGACTCGCACGACGATGCACTCGACGTACTCGACCCGCTCGACCCACAACTAAACCACCCCAACCCCGGAATGTAGATCCGCTCACGTGACTGATCGCTCGGTATCTCTATTGGCTCCATCCTAAAGACGAACGCACGCACACAACCAACACTTAGCAAAAAAATCCCTCCCCACACAGAAACACCAAAACCCACAAAGAATCACCCACAAACAGATCAAACACACCCCACCCAAGAACACACCCTATCCTTTAGTTCAAAAAACCCAGAAAAACGCATACCACAAAAACAAAAAACAGAACCAAAGACGAGAGCCTCACCAGATTGTGCTTATAAGGGCTGAGTTTTCACGTTGAGCAGGTATTCCGGCAAACAGAGGACACAAACGAAGGCAAGCTTCAAACGGATGCAGATCGCAAAGTAATTCCGGCAGAATTTCGGTAAGCTATGAAGGTGATGAAGAAGACGAAGGCAAGGGGAACCCTATTTATATTCCTCGGACGAGATACGCGAACGAACGCCAGTCGTCCGTTTTTCGCGTATCCACCGTTGGATCGCAACACGTGGCCCATGGCGGTTTACTTGCCCTTCTAAGTAACCACGCCAACTCCTCGACTTCCCGCCTCGATTTCAAACCCTAGCACGGTCTCCAACAGTTCGACGCGTGGCGCCCATGCTCCACTCCCACGCTCCCACGCGCGTGACGTCTGCCCTTCGAAGCACTCATGACAAAACATCGGCATTTAATGCAAGGGCACGCCAGCATTAAATACGACGGCTAGCATTTATTACACACCGGTCCCCAGAGAAGTCAAAAGGAATGTCACCTCCAAACGTCTTATCGGAGCACCACCAAACCCAAGGCAAGGACAACACGCCACGATACCCACCACTCCTACTGGCGCGCACACCACCCACATGACCGGGCGCTCGCCAAAACACCATCAGGTTAGTACATGTACCACTCGCGCGCCCCGAAAGAGGGCTAACGCCTGAATTCCCTTTTGGCCGTGTCCCGAGTGAAGAGCTGCGCCGTACGGGATGGGGTTCTTCCTCTACGTACGCGCATGCATTAGCAAGCCGGATCAGGCGACAGAGGCACGGGGTCCGCCCCCTCTCTGAGCGCGCGCTGAGCCCGATGGGCGGCACAGGCGTGGGGTCCGTCCCCTCCGTGAGCGCACCGTTACATGATCGAAGAGCAAGTCGGCTGTCATGACAGAGGCATGGGGCCAACTCCTCTCTGGGCGTGCTAAGTCGATGGGCGGTATGGGCGTGGGGTGTTTCCCCTCCGTGTGAGGGCAACGTTAACATTCGACCCCGACTCGGAGCGCCAAGGGCGTGCGGTCCGACCCCTCCTTGCGCGTTCCGGGATTGATGAGCGCGGGCGAACTCGCCGGTCGTGAAAAGCAAGCCGGCTGTCATAACGGAGGCATGGGGTCCGTCCCCTCTCTGAGGGTGCTAAGCCGAAGAACGGCACGGGCATGCGGTCCGTCCCCTCCGTAGCGCGTTACTTGTAGGTCGCGGTCTTGATCCCTCCGTTGACGCTACACCGTACGGAACGGCATCCCCGTTGATATACGCGGTGCACCGCGCCATCCCAGCGCCGGTGTCACGAAAAACATTATACATTCACACATCATACCATACATTCATACATCATACCATACATTTGTGCATCATACCTATATACCTATATACCTATGTCTGTATGTCTATATCTGTTACACTTATGTATGTTTACAAGCCCGACCCCATCTGGGTGCGCGGCTCCAAACATATATAGCAAGTCTTGTTTGGAGGCCGGGCCCATAGGTACACCAACGTACGAACAGGCAACACCCCACGGGCGCGCGGCTCCAAACTATCATCCGTTTGGACGCCGGGCCCAGAAAACATGTACAGGTACACAATTGTACGAACAGGTACACGCTCGGACGCCCAGGTCCCACTCCGTCATGCGAGCCCTTCCTTGACCGGAGAGTTGGGGGACTTGAGGGTTACAGGGTCACGCACCACTGCTCAATCGGATAAGTACTCTTGTTAATCACACGTACCCTTTTTCAACTCCCCAGTCAAGAAAGTTCTCTTTGACTTGGGGACTTGGGGGACTTGTTAGTATTGTATCATTAGTTGTACGATTAACATACTTATCCACTTAAGCAGATTAGCGACACATACCACACCACACGCAAGACCACCAGGAAGGCTTCAACTTCACTCACCAGACCGACCCCATCCGAGCGCACACGCGCCCGACAGGCGCACGCCCGAATATACGAATCACACACCAGCAAGTGCACAAGTCCCACATCGAAGAACACCATCCAACTCCAAACTCAACCACCTATATAGGTAAGGTATTTATTACAGGTAAGATATCTCTCAACACCCCAAACACACTACTCGTACGCACGTTCGCTTGACTGTTATATCCAATACATCATCTGACTTAGGCATCGGAGCGTTGAAGGCGGGCCACCCCGTCTTGACCCCTGACCGCCTGTTTCGTTGTTGTATTCTTCTAACAACCGCTCGCGAACCCGCACACCCGAAGCACCCGACAGAAGAGAGGAAGCGCCTGAAGGAGAACCAACCGCCCGAAAGAAGGAGTCCGCACGCACGAAGGAAGAGAGAGCGCCCGTCCATCCGAACAACCCCACTGTTCGGACGCATCAGGAGGAGGAGTGTATTCGTGTTGCTTCTGCCCCGTTACGCCCCCGCGCGTAATTCGGTAGAAACACTGTGTATGATTTGGGAGTTGCTGTCTTTATGTTAGCATCAGAGATTTTTAGTCACTACTGCTACGGCGTACAGCGCAGTGTAGGATGTACACCGACCACATGAGTTTCATCTACTTGCATTTTCAGCCAGATTTGAGCTTGAGGCAGCGTAGATGGATGGGGTCGACTAACGATTATGGCTTCACATTTGAGTTTATCTGAGAAAGGCTAGTGGTTGCACTTTGACTATCCATCTGGGATCATTGCTGATGCATTTAGTCAGAAACCGGGAGCTTCATTGTATCATGTGTGTGTAGTTCGAGTTTTTGTGTTAGCCGAGTGCGAGCTACGGGAGCTGAGTTCGAGTGTGATGATGTTGAAGCTCATTGTTTTGTATGCGTTATGCACCAGTGTACGGAGATGTATCTGATACTTCGAGTTTACTACTCGTGACGCAACCCGTAGAAGAACGTAACAGCTTGTGTGAGCAGATGCCACATTTGTCGGCAGACGATGGCAGCGAGGCAGAGACTTGCCGGAAAGTTACAGCTATTGGAGATTTCCGATTAGAAGTTGGAGTTTGTCGCTGTGGTTTTGTGTGCCAGTACGCACTTCGGTTTGTGGTACCAGTTGTTGGGTCTTTGTGGACCATTTGATGAACTTAGTTCTTTTCCTTGTACTTTCGGAAAAGATTTCGATGGCAGGCTGACATAGCTGTATTTGATGGAGGTTGTCCATTTACGTGGTGCGCCTGTGTCCCAGTTTGCTGATCGAGATAATCAGTTACAATTAAGTGTTGGCAAGAGTTGCAGAGAGCATTGGGGATCAGATTACAGTTTAGTACAGTTTCTTATCCTCAAATTGGTAGGCGATCTTTGAGGACTATTTCGACCATGTAGGCCATGTTGTGGTCTTGTGTATTGCGGTTCCGAGGGATTTGGGACCAGCAGTTTCAACTATTCGAGATTGCATGCAGTACCAGTTTGGAGACCACTATGATTTTGACGTTGTATGATGTCGTTTTGAGGAACGATGTTGTACTCCATTGTGCTGAAGCGAGTTTGAGTTATGTTGATGTAAGTAGTTGTGAATTGCCACGTTATTTTGGTCCATATGTGATCATGGGGCGGATTTGTGTTGTGCCGTATAGTTCGGCATTGCCTATAGTGTTGGCTTCTGTGTGTGTTGTATTCTGTGTGGTGGAACTACATTTTAGATTTGTTGCGTGTTTTGTACCCTATCAGTTCCTTATGCAGGAAGATTTGGCGTTTGTGTGGAGCTAGTTTAGATTCGGGATTTGAGGGTACAGGGATTACAGTACGGAGATATCTCTTATTGTGGAGTCTGTTGTTAGAGTCGTTCAGTTGACGTAGCCACTGGAGAGTTGAGTTGTATGCAGAGGCAGTGTTCCTACATTTCAGTTGGAAGACTTGGAAATTTTGAGGTCGAAATTTTTTTAAGGGGGGTAGATTTGTGACGACCCGGAACAGAATCAGAAGCGTAATCAGCTTAATTCGTGAGTTAGCGTATAATCGCAGATTTCCGATTGTTGATTGAATTGCCAGCTTTGATCACGACTAAATTATTGGCCGAGAATTTGAGTTGAGTCTCTTCTCGAGAGTTGTTGTACGAATGATTTCAAGTTCGTGGGCGGTTCCGGATCATTATTTCGACGACCGAGGAATATAATATGAATATTTGAAATTTTAGCATAATCAGTTTAATATGGCGGCCTTGTACGCGACTAAATTTTCGGGTGAGAATTTGATTTGGGGTTCTTCGTTGAAGTTGTAGAGAATTTAATTTCGAGCTTGTGGGAACTTCCGGAGGATTATTCCGACTTACGAATATTTTCGACCGTCGATTATTTAATCGGGTAAGCTTGTGATGGTTTGAACCGTTGACTTTTTATTGGATTTGTCGAAGTGTTTGACTTCGGGTGGAAATTGAAGAACATGTCGAGATGAGTTTATTGCCGCGAGAATTATTGGAAACGGATTTACGCCGTGAAAGTTACGGGTGTTCGAAGTTTATCGAAAAGTGTATTTGGAAGTTTCCAAAAATAAAAGGTGTATATATATGGAGGTTTCCTGTTTGGGAAAGTCAAACCTGGCATTATTGATGGTTGACCGAGTCAACTCGGTGGAGGAGAGAAGCTCGACGGAGCAAGACGACTCGCCGGCGGTGGCACGCCGTCCGGCCACCCCAGGGCTTGGGGTTGGTCCCGTTCGACTCGGCTTGGCCTCCCCATGGTGGTGCCGACCACCGTTCACGGCATGGTCGCCGGTGGAGAGAGGAAATTCCGGCCAAAGTTAGTGATTTTTGGGGGTTTTGGTTGTCAATTTTTCTGGCCGAATTGAGCTACAAGAGGTACTGGGCTTTGAAGCTCTCATCACCACGAGTCTAACCATATAGGTATGGTGCTCCAATTTGATTTGTACATGGAGAATTGTTGGATTGAAATTTGTGAGTGATTTCGGTTTTGCATGAAATTGAGCTAGTTAGAGTTTGAATTGATCTTTAGTGTAGTTATGAAAGTTGCTTGTTGGATGATTTTGAGTGGAATAGGACTTGGTTCGCCGATGAATTTTTCAGTTGGGTGGCGCCGCCGCCGCTGGCGGTGGTCAACGGCGGTTTCCGGTCAAAGTTGACTTTTCGGGGTTTTCGTCGAGTTGTATGTCGTTTCGCTCGGAATCGCACCCCGATCGCAGTGGTGAGGTTTGTTTTTTGAATTGAGCATCTGAAATTATAGCGAGGTATTGATGTGTGATTATTGGATTTTCGACGATTCGTCGTTATTGGATTATGTGTTTCCAAGAAAGGTTGTTTCTCGTGATATGATTCTAGGTACTGAGTTATGATTTTGAGAAATGGATTTTGTGATTATTCAGGGGTTCGTGATCGTTCTTTGGCGAGGGATTTTCCGCCGGATCACGGGATTAACGCGAATCGCGTTACGCTAGTTTGTGAGTGGACATTTCTTTTCACGGATTGATTGCGAGTCTTTTATATACGTTTTACGAGCATGAGCATGCAATTATGATCATGATTTAAATGAGCATGTGTTTTATGATTATGCATTTATGAATATGCATCTATGAATATACATACATATATATATATATTATGTTTATGCATGTGCATGGAAAGGATTTATGATTTGGTTTACACAAAGTACAGTCTCAGTTATCAGGGTTGTATCGATACTCATTGGCTTCTCGGCTGATCCCCGAGTACGCTCCGGGGGGGGGGGGGACAGATATCCTGACCCGAGGCGTTTCTGGCTTGGAATCACGTGTGGGTCTGGGATCCCGTGATTCAGACTGTACTTGCGCGAGGGAGTCCATGAGAGACCCCGCGGTATTTATGATGCATGCTCTGTACGCGTGAGGAGTTAGAGTCTCCCTCGTGTACCATATGATTTTTATGCATTTGACTCTCATATGTTTTTATAACATATATATTATTCAGCGAATGACATTTATTTTCGTCCACTCACTCTAACAGTTTTCATGTCTTTCCCCTGGGCTTTTCGGTTTCCGTGCCCAATTTGCAGTTCAGATTCTGGTGTCGCACGTCGTGGTCGGAGGCATAGTATTCGAGCGATGTTTCTTTTATGGTAGGTTCTTAGTTTGGCCTACTATTTGTATATTTATATTAGAAGTCGCTCTGAGTATTCTGATGTATACTTCTATACGATTTTTCCCAGATTTCTGTAAAGTATAGTTATATTTATTACTTTACATTACTGTTGATATATTGAGAAATCCGGATGGTATTGGTGCCCACGGTTTGATTTTTGTGGCATAGGATGAAGTGTATTTTCCGGGTGCAGGTAATGGCAATTCCGCGTTAGTAGCGTTACTTTGTCCAAATTTTTAATAATTTTTATTGGTTCATGTTTTCAGAAGGGGTTTGATTCCGGTTTAGGAAACTAAATCGGGGTTGGGTCCTTTCATAATTTAATTAATTATACGCTAATAATTAAGGTAGTTGAAAATTTGTGTATATATATAATAGTTTAATAATTACTTGAAAATCTGTATATATATATATAGAATAGTTGACAAATATGGTAATTAATTATTAAATTTCATAGAAGTATGGACAAGAGTTGGATGAAGTTGCGGAATAGAAGTGATGTCTCGTATATGGATGAAATTAGAGAATTTGTTAATTTTGTGATAGAACATGGTCAAGGAAAGAAGCGTTTCATGTTTCTGTGCCAAAAATCTTAACTGTCAATATATGGAGGTTAATCTTATGGTGTAACACCTGTACGAAAATGGTATGATGTGGAGTTACACTACGTGGATCGAGCATGGTGAAGCAGTAGACTTCGGCTCAGTAGACTTCAACTCAGGGTATAGTTATCATGGTGCCTCATCTAGCGGCAATGGTGCCGGCCCCCCTGCTTGGAACCCAACTGTGGATTTGGTCCATGATGCGTTTCCAAGATTTAGTCATAGTGGACACCAACACCAAGAGGGGAGGTTACAATACCACTCATGGGCATGGTGACATATTCCCCGCTACTAGCTTGGCCACTGACACTAGTGAGATGGATAAGTACAACAGGATGCTACTTGAAGCGCAGACCTCGATGTACCCTGGATGTCGAGAGAATGTGTTGCAACATGTGATGGAGCAAATGAAGATAAAAGTGAAGCACAAAATGTCAGTCAGTGCTTTATACGAAATTAATGAGCAAATATGTAAGTTGCTTTCTGATGATCACAATATTCCTAAATCCCATTATAAGGTTAGAAATATCTTGAGTTGCCTCGGCCTAAAGTATAGGATAATTGACACATGTTCAAATGATTGTGTGCTGTTTATAAAGAGTATAAAGATTTGGATTATTGTCCCGTATGTGGCCAGTGTTGATATGAGCTGAATAGGAAGAGTTCAAAAAAGAAAATTCATGTGAAGGTTCTTCGATATTTTTCATTGATTCCCAGATTGCAGCGTCTTTACATGTCTCTATACACAACAGAAGCAATGCAATGGTATGCAGAAAAGAGAACACTACAAGAAAATTGCACCTAGACCACGGACCATTTCCGTCGTCTAGGTGCAGTTTTCTGTCGTCTAAGTACTTGGACGACGGAAACTCCGTCGTCCAAAGTCCGTGCTCCAAGTGCTGTCGTCCAAGCACCTGGACGACGGAGATTTAGTGATCCGTCGTCCAAGTTCACTTGGACCTCGGACATTATCCGTGGCCCATGTGTACACTTGGACGACGGAAACACTAAGTCTCCGTCGTCCAGGTGTCTACCTGGGCCACGGACATTGCTCGTCTGTCCGTGGCCCAGGTGTTCACCTGGACGACGGAAATACTAATCCTCCGTTGTCCAGGTGAACACCTGGGCCACGGAGAACGACAGGGTTTAGGGTTTATGGGTTAGGGGTTAGGGGTTTAGGGTTAGGTTTAGGGTTTCACCTGGACGACGGAAAACATAATCTCCGTTGTCTAAGTGAATATTTAATTTTTTTTTAAAAATAAATTGAAATTAAAAATTATTAATTTAATTTATTATTATTTTAATTTAAATAATGAAAAATGCTAAAATTAAATAAATAAACTAAATTTTGAATATTATAATTAATAACTTAATTATTAAATAATCAAAGTAAATTAATTTGTACATACGAAAAAACCCATAAATTAAAAATTAAAATATTGTTCGGAATGCGGAAAGAAACGAGATAATATACTACTAGCTAGCTAATACACTGGAGGAGTAGATGCGAGGCCGAGTCCTCCGCCTCCAGCCGGGTCGTTGTCGTCGGGGTGTGGGTTCGGAGGAGGTTGACATACTTCTCGATTTTGTTCCATGAGGGCGATGAGTTGGGCTATTTGTGCTTGTTGTTGGTCAAGTCTTTGCCGCATTGACTCATTCTCCTCTCGTGCCAGTCGAGCCTCTTGAATGGCTGCTTCGACGGCCGCAGCCTGACTCATTCTCCGCTGCCTCGAACCTCCCGTAGATGATGAGCCGGAGGTCGTCGACAAATCTCGTACCACCCTAGGCCCAAAGTGCCTAACCTCCTTGCCAGCTCTACGACCGTAGACCTCATCCGCGATTGCAATTTGGCTCTCTAAGGATAGAGGAGGCAGGTCTTCCGGCGGCACATCTGGGAACGCAAGCTGAGTGTTGGCCAACTCTTCATGCGCACGCTCTATCGCCCTTGCCTACAAAATGATAATTAATTTATTATAATGAAATCATATTTAAATAATAATTACTATAATTAAAAGCACATATATATATCACTTACCCCGCATTGACTCGCTTCATTATCGAGCCCTGGCGTCACGTACGCGCTTACGCTTGCATCAATAAAAGCGTGTTTGGAACCCTTATCCTTGTGGTCCTTGGCAATTTGAATGAACTGCTTGGCGCCGGTAGTATGGTGTTTCTCCTTCTTCCCCCGGTTGGCTTTGTTGACACCGGAGAATTTCTGTTACACAACATAATTAAATCATTAAAAAATGAATAACTACAATTTAAATAATTCAATTATCTTAATTGAAATAAAAAAATTAAATTAATACCTTAAATTGTTCATCGGCAAAGTGGTTACACAACCACTCCCACTCATCTTCTCTCTCCCCTTGCAGCTCTACCGGGGGAGGCACGGGACCGACATCTTTGAAGTACTTATGGAGCCTGTACTTCCAATCTTTGTAGATGGAGTTGGCGGTTTGATTGATATGCCTCAACATAGCCGGTGTCGGATCCACGTCAAATTGTTCCTATCAAAAATAAATAGAAAATTATAATCGTATATATTATGAAATTTTAGGCCGAGATTAACAATATTATATAATAACTAAATTGAACGTATTACGTACCGAAAGATCTTTGAAGACTTTCGCCTTCTCATGATCCGGCGCCTCCTTCCAAGTAGGGGCAGTGATACGAACCCGGTTACGGATGATTGACCCTATCCCATGCGCCGAGAGACTTGCTAGCTGAGCTGTGGGAGGGCCACCGGTGAATTCGTCGTACGGCAAGTCGATCTTTTTACCGGTCGCCTTGCAAATAAGCTCCGCTTTGCCCCCTTTAACGAGACCCCGAGTCCTTTTCGGTTCCGAGTCAGTGGGGGCCCTCCTTTGCCTACGGCGGGCGCTGTACATGATTGATTCGGCGGTCGAGGACGCCTGAGTACTTCCCGTTGAATGGGTACCGGGCGTCGGAGATTGGAAGGGGTCGACATCATCACCGCTCGAGATGAATGGGGGAGCGGGAATTTCCCCAGAGGGCGCTACGGACGGACCAGATGATCCGTCCGGATTGAGAGCGTCGTTGCCCTTCGGTGGTAATTCCCAACCGACTTGGTCCGCCAAGCGGCGGAGCATGGCATCTTCTGCCTCTTGTTGGGCTTTCTTCTTGCCGGATGTCGTCTTTGGCGGAGCCATTTAAACCTAAGAGTACGGGGTTAAAATACCTACTTACCATAATAATTACAACTTAAAAATTTATGCTAATTAATTAAGTACGTTTAAGATTTAAATAGAGTACACTAGCTTGGCATTTTCGGTCGTTCAATGGACGTGCGACCCGCGCGATAAAGTGTAAATTTTCAATTAATCAGCCTTGGTTAAATCGAAAAACATGGCCAGTTAGGGATAGAGATAACGCGAGAGGCAGGACTAATTTCGACAAAAGTCTTTCTTAGTCCAAATCCTGTCACCAGTCATAACCCGTTTCTAGACACCATGTCCGACATTCGGCCAATTTTTCGAAAATTTACACTCCCTCAAGTCCTTTGCAAACTCTGCCCTCAACCTCGTGTCCATAACTTCACTTAGGTTATAGTGTGCGGTGATAAAATCCACACATCACGAGGGGTTAAGGAGATAAGCAAGGAAAAGAGGCGCCATCTATTCCAAAGAGTGCGACTTAATTACACCAAGCCTATGTACTAAATTTAAATCGAACACGTACTACTAATTAATTTACTAAAAAATACACGTAATTACATGCAATAATTTATTTTCCATTTAGCATGCAATAATTAACCATTTAATTAATTAATAACAATAATTATTTATTTATTTAATTAATAACAACAAATTTACAATTATTCATTTAATTAGTATTAAATAACAATAATTATGATTTAATTAATTAATAACAACAATTAATCATTTATTAAATATTTAAACCTAATTACTAAATTAATTTCTAATAATTAATTATATTTAGAATTTAATTAATTAATAAAATGAAAATTATTTAAATAAGGGAAAAATAGAAATTTACCGAATCGGAGTTTTCGGGAATTTCGCCGGAGTTGTGTCGTCGGAGAGGAGGAATCGAACCACGCCGGAGTTGTATCGTCGGAGCGTCGTCGCCGGAGGAGAATATCGCCGGAATGAGATTGAGAGAGAGAGGAGAGGAGAGATGGAGAGAATTGTAAGGGATGAGGAAAAGAAGATGAGCCATACTCTATTTATAGAGTTTCACTTAG
Organism: Geum urbanum; assembly: GCA_946800695.1. Classification (NCBI taxonomy): domain Eukaryota; kingdom Viridiplantae; phylum Streptophyta; class Magnoliopsida; order Rosales; family Rosaceae; genus Geum; species Geum urbanum. The sequence goes on from OX327014.1 coordinate 3,652,951, forward strand.
ACGACGGAGCACTATTCTCCGTCGTCTAAGTGCACATGGACGACGGAAACAATGTTCTCCGTCGTCCAGGTGGCGGTTTCAAAATTTTGAAACGGCGCGTAATTAAGGGGCGGGACGTTTTGAACCGCCATGATTTTGGACTTGGACGACGGAGATGGTAAGTCTCCGTCGTCTAAGTGAAAATAAAAGCGGTCCCAAAAACGGAAGCGGTAAATTGAACCGCCATAAATTTGGACTTGGACGACGGAGATGGTAAGTTTCCGTCGTCCAGGTGAAAATTACATGAAAAAAATAAACAAAAATAAATTTGAACCGCCATGATTTTTGAACCTGGACGACGGAGATGGTCATTCTCCGTCGTTCAGGTTAACACCTGGACGACGGAAAATGACCATCTCCGTCGTCCAGGTTCAAATTACGTAAAAAAAATTTAAAAAATAATTCGCTAGGAATTTAGCGATCTGTCATTCGAGTGAAATAGTCGTACAATATCGATGAACGCATCGTATATATGAACAGTTAAATTTGAACCGCCGATTAATTTTACGTATTGAAACATGTTAAGTATCGACTAATCTTTACGACTTAAGTGTTCATGAGTAGAGGCTCATTTGCAGCAGAGTATTAACGAAATTGAATTTGGACAAAACAACCGTTGGATATGTTCGTCGTAACATAATATATAATTGTCTTCAAAGGACCATAAAATAATAAGTTCGGGAAGGGTTTGATCGGCACAGTCAACCGCAAAACCGATAATTTCACAAACCGGAAACGTGGATACAAGGCATTTCGCAACTCCGATTTTCGAACCATCGAAGCTCACACACCAAGAATTGTTTACTCTAAAGTCTTGATGAAAAGAAAATGCATTGGAAAAAGGTCTAGATGGTCGTTGTCATAGAAAAAATTACGATATCTGCACCTGGACGACGGATTTGAGCGTTTCCGTCGTCCAGGTTTATACCTGGACGACGGATATGAAGTTATCCGTCGTCCAGGTAAAAACCAGGACGACGGAGAATGACGTTCTCAGTCGTCCAGGTGTATAGACCCTGAATTCAGGGGTTAGGGCCTTACTGTTTAGGGTTTAGGGTTTGTGAACTTGGACGACGGAGAATGACCATTCTCCGTCGTCCTAGTGTGTACCTGGACGACGGATAATGACCATTCTCCGTCGTCCAGGTGCATAGACCCCGATTTCAGGGGTTAGGGCCTTAGGGATTACAGTTTAGGTCGTCCCCGGTCATTTGTGTACATGTCCGTTCAATTATTCTGATTCAAAAATATAATTAAAAATTTTATCGATCGATCGATCCGATCGAACTGCTAGATTTAGGGTCAACGATTTAGCTAGGGTACGTTTTATATGAGATTGAGATTTGGCGCCAATATTTATTAATTTCTCCGTTGGCCAGGATATATATATAATTCAGATTAATTTCTTACCGTAAACCGGCATCGATCATATATATACATATATTACAATAATTACAGTAATTAATTGCCAATTAATCTCCCTCGTCGTATGACCGTACTCTTCGTCATAATCATCATCGTCTTCATCCCCGTTAGTCGACGGCACATCCTCGTCATCGTACTCAACATCGTCCGACGAATAACCTGAGTCCTCGTCCGCGTCCTCTTCCTGCTCGTCTTCTTCATCTACCTCATCGATAATCTCACACTACAAGAAAATAGGACTTAGACGACGGAACAATATTAGTTCCGTCGTCTAAGTTACACTTAGACCTCGGAGATTTCTCCGAGGTCCAAGTAACACTTAGACGACGGATATGGAATTCTCCGTCGTCTAAGTGTTACTTAGACGACGGAGAAGTCTCCGAGGTCTAAGTGTAACTTAGACGACGGATGTGAAATTTATCCGTCGTCTAGGTAAGTACCTGGACCTCGGAGACTTCTCCGTGGTCCAGGTTATCACCTGGACGACGGAGAATTACATCTCCGTCGTCTAAGTAACACTTAGACCTCGGAGACTTCTCCGTGGTCCAAGTAACACTTAGACGACGGAGAATTCCATATCCGTCGTCTAAGTGTTACTTGGACCTCGGAGAAGTGATCACCTGGACAACGGACCGACACGTCGTGGTGTAAGTTCCACTTAGACGACGTACCGACACCTCCGTCGTCTAAGTGAAGCATTATATATATAGGCCATGCATGCCAAACTCTCTTAGCTTCGATCATTCCATTATATTTTCTCCCGTGGGGAATTTTTGAGATCCAAGGAGAAGGAGAAGGCCGGATTAGGCTAGGCCGGGGCTAGCTAGAAATTAAAGGATATCCGGTGTTCGATCACTGGCTAGCTTAATTAACTGCAGATATCGAGAAGGCCAGCAGGTACGTACGTAGGCAGTTAAAATTTGCATGATTAAATATATATATATATTTAGGGAAACCGTACGTGCGTACATACATGCATGAATGTTAATTAGCTATATATACAGATTAAATTACGTACGTAATTTGATGGATCGATGTAGATCGAGTACGTATAATTAATGGTAAATTAATGGACTAATATATATATATGTAATAATTATTTAATTATAATATTTTGTAGCAGTATGGACAAGAGTTGGATGAAGTTAAAGAATAGATGTGATGTCCGGTATATGGATGGAATTAGCGAATTTGTGAATTTTGCGATAGAACATGGTCATGGAAAGACGCGTTTCAGGTGTCCGTGCCAGAAATGTCTTAATTGTCAGTATGCGGAGGTTAATGTTATGGTGCAACACCTGTACGAAAATGGTATGATGTGGAGTTACACTACATGGAGCGAGCATGGTGAAGCAGTAGGGTTCAGCGCAGCAGACTTCAGCTCAGGGTACAGTTACCATGGTGCCTCATCCAGCGGCAGTGGTGCTGGACCCCTAGCTTGCAACCCAACTGCAGATTTGGTCCATGATGCGTTTTCGGGATGTAGTCATGGTAGACACCAACACCAAGACGGAGGTTACAGTACCACTTATGAGCATGATGACACATTCCCCGCTGCTAGCTTGACCACTGACACCAGTGAGATGGATAAGTACAACCGGATGCTACTTGAAGCGCAGACCCCGGTGTTCCCTGGATGTCGAGAGAATGTGTTGCAATATGTGATGGAGCAAATGAAGATAAAAGTGAAGCACAAAATGTCAGTCAGTGCTTTTGACGAAATTCAGGAGCAAATATGTAAGTTGCTTCCTGATGATCACAATCTTCCTAAATCTCATTATAAGGTTAGAAATATCTTGAGCAGCCTCGGCCTAAAGTACAGGATAATTGACGCATGTCCGAATGATTGTGTGCTATTTTACAAAGAGTATAAAGATTTGGACTATTGTCCCGTATGTGGCCAGTGCAGATTCCAGGTGAATAGGAAGAGTTCGAAAAAGAGAATTCCTGTGAAAGTTGTTTGATATTTTCCCTTGATTCCCAGATTGCAGCGCCTGTACATGTCTCTACACACAGCAGAGGCGATGCGATGGTACGCAGAAAAGCGAATAGATGACGATGTCCTGCGACACGCCGCGGATGGGGAGGGTTTCAAACATTTCGACAGAGAATTCGGAGACTTTGCTGCAGAGGTTAGAAATGTTAGACTCGGCCTATCTACAGACGGATTCAATCCTTGGGGAAGTAATAGCTCCGCCGTAAGCACTTGGCCAGTAATTCTGATGCCGTACAACCTGCCTCCGTGGATGTGCATGAACAAGGAATTAAATTTCCTTACTGTACTAATTCCAGGTCCTAAATCTCCAGGGAAGTGCTTAGATGTCTACCTCAGACCTTTGATCGACGAGCTGAAACTGTTGTGGGAAAATGGAGTCCCAACTTATGACAAATTCACTGACACGATGTTCACGATGAGGGCTGCCGTAATGTGGACGATCAGCGATTTTCCAGCGTATGGGATGTTGGCAGCGTGCAGGACAAAAGGATATAATGGATGTCCTATATGTTTGGACGACGTGAACTCTAGTTGGCACGCAGGGAAGGTGTGTTACTTGGGTCACCGTAGATGGCTCCCTCACGACCACCCTTGGCGACAGGATGAAGCTCATTTCGACGGGACGGTAGAGAACAATCCTAAACCCCGTAGTTGGTCGGGCGAAGAGATTTTAGAGAGGTTGAGCTATTTCGACTTTGGTGTGTTGACTAACGACGCGGATGTAAAGAAATGCAATCCAATTCCTCCACATGATCTGAGCTATTGGGATCACAAGAGTATATTCTTTGAACTCCCTTACTGGTCGAAGTTGAAGCTGAGGAACAACTTGGACGCGATGCACATAGAAAAGAATGTGTGCGACAGCGTGGTGGGAACAATTCTCGGTATTAAGTTCAAGACTAAAGATACTCCCAAAGCGCCAAAGATTTGGAATCAATGAATCTACGTCGTCCCTTGTGGTTGAGGAGGGATAGGAAAGGAGTGTACAACAAGATGCCAGCTGCACCTTACACAGTGAAGCCGACACTTAGACGTTCTGTATTTCACTGGTTTAAGGGCGTTCGTTATCCGGCCACGTATGCAGCTACTATAACTGGAGCAGTGGACGAGGTGCAACACAAGTTTGTTGGTCTAAAGACACATGACTATCACGTTATGCTGCAACGTCTGATTCCAGTGGTAATTCGACCATATTTGCCTCGCGACGTCGTAGAACCAATAGTGGCATTGTGCAAATGGTGGCAGAGGTTATGCGCCAGAGAATTAAAGAAGTCAGATGTCGTGGAATTGCAACAACAAATTGTGCACATCATTTGCAAACTAGAGAGGATTTTTCCTCCTGCTTTCTTCGACATAATGATTCACCTAATGATCCACCTGCCCGAGCAGGTGCTCATTTCTGGTCCGGTCCAGTACACTTGGATGTATCCTCAAGAAAGGTACGTACAACTAATTAATTATACAGGTTTTTCGATTCATAATTTGTTCCACTGGAGATTACTAGCTAGCTATATGCATGTACTTATTTTTATTGTACGTTTGATTAATTTTGTAGACAGCTTGGACAGTATAAGTCATTCGTCAAAAACAGGTCGGCCCCGGATGGCTCCATAGCAGAGACATACCTAATGCATGAGTGCGTTACTTACTGCAACAGGTACCTCAAAGATCCACCACCTCCAACTGCCTCCGATCGCAGTGCCTGCATCAATCTTTCTGTCGTCACCAATGTCGTCCGACCGTTTAGAGGAGTATTAAAGGAAACGTTAACACGGGAAGAACTTATTGAGGCACATTGGGTAGTGTTGCGAGACTGTGACGAAGTTGAGCCGTACATGATGTCATACAGGGAGAGGCTTCAGGCGTTATATCCAGACAAGAGTTCGGCGTGGATTGAGAAAATGGTTAAGAAAAAGTTCCCCGATTATTTCTTCCAATGGGTACGTATTTAGTGATTTACATACATATTGAGATCATGTTTAATTTGTAGAAAGTAAACCCTTACATTTTTCCATTTTCGCAGATGATTGATCTGCAAAAATCCGAAAACCACGGGGGGTGGTGGTCTTGGCCAAAGCACTTGCTAGCAGGGAAGCCGATTAAACACTATATTTATCCGGGATGTTTTGTGAACGGTGTGAAGTTCCATTCATTGGCGCGAGATGAAGGAAGAAGAACACAAAACAGTGGGATAACGGTTGGGAAAGACCCTGATCTATATTACGGAATGATCGTATATGTGGTTCAGCTATGTTACGGGAATGATGTCAACGTTTTCCTATTCAAGTGCAGATGGTTCAAGCGTACAAAGGAAGACCTGGGACTTTTATCAGTCGATACAAACTCAAGCTGGTATGAGGATGAGCCTTTCGCTCTCGCCACCTTAGTTAGGCAGGTGTTCTATCTCGACGATCCGAAAGCTGGTGACGGGTGGAAAATAGTGAACCAGATCTCTCATCGAGGAGTTTGGAATACAGAGACAATTGAAGGGACACCGACGACGACTGAAGATGCTGCTGAACCAGACAGAGACATTCCTGCCTATCAAGAGCCTAATATTTCTGTCATCCGCTCCGACATAATGGACCTGGTTCAAGACGGTGAACGGTTACCCATGCCTGATGGTTGTACAGATCTAACTGAAGAAGAGATTATTGAGGTAGATGAAGAAGACGTGCAGGATGAGGACGATGACGACGACTCTGGTTATTCCTCGGACGATGTTGAGTACGATGAGGAGGATGAGCAATCGGATAACGGTGATGATGATGATGACGATTATGACGAAGAGTACGGTCACACGACGAGGATCATTACTTGGTAAACCCTAATTTATTATTGTAATATATATATGATCGATCGATGCATCGTAAAAAGGTGAAAGATTTCTATTATGTCGAGACTTTAAGATTCCTCGTCCAGCTTTGGTTGGTTTTATTGTTTTTAAATACTATTTATGTATAAATTGGATTAATTATGGGTCCCTATATATGATTATATATATTGACTTGTGATAGTATTATTGAGAGCACAAATATTGTAGTATATATATATAAAAGTTGTTTGTACCTGGACTAACATCGATCTCCGCCAGCTTAACTTCCTCAGATTTTAAGTCGACTTCTCTCTGTTTCAATCGAATGTCTTTGGACTGTTTTTCTAGTCCCGGCCCCTCTCTTTGCTTTCAACTTCATCGGTGTATTCTCTGATCTTATTAAAAGTAAGCTGAAGCTGCTCTACATTTCGCTCAAGCAGCCCTTCAAACCCTAAATCCTCGACCCTAAATGTAGCAGATCGGATCGATCGATCATTTTTTTAGTTATATTCTTGAATGAGAATAATTGAACGAACATACAAATGACCGGGGACGACCTAAACCCTAAACCCTACGGCCCTAACCCCTGAATTCAGGGTTTTTACACTTGGACGACGGAGACAGTCATTCTCCGTCGTCTAGGTACACACTTGGACGACGGCGAATGTCGTCTCCGTCGTCCAGGTGACAAACCCTATACCCTAAACCCTAAGGACCCCTAACCCCTGAATTCAGGGTATATTCACCTGGACGACGGAGACGACATTCTCCGTCGTCCAAGTGTGTAACCCTATACCCTATACCCTAAGGACCCCTACCCCTGAATTCAGGGTATATTCACCTGGACGACGGAAATAACCGTATCCGTCGTCCAGGTGTGTACTTGGACGACGGAAATAACCGTATCCGTCGTCCAGGTGTGTACTTGGACGACGGATAATATCGTCTCCGTCGTCCAGGTGTAAATTTCGTAATTTTTTCTAAGACAACGACCATCTAGACCATCTTCGAATGCATATTCTTTTCGTCAAGACTTTAGAGTAGTATATTCTTGGTGTGTGAGCTTCGACGGTTCGAAAATCGGAGTTGCGAAATGTCCTGTATCCACGTTTCCGGTTTGTGAAATTCTCGGTTTCGCGATTGACTGTGCCGATGAAACCCTTCCCGAACTTATTATTTCCTGGTCCTTTATAGTAATTATATATTATGTTACGACGAACATATCCAACGGTTGTTTTGTCCAAATTCAATTTCGTTAGTACTCTGCTGCAAATCAGCAACTACTCATGAACACTAAAGTCATAAAGATTAGTCGATACTTAACAACTTTCAAAACGTAAAATTATTCGGCGGTTCAAATTTAACTGTTTATATATACGATGCGTTCATCGATATTGTACGACTATTTCACTCGAATGACAGATCGCTAAATTCCTAGCGAATTAATTTAAATTTTTTTTTTTACATAATTTGAACCTAGACGACAGATACGGTCAGTTTCCGTCGTCCACGTGTTCACCTGGACGACGGAAATAACCGTATCCGTCGTCTAGGTTCAAATTACCATGGCGGTTCGAATAAAATTTTTTATTTTTTTTCGGTGTAAATATGGACTTGGACGACGGATATGTCGTTTTCCGTCGTCCAAGTGTTCACCTGGGCGACGGAAAACACGTCTCCGTCGTCCAAGTCGATATTTACATGGCGGTTCGATTTGCCGCCTCAATTTTCGGCACCGCTTGAAATTCCACTTAGACGACGGATACACACATCTCCGTCGTCTAAGTCAAAATTTATGGCGGTGAAACGGCCCGCCCATTTATTTGGCGCCGGTTCGAAAAAAGTTGACTCTTCACTTAGACGACGGAAACAGTGTTTTCCGTCGTCTAAGTGCACTTAGACGACGGAGAATAGTGCTCCGTCGTCTAAGTGAAACTCTATATAAGGAGGAGCACCCCCCCTCCTTTTCTCATTCCATACAACATTCCTCTCCTCTCTCTCTCTCTCTCTCTCACTCCGGCGATCCTCCTCCGGCGACGCTCCGACGACATTATTTCCGGCGTGGTTCCTCCTCTCCGACGACACAACTCCGGCGATTTTCCCGAAAACTCTCGAAAAACTCCGATTCGGTAAATTTCTATTTTTCCCTTATTAAAATAATTTTTATTTAATTAATTAGTTTTAAATATTTCTTAAATGATTATTTTAATGTTATTTATTAATTATTGCTATTAATACTAATTAAATGAATAATTGTAAATTTATTGTTATTAATTATATTTAGATTAATTATTGTTATTAATTAAATAAATGATTACATATTGTTATTAATTAATTAAATTGTAAATTATTGTTATATATTAATAATAATTAAATGAATAATTGTAATTACTTGATAATTTATGAAATGAATAAATATTATTGTAATTATTTATTAATTAGTTGCATAATTAAATAAATATGAGATTAAATTAATTAGTAGTACGTGTTCGATTTAAATTTAGTACATAGGCTTGGTGTAATTAAGTCGCACTCTTTGGAATAGATGGCGCCTCTTTTCCTTGCTTATCTCCTTAACCCCTCGTGATGTGTGGATTTCATCACCGCACACCATAACCTAAGTGAAGTTATGGACACGAGGTTGAGGGCGGAGTTTGCAAAGGACTTGAGGGAGTGTAAATTTTCGAAAAATTGGCCGAATGTCGGACATGGTGTCTAGAAACGGGTTATGACTGGTGACAGGATTTGGACTAAGAAAGACTTTTGTCGAAATTAGTCCTGCCTCTCGCGTTATCTCTATCCCTAACTGGCCATGTTTTTCGATTTAACCAAGGCTGATTAATTGAAAATTTACACTTTATCGCGCGGGTCGCACGTCCATTGAACGACCGAAAATGCCAAGCTAGTGTACTCTATTTAAATCTTAAACGTACTTAATTAATTAGCGTAAATTTTTAAGTTGTAATTATTATGGTAAGTAGGTATTTTAACACCGTACTCTTAGGTTTAAATGGCTCCGCCAAAGACCACATCCGGCAAGAAGAAAGCCCAACAAGAGTCAGAAGATGAGATGCTCCAAATGTTGGCGGCCCAAGTCGGTTGGGTTCAACCGCAGGACGACGCCCTCAATCCGGGGCCTTCTGGGGAAATTCCCTCTGCCCCATTTCTCTCAAGCGGTGATGACGTCGACCCCTTTTCAACTCCGACGCCCGGTACCGCTTCAACGGGAAGTACTCAGGCGTCTTCGACGGCCGATTCTATCATGTACAGCGCCCGCCGTAAGCAAAGGAGGGCCCCCACTGACCCCCAACCGAAAAAGACTCGGGGTCTCGTTAAAGGTGGAAAGGCGGAGAAAATTTGCAAGGCGACCGGGAGCAAGATCGCCTTGCCCTACGACGAATTCACCGGTGGCCCTCCCACACCTCAGCTAGCAAGTCTCTCGGCTCATAGCATTGGGTCGATTGTTCGTAACCAGGTTCGTATCACTGCCCCTACTTGGAGGGAGGTGCCGGATTCGGAGAAGGCGAAAGTCTTTAAGGATCTTTCGGTACGTAATACGTACAATTTTAGTTATTATATACTATTTTTAATATTAGTTATATATAATTTTATAATATATACGATTATAATTTCCAATTTATTTCTGATAGGAACAATTTGCGGTGGATCCGGATCCGGCGATGTTGAGGCATATCAACCAAACCGCCAACAACATCTTCAAAGATTGGAAGTACAGGCTCCATCAGTACTTCCGAACTAACGGTCCCGTGCCTCCCCCCGAAGAGCTGCGTGGGGATAGAGAAGATGAGTGGGAGTGGTTGTGTAACCACTTTGCCGATGAGCAATTTCAGGTGTTAATTTACTTTTTTTATTTCAATTAAGATAATTGAATACTCTAAATTTTAGTTACTTATAAATTTTTTAATGATTTCATTATGTTGTCTAACAGAAATTCTCCGGTGTCAACAAAGCCAACCGGGGGAAGAAGGACAAGCACCATACTTCCGGCGCCAAGCAACTCATTCAAATTGCCAAGGAGCACAGGGATAAGGGCTCCAAACACCCTTATCTCGATGCAAGCGTAAGCGCGTACGTGACGCCTGGGCTCGATAATGAAGCGAGTCAACGCGGCGTAAGTCATATATATATATGTGTGTGCGCTAATAATTATAGTAATTATTATTTAAATATTATTTCATTATAATAAATTTATTATTCTTTTGTAGGCAAGAGTGATAGAGCGTGCGCAGGAAGAATTGGCTAACACTCAGCTTGCGTTCCCAGATGTGCCGCTAGAAGACCTGCCTCCTCTATCTGTGGAGAGCCAAATAGCAATTGCGGATGAGGTCTACGGTCGTAGAGCTGGCAAGGAGGTTAGGCACTTCGGGCCTAAGGTGGTTCGAGATTTGTCGACCTCTGAGTCATCATCTACGGGAGGTTCGGGGCGGCAGAGAAGTTCTCAAGCTGCGGCAGCATATGAAGAGGCTCGAATCGCACGGGAGGAGAATATTGCCATGCGCCAAAGAATGGACCAGCAAGACGAGCGAATAGCCCAACTCATCGCCATTATGCAACAAGCTCAACAACAATGTCAACCTCCTCCGAACCCATTCCCCGACGACGACGACCCGGCTGGAGGCGGAGGACGAGGCGGCGCATCTGCTCCTCCAGTGTTTTAGCTAGCTAGTAGTTTATTATTTCGTTTCTTAATTTCCGCATTACGAACAATATTTTCATTTTTAATTATGGGTTTTTTCGATTATGTATGTACAAATTAATTTTAATTATTTTATTAATTTAGTTTTTTAATTTAGTGTATTTAATTAATTTAATCAATTTTTTTTTCAATTAATATTAATAATATTTTTGAATTTAATTTTTTTTTAAAAATTAATTTTTCACTTAGACGACGGATATTAAATTATCCGTCGTCTAAGTCACCACTTGGGCCACGGAGATTGTTAGCTTCTCCGTGGCCCAGGTGGTGACTTAGACGACGGACCTGGGCCACGGAGAAGCTAACAATCTCCGTGGCCCAGGTGGTGACTTAGACGACGGATAATTTAATATCCGTCGTCTAAGTCACTACCTGGGCCACGGAGACTGTAAGCTTCTCCGTGGCCCATGTAGGCACTTAGACGACGGATATTAATGTATCCGTCGTCTAAGTCCCTACATGGGCCACGGACCTTCTCCGAGGTCCAAGTGAACTTAGACGACGGATACATTAATATCCGTCGTCTAAGTGCCTACATGGGCCACGGATGTTCTCCGAGGTCCAAGTGAACTTGTACGACGGAGACGTCAATCTCCGTCGTCTAAGTACTTAGACTACAGCACTTGGAGCACGTAGCTTGGACGACGGATTTTCCGTCGTCCAAGTACTTAGACGACGGAAATTGTCACTTAGACGACGGAAATTCTCCGTCGTCTAAGTCACTTTTTCTTGTAGTGTCATCTTCAGTTACATCTGTACAACCATCAGGCATGGGTAACCATTCACCATCTTGAACCAGGTCCATTATATCGGAGCGGACCATAGAAATATTAGGCTCTTGATATGCAGGAATGTCTCTTTCTGGTTCAGCAGCATCTTCAGTCGTCGCCGGTGTCCCTTCAATTGTCTCTGTATTCCATATTTCTCGGTGAGAGATATGGTTCACTATTTTCCACCCTTCACTGGCTTTCGGATCGTCGAGATAGAACACCTGCCGAACTAAGGTGGCGAGAGCGAAAGGCTCATCCTCATACCAGTGCGAGTTTGTATCGACTGATAATAGTCCCAGGTCTTCCTTTGTACGCTTGAACCATCTGCACTTGAATAGGAAAATGTTGACATCATTCCCGTAACATAGCTGAACCACATATACAATAGCCCCGTAATATAGATCATTGTCTTTCCCAACCGCCACCCCACTGTTTTGTGTTCTTCTTCCTTCGTCTCGGGCCAATGAATGGAACTTTACATCGTTCACAAAACATCCGGGATAAATATGATGTTTAACCGGCTTCCCGGCTAGCAAGTGCTTTAGCCATGACCACCACCCTCCGTGGTTATCAAATTTTTGCAGATCAATCATCTGCGAAAAAGGGCAAATTAATATAAGGGTTTATTTTCTACAAACATGAGCGATATGTATTTAAATAATCTCATCTGAGTCGTACGTACGTACCCATTGGAAGAAATAATCAGGAAACTTCTTCTTAACCATTTTCTCAATCCACGCCGAACTCTTGTTTTGATTTAACGCCTGAAGCCTCTCCCTGTATGACATCATGTACGGCTCAACTTCGTCACAGTCTCGCAACACTACCCAATGTGCCTCAATAAGTTCTTCCCGTGTTAACGATTCCTTTAATACTCCTCTGAACGGTCGGACGACATTGGTGACGACAGAAAGATTGATGCGGGCACTGTGATCGGAGGCAGTGGGAGGGGGTGGATCTTTGAGGTACCTGTTGTAGTAAGTAACACACTCATGCATTAGGTATATCTCTGCTATGGAGCCATCCGGGGCCGACCTGTTTTTGACGAATGACTTATACTGTCCAAGCTGTCTACAAAATCAAACGTACACATTACATAAGTACATATAGCTAGCTAGCTAGTATATATATAATCTCCAGTGGAACAAATTAATTAATTAGTTGTACGTACCTTTCTTGAGGATACATCCAAGTGTACTGGACCGGACCAGAAATGAGCACCTGCTCGGGCAGGTGGATCATTAGGTGAATCATGATGTCAAAGAAAGGAGGGGGGAAAATCCTCTCTAGTTTGCAAATGATGTGCACAATTTGTTGTTGCAATTCCACCACATCTGACTTCTTTAATTCTCTGGCGCATAACCTCTGCCACCACCTGCACAATGCCACTATTGGTTCTACGACGTCCCGAGGCAAGTATGGTCGAATTACCACTGGAATCAGACGTGATAGTCATGTGTCTTTAGACCAACAAACTTGTGTTGCACCTCGTCCACTGCTCCAGTTATAGTAGCTGCATACGTAGCCGGATAACGAACGCCCTTAAACCAGTGAAATACATAACGTCTAAGCGTCGGCTTCACTGTGTAAGGTGCATCTGGCATCTTGTTGTACACTCCTTTCCTATCCCTCCTCAACCACAAGGGACGACGTAGATTCATTGATTCCAAATCTTTGCGCGCTTTGGGAGTATCTTTAGTCTTGAACTTAATACCGAGAATTGTTCCCACCACGCTGTCGCACACATTCTTTTCTATGTGCATCGCGTCCAAGTTGTTCCTCAGCTTCAACTTCGACCAGTAAGGGAGTTCAAAGAATATACTCTTGTGATCCCAATAGCTCAGATCATGTGGAGGAATTGGATTGCATTTCTTTACATCCGCATCATTGCTCAACACACCAAAGTTGAAATAGCTCAACCTCTCTAAAATCTCTTCGCCCGACCAACTACGGGGTTTAGGATTGTTCTCTACCGTACCGTCGAAATGAGCTTCATCCTGTCGCCACGGGTGGTCGTGAGGAAGCCATCTACGGTGACCCAAGTAACACACCTTCCCCGCGTGCCAACTAGAGTTCACGTCGTCCAAACATATAGGACATCCATTATATCCTTTTGTCCTGCAGGCTGCCAACATCCCATCAGCTGGAAAATCGCTGATCGTCCACATTACGGCAGCCCTCATCGTGAACATCGTGTCAGTGAATTTGTCATAAGTTGGGACTCCATTTTCCCACAACAGTTTTAGCTCGTCGATCAAAGGTCTGAGGTAGACATCTAAGCACTTCGATGGAGATTTAGGACCTGGAATTAATACGGTAAGGAAATTAAATTCCTTGTTCATGCACATCCACGGAGGCAAGTTGTACGACATCAGAATAACTGGCCAAGTGCTTACGGCGGAGCTATTACTTCCCCAAGGATTGAATCCGTCTGTAGATAGGCTGAGTCTAACATTTCTAACCTCTGAAGCAAAGTCTCCAAATTCTCTGTCGAAATGTTTGAAACCCTCCCCATCTGCGGCGTGTCGCAGGACATCGTCATCTATTCGCTTTTCTGCGTACCATCGCATCGCCTCTGCTGTGTGTAGAGACATGTACAGGCGCTGCAATCTGGGAATCAAGGGAAAATATCGAACAACTTTCACTAGAATTCTCTTTTTCGAACTCTTCCTATTCAACTGGAATCTGCACTGGCCACATACGGGACAATAGTCCAACTCTTTATACTCTTTGTAAAATAGCACATAATCATTCGGACATGCGTCAATTATCCTATACTTTAGGCCGAGGCTGCTCAGGATATTTCTAACCTTATAATGAGATTTAGGAAGATTGTGATCATCAGGAAGCAACTTACATATTTGCTCTTGAATTTCGTCAAAAGCACTCACTGACATTTTGTGCTTCACTTTTATCTTCATTTGCTCCATCACATATTGCAACACATTCTCTCGACATCCAGGGAACACCGGGGTCTGCACTTCAAGTAGTATCCGGTTGTACTTTTCCATCTCACTGGTGTCAGTGGCCAAGCTAGCTGCGGGGAATGTGTCATCATGCTCATAAGTGGTACTGTAACCTCCGTCTTGGTGTTGGTGTCTACCATGACTACATCCCGGAAACGCATCATGGACCAAATCTGCAGTTGGGTTGCAAGCTAGGGGTCCGGCACCACTGCCGCTGGATGAGGCACCATGGTAACTGTACCCTGAGCTGAAGTCTGCTGCGCTGAACTCTACTGCTTCACCATGCTCGCTCCATGTAGTGTAACTCCACATCATACCATTTTCGTACAAGTGTTGCACCATAACATTAACCTCCGCATACTGACAATTAAAATATTTCTGACACGGACACCTGAAACGTTTCTTTCCCTGACCATGTTCTATCGCAAAATTCACAAATTCGCTAATTCCATCCATATACCGGACATCACATCTATTCTTCAACTTCATCCAACTCTTGTCCATACTGCTACAAAATATTATAATTAATTAATTATTACATATATATATATTTGTCAATTAATTTACGCTTAATTATACGTACGTACTCGATCTACATCGATCGATTAAATTACGTACGTACGTAATTTAATCGATCTGTACATATATATATATATAGCTAACATCAGCTAACATCCTTGCATGTATATATGTACGTACGTTTTCACTAAATATATATTAATTAATTAATTAAGCAAATTTTAACTGCGTACGTATACGTACGTACCTGCTGGCCTTCTCGATATCTGTACGTTAATTAAGCTAACTAGCTAGCTAGTCAGCGGAGATCCCTTATCGATCCTGATTCTTCTCGGCCTACGTACCTACCTCGCTTCTAGCTAGCTAGCTCCCTAGCTTCTCCTTCTCCCTTCTCCTTCAATTCTTCTTCAAATGGAATGAATATATCGAGGCCAGGAATGAATTCGATCAGCTTATATAATGCTTCACTTAGACGACGGAGGTGTCGGTACGTCTTCTAAGTGGAAGCACGTTTCGTATACTCGGACGACGGCGTGTCGGTCCGTCCTCCAGGTGATCACCTGGACGACGGAGAATACCATCTCCGTCGTCCAGGTGATCACCTGGACCTCGGAGTCTTCTCCGTCGTCCAGGTGGTCAGATGGACGACGGAGATGGTATTCTCCATCGTCCAGGTGGTACTTGGACGACGGAGTTATTTCCGTCGTCCAGGTGTCACTTGGACCACGGAACAATTATGTTTCCGTGGTCTAAGTGATGTTTTCTTGTAGTGGAATAGATGACGATATGTTGAGACACGCCGCGGATGGGAGGCATTCAAACATTTCGACAGCGAATTTGGAGACTTTACCGCAGAGGTTAGAAATGAATCTACAGACGGATTCAATCCTTTGGGTAGTAATAGCTTTGCCGTCAGCATTTTGCCAGTTATTCTGATGTCGTACAACCTGCCTTCATGGATGTACATGAACAAAGAATTTAATTTCCATACTCTGCTAATTCCAGGTCCTAAATCTCTTAGGAAGTGCTTAGATGTCTACCTCAAACCTTTGATCGACGAGCTGAAACTATTGTGGGAAAATGGAGTCCCGACTTATGACAAATTTACTGACACGATGTTCATGATGAGGGCTGCCGTAATGTGGACGATCAACAATTTTCTAGCATATGGGATGTTGGCAGCCTGCAGGACGAAAGGATATAATAGATGTCCTATATGTTTGGACGACGTGAACTCTAGTTGGAATGCGGGGAAGGTGTGTTGCTTGGGTCACCATAGATGGCTTTCTCATGATCACTCGTGGCAACAGGATGAAGGTCATTTCGACGGGACGGTAGAGAATAATCCTAAACTCCGTAGTTGGTCGGGCGAAGAGATTTTAGAGAGGTTGAGCTATTTCGACTTTGGTGTGTTGACCAATGACAAGGATGTAAAGAAATGCAACCCAATACCTCCACATGATCTCAGCTATTCGCATCACAAGAGTATATTCTTTGAACTTCCTTATTGGTCGAAGTTGAAGCTGAGGAACAAGTTGGACGCGAGGCATACAGAAATGAATGTGTGCGACAGCGTGGTGGGAACAATTCTTGGTATTAAGTTCAAGACTAAAGATACTCCCAAAGCGCGCAAAAATCTGGAATCTATGAATCTACATCGTCCCTTGTGGTTGAGGAGGGATAAGAGAGGAGTATACAACAAGATGCCAGCTGCACCTTACACAGTGAAGCCGACACTTAGACGTTCCGTATTTCACTGGTTTAAGAGCGTTCGTTATCCGGCTACATATGCAGTTACTTCAATTGGAGCAGTGGACGTGGTGCAACACAAGTTTGTTGGTCTAAAGACACATGGCTATCACGTTATGCTGCAATGTCTGATTCCAGTGGTAATTCTGCCATATTTGCCTCGTGATGTTGTAGACCAATAGTGGCATTGTGCACATGGTCGTAGAGGTTATGCGCCAGAGAATTAAAGAAGCTAGATGTGGTGGAACTGCAACAATAAATTGTGCACATCATTTGCAAACTAATGAGAATTTTTCCCCCCTGCTTTCTTTGACATCATGATTCACCTAATGATCTACTTGCCCGAGCAGGTGCTCATTTCTGGTCCGGTTTAGTACACTTAGATGTATCCTCAAGAAAGGTACGTACAATTAATTAATTATACAAATTTTTCGATCCATTATTTGTTCCACTGGAGATTACTTCTTATATATACTTATTCTACAATGTATTAATTGAAAGTTCGATTTTATAGACAGCTTGGACAGCATAAATGATTCGTCAAAAACAAGTCGGCCGCGGATGACTCCATAGCATAGACATACCTAATGCATGAGTGTGTTACTTACTGTAACAGGTACCTCAAAGATCTACCACGTCTCACCGCCGGAGATCCCAGTGCCCACATCAATCTTTATGTTGTCACAACTGTCGTGCGATCGTTTAGAGGAGTATTAAAGGAATCGTTAACACGAGAAGAACTTATTGAGGCACATTGGGTAGTGTTGCGAGACTGTGACAAAAAGTTGAGTTGTACATATTTGGGTATAGGGAGAGGCTTCAGGCGTTAAATCTGGACAAGAGTTTGGCATGGTTTGAGAAAATGGATAAGAAGCAGTTCCCCGATTATTTCTTCCAATGGGTACGTACGTATGTCTCGAATATAAATTTATATACATGTTTGTAGAAAGTAAACCCTTTAATTATATATATATATATATTTCCAATTTTCCCAGACGATTGATATACAAAAATCAGAAAGTTGGTGAAGGGTAGAAAATAGTGAACCATAACTCTCATCGAGGAATATGGAATACTACGACAACTGAAGGGACGCCGACGACTGAAGCTGCTGATAAACCAGAAAGAGACATTCCTGCATATCAAGAGCCTAATATTTTTGTCATCCACTCCGACATAATAGACCTAGTTCAAGCTGATGAACTCTTACCCATGCCTGATGGTTGTACAGATCTAACTGAAGATGAGATTATTGGTGCAATTAATGAGGTAGATGAAGAGGAAGTGCAAGATGAGGACGAGGACGAAGACGAGGACTCAGGATATTCATGGGATGATGTTGAGTATGATGAGGAGAAGGAGAAATTGGATAACGGTGATGAGGATGATGACGATTATGACGAAGAGTACAATATAACAACGAGGAAGATTAATTGGTAATTAATTATTGTAATTATTGTAATGATGCATGCTTGATCGATTAATTATATATATATTATGAGGAGGAGTATGTACAATTTTTAATTTTGTACTTAATTAATTTAATAATTAATTAATTTAATAATTATTAAAGAGAGTGGTCACTTCGACCGACGAAAATTAAAATTAATTAATTAATCCAGAGGATTGGATCGAGAATCACATTTTCACGAAACCCTAAAACGAGGATGAAAAAACGAATTTTTGTAGTCCATACTAAGGTAATTAAACACAATAGTAATTAATTATATATATATAACCCTAAATCCTAAAAATAGCACTTAGACGACGCAAAAGGGTCAAACGTACCGTCGTCTAAACCCTAAACTCTAAGGTCCTTAACCCTAAATTACAAAATTTTCACTTAGACGACGCAAAGACACGTTTGCGTTGTCCAAGTACTCATTTAGACGACGCAAACGTGTCATTGCGTCATCTATGTTCTTACTTGGACGACGCAAACGTGTCTTTGCATCGTCTAAGTGAAAATTTCGTAATTTCATCTATGACAACGACCATCTAGACCATGTCCCAATGCATATTCTTTTCCTCGAGACCATAGAGTAAACAATTCTTGGAGTGTGAGCGTCGACGGTTCCAAAATAGACTTACGGATTTTCATGTATCCACGTTTCCAAAATAGGACTTACGGTTTGTAAAAATTTTGGTTTTGCGTTTGACTGTGCCAATGAAACCTTTAGAGCATATACACCCATATAGCACCTCCCATTGGGATAACACCTCCTATTTGAGGAGGTGCTATCACTATTAATCGAATAGGAGGTGTTGTTCCTGTTTTTCGTGCAGCGGTGTAAAAAATAGCACTTCCTATTACTATTCATAACTTATAAAATTTAAATTGTTTATTTCTCGATAAGATTTTCAACCAATATAAATAAATAGGCGACACGTATCATTATCGTTTATATAATGTGACCATATTTCCGGTAAGATATTCGACCAATGACGTGTAGACACGTGTCATTCCCTCAGTACGTTACGTCTAAATAATTGAACCAAATTTCCAATAAGATTTTCGTTCAATCACGGGCTGCCACGTGTCCACTCCCTGTGTCGTTATCGTTCGAATAATTGAAGAAGATTTTTCGCTAAGATTTCCGATCAATCACAGGCTGCCACGTGTCCACTCCACGTGTCATTATCGTTCGAATAATTGAAGAAGATTTCCGCTAAGATTTTCGATCAATCAAAATGTGCCACGTGTTATCATCTTCATACATAAGATGATATAAATTTGCTATAAAAATCAGCAATTGATCATTGTATTCTCACACCATCTCCAATTCACTTGCTATTCTACCCGTACACACATTTCTTCCAATATTTCCTCACATTCCCACATCAGTAAGATGAATCCTTTCGATTTGAACAATTTTATCACGAGGAGGCAACAACAACGTGAGCAAGATGCTGAAGTTGCTAATGCCTTCGTCACTGACGCGGTCATGGTAGCTACATCGTTAGATGATGAACCCCCTCGCCGCCGTCGAAATGAAGAAAGGCATAGGGAGTCAAGGGGACATAATCTAATGGAAGATTACTTCATCGAATGCCCTATCTTCAACGAGCAAACCTTTCGTCGGAGGTACAGAATGAGTACGAACTTATTCAACCGTATATTGATGGATCTCTGCAACCACGACCAATTTTGGCATCAAAGATTAGATGCCACTGGAATGCTCAGCCTTCTTCCCCAACAAAAGATGACCGGTGCTCTTCGTATGTTGGCGTACGGCTCAACCACAGATCAGTGCGCTGAAATCACAAGGATGGGTGATTCAACAACACTAGAATGCATGAAGAAGTGGTGCAGGCAAGTGAACGAGATTTACGGTGACATTTACCTCCGCGCTCCAAATGCAGCTGATCTCACTTGACTTCAAAGGAGGGGAAGGTCTCGGGGATTCCCTGGTATGATTGGAAGCATCGACTGCATGCACTGGGAATGGAAAAAATGCCCAACAGCTTGGCAAGGAGCATTCTCGGGCCGGAAGAAACGACCCACTATTATCTTAGAGGCCGTGGCTTCATATGACACAGCTTCTTCGGGGTACCTGGAGCACAAAATGATATCAACGTGCTCCACCAATCAGATATATTCGATTCGCTCCTTGCCGGTACATGTCCGCAACGGAGTTTTAAAGTCAACGGTATGACGTACCACAACACTTATTATCTAGTCGACGGAATATATCCTAGGTACTCCTCGTTTGTCAAAACAATTCCCAATCCCCAAGAGCTACCACAGAAGTTGTTCGCAAGGAAACAGGAGTCATACCGCAAAGACGTGGAGATGTGCTTTGAGATCTTACAATCTCGTTGGGGAATTATTCGTCATGCAGCTCGGTGTCACCACACATCGGTATTAAAAATGATCATGTTGGCTTGCATCATAATGCACAACATGATAGTTGAGGAGGAATTTGTAAAGGACGAATTTGAGGAGAACGACGAAGAAGATCTACAAAACCCAGCCAGCGCCTTCGCTAGTTATGATGGGCCAGTGGATGGTTCAGGTATCGAGTTCCTTTGGAGCCAGTTGGAAGAGATGGCCTGAATGAAGAACGCTTTCGCGACCGTGTTGTGGATCTCCAATCTGCTTATATCCATGGAGAGCTTCAGAAGGACTTGGTGAAACACAATTGGTTTATTGAAACCGGTGAACATATCTAAATATGTTGTTTTTATTTAATGTGTTTGCATTATGTGTGTTTGAATTTTGTGTGTTTGGATTTCATGTTGTTTGAATTTAATGTACTTTATTTTTTTATTGTGTGTTTGAATTTTATCTCAATAAAGAAATCAACGTTTTTATTTCTTGAAAATTAAAATTACATAATGACAAGCCAAGCCTAGATTTATTATGAAGACAAACTAATTAAACTAATCACTAAAATTAAGCAGGCGATAACAGTTTGAAAATGTTGCAGTGCTATCTTCCCCTTCATTGTCATCCACTTTCTTAAGGATGTCCGCTTTCCTCTTCGAGAAATACCTCTTAGTGTTTGGGGTCAAAGCATTCATATCCATTGTCATGATCCTTGTTTCTTCAGATAAAGCCCTCAAATTGAAGTCCTCGCGTTGGAGGGCGAGTGTTTCTTTGTGTAAAGCAAGCGCACTATCATCATTTGATTTTTGGCCGGAGAGCCAAATTTTTTGATTGGCCACAATGCATTTTAAAGCCTCATCGCATACCTCATTTGTAGGAGTCATTCCTTTTTGTCCCTTTTTCCTTGCTTCCTTAGCCGCCTTCACTCCCATTGGTCTAACCGGACTAGAAGGACCTTAAGGGTTGCTTTGTGGTGTTAAAACCTCTTCATTCTCATCCAAATCGATCGTGGGAGACATTTCGCAAACGGGAGGAGTACCTTCGAATAGAAAGGAACAAGGTGGAGTTGTAGTTTGAATGAACCTAAAATAAGGATGGTTCTTCACCACTTCCTAACATTCAAACTTTGTAAACTCTTTCTTCTTTTGTGCCACATACCATGATTGAGCTTTTCTTAGCTACAAAAAATATACGAATTTATTTCACAATAATATTACATAAAATGGAGATGACAACATTTATTTAAATAAATCAAACAAAATAGAGATGCCAAAATTATAAGGAGTTATTATCTCATCATGCAAATTTGTACCGGATTGTGGATTCCTTTGTGCATAAGCAAGAGCATCACCCCAACTTTTCAAAATTGGTCTCAACTTAGTAAAACGAGATGAAATTGCGATTTGGGTCCTAGCTTCCTTGCTTGATTCACCATGACCAATCTCCCAATTTTCTGAATAATCGCCATAGACTTTTTCCCACAATTTGTCGGTCTTTTGCTTGTTGCTGGTGAGAGGATCCACACTATGACGAACATAAGAAATACACAATTGTAAATCCTCTGAAGGAAGCCAAGTGGCCATTTATTTGATATAAAATACAAAGGAAAGAGAGATGGGAATGAGGGAGATGATAAATTTGTTGTGCACAAATTGGTGTGAGAGGTTAATGAAATGATGTAGTATTTATAGAAAATATTTAGGGTCTGATTTGCAAATTTTTCTGAATTGTTTTGCAATTTTTTAGGGTTTCTTTTGCAAAATAATTTATTCTTACCGTTATATTGAAAAGTAGCCGTTTCAGTTGAATTTGGGCCATTGGATTGGATTTTAGATTCAAAATCTACGGTCCAGATCATGTAGTCGTTTCTAATTTTTTTCTGCACCGATAGGACACGTGGCGGCTTTCTATTGGGCCACGTGTCTCCAAACAGTAAAAAAAACCTTACTGACGCGGGTGGGTCCCACGCGCAAAAAAAAGGAAGGCTGGCGTCACCCACGTGCTTGGGGACCACCAACCTGCTCGAGCTGCAGGAGGTGCTATTCCAGCTCGTGCTGGAGCTTCGGGCCACTGTCAACGAGCGGTCGCCGGGAGGATGCAGCTCCACTGCACGCCATTTTTGTCGGCTCGTGCTGTCGCCGGCGGGGGCCACCGGCTTTTCTCTCCTGCTCGTGCCATTTTCGGCCACCGGTGTATATGCTCTTAATGAACTTACTATTTTGTGAAAATTATTCTATGTATATATTGTCTTATGGCGAATGTATCCAACGGTTATTTTGTCCAAATTCAATTTCGTTAATATCGATGTGCAATGAGTCTATACTTAATAACACTTAAGTTATACAGATTAGTAGATACTTGACAAGTTTAAAGAGGTAAGATTATTCGTCGTCTTAAATTCAATTGTTTATATATACGATTCTTTAATTGATATTTTACGACTATTTCATTCGAATGACAGATCGGAAACTTTCTTGCGAAGTATTTTTAAAAATAAGTTTTACTGAAATTTCACCTGGACGACGGAGATAGACCATCTCCGTCGTCCAAGTGGGTGACCACTTGGATGACGAAAACAGACCATCTCTGTCGTCTAGGATGAAAACTTTGGCGGTTCAATTTCCACCGCCAAATTTTTAGGGAACGGTTCAAATTTCACCTGGATGTCGGAGATGAGTATTTCTGTTGTCTAAGTGAAATTCAAAACGTTCCCAAAAATGAAGACGGTTAACTCCCACCGCAAAATTAATTGGGTGCCGTTTCCAAAAATAGAGTCGGTTCACCTAGACAACGGAAATGGGTGTTTCTGTCGTCTAAGTGCACCTAGACGACGGAAAAAATGCGCCTGTCGTCTAAGTGAAACTCTATATAAATGACCCATCCGATCCTTTTTTTTCATCCCATTCTCAATTCCTCCTCTCCTCTTCCTCACGCTCACTCTCTCACAAAAATATGGCGACTCTCCGGCGACTCCGCTCTCCGGCGACTCCTCTCTCCGATAATTTTTAAATTTTTTAACATAATTATATTTTTAATTTGTTTTTAATGATAAATTAGTAAATTGGTAAATTAGTTAGTAAAAATAATAAATTAGTAATAGTAACTAATAATAATTGGTAAATTGGTAATTATAGTAAATTTTTGGAATTATTATAAATTATGGTAATTATGGTTACACTACCACATTTCTTAGCATTGCTGACGACTTAAAGTCGTCGGCCTTTCTCCATATATCGCCGGTGATACTTATAACCGACGACATGTCGCCGGAAGCAACCCGTCGATGATACTATCACCGACGAGATATTCATGAAGTCGTCAGCAATGGATTGAAGTATCACCGACGAAATAACGTCGCCGGCAATGGAAAAGAGCATCACCGACGAGTTATGTCGTCGGTGATGAAGCTCCGCCGGGGTCAACATATTGACCGCCACATTTATTTCTGACGATATTCTTCAAAAAGTCGTCGGTGATAATTAAGAATCTCGCCGGAAATTAGAAGTTATTGCCGACGAGATAGGTCCATCTCGTCGGCAATACCCGGTGACATTTTACAAAAAAAAAACAGGTTCTGGATTGGGCCCAATTTCAGTTACTACAGTGAAAAACACAAACTGTACAAATACACATCCAACAGTACACACATAATTGTCCAACAGTACAAACAACAACAATACAAAAATAAAAAACAACTACACTAAGAGTCGACGAAATCCATGTTGACGAAATCATTTGAACTCCGGCGGCTACCCTGGTCTTGCTGTGACGGCTGCAGTTATGGAACACTGGGGAACACAGGCATCGGTGGAGGTGTGGGAAGCAGGTGTCTGGTAGTCTGGCACTCATACATCGTTTGCATCCATGTCATAATTTGTGTATACTTCTCGACCATAACTCGGTGTTGCTCGACCATCGTCCGGTGCTCGGCCTCTCTGGCTGCCTGCTGCTCGGCCAATTGCCGCATCTCCTCCACCACCCTCATTTGCTCCTCCAACTCCCTCTGTATCCTCTGGAGCTCTGCTACTAGGTTAGAGTTCCTATAAGAAGTTCTTGACCCGCTAGAGTATTCCGAAGTGTCCTTCAATACTCTTTCACCCGCCGAGCCCATTACCTTGCAGTAGTGGATATTCCTCCCAATCCCACACGCTTTTGCCATGATCTGAGCCATTATAGGGTGATCAAGCGTATCGATCTGATAGGCATACTGGGTCACTTTCTCCTCCGAGCAGTCAGGATGGTCATTTCGAGCTATATTCATGGTAACCTCTGTGATCACATCCTCCACTCTCACCTAATTGAAAAGCGAATATGAATAACGTATTATTAAACAAAATAAATTAATAGAGAAAAATAGTTTTATTAACACATGCATATGTGAACTACAAAATAATGAGCCCAAAGACTTAACGCTTCTTCAGGGCACTGCGGATAGAACTTCTGATGAACAAACACCAACGGGTTGACTTCTTGTTGTTTCTGCGCCCTACCCGAACAACCCAAATAGTTGAGTGAACCTGCATGATGGGACTTGGTGTTTTTCAATCTGTTCTCGCTGTTCGTCTTGGAAATCGCCTTGTTGGATAAACATATGTCAAAAAATTAGTAACTAACTATTTCAATGTGATACAATACATTAGGGTTGTAAAATATATTCAGGATGCATTCCTTCACTTTGGGGTGCTCGAAGTGGGCTACCAGCCATAGCCACTCGTACTCCCTAAACCAGAGTTCGCTAGGGGTAGCACCTCGGCCTAGATCCTTGTACTTTGTGTAATGTTTTGAAAACTCGTTCTTCCACTCTTTATACCTATATTAACACAAGAAACAAATGTTAGAGATATTAAAACACTTGATAAAAAAAATCTAACTCGATATATACTCAAATAACTCGAATCACATCACCTGATATGTAGTTGACGCTCTGCCCACGTCTCAATAAGGCATTCATCCACGTCAAACCACAGCTGCAAGATGAATATATAAATGGTAAAATTATATATTTCTTCGGACTTAATTAATAAATGTAAAATTTATGTAATGAAAATACGATTTAACTTACAGTCAGTGCATTATGCACTTGCAACTTCACGTAGCGAGGCACAGCACCCCATTCTGGCCACAACATTGAGACCTTGTCCCGCACGACGGCCCCGGACATGCTGGCATACTTTTGCGTGATGTTTTCTATCTCGATCACCTCACCACGCTCATTGGCCTTAATGATCGTTTTCCTTCCCTCGGTGGCCTGCTCTTTCCCGGTGCACGGGCCTCTAGTCTTTCGTTTTCCATTGGCATTAACGAGATTGCCTAATAATACAATGTCAAAAAATCAAAATTATTAATTGACACTATTTATAGTCTTAAGTAATAATTAAGTAATCAATCTTGTTAAATAAAATTTACCTGCATCGTCCGTTTGCTGGTTCATGCACCCCGCACTCCAAAGATAGACGGGGTCGAACGGCTTGAACACGTACGCTTCCTCCACGGCCAGGAACTCCGGTTGTCCTTCAATAAAAATAACCCTCCCCCTAGCATCGAATTGAGGGATGACAGGAATCTCGTCGAGCACGAAGAGACCGGACGACAGAGATAGACGAGGCCTGGACGATGAGGTGTCTGCACCATCTGCCTCAGACGATTCCCGTGAAAGGGAAGTAGGCACCGGGCCAATAGGGGGAATTCGGATGGAGGGAGTTTCTGATGCGCCCGTTGAGGGTCGCTCGCCTGAGTGTCTGCTGCCTGAGGGTCGAGGCTGGACTGAGGGTTACAAGGATCCAGATCGTGCAGCTTCCTCCTGTTCTCGCGCACATAGCAAAATTTGTGTGCGAGCATTCATAATAGGGCCGCTGCGCGTGTTGCTGATTGCGGATGAGGATGCTTGACTACTGCTCCCTCCACTGGATCTAGTCGCTCTCCGTTTGTTGCCCCCAATCCAATTTGCCGCAAAACTTCTTGCACATCCAACAATTAAACAGAACAGCCAAAAATATATTATATATGCCAAAAATAACCAACACAAAAATATATACACAACATATCCTACATATCATTACCAAAATATCAAAAATATCATTACCAAAATCATTTTAAAAAATATTATTACCAATATTATTATCAAAAATATCAATTAACCAAAATATCAAAAATATCATTACCAATATCAAAAATAGCAATTAACCCAAATCTTAATTAACCAACACAAAAATAATTTTACCAAAATATATTCTACATATATACACAAAATATCCTACATATATTCTACATATATTCTACATATATACACAAAAATATCCTACACAAAATATTTTCTACACAAAAAATTATACCAACACCAACTTATACAAATTTACACCAACTTAATTAAAATATCATCTAATTAAAATTGAAGATTCAAAAATCGAATTGAGAGAGAGAGGGGACCTGTCATTCTTCGAGTTGAGAGAAAGGGCGGCGGCGGTGCTCGAATTTCGGCGGCCGGAGGGAGGGGAGGGGGTAGGGGAGGAGGGGAGGAGGAGAGGGGAGAGGAGATTTGGAGTTTTTTTGGGGGGAGAGGGGAGAGGGGAGAGGGCAGAGGGGAGGAGGAGAGGGGAGGCTAAGGGGAGTGATTTCGGCAGGGTCGGCGGTGAGAGGCGGAGGGGAGGATTTTAGGGTTTTTTGGGTGTTTGAATAAATGGCTCCCTGCCCCGTCGGGCTGGGATATATGGACAGGACTATCACCGACTATTTTCTTATTAACTCGTCGGTAATACTATCACCGACGAGTTAATAAGCAACTCGTCGGTGATAGTGTGCTTCCCAAATTTCTTCAACAAATAATGCCATTATCGAAGGCTCTGTGTTCATTTTCCATTTCAAGTCTAATATAGTATAAACACTGATGTGGCTGATCGATATGACGTTAGCCACCTTTTTGTAATTTACGGAGCTGTGCGAGTTCTTCTATTTTAGTGATAGTATTTCTGACGAGTTTCTTACCAACTCATCGGTCATAACAAACATACATGCATGTTTATATATACTAAAATACATGCATCATTAACGTACTAAGGATGATAATCATAATCATCTTCATTACTTGAGTCTGACTCGGTTTCATAGGTAACCTCTGGCAATATGTGTCGCTCCTCGTCATCTGAATCATCGTCTACTTCATTTGGATTAACATCAAGAAGTTCTGCTCCAGTAATTCGAACCACACTCCCCGATCTCACATTATTAAGGTGAATCGTAGAGGATTCCGGAATGTCAAAAGCTTTCGGCTTTTGATATGCAGTAACTTCTTCATCATCTACGGTCTTACCAAGTGTGGCAGCACTGTATATGTTTCTATGAGTAACATGGTTAACCACCTTCCACGGGACTTTGTTCATAAGATCGTCAAGGTAAAACACTTATTTTACTGATGTGGCAAGAACGAAAGGGTCTTCTTTATACCAGCTTGTAGCAGTATTCACCAAAAATATTCCGTACTTATCGGTCCTTGTGATCTCTGGGCTAGTATCAAACCATCTACACTTGAACAAGTGCACTTTCATGCGGTTCCCATAAATTAGTTCAACAACTGAATGAAGGACACCGTAATAGTCAACGCCATCCTGCCCACTATGGACCATCACCCCACAATTCTGTGTTTTCAGTCGGTCGTCTCTATTTTCACATATAAATTTCACGCCATTGACCTGACACATCGAGTAAACTTTTGAAGCTATCGGTTTCATTGCCAAGAGCCTCAATTCGTTTGACCACTCTGGGTAACCATCATTTGCACATGGTTCATCTGAAAAAGATAAGAAAACACACAAGAAATTATGAACATAGAAAAAGAAAACTACGTACACACATGCTATATAAGGATATAAAAAATATATATATACACATATACCCTTACCCATTGACTAAAGTAGTTTGCAAACGTCCTGTTGTGGTAGTCAGCATCACCGGCAATAGCAGGGCAGTGAAGATGATAGTTTTTCCAATATTGAACTTCTGGACAGTTAATCAGTACCGATTAGTGGGCAATGGCTACTTCATTTCCATCCAACTTGTACGACTTTGGCAAGCTTCCATGTACTACAACGTCATTGGAGATGATAGAAAGGTTGAACTTGGGTTCATCTATCGGCATATGTTGTTGGGGGTCCTCTAGCGCTCCAAATACAAGTTGGTGTACGTTACACACTCATGCGCAAGATATGCTTCAGCGATACACCCTTCAGGTGCAGATTTATTCTTCACATAGTCCTTGTAGTCTCCCAATTGTCTACAAGTTAACAAGTGCATGTTATGATACTTAAAAAATAAGAATTTACATATAAAAACATAGGCAAACACAAATGTATGAATCATTTGTACCTTTCCATGGGATACATCCAAGTGTAGTGTACAGGACCGGTAAGCAACAATTATTCGGGAAGATGGATCATCAGGTGAGACATGATGTTGAAAAAATTTGGTGGAAATATCCTCTCAAGCTTGCACATGATAAAAATGATGTCATCTTGCATCTCCCTGAGGTTTGATTTTTTAACTTCTCTGGTGCATAACTTCTGAAAGAATCTTGACAAGGCCACCAACGGCTCCACCACCTCTTTGGGCAGGTACTCTCGAATGAAAACAGGGAAAAGGCGTTGAAGCAGTACATGGCAGTCATGACTCTTTAATCCGTACATCTTATTGTCCCGGAAGTTAACACACTTGCTTATATTTCCTGCATAGCCATAAGGATACCTGCATATATAGCCATAAGCAACAATTATATTTCTTGCATATAGCCATAAGCAACAATTATATTAATTTCTTGCATTGCCATAAGAATACCTGACATTACTCATCCACCCAAAAATTTCATGCTTCTGGTTCGGCTTGACGGTGTAAGGAGCTTTGGGCATTTTTTTCTTACCATCTCTCAACCACAAATGTTTTCGTGGTCCCATAGCTTTCAGATCAATGCGTGCCTTAAGGATGTCTTTTGTTTCCCCCCTAATTCAGAACTGTACCCACCACACTTTCACACACATTTTTTCTCTATATGCATGACATCTAGGTAGTGTCTGATAGGCAACCTGGGCCAGTACGGGAGTTCCTACAATATGCTCTTGTGTGTCTAAACTTATACCTTTCGAGCTTGTTTGGAATTGACGACACTATCTTAGGATGATTGCTCAGTTGGCCAAAATCATATTCATTCAGCACTTCCAAAATTTCATCTCCTGTCCATCGCCTGGGTGCCACACCTGTTTCCATAGTTCCATCAAAAGCGTCTTGATCCTGCCTAAATGAGTAATCATCTGGAAGCCAACAACGGTGACACATCTGAACATTTTTACTGCAATGAGGACTGCAACAATCAATAGTCATGCACTCTGAACAAACCCTGTAACCCCTGGTAACGTTGCCTGACAACATACCGCGGGCAGGAAAATCACTGATGGTGCCAACAAGCATGGCATGCATCTGAAACATCTCATTTTTGAACCTATCGTAAGTGGGATGGCCACACTTACTCAGGTACTTAAGCTCCTCAATCAAAGGCCTCAAATACACATCGAGACACTTTCCTGGATAACCCGGGCCTGGAATTAACAAAGTGAGCATATTGTATTCCTTCTTCATGCACATCCATGGTGGAAGGTTGTACGATACCAAAATAACTGGCCATATACTGTATTGAAGACTCATGTTGCCAAAAGGGTTGAATCCGTCAAATGAGAGCCCTAGCTAAACATTTCGGACCTCTGCTGCAAAATGATCAAACTCCCTGACCATATGCTTTCAAGCCTCTCTGTCGGCAGGGTGTATAAGGGTGTCATCGCCAGGAAAATTTCTCTCAGCCCACCATCTCATAGCTTCAGCCGGGAAAGCACACATAAACAACCGCTCCAACCTATCAATCAGCAGGAAATATCAAAGTATCTTCACAACTTTCTTGTTGCTTGCAAGAGTCAACTTATACCTTTCTGTAAAACATACCGGGCAGGCTTCAAGGGCTTTAAGATCTTTCCCCCAGAAGAGAATACAATCATATCTTTATGCATGGTTTTTGATGTAGGAAAGCCCAAGATCTTTCAGGATATGTCGCACCTTATGATGAGTGGTAGGAAGGCGATGACCGGATGGCAGTAGCAAAGCAGTCCACTTTAGCCAAGAATCAACAGCTTTGACAGTCATTTTGTTCTCTATTTTGAGCTGCATCACTCCCATGACACTTCCAAGAACAGTCTTACTTCAACCTTCGTACAACGGAGTCTGTTGCAATGCAATCAGGTTGTTATACTTGTCTATACTGCTTGTGTTGACATGAGCTCCAGGTAATGGCTGGACTGGCTCAATATGGGGGAACCTTGAACGACAAGAGGGACATTTGGTGCTTGATCAGCAAATACACCGCTCTCATGAGGAAACATATCATTGATCAACATCGTTGTTGGATCATAGGATGGACTGGCCTTCTCAGAAAATTGTCCATGATCATGCTGACTCGCTAACGATGTTTCACCATGATAAATCCAACAAGTGTACTTATCCCAAAACCCATATTTACTAAGGTGCTTCTGAACTTTATCAATGGGAAAACGAATTCGATCGCTGCGACACTTACATTCTTTACACGGGTAATAATGAAGTGTAGTGTCTCCACAATTAGCCTTCACAAAATCCACAAAACTCCTAATTCCATGGTGATATCTCACATCCCATCTTTCAAGGCTCATCCAACTCTTGTCCATCCTGAAAATTCTAGCAGTACTATATATTTATATATGTATATACATTCACTACTAATTAATTAAAAAATCATCATTACATGCATCTATATATATATCATTAAACTAGCTACACTAATTTAATTAATTCTTCGTCTATATATATATATATCTCCCTAAACAAAATTAAGTTCACCCATTCATATATAAAAAATATATATATATATATACCAACAATTCCCAATTCCCAATTAAAAATTTACATGTATATATATATACATATTAACAATTAATCACAAAATAAATTTATATACATATACATATACACAAGCATATTTTCATCGAAATCATCTCAAATCAACTCAAAATTAACAGTCAATCACTCAAAATCAACAATATATCAACTCTATTTGCATATCAAACCATTAATCTAAACTCTAAATCAACACACATATACATCGATCCACATATATATATATATACGTACCTAGCTATATAGCTTCACGAGCGGGTTTTAGACGCCTTTTGACAATACCCAACGATTTTAGAGCGTTTTCCTTCTTTTTCACCGGATTTTTGTAAAATGAATAAGCTGCTGCAGAGTAGATCTGATATAAGAGTTATTGCTGACGATTCATTAAATCATTGGCCATAGGGAGATTATCTCATCGGTATTCCGGCCAAAACATCGTCGGCCATACTACACATTATTGCCAGCGACGAGAAAGGTATTGTCGACGAGTCGTCAGCAATAATGTCATTGCCGGCGATGAGGAAAAACAATTGCCGGCGATTGAAAATTTCGTTGGTACTGCTTATTATTGGCATATATTGTCGGCCTTTGTTTTCCCATTTTGTGGGCAATGGGAAGAAATGTGGTAGTGTTATTTAGTAATTAATTATTGTAATTATTGTAAATGATAATAATTATTGTAATTATTGAAAATTATAATTCTTATAGTAATTATTGTTGTAATTATAATTGTTAATTATTATTGTAATTATAATTTGTAATTATTGTAAATTTGAAATAATTATGGAATTTATTAAATTATTAAAATAAATAAATTGGTAATTATGGTAATTTCGTAATTATTATAATAAATTATTTAATTATTGAAAATAATAAATTGATAATTATGATAATTTAGTAATTATTATGATAAATTATTTAATTATTAAAAATAATAAATTGATAATTATACCTAACTTAGTAACTATGGTAAATTATTGATCTATTAAAAACAATAAATTGGTAAATTATGGTAATTATTGTAATTATAGTAAATTATTAATTATTTTAATTATGGTATATTATTATATATAATTATTATCGTAATTATATTTTTACAACTCCTATGTTAAAATTGCCCTGTGGGGTAAGAAAAATGCCCAAAAAGAGGCCGAAGATGCTCTACTCCGATGCTTGGCAGAGCAAGTCTATTGTCAGTTAGAGAAGGACAACGTCGCTGTAATGACCCGAACCAAAAATAGTATGTGAATTGGCTTGATTTGCGCATTTCACGATTAGTCGTGATTTGTCGTAATTGGTCGATATGGCGGTTTTGTTCACGACTTAATTCTCGGGCACGAATTTGGTTCGAGTTCCTTCGCAGAAATTGTAGAGGATGTGATTTCGAGTTTGTAGGAGGTTTTGGAGAATTTTTTGGACAATCTAAGAATATAAAATGAATATTTGAAATTATCGTCGAGTTAGTCGTACTTATCCGTTTGGGTGTGAGTTATCCGAATCGTGAGGGAGTGTCCTCAACTTGGCACTTTGGGTGGTGTTGCGGATCAGAGTACTAGACGAGATCAGGGTATTGCTTCTAGTAATCGTGCAACACAGCCTTCTGGACAGGGTGGTCAGCAGAATCGCTGCCCGCGTGGACGACCAGCAGGACAGGCTTGAGTTCATGCCATGTCTCTACGTGAGGGCGGAGCTTCCCCAGAGGTTATCATCGGTACTTTGTACATTTTTGGTCATCCAGTTCTTCCTTTACTAGATCCAGGGGCTACGCATTCATTCATGTCATATAGATTAGCATCATTGGCTACTATACTTGCATCTCCACTCCCTAGCTTGTGGCGAGTGTTGTATCCATCTGGCGAGGTAGTGTGTGTCGGGTGGGTATATAGAGATTGTGAGATTTGTTTTGGAGGCTATGGGTTAGCTGCGGACTTGATGCTGCTGGATATCGTGGATTTTGACGTGATTTTGAGTATGGATTTCTTGGAGAACCTGAAAGGACCCAACAAACCGTCCACTTCGATTACGACTTACTGAATTACTCGTCTAGAAGTCTGCGTTGGTTAAACTCCAGAAATGGCATCATGACCTCCTCCTGAACTCTAAGCTGTCGAACCACTAAAACAGCTGGATGAGGACGCTCCCTCACAACGTGAACCTCCAGGCCACAACAATAGCAACTGAGAGTGCTCCACGAACACAAATCATAGTGACACCTGCTGTGAGGAAGGATCACCAACGATCACCCAAACTCATGCCACAAGGATAAGTCCAATACTTTGTGGTCACCACCTCCACCAAACGGATCCTCTGCTTTGATCTGATGACCCTTAATATAATCGAAAAGGACACAGCCTGATGAAGTCACTGATCCCGAGGTGCCTGAACTCAACCTCATCAAATATCTCGACAAAGTCCACCTTCCTCAAACTGACATGTCGGAAACCACGTATAACTTCCTTCTCAATGTCCTCGCCTCTGAGTGCAGCACATCAAACTCATCACGATTGTCTCAAGGAATAACAGTCAAAATCTCTCGGATACTCAGGTTCAAACTTATCTCGAACCTCGTGCATTGCTTCCTCTGAAGCCACATAATACATGCAAACTGGAACAAACATGTGAACGATACATCCCTGCCTCAGGTGGGTAAACACTCCACATTTCCATTGTTAGGTAGCCTGATTGAACCATTACCGTATAAACAATACCCCGAATATAAGCCATGAAGTCGCAACAAGAACTCACACAATACCAGCCCACCAAATGCAACGATCTGACTCAGGCACACCATCAACTAACACAATTCTCTGCTCTGAAGCAACATGTAGGCGCCCAAATACGCACAACCAGGCAAACCATGCCACACAAATCTTTGAATTCAAAATGCTCATCCAAACCCACAACTCACTGTCAAATCGCGCATCGATTGATCCTCATTAGGATCCACAACCGTACCGACACAGAAAGCACGTCAAGGAGGCATCCTAATGAATAAGACATCGTTCGCAACAAGTAGAACGTAATCATGGAACTTCAAATATTTGAAAGCCTACAACACCCGGAGCATTGATGAGTATCCGCCGGCCGGTCGGGTCATCACTCCAGACATATTGTACATTCTCAAATATCCTTAGTAAACACGACTACAGAAGTCTACAGAACCAAAAACCTAATGCTCTGATACCAAACTGAAAGGACCCAACCCCAATTTAGTTTCCTAAACCGGAATCAAACCCCTTCTGAAAACACAAACCAACAAAAACCATAAAAATTTCGGCAGAGTAACGCTACTAACGCGGAATTGCCATAACCTGCACCCGGAAAATACACTTCATCCTATGCCACAAAAATCAAACCGTGGGCACCAATCCCATCCGAATTTCTCGATCAATATCATAACAATAATGTAAAGTAATCAATAAAACTATACTTTACATAAATTCGTGGAAAATCGTATAAGAATATAACATATATAAGAATACTCAGAGCGACTTCTAGTATATATATATATATACAAATAGTAGGCCAAACTCAGAACCTACCATAAAAGAAACATCGCTCGAATACTATGTCTCCGACCGTGACATGCGACACCTGAATTCAAACTGCAAACTGGGCAAAGAAAACGAAGAGCCCAGGGAAAGACATATAAACCGTTAGAGTGAGTGGACGAAAATAAATGTCTTTCGTCGAATAATATATATTATAAAAACATATACGAGTCAAATGCATAAAAATCATATGGTACACGAGGGTGACTCTAACTCCTCACGCGTACAGAGCATGCATCGTAAATACCGCGGGGTCTCTCATGGACTCCCTCGTGCTAGTACAGTCTGAATCACAGGATCCCATACCCACACGTGATTCCAAGCCAGAAAGGCCTCGGGTCAGAATATCTGTCCCCCCCGGAGCGTACTCGGGGATCAGCCGAGAAGCCAATGTGTATCGATACAACCCTGACAACGAAGACTGTACTCT
The DNA here is from genome assembly GCA_946800695.1 of Geum urbanum. NCBI lineage: Eukaryota > Viridiplantae > Streptophyta > Magnoliopsida > Rosales > Rosaceae > Geum > Geum urbanum. Next base: position 3,688,716 of record OX327014.1, read on the forward strand.
GTGTAAACCAAATAATAAATCCTTTCCATGCACATGCATAAAACATGATATATATATATGTGCTTATATTCATAGATGCATATTCGTAAATGCATAATCGTAAAACACATGCTCATTTAAATCATGATCATAACTGCATGCTCAAGCTCGTAAAACATATATAAAAGACTCGCAGTAAATCCGTGAAAAGAAATGTCCACTCACAGATTAGCGCAACGCAATACGCGTTAATCCCGTGATCCGACGGAAAATCTCTCGCCAAACGAACGATCACGAACCCCTGGATAATCATAAAATCCATTTCTCAAAATCATAACTCGGCACCTCAAATCGAATCACGAGAAACAACCGTTCCCAGAAACGTATAATTCAATAACGACGAATTGTCAAAAATCCGATAATCACACCATAAAACCTCGCTATAATTTTCGATGCTCAAATCGAAAAATAAACCTCACCACTGCGATCGGGGCGCGATTTTGAGTGAAACGACATTTAACTCTTTGAAAACCACGTCGGGCGAAAAGTCGCCACCGCCGTCTCCGCCGGAATTCTAGATCTGCCCAGAAAATTTCATGCTACACATAGTTTCAAAGATCTCGACGATTCCAACAACTTTCCAGTTATAAGTTAATGCCAATTTTGACCGAAAACCTCCAAAAATCAACCCAAAGTTCCAAACCCTTACCGAAATTTCACATCGATCGATCTCACTTCTCCGGCCACGGCAACCTCCCAAACCACTTGCAATAGCTTCCTCTCCTCATGGATAACAAAAACCCTCAAAGAGGAGCCACCAACTCGACCTCCACGCCGCCACCCGAATCGAACAAAACTCGTCGAAAAAATGCCGAAATTTGCCGCGCCATAACTTCCTCCTCCGGCCACCTCACGGGACGATCCACCCCTCAAATCGAAGAGGGCCACGAGCCCAACAAGTTCCGTGAAGGGACCCCGGCCAACCATGGCCAGAATCGGCCTCCACTGCTTGCGAAGTCTCAGCCCCAAACGGTGCAAAACGGGTCACATTTGTCCCGTGGTCAACGCGGGTCAATGATAACGCCTAAAGTGACTACTAAATTAACACTCAATAATCAATCTAGACGAAATGCAATTTAAAACCCTTTTGTGTAGATGTAGCATTGGTAAATAGGGTATCGTTCTTAACCGGGGATTGTAGGGTGTTCACCTGCATGAAAACGTTAGAAAGTATGGGGGGAGTTTGAATTGGTGTTCTAATGACCTACGAAATTAAAGACAAAAAAAAATGGCAAGTAAAACACACTTAGAAATCCTAGGACTCTATCATGCTTTATACTCATAGACAAGCAAAACAAACAAGAATCAAAGAACCTAAACATGTTTACTAAACCGAAAATAAAACCTATCTAATATATACATGTGATCATCTCATCTTTTTCTCTAACTCTTTATAGCTTAACCAATTTCATGCAACCTAAAAGTGCCTACGTCCTCAACTATATAACTCATGTTAATTTCGTGATTAAGTGCTTCGGGACTCCCCTAACATATCAATAATCTAAACCGGGACTCCCCTGCATTCAGATTAAGTATTAAGCATAGAATAAACATGTATAGCAAAAACGTAAGAACTAGAAGATGGCAGAAAATTAACTAGAATTATATAACCAAAATCCTTTACAACTTCACTCCAAAGAATGCCAAAAATACAAAGAAATAAGAGAAGAGTTATGGTTACACTTTTTGTTGTCGGGACTCCCCTAGACTACTTGGTGTAAGCTGCTCTTCAATGGAGATGGCGAAATACTTCGGGACTCCCCTAATATTTCAGTGGAGGATGGTGTTTATGGCGTTGGAGGGATGGCTTCTTCAGATTTGGTGCAAGGGAGGAGAGGTAGTGTTTTGGGCAGAGATTTGAGTACTAGAATGAGATATCATGATGAATGAGCCGAAGTCTTCAATTTATAGGCACAAGGATGAGCTTGGTGCACAAGGAAAATCTCTTCTTTCTCTTTCCGGACAGATCTGACCCTTCTTGGTAAAACGGACATTCCGGGAGCTGTAGATCTCCAAAAATTGCGATCTTGGTGTCGTTGGAAAGATAATTCAAAGATCTTTCCAACGAATTATTATATGCATTAATCAGAGGTCTGGGCTGTTCGAAATTGTCTGAAGAAGTTGACGGATTATTTTCCTGATTTCTGATTTGAGATATCTTGCCAGATTTTGTTCTTCTTGATTCCCAAGGAATATCTAGTCCGAATTTGGGCATAATATCTTGGATATTTCGGTCTCAAATATGGTAGTGAAGATACACATGATTCGGCAATGAATTAGGTAAGCAAGATATGCAATATTCGGCCAGAATATACTCCATGCGCACCATCTTCTTTTCCTGGTTTGACCGGGACAAATGACACCATTTTTCATTTCATTTGGGTTACTAATTCTGGAAACCATTTGGTCACACTTTTTAGAAACCATTTGGAACCCAAAATTAGTAACTTTCGCACATGATCCCGTCATCATTTTTCTGCTCTTCCGGAAATTCCTAGTGAGATTAGGAAACTTCGTTTCTTCTTCGTTTTAGCTTCAATGCTTCCTTTCATGATGTAGACGTTAATTTCATGGCTGACATTCATTCCTAATTCGGGTAGGGAAAGATCATTTTCCTAACCAAATTGGGAAAATCTCCGCTTAGTGCATTTTAAGCTCAATTCTGCCTCCTTTATTGATTCCTCTTTATTTTGTACCTAAAACGTTAAAGTAAGTTAGAAATGAAATACTTGGAGCCCTAACGAAGCTAAATGAAGGGAAAAACATATTAAGAATCACGTAGAAAACGTGTAGATCAAATCCCCCACACTTGGACTTTGCTAGTCCCTAGCAAATACTTGGACACAAGTTATAAGAAAAGCAAAAGAAAGAAAGAAGGAAAGGTTCCAACGTTGGAGCTAGTCTCCAAGTTGGAAAAATCTAAGACTAAAAACAAAACAACTAAGCCCTTAAGTTAAAGATGTCTCAGAAATTTTGTACAATGGTGATGTTAAAGCTGTGCATGTTTCGAATAAAGTTCAAATCAACTCACATGGATGCACTCATCATATTTTCACTCAAAAATGGATAGAAATAATTGAAAACCTCATGAATGAAATACTTGCACAAATAAACCAAACCATATGCTTACTCATGCAACTTACTCAACAGATTAACTGCTACTCATCTTAAGGATCAAAAAGGTCTTTTGAAGGGTTGTAATGGGGCAAGGCTAAGGCATTTGGAATATAGATATGTAGTGGTAAACACGTTCCAAAGACTTAGTCGAAATATCAAAAACTTCTTGAAATCAAACTCCTTCATCTTTTCCGCGCCTCCATGGTCAATTCTTCATAAACAAGGGCCAAATTTCATTGTGTTGGACCCAAACTTCATTATTTTCTTCTCTTGATCCAAACTTTGTTCTTTGAACATATCGCCAGAGAGCTTATTTTCTATCTTCTTTTTTTTTTTTTTTTTTTTGGCAATCACACTTTTTCAGCTTTTGGACAAGAATTCCCCTCTCTTTTCTCCATTCACACGCCACATTCCTTGATACTAGCTTCGAAATTCTTCACCAAGTCTTTAGAACAAGGGTATGAACTCTACACTAGGCTAAGTGTTTAGATGCATATAAGGTCAACGAAATAAAGGCTCAATGTAGGCTCAAAAGTGGCTTTCTAGGGGTGTCGCAACTCGTGCGCTCATATAGGACTCATGGCAATTTGGCTAAGTGGTGGAAAACCTAAGTGCCTTTAATCATATCCAAAATCAGAGTATATGTCAACTATAAGCTTTGCAAATTCGACATGAGTAAGTTCTAGTAATCTCTAGTTCATTAAAATCTATGGCAAGTAACCAAATGATGCACATGCATAGTTTTGAGACTAATATGCATAAAATTCACTCAAAAGAAATGTATAGGCTCAAAACTCACGTTTAGGTTCATATGACTTAAACTTATTCTCACATGCGAAATCTGTACCATGTTTAACTATCCATATCTACTACATGTCATGACACTCAAAATAACTCAATTAACACAAGAAATCATGAATGCAGTGCCATATGTATGTTCAAATTCAGTCCATTTTCATCATAGACTAACTAAGGGCATCCTAAGACTCTTTAAAACACTAAGTTAAACAAAAAGACTCAAAATACACTAAGTATGACTCAAAACAAAAAAAAATTTATTTTTTATTTTTTTTATTTAATGACTCAAATAAGTTGTAAACCCCTTCCCCCACACTTAAACTCTACATTGTCCTCAATGTACCAAAGTAAAAGTATAGAATCAAGTATGAAAGAGAGATCTACGAAAATTCTATCTAAGAAAATTAAAAAGCAACGACAAAAATTAAAAAGAGAAGGAAGAGAATGCAAATCTGGTTTGTAGACTCCTCCATTGGGTTGCCTCCCAACAAGCGCTTGTTTTTTAAAGTCTTACAGCCTAGACGTGATGCTTCAATTTTGCTCTAAGAATGGCCTGAATTTTGAGGGCATCTCCTCCACGTTTAGGTCCTTCAATTTAGGGGTAGCCATCCATAAATTACCGCGTCGGTTTTGTTCATCTAAACAACCTCCTTCTCTTGCGTTTGCCTCCTTGTTGTGCATAACTTTTTCATATTTTGGCACTTGTTTGATGCACTCAAGGGCATAAGAAATTTCTCCAAGTTGGACTCGTCAGACCTACCTGAAAACAGTTCACGAGCAAACGTAGAATTAGCAACAACCAAATTTGAAGGAATAGGGTCATTACCTTTTGTTGGGGCAAGTTGTTCAAACGAATGTGCCATTGTGGCCCTAGGTGCCACATTTTCAACCGAAGATGTGGTTGAACCTCTCTCAAAAAGAATGTGCACAAGTTAGTAAATTCATGTTACAAGTTAGAAATCGCAGAAAATGAGCACAGCTTCAAGAACAATTTATATAGAATTATTAGCATGTCAAAATGCAACGAAATTTTACGAGCAAGAACTAGACACATATATACAATATTCCGTAAATTTTCAGATTTTTCCGACACCTGCAGCTATGTCAAACAATTTTCACAAACAGAAGAATGATAAGTCTCAAAAATTTTATGAACAAGTATATGTGATTAATCCTTTACAAGTTTATATGCACAAACACACAATTTCGACATAGTATTATGTCCAAGCATGTCCAAATTGAGTGCGCCTAAGATTTAAAGAGAGTACACGAAATTGGCCTTTAGATCTTTCAATGGACGTGCGACCCGCGCGATAAAGTATGCATTCTCAATCAATCGGCTTTTGATCAATCGAAAAACATGGCCAGTAGGGATAGAGATAACGCGAGAGGTAGGACTAATTTCGAGAAACAACCCGAGGCTACCGTGATCAAGGGATGTACTCCAATGATGTTTCTCTTTCTTAGATCCAAAACCTGTCACCAGTCATATCCCATCTAGACACCATGTCCGACATTCAGCCAATATTTTGAGAACACACTCCCTCAAGTTCTTAGTAGACTCCGCCCACAACATTGTATTTCGAATGAAACACAAAGGGTTAAGGAGATAAACCAGAAAAAGAGGCGCCATCTATTCCAAAGAGTGAGACTTAATCAACCAATTTCATGTACTCAATGTAAATTGAAGACTTCCTTTAACGTGTTAGATGGCTGCAAAACAAAGGTTAGTATGAACAAAAATTAAAATTATAAACATGTATGTATTATTTACAAATTTCAGAACAACTACACAATCCAGAATCGCACAGTTTGAACACAGCTGCATGTCAGAATTTTCCAGAATTATTGGTTAGTCCGATTTCAATGAAATTTTACAATCAGAAACTAGACGCACCAATGAACAACTCTGTAAATTTTCATAATTTTCTAAGACCTCTAGCTACGTCAAATAAATTTCACAAAAACGGGACAGTAGGTGTTCCGAAAACTGAAAACCAAAATAAACTTATTTACACAATTTCACATATGCACAAACGAAAACACACAAATAAAACTTAACAATCCCCGGCAACGGCGCCAAAAATTGATAACGCCTAAAGTGACTACTAAATTAACACTCAATAATCAATCTAGACGAAATGCAATTTAAAACCCTTTTGTGTAGATGTAGCATTGGTAAATAGGGTATCGTTCTTAACCGGGGATTGTAGGGTGTTCACCTGCATGAAAACGTTAGAAAGTATGGGGGGAGTTTGAATTGGTGTTCTAATGACCTACGAAATTAAAGACAAAAAAAAATGGCAAGTAAAACACACTTAGAAATCCTAGGACTCTATCATGCTTTATACTCATAGACAAGCAAAACAAACAAGAATCAAAGAACCTAAACATGTTTACTAAACCGAAAATAAAACCTATCTAATATATACATGTGATCATCTCATCTTTTTCTCTAACTCTTTATAACCTAACCAATTTCATGCAACCTAAAAGTGCCTACGTCCTCAACTATATAACTCATGTTAATTTCGTGATTAAGTGCTTCGGGACTCCCCTAACATATCAATAATCTAAATCGGGACTCCCCTGCATTCAGATTAAGTATTAAGCATAGAATAAACATGTATAGCAAAAACGTAAGAACTAGAAGATGGCAGAAAATTAACTAGAATTATATAACCAAAATCCTTCACAACTTCACTCCAAAGAATGCCAAAAATACAAAGAAATAAGAGAAGAGTTATGGTTACACTTTTTGTTGTCGGGACTCCCCTAGACTACTTGGTGTAAGCTGCTCTTCAATGGAGATGGCGAAATACTTCGGGACTCCCCTAATATTTCGGTGGAGGATGGTGTTTATGGCGTTGGAGGGATGGCTTCTTCAGATTTGGTGCAAGGGAGGAGAGGTAGTGTTTTGGGCAGAGCTTTGAGTACTAGAATGAGAGATCATGATGAATGAGCCGAAGTCTTCAATTTATAGGCACAAGGATGAGCTTGGTGCACAAGGAAAATCTCTTCTTTCTCTTTCCGGACAGATCTGACCCTTCTTGGTAAAACGGACATTCCGGGAGCTGTAGATCTCCAAAAATTGCGATCTTGGTGTCGTTGGAAAGATAATTCAAAGATCTTTCCAACGAATTATTATATGCATTAATCAGAGGTCTGGGCTGTTCGAAATTGTCTGAAGAAGTTGACGGATTATTTTCCTGATTTCTGATTTGAGATATCTTGCCAGATTTTGTTCTTCTTGATTCCCAAGGAATATCTAGTCCGAATTTGGGCATAATATCTTGGATATTTCGGTCTCAAATATGGTAGTGAAGATACACATGATTCGGCAATGAATTAGGCAAGCAAGATATGCAATATTCGGCCAGAATATACTCCATGCGCACCATCTTCTTTTCCTGGTTTGACCGGGACAAATGACACCATTTTTCATTTCATTTGGGTTACTAATTCTGGAAACCATTTGGTCACACTTTTTAGAAACCATTTGGAACCCAAAATTAGTAACTTTCGCACATGATCCCGTCATCATTTTTCTGCTCTTCCGGAAATTCCTAGTGAGATTAGGAAACTTCGTTTCTTCTTCGTTTTAGCTTCAATGCTTCCTTTCATGATGTAGACGTTAATTTCATGGCTGACATTCATTCCTAATTCGGGTAGGGAAAGATCATTTTCCTAACCAAATTGGGAAAATCTCCGCTTAGTGCATTTTAAGCTCAATTCTGCCTCCTTTATTGATTCCTCTTTATTTTGTACCTAAAATGTTAAAGTAAGTTAGAAATGAAATACTTAGAGCCCTAACGAAGCTAAATGAAGGGAAAAACATATTAAGAATCACGTAGAAAACGTGTAGATCAGTCAACCCACTTTCCTGATTTGGAAACTTTCCCAAATCGTCACGTATCGTTTCCGTATTTATACCGTACACGTATCGAACCCCAAACGGATAAATACGACAATATTCGACACCCGAAAATATTCATAACTTATTTCTCGTAACTCGGAAAAATCCTCCCGAAGTTCCCACGAGCTCGAAATTAAATTCTCTACAACTTCCGCGAAGGATCCGAAATCAATTTCTCACCCGATAATTTAGTCGCTAAGGACGCCGCCACATTAGCAGATTATGCCGAAATCACAACAAATCGCGAAACTCGCAAATCAAGTCGATAATCATTCCATTTAGGCTTCGGGTCGATCAACGGTCCAAAATAGATCACAATCACAATTCGGATATACTCGAACACAAACGGATAAACTCGACAGTATTCTGAAATTTCAAATATTCATATTATATTCCTCGGTCGCCCAAATAATAATCCGGACTCGCCCACGAACTTGAAATCATGCGTATAACAACTCTCGAGAAGAGACTCAACTCAAATTCTAGGCCAATAATTTAGTTGTGATCAAAGCTGATGATCCAATCATCTATCAGAAATCTGCGATTATACGCTAACTCACGAATTAAGCTGATTACACTTCTGATTCTGTTCCGGGTCGTCACAGAACTATTGGGCTGTTCTTGAGTTTCACAAGAAGGAGGTTGTTTTCAGGAGTCTAGGCATGCCATGAATCTTGTTTCGGGATGAAAAAAAAACTACTTTGCCTTGTTTGATTTCAGCAATGAAGGCAGAGCAGATGATGAGGAAGGTTTGTGTAGCTTACTTAGCACATGTGATTGATACGAGTGTTCGCGTACCGGATATTGGTGATATTACGGTGGTTTGTGAGTATCCAGATGTGTTTCCCGAGGACTTACCTAGTGTTCCTCCAGTCAGGGAGATTGACTTCACCATCGAGTTACTTCCAGGTACCGGACCTATTTCACAGACACCCTATCGTATGGCACCCGCAGAATTGAGAGAGTTACAGATTCAACTTCAAGAGTTGATGGAGAAAGGCTTCATTCGACCTAGTGTTTCACCTTGGGGTGCTCTAGTGTTGTTTGTGAGGAAGAAGGATGGTTCGATGAGGCTATGCATTGATTATCGGAAGTTGAATCAGGTTACGGTGAGGAACAAGTATCCACTTCCATGGATTGATGATTTGTTTGATCAGCTGAAAGGAGTTATAGTTTTCTCGAAGATTTATCTCAGGTCTGGATACCATCAGCTACGGATTTGGGAGTTCGATGTGGACAAGACGGCGTTTCAGTCACGTTATGGGCTCTATGAGTTCCTTGTTATGCCGTTTGGGTTGACCAATGCGCAAGCTGCTTTCATGGACCTGATGAATCAGAATTTCAGACGTTATCTGGACAAGTTCGTCATTGTGTTCATTGACGACATCCTGATCTATTTCAGGAGTGTGGGGCAACTTAAGAAGCATTTTCATGCAATTTTACAGACTTTGTGAGACGCTCAGTTGTACGCCAAGTTTAGCAAATGTGAGTTTTGGCTTGATAGTATAAAGTTTTTAGGCCACGTGATATCAGCTGAGGGAGTCAGTGTGGATCTAGATAAGATTGATGCGGTGCTAAATTGGAGTAGACCTACCAACATGGCAAATATACAGAGTTTCTTGGGCTTAGCATGTTATTATCACCGATTCGTGCAGGACTTTTCCCGGATAACGACACCGCTTACCCGTTTGACGAAGAAAGGAGTCAAGTTTGAATGGTTTGATGCTTGCGAGGAAAGCTACTAGACTTTGAAGGAAAGGTTGACTACTGCACCAGTGTTGACTTTACCTGACAATAGCAGTGAGTTTGTGGTGTACAGTGATGCTTTGAAGCTAGATTTGGGTTGTGTTTTGATGCAGCATGGACAAGTGGTGGCATATGGTTCGAGATAGTTGAAAGCACATGAAGTTAACTATCCTACTCATGATTTAGAGTTAGCTGCCATTGTGTTAGCATTGAAGAGTTGGAGACATTACTTGTACGAGGCACAGTGCAAGATTTCCACCGATCATAAAAGTCTTACCAACTTGCATATACAGCCGGATTTGGATATGAGGCAACGGAGATGGATAGAAATGATCAATGATTATGATTGGACTTTCGAGTATCATCCAAGGAAAGCGAACGTAGTGGCTGATGCTCTTAGTCAGAAGCATGGTGCTTCTCTCTTCCATGTACGTGTTGCTAGAGTGTCACTTTTGACAGAGTTGCGAGCAACGGGAGTAGAGTTGGAGTGGAATGAAGATGGAGTATTGTTAGCTAGCTTCCAAGTTCATCTGGTGTTACTTGATCAAGTTCGTGAAGCTTAAGATTCAGATGCCTATATGTTGAGCAAGAAGAATTTTATTCAGAATAATGTACCAATCGAGTTTCGGACGAGGGGTGATGGCACTTTGATGTTCAGAAGGAGATTGTGTATACCCAAAAATGATGATTTAAAGAAGGAAATACTCGACAAAGCCCATTGTTCCACATATGCCATGCATCCAGGTAGTTCAAAGATGTTCCGGACACTTAAAGCTCATTATTGGTGGCGAAAGATGAAGAGGGAAATAACAATGTATGTGAGCAGATGCTTGATTTGTCAGCAAGTGAAGGTGGAACGTCAGAAATCGGCAGGCAAACTACAATCTTTACAGATTCCAGTGTGGAAATGGGAGCATCTAAGAATTTTGTGTATCGGTTACCTCGTACTTCTGGTGGTAGTACTGATATTTGGGTGATTGTGAATCACCTTACGAATTCAGCTCATTTCCTTGCACATCTAGGAAAGCTTCCCGTAAGCAGATTGGCGAAGCTGTACTTGAAAGAGGTTGTGAGATTACATGGTGTACCTGTGTCTATAGTTTCTGATCGGGATAGTCAGTTCACTTCCAGATTTTGGCAGCATTACAGAAGACAATGGGGACTAGACTACACTTCAGCACAGCTTTTCATCCTCAGACAGATGGTCAGTCAGAGAGGACTATTCAGACTTTGGAGGATATGTTGTGATCTTGTGTTTTGCAGTTCAAAGGAAATTGGGATCAGCAACTTCATTTGATTGTGTTTGCGTACAACAATAGCTATCAGGCTAGCATTGGTATGGCACCTTATGAGGCGTTGTATGGCAAACAGTGTCGAACTCCATTGTGTTGGAGTGAAGTTGGTGAGAAATGGCTTCTTGGTCCTGATTTGGTGAAAAGTACCATGGAAGATGTTCAAGTTATTCGGGTCAGATTGAAGGCTGCACATGATCGACAGAAGAGTTATGCTGACGTGAGACGGAAGGATCTTGAGTTTGAGGTTGGTGATTGGGTTTTCCTGAAACTTTCTCCTTGGAAGGGTGTTGTTCGTTTCAGGAAGCGCGGTGAACTTTGTCCGCGATATGTTGGCCCATATGAGATCACTAAGCGAGTAGGTGTCGTAGCATACTGGATGGCATTACCATCCGAGATGGCCAGGGTACATGATGTGTTCCATGTGTCTATGTTGCGGAAGTACATTTCTGATCCGTCTCATGTGTTGACACCGTATCAGCTTCCTATACGGGAGAACTTGACCTATGTGGAGGAACCAGTTCAGATACTTGATTGGAAGGTCTAGGAGTTGCGACACAAAACCATTCCTCTTGTGAAGGTATTGTGGCAGAATCATTCAGTTGAAGAGGCTACTTGGGAGACCGAACAACACATGCATGAGCAGTATCCCTATCTCTTCAGCTAGCAGGTATGTAAATTTCGAGGACGAAATTTTTGTTAGGGGGTAGATTTGTAACGACCTGAACCAAAAATGGTATGTTAGTTGGCTTGATTTGCACATTTCACGATTAGTCGCAGTTTATAGTAATTGGTCAATATGGCAGTTTTGTTCACGACTTAATTATCGGGCACGAATTTGGTTTGAATTCCTTCGCGAAAATTGTAAGGGATGTGGTTTCGAGTTCGTAGGAGGTTTCAGATAATTTTTCGGACAATCGGAGAATATAAAATGAATATTTGAAATTATCGTCGAGTTAGTCGTACTTATCCATTTGGGTTTGAGTTATCCGAATAATGAATTTGGTCTGTTCGCCATGTATAAATATCGAAATAGTCGTAAAATTGTCGAAAAGTTGCATTTGGGCCAAGTTGACTGTGTTTGACCGAGTTGGACCGAGTCACTGAGTTGACAGGCCAAGTTGATAACTCGCCGTTGAGCTTCTTGCTGGAATACGACATGGTTGCCGGAGAGGAAGGTAAGGAAATGATCCCCTTGGTCTAAGCTCTCTATTGATGTATTCTTTGTGTTGATTTTGTTGAAGAATTTTGGAGGTCAAATTGGACGGAATCGGTGGGTTTGGGGGGGAGGTTTTCCGATGTGCTTTTTGGTGGAATAGGTTGGGCTTGAGCTTGGGATGGTAACCCTTGAGTTTGGGAGGACGAGGTGGCTCCATGGTGGAGAATTTCACCGGTGAAGTTTTCCGGCCGGTTTGGATTCCTTTGGGTTTCGAGGCGATTTTCGACCACGGTGGTAGTTGGATGGTAGTGGTACTTTGAGGAAAGATGTTGGACTTGAAGAGAGGAAGATTTTGAGGTATGGGTCACCGAAAAATATCACCGTTGACGACGCGCCGCGGCAGTCAACGGCGAAGCTCCGGCGAGGTTGACTTTTTGGGATTTTTGGAGATTTTTATACCGTTTTGCTCGTAATCGCGTCCCGATTGTAGTCGTATGGTTTTTGAGTTGAATTGAGTATTCTATTTTGGGACGAGGGTTGTTTGGGTGTATTTTAGAAATTTTGTTATCCTCGTCGATATTTCGAGCGATACGTCTTTCAAGAACGCAGGGTTCTTGACGTATTAGCTCCATGTGTTGTGTTTCAATATATTATGATCATATCCCTGTTATTCAGGTGATCGGGATCGAGTGTTTGGCAAGGGATCTTCCGCCGAACTTCAGAGTTAGCTCCGTACTGTGAGTGGACATTTTATTTTCACAATTGAATTGCGAGTCTTCATTTATACATATTATGAGTATACATTTATGATTATGCATTTACATTATGCATTTATGATTATGCACTTTACGATTATACATGTGCATGGAAAGGATTTATGATTTGGTTTACACATAGTACAGTCTCGGATATAGAGGTATGCATCGATGCTTTACCTTCTCGGCTGATCCCCGAGATGCTCCAGGGGGGATAGATATCCTGACCCGAGGTCTTTCAGACTTATATTAATCACGTGTGGGTCAGGGATCCCGTGATTAGACTGTACTATGCGGATGAGTCCATGAGTGACCTCGCAGGATTTTACGTGCATATTTATGGATCAGGAAAAATGTACCTGGTCGGGATTTTCCTGTGCATTTACTCACATTATGATTTTATGAGCATATATTTAGGAAAGACATATTATTATTTTTGTCCACTCACTTTAACGATTTCATTCCCTGGGCTTTTCGGTTTCCTTTGCCCAGTTTGCAGTTTGGGTTCCAGTGTTGCACGACGACGGTGGAGGCGTAGAGTTCGGATCACACTTCAGTTTCTGTTTGTTCCTTGTTCGACCTACTAGTTGTATATGATGTATATATGTGTCGCTCTGAATACTTATGTTGAGTTTTCAGTTGAGTTTACTCCTGAATGTTTCTGGATTTCTTGTAAACATTTTGGTTTATTATATATATGATGTTGAGAAATTTGGATGGGGATCGGAGCCCTACGGTTTGGCTTTTGTAGAATATTCGAAGTAAGTTTCTTTGCAGGTTCTAATAATGATTCACGTGTTTCAAAGTAAACTCTGGCAAATTTTTTTTAAGGTGATGTTTTTCGAAGGGGTTTGATTTCTGTTTAGGCAACTATATCAGAGTCGGGTCCTTTCAGTCGCGCCTTCTCCGAACCTTTCAGCTTGTCCTTCGGCATCGGAGACTTGGGAAATTCCCAATGCCCTAGCTATCTGGACCGATGATGATGACGCCCCTTCCGGTTCGACATCGATGTCAGAAAGTGCGCAGGAGGAAAGTGCTCAAGCGTCGGCCTCCTCCGAGTCTCTATAGCGCGCGGCGCAAGGTCATGAGGGCCCCGTCAGACCCTCAACCCTAACTGTCTCGAGGACTCGTAAATGGGGGGAAAATCCGAGAAGTTGTTCAGGGTCAAGGTTCATATGATTGCGCCTACCTGGAAGGAGTTGTCGGCTAAGGAGAAGGGGAAATTGTTTAAAGAACTTTCGTTACGTAATTTGTACAATTTTAAATATATTTTCTAATAAACAATAAAAATCGTAATTTCATAATATATACGATTATAATTTTTTATTCTTTTCTTATAGGAACAATATGAGGTGGATGGCACACCGGGGATGCTTAGGCACACCAACAACACCACCAACGCCATCTACTGTGATTGGAAGTACAAACTTCATAAGTATTATGAAGAATTCGACAGAGAGCCTACCCCCGTAGAGATGCGTGGGGATAGGGAAGATTAGTGTGACTGGTTGGTCACCCACTTCGAAGTAGAAGACTATCGGTGATTATTTTTTTATTTAAATTGACGAAATTGAATTATTATTATTTTATTTATTTATTAATTTCTTAATGATTTATGTTGTCCAACAGAAATTCTGCAACATCAACAAGGCCAACCAGGAGAAGAAGGTCAAACATCATACCTCCGGCTCCAAGCAGATGATCCAAATCGCCAAGGAGCACATAGATGAGGGGTCCAAACACCCTTATCTTGATGCTAGTGTCACCGCTTACGTAGCGCTTGGGTTCGACAATGAAGCAAGTCAATACTGCGTAAGTGCCGTATATATTTCTTCTTAATTAGCATAATTATTATTTATTAAATTTTTGTACAAATTTATAATTATTTAATTTTTATTATTATTTTCAGGCGAGGTTGGTAGAACGGGCGCAGGAAGAATTGGCCAACACGCTGCTTGCACACCCGAATTTGCTGCCGGAAGACCTGTCTCCTCTATCGATGGAGAGCCAAATTGCAATCGCCGATGAGGTATACGATCGTCGAGCTAGCAAGGAGGTTAGGGGGATGGGACGCAAGGTGTAGCGAGATTTGTCTTCTGACTCATCTACGGGACGTTTGGCGAGGAAAGGTGCTCGGGATGCATCGGTCCAAGCAGCCATTCCGGAAGCTCGACTCGCACAGGAGGAAATGCAATCTATGCGTCAGAGGTTTGATGAGCAACAAGCACAAATAGCCCACCTCATTGCCCTCATGCAAAACCAGGTTCAAAAATAGTGTCAACCTCCTCCGAACCCATACCCCGACGACGACGACATGGCTGGAGGCGGGGTACTCGGCGGCGCGTTTGTTCCTCCTGTATTTTAGTAATTTGCATTCTATGTAGTTTATGATATAGTATTTTCGATTTCGAACGATTTAATTTGATATATATACAAATTTTAATTATTTAAATGACAATTTAGTATTTTAATTATTTTTTTAATATTTTACTTTAAATTAAAATTTTAATTAAAAAATAAATAAATATTCACTTAGACTACGGAATATATTCATATACGTGATCTAAGTGATCACTTAGACTACGAAACATATAGAGATCCGTGGTCTAAGTGGTCACTTAGACTACGGAATATATAGAGATCTGTGGTCTAAGTGGTCACTTAGACTACAGAGTTTTTGCGTGGTCTAAGGGATCACTCAGACCACGCAATAATTCCCTAGTCTAAGTGACCACTTGGATGACAGAATTATTGCGTCGTCCGAGTGGAACTTAGACCACAAAATATTTGTGTCGTCCAAGTGTACTTGGACGAAGCAACCGTCATTTGCGTCGTCTCATCAAAGCTTGGATGACACAACATCTTCGTCGTCCAAGAGGCGACTTGGACGACGAAAATGGACTTTTCTGTCATCGAAGTACCTAGACGATGACACTTAGAGGACGTACCCTAGACGACAGAGATTCCGTAGTCTAGGTACTTCGACGACGGAAATGGTTCGTGGTCTAGGTGCATTTTTCTTGTAGTGAATAACAAAAGATTCATGCATATCACTGTCAAATGTGACCATAATATACATCTCGTAGGAAGTTAATTTCTAGTTACGAAGCACATTATTGGCCTCCAACAATATCTCACATCTAATTGTACATTAGAGAATTAACCATTCCAACAACCTTAACCAGAGCGAAACTTCTACCAAAAATTCGGCGTGACCTATTCGTTTATAGTCGAACCCATCACCTGTAAATTTATAGTTTTGACCAACATACCATAATCCGCATCACAAAAATATTTCCAACAAAACTCACATACATTATTACAACACATATCCAGATTTAAGTAGCACAACTTCCACATTTAACACAACACACAACTGACCATGATATTCTCGATAACCCCCACGTACAACAAATCTGACAAATTACATAGTACTGATCATCAAACTATATTGCTCACATTCAATAATGGTGAATAGATCTTGAACTCCAAAATTCAACTGCTAAACAACCCTCGAATTGATTAATCGAATTTCTACTCTCGTACATAACTAACAAAAAAAGGAACGTAGGTAAAACATAAGAAATACACGCCCGCAATAACCATACTTGATGAGATTCAAAAACTATTGTGGTTAGATGCAACAATCTCGATGGACGAAATCTTATACCTGTACATGCGTATCCTAAATACTTCATGTACTTTTGATTCGAGAGAAATCCACGTGCATTGAAATTAAACCAAACAGAACACATTGAAGTGACAAAATCGAGATAACTTTTTTAGTTAAAACGAGTTAATCTCCTTGACGAACAAAATCGAGGAACTTAAGGTAACAAAACGGAAGGGACAAAAGAAAATGAATGAAACCAAGCAAAATTACAGCTGGAATGAAACATAATTAGCCGAAGCTACCACGAATTCTCCACCAAAATGGTTATGTGCGACAATCCTAAGGTTGTTGTAGGGTCTTGATGTAGCTATGCTGGTACGACAACAGATCTTGGCATCTACAACAATGACACCTTCAGAATCAGAATGATCGATAAATAATCTCAGGACGCACATTTTTGGAAGTATAACATGACAAGATGGAGTGACATATAATTGAATGATCACAACATAACAGGGAAAAATGAATTAACAAACAGCAGAACTAATCAAAGCTGAATTGAATGATCGCGAGAACAAAAACACTTTCACTGAGGACGCATGCATAGCACACCCCAAGTTCTCCATTAGCATATGAGTATTGATAACATACATCAAATAACTTCACACACTAGGACCAATTCTCGATCCAAAAGTGTCGTCCTTGAGTATTGACAATGCTAAAGAAGGATTTTAAATTGCATACGTGTGAGATGTGTGTTAACTGTTTATTTTGGTATAATATTTGACCTATGTCACACGCAGTTATCACTCTCTCAAAACAGTCTAAAGAGAGAGATTCGGATGATAAATTGAGATTCCAAAGTCCGAAACAAGTTTTTCATTACAAAAAGGTTCATCAACATGTAATTAATCCATATATATGTGGGGAACCATTTTGATGCATATTATCTCACTCAAATCATGATACTCTCCGAAAAAAATCTATAGAGCGAGATCCGAATGATAAAATGAGATTCCAAAGTCTAAAACAAGTTTTTCTTACCAATAGGTTCAACAACATGTAGTTGATTCAAATATATGTGGGGAACCATTTTGGTGCATTTTATCTCACTCAATTCTCAATACTCTCCCAAAACAGTATAAAGAGAGAGATCCAGATGATAAAATGAGATTTTGGAGTCTGAAACAAGTTTTGCTTTACAAAGAAGTTCATCAACATGTAATTGATCTAAATATATGTGGGGAACAATTTTGGTGCATTTTATCTCACTCAAATCTAGCTCAATACTCTCCCAAAATAGTATAAAGAAAGAGATCTAGACGATAAAATGAGATTCTGTAGTCCGAAACAAGTTTTGGTTTACACAAAGGTTCGTCAACATGTAATTGATCCAAATATATGTGAAAAACCATTTTGGTGCATTTTATCTCACTCAAATCTCAATTTTCTCTTAAAAAAAGTCAGAACCAAGCGATCCGGATGATTAAATTAGATTATGAAGTCCAAAATGAGTTTGGCTACACAAAATAGTTCATCAACATGTAATTTATCCAAATATATGTAGGGAATAATTTTGGTGCAATTTATCACATTCAAATCTCAATATTCTCCCAAAACAGTCAAAATAGAGCGATCATGATGATAAAATGAGATTTCGGAATCCGAAAAAAGTCTTGCTTTATAAAGATGTTCATCAACATGTAATTGACCCAAATATATGTGGGAAACCATTTTAGTACATTTTATTACACTTAAATGTCAATACTGTCTCAAAACAGTCTAAAGAGAGATCCACATGATAAAATTAGATTCTGGAGTCAGAAACGAGTTTTTCTACACAAAGTGGTTCATGAACATGTAATTGATCCAAATATATGATGGGAACGATTTTGGTGGATTTTATCACATTCAAATCTAGCTCAATAGTCTCCCAATACATTCTAAAGAAAGAGATCCAAATGATAAAATGAGTTTTTGAAGTCTGAAAAAAGTTTTGCTTTACAAAGAGGTTCATCAACATGTAATTGATCCAAATATATGTGGCACTACCAGAGGATAGCAGAGAGTGTTTCTATCCCGAATTATCAGTAATGAAGTTGATAAAATGCAATAAGTAGGAAAGCGATAAATAACGCATGGATGTTTTTCTTTAACACATAAACCCTGCAATATGGAAAACATTGCGTGCCCCTAACTCTTGAGGGACAAACATTTCCACCATGTAAAACACCTTTCTTTACAAGACAATAGCTCTCAGGATACAAAGATGCTCTTCTATCCTTACTAGTATTCACTCAACTAGTCTAAGATCTAACTCTCTTCTTGCCAGAACGAGTGTTTACAATACCGGTGACAATGAAGCTTCTCCTAGAATTTAGTACTCAAACGACTAATTCTCTCAAGAACTCTTACGGCGAAATTGCACCATCATTTCAACCCATGATATGCAATGCAAAAATATGCAAGTTTGAAAGTAGTTTTGTGTGCTTTCCTATGGAGATGTAAAATCTCAAAAAGGAAAAATCTTATTTTATAAACCTCCTAGAAAGTGTAGGACAAAAGAAGAGTTTTTATGCTAGTTTTGGTAGACCGAAAAACTCTTTGAAAACAAGATGACTCTTAGCAAATGCAAGAGATAAAATGACTTGAAATGAAGAGAACAACACTCTAACTCTTCCTAAAATTTTCAAGTGCCACCAAAATTTTGCAAGTGGAGAACAAAATTCAATCTTGGCCATTCACAATAAAGGTGAATCAAATGGTTCTCCACAAAATAAGAAAAATCTTTTCTCTTTACTTGGTTTTGTCCAACTGGGACAACAAGGGAGAAGAGAGGTTTTGGAGACAATATTTCTCCATGAAACAAGGGGGGGACAACTTATTTCTTTCACCTTTTGAAAACCTACCGAAAAGTAGAGAGAGAAAAGCTTTGAAGGACCAAAACTTGTAAGTTAAGATTTCAACAACTCACTTTATAAAAAGTTTTGGATAAAGGAACAAGCAATGCTTGTTTTTTCGGATGATGCATGTTGTTACCTTTCTCAATGGTTAATGAGAGAAATGCCCATATTGCTTAGCTTGTGATGTTTCTTATGCATGTCATCCATGTTTTTTTGGTAAATGAGAGAATGCCAATATTGTAATTCCAATAATCTCCCCATTTGGCATTCTCTACCAAAAACATATCTTTATCATCAAGAGAGGCTTGATGACCTGCAATAAGAAGCTTTTTCCAACAAAAAAAGTGATGACAAGATATTGTAGGTTTTCATCGCAAGAAGAACCCATAAACAAGCAAGCATAATTGTTCATACTACAACTAGTTTAAGTTTTTACAAAACATGAAAAATATAATACAACCGTACCAAAACCTAAACTTGGTTCTCTCCCTTTGTGGTAGAGTATGACAAAGGGTACAAAAGAGATGCAATTCTAAACATGGCACAAAAAAGCATCATTTTAGAACCAAAGAGGTAATAAACATACATCATAGAATGGAGAAGTAGTAGATAAATATACATAGAGTAGAAGGAAGCTACTTGTTATCGGACTCATTATCCCCGATCTCAGAATAATCCTCATCACCATCATCGAGGTGGTCATGTTGCTCGTTGTCGGCATCATCATCAGCAGACTCCTTGTTGATATAACCAAAGTCATCGGCTCTTGACGAACCACCTGAACCAGCCACATTTGGCTCCCCCTCAGAACTGGTAGCAGTGGTAGTGTCAACTGAAGGATAGGAAAAGGCAGAGTTGTCCTCTAAAGAGACCTGCCTATGCCTAATTTTTAGGATTTGTTGCATCTTTTTGAAGGATTCTTGCATCTCATTCCTCATGATGCAAAAATCCTCTTTCATCTCATTTTGACCACGCTTAAGAAAGGTTATCTCAAGAGGCTCTACATATACCAAAGATTGCCCAACCAATTTGGAGATAGTGACCTTGTCTACCAGGGCTGGAGAGTCAACCATAATATCAGTGGGAAGAGATGGTACATGAGAGTTTAGGCAAAGGAGGGAAATCACACCCTGAAAAAAAAAAGAAGAGGTGCCTAGCTTGGTTTGGTTATCTAGAGCCGAACTCCTAATCAAATGATATATGTAAAACTCGGCAGGAAGGGTAGGGTTGCCCGAAACCAAATAAGCTATAAGACCGGCTTGCCTAAAGGTGAATTTTGAGGATTGAGTGTTGGGGGATATCATGGTGCGTACCAAAAATCCCATAAGCTTGTAAAACTCCGTCATAAATTGGCTTTGGAAGTATTAGTCACAAAACATAGTGTTTGGAGGAGTAAGGGACTGAATGCTTAGGTTAACAATGAATTTCCTCACATGCTTAAGAATTTTCTTCTCAGTAGTTGGAAGAGCTAATGCATTCTTGATGGCCCTAGGTGATACATCTACTGGTTTCCCTCTCACATTAACAAAGAAAGATGCATGTGATTGCAAATCAACCTTATCCGGCATGCTACTTGGATAGTTGGCATAAAACTCCTTAACATGAGATAAATTGACCCTAGGGAAGGATTTCAGAGCATCTACCCATCCTAATTTCTCAATCATATCATGGAAATCACTAGGGAGGCCTTTGAAATTAAATGGCTTCTTAAGAATAACAAGTCTAGCTATAGTCATAACCATATATAGGTTCTTAGCATCGGTACTCTCAAAATGATGATCCGGAGGGATGGGTAAATTTGATACCTCAATGGGGACTTTGCGGGCTCGGGGGGTTGGAGGTGCTAGTCGAGGTAGTCTCGGTGGCCGGAACACGTCGTGTTCGAGTAGTTGAGGCAGTGGAGGTGGAGGCTGGAGCTTTGCCTTTGCTCGCCAGAGCATTGACTTTCTTTGTCAGAGCTTTTCCCTTCATCAGAGGAGCTTCCTCATGATCCGAGTTTGGATTCAAATGAGGCATCACGGGAGCCACTGACTTCCTTTGTCCTCTTCTACCAAAAATCCTTGGAGCTTGATTGGAGGGGCCAGAACCGGTTAGAGAGGGAGGCCGAGTTGAAGGCTTAATGTACTCCTCGTCGATAGTCTTGTATGGATTATGAGGTTCCTCACCCGAAGAGATGGTTGAGAGCTTCCTTGCCTTTTGTGGAACATTCTTGAGCACTCTCCTCCTTTTCTTTAAAGGAACATCATCGGAGTCGGTGACCTATTTCTCCAGAATGGAGTCTGAGGACTCAAGCTTGATGGAGGCAATGAGAGTGGTGGTTGTGGTCTTCGGAAGAGCTGTGAGATTTAAATTGAGAACCACCATTTGTGGTTTTGCCGCCGGTGGTGTTTTCACCAGAGAGTCACGGCTTCGAAGATGCATGGTGCAATGAGGTGGCTGAGAGGCTTATAGTCTTTTGTTGGGGTGTTTACTCCTCATTTCAAAACGCTTTAAAGGAGTAAACGGTGAAAGAGAATGAGATGAATTTGAGAGGTGAGAAGTGATTTTGAAATGGTGAGGAGGTGAATTGGAGAAGATGAAGTGATAGAGAGAGAGAAAGCAACAGGTAGAAAAAGAAGAGGGAGCGGGTAGTCTTGGTTACTGTGAAGACCAAGTGGAGAGAACCAAGTAACTAGCTTGGTTAAAATCTAAAGGGCTAGATTCAGATCGGACATGGGTCCATTAAGTCAACAACTAACTTGGTTCAAAGCCAAGTGATCAATAGTAATGGACTTAAGTTTATAAGGAAAAACCCCAATGTTGAACTAAAGCAACAAACCAAATTTGGTAGAACAAAACTACTAAGTTTCTGATTTTATCAATAGACCAATGTGATAGGTATGGTGAGATAAAGCAAAGATTTGGTTAATTACACATGTAGACCTATCATTCCTAAGAAAAAATATTATAGTAATGGCTTAAGCTTGAGAAACAAAGGGATCATAATCCAAGATAATCAAACATGATCTTAAGAGAAAATTTATTTCCCAACACCTTGAAACGGTGGTCACGTTTCAAGACCTCCTCCCCCCTCCTAAAATGTACAAGGCATGGTGTACAAAAACAAAATTTTGGTTGATTAAAAATGATGACCTTGAAAAAACAAGTTAAGGATATAACTTGATTTAGCTTAACAAAAGTGATAGACCATTTGATAATTATGACATGGTATAATGATACACAAGGTGATGATCTCTTCAAATAGAAAAAAGTACATATGTACATAAGAAAAAAAAATAACCTTCCTTTTTTTTTGGAGATATTTCGAATAAGAATAAAACATGCCTATATTTTGTAAAATCAGAGAATATACCCACTCACGTAGGTATTCATAGGCATATTTCTCACTATATTATGAGTGTGTCACATGTGGTCCATAAGGGTAATCGAGAATGAATGCATGTGACATAGTAAAGAGAAATTCATTTGTTCATGGGGTAGCTTTATTTGTTCCCCGATGAGATATATTATCTTCCCCATTTTGTGTAAGAGTTATCCACAACTTGTTTTCTCCGTTTTTAATAATTTTGTGCAATATTTGTTTGCTCATCTGAAAAATCGTCCTCTTAGATTCATGTAGCAAGATGGTAATCATTGACTTCTAGATCAAATGACCTCGGGTAATATGTGTACGTAACAAGAACACTTAAAGGATTACCATCTTGAATCCATCGAAAGATAGAATAAATTTCAGGGATCGTTGCTTGAGAATAGACAAAATTGCTTAAATGGTCATTAATCTTTGCCCAAAACAACAGTTTGGTAACTTTCGTATGGCATGTGTCAAAATGGTCACTCGTCTTTTTTGAAAGTATATCAAAATAGTCATTCGCCTGTTTTAAAAAAAAAATTAATTTTTTTCAAGGGTATTTTTATCTTTTTATTTTGACAAAATTGCATGAATAGTCATTAATCTTTGCCCAAAACGATACTTTAGTCACTATCGTATGGCATATGTCAAAATGGTCACTCCTGATAATTAAGATTTCATTTTCAAATTGGTCATTCGAGCTTAAATGTTCGTTAAAAAAAGAAATTCCATTTATTTTCCGGGGTATTTTTGCCTTTTTATTCTCATTTGACAAAAAATAATCTAAAAATCTAAAAAATCTAAAAAATTGTCCGTTCCATCTCTCCTCTCCCGAAGCTCGCCACTACCGGCGAAGGCTCGTCGATCGACATTTGTAGTAGCACCGCAACCGAAATCCATTGCCGATAGATCAATCTCTACCTTGAGCAGACTTGTTAGCACCTCAAGCCACATGTTCCGAGGCAGAGTGAGAAGCCTACGAGAGTGGGCTAAAGGCGAAAGTGGCAATCGGGAAGGTCGGGAGGAGCTAGCCGTGGCTACGTCGAGCTCGGGGGAGAGATGGCGCAACGCTGGGGGGAGAGATGGCGCGATGCTTGGGTTCCTTCATTTGGCTAGCTGTGAGGAGGCAGAGGACGCCATGAGGTGACTACGATTGTGGAGAATCTAAGGGCGGCGACAATGAGGGTGAGGGAAAAGAGAGGTTTGTGGCTCCTCCGTGTTGTGCTCGGGCTCGGGTTCAATCTCCATCGGCCGACGATCATGGGGTGGAGAGAGAGAGAGAGAGAGAGAGAGAGAGAGAGAGAGTTAATAATTTTTTAAAACTTGTAATAATGGCATTATTGTAAATAAATAAAATTAAATGATAAAAAGATATTTGTACCCCTTACATATCAAGTATTTAACGTCTAAAATAGATAGAGTGACTAAATTGATAGACGGAGAACGAAGATGAGTGACTATTTTGACATATGTCATACGATAGTGACCAAAATGTTGTTTTGGGCAAAGATCAATGACCATTCAAAACTTTTAATAATAGTATTTTTGTAAATAAATACAATTTAATGATAAAAAAGATCTTTTTACCCCCAAAAAGTTAGCGGGAATGACCAATTTGATAATGAAATGTTAGAGGGAGTGACCATTTTGACATATGTCATACGATAGTGACCAACCTGTCGTTTTGGGCAAAGATTAGTGACCATTTATGCTATTTTCCCTTGAGATTATGTAGCGAATAACTTATCAGTTACTCCCAAATCAGATGATTTTAGGATACTAAGCATAATTAACAAGGATGCTCCAAAGGATAAGGTACTTCAGACTCAAGCAAAGACTAGCAAAAATAATTAATAATTTTCCATTTTTTTGATATAAAAAGAAATTGAATTGGGCTAACTCAAGTTTTTACTTAAAGAGGAACTCAAGCATAAACCGGGCCACAAACAAATAAGTTTCACTTAACCATATCACATATTGATGTATGCATGAAAACTGGATGTTGGGACCATTTGTGATACACAAATAATATAATACATAATCATGCATTTATGAATACAAATGTAAGCGTATCCATAACCACTCGATTTTACCTCGTACAGACCAAATATATATAATAAATTTTTGGTTTTTTTTTAAAAAAAAAAACTTTACGAACATAAAATATAAATTTTCTTTTGAAGAGATGACCAAGTTGCAGAACACACACCAATTGATTGTCTTAAGCTTTCAAAGTGATGATTTTCAAGTGGTTTGGTAAAAATGTCTGCCAATTATTTTTCAGTGGGAATAAACACCAGCTCAAGCAAATTTTCTTCGACCAAGTTTCTAATGAAATGATAACAAATTTCTATGTGCTTGGTGCGAGAGTGTAAAACTGGATTTTTGGAGATGTTTATAGCACTAATGTTATCATAAAATAGAGAGAGCTTGCCTTGTGGGAAACCATAGTCACGAAGCATGTGCTTCATCCATAGAATTTGCGTATAGTAACTTCCTCCTGCAATGTACTCAGCTTGAGCAGTGGAAAGGGATACACAATTTTTTTTTTGTGCCATGAAATAAGATTATTTTCCACGAAAAAGCTTCCTCCGGAGGTGATTTTTCTATCGATAGCATCTCCTGCCCAATCAGAATCAGAATATCCTACAATTTTAATGCCAGAATCAAAAGAATAATAGATGCAAAAATTAGTTATCCCAGAGATGTATCGCATGATGCGTTTGACAGCTTTGACATGAGATTCCTTTTGATTGGTTTGATCTCGAGCACACACTCTTACACTTTAAGAGATGTCAGGTCTGCTAGCAGTAAGATATAAGAGACTTCCAATCATATTTCTATAGTAAGTAGGATTAGTACTATCACTAGTCAAATCAGCATTAATTTTGCATGAAGTTCCCATAGAATTCCGAACAGAAGAAGAAGATTCCATTCCAAATTTCTTAATTAAATCCAATGCATATTTATTTTGGAAAATAAAAAGTCCATCTTTTCTTTGTTGCACTTGCAACCCAAGAAAATAATTCAATTTTCCACATTGGCATATTTGGAACACCTTTGTCATTCAATTTTATCTTTAATAATGTTGTTTTGCTGGTCCTCAAGTGTTTCCTCACTAAGCAATTGCTCATATTGAATCTACAATAACAACAAAGCAAAATATGATGGGATCAAATACATAAGTGCCAAATGCAACAGTAAAAGTAGTAACAGCCTTACAATGAATTCCTTCATATTTATGTCCTCTAAATCACGAGTTTTCTTCATATGTATCTAGGTATATATGCCATGCTAATACTTCACTATGTATGCATAAGAGGTTTAGAAGCATTATTCAAACTTGAAGCTCAATGATACTTTAAACTATCTGCATAAGGGAATAACTCATATCTGATTTGGGCAAAATGTTTTCGACCGATTTTGTGAATTGGGCCACGTAATTCTCGATTAACTGAATTTCTATCAGCTACCACCTGCAAAAGTAACATTTGCAATTAAATTTTTTACAGAATTTTCAATGCATCATTTGTTCAACACTAAGCCATATATACTTGTACCTTAGCATCCTCACTACTCCAATATGCAACAAGCTCAATCCATTGAGAAGCCACAATATGTGGAGGACTTTTAGTGCTCAGTTCAGGGTCATCCTTATGAGGCATATAATGATTGAGTTTTGTTTTACTCTTGTGGTCATTCCACAACAAATTACAATTATCCAAGCATACTGATTTATAGCCCTCGGGAACATCCATCACATTTCTCTATAGGTAGTTAACATGCAAACCATTATAATGTAGCAATACTATACATAAAGCATAAAATCTTAAATAGGCCAGGAATGTCATACCTGAACCTCTATCCAAATTCCCTCATTCACTTTAGCATCAATCTTCTTTCAATTCAAAATATTAAGTGGAACTCTCTGGCCACTGCATACTATCAGCCCTAATTGCGACTTTAGTTGACTTGCCCTTGACCCCAAGGGCTGGAAAGTTATCGAGTGAAAATCTATTTGAACTTTAACCCCTGATTCCCACTCAGGTATGCCCTTACACTGACCTTTAAAGACTCTCTTAGGTTCTACATCAATATGATCTTGCACTGCAAAACATGTATATAATCAGAAATAGGATCCAACGCTTATATGTCCTACACTACCAGAAGAAGTACTATATCCGACGAGGTCCTCAAAGAACGACCGAAGAGAAGGGATCTCGTCAGTTATAGTAAACTATAACCGACGATAGGATTTTCTCGTCGGTTATAGTTTTTTGACCTTGAGATTTTCTTGTCGTCGGTTATAGTCGCCGGAAACTCGTCGGTCATAGTTTTCGACTATGTCCGACGATTTTTTTTACTATTACCAACGATTTTTTCATATCGTCGGTTATAGTTTCTTATTTCAGATCTGGGCAGCAGCTCGATCTGTCATTCAAAAAACTTTCCATTTTTTTCTGAAAATGCTCTGAAAACGATCTTTGGGTGATGTCGAGAATGAGTTCGTGATGATTCATGCGCATTATATATATAGGTACGTCGTGCTTAATTAATATATATATGTGTTGTGCATGCATGTATTAATGCTTAATTTGTTGAATATATAGATCGATCGATATTAATTGATTTTGAATATATATATATATATATATTGATCGATCGATCGAGTTAATTAATTGATTCTTGAGTTTGAGTACGTAATTGATCGATGGTTGATTTTGAGTACGTACGCGTGATTGATCGTAAATATATATTAATTGTTGTTAATTTTAATTTGATTATTGTGAATATATATATAACAATAACTAGCTAGCTAGCTAGGGTGATTAATTTATTTAATTAATATATTGCATTATATATATTGTGATTATTATATATATATAGGATTAAATGTACACTAGCTAGCTAGCTAGTACGTGTACGTACGTGCATGGTTAACGTTATATATATATATTTAGATTTTTGTGATCGATTATATATATATAGTTAGGGTGTACGTGTGTGTGTATATATATTAAAATTATGGGAATTAAAATAATAAATATTTATATCTAGCTATGAAATTTGAATTAATAAGATCATGGGTATATATACATGCAGTTATAATTTTCAGGATGAACAAGAGTTTGATATGTCTTCCAAGATGGGATGTAAGATATCACCGTGGAATTAGAAGTTTTGTAGAATATGTGAAGGTTAATTGTGGAGGGATGACAATTCATTATTGTCCGTGTAAGAAATGTCAGTGTCGCAGCGAGCGATATCGTTTTCACATCGATAAAGTATTGGAGCACTTGAAGAAAAACGGGTTTTGGGATAAGTACACATGTTGGGTTTATCACGGTGAGAGCTCAACAGTTGGTCAACATGATCACGGACAATTTTTTGAGAGTGGCAGTACATCCAATGATCCAACAACAAGGTTGATCAACGATATGTTTCCTCATGAGAGCGGTATATTTGCTCAAGCAACGGATATCGATATCCCTCCCGCCGTTGGAGACTTCCCTCATATTGAGCCAGTCCAGCAATTACCTACAGTTGTCAACACTGCTGGTATGGACAAGTACAACAACCTCATTGCCTTCCAACAGACCCCGTTGTACAACGGGTGTAATAAGACTGTTCTCGAAAGTGTTATGGGAGTAATGAAGCTCAAAGTGGAGAACAAAATGAGTGTGAAGGCTGTTGATGATTGGCTGAAGTGGTCTGGTTCGTTGTTCCCCCCGGTCATCGTCTTCCTACCACTCATCGTAAGGTGCGACAGATCCTTAAATATCTTGGCCTTTCCTACATCAAAATCCATGCTTGTAGATATGATTGTGTTCTCTTCTGGGGTGAAGATGCTTATGGGAATGATCTTGAATCCCTTGATGAATGCCTGGTATGTGGTACAGATAGGTATAAGTTGACTCCTGCCGGAAACAAGAAAGCTGTGAAGATACTTCGATATTTTCCCCTGATAGATAGGCTAGAACGGTTGTTCATGTCTGCACACACGGCAGAAGCTATGAGATGGTGGGCCGAGAGGAATTTGCCCGACGGTGATACGCTTATACACCCTGCTGACGGAGAGGCTTGGAAGCACATGGTGAAGGAGTTTTCTTATTTTGCATCAGAGGTTCGAAATGTTTGGCTGGGGCTTTCATCTGACGGATTCAACCCTTTTGGCAACATGAGTCTTCAATACAGTATATGGCCAGTTATTTTGGTACCGTACAACCTTCCTCCATGGATGTGCATGAAGAAAGAATACAATATGCTCACTATGATCATTCCAGGAAAGTGTCTCGATGTGTATCTGAGACCCTTGATTGAGGAGCTTAAGTACTTGAGTGAGCATGGTCATCCCACTTATGACAAGTTCAAAAATGAGATGTTCCAGATGCATGCCATGCTTGTTGGCACCATTAGCGATTTTCCTGCACGCGGGATGTTGTCGGGCAACGTTACCAGGGGATACAGGGCTTGTCCAGAGTGCATAATGGTTGAGTGTTGCAGACCTCATTGCAGGAAGATTGTACAGATGCGACATCGTTGTTGGCTTCCACATGATCACCCATTTCGGGAGGATATGGAGGCATTTGATGGGACTGTAGAAACAGGTGAGCAGCCGAGGAGATGGACGGGGGATGAAATCTTAGAAGTGCTAAATGAATACGATTTTGGGCAGCTAAGCAATCATCCTGAGATAGTGGCGTCAATACCTGACAAACCCGACAGGTATAAATTCTGGACACACAAAAGTATTTTTTGGGAACTTCCTTATTGGTCCAAGTTGCTGATCAGACACTACTTAGATGTCATGCACATAGAGAAAAATGTGTGCGAGAGTGTGGTCGGCACAGTGTTGAATTGGGAGGGAAAAACTAAAGACGGCCCGAAAGCACGCATTGATCTTAAAAGGATGGGACTGCGAAAACATTTGTGGTTGAGAGATGGGAAGAAAAAAATGCCACAAGCTCCTTATACCGTGAAGCCTGCCTAGAAGAGTGAAATTTTTGGCTGGATGGGTAATGTCAGGTATCCTTCAGGCTATGCCGGAAATATAAGTCGATGTGTTAACTTCAAAGACAACAAGATGTACGGACTAAAGAGTCATGACTGTTATATACTGCTCCAACGCCTCTTTCCTGTTTTCATTCGAGGGTATCTGCCCAAAGAGGTGGTGGAGCCGTTAGTGGCTTTGTCAAGATTCTTTCAGAAGTTATGCACGAGAGAAGTGAAGAAATCGGACTTGTTGGAAATGCAACAGGACATCATTTTTATCATGTGCAAATTCGAAAGATATTTCCTCCAAACTTTTTCGACATCATGCCTCACCTGATGCTCCATCTTCCGGAACAATTGTTGCTTACTGGTCCAATACACTACACATGGATGTATCCTATGGAAAGGTACGTAATGCATCTCTGAATCTGCCTATATATATGTCGATCTTTAATATTATTTATTCACTTATATATTGTTTCAATAAGCATAACATGCTCGATCTGTAAATACCAATTTACAGACAATTAGGGGACTACAAAGACTATGTGATGAACAAATCTGCACCCGAAGGGTGTATCGCTGAAGCATATATTGCGCATGAGTGCGTAATGTACACCAAGTTGTATTTGAGAGCGTTGGAGGACCCTCCACAACATATGCCAGTAGATGGAGGGCAGTTCAACCTTTCGATCATCTCCGATGATGTTAAAGTTTCTAGAAAGTTGCCCAACTCGTACAAGTTGGAACCTTATGAGCTAGTCATTGCCCATTGGTCGGTATTGATTAACTTTCCAGAAGTTCAATATTGGAAAATTTTGCACCTTTACTGCCCTGCTATTTCCGGTGATGTTGAGTACCACAACAAGACGTTCGCAAACTATTTTGGCAACTGGGTAAGTTGATACTTAAATTGACCTGTATATGATCGATGTTAAGTGCATGTCTCGCATCCTATTTATAGTTAAGTTAATAAATGATTATTTTCAGATGAATCATGTACAAGATGATGGTATCCCTCAGTGGTCACACGAATTGAGGCTCTTGGCGCAGAAACCGGTAACTTCCAGAGTTTATCCTATGTGTAAGGTAAATGGCGTGCTATTTATTTGTGAACATAGAGATGTCAGACGAAAAACACAGAATTCTGGGGTAATGGTACATGGTGGGCAGAATGGAGTTGACTATTATGGTGTTCTCCATTCAGTTGTCGAATTACTATATGGGGAAGGCATGACCGTGCACTTGTTTAAGTGTAGATGGTTTGATACCGACCCTCAGAACACAAGGACCGATCAATACGGGATTTTTTCGGTGAATACTGCCACAAGCTGGTATGAAGATAATCCGTTTGTGTTGGCCACGGCGGTGAAACAATTGTTCTATCTTGATGATCTTGTGCATAAAGGCGCGTGGAAAGTGGTTAACCATGTTCTTCCACGAAACATATACAGTGCCTCAACCCTTGATGTGACCTCGGATAATGAAGAAGTCAGTGTATACCAAGAGCCGAACGCAACTGGTATTCCTGAAACCTCAACAATTCGCCTTAATAATGTGAGACAGGGCAGTGTGGTACGAATTTCTCAACCGAATCTTATTGATGTTAATCAAAATGAAGACAATGAAGACTCAAGTGATGAGGACATACACATCTTACCTGATATTAACTCGGAAACAGAGTCAAACTCAACCGATGATTCTGATTATGCGCCTTAATTAGTGTATATATGTATGTTATTTTGACTTAGAACGTGCATTGTAAAATGAATTTAATTTATTCAGATTATCGACTTTAAATTGTGTCGATCGATCGATGAAATTGCTATATCCCCATCATAAGATCGAGATCGAGAGAGCTCGAGAGATCGATCGAAAAAAAAAGTACAACCGATCGATGATCGATATAAATAAATGCGAAATAATTAATATCGTATTATTAAATAATAATTTAATAATTTCGTATTAACTATTAATAAATATATATATTAATACACTACATATTTAATTAGTTTACCCGCATAAATGAAAAATTAATAGAAGAACTATATCTGACGACATTCATATGAAATCTCGTCGGATATAGTTTTGGTTCAACTATATCCGACAATGTTCATATGAAATCTCGTCGGATATAGTTTCGGTTCAACTATATCCGACGAGATTACTTATCTCGTCGGATATAGTTCTGTTTAATTGACGGATCTGGGTACGTTTTGGGGCAGAAACGAAACTCTCGTGGGATTCCTGTTTCCTTCGTGCTCCGATCGAAAATCTCTGTTTCCTTCGTGCTACAAGAAACCAATCAAAGCTCAAGTGGGATTTCATTGATCCTCAAGCCAAATCCCTCGTCAATTAGTGAAAAAACAGGTTTGAAATCCCTAATTTCAAATTTTTGAATTTTTTTAATTTAGGTTAGATTTGAAGTTGTGGTATGTGTTGATCGATAATGTGAATGCATGTATATGTATAGTTCTGGAATTTGTTAATTTTATGCATGTATTGATATATATTGGAATATATTGGAATTTTAGGTTAAATTCAAATATTGGAAAATAGGGGAATTCTAATTTTAGGTTAAATTGGTATATTGGAAAAATGGGGGAATTTTAGGTTATATTGGAATATATTGGAATTTTAGGTTAAATTTGGATTTGGATTTGGATTATTTATATACATATATAGGAATTTGGATTTGGAATTTTAGGTTAAATTTTATTAAGTTTTTTGTTAATTGGATTTGGAATTATTGTTGAATTTGGATTATTGGAATTATTGATATATATATATAGTTAAATTATTGGATTATATATGTATTGGATGAATTATATTTGGATTATATATATATTGTAATTATTGTGGATTTTATGGAATTATTGTTGATTTTTTTGGAATATTTATATACTTGGAATTATTGGAATATGCATGTGCTCGATTTTTTGGATGAATTAGGAATTATTTTGAATTTTTATAATTTTATAGAAACGATGAATTGGTTTAATTGCGGACCTTCCCGAGGGGCCGGGTCGAGTTCGAGGGGGAGGTCCAGAGGGAGAGGGAGATCGGGACGTGGGGATGAGGGCTCGGGACCTAGGGATGAGGGCACCGGAATTCGGTCCGCATCAGGATCCACCAGCGTCCCCAACACTTACAGTCTTCCGCAGACCTCTCGACATCGTACACTGATGGGCGCGGGACAACCTCAGCAGCATCAGCTCGAGCCTGCTCGATCCTCAGGCGCGAGGAGGGTTCAGCAGGTCAGTCGCACGCCGGAAACGGATAGTGCGACTCAATCCTCGGTCCGAATGCCGGACATTCATCGGGAGGACCCTTCCCCCGTCATCCACCAGACAGCTCCTCATTCTTCCGAGGAGGCTGGTGGATCCACGCAGTCCTCGGCGAGGATGCGACTATGCCCGCCGCCTACATTATTCTTACAGTTGGAAATCTCGACGATACCTCACGTCGATTCCGACGGGATGCCTATTCTGGACAGCTAGGGTTCATTACCCCGGAGCAGGCATATGCGTATATACCCCTCCCAGCACCTCTCTGGAGTGCGAGGATTCCGGGACAACGCACCGACGAATCAGGTAAATATTAATTAGTGATATCTTTTTACTCCCTAATATTTAAATTCAATTAGGTGTTGATGTTTAAAAAATCTTCTACATATATATGTGATAGGCGAGATCGTGCCCGGTGCCAAATAGAAGAGAACCAGAGGCCCCGTCGTCGGCAAGTTACTGGACGAAGCCATTCAGGCTAGCGGTGGTGGCCAACTTATGATTCCGACCGGGGATAGAGGGCAGGTGATCGAGGGAAAGGTCACTCGAAAGTACGCGGGGATGGCGAGCAGCCTCATACGGGATAGAGTCCTAATGTTGTGGCAAGATTGGAATTCAGTGCCACAAGCCGTCAAACATCAGCTGAATAATGCGTTGTCGGTGAGTTGAATTGT
Source organism: Geum urbanum (assembly GCA_946800695.1). NCBI lineage: Eukaryota > Viridiplantae > Streptophyta > Magnoliopsida > Rosales > Rosaceae > Geum > Geum urbanum. The sequence continues at coordinate 3,722,357 of OX327014.1, forward strand.
ATATTCATTATGAAAATTTTCAATAATAAATTTTTAATATTATTGATATATATATATATATATATATAAATATATGCATTGCAGAGGTGGTTCCGCGTGGATGAAGATATTAGACCCACGTGGGCGGATGAAGTGCATGGGAGCAGGTTTGCAGACGGCCATTTGTTTCAATTTTTTCGTTTCTTTTGATTATGTTCATATAATGTTGTTAGTTACTAACACTTGATTTTATGGGTATATATAGGTATAAGGAGTGGAAGGCCGAGCTGAAGAAGCATTGGAAAAAGTACAGGGACGATCGTGAGGGTACCCCTAGCGAGTTTCGTTATAGGGAGTACGAGTGGCGATGGCTTGTGGTTCACTTCAACAACCCGAAATTGAAGGTACGTAACCTTCAATCGATTTAATTTTTGTTTATCGTACTTCCCTTAAATTATTTGGCTAATGAGTGTTTTTTTTATGTTGAATTAATCGCGCAGGCTCTTTCTGAAGTCAACACAAGGGACCGGGCCAAAAACACCAAAAATCATCATGCCGGTACCAGATCATACTCGGGTTGGATCGAGGAGGCGGCCAACCACCCAGAAGAGGATCCCCTTGTCTATACGATGCAGCACGCGTATCCGCAGTCCCCCGAATATGCTGTAAGTGTCCTTATAACAAAATAAACTTATTTCTTATTTATTTAGATTGTTTTTTTTTAATTAATATTTTATTGTTCTTTGTCAATTAGGCGAGAATTCAGGAGGCGATTCCGGAGGTGTTGACTCAAGTGGCGAGAGAGCTCTATCCCAACACCCCCGATGCGGAACTCCCGATTGATCAGATTGATCGATCTGATCCGATCGTCAGGGCCAGGATTATGTCAACTGCGATCCCTCCAAGGAATAACACATTCTACTGCAGGGGTTCCGGAAAATGGGGTCAAGGGCTGCTGAAGCATACCCCTGAATTCTCTCGCGGATCGGGATCATCATCATCTTCGAGGACTAATGAGCTACACGACCAGCTTCATAGGCAATCAATTGAGATGGAAGCTCAACGGCGTCGGATGGAGGAGATGGAGCAAGCGCAAGCTGCAGAGCAGAATCGGTTAGCCGAACAGCAGCAGCAAATGGGGACATAGATGCAGCATTGTTATGCACAGTTGCAAGCATCTGGAATCCAGATAGCTCCCCCGCCCATTTTCGGTGCGCCACAGCCTCAGCCTCAGCCGCAGCCTCAGCCAGACCAGGACCAACCAACTTTCTCCAATCCGTTTGACCACATAGACTTAGGACCAGGACCCCCCTAGGTGTTGAACAATTGTCGGTTTAATTTTTATTTTCATTATTCACTACCAAAAATTGAGACATTACCGGCGACCTCCTGTCACCGGCCTTGTCTTTTTTTTTCGCCGGAATTGTCATTCCCGGCGACAAGTCGCCGGCAATGACGTCGCCGGAAATCCCCCGCCGGTGTTAACATTGCCGGCGACGGGAAACGGCGTCGCCGGTAATGTCCGAGACATCACCGGCGACTCAAGTCGCCGGCAATGTCTCGGACATTACCGGCGACGCCGTCGCCGGCAATGGTAGCGCCGCCGTGGCCGGAATTTGTGACATTGCCGGCGACTGAGGTCCATGTCTCCGGCAATGTCTGAAAAAATTTTGAAAAAAAAAAGCGGTTCTGGATTGGGCCCAATTCCAGAACCTGCATTGAAAGACATAAACCGTATAATCATACAAGTTCAACAGTACACATAAATGTCCAACGTACAGTACAAATAGCAACGACGATACGAAAATTTACTACAACTACAGGTCAGGGTCCAGGAACTTGCGGGTCAGGGTCGAAGTAATCCATGTACTCATTTGAATTCCGGTGGCTTCCTTGGTCTTGCTCTGGCGTTGACTGGTGCGGTGGTGGTGGTGGATAGCTAGGGAACGGAGGGACCGGGACCGGGGGAGGTGTGGGGAACGGTTGTCCGGTAGTCTGAGCCTCGTACATCGTCCGCATCCATGTGTACATCTGAGCCTGCACCTGTGTCTGCTGCATTTGGTACTCGGCTATCTGCCTCTTTTGCTCCTCCAACTCCCTCTGCGTCCTATGAAGCTCTGCTGCGAGGTTACGACTAGAAGTTGAACTTCTTGACCCGGTAGAGTATTGTGAAGTGGTTTTCAATACTCCTTCGCCCGCCGATCCCATTCCCCTACAGTAGTAGGTATTCTTTCCAGTCCCGCACGCTTTTGCCATGATCTGAGCCGCTATCAGGGGATCAAGCGGATCGATCTGAGAGGCATACTGGGTGACTTCTTCCTCGGAGCAGTCAGGATGGTTAGTCCGAGCTATACTCATGGTCACTTCTGCGGTCGCCTCCTCCACTCTCGCCTAATTGAAAAGCGAAAATGAACAACGTATTAACTAACAAAATCTATTAATATCGAAAAATAGTTTTATTAACACATGGAGAGGCGAAAGACTTACCGCTTCGTTAGGGCACTGCGGATAGAACTTCTGATGAATATACACCAATGGGTTCACTTCTTGTTGTTCCTGCGCCTTAGTCGACCAACCCATGTAGTTGAGTGAACCTGCATGATGGGCCCTGGTGTTTTTCAATCTATTCGCCCGGTTCGTCTTCGAAATCGCCTTGTTTGATAAACATATGAAAAAAAATTAGTAACTAACTATTTCAATCTGATACGATACATTAGGCTTGAAAGATATATTAAGGATGCATACCCGAGCTTTGGGGTGCTCGAAGTGGGCTATCAGCCACAGCCACTCGTACTCCCTAAACCGGAATTCGCTAGGGGTGGAACCTCGGCCTAGCTCCTTGTATACAGTGTAATGGGAAGAAAGCTCGTTCTTCCACTCTTTATACCTATATTAAAACAAGGAAAAAAAGTTAGAGATATTAAAACAGTTGATAAACAAAAATCTAACTCGATATATATTTAAATAAGTCGAAGCACATCACCTCATATGTAGTTGACGCTCTACCCACGTGTGAATAAGAACTTCATCCACGTCAAACCACACCTGCAATATGAATATATAAAAGGTAAAATTATATATTTAAGTGGACTTAATTAATAAATGTAAAATTTACGTAATGAAAATACGATTTTACTCACACTGAGTGCATTATGCACTTGCATCTTCACGTAGATAGGCACAGATTCCCAATCTGGCCAAAGCATTGGGACCTTGTCCCGCACGATCGCATCGGCCATGCTGACATATTTGCGCGTGGTGTCGAATGCCTCGATCACCTCGCCATCCTCATTGGCCCTTATGGGCGTTTTCCTTCCGCCGGTGGCCTGCTCAAGTCTCTTCCCGGTGCAGGTGCCTCTAGCACCTTTCCGTTTTCCAGTCCCATTAACGAAATTGCCTAATAAAACAATGTCAACAAATTGATATCATTAATTGAACCTATCGCAAGTCTTAAGAAATAATTAAGTAATCAATCTGATGTTAAATAAAATTTACCTGCATCGTCCGTTTGTTGGTTGGTGCACCTCACACTCCAAAGATACACGGGGTCGAACGGGAGGAAGTTATACGCTTCCTCCACGGTCAGGAACTCCGGCCGTCCTTCAACATAAACAGGCATCCCCCTATCATCGAATTCAGGGATGACAGGAATCTCGTCGGGTAGGAAGAGACCGGACGGCGGAGATAGACGAGGCCTGGACGATGAGGCGCCAGCACCACCATGTGCCTCAGATGATTCCCGTGAAACGGGAGTAGGCACCATCCGAATATGGGGCATTCGGATTGAGGGAGTTTCTGATGCCCCCGTTGACTGTCGCTCGTCTGAGGCTCTGCCACCGGAGGGACGTCTGCTGATTGAGCGTCTAGAGACTGAGGCTCGAGCCTCGACTTCCGGTTCCACGGCTCTTGATCGTGCAGCTTCCTCCTCAGCTCGCGCCTCTAGCAAGGCTCTCGTGCGAGCAGTCATCATTGGCCCACTGGGCGTGTTGCTAACTGCGGGCGAGGAGGAAGCTTGACTACTGTTCCCTCCACTATTTCGGGAACCTCTCCGAAGCCAATTAGCCGCAAAACCTCCTGGACATCGTAATAGTCATGGATTCGGTTCAATAACAAATCGGAACCGGAACGGTGTGGAACCGAAACCGTTTGAAACCGGAACTGTTTGGAACCGGAACCGTTTGTAACATAACGGTTCCAGTTACAAACAGTTCCGGTTCCAAACCGTTCCGGTTCCAAACCGTTTCGGTTCCAAACCGTTTCGGTTCTATAACAAATTGGAAACGGAACGGTTTGGAACGGGAACCGTTTGAAACCGGAACTGTTTGTAACCGGAAACGTTTGTAACATAAAGGTTCCGGTTACAAACAGTTCCGGTTCCAAAGGGTTCCGGTTCCAAACCGTTTCGGTTCTATACCAAATCGGAACCGGAACGGTTTGTAACCGGAACCGTTAGAAACCGGAACTGTTTATAACAAATGTTTCCGGTTATAAACAGTTCCGGTTTCAAACGGTTCCGGTTCCAAAGGGTTCCGGTTCCGCGCGGTTCCGGTTTCAAACGGTTCCGGTTCCAAACCGTTCCGGTTTAAAACCGTTCTGGTTCTAAACTGTTCCGATCCCGATTTCCACCTTCATTTATACGATTAATTAACAACTATATCACCTAAATTAACGACTATACATATTCGATGTGTATATATATATACATCATGCATCTTAATTAAATTTATCCATCACATATTCATCCAAATCACAAACCCTAATTAATTTTCCACATTTTTCACACATATATATATCATGCATCTTAATTAGGTTTAATTTCCACATATATATATACATCACATATTCATCCAAACCACATTTATACATAATTTTCACATATATATATATACATCACTTCATTTTCACATACCTAAATATATATATACATCACATATATATACATTGCATATAAATTTAGAACTTATCACCCTAATTTCCAACTTAGCACCCTAATTAATTTACACATACACATACACATACACATGCAAAAAAATAATTAAAAATTGAGAGAGAGAGAGAGAGAGGGAGAGAGAGAGGATCGGACCTGCCATGGATTTCCACCTACAATGCTTTGCCGATCGACTACAATGGTGAGGGGAGGAGAGGAGGGGAGGAGGGGAGGAGGAGATTTTTGGAGGAGGAGAGGAGAGGGGATCGGTGGAGAGGAGGAGAGGGAGAGGAGGAGTAGAGGATAAGGAGGAGGAGGAGGTGAACTCACCGGACCGATTTGGGAGGAGGAGAGGGAGAGGAGAGGGAGAGGAGGAGGAGAGGGAGAGGAGGAGAAATGAAAGGCTCGGGCTCGACTGAGTTTCTATCCAGAAAACATTGCCGGCGAGTTGCTTATAACTCGTTGGTAATGTCATTACCAACGACTTCAACTCGTTGGTAATGACATTACCAACGAGTTATAAGCAACTCGTTGGTAATGACATTACCAACGACGAGTTAACTCGTGGGTAATGTCATTACCAACGAGTTGCTTATAACTCGTTGGTAATGTCATTATTTCCCGAAGAATATCCGACAACATTTTCCGTCTACGATTTCCGGCTACATTTTCCGACTACAATTTCGATTAATGATTTCCGTATACGTACGATTAACGACTACGATTTCCGTATACGTACGATTAACGACTACATTTTCCGTATACGTACCATTTCCAGCTACGTACATTTTCCGACTACAATTTCCATTATCAATTTCCGTCTACGATTAACGACTACAATTTCCGTCTACGATTTCCGGCTACATTTTCCGACTACAATTTCGATTATCAATTTCCGTCTACGTACGATTAACGACTACAATTTCCGTCTACAATTTCGACTACATTTTCTGACTACATCATATTTCCGACAACAATTTCCGACTACATCATTAACGTACTAAGGATGATAATCGTAATCATCGTCATCACTTGAGTCTGACTCGGTTTCATAGGTAACCTCTGGCAATATGTGCCTCTCCTCGTCATCTGAATCAGCGTCAACTTCATATGGATTAACATCGAGAAGTTCTGCTCCAGTAATTCGAACCACACTCCCAGATCTCACATTATTAAGGCAAATCGTAGATGATTCCGGAATGTCAAAAGCGTTCGGCTCTTGGTATGCAGTAACTTCCTCATCATCTGCGGTATCACCAAGTGTGGCAGCACTGTATATGTTTCTATGAGCAACATGGTTAACCACCTTCCACGGGACTTTGTTAAGAAGATCGTCCAGGTAAAACACTTGTTTTACTGATGAGGCAAGAACGAAAGGGTCATCTTCATACCAGGTAGTAGCAGTATTCACCGAAAATGTTCCGTACTGATCGGTCCTTGTGTTCTCCGGGCTAGTATCAAACCATCTACACTTGAACAAGTGCACTTTCATGCGGTTCCCATAAATTAGTTCAACAACTGAATGAAGGACACCGTAATATTCAACACCATCCTGGCCACCATGGACCATCACCCCACAATTCTGTGTTTTCAGTCGGTCGTCTCGATTTTCACATATAAATTTCACGCCATTGACCTGACACATCGAGTAAACTTTTGAAGCAATCGGTTTCATCGCCAGGACCCTCAATTCGTTTGACCACTCTGGGCAACCATCATCTGCTACATGGTTCATCTGAAAACGTCCATATATTAATACGTACAGAAGAAATTATGTCATCTTGAAACCACAAAAGCACGTACATACATACATGCTATATAAAGATATATATAAAAATATACATATACACATATACTTACCCATTGACCAAAATAGTTTTTCCAATATTGTACTTCTTGACAGTTAATCAGTACCGACCAGTGGGCAATGGCTACCTCATTTCCATCCAACTTGTACGACTTTGGCAAGCTTCCCTGTACTACCACGTCACTGGAGATGATAGAAAGGTTGAACTGGGGTTCATCTATCGGCATATGTTGTTGGGGGTCCTCTACATTTTCGAGGTACACTTTGGTGTACGTTACACACTCGTGCGCAACATATGCTTCAGCGATACACCCTTCAGGTGCATATTTATTCTTCACATAGTCCTTGTAGGCTCCCAATTGTCTACAAGTTAACAAGTACATGTTAACTTACTTAACCAGAAGTCATTACATATAAAAACCATAGGCAAACCAAATTTATGAATCATTTGTACCTTTCCATGGGATACATCCAAGTGTAGTGTACGGGACCGGTAAGCAACAATTGTTCGGGAAGATGGATCATCAGGTGCGGCATTATGTCGAAAAAATTTGGGGGAAATATCCTCTCAAGCTTGCACATGATAAAAATGATGTCATCTTGCATCTCCCTCAGGTCTGCTTTTTTAACTTCCCTGGTGCATAACTTCTGAAAGAATCTTGACAAGGCCACCAACGGCTCCACCACCTCTTTGGGCATGTACCCTCGAATGAAAATAGGGAAAAGGCGTTGAAGCAGTACATGGCAGTCATGACTCTTTAATCCGTACATCTTATTGTCCCGGAAGTTAACACACCTGCTTATATTTCCTGCATAGCCATAAGGATACCTGCATATATATATATAGATAAAGCCATATATATAGACCAATTATATTTCTCGCATATAACCATATATACTCCGCTAAAAATTTAAGGACAAATTCCTACATAGCCATAAGAATATATACCTGACATTACTCAGCCACCGAAAAATTTCATGCTTATGCTTCAGCTTGACGGTGTACGGAGCTTGCGGCATTTTTCTCTTACCATCTCTTAACCACAAATGTTTCCGCACACCCATTGCTTTAAGATCAATGCGTGCCTTAGGGATGTCTTTTGTTTTCCCCTCCAAGTTAAGAACTGTGCCCACCACACTTTCACACACATTCTTCTCTATGTGCACACTACAACATTTCTTCCCATTGCCGGCGACTTTTATGTCGCCGGCAATGTTTTTGGACATTACCGGCGATTTTTGTCGGAAAAATCGCCGGTAATGTCTTTTTTTTTTTTTTTTTTTAGACATTGCCGGCGACATACATTTATGTCGCCGGTAATGTCTCGATTGTAATGACATTGCCGGCGACATAAATGTATGTCGCCGGTAATGTAAAAAAAAAAAAAAAAAAAAAGACATTACCGGCGACATAAATGAAGTCGCCGGTAATGTCTTTTTTTTTTTTTTTTACATTACCATCGAGAGATTGCCGGCGACGGACATTACCGGCGAAAAAAATCGCCGGTAATGTAAAAAAAAAGACATTACCGGCGATTTTTCCGGCAAAAATCGCCGGTAATGTCCAAAACATTGCCGGCGACATAAAAGTCGCCGGCAATGGGTCAATTTCTTGTAGTGGCATGACATCTAGGTAATGTCTGATAGGCAACCTGGGCCAGTAGGAGAGTTCCCAGAATATGCTCTTGTGTGTCCAAAACTTATACCTTTCGGGCTTGTCTGGAATTGACGCCACTATGTCAGGATGATTGCTCAGCTGGCCAAAATCGTATTCATTCAACACTTCCAAAATTTATTCCCCTGTCCATCGCCTGGGTGCCACACCTGTTTCGACAGTCCCATCAAACGCGTCTGGATCCTGTCTAAATGGGTGATCATATGGAAGCCAACAACGGTGACGCATCGAGACAATTTTACTGCAATGAGGACTGCAACAATCAACCGTCATGCACTCTGAACAAGCCCTGTAACCCCTGGTAACGTTGCCCGACAACATACCGCGGGCAGGAAAATCACTGATGGTGCCAACAAGCATGGCATGCATCTGGAACATCTCCTTTTTGAACCTATCGTAAGTGGGGTGGCCACACTCACTCAGGTACTTAAGCTCCTCAATCAAAGGCCTCAAATACACATCGAGACACTTTCCTGGATAACCCGGGCCCGGAATTAACAGAGTGAGCATATTGTATTCCTTCTTCATGCACATCCATGGTGGAAGGTTGTACGGTACCAAAATAACTGGCCATATACTGTATTGAAGACTCATGTTGCCAAAAGGGTTGAATCCGTCAGATGAGAGCCCTAGCCAAACATTTCGGACCTCTGCTGCAAAATGATCAAACTCCCTGACCATGTGCTTCCAAGCCTCTCCGTCGGAAGGGTGTATAAGGGTGTCATCGTCAGGCAAGTTCCTCTCAGCCCACCATCTCATTGCCTCGGCCGTGAAAGCACACATGAACAATCGCTCCAGCCTATCAATAAGCGGGAAATATCGAAGTATCTTCACAGCTTTCTTGTTGCCTGCAGGAGTCAACTTATACCGGTCTGTAAAACATACCGGGCAGGCTTCAAGGTCTTCGAGATCTTTTCCCCAGAAGAGAATACAATCATATCTGCATGCATGGATTTTGATGTAGGAAAGCCCAAGATCTTTCAGGATATGTCGCACCTTATGATGAGTGGTAGGAAGACGATGACCGGGTGGCAGTAGCGAAGCAGTCCACTTCAACCAAGAATCAACAGCTTTGACAGACATTTTGTTCTCCATTTTTAGCTGCATCACTCCCATCACACTTTCAAGAACAGTCTTACTACAACCGTCGTACAACGGAGTCTGTTGCAATGCAATCAGGTTGTTGTACTTGTCCATACCGCTTGTGTTTCCATGACCTCCAGGTAATGGTTCGACTGGCTCGATATGGGGGAAACCCTCAACGACGGGAGGGACATTTGGTGCTTCATCAGCAAATACACCGCTCTCATGAGGAAACATATCATTGATTAACATCGATGTTGGATCATAGGATGAACTGCCCCTCTCAGCAAAATGTCCATGATCATAGCGTGGACTGGCCCTCTCACCAAATTGTCCATGATCATGCGGACCCGCTACCGATGTTTCACCGTGATAAATCCAACAAGTGTACTTTTCCCAAAACCCGTATTTACTCAGGTGCCTCTGGACTTTATCAATGGGAAATCGAAATCGATCGCTGAAACACTTACATTCTTTACACGGGCAATAATGAAGTGTAGTGTCTCCACAATTAGCCTTCACAAAATCCACAAAACTCCTAATTCCCTGGTGATATCTGACATCCCATCTTTCGAGGCTCATCCAACTCTTGTCCATCCTGAAAATTCTAACAATTTTACGTATTAATTATATATATATACACACATTCACTACTAATAATCGACGTGATCTCTCAATTCAACTCTAATTAAATCAACACATGCATGCATATGTATATATATATATATATCGATCTAATCTCTGAATTCGATTCAGTACTCGATGATAGTATTCTCCTTTTTTCAATTCAAAACGTATTTGACTGGGTAGGAGGAGGCTCTGTTAAGCCTGGCTCCGATAACAATACGATAATACCAATCATTGATTCAGACACAAGATTAACTACAAGCTGTTTTCTCGTTTCGGTGACCGTACATCAACAACATTTCATATATATATATATATATATATATATCTCACGAATTGGATTTGATCAACACACACACACATATATATATACCACATATACGTATATATACACCTACGTACCTATATATATAGCTTCCCGAGTGATCGAGTTTTCGACGCGCGCCTTAATTTTGACAATATACCGAATGATCGATTTCAGAGCGTACGTTTTCCTTCTTTCGATTTCTCTGGATTTTTTTCGCTCAAAATGATTGAATGATCGAGCTGCCCCATCCAGCATCTAATATAAGACACATTGCCGGCGACGGAGTAAGTCGCCGGAAATGAAGACATTACCGGCGACTTTACGCCGGAATCTCGCCGGTAATGTTCAAAAACATTACCGGCGACTCCAACCGTCGCCGGCAATGTCTAGCAAGACATTTCCGGCGAAATTCCGGCCGGAAAATCGCCGGAAATGTCTCCCTAGACATTGCCGGCGACGGTTGGAGTCGCCGGTAATGTTTTGGAACATTACCGGCGAGATTCCGGAGACATTACCGGCGACGGGGTAAGTCGCCGGTAATGATGGACATTACCGGCGACTTTTCCGGTCGCCGGCCTTGTTGGCCGGAATCTCGCCGGTAATGACTCCTTTTCTTGTAGTGATTTACTACGCATATGTATACAGATTTGAACGATTTCGGTTTTCATTTATTAATTTATTTATTTACTACGTACTATAGTTTCAATGGTTGTTGATTTTCAATTTGAACAATATATAGATAGCGTGATTTTTTGTGAATGCAGGTTTTGGGATAAAACCCAAAACCTGCAAAATAAATTAAATATTTTTAACTATAACCGACGATATGTGTCAACATCGTCGGTTATAGTTTTCTCCACAGTCAACCATTTTGACCATGGAGAAAACTATATCCGACGATGACATCGTCGGTTATAGTTTAAACTATGACCGACGATAAACCATCGTCGGATTTAGTGTCTCTATTTTCCAACGATAACCCTAAATCATCGTCGGATATAGTATTACCGACGGTTTATTACCGACGATACTATATCCGATGATGTATCGTCGGATATAGGTATGACCCACGATAAACGGGAACAGACCGACGACACCAAGTCGTCGGTCATATTAATTCTTCCGGTAGTGCTATTAATAGTATTAAGTCTTTCTTGTCCATGTGTTTCTTTCTTCTTGTTACTTGAGCATTCTGTGAGCTATTTTATCTATACATATGGACTATATGCAGATACAGTTCCGTATTATATTAGGACAGGCAGATTTCTAGGAAACATAGTACTTTCAAGTTGATATGAGGATTTAAAGTGTAGAATATTCTGGGAAATGGTAGCTTTTTGGAGGCACTGGAAAAAAATGAAAACAAGAAGCAGTTGGGAATAAAGGACATAATAAATCTCAAGAGCAAGTCAATGGAAATTTTAGTCATCGCATTCGGTTGACTTCTGGTGCATCAGAGCCCAACCTTACTAGTGATTCATCTGCTGCTCCTAAGTCACATATGGAGACTAATAAAAGCGAATCACAGATGCTTTCAGAGGTTATCACGGCTTGTGTTATGGCCGTGAACGTGATACAGGTAAATGAATATGACATGATAAATTGTACTCTCTTGGGTCTTGAGTATTCAAAATGCCATTTGTTTCAAATGATATCATGTAATTGAAATAGCTTGCCAACCTAGTTTGATGTGTTACATTGCTGATATTTACACCTGTGATGTGCAGGCTAGTTATGCCCCAAGCTAGTTTTTGTACAGACCATAAGAGATAGCTATAACTACTTCACACTAGAGCTGTAATTAGCAATTAAAATCTAATCTTCTCTTCCAGTATGTTATCATGTTTCAGACACCACAAATCAGATGCAAAAGATAAGGCCAAACAAACTAACCAAACCACAAAGACACATGCATAAACTACATCATATATAGTAGATTTCTTGGCCACTGGATATACCTGGAACTGGAGTAGGCAACATTGAATTCGCTTGTTTTGATGATTGATCAGTGTGTGAAGAATAAGATGAACTTGCTTGGAGAAACTCACCCATGGTATGAGGACGACCTGTCTTTCTCTTGTTCATTGTAACTTATAAAATGATATGATTATGATATGAAATATGAAAGCTGATATATACATATATGAACATGACATACAAAGTAGAAAACAACTAAAAAGCTTATATTGCTTTAGGAAAGAGTACAACAGCATTGTAGGCACAAGCAATACAAGACATCAGAAACATTCTGTCACAAGAAGCAATACAATACAACAAAAATATTGCAGATACAAGTAGTACAATATCAACCAGCTTCATCATAGGTGTCTTCCACATCAAAAGAAAGATCTCTAGTACGCATTGTCACGATATTATGCCAATCCTTTTTAACAACGTCACGAACATACCAAACTTGATGTGCTTGGGATGCCAAAATAAAAGGCTCGTCATAGTCTCGATTACTTCGATACAACAGATGATTAAAGTTCACTAAAGTGAACTTATGGCTGTCCACTTTTGTTCCTGTGGCATTCACCCAATCACACCTGAACAACAAAAATTTCAATTCCACTGAATAACTGATTTCAATAATATCAGTTAGTCTCCCGTAGTAAGCTAAGGGGTTAACACGAGGATTCCTATCTCTCCCGGTAGAAACACTCATGGTATCAATCTTTAAAGTTACACCACTATTCTGTGTTGTCCGCCTCCAATCAACATCTTTAACACGAAAATAATATCCATTAGTCGTATATGCATTAAATTTCAATGCTTGACTATGTGGACCATTTGCCAATGTATTGATTTCTACTGTGGCAACATCACTACCGAAGGTTGGCAAATTGTGTACCTAATGTATAGACCGCACATATTAGATGTAGTCCAAAACTTAGTATTCATTAACACAAGTACCTAATTAGTGATATAACCTACATGTTTCTCAAACCAGCATGCGAATTTTTCAAAATGTTCCCGCTGAATTTGCTGATCAGAAAAGCTAGGGTACTCTTGATGAAGGGCAGCAAGATGCAATCTGGAAGGTATTCATTTAGATAAAATGAGCTAGGGTAATATAATTTGTAAGTTTTCTGTTAGAATAATAGTAGAGATAGAAATGCATACTTCTGATAAGGTGTGACTGCTTTAGTGTGGAACAAAATCCATCGATGAGCTTGCACGAATTCCTTATCAGAAAGAGTGAATTTCTTCCCTTGTTTATCCCCGTCGCCTTCCTTGTGTCTCATTGGTCGATTAGACAGTGTGTCCACATCATTTAGATATAAAGAACAGAAGCTCATACACTCTGTCATTAAGCAACCTTCAACAATCGAAGCCTCTGGATGTGTGTGGTTACGCACATATTCCTTTAAAGTGAAGAGAAAACTCTCAACTGGATACCTCCATCGAAATTGAACAGCACCTCCAATAAGTGCGTCATCATCTAAATGGATTGGCAAATGCTCCATTATATCAAAAAAAGATGGAGGGAGTATCTGCTCAAGCTTACATATAGTTATTACAACACTTTTCCTAAGTTTTTCCAAGTCAGCAGCAGAATTGTGTAAGCATAATTGCTTAAAAAAACTGCTCAACTCAATCAACACTTCGACCACATGATAGGCAAGGAATGTCGTATGGCTATAGGAATGAGCTCCTAAAGAAGAATATGATTATCATGGCTTTTTAGAGTGCCAATGGTCCTCTTATCTATTTGCACACGCCATGATATATTTGACACATGCCCATCTGGTTCTCTAGCTCCATGTAATGTTGAGAGAAATAAATATTTACCATCATTGTTCATCTCAAACTCAGCTTCAGGTTGGTACTCTTTCCCACAAGATTTTGTTTTTAAATGTAGATCAAGTCTAATTTTCATATCCTTGAGATCCCGTCTAGAATTCATGTTGTCCTTGGATTTCAAGCTATCTCCCAATATTGTCCACAAGACATTGTCGCACACATTTTTCTCCGTATGCATGACATCAAAGTTAAGTCTAATCAGATTATGCTCCCAATAAGGTAACTCATATAAGATGCTTATTTTCTTCCAATTGTGTGTCTTTTTCTTTTTATTCCCATGTTCATCACGCTCCACAATTTGTTTTCTCTTTCTCGTTATGAGGTCTATCTTCTTGTAATTAGTAACAATGCCTTTATAATCCATTTGTCTCAACAAATCAGACCCGGACAATGTCTTAGGCTTCTTCCCAAACTCCTTTAAGCCATTGAAAGATTTGGCATCTTTTTGAAATGAATGGCCACCCGGTAATCATTTCTGGTGACATCCATATGACCATTTTTTACCATGCTTCAACCAGAATGAATTAGTCTCAGAGTTACAACAAGGACAAGCATACTGACCCTTTGTGCTCCACCCCGACAAGTTTGCATATGCTGGAAAATCGTTTATCGTCCACAACAAGGCAGCATAAAGTTGGAACGTCTCATTTCTCGATGCATCATAAGTTTCAACACCTTTATGCCAAAATTCCTCCAATTCCTCAACCACTAGTTGCATGTACACATCAACTTTATCACCTGGTCCTTTAGGACCATCAATCAGAAGAGACAGAAAAAGAAATGGCTTCTTCATGCACATGGACGGCGGCAGATTGTATGGAGTAAGTATGACAGACCAAGTGCTATGAGGTGTGCTTGTTTTTCTAAAGGGACAAAAGCCGTCTGAAGCTAGTCCAAGTCGCACATTTCTAGGCTCCTTTCCAAAGCTATCATTTGTCTTATTAAGATGTTTCCAAGCCATGGCATTTGCTGGATGTCTATACACACCATCATCTATTCTTCTTCATTATGCCAACGCATAAGATGGGCTATTTTAGAGCACATAAAAAGCCGCTGCAACCTTGGTTTCAAGGGGTAGTGTCTGACTTGTTGCACATCTACTTTTTTGGCTTTTTGAGGTCCATCACCATCACGTGAACTTCTTGTTTCCTTTTCCCATCTTGATCTTTTGCAAATTGCACATTCCTCAAGGTTTGCATCTTCATTTTTGAATAACATACAATGGTTTGGACATGCATCAATTATGGTATATGAAAATCCCAAGTCCCTTGCTATTTTTCGAGCTTCATAATATGACTGGGGCAGTCCCACACCTTTGGGATAAGATGAAATCATATCCTTAAGTAATTCTGTAAATGATTTATCCGGCCACCCATACATGGCTTTCTTATGCAACAGCCTCACGATGAAAGATAATGCAGTATGTTCTGTACAACCCGGATAAAGAGGAACTTTGGCACTTTCCAGAAGCTTTAGATACTTAGCAGTAGCTTCATTAGGTCCACTGCCCCGTTGATCATTGCCTATTTCTACATCAGGTATCCCCATAGCTTCGTGTAACATCTCAATCATATCATCCTGAGTACGAGGGTTGACTTCACCTTCTGAACCACAAGGGTTAGGAGCAGCCATTACCGGTTCTCCATGGTGATCGAATCCAGTTTGTATACTTCCTTAAGAATCCATTGTCTTCAAGATGTTTGAAGACTACTATTTTTGACAAATATTTAGGCCGATTGACACATTTTCTACATGGACAAGTGATCAGTTCACATGCATCCCTATTTTTGTAAGCAAACTTCATGAATTCTTTAATGCCGTCTTGGTATTGTTTTGAAACTCTAGTCCCTAAGTTGATCCAACTCTTGTCCATTTTTTCAGGTTTCTATATCAAGCAAACATATATATTAAGACTAACCAACCACATCATACACTAAAGCACATACAAGATACACTTATGCATTTTCAGTAAGATACACATGCATTTTAATTCCAGCAAGTAATAGTTCAATAAAGCATAAAACAAGATACAATACTACATTTTCAAGTCAGCAAACCTATCAAATTAATTCAAGAGTAAAGAGAACTTACCACATGAAAGATTACTTAGATGTAGAGGATTCAAAATAGAACTTTGCCAATACACATACAGTTTCCCAAATATAACCTGAGAAGACAAAATGTATATATAAATGTTAGACTAACATTCTAAATATTAACATCTCTGTCAAGCTCAGCTAGCTTCATATTCATATATATGTTCCAATCAAGTTCTAATATGACATGGGGGCTAGTTAAGAAAATCTAATGCAAACCTTAGTTTAAAGCTATTGTATGCCTCTGCCTACAATAATACATGTAGGTCGTGGTGAGACTTGATCTTCTAAGAGATTGAAATCGTAGAGAGGCTTCTCTACAGTTTGATACACATTAGAACTGGTTGATCATGACTTGATCCATTGCATACTATTTCTTATTAGAGAGACCAAGATATCCAATACGCAGATAGCTCTGTCAATTGACAGATATAAAATTTGTCATTTTGTCAATATTGGAAACTCCAAAACTACTACATGTAACAAGAATCCCTAGAAGCCAAACTATAAACTTGAGCCACAAAGACTAGTCGGTCACAGACTTGGAAAGATTTAAGAACAAGGCATTCGCTACTCCACTCTTCAAATAACAGCATCAAACCACCCCAAATAACTGCACATATGCAACCATATTTTCCAAAACCAGTATTCATTTCCTGCAATTTTTATGTTGCTGAGATCTTAAATTTATTCCCAGAATAAGTAAAACTCTTGAGCTCGTGTGAATTCTAAAATAGTACGCATCGATTACCACAACTACATCCAATAAAAAAATGATGTCAGACCTTTAAAACTACGAGCTTAACCTAAGCAAGAAACTCAATATATAACAAGTCATTGCAGTTCTCACTGCCTCTCTAGACTATACTGTAGCCACTACTTAAACAGAAAAGCATCAAACTTGCGTTGAAACAGTACCAAACATCTACAAGTCTATAACATAAGTTATATAAGCCCAAAGCACATTGTATCTCAAAAGGAAAAAATATCTAAACCCATCAGTAATTCAGAAAGGCAAATCTTTGTATCCCAAGATCAACAATTATGATGAAGACATCATGTTCATACAACCAAAACAATTAAGAGGGGTAGTGATGAGATAAACTTACAAGGTAATTTATGTGGTATTCTCAGATAAACAAACTTTGCTACAATGGCAAACGCAATGGGAGAACCAAACATAAACCCACAAGCTTCGATACTTGGAATTAATAGACAAGAAGCCTCATATTTCAGAACTCTACTTAGGATAGATTGCCACAAATTATCCATTAAGATAATCAAAATCATTTAGAACTATGGCAACAAAAACAAAGGCAAGTAACAGTTTATCATCTTAAGCATCAAGATCGAATTGTACGCACCACAAAGATACTTTAATGTAATAAAATATATTATGGAATCAATCAAGATTATATTCTCTCCATATTCAAATATCTTTCATGATCATCCACAGTTGTAATATTTCAAACTTTATAGGTGTCTAACACAAAGCACAACACATTAACAATCTCTGAAAGGCCATAAACAAGAAATATCATAACTTTATTTCAATAAACTCCAACAATCCACAACAACTCGAGGAGATAGCTGTATAGCTAATGTCTTTAATTCCATCCCCCAATGAATCTAACACTGTAAAAGTGTAAAAAGCAAACCATAAATACCAATGAGGCAGTAGTGCACATGCTCATAGAAATGTGTTTAAGTAATCTCCCAAAAGTGGCTATTGTGATACGTAGTTGTTGCAATTGTATTGCAACACTAGTGTTCTTAGCTTTGACTGCTTTGGAAAAAGGATGCAACTTTCAAAAAAAAAAAAACTAAAGAAACAACCTTCTTCATCACCATCACACAATGCCACGGCTAAACTCCATAAATGTGAGTGTTCTATAGTATCAAACCCAAAAACATCTAGCTAGAATTTGGCTTTTGAATATGAGAATGTTGGGTTCTCGTGCCTTGGTGCATTGCTTTATATATTTAAGCTCATGAGTAGAGATGTCAATATGCTTTTATATATGGTTCTACGATTCATGGTTTCCGAGCCATTGCAACTAGTGTAATTTTGAAATTTTGAATGGATTGATGAATGACATGGTTGTTTTATGCCCCATGTATTGTGTTTCTCAATTATAATAAGAAAGTTGAGCGGTGTATCATGCATTTTACTAAATTTTCTACATGTAAGTGCAGCCCACCCCATCCCAAAATCTTGATCTACTGCATATAAATGTACTCGATATCTGTGATAATACATTTTACCAATATTTAGTTGATGTTATTGCTTATGGTGCGCTAGGCTTGTTTTCAGCTCATTGGCAGACATGGATTCATCATCTTTGCTATTCAACCACCTTAAGGTAGAATTGAACTAAATATTCCATATAGCTGTAGGTACTTGTCCGTTAGAAGAATCTATGTTGGTACAACACAACAGTTTTAACTGCTAAACTGTTTGGGGAAGTTATAATAATAAAAACCAAAGACACATGTATGTACACAAGCTCAAATCACCAGAAAAGAAAACTATATATACTACCAGGCACATTACTACAAGCGAGAAGATAGCTGTATAGCTTTCTTTGTTTCCACTCCTACTTAGCTAGCCAACACAAAATTATACAGGAAGAGCAGATATGAGATAGTTAAAGCCAGAAGAGGAGGAAAAGAAAGAGCAGCAACCCAAACCAATTAAATAACAATCAATACCCAATCAAAAATCAAACACAAGAAGAAGAAGCTAGCCTGGAAACATCGAACCAACACACCACAACCAAATACCCAATCAATATACTTCATCAAATCAGAGAGCTAAACATATATAAACGATAATCACAGACAACAAACAGATTAAAGAGAAAAGAGAGTGAGATCTAGACCTGACCTTACTGAAAAACTTACATGAGGATCGACTCCACTTCAACCATTAAAGGAGTAGAGAGATAGAGTGGTTAGAGTTTGCTGTATGGACCTCCATTGAAGCTTCATTAGAGCTTCTCTGCGGGAGCAATTGAAAATTGAAACATATGAAATGTGTGAGCATGCGTTTGAGGATGTGAAGGATCAATTTGTTGCTTGCTTCAGCCTGGCCGTTAGACTGTGTGTAATATGGTGAAGAATGCAAAAATTTAATCCCAAAGTCCATCATTAGTTCTTCTACTTCTCTAGACATTAATGCGGTACCTGGATCAGAAACAAAGCACTCTGGAATCCATAATCGACAGATGATATCCTCATATAGGAACTGTCTAATTGCAGTAGCAGATGCCACTTCCAAAAGCCTTGCTTCTACCCACTTGGTGAAGAAATCCGTAGCAATAATATGAACTTGTGTTGCATGGAGGAATGAGAATGTATGAGGCCAATTATATCTAATGCCCATCATCACGCTGGCCACGCATTGACAATTGGTTGCATAGGAATGTAGAACATATGATTGACTGATCCATGCGCCTGAAAATCCTCGCATCCCTTTGCAAAAGTGATACAATCCTTTAACATTGAAGGCCAGAAATATCCGTGCCTCTGCAAAAGTGATCTCATCTTTGGGCTAGATTGGTGAGCTTTGTATACCCCAAGATGTACTTCCCACAGTAGTCGTTTGACCTTAGTCCCAAAAACACAGACCAAGTCCACTCCCTCTTCACCCCGTCAGAATAATTCATCACCGTGGGGAACATAATTTGGAGAAAATTACATGATCCTCTTGTCTACCAGAGATCTAGGATCCTTTAAATATGTGACAATTGGCTGACTCCAATCCTCCTCGACGGTTCCAAGCGCTACAACATACCATTAATCTTTTTCTTCCTTTTGAGTCATGAAGGAAGGGAGTGTACAAACTTCCACTCTTATGAGTCGCTCATGTACATCATCGACCAACTCGATCCCCGTAGTAAGTTGAACTAACTTGTTTGTTACAAAGTTCTCTTCTCGCGGGATATGAGTCAAGGTCACCTCTGTGAATAAGTCCAACAACTCACTTACATCTTTTTACATATGGCTCTAGGATTAGACCCGTTTTGAACTTGAATTGGAGTTGTCTGATCACCAGTAATGAGTCTCCCCATACTTGGATCTTCGTGGCGCCCAAGTTCTATAAAAGTTCTAATCCAATGATTAGGGCTTCATACTCTGCTGCATTATTAGAACAGTTATACTCAAGACGGAAGGAATATGCAAACATTTCTCCTTGCGGGTTAACCAATAGTATCCTGGCCCCTGCGAAAGCACTCAAGCTGGATCCATCAAAGTAGAGTTTCCAAGGAGCTAATGAGATGTGTGACAATTCTAACTCCTTCAACTCTGAGATTTCCTCTATAGGATGATGTGCAAGGAAATCGGCTACTGCTTGGCCTTTGACTGCCTTTTGCGGAACATATTGTAATGAAAACTCGGACAGTGCGAGAATCCACTTCCCTATCCTTCCTCGAAGTATAGGTCAGGCTAGCATATATCGAATCAGGTATGTCTACGCAATGACGCATGTCATGAAGGATAGCATATAATGCCTTAATTTGCAACCAGAGAAATAAATAGCAAGGCACAATTTTTCCATCGGTGTATATCTACTCTCGCAGTCTATGAGGGTACGACTCAAGTAGAATATTTCTTTTACTGTCTTCACCTCGTCATCTTGTGCCAATAAGGTACCTATGGATAATTTCGTTGCTGAAATGTAAAGCTTAAGTGGCACACCTTTCCGTGGTGGTACCAAGATCGGTGGGTTGACTAAGTATTGCTTAATCGTGTCGAAAGCCTCTTGGTGAACTGGCCGGTTCCTTGGCAAATTCCTTCTCGCTCTGCAACTTGAGTAACAGTGCGAAAGGTTTGATTTTTCCTGCTGCGTTTGCAATGAACCTCCGCAAGAAGTTAATCTTTCCGAGTAACTGCTGATGTTCACACTTGTTCTTCGAAGGAGGAGCTTTAAGCACTGCTTCCTTCTTATCATTCAGGACCTCTATTCCTCGCTGATGTACCAAGAAGCCAAGAAAATCTCCTGCTTGTACCCCAAAAACGTACTTAGCGAGATTTATTTTAAGTTGATGCTTTCTCACTTGTTGTAGATCCTCCTCATGAGTCGACCTCTGCTTTGATTTAACCACAACATCGTCAATGTAGACCTCCATTGTGTCACCTACTAGGTCGTGGAAGATATAGTGCATTGATCGCTGATATGTTGCTCCTGCGTTCTTTAACTCGAATGGTACGTTGACGTATTCGAATACTTCAAATACTCCTGGGCATCTAAATGCAGTTTTAGGCCTATCTTCCTCAGCCACAAGGATTTGATGATATCCCGATGTACTTTTCATGAACGAAAGCATCTCATGTCTCACGACCGCATCAATGAGCAAATCGGCAATTGGCATTGGATAAGCATCCTTTAGAGTAGCTTGATTGAGGTCTTTATAGTCCACACATACCCTGACATCCTGTTCTTCTTCCGTACTGGAACTATGTTGGATATCCATTCTGTATATTTAGCCACTTGGATGACTCCAGATTTCAACATCTTTTCTTCCTTAACAATTATTGCTGTATCTGGATGCATCATCCGCATATGCTGCTGGACTGGCTGCCTTCCTTCTGTGATTAGAAGTTTGTGGACCACTAGTTCTGCTGAAAGTCCTGGCATATCTTCAAGCTTCTTTGCGAAGAAATCCTTATATTCGAGTAAAGGGTCAACGAGCCTCTTTTGTTCTTCGGGCTCTAGGAAAGTACTAATAGCCACCTCTAGTGGCTTAGCAATAGTTCCAAGGTTAATCTTTTTAGTTGGATCTCTAACTTTAGGTGGTGTGTCATCCAAGGCTGCTGGCGCTAGTTGGATGATATCCTCCTCAATTTCATCCTACTGGATGTCCTCATTAATACACTTTGTCGCAGCTATGGTTGGTAGGAAATCATAGGCTTGCGACTCAATCATATAGGTTTGCAATCTTGCACATAAAGAAGCACAAGCCTCTGCCTCCTCATTTTTGGACGGTCGTATCATTGATGGCTTGTGGAGGTTAGCTCCAGGAAATAGGGTCGTGCCTTGTCTTCTTTCGCTTGCACTATTCCCCACCGAGCTAATTCTGAGGCCGTTACTCCAACATGTCGGCCCTTCTTATCGACACCGTACACTTCTAATGGACAAAGATTTCCATTGTAGTAATCGACATCCAGCGCATTCGCAGAGACTGAATATAGTCATGGATCAGTGTTGACTATGTGTGATTCTGATGTCTCCATATCCCATAAGGAGCTGTTAATAAAGTGACGAAGGCACGTAATAACTCTTATGCATCCAATCTTTACCTAGTATTGCACTGAAAGGTGAATTGCATTCGATGACGAAAAAGGTGTGCACCCCTACAAGGTGTCCAACCTTGACTTCTATGAATAATAACCCTAGGCTCTGCAAGATTGTCCCAGCAAAGTTCTTGATCATCATAGATGTCACTTGAATAGCCGATCTTGGAATGCTTAGCAATGTCATTACTCGAGTAGTCAAGATGTTCACCGTTGCACCAGTGTCCACCATGACCTTGCTAAGTTGGATGCCCCCCATGCCCGGAGTGATGTATAATGGTCTCATATGCGAGGCCATTATGGCTGTTGTTATGGAGAACATCATATAGGATTTTTGCACTACTAGATCTACAGCTGGCTCTGGTTCCTCACTCGTTGTCAAAGGTAGTCCTTGAGCTACTTTGCTTACAAATGCCACATGTATTGCCTTAGCCAGTTTGGCAAATTTGGCCGGTAATAAGTATACCATACCTACATGCGTATCTTCCGCATAAACTTCTTCCAAGTCTTCACTGTCTTCTCCGTAGTCCACCAACTGGTCATCCTTTGGTTTCAATCAATAATGGCTCCTGCTGCTGATCTTCGACGTGAGGACAATATTGTTTTCTTACGTAGACTTCAGACTTAAGCCTCTTCGAAGAGTCTATTTTCACTATGAGTTCCGATTCACCAGCCATCACCTCCGTGATGTCAAGCTTGGGAGGCGCAAGAGCAAGCTTCTTTTGCTCTTCAATCACCAAAGGCTTTGGCCTCCATCGCAATACCGGTTTCTTCTTCGGTTCTTTGACCAGTTCTGCCTTAGATTCGATGTATTTGAAGACTAATTTCCGTACTGGCTTTTCCTCAACCGTCTCTCGAGTTCTTTTTGGATTTCCTTGAGCCTCTGTGTTAGGCTTTACTTTATCATTCCGAGAAACACACTCGCTCATGTTGCTTGCACCCTCGGGCCGCTGGACCCTTTATCAAACCCAATCATGGGCATAGCTGCGAGCTTATTCATCCTTCTCTGAATCTACTCTGGGGACTCCACTAGTTTCTCTGGTTTGATCAGTCCTCTGTCCAAAACCTCCAAAGTTCTCTTCGCAGCTCCAAACTGACGCTGTAATTTTCTTTTCCTGGTGGGAGTCATCTCTACGGTCTTTCCGCCGGATTTCATGTACCATGCTTCCTCTTTGATCACCGACCGGCTTGCGGGAGGGATGTAAGGCTTGCTTGATTCTACCCGCTACCAATCATTGATGTCCACATCCTTCTTCTCTGCCATTCGCATTCGGTTGAACAAATTGGAATCCATGGCGACAGTCTGTAACACTTTTGGGCTTGCGGGGTGATAGTTCTCCGGTGGAGATTTGACCATTGAGCCAGTTTATACAGCGTCCACAAATTCTTAGTAGATCATCTTAAGGTCACGCTCTACTTTGCATAGAGTGTAGAGTACCACTGAAGTTGCCTCTCGGTAGACCTCATTTTGTTGTCCCTTAGGATCCTCTCTGCCACTGTTGTTAGATGTTACTTAGCTAGTAGTTTTAAGATCCATAGTTTGCTTCTGCTTGGCTCCTCCACCCCAAGATACCTATAGAGTACCCACCGTGAACGAGCCTTCGGCAGTTTCTTCTTCCACATACCCTGGAAGAATGACATCCCCTTCATCTATCCATTACTGGATCTGTTCCAGAAATTCCTCGCACTTGTTGGTATTATGCATCCAAGCATGGTGGAATTTGCAGTATAATCCTTTTTGTGGAGACACTGTTGTAGGGTTCGGTACGTTCGCTATGCCGGCTTTGATCAAGTCTTCCAGGATCTCATCCATCCTATCATTATGGAATGTACCGGTGATCTTTGGTTTTATCAACTTCACGGCTTCTACCGAGGTATCTGCGAAAGGTTGTCGATCAAGTAGAGTAATTTGTGGTGATGCATCAACCGCGAGCCTCCTTTCGTTAATCCACTTTTGGATTTGATCTTTCAGCTTAACGCAGTCTTTAGTCGTATGGTTCCACATGTTGTGAAAATTACAGTACTTCTTTCTTTTCAGTTGCTCCGTAGTGGGGAATGCTTCGAAGTCGGACTTGGTTAACTTCCTATCAATCAGATCCTCTATGATCTCGTGCACTACATTTGCATTATAAGTATACGACTCAAACTCTGGTTTCGTGAACGCACTAGTCAAATGGAATTATCTTTGAAGGAATTATCTCAGCACTGGTCCCTTCGAATGAATTATCTTCTTTGACTTAACTGTATTCTTCGCTATTAATTCCAGACCTGCCACCGCTGCATCATTTGAATTATATCCATCAGACTCATCTTCTTCTTGCTCGACTGCAATCATCTTCGGGCGTTCCCAGTATGGGGTCTTGGGAGTGTACGTACCCCTAGACACATTGCGCCTATTATCAACTTCTTCATACACGGTGTAAGTCTGAGCGACACCATCAATGAGAGCATTCAATGAAGTGAATCATGCATCTATGTACTTTGTATGTAGTCTTTCTTCGAGTCCCCTAACCGCAATGTCTACCAATTCCCCCATGGTCCAGGAAGTCTTGCTCTTGGTATACTCGGTCCTGAACCTGTGTAAGTATGCGACTAGAGACTCACTCAGCATTTACACCATTTGGCATAACTTTGCAAGCTTCACAGCTGGCTCTGACCCGCCAAAGTGTTCTACAAACAACCTTTCCATCATCGCATAGTCGCGGACCGAGCCCTTACGTAAGTTTGTGTACCAATGTAATGCCACAGAAGTGGTAGAGCTGGGTTTGTCTGCAGAAGAGGTGGAGCTGGCACATCGTCGTCCTTGACTTCCTCATCATCATGGAAAAGAAGTTCTTGCTCTCCTAGCTTGTCGCTGATCAGCGTGAAGCTAGCCTTCATGGTATTTGTGAGGTTTGCGAGAGCCGCTGCAAGAGCATCAAAATTTTTACTGTTATCGGCAAGCTCAATCTCTCGAGCCTCGTAAAGGCTGTCTAGCCTACTCTAAACTTTGGATACGGTCCTATCACCGGTCTCCATGTTGCTCATATTCCATTCAATATTTTCATTTCGTCGTTGTTCTTGTTCGATCGAAAAATCTCGATAGGCCTCAAAGTCCATGGTTCTTATTTCTTCGATGTTCTTAGGTTCTAATGATGACGAGGATCGATCCTTAGTCATCGTTGCACTGAACCTCTGTATTACCTCCTCGTTGCTCAAACCCTTATAAGTAGCTGAGTTGTGTTCTCAGAACAAGTGTGCTGGATGCTTAAGGCAACTCATGAAGGTTTTGTGGTACAAATCAATGATTCTAAGACACTAAACCTGAGTCCCACTGGGCGTGCCAAAATATTTTGCTTCGATTTTTCTCCAGTCAGGTTACTGTGAATGGAGTTATCGCAAACTGTCTCTTTTGTATCCGTTGTTTATAGTTGTGCGGTGTGCGAGGCGTGCCACTACTGAGGGCAGAATGTAGTTGTGTAGTGCACTGTGTAATCTCTGCTTCTTGTCAAACGATCGGAGTGAGGAGAGCACCAACAATGCTAGTTGAGTCCTACTTGTCTTTATACAAGACGTAAGCTTCGTGTCTCTCTGCTGAGCTACAAAGAATCGATACTTTACACCCTCAAGAAAGTATAAAGCAGAGAAATTATAAGGACATAGTGTTGAGAACATCAGATAATGTGACTTCGTAGATCTTGAGAATCCCCACGCTCTGTCGGGTGCCCTAGATCCTGAATTCGTTGTTTCCAGTTGGTTAGCTTGAGTAAACCTTCAAATCCCCACGCTCTGTCGGGTAGCCTAGATTCTGAGTTCGCTGGTCGCTGGTTGTTTACTCGCAATGGAGTAAGATTTGTTGGTGTGCAAATTTGTGTGTGAGTGTAGAGGTCCA
Organism: Geum urbanum; assembly: GCA_946800695.1. Classification (NCBI taxonomy): domain Eukaryota; kingdom Viridiplantae; phylum Streptophyta; class Magnoliopsida; order Rosales; family Rosaceae; genus Geum; species Geum urbanum. The sequence continues at coordinate 3,748,830 of OX327014.1, forward strand.
CAAATCTGCTTTGCTTTGCCTATTTATAGAGATATGTGTCCCGACTGTCCTCGCTTGACAAGGTAACGCTCACTGATTAGGAAGAATATCTTGTCTTAAGATTCCTCTAGATCGGCTAGGAATCGCACAGATATTTTTCTCGATTCGTAGCTCTTAGTTAAGCCACACGCAACTGGCCCATTGTATCACCAAGGCCCAAAAGTTTCAAAATAAATGTTAAGTTTATTTTGGGCCCAAACATCCTCTCACACAATCCTTAGAGGATAACTTGACTATGTCTTGATGATTGAGATGACACACTCTTTTATGTCGTAATTCTAGGGCATTGATAGAAACTTGTAATCTGAAACAAATCTCAGAAGGAAATTTTTGGTCAGCAGAGACACAATAGCAATGATTTCTAGTTCTTTCTCCCTTCATGAGACTTTTACATTTTCTATCCAGAACCAGGCATTTTGCATGATCAAAAATAACATATTCATGTTCGTCAACAATTTGACTAACACTTAGTAAGTTTACTTTTAGTCCTTTTACCAATAAAACATTTTATTGCTGGCTGCCTTTCCTAAAATTTGACTAACATTTGTTCAAATTCAAAGGGTAAGCTTTGAGGTTTTTGATCTCTTACCTTGATATTACCTTCAAGAGTAGTGGCGAGTGAGTCCCATGCTGCTTTTGCCATTCGATAGTGAAGAATTCTTCTTCGTTCCTTTTCTGAAAGAGCAAAATATAAGTTGTTTAAAGCATTTATATTCATCCATGAGTTTGCTTTTTCGGCATCAGTCCATGTGTTTCTTTGATTGGGGCTGCGCACTTTATCACTTTAGCATATAGGATTGTGGGAGGGCTGTATCCATCCTCGACCATAGTCCATTGTTTTCCATCATCTTGAGAGATGAGAAATGTCAACATCATGATCTTCCATTGGAAGTAATCGTTTCCTTCAAAAAACGGAGGAACGTTAATAGAAGTGGCCCTATCACGATCCATTCTAGGATACAGAGGATCTCACTAACAAAAGTTAGTGGCTGCTTCGATACCAATTGAAGGTCTTAGAGGATAGGGGTGTGAATGGGCATTTTATAAAAAAATTCATTAAAATGTTAATTCAAGGATAGAAGAGAGTGTTTCTATCCCGAATTACCAGTAACGAAGTTGATAAAATGCAATAAGTAGGAAATGGATAAATAACACATGGATGTTTCTTTATCGCAGAAACCCTACAATAGGGAAAAAACTGTATGCCCCTAACTCTTGAGGGACAAACCTTTCCACTATGTAAAACACCTTTCTTTACAAGATAGTAGCTCTCATATACAAAGACGCTTATCTATCCTTACTAGTATTCACTCAACTAGTCTAAGATCTAACTCTCTTCTCACCAAAAAAAAGTGTTTACAATACCAGTGGCAATGAAGGTTCTCCTTGAGCTTAGTACTCGAACAACTAATTTTCTCAAGAACGCTTCCGACGAAATTGCGCCATCATTTCAACCCATGATATGCAATGCGAAAATATGAAAGTTTGAAAGTAGTTTTGTGTGCTTTCCTATGGAGATGTAAAATCTCAAGAAGGAAAAATCTTGTTTTATAAATGTGACGACCTGAACCAGAATCAGTTGTATATTCGGCACGACTCTCGAGATTCTGTTTAGTCGCAGCTTTACGTCGTATATTTGATTTGCCGATTCGATTTGCGACTATGTTTTCGGTCGAGAATTGGAGTTAAGTGTCTTCACGGAAGTTGTAGAGTACGTGATTTCGAGCTCATGGGCGGTTCCGAAAGATTTTTCCTATAACCGAGGAATATTTTATGATTATTCGAAGTTTCGGTTTCCGACGAGTTTATCCGTTTGTTTCGAGCTTATCTGAATCATTTCGAACTTTCATTTCGGACCGTCGATTAACCCGAGGCGTGAGTATAAATATCGGGAATAGTCGTAAAATTGTCAAAAAGTTGATTTTGGGCCGAGTTGACCGAAACAGAACCGTTGACCACGTTGACTTGCTTTGACCGAGAGGGAGAAACGGACCGTTTGGATCCTCTTGCCGGACCGGCCAATTCCGGCCATTTTAGGCCTCGACCATTGAAGGTAAAGTGTTCCTCTTGTGATTCTATGCTGTTTTGCCTTTGGAATCGTGTAAATTGGTTGAGAATTGAGGGAGAAATCACGGTTTGAAGTTGGAGAGTTTTCCGGCCGGCTTGGGTTTCGGTGACGGTGGCGCTCCGGCCACGGTGGTGGCCGGAGGGTTAGGGGGTTTTGATCAGGGTTGCATGGTGATCCTTTTGGGATAGGTTTGGGGGTCAGCCGTGCGCCATGGACGGAGGAACGGAGGCGAACAGTTCGCCGGAGGGGTTTGGACCACCGTGGCTTTCGAGCTAGATTCTGGCCACGGTGGTGGTTGGATGATGGTGGCTCCTTCATTAAAGTTGCTCGCCTGGTCGAGGAGATTATTTTGGTAGCTCGGTCGCCGAAAAAACTCTCTGGTTGACGGCGCGCCGCCGCCGCTGGCGGCGATCAACGCCGGAGCTCCGGCGACCCGTTGACTTTTTGGATTTTGGTGTTTTTAATGTCGTTTTTCTCGTAATCGCGCCCTGATCGCCGTCCAGAGGTTTTCGGGTTGAATTGGTTAGCCGATTTTCATTCGAGGTTTCGAGTGGGGATTTCGGAAATTCTGTTTATCGTTTTGTACTGCATTGCATATTTCTCGGAACGGTTGGTTTCCGTGATTCAGTACAGGGTTGTGGACTTTGATATTGATCAGTTATGTTTTGTGAATATCCAGGAGATTGAGATCGAGATCTGGATCGTGATCGTGCTTCAGGCGAGGGATCTTCCGCCGGACCACGAGATTAGCGCGAGTGCGCGTTACGCGAGTCTGTGAGTGGGCAGTTTATTTTCACGGAATTATTGCGAGTCCTTTATATATGTTTTATGAGCTTGAATATGCAATATGATTATGATTTTACGAATATGAGTTTTCATACGAGATTATGTTTATATTGAGCATGTGTTATGTGATTATATTTATATGTTGTTATATGTCCACGAGTGGCCCCGTGTGATTTATACACATGCTCTATACGCGTGAGGAGTTAGAGTCTCCCTCGTGTATGTATACGTGAGGAGTTAGAGTCTCCCTCGTGTACCCGGACACGTGAGGAGTTAGAGTCTCCCTCGTGTATTATTTGATTGTTTATACTTTCGACTCGCATATGTTTTTAAAGTATATATTACTTGGTGAAAGAAATTTATTTTCGTCCACTCACTCTAACGAGTTTTATGTCTTTCCCCTGGGCTTTTCGGTTTCCGTGCCCAGTTTGCAGTTCAGGTTTGGTGTTTCACGTCGCGGTTTGGAGGCTAGTGATCAGAGTCACCTGTGTTTTCCAGTAGGTTCTTGTTTCGCCTACTGATGTACCTATTGTATATATTTTACGTTAGAGGTCGCTCTGATACTCTCTGATACATGTTTATACGGATTTTCCTCGGATATACAAATATACATAGTACAGTTTGTTTACTATTATTGATTATATTGATGTTGAGAGATCCGGATGGGATTGGTGCCCATGGTTTGGTTTTTGTGGCATAGGATGAAGTGTTATTTTCTGGGTGCAGGTTATGGTAATTCCACGTTAGTAACGAAACTCTGCAGAAATTTTGAAATTTTTTTGTTGGTTAGTATTTTCGAAAGGGTTTGATTCCAGTTTAGGTAACTGAATCGGGATTGGGTCCTTTCAGCTTGGTATCAGAGCATTAGGTTGTCAGATTCTGTAGACTCTTGTAGTTGTGACGCTTAGGGTATTTGAGTTGCTACAGCATGACTGCAGTGATGACCCGATTGGCCAGCGGTACTCATCAATACTTCGGGTGTTGTGTGTCCTCAAATATCTGCGGTTTCATGATTACGATATTTCTGCTTGTACCTAATGCTTGTCTTGTATCAGTAGGATGCCTTCTCGACGTGGTCCCCGTGTTGATCGGGATGATGATCCTGATGAGAATTGCCGAACGCGCGACTTGCTGATGCGAGTGCTGCGTTTGGAAGAGCGTTTAGACCCTGTGGTCAAGGCTCGTACTGCTGGTGCTACTGTGTTTTCGGGTTCAATTGATCCAGAGATATACGAGGTATGGTTGGTTCAGATTGAACCTGTTTGTGAGCGTCTACAGTTTACTCCTGAGCAGATGACAGTAGCCGCAGTTGGTTTACTTGAGGGTGATGCATACTTTTGGTGGGTTAGCACCAACAGAGTTCCGGCTGATACTCCGTGGACATTATTTCATGATTTGTTTATGTGGAGGTATTTTAATCAGGCTACCCAGCAGCGCAAGTACGAGGAGTTCACGAACTTGAGGCAGGCAGTTTGTCTGTACTTGAGTATCGGGATCGGTTTACCCGTTTGTCTCGTTTTGCGCGGGATATGGTGGCTACAGAGGAAGCCAAGTGTCGTAGGTTTGAGTTGGGATTGAATCTGAGTATCAAGGCAACCTTGACTACGATGCCGCGGAACAACTTTGATGAGTTTGTTAGTGCAGCCCTCCGAGGTGAGGATATTGAGCAGGAGAGACAGCAGAGGTACCAGCCGAGGCGATTTGAGGAAGGTGGACCGAGTCAGGGGCCTTCAAAGAGGCAAAGTTCTGATACTTCCGGTTCAGCTTCATCCTCAGGTGGTGGATCATATCGCCCATCAGTTGGTGCACCGAGGCGGAGACCGATATGGAGGAGAGATCGACCACAGCGGCCACAGGATAGTGGAGGTTCCAGCGGCTCTAGTTATCCTCGGCGTATTGGTGGTACATTTCCTGTTCCGAGAGACTACCCTTTGTGCAACCTCTGCAATAGATATCATTTGGGCCCATGTCAGCGGGGTCCTGGTGCTTGTTATCGTTGTGGCCAGGTGGGCCACTTTTCGAGGGAGTGTCCTCAGTTGTACGGTACTGGTGGTCAGACGGCTCAGAGTTCTGGAGCTGAGCGGGGTGCCACTTCGGGAGTTCGTCCAGCACATTTTGCAGGACAGGGCAGACAGCAGGGACAACCCTAGCGAGGACGACCAGCCGGACAGGCGAGGGTTCATGCTATGACTCTACGTGAGGGCAGAGCATCACCGGAGGTTGTTATCGGTACGTTACATGTTTTTGGTATTCCTGTACTTGCATTGTTAGATCCGGGCGCCACACATTCATTCATATCATTTAGATTGTCATCATTAGCCACGGTACCTGCATCTCCACTTCCGGGGTTGTGGAGAGTGTTGTATCTGTCAGGTGAGGTTGTGAGCATCGGTTGGGTTTACCGAGATTGTGAGGTGTTTATTGATGGCCATGGTTTAGCCGCAGATCTGTTACTGCTTGATATTGTGGATTTTGACTTGATTTTGGGTATGGACTTCTTGGAGTCGCACTGGGCCATGTTTGATTGCCACAGGAAGGAGGTCGCGTTTCGACGACCAGGGTTACCCGAGATACTGTTTCGTGGCAAGAAGAACACTTCACTACCGTGTTTGATTTCCGCGATGAGGGCGGATCGGTTGATGAAGAAGGGTTATGTTGCATACTTAGCCCATGTGGTGGACACTACAGCTGCAGTGCCGGATCTTAGCAGTATTGAGGTTGTGTCTGAGTTTCCGGATGTGTTTCCAGCAGAATTACCTGGTATACCCCCTGTACGAGAGATTGATTTTACCATTGAGTTATTGTCGGGTACTGGACCGATTTCCCAGACACCGTACCGGATGGCGCCTGCGGAGTTGAAGGAGTTACAGGTTCAGCTCCAGGAGTTGTTAGAGAAGGGATTCATTCGACCGAGTGTTTCTCCATGGGGTGCTCCAGTGTTGTTTGTGCGGAAGAAGGACGAGTCCATGCGGTTGTGCATCGACTATCGGAAGCTGAATCAGATTACAGTGAGGAACAAGTATCCGTTGCCGCGGATTGATGACTTGTTCGATCAGCTGAAGGGAGCAGCAGTCTTTTCGAAGATTAACCTTCGATCCAGATATCACCAGTTGCGGATCCGAGACTCGGATGTAGCCAGGACAGCATTCAGGACGCGGTATGGGCACTATGAGTTTTTGGTTATGCCGTTTGGGTTGACCAACGCCCTCGTAGCTTTCATGGACTTGATGAATCGAGTGTTCAGACGATTTCTGGACAAGTTCGTGATTATATTCATTGACGATATCCTGATCTATTCGAGGAGTGTGAGCCAGCATAGGAAGCATTTGCGAGCAGTGTTGCGGACTTTGCGGGACCATCAGTTGTTCGCGAAGTTTAGCAAGTGCGAGTTCTGGTTGGATAGTGTGAAGTTTCTGGGCCACGTGATTTCGGCTGAGGGAGTCAGTGTTGATCCTGACAAGATTGAGGTCGTGCTGAACTGGAGTAGACCTACTATTGTGCTAGAGATTCGAAATTTCTTGGGATTAGCAGGCTATTACTGACGGTTTGTATAGGATTTCTCCCGGATTGCTACACCACTGACCAGATTGACGAAGAAAGGCGTCAAGTTTGAGTGGTCTGATGCGTGCGAGGAGAGTTATTTTCTCCTGAAGGAGAGATTGACTACTGCACCGGTTCTGACATTGCCAGACGACAGTGGTCAGTTTGTTGTGTACAGCGATGCGTCGAAGTTGGGCATTGGCTGTGTGTTGATGCAGCACGGTAGAGTCGTGGCTTATGGTTCCAGACAGCTGAAACCGCATGAGGTCAACTATCCGACACATGATTTGGAGTTAGCCGCTATTGTGTTAGCATTGAAGAGTTGGAGACATTATCTGTATGGTGCTCAGTGTAAGATTTTCACTGATCACAAAAGTCTCACCTACTTGCGGACGCAGCCGGATCTGAACATGAGGCAGCGCCGGTGGATGGAGTTGATCAACGATTACGATTGCACTTTCGAGTACCATTCTGGAAAGACCAATGTTGTGGCAGATGCACTTAGCCGGAAATCCGGAGCCTCGTTGTTTCACGTGTGTGTGGCCAGAGTATCGATGTTAGCCGAGCTTCTAGCTACGGGTGCAGTGTTTGAGTATGATGATGATGGAGCTTTACTGGCCAGTTTCCAGGTTCGACCTGTACTAGTTGATCAGGTACGGGAGGCACAGGATTCAGATCCTTACTTGCTGAGCAAGAAGACCATGATACGAAATGGTGTGCCTACAGAGTTCCGATTGAGCGACGACGGTACATTGTTATTCAGAGGCAGGTTATGAGTACCCAGGGATGAGGACTTGAAGAAGGAGATTCTGGATGAGGCTCACAGTTCAGCGTATGCGATGCATCCCGGAGGTACGAAGATGTTTCGTACACTTCGAGCGTACTATTAGTGGCGCAACATAAAGCGGGAGATTGCCGCGGACGTGAGTCGGTGTTTGATTTGTCAGCAGGTAAAAGCGGAGAGGCAGAAACCTGCAGGGAAACTACAACCACTTGAGATTCCGGTTTGGAAATGGGAGCACATTACGATGGATTTCGTCTATCAGTTGCCGCGTACTTCGGCGGGCAACACTGGCATTTGGGTTATTGTTGACCGACTGACGAAATCCGCACATTTTCTTGCACTTCCAGGGAAGATTTCAGTAGGCAGATTAGCCAAGTTGTACTTATCCGAGATTGTTCGCTTGCATGGTGTGCCTGTGTCCATTGTTTCTGACCGTGATAGTCAGTTCACTTCTGAGTTTTGGCAGGCTTTACAGCGAGCGTTGGGCACGAGGTTGCGATTTAGTACAGCTTTTCATCCTCAGACTAACGGGCAGTCCGAGCGGACCATTCAGACTCTTGAGGATATGCTGAGATCATGTGTGTTGCAGTTTCGCGGAAACTGGGATCAGCAGTTGCACTTGATTGAGTTCGCCTACAACAACAGCTATCAGGCCAGTATTGAGATGACACCGTACGAGGCCCTGTACGGGAAGCATTGTCGCACTCCATTGTGTTGGAGTGAGGTGGGCGAGCGTTGGCTTATTGGTCCAGATTTGATGAAAACCACGATGGAGGACATACAGATTATCCGGGATCGGTTGAAGATCGCCCAGGATCGGTAGAAGAGTTACGCAGATGTGAGGAGGAAGAGTTTAGAGTTCGAGGTTGGTGATTGGGTCTTCCTGAAACTGTCTCCGTGGAGGGGAGTTGTGCGTTTCGGGAAGCGTAGCAAGCTTCGACCGCGGTACATTGGTCCGTATGAGATTACGGAGAGGGTTGGAGCTGTTGCTTACAGGCTTGAGTTACCGGCTGAAATGGCTCGTGTGCATGATGACTTCCATGTTTCGATGTTGCGGAAGTACATCTCAGATCCTTCACATGTGTTAGCCCCACAGCAGTTGCCGATCAGAGAGGATTTATCGTATGTTGAGGAACCAGTGCAGATTCTCGATCTTCGTGAGCAGGAGTTGAGACACCGTGTGATTCCGCTAGTGAAGGTCTTGTGGCAGAACCACTCAGTTGAGGAGGCCACCTGGGAGACCGAGCAGCGTATGCGGGAGCAGTATCCTCATCTGTTCACATGACAGGTATGTAAATTTTGAGGTCGAAATTTCTTTAGGGGGGGTAGATTTGTGACGACCCGAACTAGAATCAGTTGTATATTTGGCACGACTCTCGAGATTCTGTTTAGTCACAGCTTTACGTCGTATATGTGATTTGCCGATTCGATTTGAGACTATGTTTTCGGTCGAGAATTGGAGTTGAGTGTCTTCAAGGAAGTTGTAGAGTACGTGATTTCGAGCTCATGGGCGGTTTCGAAAGATTTTTCCTATAACCGAGGAATATTTTATGATTATTCGAAGTTTCGGTTTCCGACGAGTTTATCCGTTTGTTTCGAGCTTATCCGAATCATTTCGAACTTTCATTTCGGACCGTCAATTAACCCGAGGCGCGAGTATAAATATCGGGAATAGTCGTAAAATTGTCAAAAAGTTGATTTTGGGCCGACTTGACCGAAACAGGACCGTTGACCACATTGACTTGCTTTGACCGAGAGGGAGAAACGGACCGTTTGGATCCTCTTGCCGGACCGGCCAATTCCGGCCATTTTAGGGCTCGACCTTTGAAGGTAAAGTGTTCCTCTTGTGATTCTATGCTGTTTTGCCTTTGGAATCGTGTAAATTGGTTGAGAATTGAGGGAGAAATCACGGTTTGAAGTTGGAGAGTTTTCCGGCCGGTTTGGGTTTCGGTGACGGTGGCGCTCCGTCCACGGCGGTGGCCGGAGGGTTAGGGGGTTTTGATTAGGGTTGCATGGTGATCCTTTTGGGACAGGTTTGGGGGTCAGCCGTGCGCCGTGGATGGAGGAACGGAGGCGAACAGTTCGCCGGAGGGGTTTGGACCACCGTGGCTTTCGAGCTAGATTCTGGCCACGGTGGTGGTTGAATGATGGTGGCTCCTTCATTAAAGTTGCTCGCCTGGTCGAGGAGATTATTGTGGTAGCTCGGTCGCCGGAAAAACTCTCCGGTTGACGGCGCGTCGCCGCCGCCGGCGGCGATCAACGCCGGAGCTCCGGCGACCCGTTGACTTTTTGGATTTTGGTGTTTTTAATGTCGTTTTTCTCGTAATCGCGCCCTGATCGTCGTCCAGAGATTTTCGGGTTGAATTGGTTAGCCGATTTTCAGTCGAGGTTTCGAGTGGGAATTTCGGAAATTCTGTTTATCGTTTTGTACTGCATTGCATATTTCCGGGAACGGTTGGTTTCCGTGATTCAGTACAGGGTTGTGGACTTTGATATTGATCAGTTATGTTTTGTGAATATCCAGGAGATCGAGATCGAGATCTGGATCGTGATCGTGCTTCAGGCGAGGGATCTTCCGCCGAACCACGAGATTAGCGCGAGTGCGCGTTACGCGAGTCTGTGGACAGTTTATTTTCACGGAATTATTGCGAGTCCTTTATATACGTTTTATGAGCTTGAATATGCAGTATGATTATGATTTTACGAATATGAGTTTTCGTACGAGATTATGTTTATATTGAGCATGTGTTATGTGATTATATTTATATGTTGTTATATGTCCACGAGTGGCCCCGTGTGATTTATACACATGCTCTATACGCGTGAGGAGTTAGAGTCTCCCTTGTGTATGTATACGTGAGGAGTTAGAGTCTCCCTCGTGTACCCGGACACGTGAGGAGTTAGAGTCTCCCTCGTGTATTATTTGATTGTTTATACTTTTGACTTGCATATGTTTTTAAAGTATATATTACTTGGTGAAAGACATTTATTTTCGTCCACTCACTCTAACGAGTTTTATGTCTTTCCCCGGGGCTTTTCGGTTTCCGTGCCCAGTTTGCAGTTCAGGTTTGGTGTTTCACGTCGCGGTTTGGAGGCTAGTGATCAGAGTCACCTGTGTTTTCCAGTAGGTTCTTGTTTCGCCTACTGATGTACTTATTGTATATATTTTACGTTAGAGGTCGCTCTGATACTCTCTGATACATGTTTATACGGATTTTCCTCGGATATACAAATATACATAGTACAGTTTGTTTACTATTATTGATTATATTGATGTTGAGAGATCCGGATGGGATTGGTGCCCATGGTTTTGTTTTTGTGGCATAGGATGAAGTGTTATTTTCTGGGTGTAGGTTATGGTAATTCCACGTTAGTAACGAAACTCTGCCGAAATTTTGAAAAATTTTTGTTGGTTCGTATTTTCGAAAGGGTAGGTAACTGAATCGGGATTGGGTCCTTTCAATAAACCTCCTAGAAAGTGTAGGAGAAAAGAAGAGTTTTTATGCTAGTTTTGGTAAACCGAAAAACTCTTTGAAGATAAGATGACTCTTAGCAAATGCAAGAGATAAAATGACTTGAAATGAAGAGTACAATACTCTAACTCTTCCTAAAATTTTCAAGTGCCAAAATGTCTTCTTTGAGGTGGTACTTATAGCCACTAAAAGTTTGCAAGTGGAGAACAAAATTCAATTTTGGCCATTCACAATAAAGATGAATCAAATGGTTCTCCACCAAATAAGGAAAATCTTTTCACTTTACTTGGTTTTGTTCAACCGGGACAACAAGGGAGAAGAGAGGTTTTGGAGACAATATTTCTCCATAAAACAAGGGGGGGACAACCTACTTCTTTGACCTTTTGAATCAAGGGGGGAGACAATATTTCTCCATGAAACAAGGGGGTCTAGCACTTTAGAATCTTTATCAATTTCATTCTTCATCTCCACTAAAACGATACCATGTAAACATCAATCTAAACTACCCTTTTGAGCTTTTCAGACAGGACAAATGCCATATTTGTTCTATTTTTGGGCATTCAATTCGTTTATAACCTCCAAATCCGTAAATATGGGGGACTTAATCCGAATGGTTATAATTAGAACAATACATTGCCATGAGAGATCATATATATATATATATATATATTCTTTCTTTTTCTTTTTATTCTCTCTAATTTTTCTTTTTCTTTTTGGCAATCTCATACTTTTTAAGCTATTTGGACAAGTCTTTCCCCATACTCACATTAATTCCTTCAATCTTTCTCACCAAAACATCATCTTATGTACTAGTTTCAAAAAATTCTCACCAAGTTTACATAACAAAGGTAAGGATATTCTACACTAGGGTAAGTGTTTAGGTATATATGGTGATGAAAGAAAAGTTTAATGTGGGCTCAATTGGTTTATCTAGGGGTGTCGCGACTCATGCGTACAAATGGGATACATGGATATTTGGCCAAGTGGTGGAAAATCCTAAATGCCTTTAATCATATCCAAAATCAGAGTATGTATCAACTTAAAAGCTTTGCAAATTGACATAAGTAAGTTCTAGCATTCTCTAGTTCATTAAAATCTATGGCAAGCAATCAAATGAGGCAAATATAAGCTAGTAGCTACGAAATTGATGTATATTCACTCGAGGAATAAAGAACAGATAGCTCAAAAGCTCACACAGGGTTCATATGATTAAAAATTTATTCAAGCATGCGATTTCTGTACCATGTTTTTCAAATAGAATATCTCAATTAGCACAAGAATTCGATGCATGTGATTCATACGCCATATGTGTTCGTTTCGGTCCAATTTCATCATCGACTAGTTAAGGGCATCCTAAACACTCTGAAAAACACTAATTAGACACAATTAAATTGTAAACCCTTCCCCCACACTTAAACTCTACATTGCCCTCAATGTACTAAAGTAAAAGTATAGAATTAAGCAGGAAGTAAAGGATCTACGAAAATTTTAATTTAAATATGAAAAAGCAACTAAATTAAGGAAAAAGGGAGAAGAAAGCAAATAAGTTGTCTTCTTCTCGATTGGGTTGCTTCCCAATAAGCGTTTTTTTTTCTTCAGCCTAGACGTAGTGGTCCTTCATGTGTTTGAAGTGGCCAGCTCTTCAAGAGATTCTTCCTCCACGATTTGATCCTTGAATGCTTCATGATAAGGCTTCAAAAGTTGGCCATTAACCTTGAACAAGTTCCCGCTATCCAAAGATTGAATTGTGACGGCTCAATAAGGGAAAACTTGAACAACAGCGTAACACTACAACATTTCTTCCCATTGCCGGCGACTTTTATGTCGCCGGCAATGTTTTTGGACATTACCGGCGATTTTTGCCGGAAAAATCGCCGGTAATGTCTTTTTTTTTTTTTTTACATTACCGGCGACAAAAAATCGCCGGTAATGTCCGTCGCCGGCAATGTTTCGATGGTAATGTAAAAAAAAAAAAATGACATTACCGGCGACATACATTTATGTCGCCGGTAATGTAAAAAAAAAAAAAAAAAAAAAAGACATTACCGGCGACATAAATTATGTCGCCGGTAATGTCTTTTTTTTTTTTTTTACATTACCATCGAGGCATTGCCGGCGACGAACATTACCAGCGACAAAAATCGCCGGTAATGTAAAAAAAAAAAAAAAAAGACATTACCGGCGATTTTTCCGGCAAAAATCGCCGGTAATGTCAAAAACATTGCCGGCGACATAAAAGTCGCCGGCAATGAGTCATATTCCGGTAGTGTAAGGTCCATTCCACCTTGATCGTAATTTGCCCGGAAAGAGTTTAAGCTTTGAATGGAAAAGTAAAACTTTTTGCCCCGGTTCAAAACTCTTTCCACGAGTCATCTTGTCATGGATCCTCCTGGTTTTCTCTTTGTAAATCCATGCGTTGTCGAAAGCATCATTTCTAATCTCTTCAAGTTCACAAAGTTGTAGCTTCCGATGCAAACCTGCCGCATCTCGATCCATGTTGAACTTCTTAACAGCCCACCATGCTTTATGCTCCAGCTCTACTGGAAGATGACATACATTCCCATAAACTAATCGATAAGGTGGCATGCCGATGAGAGTCTTGTAGGCAGTTCTATAAGCCCACAACGCATCATCTAAACACTGGCTCCAATCCTTTCGATTCGGATGAACGGTTCTCTCCAAGATCTTCTTGATCTCACGGTTGGAAACTTCAGCCATTCCGTTTTTTTGAGGATGATAAGGTGTCGAAACCTTATGTGTAACTCCATACTTCCTCATTAAAGCTTCTACCGTCCTGTTGCAAAAATGGCTACCTCCATCGCTTATTAGAACGCGTGGCATTCTGAACCTTGAAAAAATGTTAGCCTTCAGAAAATCTGCAACAACTAGCGAATCAGTAGTTCGGGTGGCTTTTGCTTCCACCCATTTAGAAACATAATCTACAGCGAGTAAAATGTAAGTAAAACCGTTCAATGGAGGAAATGGTCCCATAAAATCAATGTCCCAAACATCAAAAATTTTGACATTAAGCATATAAGTTTGTGGCATCTGATCTCTAGGTCCTAAATTACCGAATCTCTAGCACCGATCATATGTAGCACAGAATGTATGAGCTTCGCGAAATAAACTAGGCCAAATGAATCCGCAATCTAAAAATTTTAGGGTTGTCCTCCTAGAACCAAAATGTCCCCCGCATGCTTCATTGTGACAAAACTCAAGAATTGACTTAAATTCACTATCCGGAACACACCTACGAATGACTAAATCTGAACATTGTTTCCATAAGTAGGGTTCATCCCAAATAAAAGTCCTAGCATTCTTCCTAAGTTTTTCACGTTGAACACTATGCATAGAGGATGGAAACTCACCGGTTACTAAATAATTGACTATATCCGCATACCATGGAGTTTCAGAAGAATTTGATTGAATTCTGAAGAGCTGTTCATCTGGAAAATTCTCCTCGATGACCACGGCTTATTGTTCTTTCACCAACCGAGAAAGGTGGTCAGCCACTACGTTGTCCACTCCCCTCTTGTCTTTTATTTCGATGTCGAATTCTTGGAGTAAAAGGATCCAACGAATTAGCCTTGGTTTTGCATCCTTCTTCACCATTAAGTACTTCAAAGTTGCATGGTTAGTATAAATGATAACTTTGGTTTGAAGTAAATAAGAACGAAATTTCTCAAGGGCAAAAACTACTGGCAGAAATTCCTTTTCGGTGGTTGTGTAATTGGATTAGGCGGTATCCAGAGTTCATAAGGCATAGTAAATTGCATGTGGCTTCTTGACCTTTCGTTTTCCTAAAACAGCTCCAACCACATAGTCGGAGGCATCACACATCAATTCGAACGTAAGGACCAATCCGGAGGGCATAAGATAGGAGCACATGTCAAGAGTTCCTTCAACTTTTCGAAGGCTGCTTTGCAATCTCTATCAAACTCGAAAGGGATATCTTTTTGTAGTAATTTGCACAAAGGGCGGGAGATGTGGGAAAATTCCTTGATAAATCGTCGATAAAAACCTGCGTGTCCAAGAAAGGAACAAATCTCTCTAACCGAAGTTGGAGAGGGTAAGTAACTCACAAGATCTATTTTTGATTTATCAACTTCTAAACCCTTATTTGAAATGATATGTCCCAAAACTATCCCTTGTGTAACCATGAAATGGCATTTTTCCCAATTAAGAACCAAGTCCATCTTTTCAAAATGAGTTCTAAATTTCCTAGACATGCATCAAAATTATTGCCAAAAACGCTAAAGTCATCCATAAAGACTTCTATGATATTTTCGACATAGTCAGAAAAAATAGATAACATGCAACGTTGAAAGGTACCTGGTACATTACAAAGACCAAATGGCATGCGACGATAGGCAAACGTTCCAAATGGGCAAATGAACGTGGTTTTTTCTTGATCATCTTCCGCGATGCTTATTTGGTTGTACCCAGAGTATCCGTCGAGGAAGCAATAGAATGCATGGCCAGCCAATCTCTCTAGCATTTGATCGATGAATGGTAAAGGAAAATGGTCCTTTCGAGTGGTGGCATTGAGCTTCCTATAGTCGATGCAAACACGATGTCCTGTGATTGTTCGTTGAGGTACGAGCTCGTTTTCCATATTCTTCACAACGGTGATCCCGGACTTCTTAGGAACAACTCGAACATGTGAGACCCATCGGCTGTCCGAAATCGGATAGATAACTCCACAATCAAGGAGTTTGATTACTTCCTTCTTAACGACTTCCATCATTGGAGGATGGAGTCTCTTTTGGGCTTCACGAGTAGGTTTGGTGCCATCTTCTAAAAAACTCCAATGAACACATGTTGCTGGATTGATTCCTTTAATGTCCGCTAGCGTCCAACCTATGGCAGTTTTGTATCTTTGAAGCATTCGAACAAGCTTCTCATCTTGCTCCTCTTCCAATTTGGCTGAGATGATTACCGGAAGTGTCTCATTATCTCCTAAGTAGACGTATTTCAAATGATCTGGTAGCACCTTAAGTTCTAATTCGGGTGCCTTAACAATGGAAGGAACCAATTCATTATTACCAAAAATAATTGGAATAGGAGGAGGATTACTTACATAGCGTGGAGCTTTATTTAATGCCATAGCCATTTCTTGAATTCGAGGCTCCAAAAGCTCTATTAAGGCATCGAAAAGGGCTTCATCCCTGAGTTGTATAGCCATGTCGAGTTCATATTCATTTATGGTGTCAAGGTGGCCTTGTGCTAAGATATCCACGAGATCACATGTTGAAATGGCAGCCACACTTGACATCGGAAATTTCACCCCATCTAAGATGTTGAACTCGATTCTTTCTAATCTCCATCAATCTCCATGGAGAAAGTTCCTTCAAACACATCGATCTTTGTCCTAGCAGTCCTCATGAAAGGTCGTTCGAGCAGCAATGGCATGGTGTTCAATGGACTCTCTTCCATGTCAACAATATAGAAATCGGCTGGGAATATTAAGTTCTTGACTTGTACTAGAACATCTTCTACGTATCCCCTTGGATACTTATGTGTACGATCGGCTAGTTGGATGATGACACTATCTTGTTTGAGATTCCCAAACTCCATCGAATTGTAAAGGTAATAAGGCATTACGTTGATGGAGGCTCCAAGATCAAACATTACGTCTTCAAAGTGTTTGTCACCAATCACGCAGGGAACTGAAAAACTCCCTAGATCCTTCAATTTTGGGGGTAGCCGACGTTGCAAAACCGCTGAAACGGTTGCATTCACCTTCACAACCTCCTTCTCTCTCGTTTGCCGCCTCTGGGTACATAACTCTTTTAGAAACTTTGCGTATATCGGCACTTGCTTGATGCACTCGATCAAGGGCAAATTCACTTGCACCTTTCGAAAGATTTTTAAGATATGTTCGTATTGATCATCTTTCTTCTTTGATTTTGATAATCTGCTTGGGAAAGGTGCAATAGCAAACAAAGAATTAGTAATAACCGTATTTGAAGGAATAGGGCTTTTACCTTTAATTGGGGTGGATTGTGGAGGACATAGTGCCTTGGTGACAATAGGCGTCACCTTCTTCTTCTCGGCCTCATGAGTTGCCGGATCAATCTCATCATCGTCTTCGTTGGTTATGTCCTCAATGGTGACTTCATTAAGATGAGATTTCGTGGTCCTTGGTGCTTCTAGTACCTTCCCACTCCTAGTGACAATGGCATTGACATTTCGTTCATTAGGAGTGGTTTGAGGTGGTAGTTGGCCGGTTTGCCGAATTTGGCCCATGAAATCCACCAGTTGGCCCATCTGCTTCTTTATTTCACTTATATCACGGCCATGAGTATCTAATGTCTCCTTCGTCTTGGCTTGTCCATCCAGAAGAACTTGCGTTGAAGCAGACATTTGAGAAAGATTTTTGTCGTAGTCCGGATTGGTGAAATGTTGGACCGGGGGTGCTTGTTGCTTTGGGTGCATGGGAGCATGAGGCATAGGTGGCCTCGGTTGGAAGGGAGCACGTTGATACGTTTGTTGAGGTACCGGAGGGTTTAGACATCCATCATTGCTACTCCACTTGAAGCCTGGATGATCACGGTTGACAAAGTTGTTATAATTGTTATACTATTGTCCTCCTTGATATCCACCAAGTGAATTGGCTTGCTCCATCTCCATATCTCTGGATTGACCTCCGCTATGGTCTCTCAATGTTGAACATTGATCAGTGTGGTGTCCCTGCACATGAGAAATTCCACATACGAACCCTGAGGCTGCCTTAGATCTCTTTGTCTCTAGTTCAAGTACTTGCTCTAGCATAGAAGCTAGCTTATCATACTTTTCATCAGCAACTTATTTTGAACTCACTTCATTCATTGCCTTGCGTGGAGCCATCCCATATTGAGCGTCATTGTTTGCTCAGTTTTCCAAGAGTGTACGTGCTTCCTTCTCATTTAAATCCATGAATGCTCTGATTGCAGCGGCATCAAGAAGTTCTCTATCAATCGGTTTAAGACCATCATAGAAGTAGTTCATGAGATTGGTTTCCGAAAAATCATGGGATGGGCAAGTGGCACACAAGACTTTAAAATGATCGTAATACTGGCCAAGGACTCATCAGAAGCTTATGTAATCCATGTGATCTTCTTCCTTAAAACAGTAATCTTTGAGGTCGGGAAGTACTTAGCCAAGAACAAATCCGCAAGTTGCTTCCAGGTAGTGATATGATTTTGCGGAAGTTCCAAAAGCCAAGATTGAGCTCTATCTATTAAAGTGAAGGGAAAAGCTTTGAGCTTGAAGAGTTCTTCATCTGCTTCCGTGGGCTATGCAAATGAACTGAAATTGCTTGAGATGCATGTTGGGATCTTCATTTGACATCCCATGGAAGATTGGTAGGCGGTGTAGAAACCCACTCTTCAACTCGATGTCTTTCTTGTCCGTTTGTGGCTCCAGGAATGCAATGTATGATGCATGGACCACTACTCCATTCGGTCGAACAAGTGTGTTGGCGAAGTGATTTGTTTTCAGCGTTGGCCATTTCGATTGGTTCTTGTTCTTCTGGCTCTGAATTATGCTCAGTTGATGAATGTGAAGACTCGTAACCTTCTTCGACAATGGGTTGATCCAGGATGTCTGATTGAGCTTTTAGTCTTGCTATTCTCTCTCTAATTTCCTAAAACTTTGTTTTAGATGGTCCAGGATTTGGATCGAACATTCATTAGACTGAGCATCCACCAAAGACCAAGTATTAGTATCAAAAAGAATATGTAATGAATATAGGGATACTAAAAAAACGTAAAACATATAAAGAAAACAAAGCAAAATACAAAAAAAAAACAGTAAAACTACCAAAAGAAACTTTAAAAACTCACAAAGAATTGAAAACTACTAAAAACACAAAATTTATGACGTTTAAGACACTAAATGTAATTTACTAAGTAATGCAAATGATCTAACCGATTTAAGGGCTATGCAAATGAATGTAATGAACTAAGACACACGTTTTCTGCAAATTAACACTATATAATGCAAAAGCTACGAAATTAGTTTAAACACATATAAACAAGGTTCAAATGCAAGCAAACTATAATTCACATTGAATTTATGCATAACACATTCTCATTAAATAAAATGCATCAAACAACAATCCTACGTGAAAGATGGGGTGAATGCATAAAAGAAAATGTTAGAACCTACCGAAAACATACAAGTTACGTGCTAAAATATGAATGCAAAGAATGACCTCTCCTTCGGTCTTATGCCTCTAACTTCACTTAGGTTAGGGTACTCGGTAGTGAAATCCGAGCATCATAAAGCCTTAGAGAGGTTATGCAAGCTAAATGTAACGTTTTGTTAGTCCTTTACATATTTTTAATGCACAAATAAACACACAAATTTGACTAAGTATTATTTATTCTCCTTTAGCTCTAATGGTACGTGGTGCAGAGGCTCTCCACTGTGCAATGGATCTTGTTCATCAAAAGATGAAGTCTGATTCCCAGATGTGTAAGCATGCATAATCCTATATACCATCTTTTAAAGGATTAAGTCATATTTATTAAGTTTATGTATCGTTCGAATTTAAGTGCACTTATGATTTAAAGAGAGTACTCGAAATGATCTTTGGGTAAATTTCTTGGACGTGCGGCCCGCGAGAAAATGTATAGTGACTCTTAATAATTCAGCTTAGTTACATTTAGAAATGGCAAGTAGGGATAGAGATAACGCAAGAGGTAAGGACTAATTTTTAGAACAACCTGAGGCTAACTTGTTAGAGTATATACTCCATTGTTGTTCTTAGAAACACCCCGAAGCTAACCAGTAATGGTATATACTCCAATAGTGTTCTATTGCTTAGATCCAAAACCCGTCACCAATCATAACCCCGCTCACCATATCCAACAATCAGCCAAATTTTCAAGATAGTATACAATCTCAAGTCCTTAGTAAACTCCGCCCACAACCTCATGCCCATAACTTCACTTAGGTTATGGTGTGTGGTGATGAAATCCACATTTCATGAGGGGTTAAGAAGATAAACTAGAAAAAGAGGCACCTCCCTATTCCGAAGAACGAAACTTAATAACCAACTCTTGTACTCAATGTAAATCAATTTAAGTGCGTCTATGAATTGAGTGCGCCTAAGATTTAAAAGGAATACACGATTTAGTTATTAAGTAAATCTCTTCGTCGTGCGGCCCGCGGGAAAATGTGTACCGACTCTTGTTTATTCTCGTAATTTGTTGGAAATGACTAGTTGGGATAGATGTAACGCGAGATGTAAGGACTAATTTTTAGAACACCCCGAGGCTAACTCGTTAGAGTATGTACTCCAATGGTGTTCTATTTTTTCTTAGTCCAAAACCTGTCACCAGTCATAATTCTTCTAGACACCATGGCCAACTATTACTTGAAATCATAAGATAGTACACAATCTCAAATGTTAGTAAACTCCGCCCACAACCTCATGCCCATAACTTCACTTAGGTTATGGCGTGTGGTGATGAAATCTACACTTCATGAAGGGTTAAGGAGATAGACAAACAAAAGAGGCACCTCCCTATCCGAAGAACGAAACTTGATAACTAAATACTAGTATTCAGATTAAATCAAAGACTATCCTTTAACATGAAAATAAATTATGCAAGTGTAAAAAAGAGTGGAAATAAATGCATATAAGTAATAAGTATGAATTGTAAACACGTATGTAAATTTCTATAAGTATAAAAAAGTATGAAATTTGAAAATTATAGACATGCTTTTATTTACCTATTATTACATTTGCACAAATGAAATCAAACAAAAACTTTACAATTCCCCGGCAACAGCGCCAAAAATTGATACGTGCAAAACATGCCTTAAATGTTAACACAAAGTAGACACTAAACACATAGTTCACACATATTCAATTTAAAACCCTTCTATTGTGGATGTAGCATTGGTGAGTAGGGATCGTTCTATCCGGGGAATTAGAGGGCGCATGCATGGTTACGTTTTTGAACAGAAAATTTAAAGGTATGGGGGGAGTTTGAAATTGGGTTGATTAATCTATGAAATTAAGGTACAAAACATGCAAACACAACAAGAACTCCTAAACTTCTAACATGTTTTACTCATAGACAAGTTAAACAATCAATAAACCTTAAATTCTAATTATGCTTACGAAAAATAAGAAGCTGAATTACTAATTACAAGTGATCAACTTATTTCATTCACCTAGCCTACTTTCATGCTTTTACCTTATTTATCATCTACGAAATTCTTAATTTTAGTCGAGACACATACACATGCTTTCGTTGAATAAGAATGCTATGACGCATAACACCTTAAAACAATTGCTACTTTGCCAAAATTATTGAGATATCTTTTAGGAAGATTGATGACGCACCATATCCTAAAACATACTCAAAGCATTAAGAACTTAAAGCTAGCACATGCATCCAAACTAATAAAATTAAGAACACATGGAAGAATCGAAATAAGAGAAGAACATAGAGATAAGAGAAGAACATAGAGAAATTCTTTCATAACATAACCAAAATTATTACAAAGACGAAGATGGAGTTTAGAGAACATGGTAACACTTTTAGAGATGTGACGCACCAAACTACAAGTGGTGATTCTCAAGAACACGAATGACGCACTCTTAGTTATTCTTGATCCGGAGGTGGTGGAGAGCTTCGACTTTGGAAGAACCTTGGTGAAGTATGGAAGAAAGGTGAAGTTTTTAGAGCTTTGGCTTGTGAAATATGTGATGCCTCTTCCTTTGGCCAGCCTCCCCTTTATATAGGCAAGGAAGTTTGCCTTGCCTCTTCCTTCCACTTGCCTAAGCCATCAATGCTCCCTTAGTCACCCACTTAGTCACCAAGCCTAGTCACCTAGATCAGCCACAAATAGTTAAGAGTCATCAAAGTTAGTCACCTAGCCTAGTCACCAAGCTTGCCAATCTTGACTTTTCCTCTTCACCAAGTGGTTTGGGCTGCCGAAATATTGGGCTTGGGCCTCCAATATGGGCTGACTTGGACCTTGCAAAATGGTCATCAAAAAATGCTTAATGGGCTGGCCCATCTCCAATGATCCAAAATCGTAAAATTCCTCCAAAGTGTGCCGTTATTCTTCTCCACCTTAAATGACCTAAAAATAACAAACTAAGTAAAAAAAACATAAAAACTAATATTATAACATAGCTAAATGTAGGGAGAAATGCATTAATAATCGAGCATAAAATGCGTATATCAAAGATGAGTCACTTACCCCTTGTTAACGCTTCATCGTCGACCCTAGGCCAGGAGAGAATGCTTCGAACTTGCATACTTGTGCTCTTTTGTGATGAACATGAAGCCTTTGGAACCCGAAGTATGGTGTTTATCCTTCTTCACACACATTTCCTTGTTCGCATCCGACCTTATCTGTTTGACAAAAAAATATTAAATAATAAATAAATGGTTAAAAATATGAAATTATTTAATTTTCTCAATTTAAAGGAAATGAAGACGAACCTTGTACTTGTCGGACTCAAAGTGTCCAACCAACCATTCTCACTCCTATTCCCTTTAGTCTTGTAGCTCATATGGGACAGACGTGGCACCGTGTTGGAGATAGTACTTGTGGAGGTCTTACTTCCAATCCTTTAAAATGTTCTTGGCCACGGTGTTGATTTTCTCCATCATCTCCGGCATACCGTTGATATCGAAATGTGTCTAGAAAAAAAAATAGAACCTAAACATTATGCCTAGCTTCGTAGTTAGTAATTAATTATAAAAATATAAAAAATTAAATAGTATTACCGAGAGTTCACGATACACCTTCAACCTCTCATTTTTAGGCAGCTTGTTCCACTAAGCGGCAACCATACAAATGTTGTTCCGTATGATTGAGCTGATGGTGTACGACGTGAGGCTGCCGAGTTGCGAAGATGGAGGGCCTCGGGTGAAATCGTCAAAAGGCACCTCGATCTTCTTCTCGGTCGACCTGACTATGTGCTCGGTTTTCGTGGTCTTCCTAAGTCCCCGACTCTGTTTGGGGACCTGATCTAATGGCTGCCTCATCACCATGCGTTGTAGTGAACGGAGTCGTCGACCGACTCCATGGGACCTTCAGACATCGTCGCTGAAGCGGGGACAGGTGGGTCATCGGTATGAGGGATTGGGCCAATTGGCATACCCGAATGATTCGGAGGAGCCGAAACAGTCTCCTCCGACTCAGGCAAGGTGGAGGGTGGGAAAGAGAGGAGGACTTCGACGGAGGTTGGCAAGGAGGAGGATGGTGACGGCGCGAGGTGAGGAGGAGGAGTCGGGTTTGGGGGTTTTGGGTGGAGAGAGATCGAGAGGATTTTCGGGGTTTTGGGGGAGAGTGATCTAATGAATGGCCGGGAAGTCAATCCAGGTCTGGATATAATGTCCGACTTAGCCGACGAAACCAGTCATTTCATCGCCTAAGTTGATAACTAAGTCTACTTCGGCAACGAACGTGGTACATTTTGTTGCCTAAGTGGTATTTAAATGGGACACGAAAAAAATGGCGCAAAAACTGAACCGCCCAAAATTTGAACTTAGGCGACGACACCACATACGTTCGTCGTCTAAGTGATAACTTAGACGACGAAACGGACACGTTCGTTGCCTAAGTGATATTTAAACTGCCCAAAAAAATTTGGCGTAGGTTTATTGAATCACCATAATATTTGGACTTAGGCGACGATACCGTGTTGGTTCTTCATATAAGTGATAACTTAGACGATGAAACGGACACGTTCGTCGCCTAAGTGATATTTAAACTGCCCAAAAAAATTTGGCGTAGGTTTATTGAACCGCCACAATATTTGGACTTAGTTGACGATATCGTGTTGGTTCGTCGTCCAAGTGATAACTTAGACGACGAAACAGACAAGTTTTCGTCGCCTAAGTAATTTTTTTTTTAAAAAAAAGATCAATCATTTGGTAGTTGCTTAAGAATTATAAAAAAAATCAATCGTTGGATGTAATCATTACATTTATATAATATTATAGAAAAAAATTGAACCTAATTCGGATAAGTTTAGAAATCAACCGAATCAATTCAATGATTATCAACAAATAGTTAAATGACGAAAACTATCGTGAAAAATAATTCGTAAACTCGTTTCCAAAGTTATGGGTGTTTGTCGTGTCGTAAAAACCAAATTTATCAGCTAATTATAAATTAATTGAAATTTGAAAAAAAAAATACTTAAGACTAAAACTTGTTATATAACTAATGTTGTATAACTTAAGTGTTCGTATGTCTATATTCACTCCACATCAACATAAACAAAAAATGAATTTAGACAAAACAACCGTTGGATATATTCATTATCACGTAATATGTAAGTGGATGAATTTTCATTCAAAACGAAGTAAGTTAAGGGTTTGATCAGCATAGTCAAACATAAAACTTAAATTTCAAGGAAACAGAAACGTTGATATGCGAATCTTCGTAACTCCGATTTTCGAACCATTGACACTCACAGTCCAAGAATTGGTTACTCTACACCCCGAAGGAAAAAAATTATATTTGAAGATGGTATGCATGGTCGTGCTCTTAGAGGTCAGATTGTGAAACTATGACTTAGGCGACGAAAACAGTTACATTTCGTCACCTAAGATCTTTCGTAGGCGACGAAACCAGTTCTGTTAGTTGCCTAAGTAATTCCGGGTTAGGGGAAAGGGTTTAGGGGAAAGGGTTTAGGAGAAAGGATTTAAGAGTTTAGGGTATGTAGGGTATAACTTAGGCGACGAAAAGAATTACTTTCGTAGCTTAAGAAGTCACATAAGCGATGAAAAGAATTGGTTTCGTCGTCTAAGTACCTTCTTAGGCGACAAAATCAACTATATTTGTCACCTAAGTCATACCCTACATATACCAAAGTGAAATTTCTACGTTAAAGTATCATCCAAAGTAGACGCGAAGAAACACGATGTAAATATATATAGGGTTTAAGGCATGGGTACAGTACGTACGGTAATTAAGAGTTAATTAATTCGAATTCGTGAGGCCGAACCGAACCAGTTCAATTATGGATCCATTAGTTATGTCGAGAATGGCAGAATAATTGTACTAGTACTCTGATCCTCGTTAAAAAAAATCAAATTCAGAATTTAATTAATTATATTAATTGTACTCCTCGTCGATCATAAAATAATTAATCATCATTACCTCAAAAAAGTGAGATTACAATAATTAATTACCAATTAATATCCCTCGTCATAATCATCATCATCCTCCTCAACACTATTATCCAATTCCTCCTCCTCATCATCATACTCAACTTCATCCGATGAATATCTTGAGTCCTCATCATCATCCTGCGCCTCATCTTTACTGCCATCATTCTCTAGATCTATAATCTCATATTGAGTTAGATCCGTAGAGCCATCAGGCATGGGTAAGCGTTCACCAACTTGAACCATTTCTATTATGTCGAAGTGGATGACAGAAATATTAGGCTTTTGATATGCAAGAATGTCTCTTTGCAGTTCAGCATCTTCAGTCGCCCACGTCCCTTCAGTTGTCGTGGTATTCCATATTCCACGATGAGAGATATGGTTCACTATTTTCCACCATTCACCAACTTTTGGATCATCAAGATAGAACACCTGTCTAACTAAGGTGGCAAGAGCGAAATGTTCATCCTCATACTAGCTTGAGTTTGTATTGATTGATAAAAGGTCCAGGTCTTCCTTTGTACGCTTGAACCAGTTGCACTTAAATAGAAAAACGTTGACATCATTCTCGTAACATAGTTGAACGACATATACAAGAGCCCCGTAATATATATAATCATCATCCCTAGCCGTGACCCTACTGCATGTGTTATTCTTACTTCATCTCGGGCCAATGAAGAAAATTTTACACCGTTCACAAAATATCCGGGGTAAATATAGTGTCTAACCGGCTTTCCAGCTAGCAAGTGCTTTGGTCAGGACCACCACCCCCCGTGGTTATCAGTTTTTTGTAGATCAATCATCTGTAACAATTCGGATTAAAATATAATTAAAATGTTTAATTTCTACAAACATGTATATAAGTAAAGTAAACATACGTACCTATTGGCGGAAATAATCGGGGAACTTCTTCTTAACCACTTTTTCAAACCAGACTGAACTCTTGTTCGGATGTAACGCCTGAAGGTTCTCCCTATACGCCTTCATGTAAGGCTCGACTTCATCATAGTCTCGCAACGCTACCCAATGCGCCTCGATAAGTTTCTCTTGTTAACGATTCCTTTAATACTCCTCTAAAGGGTCGTACGACATTTGTGACGACAGAAAGATTGATGCTGCCACTGGGATCGGAGGCGGTGGGAGGTGGTGGATCCTTGAGGTACATGTTGCAGTAAGTAACACACTCATGCATTAGGTATGTCTCTGCTATGGAGCCATTTAGGGCCAAACTATTTTTGACGAACCATTTATATTGTCCAAGCTGTCTACAAAATTTAACGTCAATTAATTTATTGTAGAATATGTACATATAGTAATCTCGAGTGGAACAAATAATTGATCAGAAAACCTGTATAATTAATTAGTTGTATGTACATTTCTTGAGAATACATCCAAGTGTACTGGACCAGACCAGAAATGAGCACTTATTCGAGTAGGTGGATCATTAGGTGAATCATGATGTCAAATAAAGCAAGGGGAAAAATCCTCTCTAGTTTACAGATGATGTGAATAATTTGTTGTTGCAGTTCCACCACATCTAACTTCTTCAACTCTCTAGCGCACAACCTCTGTCACCATCCGTACAATGCCATTATTAGTTCTACGATGTCACAAGGCAAATATGGTCAAATTACCACTGGAATCAGACGTTGCAACATAACGTGATAGTCATGTGTTTTTAGACCAACAAACTTGTGTTGCACCTCATCCATTGCTCCAATTATAGTAGCTGCATATGTAGCTGGATAATGAACACTCTTAAACCAGTGGAATACAGAACCTCTAAGTGTCGGCTTCACTGTGTAAAGTGCTTGTACACTCATTTTCTATCCCTCCTCAACCACAAGGGACGACGTAGATTCATAGATTATGAATCTTTGCGTGCTTTGGGAGTATCTTTAGTCTTGAACTTAATACCAAGAATTATTCCCACCACGCTGTCGCACACATTCTTTTCTATGTGCATCACATCCAAGTTGTTCCTCAGCTTCAACTTCAACCAATAAGGGAGTTCAAAGAATATACTCTTGTGATGCCAATAGCTGAGATCTTGTAGAGGTATTAGATTGCGTTTCTGTACATCCTTGTCATTAGTCAACACACCAAAGTCGAAATAGCTCAACCTCTCTAAAATCTCTTCGCCAAACCAACTACGGGGTTTAGGATTATTCTCTACCGTCCCGTCCAAATGAGCTTCATCCTGTCACCACGGATGATTATGGGAAACCATCTACGGTGACTCAGGTACACATTCCCCGCGTGCCAACTAGAGTTCACGTCGTCCAAACATATAGGACATCCATTGTATCCTTTCGTCTTACAGGCTACCAACATCCCATACGTTGGAAAATTTCTGATCGTCCACATTACGGCTGCCCTCATCATGAACATCATGTCAGTAAATTTGTCATAAGTTGGGGCTCCATTTTCCCACAACAGTTTCAGATCGTCGATCAAATGTCTGAGATAGACATCTAAGCACTTCCCTCGAGAATTAGGACATGGAATTAGCAGAGTAAAAAAAAAAATTCCTTGTCCATGCACATCCACAGAGGCAGGTTGTACGGCATCAGACTAACCGGCCAAGTGCTGATGGCAGAGTTATTACTACCCCAAGGACTAAATCCGTCTATAGACAGTCCGAGTCTAATATTTCAAACCTCTGCTGTAAAGTCTCCAAATTCCCTGTCAAAATGTTTGAAAGCCTCCCCATCCGCGGCGTGTCTCAGCACATCGTTATCTATTCACTTTTCTATATACCATCGCATCGCCTCTGCTGCGTATAAAGACATGTACAGACGCTGCAATCTATGAATCAATGGAAAATATCGAAGAACCTTCAAAGGAATTTAGTTTTTCGAACTCCTCATATTCCCCCAGTTCTCATATCTGCACCGGCCACATACGGGACAATAGTCCAAATGTGCATACTCTTTGTAAAACAACACATAATCATTTGGGTAGGTGTGAAATTATCTTGTACTTTAGGCCGAGGCTACTCAAGATCTTTCTAACCTTATAATGCGATTTCAGAAGATTATGATTATCGGGAAGCAACTTACATATTTGCTCCTGTATTTCGTCAAAAACACTGTGTGACATTTTGCTCTTCACTTTTATCTACATTTGCTGCATCACATATTGCAACACATTCTCTCTACATCCAGGGTACACCGAGGTCTGGGTTTCAAGTAGCTAGCATCCTGTTGTACTTATCCATCTCACTAGTGTCAGTGGCCAAGCTAGCAGCGAGGAATGTGTCATCATGCCCATGAGTGGTATCGTAACCTCCATCTTTCCCTGACCATGTTCCATCGCGAAAACCACAAACTCTTTGATTCCGTCCATATACCGCACATCACTTCTATCCACCAACTGTATCCAACTCTTATACATATTTTTGCATGTGTAATAAGTTAACAATCATATATCATATTAATTATATTTTTTCAACCAATAACTAATTAATTTAATATACGTACTATATATATATATGCGCGCTATAATCTAGCTAGCTAACGTACTACGTACCTAGCTTATATTAATCTATATATATACTAAATATAATGTATATATACTATATATTAATTAATTAACCTTAACGTACTACCTAGCTTAATTAAACCATTAATTAGCCCGCTTATAGATTACCAATTAGCTTAATCTAGGTAGCTAACATGTTTTAACTAATTATATAATATAATATATATTATACTATTAATTATTAAATAATTAACCAATTACCTTACAATTACGTACATTAACAGTACAATAAAATACAATACAATACGTACAACAAACTAGTAATTAAGCTACCTAAGATCGCCGGAAACTATGTATTCTCCGGAATATTTCACCGGATTTACGTACGTATGTACGATATTAAATTCAAATAAATGATTCATGGGAAACGAGTTAATACGTATCTTCACCTAGAAGGAAAGCATGGGTTGATGAAAAATCGCAATCAATCGATCGATATTTCATGATGATTTTTTCCCGGCCGGGATCGGGCTGCTGGGTAGAGTGAGGAGAGCGAGAGAGAGAGCTCGAGAGAGAGAGAGAGAGAGAGAGAGAGAGCGAGAGAGAGAGAGAGAGAGAGAGAGAGAGGGTGAGATAGCCCGAGGGGAAAAGAAACTGATTGAGCTAATAATTTATCAGTTTCGTTGCCTAAGTGATATGTTTTGTTGCCTAAGTGGCCACATAGGCGACGACAGTGTTGTTGTTGCCTAGGTGGCTGCTTAGGCGACGAAAAGAGTATGTCGTCTTCTAAGTGATGACTTAGGCAACGACCACACTGTCGTCGTCTAAGTGACTGACATTATATCATTTTAGGTTTCTTCTTAGGTGACGGAATGATGGTTTCGTCGTCTAAGAGGTCACTTAAGCGACGAAATACGTGGTTCGTCATCTAAAGTATAACTTACGAGACCAAGTAAATGTTCGTCACCTAAGTAAACTTTAGGCGATGAAACCATAAAGATTTTGTCGCCTAAGTAGACTTTTCTAGTAATGGGGGAACCATTTCAGTGCATTTTATCTCACTCAAATCTCGATACTATCCCAAAACAGTCTAAAGAGAGACATCCAGATGATAAAATGAGATTCCGGAGTCTAAAACAAGTTTTGTTACACCAAGTGGTTCATCACCATGTAATTGATCCAAATATATGTGGGGAACTATTTTGGTGCATTTTATCTCTCTCAAATCTCGATATTCCTTCAAAACAGTCTAAGTAAAGAGATCTGGATGATAAAATGAGATTGCGGAGTCTGAAATAAGTTACGCTTTACACAAAGGTTTGTCAACATATAATTGATTCAAATTTATGTGGGGAACCATTTTGGTGCATTTTATCTCACTCAAATCTCAATTCTCTCCCAAAATAGTCAGAACCAAGCAATCCGAATAATAAAATGAGATTATGGAGTCCAAAATGAGCTTTGCTACACAAAGTAGTTCATTAACATGTAATTTATCCAAATATATGTAGGGAAAAATTTTGGTGCATTTTATCACATTCAAATCTCAATAATCTCCCAAAATAAAGTGAGCATGATGATAAAATGAGATTCTGGAGTCCGAAAAAAGTTTTTATTTTCAAAGAAGTTCATCAACATGTAATTGATCCAAATATATGTGGGAAACCATTTTGGTGCATTTTATCTTACTTAAATCTCGATACTCCCCCAAAACATTCTAAAGAGATAGATCCAGATGATAAAATGAGATTCCGGAGTCTGAAACAAGTTTTACTACACCAAGTGGTTCATTAACATGTAATTGATCTAAATATATGTGGGGAACCATTTTGGTGCATTTTATCTCTCTCAAATCTTGATACTCTCCCAAAACAGTTTAAAGAGAGAGATCCAGATGATAAAATATGATTCCGGAGTCTGAAACAAGTTTTGCTATACAAAGTGATTCATCACCATGTAATTTATCCAAATATATTTGGGGAACCATTTTGGTGCATTTTATCACACTCAAATCTCAATACTCTCCCAAAACAGTCTAAAGAGAGATATTCTAATGATAAAATGAGATTCCAGAGTCCAAAACAAGTTTTTCTTTCCAAAGAGGTTTATCAACATGTAATTGATCCAAATATATGTGGGGAATCATTTTGGTGCGTTTTATCTCTCTCAAATCTCTATACTCCCCAAAACAGTCTAAAGAGAGAGATCCAGATTATAAAATGAGATTCCGAAGTCTGAAACTAGTTTTGCTACACCAAGTGGTTCATCAACATGTAATTGATCCAAATATATGTGGGGAACCATTTTGATGCATTTTATCTCACTCAAATCTCAATATTCTCCTAAAACAGTCAAAACAGAGCGATCCGGATAATAAAATGAGATTTCGAAGTCCTAAACGAGTTTGGCTACACAAAGTGGTTCATCAACATGTAATTGATCCAAATATATGTGGGGAACCATTTTGCATAGAAATCCAAAGACCATATTCCCATATCAAGATCTTGCAATGGAAAAAGCACTAGCCGAGGTGCTTCTCGAGACATATCACGGGCTATCTAGCAGACATATAATGCAAAATATGATTAAGCATTTGGGATATTTGATGAAGGATGACTCCAAGGGCAGAGCCACGCTTGGGCGAGCCCAGGCAATGGCCACCCTTTAGATTTCAATTAATTAGCTTTCACGTCTTTGATTAATCATAAAATAGACTTGGCGCAGTGGTCTTTGGTTTTTTAGATGCTATATGTTTGGGACAATTCATAGTTGGAAAAAACATACAAGATTAAAAAGAAATAGGCAGTTTTACATTAAGGAGGTATTTTCAATTGGAATGCAAAGTACACAACTCAGTGCAAGCCTAAACAGTGAGTAAAAAACGTGTTTGGTGAAGGTATTTCCAAAGGGTTACTGATGAAAAATATTACAAGGAGTTGGAAGTTTAGTTCAGTTCTAAACAGAAGTTACCAAGATGCAAAAGTTGCATGTACTACAACAAGCTGCAGAAGTCTACACTCCGCATATATTTGAAAAGTACTTTCAAGAAGAGTTTGATTGGTTTTCGGCAACTATTGTAAAAGGGCGAGAAGGGTCTACTTTGCACATGAGTATACGATTGAATATATAGATAAAAAGATAGCATAGAGATCATAAGAGCTTAAGGTAATATATAATTGACTAAATTATTTGGACAATGTCTCGACTTTGGTTGCTTGAACTGTGTAATACCCAAACTTACGAAGTTATTAATGTGATATCCAGACTTTTTTTTTATTATCAATGTGATAAAAAAAATGAGTTTACCGTCTCGACTCTGTTAAGTTGTTGATGTGACAAATGCAGATTTCAAATATGCAGGGTAAATTAATCTTTTTGTCATTTTTTTTTCTCTTTTTTTTCCTTCTCTCTCAGCCCCTAAACCCAAATCGATCTCAAACCTGCATCTGTTCAATCTCAAATCAGCAATAACAGCCCAACCTCATCCTTCTTCCCACCACTAGATAACAACTTCTTACCACCCCCAGCTAATTTCGCATCATTTCCCTTCAGAATCTTCCTCTTCTTCTCCACAACCCTATTATCATTCTCCACCGCCGCTACATTCAAACCCCTTTATCCTCAAGCAAAAGCTCTCTTCCCCGTCAAACCCTGTATCTCGTCAGCGCCGCCGGCCTGGTCTGATTCAATTTTGATGAGGGGGCGCCGAAATCAAACACCAGCCGAGAAGCAAACCCCGGCGTCGTCAATCCTCGCCTCCCCAATCGCGAGTCGATCACAAGCCGTGTGATTTGAGGCAAAGATCGAGTGCCAAGCTGAGACAAGACAGAGGAGGAGGTCACGATGTGGAGGACTTGGCTCGTGGTTGCTGCCCGACCGAATCCTTGTCTATCGTTTTAAATTTTAGGAATTCTGGGTTCATATTTTTTTGTGGGATCTGACTGTTTTTGAATGGCAATAAATCTTCTTGTTCATTTAAATTTATTGTGAAATTGTGATGGATCTAAACTGTGATTTGGGGACGACCCGAAAGAGCAGGATGTGCATCTTTTAAAACGGGGTAACCAAAGGATGCGTAGGGTGGAGTATAAAACTATAAATGGAACTTTTCTATTCGGAGTATATTTTAATTAATATTAATATTTTTATAAAATTAATCATAAATTGATGAGTAAATTATTTTTACAAATTTTCATCTAAATTAAAAATCGTTAAAGTATTGAACAAGATTAAACTAATTGACGAACTAAAATTTTTAAGTATATGTCGTTCATTTTCAAGAGTGATAAATCTTGATTATGAATGACTTAATAATTTTTAATTTTGATGAAATTTTACATGAGTGCTCTGTTCATCATTATATATCTAATCAACGGTGAATTTGCTAAAATATATAAAAAAAAGTTGGTTTAATAAAAAGGTAATCACCAAGTTCTCATTATAAGGGTCCTCAATAGGGAATTTCTCGGAGTATAAATGTATAAATGCATAGGGTGTTGTAGGTGAGAAAGGAGAAAAAGGTGTTGCAGCTATCAAAAGGAAGGAGAAAAAGGGTCGTCGTAGGTGAGTTTAGAGTGAAAGAGATTCTGGGTTCATCAATTCATATTTTTGTGGAGTAATTTAGGCTAAACAACAAACAAATAGAAAGAAAAAAAAAGGGTAAAAAAGCAGATGACTTGTTAGAGCATCCGCACCCGTTTAGGACTTCCTATTTCGAGGAATTCATATTTTCAGGACTTCCTGTTACTATTCAGCAAATAGGACTTTCTATTCAGTTTTTTTGCGCAACAGTGTAACAAATAGGAATTCCTATTACTATTCATAATCATAAAATTAATGTTTGATTAATTATTTGTAATATGTTTATCCAATAACTAGGCGACACATGTCATTATCATGTACATTATTGAACCAAATTTTCGATAAGATTTTTGACGACTAATATTGTGACACGTGTCACATCCATATGTCACTGTCGGCTAAATTATTGATGAAGATTTTCGGTGAGATTTTTAACCAGTGATAATGCCACACGTGTCACATCCACGTGTCACTGTCGGCTAAATTATTGATGAAGATTTCCGGTGAGATTTCTGACAAATGAGGATGTGACACGTGTACTCATCCACATGGCACTGTCGGCTAAATTATTGATGAAGATTTCCGGTGAGATTTCCGACAAATGAGGATGTGACACGTGTACTCATCCTTCAACATCAGATTATCCTAATTTTGCTATAAAATCATCATCTCTGGCTCCTAAAGATTGAAACCTCACAACACGCATGAGTCACTTGATATTCTACACCTAAACACAATTCTTTCGTTTTTCTCATCCAGAAGATGAATCATAACGATTACGAAGAGTCTTTCAGGAGGAGGCGCCAACAACGTCGGCAAGCTACCACAATGATGAATTCCTTCATCAATGATGCAACCATGGTATTTGCCACGTTTGAGGATGAGCCACCTCGCCGCCGCCTTCCAAACCATCCAAGACAAAGGGAACCTAGGGGTCAGAATCTGCTTGAAGATTACTTCGTGGAACGCCCTGTTTTCCACGAGCAAGATTTTCGCCGGAGGTTCCGAATGAGCACGCACTTGTTCAACCGAATCAAGACAGACCTCTGTAATCACGACCCATTTTGGAATCAAAGAGCAGATGCCACTGGATTGCAAGGACTCCTCCCCGAGCAAAAGATGACCGGTGCTATACGAATGTTGGCGTATGTCGCAGCCACAGATCAGTGTGCTGAGTACACAAGGATGGGGGAGTCAACAACGTTGAAATGCATGAAGAAGTGGTGCACACATGTGGTCTTGCTTTACCAAGACTGTTACCTCCGCGCTCCGAATGCGGCTGACATAACTCGACTTCTAAAAAGGGCGAGGCAACGGGGATTTCCTGGTATGATCGGAAGCATCGACTGCATACACTGGGAATGGAAGAATTGCCTAATAGCTTGGCAAGGGTCATACTCGGGGCGGAAGGCTCGTCCGACAATAATCTTAGAGGCGGTGGCCTCATATGACACGTGGATATGGCACAGCTTCTTTGGGACGCCTGGAGCACAAAATGATATTAATGTGCTCAACTCCTCTAATGTCTTCGATGAACTTCTTGTCGGAAGAAGCCCGCAATCGACGTATAAAGTCCATGGTATGACTTACCACCATACTTATTATCAAGATGATGGAATATATCCCAGGTATTCCTCGTTCGTCAAGACAATATCCAATCCGCAAGATTAACCACAAAAGCTGTTCGCAAGGAAACAAGAGGCATATCGTAAAGATGTGGAGAGGTGCTTTGGCATCTTACAATCTCGTTGGGCTATCATTCGTCACTCAGCCATGTGTCATCACAAATCGACATTAAAAATGATCATGTTGGCTTGCATCATAATGCATAACATGATTGTCGAGGAAGAATTTGTGGAAGACGATTTTGAGGAGAATGAGAAAGAAGATTTACAAAACCCAGTGACTGCTTCCACAGTATATTATTGGCTGGTGAATGAAAATGGTCACCGAATTCCATTTGAGCCAGTGGGAAGAGATCAACATCATCAACAGTTTAGCGACCGGCTCATCGATTTACAATCAGTTTATCTCCATGGTGAACTTCAAAATGACTTAGTGAAGCACAACTGGTTTCTTGAAACCGGTGAACATCTCTAAATAATGTGCGCGAGATATGTGTGTTTGCAATTTATGCGTTACCCTTTTGTATGTGTGTTTCCATTTTGTATGTGTGTTTCCCTTAATAATCAATGAATTTAAATTTGAAGCTCGATCTAAATAAATAAAGTGCGTTTTTATTTCTTGAAATTGAAATTACATGAATTGAAATTACATTAATAAAGACATGCCAATCATAGATTTATAATTAAAATAAACTAAACTAATCACTAAAATCAAGGTTGCGAGGATGATAACAACCGGTAAAGCTAGCATCGCCGACTTCTCCTTCATCGTCATCTACTTGCTGAAGGATCTCCGATTTCCGCTTCATGAAGTACTTCTTTGAATTTGGGGTCATAGCCTCGAAATTCATTGTCATGATATTGTTTCTTTTTCTCGTGTCCTTAATTTGTAGTTTTTCTCATCAAGTATTCGTTGATTTTCATCATTTTCCCTCGTCCAATCGGCAAACATTTTTTGATTAGCCGCAATGCTCTTCAAAGTCTCATCTCTAACTTCATTCGATGGTGTCATCACTTGAGGTTCCTCCAAGGTTGATTTGTGATGTTGGCATCACTTCATCTTCATCCAAGTTGACGATAGGAGATACTTCATTAACGGTAGGTGTTTCTTCGAAGTATGAATTGTAAGAAGGTTGAGTGGTAGTTTCGATGACTCTAAAGGTAGGATGATTTTTGACCTCTTCCCAACACACAAAGTGGGCAAACTCCTTTTTTTCCCCACATAAAACGTTTGGGCTTTCCTTAACTACAAAAAAAATTACAAGTAACGACTTAATATTTCACATTATATATTTCCAAAAATTAATAAAATTTAAAAGGACCAACATAAATAAATCATTACCTCATCATGAAAATTTCCGCCGGATTCCGGATTCCTTCTTACGTATGCGAGCGCTGCTTTCCATTGCGACAAGTTTGGCTTCAGCTTAGCACAACGAGATGCAAGTGCACTTTGTGACCTAGGTTCCGCCCTCGCTTCACCTTCACCCATCACCCAATTTTGTTGGTAATCGGTGTAAATTTTTTCTCACAATTTGTCAACCTTTTGTTTGTTGCCGGAGATAGGGCACACACTATGCCGACAATATGAAATGCATAATTGTACATCTTCGGACATGAGCCAATTGGTCGACATTTTTGGCAAAAAATGAAAGAGGATTATGAGATAGCGAGAGAAGAGAAGAAGGAGGAAGATGCTAAGTGGTGCACAAATGGGTGTGAAATTTTTAGAAAATGAAAGTTGTATTTATAGAAAAATAGTAGGGTTTTTTTGGAATTTTTTTGAAAATTTTGGGAATTTTTTGGGAATTATTTTGGATAGCCGTTCTGAAAATTCAGAAAAAAGGTAGTTGCCGTTGCATTTGTATTCTGGCTGTCCGATTGAAATTTGGATTCAAAATGGACGGCCCAGATCGATCGGCCCGACAGGCTGACACGTGTCAGCCTGTGATTGGCTGGTAAATTCTGTAAAAAAAAATTACTTTTTAACTAGCTCATGTATTACACGCGCCAGATTCAAAAAAAATTCTTTCTCGCCTGACGTCACCCACAAGTGTGGGCTCCGCCAGGGGGAGGTTCTCTCTGGCGTGCTGGAGACGAACGTCCTGGAGGACGTTCTCGTGGTCGCCATCCGGTCCACCCTCCCGCCTAGCTGCGCTGCACGATGCCTTCACCGAGGACGTCCGATTTCCGGCGGGCCCGGCCTGAATTTGGGAAGGACGTCCTCGGTTTCCCCCCACGGTGCAAATGCTCTTAGTGTCATAGTAATCTGTGTTTATTGAGAAAAAGATAATAGAAGATTTGATTGCGCCCGGAGCTGACATCGATGATTGACAAGGATTTGGGCGACAGGGAGGGTGAGGAGAGAGGGGAAAGATTGAAAGAGATGGGATTAAAATTGTCATTTTATATTTTAAAAAAATTATATATATGTATTGGGATATTTTGATCATTCGCCATACACTTAGGCCAACAACTTAACGGAGCCGAGATAGTAAACTCATTTTTTACCACATTGATAGCAAAAATCGAGTACAAGTATTTTACGAAGATCGAGTACAAACCAAAAAGGATCTAAAGGCTTCTCCCGGGAAAAAATCACAAATCTTTACAGTAGCCACAACTTTGTTGCAGTGAACATTTATCTGCTGCACAAACAGAAATAGAGATTTCGAAAACGCTTTTCTGCAGTCCAATTGCCCAGCTCCATAACCGGCCAAAAGCACCAGCCCCTACATGCAAGACCAAGCCACACCAAAATTTCAATTGAAGCACACATAATAGCCCAATCCCTGAAAGTATGATTACTGTTCAAGTGATACATATGACCTCAGTCAATTACAGATTGGACTTTGCAGTGTATGCCGAGACTTTGAGCGCCAAGGGAAAAATGTAGAGATATTGTACATTGCATAAATACGAAAAACTTACCTCAGGAATCTACATCAAACGACTCTTCTGGACGCAAATCCAAGACCACTAAGACATCACCTGAAATGAACACCACATAAAACCATGAGACACTAATATGAAACTCTTCACTATAACAATGATGTATCAAAATCCCACCGTTTCCTATAGCATCAATGTCATTTTCTGTAGTGCCATCTGGACATTTGAAATCCCTAACCACCTGAAATAAAGACAAGAATTAGTTAAGCTACAAACAAATTCGTCAATCGTTCATACAGGTTTCCAAATGTCCAGAACTGAAAATGTATCATAAATGTCATGATCCAGCTATGCAAAGAAGCTACCCCCATATATGATATGAAATATCATACATCTTTACAAAAACATATTAAACTCTACTTGTAGTCTCCCCCATAAGCACAATAAATTTAATCCCTGTTATTCACTTATCTACATGTAGCTATTGAAAGTAGACAGATAAAGGGCATTACAACACATGCGGTGGCAATGGACCATCACCTTGATATCAGACAGCTTGAAGCAATGATCAGATATGGTAACTTCTCCTGACTTCTCGAATGCCAGGATACTTTCCTGTGACATTTCTTCAACTTCTTTAGCAATATCTTCTAGGTGCATCCCAAACCGCTTACCCAAAAGACTTCATATAAAAAACCACAATGTCATTCTTCATTGATAGTCCTCATAAAATAATTTAAATAACAGTCAATAAAAAATTTACCTAAAGTTTGGCTCTGCACGTAATGCAGCATACTTAAGTTCGTCATCAGTTGTGACAAGGGAATGCACATTAAGTTCCTTCAACACGAACTACAGTTGAAAAGTCAAGGCAGTCAATATTCTAGTTTGGCAAGAATTATTCAAGAGCCTAAGAAACACTAATGCTTAACACAAAAAATCCACTGACATTGGGCCTACGTCTTTTGAGATACAATACCTTCAACATGAAAAAAAGATAAAGGCATAAGGTCCCTGACAGAGAACCATCAATACACTACAGAAGGTAGAAAAGTAACAGTAAAAAATACTGGGTCCCGGCAGATCCTAAGTTTTGAATTCTTCGATACTTAACAGACGTGAATATATGACCAAGTGAAAAGTAGAGCAAAGGTCAACAGTTTTTCAAGGAACTTATGACCTCTTATATTTACATATATGAACCTCATTATTTCCCTTAGAATATCTAATTTAAATTTCAAATCGTTATTTAAAGTCATCTCAGCCTTTTTCCTCAACAAATGCACCTATAATGCCCAGTTACGAATGAAAATGTATTAATTGTGTACTTGGGCCACTTTCTTGGTTCCCTGGTGTTTCTAAATAAGGTATTCAGTACAAATCTATAAATCTACCTCAAGAAAAAAGTATCAATTTATACACAATACAGGTCACAGAGACTAACTTTTACAATACAAATAAACTTAAGTACAGATCAATTTTGACTTCCAGTGTACGATTCCAGTTTTACCATACAAGTGTGATAAAAACAAAACAATAATCTCTAGTGAATAGCAGCACTTGTTACTGACAACTGGAAGAAGAACTAAAATGAGATTGCAATACCTCTCTGATCTTTTCAGGTACATCTTTAACAAACTTCGCATCATGATGAACTACAGTCAACTCTCTTTAGTTGCACAACAAAGAGACAATACAGTAAGAATGCATATACAATCTAGAAAGTACATTAAAGTACAATAGTATAACAATGCTACTAGCACACCTGAGGGGAGTTTCTATTGGTATACTATGTAGCTCACGAATACTATGGGCAAGATCAATTACTGTCACTATTCTTGCAACACTTCGCTCAATTCCTGAATCAGTCTGGTACAGCAATAAAATTAGTTAAAGCATACAAAACTTATCAGGTAATACCAAAAAAAAGTACAAACCAAACCATAATCCATAATGTAGCATAACATTGATTTCACTGTTTTGCTATCGATTCTTACCTGTTTCAAGATTTTTGTGCTTTGTGCGTCGTCTTTCAAGCCCTTTCCCTTTTCCCAGTCCTTCCAAAAATCTAACAACAGTCCCTAGGTGAAGTCCACAACATAAGTACAATTAAAAACTGGAAATTCCTACTTTTACAAATATGCCACATAAGGTTAAGCATCTTACATATCTTGTCATCTTGTCGTATGTTGTCATTGATGTGTTGTGGTGTTCTTCTGTCTCAAAATTTGTCTTCCCCCACGGCTGCCACCCTTCTTCTAACAAAAATTCCTAATCAAAGATCAACAGCAAACAAGCAAAAGCACAGAGACTAACTGTCATTAAAAAAGAGTAAATTACGAAACTAATACCTTGAATTTACAAGGTTTCTTTGGTTTTGGTCTCCGGCCGCAAGCACAAGTGAATTCAGATTCACCATCTTCAAACCAAACCGCATCAAGTGTTTTTGGACATTTGGTGACGTACAATCTGTTTACTTCAATACTTTCTTCAGGGATTTCTTTAAGTGCATATACTTTTATGTAGGTACGTTCCTCTAAAACAACAAGTAGCCTTTCATCTTTGTGAAAAGCGAGAGGGCAGACTTCTTTTGCAGGGAATTCAAATTCCAACTTCTCAAAAGCATTCCTTTGATAGAGCTTCCAAATATGGGTGTATGATGTTTTATTAATAGATTCTGTTACACATCCTAAAACCACCTCTGTACTTTCATCACAAGAGGATTCCTTGACAACTCCAAACTTCTTTGTGTTGTCATGGCACAGTTGCTCTGGAAGTTCAACGAACTCGAAGGTCTCCACAGAAAGGTCAAAAAATACCATGGAGTCGGTGGAGGTGTCCAACCAGTAAGAACTTCCATCAATGCATCCTGACCCCCATCCTTGGCCGTAGTCCAGCGTCATGAAAAGATCAGGAAAGATAATTTTTTTCCACGATCTGCTTGCCAATGTATAAGTATAGACAAGTGTACCATCAGTTTTATGGCAGACGACTTTGACAAGCTTCTGTTCCTTGGAGGCTCTGTCTACACCAAAACTATATACTCCGAAGTTTCCTTCTTCTTCATAGAACTCAAAGAATAGTTTTGTTGACATGTTTAGTAATATGTGTTTCCTTTTTCCATCCCCCAAACATACAAATTCTGCACAAGCTCCTAGTATGCGGAAAGGATTAGTAAATGTTTCCAGAGCAGGAATTTCAAATTCATGTACAGTGAAGGCATCCTCACTGCCTCGATAGTACTGAATAACGGCCACCATCCCTTTATTCCCTGTGTCACAAAGGAACACAGTGGACTTGCATCTTCTGGACAAAGTGTCTCTGATAGAATCATTCCATTCTGGGGAGACTACTCTAAGCTGGAACAACTGCCTTACGCAGAGTTTCTCATATATTGCCTCCATGGCGAGATAGTCAATATCTTGAATGCCCGTTTTCTTTTTCTGCAAAGAAAAGATATAGTCAATCAAATAATTCAGTCACACAGTAAAAAATCAATTCCAACAAAAACTGTAACAACCCACTTACTTTGCAGTTGCATATCCCATTTTCCATATCCTCCAAATTAGCAGGTTCATCCAAATGGTCATAATTGCAGAAGATGCAGTCATCTTTAGCCCGAACAACTATACTGAGTTCCTTAGTCATTGTAGCTTCGAAAAGAGAATTACTTCTGAAGAAGAAGATATAGCCAGTTAGAATCAAGGAAGCGATCATTCTCACCTCAAAGTGCTTTGAGTAATTCAGTTCTGAATTCCATCAAAATGAATAAGAAGACAAACCAGCTAAGTCTAATTTGATTTACAATCTAGAGCCTAGTACTGTATAGGTAGTTAGGCACAAAGCTAGTGCAGTGAGTTTATCAAAGCCCTAGCATTGATGCTCACATCGATCGAAACCCTAAATTACAGACAGCTAAGTCTAATTCGGTGTATAATCTATGGCGAAATAGTACTGTGTATGAATAAAGATGGCAGATTGCATCAAATAGCATCACGACGAACCAAGAAATAGTACTGTGTATGAATAAAGATGGCGGAATGAATCAAATTGCACACGACGAACCAAGAAGCGTTTTCCAATCATCCATGCTCAGAAACCCTAAAATTAGAGAGAGATCACTAACCTTTACGCCCCGAAATCGAAGCTTGATTTTTCTTCGAAACCTTAAAATGAGAGAGAGATCACTGATCTTTACGCCCCAAAATCGAAGCTTAGATTTTCTCTCACTTGTCCTCGACCCAATCCTATATGAATCGGTCGCTCGCTTCTGCACACTAATCTTGTGTTCGCTGAGCTTAATACACACGTGTCAGACTTTCTGGGCTGTGCAACGCAACAGGAGGTCGTAATAAAGGATCGAGCGACCCAAGCTCGGCCCTTTTGATCGAGTGCGAAGGAGTATATTGAGGGGCGACACAAGCCAAAGGCATCCATCCCGAACTAGGGCAATGTGAGAGAGGGAGAGGGAGAGGGAGAGGGGTTGCGATTTTGTTTCTTTTGTTCACAAAAATGAGAGACAGTGAGTAATGAAGTGTTAGTGTCTGACATCTAGGCTAAATTCAAAGTCAATTTTTTATTTATTAAAAGTCAATTTTTTTTCTTTTAAATTGCAAACCCTAACCATGAATCGGAGGGAAAACATAAATTTTCGCCAAATTTTACCGTCAAAATTTTAACAACAGAAAATTTCTTATCTAACAAACGTCATTTACTGTTCATTTCCCTGTTTAAAGGGGGTGTTTTTGTCATGAAAAAATAAGCATGTGAAGCATGCAAGACCCATTCCTCTCCTTGTCAAAAGTCAACTTTGCTATTTCCTCTCCATCTCTGGATCTCCATCTCCATCTCCATCTCCATCTTGCACTGCAATCTCACTCTCGGACTATCTCCCTTATCCAATCGCAAAATTCTTCAACCCCAAGTCCCTAACACAAACCCATCAAACTCTTTACCCAATCAAAAGAAAATATATCTCTCTCCGACCGCCATTTGCATCTGCAACGATCCTTTCCGTCGACCCACTTGGAAGCCCAGAAAACGGTGAGTTTTCTATCTTGAAGACTTGATGAGATAGAGCACACTCGAAAACGATGGATTAGAAATGGTTTAATTGTTTTTGGGTTTTGATTGGATGGACATTTTTGTTTGTATTTTGCTTCGTTGCTGGGTTTGCTTCTATGATTAAGTTGGGTATTAAAATTTATCATAGATTTGGACCCTGATTTATTCTTTGGTGTATGAGAAACTATTAATTTTTTCTTCCTGTTTTGGTTGAATTGGTTTTTGGGTTTTGAATACATATATGTTCTTTTATGTTTTGGTGCCTTAAGCTAGGCCTTATTTCTGCTCATGTTTCATTTGGGTCATTTTGGTTTTAGTCGTTTGTGGAGAAAAGTGTTGTGAATCCGTGAAATGCCCCAAAGGTGTTTGGTGAAAGTACTGACCAAACTTTCAGTTGTAAAACCTATGATATAAGCTGGGTCAACTGCACCTGTATGGGTTGCCTGATTTTCTTAGTCTGAAATTTGTATGGGTTGCACTACCTTCATGTGCCCGAGTCTACACCATCCTATGCACTTAATTATACTTTTTTAAAACATGCACTTATAATTGGAGATCTAAATTGTGAAGTTGGTAGTGATATTTTAATATTTTCACTGTGGCTAATTGTCTTGATGGGTTCTATTAATTTATTTGTGAATGCATTATGGATAAATACCATGATTTCTAACATTGGGCATAAGTGCATGTTAGTAAATCTACTTACACCGCTTATTTGATGTAATTACACAAGAGTTCATTACTCATTTGTTCATGAGTAAGATGCAACTTTTTTTGTTGTTATTTATCTTGGTTTTGGGATTTTAAAAAAGGAATGGAACAATTCAATGGTTTTGGAAGGCGATATAGATTATTGAATTTGTATTCCTGAATTCTTCTAAAACACGTTGATTGGGGGTGTAGCTTGGTGAAGGGCATTTTCTGAGTTCTTTCTCTAGGGTTTAGGTGAAGCTTTTGTTTGAACTATCGTCGTTGCATCGTGTGGATTCATGAGTTTTGGATCTGTATTTTTTTCGGTTTCAGGTTGTGTTAATCGCTTTGGTCTTTAATCAAGGTTTTCTCCTCTCCGTCACGTCTTTTTTTGCTGCGTTGATTTTCACGGCTTTGATCTCTGCTTTGTAGTGGTCGACCACTCCTCATCGATTAGGTCTCATTTCGTCACTTATTACTTTTGTTTGATTGTGCATTTTTTTTATGATAATTTTCTTTACAGCACTTATTGTAGGTATTGGTGGTTAAGGTGTTTTGCCCAGGCAGTTTTTTGACAATGGAGATTACATAGCCATCAAGTTAAGGTGATACGTCACTGATTTTCAGGTTACTTTAATTATTGTTTCATCAATGAATATCCAACCTATATTGGTGCACTGGTTTGTTGTTTGCTATAGTAAATATGTGTCTTTTAAAGTGTCTAGAAGAAGAATTTTGAAGAATCACTGCCGGAAAAAACACTATATCCGACGAGATATGGAAAACTATAACCGACGAGATAAAAATCTCGTCGGTTATAGTGAAAAAATAATT
Organism: Geum urbanum; assembly: GCA_946800695.1. NCBI lineage: Eukaryota > Viridiplantae > Streptophyta > Magnoliopsida > Rosales > Rosaceae > Geum > Geum urbanum. The sequence goes on from OX327014.1 coordinate 3,792,824, forward strand.
TTTTTTTTAATTTTTTTTAGAAATCTCGTCGGTTATAGTATTATATCCGACGAGAATGGGTAAAAATCTCGACGGATATAGTATTACCGACCGACTTTAGCCGGAAAACTATAACCGACGACTTTAGAAATCTCGTCGATCGGTTATAGTTTTCCGGCTAAAGTCGGTCGGTAATACTATATCCGACGAGATTTTTACCCATTCTCGTCGGATATAATACTATAACCGACGAGATTTCTAAAAAAAATTTAAAAAAAAATTATTTTTTCACTATAACCGACGAGATTTTTATCTCGTCGGTTATAGTTTTCCATATCTCGTCGGATATAGTGTTTTTTCCTGCAGTGAATGAAGAAACAATGTGTATAAAGGTGAAAACTTTGTTATTGTTATGTTGGAAATAAAGTGTACAAGTGGTTTAGTTCTTGAAATTTATAGTGTTTAGTAAGAGTATGAGGCAGATGTGTATGGTAGTGTTGCTGGTTTGAAGTTTGAGAGGGTTTTCTATTTAAGGTTTAAGATTTTTGCAGAATGAATGAACAATGGGGATAAAAATAACATTTTTTTCTTTCTGTTCTCTTCCATAGAATCATGATTATTTAATCTGAGTTTTCTGTTCCTCTCTTAGAGATTCATTAATTGATTAAACCGAACCAGAGTTACCGCTCCCTTCAGTGTTCATATTGTTTGTTGTGTACATCTTAGAATACTTTGTGATCTATTGAGATTCCAATATTTTTCTTTGTTGCTCTGGTTTAATCCATTTCTCAAAAATTGGTTCCATTGAAGAGGGTTTCTTATAAGAAACACATGTTTCTGATTATACCTATTCTGAGTTTGGTAGATTTTGTGTGCTTCTACTGATTTTTGTGTGACGACCCGGACCAGAATCAGAAGTATAATCAGCTTGATTCGTGAGTTACAGTGTAGTCGCGGGCTTTCGACAGTTATTGGAATCGCCAAGCTTGTTAACGACTTAATTATTGGCCGAGAATTGGAGCTAGGTCTCTTCTCGAGAGTCGTTCTACATGTGATTATGAGTTCGTGGGCGGTTCCGGATTGTTATTTGGACGACCGAGGAATTAGTTATGAATATTTGAAGTTCAGATTTAAATGGTGGGCTACTTAACGACTAAATTATCGGACGAGAACTTGGTTTCAGCTTCTTCACAGAAGTTGTTCAGAATTTAATTTTGAGTTTGTGGGAACTTCCGAAGCATGATTTGGAGTTACGAGGAATTAGTTGCAAATTTTGCCGTTTGTTGATTATTTAGTCGATTTAATGTGTATTGCTTTGAAAGGTTGACTTTTTATTCGGTTGGCCGATATGTTTGACTTCGGGTGATTATTGAAGAGTACGTCGAGACGAGTTTGTGGTCGCGAGAATTATTGGGATCGGAATTACGACGAAGAAGTTACGCGCGTTTGAAGTTCGACGAAAAGGATAAACATGGAGTTTCCGTTTTGGGAAAGCTATAAATAGTAACTTGCTCTTTTGGGAAAGTATTGACTGAAATTAATGGGTTGACTTTGAGTCAACTCGGTTTGACCGAGTTGAGGGAGAGCTCACGGTGGTGGCGGTGGCTCCACGCCGGCGACCGGATTCCGGCGACCCCATGGCTTGGGGCTTACTCCGTTCTGCTCGCCCCGACCTCCCGAGCCTTCCCCCGGCCACCACGCACGGCGTGGCTCACGGAGGAAAGAGGAAAATCCGATCAAAAATGGAGGAATTTTGGGTTAATGGTGGTTTTCGATTCGGGCCGAGATGAACTTCAAGAGGTACTGGGTTTTGTAGCCTTCTTCATTGTGATTCTAACCATATAAACATGGTGTTCTAATTCGATTTGTGGATTGAGAATTTTGAGATTGAAATTTGTGAACCAATTCGGTTTTACATGAAATTGACCTAGTTAGAGTGAGAATTGGACTTCGGTGCAGTTATGGAAGTTGCTCAGTGGGTGATTTGGAGTGGAATAGGGGTGGCTCCGCCTTGAAATTCTCCGGTCAACAGTGGCACCGCCGTGGACGGCGGTCAACGGCGGCGGTCAACGGTCAGAGTTGACTTTTTGACTTTCGGCAAGTCGCATGTCATTTGACTCGAAATCGCGCCCCGATCGCGGTGGGGAGGTTCGTTTTTCGAGTTGAGCGTCCGAACGTAAAGCAAGGTATTGAGGTGGTATATATGGTTTTTCGACGATTCGTCGCATTCGAATTGTGTATTTCCGAGAACGGTGGTTTCTCGTGGTTTGATTCGAATTGTCGGATTATGACTTTGAATATTGGATGTTGTGATTATTCAGGGGTTCGTGATCGTTTGTTTGGCGATGGACTTTCCGCCGGATCACGGGTTAACACGATACGCGTTACGCCAGTCTGTGAGTGGACATTTCTTTTCACGGATTGATTGCGAGTCTTTTATAAATGATTTACGAACTTGAGCATGCGGATTGATTATGATTTTACGAGCATGTGTTTTATGATTATGCTTATACGAATATACGTATACGAATATATACTTATACGTACATATTATGTTTTAAGCATGTGCATAGAAAAGATTTATGATTTGGTTTACACAAAGTACAGTCTCAGTATATGTTGTTGTATCGATACACCTTGGCTTCTCGGCTGATCCCCGAGTACGCTCCGGGAAGGACAGATATCCTGACCCGAGGCCATTCTGGCTAGGATCACGTGTGGGTCTGGGATCCCGTGATTCAGACTGTGCTATCGCGTGGAAGCCCGCGAGAGTCTCCGCGATATGTTTTACGTGGCATGCTCAGTGCGTGAGTGGTAGCCAGAGTCTCCTCACGTATTATTGATTTTATGTGCATTTGACTCGCATATGATTTTATACGTATATATATATATATTACTTGGTGAAAGACATTTATTTTCGTCCACTCACTCTAACGTGTTTATTGTCTTTCCCCTGGGCTTTTCGGTTTCCATGCCCAGTTTGCAGTTCAGGCTCTGATGTCGCACGTCGTGGTCGGAGGCATAGTGCTCGAGCTACTTTGTTTCATCCAGTAGGTTTATTGTTCTACCTACTGTGGTATGCGTATACGATTATGTATTAGATGCCGCTCTGAGCTTCCTATTGAATATGTTATACGATTTTACACTGGATTTCGGTAAAGTGTATATATATTTACTACTTTACTTTACTGTTGATATATTGAGAAATACGGATGGGATTGGTGCCCACGGTTTGCTTTTTGTGGCATAGGATGAAGTGTATTTTCCGCGTGCAGGTAATGGTAATTCCACGCTAGTAACGAAACTCTGCCCAAATTTCGAAAAGTTTTTGTTGGTTCGTATTTTTCGAAGGGGTTCGATTCCGGTTTAGGGAGCTAAATCGGGATTGGGTCCTTTCATTTTGATTTGGTTTTTGAAGGATTTTCATCTCCCTCATCAATTTCTTATATCCGGTTCATCGTCGCTTTCGTCACCGCAAATCTCAAGACTCCCAACCAAGGTAAGATCCATGTCGATTTCAGTTGAATGATAGTTAAGTTATGGTTAATTTGGATATTGTTGTGTTTTGGATATGACTACTAAATTTGCTTAACTTATATTTGGGTTGAGTTTATCTAGGAATAACCTGAAAATGGGATGAAATCGAAATGGCCTTAACTATCATGTTTTGGAGGCTTTGACCCTAGCGAGTCTTACATTATTTATAGGTACTCTATGACATACTGATAAGAACTCTGTGCTATATTCATGCTTAATTCAAAATTCCATCCACCGTCAATTTTCACATCTACTGAAATATTTTTTTTAGGAGAATTCCTATATAACTTATCCAAACACTTTAACAAGCTTGCAATTAACTTATGTACTCTCTGATAATTGTACCTCTGAACTGGTCATGTATACTCCGGTCTTTTTGGGTTAATTAAGTTGGATCGTGGTTGCAAATGGGATAGAGAAACAACCTTCGTACTTTCAACGAAAAAAGTATAGAAGGTTATTTGGGATTATGTCTTCTACCCACTCTTCACAATTTATATATCTCTCTTCTGTTAATCGTCCTTCTGAGAATTCTATGGGAGATATATGACAATTATCCCTTGCTATATCAATATGACTATTTTAGTGGTGAAACACCAAATATCCTCTCTGTATTTTAAGTACTCTGGCATCTACACTTTTACTGCACGGCAGGATTCTTGGCTACAGTTTCTAGAATTTCATATTTGGTTTTTGAATGGTTTTGAATTTAGATGAGTGAACTTTGCACCTTGCATGTGGACTTTCTATAATTAAGATGCTTTTTTGGGTGTCTTATGTATGTAAATGATTCATATTAAATAAGTACCAGGATGGAGTGGATATGAGAGGACTATATACAACTTTGAAGCCAGCGAGGATGAGTGTTCTATAAATTAAGATTCATTTGAAGAAAAATGAGTGGGAGGAGATGAAGTTATATGCAGACATTGTAACATACCTGGTTAGCTGTTTAATGATGGTGTGAAAGTACATGTGAAATGGTTTGATAAAGTGTATTGCTCATATCGATATTCAAATTTACAAAGAGAATGAGGCGAAGATTTCATTCATAGTATAGATTAGCGTAGAAATTAGGCCAATAACATCTTGGAGATTTGAACAAAACATATTATGGAAATTATATCTACACAGCTATTGCAGCGGACATGTGTATCTAATCTATTGCAGTGGTATCAGAGATATATCATCTTGATTGGGGTAAATATGGCTATTATTTATTGGGCTTAATGATGTTGCCCTACACCATCACCGATATTTGAAATATATCATCTCATACTACTGCAGCAGACATGATATTTTTGCATCATGGCCTCATTATTACTTCATGTATAGCAAATTAGGTACCCATTCAAATGGTGATGCTTCATAGTATAAAAAAATAGGCCAGTAATCAAGTTTGTGTGTTATTTACTATTCACCAATTTACAAATCTTTTGCATACCTCATGTTTAGTTCTTACCTAAATATGCTTAAGCTACAGATCCACCAAAATGTCTACCCAATAATGAAAATTTTCAGTACTAAATAATACACGAACTCGCACTGGACATGTGATTTTCCTGCCTACACTGCCTTAGTTGTTTGATTCATGATTGTTGAATATCAAATTAGTACTGCAACCCAGGCTCACATATATTCTTGCTGATATGTATTTTATTTTGATTTTGTTACTCTTTATGGTCATTTTGGTTGCAGGTTCTATTTTGTTTGTGGAGACTATTGTACGTAAAAAGGTGCGTCACTTTTGCATATATTTTTACTGATCACTGATATTTGTGAGATAGTTCGGATGATGTCATATCAGTTTAAGGTTGTCGTTGCAATATGATTTAGGTGACTGTGTTATATATAAAAGTTAGTGTGAATAAGAAGAATTGCAATTATTTTCAAACTAATATGTTTGTGAGATCGCTGAAATAAGTTATTGAAGACAGCTAGAAAAAGAATTCAAAACAACTAAGGTTGATTATAATGTGGTTTATTTGTATTTTCATCTTATCCATGTAATTATGCATTGAGTTTAGAAAGTAGGAACTGATTTTTGTGCCTCATTTATAAATATATATGTAACCTTAGTTAAAATTGGCCATTGATGATGGATTAGTGGTAGTTTTCAATGCACATGTTAATTTGAGTTTGTGTAACGTATGAAATTTGATATAGGTTTTGCTTTAATTTGATATTCTGTGATTCTTTTTTGCTTCATTTTAAGTTTTAGCCTGTTTGTTTATTGGTTTAAGTATATATAAAACAGATATTGCTAGCTAGCTTGAAATTTATGCAGTGAAAGGTTTTTTCTTTTGTAAAAGAAGTTTATCTTGGTGAATGAGTTTGCACTATGTGATAGCTGAATGACGATGTTGTTCATGGATTGGTGTAAGATGATGAAATTTGAGTACTTTTGGAAATTTGAAAATAGATTCTTTGCCAAAGTTAAATGCACTGTGATCAAGTAAATTTTGTAGTCTTACTAATTGATAGTCAACTTAGTTTGGTTTTATTTTTCAGTTGTAGTGGCGGTTGAGAATTGCTAACTCTTCAATCTAACGTTCATTGAATTATCATCTATCTCTGTATATACATTTTTGCTAAGGTAAGTTATGATTACTTATTTTAATATTTTTTAAAATGAAAGTTGCAGACCTAAGATTGATAAAGTGTGTGATTTTGAAATCAGAGTCTAACTTTGTTTGTTGTGTTCGTCGTTTTTCACATTTATGTGCCTCATTCAAACTGTGCTCAATTTTGTGTAAGTTACGTGTATTTGGAATATGCATTTTACCTTTCATGGTCTTAGGTTGTTAGTTCTTTACACTTTAATCCTGTTTATTTAGTCAAGTATCTAAAGCTTTTCTCTGCGATAGTTTTTATGGATGGTGTGTCAAAAAAATAATACATAGCCTTTTGTTCTATTATTAGAATTGACTACTTAATGATAGACATGAATTCAAAATTGTGTCATGCTTGCTTAGTGTAATCTTGATATTATATTTTGGACAAATATGACATATTTAGATACTATAAATCCATATAGAGGTATAAGATTGTGAAAGGAATTGGTTTGAAAAGTGGATTGTCGAGAAAGAGAGGAACATGAAAAATGTGGAATTACAATTTAATATGTGGAATTACAAAATGTGAGTTCTATTAGCTAGGATTTGATTACAGAATGGTCATACACTACCACATTTTGACTCATTGCCGGCGACTTTTAAGTCGCCAGCAATGTTTTTAGACAATACCGGCGATTTTTGCCGGAAAAATAGCCGGTAATGTCTTCTTTTTTTTAACATTACCGGCGATTTATGTCGCCGGTAATGTCTGTCGCCAGCAATGAGTCGAAGGTAATGTAAAAAAAAAAAAAAGACATTACCGGCGACTTTATTTATGTCGCCGGTAATGTCTTTTTTTTTTTTTTACATTACCTTCGACTCATTGCCGGCGACAGACATTACCGGCGACATAAATCGCCGGTAATGTTAAAAAAAAGAAGACATTACCGGGGATTTTTCCGGCAAAAATCGCCGGTAATGTCCAAAAACATTGCCGGCGACTTTTAAGCCGCCGGCAATGAGTCAAAATGTGGTAGTGATATAATTGAACTTTTGTGTTCTTTTGTATACAGTTACCACTAATATTATGAAGATTGTTCTTTTGTATGCATGAGATGTATCTCCAGTTTGAGATTCTATAGGTTATCGTAAATGTCATAATGTACATATATATGTATTGAACATATATATTATGATAATCATCTCTAAGGATTATATGGGATGCAGAACTTATAGAAGATTAAATACGACGAAATGTATTATTTTTTTAGTTTAATTGTATTATAAAGGGTTGTGTTTATCCGTTGCTTAGATCATTCGATTGCTTGATTTCTATGTAGTCTATGTGTAAAACAACTGCTACTGTGCTATTTTTATTTAAGTTATTTGCGAATATAATGCATGTAAAACTATTCGGATTGTACATGTTTTAGCTCTTAATCCTTTTGTTATCTTTTGTAGGATTCACAGATTATATGCAAAAGATATTACACTGTATCATCGTGCTGTTGTTTCTTTCACTGTATCAACATTTAGGTATGTAATTATGTGATTTATGTTGTTTTGTATATTTGTGCATAATGTATCATTTAAAAAGAACAAAAAACCAACTATTTGCTGATTTTAAATAATAAATGCTAAATTTCTAATATGTAATCGTGGTGACTAAGTTATTAGTTTTACATGTTAGTACCATCAAAAGATAAATTTGTTTTTGGTTTCTCATGTTTATTCATATGTGATTCACATATTTTCAAGCATTTAATTAAACACTTAATCAAACACGAATACAATTAAAACCCTTCTTTGTTGATGTAGCATTGATAAGTAGGGATCGTTCTTAACCGGGGATTGAGGGTGTATGCATAACTATGCTAAGGTTGTTTAGAGGGGGTGCAAAATTGTTTGTTCTAAGTTCCTACGAAATAAAACAAGAAGATGGGTAAATACATATCAAGAAATCACAAGTTCTAACATATTTAAACTCATAGACAAGCAAACAATCAAGAACACATAATCCTAACATGCATCTAGCCGAAAATAAGTTCCTAAGTCTATTATTTACAAGTGATCATCACATCATGTTGCTTAGGCCGATTACTCCCTCCTTGGTTGAATCCTACGAAATTCACATGTTAATTAGAACATAAACATACACTTGCATCGAATTAGAGGGCAGCCAAATCATCTAGCAAACTCCCTAACCCAATTTTATCTTGATTAGATCGGTGGAACATGCATAGGGTGAACCAAATCATCTAGTGTCATCCTAAGCAAATTCCAGAGCATTAAGAACATGGCAAGCATACATACACGTTCCAATCAACCTATAAACACATGGAAGAATTCAAAACAAATTAGAAATAATCATCTTTACACCAAAACATTAGTCTTTCTATACAAAGCCTTGAAAAACCAATACAAAGTCGAAATAAATACAAAGAGGCCATGTTACACTTTTTTGCTCCGAGGAATTCGTCTCTCTGCAAGCTTCGAGCGCACGTCCCTTTGGTGGATGATGGCTACGCATTTTCAAAGCCAAATCTAGCGAGAGAACACTCACGGATGGAGGAAGGGTGTTTATGAGGTGGTGGAGATGGTATTTCGACTAAGAGAGGCTGATTTTGGCTAAGTATGAGAGGGGTTAGTGTTTAGACAAGGCTTCGGCTCGGTGAGTGTGCGATGTTGATGCCCTAGCCGAGCTTCTCTTTATATAGGAGAATGGTAGGTTGTTTCCTACCACACAAGAAGTCCACATTAATTTCGGAGAAATCTGACCACCTGTAGTAAAACGCGATTTCTTTGAGTTATACATGTCGGATTGGCATGATTCTTGCCGCATTGGAAAGCTCTTTTCAAGGGCTATAAAATATCTTCTTTGATTACCTCAATCGGAGTTGATATGCGATTTCTACAGCTTGTCGAAGTCTACTGTCCTGTAACTTCAGATTTCCTTCCTTTTTAAGTATTAGGAATCCCAATCTCATCAAATCTTGAATTTCTTGCTCTCCAATTATTCTTGTCCGAAAATACCATTTAATTGCACATATTTTGGGCCTCAAATTATATCCAAATCATCTTGGAATATTCTCCACAAATGTGGCCCAAGTATCCTCCATGAATTCGGCAAGAACATGCTTTCCTGGATCGCGCAGGAGAAATGTCTTCATCTTTATTTGCACCATTTTCATTTGTCACATGGTTTCCAATTCTTGATGGAATTTGAGAATACATTTTAGAAACCATTTGAAGACCATTTCTCGTACCATTTCTTCTCCGGATTTAGGAATTTTGTCCTTATCCCGCTTTTAGCTCCGAAACGCCTCCTTTATTATTTCCTCCTTTATTTCTACCTAAAAACATAAAGTAAGTTACAAACATATTTACTAAGCATAAAACAAAGCTAAATGTAGAGAGAAAGACATTAAGAATCAAGCATAAAATGCGTAGATCAAATTCCCCCACACTTAGACTTTGCTAGTCCCTAGCAAATACAAATCAAAGCAACGGACTCGAAAAAAGAAAAATAAAGGAAAAATAGAAAACGTCACACTTTATGTACAAAATACTTAGAAGTCTCAACGTTTCAAAGCCGCAAATTTTCATGTTATCATGTTTGAAAACGTAAGAGATACTAAGTAAAACAACACTAAGCCCTTAGTCAAAATTTGTCTCAGAAATTTTCTTAAGTATATGGCGATGGAGTCACAAGATTCCATAGTGGAAAGTTCACAAATTTTCGAGAGATAAGAGAAATATGATCATGTCATGAACAAGTAGGACTTGGAGTAAACAATGGTGATGTTAAAGCTCTGCATGTTTCGAATAAAGTTCAAATCAACTCACATGGATGCACTCATCATATTTTCACTCAAAAATGGATAGAAATAATTGAAAACCTCATGAATGAAATACTTGCACAAATGAACCAAACCATATGCTTACTCATGCAACTTACTCAACCAATTGAAGGCTACTCATCTTAAGGATCATAAAGGTCTTTAGAAAGGTTGTAATGGGGCAAGGCTAAGGCATTCGAAAATTTAGATAAGTGGTGGTTAAAAACGTTCCAAAGACTTAGTCGAAATATCACAACCTTTGTAAAACCAGACTCCTTCATCTTTTCCACGCCTCCATGGTCAATCTTCTATAAACAAGGGCCAAATTTCATTTTGTTGGACCCTAACTTCATTCTAAACTCCCATTGAGCTTTGTGAACAGGACAAAGGCCATATTTCTTTATTTTTTTGGGCCTTCAATTCGTAGCATACTCCAAATTCACAAGTATGGGGGACATTAATCCAAACATTTACAAACAGAACACATTGCCATGAGAGATCACAATTTTTTTTTCTTTTCATTCTCTCGAATTCCTTTTTTTTTAATTGGCAATAACACACTTTTTAAGCTATTTGGACAAGTCTATCCCCATACACACATTATACCAATCAAGGAGCATCACCAAAATCTCCATCTTCGGCTCTTGTCGACATTACTTCACACTAAGTCTGCAGAACATAGGGTAAAGAAGTCCTACACTAGGCAAAGTGTTTAGGTATTACGGGTGACGAAAGAAAGCTTAATGTGGACTCAAATGGTTTATCTAAGGGTGTCGCAACTCGTGCGCACATAAGGGACTCATGGCAATTTGGCTAGTGGTGGTAAACCTAAGTGCCTCTTATCATATCCAAAATCAGAGTATATGTCAACTATAAGCTTTGCAAATTCGACATGAGTAAGTTCTAGTAATCTCTAGTTCATTAAAATCTATGGCAAGTAACCAAATGATGCACATGCATAGTTTTGAGACTAATATGCATAAAATTCACTCAAAAGAAATGTATAGGCTCAAAACTCACGTTTAGGGTTCATATGACTTAAACTTATTCTCACATGCGAAATCTGTACCATGTTTAACTATCCATATCTACTACATGTCATGACACTCAAAATATCTCACTTATCACAAGAAATCAGTTTAGTGCAGTGCCATATGTATGTTTTTCGGTCCATTTTCATCATAGACTAACTAAGGGCATCCTAAAAATGAAAAAGACTCTTTAAAAACACTTAGTTAAACAAAAAGACTCAAAATACACTAAGTTCAACAAAAAGACTCAAAAATACACTAATTATGACTCAAAAAAGAATTTTTTTTTATTTTATTTTATTTTTATTTTTATTTTTTTTAATGACTCAAATAAGTTGTAAACCCCTTCCCCCACACTTAAAATCTACATTGTCCTCAATGTACGAAAGTAAAGTCATAGAATTCAAGCATGAAAGAGAGATCTACGAAAATTCTATCTAAGAAAATTAAAAAGCAACGAAAAAAATTAAAAAGAGAGGGAAGAGAATGCAAATCTGGCTTGTAGACTCCTCCATTGGGTTGCCTCCCAACAAGCGCTTGTTTTTTAAAGTCTTACAGCCTAGACGTGATGCTTCAATTTTGCTCTAAGAATGGCCTGAATTTTGAGGGCATCTCCTCCACGTTTAGGTCCTTCAATTTAGGGGTAGCCATCCATAATTACCGCGTCGGTTTTGTTCATCTAAACAACCTCCTTCTCTTGCGTTTGCCTCCTTGTTGTGCATAACTTTTTCATATTTTGGCACTTGTTTGATGCACTCAAGGGCATAAGAAATTTCTCCAAGTTGGACTCGTCAGACCTACCTGAAAACAGTTCACGAGCAAACGTAGAATTAGCAACAACCAAATTTGAAGGAATAGGGTCATTACCTTTTGTTGGGGCAAGTTGTTCAAACGAATGTGCCATTGTGGCCCTAGGTGCCACATTTTCAACCGAAGATGTGGTTGAACCTCTCTCAAAAAGAATGTGCACAAGTTAGTAAATTCATGTTACAAGTTAGAAATCGCAGAAAATGAGCACATCTGCAAGAACAATTTATATAGAATTATTAGCATGTCAAAATGCAACGAAATTTTATGAGCAAGAACTAGACACATATATACAATATTCCGTAAATTTTCAGATTTTTCCGACACCTGCAGCTATGTCAAACAATTTTCACAAAACAGAAGAATGATAAGTCTCGAAAATTTTATGAACAAGTATATGTGATTAATCCTTTACAAGTTTATATGCACAAACACACAATTTCGACATAGTATTATGTCCAAGCATGTCCAAATTGAGTGCGCCTAAGATTTAAAGAGAGTACACGAAATTGGCATTTAGATCTTTCAATGGACGTGCGACCCGCGCGATAAAGTATGCATTCTCAATTAATCGGTCTTTGATCAATCGAAAAACATGGCCAGTAGGGATAGAGATAACGCGAGAGGTAGGACTAATTTCGAGAAAATACCCCGAGGCTACCTTGATCAAGGGATATTACTCCAATGATGTTTCTCTTTCTTAGATCCAAAACCTGTCACCAGTCATAACCCAACTAGACACCATGGACGTTCAGCCAAAATTTCGAGAATGACACACTCCCTCAAGTCCATAGTAGACTCCGCCCACAACCTTGTATCTCGAATGAAATACAAAGGGTTAAGGAGATAAACTAGAAAAAGAGGCGCCATCTATTCCAAAGAGTGAGACTTGATCAACCAAACTTATGTACTAAATTTAAATCAAAGACTACCTTTAAGGTGTACACATGGCTGTAAAAATACAATATGAACAAGTGTTAGTACACAAATATAAACAAAAATTTCGTGGGTTTTATATACATGCTGAATATTTACACAATTTCACATATTTACAAAGAACACATGCAATTCCAGATTCGTGCAAACTTGAACACATCTGCTTGTCGATTTTTTCCAGAATTATTGGCTCGGCCGAATGTAATGAAAATTTACAGACACAAACTAGATACGTAACCAAACAATCCTACAAATTTTCAGAGTTTTATGAGACCTGTAGCTATGTCAAATAATTTACACAAAACAGGGCAGTGCACAGTTCAGAAAACGAAAAAAAAAATATAAACATATTGTACAAGCATAATCACACAATTCTTTACAATCCCAGGCAACGGCGCCAAAATTGATTCACATATTTTCAAGCATTTAATTAAACACTTAATCAAACACGAATACAATTAAAACCTTTCTTTGTTGATGTAGCATTGATAAGTAGGGATCGTTCTTAACCGGGGATTGAGGGTGTATGCATAACTATGCTAAGGTTGTTTAGAGGGGGTGCAAGATTGTTTGTTCTAAGTTCCTACGAAATAAAACAAGAAGATGGGTAAATACATATCAAGAAATCACAAGTTCTAACATGTTTAAACTCATAGACAAGCAAACAATCAAGAACACATAATCCTAACATGCATCTAGCCGAAAATAAGTTCCTAAGTCTATTATTTACAAGTGATCATCACATCATGTTGCTTAGGCCAATTACTCCCTCCTTGGTTGAATCCTACGAAATTCACATGTTAATTAGAACATAAACATACACTTGCATCGAATTAGAGGGCAGCCAAATCATCTAGCAAACTCCCTAACCCAATTTTATCTTGATTAGATCGGTGGAACATGCATAGGGTGAACCAAATCATCTAGTGTCATCCTAAGCAAATTCCAGAGCATTAAGAACATGGCAAGCATACATACACGTTCCAATCAACCTATGAACATATGGAAGAATTCAAAACAAATTAGAAATAATCATCTTTACACCAAAACATTAGTCTTTCTATACAAAGCCTTGAAAAACCAATACAAAGTCGAAATAAATACAAAGAGGCCATGTTACACTTTTTTGCTCCGAGGAATTCGTCTCTCTGCAAGCTTCGAGCGCACGTCCCTTTGGTGGATGATGGCTACGCAAGTTTTCAAAGCCAAATCTAGCGAGAGAACACTCACGGATGGAGGAATGGTGTTTATGAGGTGGTGGAGATGGTATTTCGACTAAGAGAGGCTGATTTTGGCTAAGTATGAGAGGGGTTAGTGTTTAGACAAGGCTTCGGCTCGGTGAGTGTGCGATGTTGATGCCCTAGCCGAGCTTCTCTTTATATAGGAGAATGGTAGGTTGTTTCCTACCATACAAGAAGTCCACATTAATTTCGGAGAAATCTGACCACCTGTAGTAAAACGCGATTTCCTTGAGTTATACATGTCGGATTGGCATGATTCTTGCCGCATTGGAAAGCTCTTTTCAAGGGCTATAAAATATATTCTTTGATTACCTCAATCGGAGTTGATATGTGATTTCTACAGCTTGTCGAAGTCTACTGTCCTGTAACTTCAGATTTCCTTCCTTTTTAAGTATTAGGAATCCCAATCTCATCAAATCTTGAATTTCTTGCTCTCCAATTATTCTTGTCCGAAAATACCATTTAATTGCACATATTTTCGGCCTCAAATTATATCCAAATCATCTTGGAATATTCTCCACAAATGTGGCCCAAGTATCCTCCATGAATTCGGCAAGAACATGCTTTCCTGGATCGCGCAGGAGAAATGTCTTCATCTTTATTTGCACCATTTTCATTTGTCACATGGTTTCCAATTCTTGATGGAATTTGAGAATACATTTTAGAAACCATTTGAAGACAATTTCTCGTACCATTTCTTCTCCGGATTTAGGAACTTTGTCCTTATCCCGCTTTTAGCTCCGAAACGCCTCCTTTATTATTTCCTCCTTTATTTCTACCTAAAAACATAAAGTAAGTTACAAACATATTTACTAAGCATAAAACAAAGCTAAATGTAGAGAGAAAGACATTAAGAATCAAGCATAAAATGCGTAGATCAATATGTTATAATAGTTAAGGAATTATTTTTTTTATGATTGTTGCAAATTATATATATTTATTTATGTCATTGATATTCATTGTTGCACATCTTTTTTTTGAAATTTTTTTTAGGTATGCCGCGCAAAAGGAATTATAACTGTGTAAACAAAGGGACAGGACCAGGAACACCGCTGGGGTATCCTACAGGAAGTGCATCACACAATCACTATTTGACCAAAAGACAACGATTTTTTCAATCTGCCGAATGGTCGACAATCCCAGAGACAACAACACAAAATCACACAGCAGCAAGTGATTTGTTTAGAGATGATGAAAATGTTGTTGATCAATACATATCAGGTAGTGGGACTTGCTGAAATTTATTTATTTTGTGAAGTAGTTCTTGCTAAATTGCTTCATAATGAAAACATTTCTTTGATATCATAGTATATTTTCTATCTTCGATAAATTATAAGTTTAATATTTAACACTACATATTTGAATATGAAGGTGCAAGTACATCGTATAATGTGTCTATTGAAGACATTAAAGACGATATAGACGACGATGATATTAATACTATAAGAGGTAATTATATACATATATTAGTTTTAGCGTAGTTTAATATTTCACACAACAAATTCATCAAAATAACAATTCTTTTTTTAATATTAATTGATGAAATGTAGGTGTTCGTGCAACTTTTTCTGATCAGGCATCGTATCAAAAAACCCGTGAAGGTGAAATATATATCCATTGCCTATTTTCAATTAATACAAAATCATGTATTTTTCTAATACAATTTTGAACAATTGTTTTTGTAGGTATGGTTGCAAACTATCATGACTTTGGGGATGATTCTTACACATGCAATCATTGCGGTGCTTGCTTTTGGTCATATGAATCTATCAAACAAAAAATCAAATCATATATACAAATTGTTGTCAAAAAGGACAAGTTAAACTTCCATTGACAAATTCTATTCCAATTATTAAATCCTGCCAATGGTCGAGAAAGTATACTATTTCGTGAAAATATCCGAGTTTACAATTCAATGTTTGCTTTTACTTCTATGGGTGCAAAAATTGATTATACTATAAATAATGGAACAGCTCCATATGTATTTAAAATATGCGGGCAAGTGCATCATTTAATGAGATCTGTGTTACCTTCCGGAGGTGAATGTCCTAAGTATGCTCAATTATATGTGTACGACACTGCTAATGAAATTTCAAATCGTATTAATGCCGTTGATCCAAATAATGCAAATAAAAAAATCAAAGTTGATGTTGTTGAAAAATTAGTGCACATGCTTGATGAATGTAATGAATTAACAAAAGAATTTCGAACAGTTAAGAATAATTTTGAAAATGGTTCATTACCTGACTTTTGTATGACTGTGCTTGATCGATAACCAACTGATAGTAAACAATACGAATTACCAACTACTTCAGAAATTGGCGGTTTAATAGTCGGTGACATTGGAGAATTTAATTCAAACAGAGATATCATTGTTCAATCAAATAATGGAGAACTAAAACGTATCTCAAAAATACATCCAAAGTTAATGTCATTACAGTATCCATTGCTTTTTCCATATGGGGAAGATGTATTTAAAATAAATACGTTGTTGCAACCAATTGATGGAAAAAATTACGACAAAAAAAGAAAAGTTACAATGGCAAAATTTGTTTGCTACCAAATTCATGATAGAATTAATCATTCAAATGCTTTGTTAAAAGGTGGAAGATTATTTCAACAATACTTAGTCGATACATATGCTACTGTTGAGGAGAATCGTTTGGAATATATAAGAAATAATCAACCAAAATTAAGATGTGAAAAATGGAATCAAATTTCTACTTTTGTTTCAAATGGAATTACCCAGAGTTCAGAGGTAGGAAAAACAACATTTCTTCCAGGTTCTCATACTGGCAGTCCTAGGGATATGATAAATAATTATCATGATGTAATGGCAATTTGTAGACAATATGGCAACCCAGACTTATTCATAACATTCACTTGCAATGTCAAATGGCCAGAACTTTTGAGATATTTTGATACAAAATCTGGGTACAAACCAGAAGATAGACAAAATATTGTTTCAAGAATTTTTAAAATAAAATTAGATGATATGGTTGCTTATATTAAATCTGGAGAGCCGTTTGGATATATTGATGCACATGTTTATACGATTGAATTTCAGAAACGAGGGTTGCCTCATGCTCATTTACTGATCTGGCTTCAAAAACCATATAAATGTTATACAGCAATTGATATAGATTCTATTATTTCGGCTGAATTACCAGATAAAAACGTTACTCCAGAACTTTTTGAAATCGTTAGTCAATTTATGATTCATGGTCCTTGCGGACAAATTAATCCAAAGTCTCCATGCATGCAAGATGGAACATGTACAAATTTTTTTCCAAAACCATACAATTCTAGCACTATATTTCAAGCAATTAAAACTCTTCAATATAGACGACGTGATGATGATTCAAAGTTTATAGTTAAAAATGGAATGCATATTTGTAATAATTTTGTTGTTCCATATAATCCTAATTTGTTATTGAGATACAATGCTCATATAAATGTGGAATCATGTTCTCAATCTATGTTAATAAAATATTTATTCAAATATATAAATAAAGGTCCAGATAGAGCTCGAGTATTGATTCGTGATAATATAAACGATGAAATCCAAAATTATTTAAATTGTCGATATTTAACTCCTCATGAATCTGTATGGCGATTATTTGAATTCTCAATTCATTCTAGATTTCCTGCTGTTATATATTTAAAAATTCATTTACCTTCCGAACAAAGTGTGTTTTTTAATGAAGGGGGTTCCCTTGAACGAGTCTTGGAAAATCCAAATGTCGAATCTACGATGCTTACTGCTTGGTTTGATGCAAATATTACTTATAATAAAGCAAAAAAAATTGACTTATGCTCAATTTCCAACTAAATTTGTATGGGCAGATAAAGGTTGGACTCCAAGAAAAAAATTGATTCAAACTATTGGTAGAATTGCATATGTGTCACCAACGGTGGGTGAATTGTATTACCTGAGAATACTATTAAATATTCAAAAGGGATGTTGCAATTTTGATGAAATAAAAACAATTAATGGAATTACATATTCAACTTTTCGAGAAGCATGTCGAGCATTGGGGTTGTTAGATGATGATAAAGAATGGGTTGATGCACTGGTTGAATCTTCATTGACTGCAACCTCTTCTCAAATTCGAGAATTATTTGTTACCATTATTCTTTTTTGTAACGTCTCAGATCCACAAGCTTTGTTTAATGCGCATTGGATCAGTATGTCTGATGATATTGTACACAAAATTCAATTGAAATTTAATATGCCCAATCTTACAGTACCTGACCTGAATTGAAAAATATTGTTTTATACGAACTCGAAAAACTATTCAACATGTCTGGAAGTTCATTAGAAAATCATCAATTACCGATGCCACAAATACAAAACATACATCAATTCAACAAGCTAATGAGAGAAGAACTAGATTACGATTGTGAAACACTTAAACAAGAACATTCTGATCTCATTATGAAATTAAATAGTTGTCAGAAAATCATATACGATGAGGTGATCGAAGCTGTTGAACAAAAAAACTCAAAATCATTTTTTGTTTATGGCAGTGGAGGAACTGGAAAAACTTTTTTGTGGAATACTATAATTTCTAAATTGAGATCCGAAGGAAAAATTATTTTAGCTGTCGCATCATCGGGTATTGCTTCATTATTACTTCCAAAAGGCAGAACCGCACATTCACGATTTAAAATAAAGCCAATTATAGATAAAGATTTATCATGTTCAATAAATAAAAGGACTCATCTTGCAGAATTAATTGAAAAGACCGAATTAATTATTTGGGATGAAGCTCCTATGTGTCATAAATATTGTATTGAATCATTGGATAAAACTCTACGTGATATTTTGTCAAAAGACTCCAACGATCCAAAAAAGCAAATACCATTTGGAGGTAAATCTATTTTATTCGGTGGAGATTTTAAACAAACTTTACCAGTCATACAAGGTGGAAGTAAAGAACAAATCATTGAAGCTTCGTTAAATAATTCATATCTATGGCGTTCACTTAAACTTTTCCGTTTAACAGAAAACATGAGATTATCAACAATCGGTTTAACAAGCATTGAAAAAGAAGAAATTAAAAATTTTGCAGAGTGGATGGTACAAATTGGAGAAGGTCAATTACAATCAAATTTTCCCCCAGACAATCCTGATATATCTTGGATTGATATTCCTAAAGATTTACTTACTGATTCAACAGTTGATCCTATTGAAAGGACCCAACCCCGATTTAGCTTCCTAAATCGGAATCAAACCCCTTCGAAAACACGAACCAACAAAAACTTTTCAAAATTTGGGCAGAGTTTCGCTACTAACGTAGAATTTCCATTACCTGCACGCGGAAAATACACTTCATCCTATGCCACAAAAAGCAAACCGTGGGCACCAATCCCATCCGGATTTCTCAATATATCAACAGTAAAGTAAGGTAGTAAATATATATACACTTTACTGAAATCCAGTGTAAAATCGTATAACGTACTCAATAGAAAGCTCAGAGCAACAACTAATACATAATCGTATACGCATACCACAGTAGGTAGAACAATAAACCTACTGGATGAAATGAAGTAGCTTGAGCACTATGCCTCCGACCACGACGTGCGACACCAGAGCCTGAACTGCAAACTGGGCACGGAAACCGAAAAGCCCAGGGGAAAGACATAAAACACGTTAGAGTGAGTGGACGAAAATAAATGTCTTTCACCAGTATATATATATGTTATAAAAACATATGCGAGTCCAGGTAAATAGAAATAATGAAGTACACGAGGTAAAACCATAATCCTCCAGCGTACTGAGCATGCAAGTAAAAATCCCACGGGGTCACTCATGGACACACACCGTGCTAGTACAGTCAGAATCACGGAGTCCCAGACTTCCACGCGATTCTAGCCAGAAAGGCCTCAGGTCAGAGGTCTGCCTCCCCCCGGTACAGGTCACGGGTCAGGAGTCACAGCCTCCCCCGGTACACATCCTCGGGGATCAGCCGGGATGCGAGTGTATCGATACAACAACATATAACGACTGTACTCTGTGTAAACTAAATCACAAACATTTCGATGCAAATGCATGAAACAGCATATAAGTGTATGTATATTCGTATACGTATATCCATATAAGTATAATCGTATAATCGTAAATCATATGCTCATGCAAATCCGAAATCTCATACGCATGCTCAAGTTCATAAATCGTATATCAAGACTCGCAAATAATCCGTGAAAAGAAATGTCCACTCACAAACTTGCGTAACGCGTATCGTGTTAACCCGTGATCCGGCGGAAAGTCCCTCGTCAAACGAACGATCACGAACCCCTGAATATTCACAAAATCCAATTCTCATAACCATAATTCGACGATACAAATCAAACCACGAGAAACCACCGTTCTCGGAAACAGATAATTCAAAGTCGACGAATCGTCGAAAATCCGTATATATCACTTCAATACCTCGCTTTACGTTCGGACGCTCAACTCGAAAAACGAACCTCCCTACTGCGATCGGGGCGCGATTTCGAGTCAAATGACATGCGACTTGCCGAAAGTCAAAAAGTCAACACTGACCGTTGACCGCCGTCCACGGCGGCGCTGCTGTTGACCGGAGAATTTCACGGCGGAGCTGCCCCAATTCCACTCAAAATCACCCACTGAGCAACTTTGTCAACTACAACAAAGGCCAATTCTCACTCTAACTAGGTCAATTTCATGTAAAACCGAATTAGTTCACAAATTTCAATCCCAAAATTCTCCATGTACAAGATGAATTGGAACTCCAAACTTACATGGTAGCTTGCTAGTGATGAGAGCTTCAAAGCCCACTCCAAAATTCAGCTCGAATCGGCTCGAAACATCAAACCCGAAATCACTCAAAATCCCTTAACTTTGGCCGGAAAATTCATCTACTTCCGGCGACCTACGCCGTGCGTGGTGGTTGGATTCAGACTTGGGAGGCCAAGGCGAGGCGGAAGGAGCAAACCCCGTGGCCGGAGATGGCCGGACGGCGGCTCACCATCGCCACCGTGAAGCTCCGTCGCGTTTCTCTTCACCCACCGAGTTGACTTGGTCAACTCGGTCAAATCCCATTATGGTAAGTCTTTGACTTGCCCAAAATAGCAGGTTGCTATATATAGCCTTTCCCAAAACGGAAACTTCATGTTTATCCATTTCGACGAACTTCAAACGCGCGTAACTTCTTCGTCGTGATTCTGATTCCGATAATTCTTGCGGCCATGAACTCGTCTCGACATACTCTTCAATAATCACCCAAAGTCAAACATATCGGCCAATTGGATAAAAAGTCAACCATTCAAAGCAACACACATTAAATCGACTAAATAATTAACAAACGGAAAAATTCGCAACTAATTCCTCGTAACTCCAAATCAAGCTCCGGAAGTTCCCACAAACTCGAAATTAAATTCTGAACTACTTCCGTGAAGAAACCGAAACCAAATTCTCGTCCAGTAATTTAGTCGTTAAGTAGCCCACCATTTAAATCTGAACTTCAAATATTCATAACTAATTCCTCGGTCGTCCAAATAACGATCCGGAACCGCCCACGAACTCGTAATCTCATATAGAACGACTCTCGAGAAGAGACCCAGCTTCAATTCTCGGCCAATAATTTAGTCGTTAACAAGCTCGGCGATTCCAATAACCGTTGGACAACTGCGACTACGCAGTAACTCATCGATCAAGCTGAACATACTGCTGATTCTGGTCCGGGTCGTCACAAATCCACCCCCCTTAGAAAAATTTCGACCTCGAAATTTCTGAGTCTGCTGGCTAAAAGTAGGAACACTGCCTCTGCATACTGCTCAACTGCCCAGTGGCTACATCAACTGAACAACTCTGGCAACTGACTCCACAATAGGAGATAGCTCTGTGCTGGAATCTCTGTACCCACAAATCACAAATCTGAACTGGCTCTACACAAGCGCCAAGTGTTCCTACATAAGGAACAGACAGGGTACACAACACGTAGCAAACTTGAAACATAGTTCCGCCACGCGGAACACAACACACAAAGCCAACACTATAGGCGATGCCGAACCATACGGCATAACACAAACTCGCCTATGGCCACATATGAATCAATACAACATGGCAAACCACAACTCAACCTGCTCACATCAACATAACTCACATACTCAAGACAACATAACTCAAACATCAACCCAAACTCAAACCAAACTCGTTCCAGCACAATGGAGTACATCACCACATCTCAAATCAACATCAAATAATCTCAAAACTATAGTGGTCCACAAACTGGTACTGCATGCAATCTCGAACAACTGAAACTGCTGGTCCCGAATCCTCCGGAACTGCAATACCGAAATACACAACATGCCCTCCAAGGCCTGAATAGTCCTCGAAGATCACTCGCCAATCCGAGGATAAGATCCGGTACTAACTCGTAATCTGGTCCCCAATGCTCGCTGCAAAGCTTGCCAACACTTAGTCGTAGCTAATCACCTCGATCAGTGAATTGGGACACAGGTACACCACGTAGACGGACAACCTCCGTCAAACACAGCTATGTCAGCCAACCACTGGAATCATCTCCGAAAGTACAAGGAACTGTACTGAATTCATCAAACGATCCACAAAAGCCTAACAACTGGTATCACAACCAAAGTGCGTACAAACATACACAATCTCAACAGCAACCGCTACGTCTAACCGGAAAATCTCAAGTGGCTGACACACCTCGGCACGTCTCTGCCTCCTAGCCATCACTAGTCGACAAGAGTGGCAAATGTACACACAAACCGCTACATTCTTCTTCATATTGCATCACGAGTAGTAAACTCGAAATATCTGATACATCTCCGTACCACTAGCGTCAAACGCGCGCAAAATCACGAGCCTCGACATCATCACACTCAAACTCAGCTCTCGTAGCCCATAACTCAGCTAACACGGGAACTCGAGCCATACTCACATAAAACACTGAAGCTCCCGATTCTCGACTGAATGCATCAGTAACAACATCCAGACGGATGATCAAGTACAACCTCTAACCTTCTCGAACAAACTCTAATGTGCAGCTATAGTCGTCAGTCGACTCCATCCATCGACACTGCCTCAAGCTCAAATCTGGCCGAAAATGCAAGTGGATGAAACTCAAATGATTAGTGTACGTCCTATACTGCGCTGCACGCCATAGCTATAGTGTCTCAAACTCTCTGATGCTAACAAAAGGATAGCTACACCCAAATCATACACAGGATATGTAGCTACATAATGTCTCCATTGCCCGTAACCACAAGCCACTGCTCTGCTACATAGCATCCAAACACAACCATCTCTAAACCTCGATGCATCGCCATAACCCACGAAATCGTCGCGGTCGTCAGATAAGGTCAAAACCGAAGTAATGGTCAACCATCCTGCAGGAGTAAGTAACTCTCCTCGCGAGCATCGAACCACTCGAGCTTGACGCCTTCTTCGTCAATCCGGAAAGTGAAGTGGTAATCCGAGAAAAATCCTGCACAAGCCGTCGGCAATAGCCTGCCAAACACAAGAGACTCCCGATCTCTGGCACAATGGTAGGGCAAACTCCGAATCATCACGGCTTCAATCTGGTCAGGATCCACGCCAAATACCTCGGATAGCATCACATAGCCCAACATCTTCACGCTAATCGACCAAAACTCACACTGGATGAACTTTCACAAACAGCTAATCGTCTCGTGAAGTCCGCGAAACCACTCGCTATTGCATTAGGTACTGGCCCACGCTCCTGGAGTACATCAGGACGTTGCCAACGAACATGACCGCAAACTCGTCCAGAAACCGTCTGAACACCTGGTCCATCAAGTCCACATGATCAACGGGGCATTGGTTAACCATACAACGTGACCAAAAACTCCAGATGCTCGCTCCGAGATCCGAAAGCCACATAGCCACATCTGACTCATCAGACCTCAACTGACAATATCCAGTCCCGAAATCAAACTTCGAAAAGACTAAAGCTCTCGTGAGCTGATCAAATCAATCGTCAATCCGAAGCGGAGGATACTTGCACTTCTCTGAAGTAAATCGAGCTTCCGGTAGTCAATGCACCACCACCTTGAACCCTCTAACGTCCGCACAAACAATGCAAGAGCACACCATGCAAATACGCGGGGTCGCATGAAATCTCCTGAAACCTCCTCCAGCAACTCCTGGAGTCGAAACTGTAGCTTCATTAGCTCCGCTGGTTCAGAACGATAAAATGTCGGTAAAATGAGTCTAGCACCCGGTACAAGCTCAATAGTGTAGTCGATCTCCCGAACTAGAGGAACATCAGGTAACTCCTCCGGAACACACCTGGAAACTCGGGAACCACTTCAATGTCACCAACGTCAGGTACAGCACTCAGGTATCCACAACATGGGCTAAGCAAGCAACATAACCCGCCTCCATCATCCGCTCGACCATCACCACGAAACAGCATCTCGGGGAAATCTGGTTGTCGAAACACAACCTCCTCCTCGAGGTACTCGAACACAGCCAAATGCATCGTCAGTAAGTCCATACTCACAAACACACCAAAATCACAACATCCAGTTAACAGATCCGCGGCTAAGTCATAACCTCCAACAAGGATCTCGCAACCTCCAGATGGATACAATACTCTCCAAAACCTCGGAAGTGGAGATGCAGGTACAATAGCCATGGATATCAAACAGCAGCAACCTCGGAGAAAAGTCTGTCCTCAAACAAGGTCATGGCACGAACTCCAACATGCCCAACTAGCCGCCCACACCAAATGCGACTTGCTGAATAACTCATCAAAATGGTACATTGATCAGACTGCAGGAGCAACATGAGGATCTCCTCGTAAACTCTGAGCTGTCGAACCGCAAAAACAGCTAACTGAGGGTGCTCCCTCGTAACGTGACCCTCCTGGCCACCGAAACAGCAACTGAAAATGTTCCACGAACACAAATCACCGCAACACCTGCTGCGTGATAGGATCACCAACGATCACCCAAACTCATGCCACAAGAGCAAATCCGCAACTCTGTGATCTCCGCCATCGTCAAACGAATCGGCAGAGGATCCTCAACATAATCGAAAAGGCCACAGCCTGACGACATCACTGATCCCGAAGTGTCGGAACTCAACCTCAACAAAACATCTCGACTGAATCCATTTCCCTCAAACCATAACATCAAAACCGCGTACATTTTTCCTTTTCGATAGCCTCGCCACTGAGTGCAGCACACCAAGCTCCTCACGGATATCTCGAGGCACATCAATCAGACTCTCTTTGATACTCAGGTTCAAACTCATCTCGAACCTCATGCACTGCTTCCTCTGAAGCCACATAACACGTGCAAACGGTAACAAACATCTGGACAATGCATCTCTGCCTCAGGTGGGTAAACACTCCACATTCAATTGCTGGGTAGCCTGATAAACCATTACCGTATACACAACACTCTGAATGTAGGCCATGGAGTCGCAACAGGAACTCACACAATATCAGCCCACAAAACACAATAATCTGACTCAGGCACATATCACTGCTACAAATCTCAGCTTTGAGGCAACATAAAGACGCTCATAAACACATCCCCACTCAAACCATGCCACACATATATCTGAACTCTGAATACTCATCCCAATCCTCTGTTCTCTGGCAAATCGCGCGTCGATTGATCCTCAATAGGATCCACAACCGAAACGACACGGAAAGCACGTCAGGAGGCATCCTAATGAATACAATATCGTTCACAACAAGTGGAACGTAATCATGGAACTTCAAATATTTGAAAGCATACAACACCCGGAATTTGATGATTATCCGCCGGCCGGTCGGGTCACTATTCCAGACATGCTGTATATTCTCAAATACCCTAAGTAAACACGACTACAGAAGTCTACAGAACCTACAACCTAATGCTCTGATACCAAGCTGAAAGGACCCAACCCCGATTTAGCTTCCTAAATCGGAATCAAACCCCTTCGAAAACACGAACCAACAAAAACTTTTCAAAATTTGGGCAGAGTTTCGCTACTAACGTAGAATTGCCATTACCTGCACGCGGAAAATACACTTCATCCTATGCCACAAAAAGCAAACCGTGGGCACCAATCCCATCCGGATTTCTCAATATATCAACAGTAAAGTAAGGTAGTAAATATATATACACTTTACTGAAATCCAGTGTAAAATCGTATAACGTACTCAATAGAAAGCTCAGAGCAACAACTAATACATAATCGTATACGCATACCACAGTAGGTAGAACAATAAACCTACTGGATGAAATAAAGTAGCTCGAGCACTATGCCTCCGACCACGACGTGCGACACCAGGGCCTGAACTGCAAACTGGGCACGGAAACCGAAAAGCCCAGGGGAAAGACATAAAACACGTTAGAGTGAGTGGACGAAAATAAATGTCTTTCACCAGTATATATATATATGTTATAAAAACATATGCGAGTCCAGGTAAATAGAAATAATGAAGTACACGAGGTAAAACCATAATCCTCCAGCGTACTGAGCATGCAAGTAAAAATCCCACGGGGTCACTCATGGACACACACCGTGCTAGTACAGTCAGAATCACGGAGTCCCAGACTTCCACGCGATTCTAGCCAGAAAGGCCTCAGGTCAGAGGTCTGCCTCCCCCCTGTACAGGTCACGGGTCAGGAGTCACAGCCTCCCCCGATACACATCCTCGGGGATCAGCCGGGATGCGAGTGTATCGATACAACAACATATAACGACTGTACTCTGTGTAAACTAAATCACAAACATTTCGATGCAAATGCATGAAACAGCATATAAGTGCATGTATATTCGTATACGTATATCCATATAAGTATAATCGTATAATCGTAAATCATATGCTCATGCAAATCCGAAATCTCATACGCATGCTCAAGTTCATAAATCGTATATCAAGACTCGCAAATAATCCGTGAAAAGAAATGTCCACTCACAAACTTGCGTAACGCGTATCACGTTAACCCGTGATCCGGCGGAAAGTCCCTCGCCAAACGAACGATCACGAACCCCTGAATATTCACAAAATCCAATTCTCATAACCATAATTCGACGATACAAATCAAACCACGAGAAACCACCGTTCACGGAAACAGATAATTCAAAGTCGACGAATCGTCGAAAATCCGTATATATCACTTCAATACCTCGCTTTACGTTCGGACGCTCAACTCGAAAAACGAACCTCCCTACTGCGATCGGGGCGCGATTTCGAGTCAAATGACATGCGACTTGCCGAAAGTCAAAAAGTCAACACTGACCGTTGACCGCCGTCCACGGCGGCGCCGCTGTTGACCGGAGAATTTCACGGCGGAGCTACCCCAATTCCACTCAAAATCACCTACTGAGCAACTTTGTCAACTACAACAAAGGCCAATTCTCACTCTAACTAGGTCAATTTCATGTAAAACCGAATTAGTTCACAAATTTCAATCCCAAAATTCTCCATGTACAAGATGAATTGGAACTCCAAACTTACATGGTAGCTTGCTAGTGATGAGAGCTTCAAAGCCCACTCCAAAATTCAGCTCGAATCGGCTCGAAACATCAAACCCGAAATCACTCAAAATCCCTTAACTTTGGCCGGAAAATTCATCTACTTCCGGCGACCTACGCCGTGCGTGGTGGTTGGATTCAGACTCGGGAGGCCAAGGCGAGGCGGAAGGAGCAAACCCCGTGGCCGGAGATGGCCGGACGGCGGCTCACCATCGCCACCGTGAAGCTCCGTCGCGTTTCTCTTCACCCACCGAGTTGACTCGGTCAACTCGGTCAAATCCCATTATGGTAAGTCTTTGACTTGCCCAAAATAGCAGGTTGCTATATATAGCCTTTCCCAAAACGGAAACTTCATGTTTATCCATTTCGACGAACTTCAAACGCGCGTAACTTCTTCGTCGTGATTCCGATTCCGATAATTCTTGCGGCCACGAACTCGTCTCGACATACTCTTCAATAATCACCCAAAGTCAAACATATCGGCCAATCGGATAAAAAGTCAACCCTTCAAAGCAACACACATTAAATCGACTAAATAATCAACAAACGGAAAAATTCGCAACTAATTCCTCGTAACTCCAAATCAAGCTCCGGAAGTTCCCACAAACTCGCAATTAAATTCTGAACAACTTCCGTGAAGAAACCGAAACCAAATTCTCGTCCGGTAATTTAGTCGTTAAGTAGCCCACCATTTAAATCTGAACTTCAAATATTCATAACTGATTCCTCGGTCGTCCAAATAACAATCCGGAACCGCCCACGAACTCGTAATCTCATATAGAACGACTCTCGAGAAGAGACCCAGCTTCAATTCTCGGCCAATAATTTAGTCGTTAACAAGCTCGGCGATTCCAATAACCGTTGGACAACTGCGACTACGCAGTAACTCATCGATCAAGCTGAACATACTGCTGATTCTGGTCCGGGTCGTCACACCTATAGAGTCAATTTTTACAGCTACTTATCCAAACTTTGAAAGTAAATACAATGATACCAATTATTTAAGAGAACGGGCTATTGTCACGCCCAGAAATGTAACTGTTCATGAAATAAATAAATATGCAATTAATTTACTACCTGGGAATAAAAGAATGTATTATAGTTCAGATTCAATTTCGTTCAGTTCAGGATCCAACGATAATAATAGTGCTTTATATCCTGTAGATTTTTTAAACAAGCTTGACTTCAGTAGATTGCCTACACATGAGATTATTTTGAAAATTGGTATGCCTATAATGTTATTAAGAAATTTAAATCAAATACGTGGTTTGTGTAACGGCACAAGATTGATAGTAACAAATTTATTTGATAAACTTATAGAAGCAAAAATACTAATAGGAACCAATATTGGCGAAAAAGTTTATATTCCAAGAATCGTGCTAATCCCCAGTGATACGAAATGACCATTTACATTTAAAAGACGTCAATTTCCTGTGAGACCCTGTTATGCAATGACAATTAACAAAAGTCAAGGACAATCGTTAAACCAAGTTGGAATATATTTGTCGGATCCAATATTTACTCATGGACAATTGTATGTTGCGTTATCGAGAGTAACATCAATAAAAGGTCTAAAGATTATGATAAATAATAATTGTGACAAACCAAATAATTATACAAAAAATATTGTGTACAAAGATGTTTTACAAAATATATAATACATGATCAGATAAGATGTGCATATAGTATTGTGTCATTAATTAGACCCTAAAGACAAATATATAATGCATGATTAGATGACACATTGTGTAGATAATTTAATTAATTTTACATGTTAGATATAATATTCTTTAGTTAAATACATACAAAAACAAAGAAAAAAAACTGGACTGTCTAAGGATAGTTCAATATTTTTATTTTCCTCTATGCCTCTTATTTTCACTGCTGCAACAGCAGCACATACGGAGGACATATTTCTTTTTTCTCTTTTTTCTCTTCTTTTATCCTCTTTTCACTGGTTCATCTCTCCCTGCTTCTTTTACAATTCAAGCCTCTTCTTCTTCCTTGAGCTGTAGTCATATTTTCTTTCTTCCTCGAGCTGTAGTCATATTCTTTTTCTTCCTTGAGTTGCAGTCTTCTACTGCATTCTTTTTCTTTGAGTTGTAGTCTTTTTCATTTAGCTGCAGTCTTCTTCCTCGAGCCACAGTCGGTTTTATTTTCAAAACTGCAATCAACCCAAAAATAGGGTTGCATTACTCCAGGTGTCTGCTCCACACATTGCTTCTATTCTTGATTAGAATTATTCTTCAAGTTATTCTTATGCTATTTTGATTTTAATTGTTATAACAAATACTTAGGACTTAAATTGAAATTGCAGGCTGCGTTACGTTGAGAAGAGGGAAATAAAGTGCGTTATCAGGAACAAACAATGAAGTACAAGTTCCCAAACAAATGAAATTAGGTTGGTTTTTGTATTTGCTCATTCTATTTAAAAAATTAGGTTGTTTATGATATAAATTCTGGGACACTTGCGTACAAGAATGGAAGATTGAAACTTTGCTGTATGATTTTTTGGTTTTATTGCTACTAAGACATTGGATGGACATGTTGCTAAATTCATTGTGATGGCAACAAAACTGAGCCACTTGAGATCCTTCTTCAAATTTTACTATTGGTTGTAGTTAAGGTGAGATTAGTTCATTTGTTTCGATATTAATATATGTGAATTTTTTACTCCTTATGTGATATTTTTATCTTTCAAAGTCTCTCATGCATGTCGAATAATGTGGGATATGAAAAGTATTTCATGCATTAGTAAATAATGTATATGACAACATATATTTCATGTGTTTTACGTTTTTTAGGTGACAAGGGACAATGTAACCCTTTTATTTCATATAGAGTTCTATAACATTTAGCTAAACCATGGGGACAATGGCAAATTGATGGAGGCAATTTGGTCTTGGGTAGAGTGAAGACACACCACAAATTAAAAGTGGTAGAGGTATAGGTAGATATGTGCATGAATAATATGTGTTAGTTGATGGTTCTTCAAACTATGAAGTATGATATGAGAATTGCACCATTTTCTTAATGAAGCTTCTCTTTATAATGGGATCCTTACGTCCTCTGTCATCTGAATGAAATTCCAAAGGCAGGAGTAATCAAGATTTCTGCTTTTAAATTTGTTTTATGACATTCTGGATTGTATACCATTTTTTCGCTGAATTTGAATTTGTTATTCGGTGAATTATAGGTTCATATTTGGTCAGGAACATCTAGAACTCTCAACTATTACCCATCTCTGATATCATGCTCATTCACATTCTATATGTAAGAGTTTTGTACTAAACTAGCAAATGATCAAATTATGGATCTTAATGTTCTTCGATATGTTGGTTAGTGTTCTTTGTTTCATTTACATCTTCTAACTCAAAGTTTTTGTTATTTCATATGTTCGTTTTTGAAAATTAGATTGTTGGAGTTACTACCCGAATGAAATGACATATGTTATGGCATGGAGAAGAAATCATTTTTTCCCCAATATTTTTGAGCTGCGAATCTAGCAACGACAGTAGAAGAATAAGGAATAATTTGGATACTCTGAAACCTGCAGTGATTAAATATAGATATAGATGTATTTATGTATATTTGGTTATCGATTTTGTTAGGCATCTTCAGTTTATACATCTCTACTAAGATGATTTCAAGTATTGTATGATGTAATTTCAATTACATCTTAGCTTGCTTGCAAGTAATTCAAAACTTCTTCTATCATTTGTCATTTTCATATGTAAGGTTATTTATTTGTATCATGTTGCTACGATATTTAATTTCTATTTCGAAATATTTTTTTACTTCTTCTAAGTTTGTATAATTACAATGTGACACATACAAAATATTCGACATTGAATTACTTAATGTCGCTTTCAATTAACTTTATTAAAAACCGCGCCTCGGCGCGGGCAACCACACTAGTTAGTTATATGTTGTCTGATTCATGCTACAAAAAGGAGGAAAACATATTTTTTTCCAAGCGTCAAACTCTAATAAATAAACTCAGTAAACAAACAACAGATATATCTCAATATGTTGTTTTACAAAAATGCACAAATTTTTACACTATTCATCATACAACATAACATAGAAATCAGTTGTTTGAGTAATACTTGGTCCAAATCACACCACTTTATCACACAACATATCTATTTTCCTGTTGTGTGAATCAAAAATACCAAAACACAAACAACAGATCAAAATAATTTCTGTTGTTATAATGTGTCCCCAAATATAGACATTTTCGATAACAAAATTCTATAATTTGAATGGTCTTATAACAACAGTCAGCATAACTATATGTTGTTTCTATCAAAAAAAATATTGATTTTCATGTCACACAACAGAAAACAACGCATCTGTTGTTCCAGTGGTGTTGTCTATCACTACCAGATTTTATACTATACCAGACGAAACGAAAAAAAAAATACCCCAACGAGAAACTTTGTCATCGGTTATAGGTACACCCTATACCCGACGACTATTTTGCTACAATTTTTGATGACATTTTTACTATATCAGACGACTGAGTACGTCGTCGGCTATAGTTCTTATATCAGATCTATTTTGCAGCAGCTCGGTCATTCAAAAATAATTCGGTGAGAAAAACTCAAAACGCTCTGAAATCGTTGGGTGTTATCGGAAGCTGTCCAAGAGAGGTTCGTGAAGCTATATATATAGCTATCTAGCTAGGTATGTATGTATATGTTGATTAATTAATATATATATGTTGATTTAGAGTTGCATTGATTAATGTTAATTAGTTGAAGTAGAGTTGAATTGATTGTTGATTTTGAGTAATATATTGATAAATTGTTGATTTTGAGTTAAGTTGAGTTGAATTCGACGAAAATATGTATATATATAATTATATGTAAGTTAGTTAATTGTTGATACACTACAACAAAAAATTCAATTTGCTACGCTTTTTTGCGACATAAATGAATGTCGTCGCAAATACCTACCAATGGCGACGACAAATTCACCGTCGCAAAAGGATGGACCTTTAGCGACGGCAAACTAACACCTTCGCAAAAGGTTTCACCAATTGCGACGACACTTTTACGCCGTCGCAAAAAGTTTCATCAATTGCGACGACATGGTTACGCCGTCGCCAAAAGGTTTTATCAATTGCGATAGCCTGGTTATGCCGTCGCAAAAAGTTTTATCAATTAAACTCCATTTGTCACTACGTAAAAAGTTAATTTGAAACCAAGTTCTGCATAGGCATTCTCGTGGGGTTCATATCTATCTTACCATGTAAAAAACAAAATAAAAATAATCGATTTAGCTACTCCCCTCACAGAAGAATGAGATATATCCTTCAAAAATGTTATTTTAGTCTTTTAGTCATATTTGACCTCATTGACTAGGCTCTAAATGAATTTCGAAAAAGCTAATTTTTTCGCAAGATCCCCTTTATTATGAGATTAACGTATGTATATGGACACATTTCTCAATTCTCATTAGACCATTTTGGTTGTCGTATATCTTAAATTCCACATATGATTACTAGTGTTATGACATTGTTTGTTGGTTATATATATGGAAAAACAAATCTTTTTGAAACTAAATTATTAACGAATAATCATTTTGAAAAATGTGACAATTGGATGATATAATCGGACTTATCTATGCACGTTTTAAAAAAATTAGAAGTTTTTAAGTTGAATTTAACCTCGATCAGTGCACCCAACTTTTGTTAGCATATTGCCCTAAAGAATAAAACGTGATTTGCCATTTCATCAAAAATAATTTCATCACAAGTACCTTACACGCGTTATCATGGGATTTATATTTATCTCACTATGTAAAAAAATGACCAAAATCCTAAACAATAAACCCTAGACCCTAAAAAAAATTAAAAGAAATTAAAAAATCATTTATTTACTTATTAGTTTACACTAGGGTCTTTTTTTGAGTTTCCCTCTCTCACCAACACTCGCCGCCTCTCTAAAAAAAAGAGAAAACTCATCCTCGAGCTCTGCAGCTCATCGACCTCGTCGTACGCCTCTCTCTCTTTCGCCTTCTTCGACCATAAAAGCCGTCGACCTTGACCCGAGATGCGAGCCTGGACTTATCCTTGCTCTCGCGTATTCACCTTTTTGTCTCATCGTGTTCTCAGTCGTGGTGATAGGGCGATGGAGGTGGATGGCATTCGCTGGAGTTGGCGCTGAGGGTTTTGTTTGGAGGCTCGTTGACGGACACGACGGTGTTGATAGTGACGACTTCAATTGCTTTGGTAATCAGAGTTTTGGTGGTGCTGTGAGGAGATCGTTGTATAGAGCTGGGAGGACTCCTTTAGTTTTAAAGTTTTCTAATTTCAGTAGGGTTCAATAATTTCAGTAGTTTTCTAATTTCAGTAGTTTTCTGATTTTTATGTGTTTATATAGCTGTTTTATAAAGTGAAACTTGAGATGAAACTGTATAGATAATGATACTTGATTTCTTAGCTGGGTTATAATAAAATAAGGCTTAGAAGGAATAATGGAAATGCGGGCTGGTAGTAGAAATGAGAAAGTAGAAAGCTTGTGCTTGTTTGATTGATTAGGGATGGTGTAGGTTAGTCGTATAATTTGTGTTAAGCCGAGAAAATCGAAGACTCTGCCTGAGTAAAAGGAGCTGAAATTGTGTGAATGGTCTTGTTTTCATGGCTGTCGTTGCTTGTTGATTGGTTTTTAGTAGCGATAAGTGAATTGTGTGATTTATGAGTATTTGGTTTGGATGGATTTTGTTGTGTAGACTAGATGGTTGCTATAAAGATGACGCTAAAAGGACTTGCTTTTTGTCACAAGAAATGGGTTCTGCACAGATATACCTTTCATATCAAGAAGTTTACTTGCAGGTCATTAGTTAGTGGTTATAATATGTCTCACGTGTGGTGCAAATCGTGCTCTCAGGGATGTGAATCCCAACAACTTGTTGATAGGACCCAATGGACAGCTTAAACTTGCAGATTTTGGTTTAGCACGAGTATTTGGGAGTCCAGATCACAGGTTCACTCATCAGGTAGGGTTCTGTCACTCAATAGGTCTCATCTGAGAATCAACGTGCAATAAACTCAGATGCATTATTTTTAACGTGGTTTGATTCAGTGATCTAACCAAACCAAAACCATTTTTCTTTTACCCCTTTAAAAAAATACTCCATTTTTCTTTTTTACTTTTGATTTTTGTTGGTTTAAACTTGAGCACATTTTTATAACTCTGGAAAAACAGCTATATTTTTCTACTTATATCTGTAGTTCATCAAGACAACTCTTATGTGGGCTTGTATATGACTTGTTTCTTTCTTATATAGACCTGAGCTTTAACAAGTTGACAGGTGAAATTCCACCGACGCTTGAAGGTCTTGATAATCTTGTTAACATGTATGTCCTTATAAGAAAACAGATCATTAGTTTATTTGTGGAAAAGCTTTGTAGTTTACTAGTTCAGGATAAGCTATACTGGCGTCGATGATTCATTATAAGTGTTATGCAGGTTTATGACCAACAATTTACTTACCGGAGAAGTACCAAATTGGATATTGGATAACAAACATCACTTGTTAGTCTTCTTTTCTAGCAATCTATGAATCTTTGAATCTTAACTGTCTTTGCTGGACTCAACTGAACAATTCATATATGAAAGGACCCAACCCCTATTTAGTTTCCTAAACCGGGATCAAACCCCTTCTGAAAACACGAACCAACAAAAACCATAAAAATTTCAGCAGAGTAACGCTACTAACGCGGAATTTCCATTACCTGCACCCTGAAAATAACACTTCATCCTATGCCACAAAAATCAAACCGTGGGCACCAATCCCATCCGGATTTCTCAATATCACAATAGTAATGTAAAGTAGTACATAAAGTTATACTTTACAAAAATCCGTGGAAAATCGTATAAGAATATAACATAAGAATACTCAGAGCGACTTCTAGTATAGATATACAAATAGTAGGCCAAACTAAGAACCTACCATAAAAGAAACTTCGCTCGATTACTATGCCTCCACCCACGACATGCGACACCTGAATTCAAACTGCAAATTGGGCAAAGAAAACGAAGAGCCCAGGGGAAAGACATGAAAACCGTTAGAGTGAGTGGACGAAAATAAATTTCTTTTGCCAGATGATATATGTTAAAATAACATATGCGAGTCCAGATAAATAAAGATAATAAAGTACACGAGGTAAACTCATACTCCTCCAGCGTACTGAGCATGCATGTAAAAATTTCACGGGGTCGCTCATGGACACATCCGTGCTAGTACAGTCCAAACCACGGGTTCCCAGACCCACACGTGATTCTAGCCAGAAAGGCCTCAGGACAGGGTATCTGTTTCCACCCGGAAATACATCAGCACAAGAAACAGAAATATGTACCCACCCGGAAATACATCGGCACAAGGTACAGTTCCCCCCTGGTAGACATCCTCGGGGATCAGCCGGGATGCAAGTGTATCGATACAACAACATATACTGAGACTGTACTCTGTGTAAACCAAATCATAAATAGTTCGATGCAAATGCGTAAAGCAATATATAAATGCATATACGTAATATATATAATGGTATAAGCATAATCGTATAACACATGCTCATATAAATCATAATCTTGTATGCATGCTCATGCTCATAAAACGTGTATAAAAACTCGCGATTATCAGTGAAAAGAAATTGTCCACTCACTGGTGAGAGTAACGCAATTCGCGTTAATCCCGTGATCCGGCGGAAAATCCTTCACCAAACGAACGATCATGAATCCCTGAATAATCATAAAATCTACCGCTCAAAATCATAACTCGAATCCTCAAATCATATCACGAGAAACCACCGTTCCCGGAAACATATAATTCAATATTAACGAAATCGTGAAAATCCGATAATCACACCACAAAACCTCGCTATAATTTCCGATGCTCAAATCAAAAAACAAACCTCACCACTGCGATCGGGGCGCGATTTCAAGTGAAACGACATATAACTCGTTGAAAACCCCAAAAAGTCAACTTTGACCGGAGGATCGCCATTGACCTCCGCCGGCCGCGGCGGCACCACTCAACTGTAAAATTCTCCGGCGAACCAAGACCTATTCCACTCAAAATCATCCAACAAGTAACTTCCATAACTACACCACAGATCAATTTTGACTCTAACTAGTCCAATTTCAAGCAAAACCGAAATCACATCAAACTTTCAATCCAACAATTCTCCATGTACAAAACGAATTGGAGCACCATACCTATATGAGTAGATTCATGGTGATGAGGGCTTCAAAGCCCAGTACTTCATGTAGCTCAATTTGGCCGGAAAAAGATCGACTAAAAACCCCAAAATTCACAAATTTTCGACCGGAAAATCTTCTTCCTCCGGTGACCCATGCCGTGAATGGTGGCCAGAAATGGATTGAGGACGTCGAGGCGAGTTGATGGGGACCAACCCTGAGCCCTAGGTTGGCCGGACGGCAACTCGCCGCCGGCAGGCCGAACTTCCCATCACACCTCCTCCTCCCAGCTGAGTTGACTCAGTCAACTCCCCAAATGCTAGTTTGACTGAAAGGACCCAATCCCGATTCAGTTACCTAAATCGGAATCAAACCCTTCCGGAAATACGAACCAACAAAAATTTTTCAAAATTTCGGCAGAGTTTCGTTACTAACGTGGAGTTACCATAACCTGCACGCGGAAATTAACACTTCGTTCTATGCCACAAAAAGCAAACCGTGGGCACCAATCCCATCCGGATTTCTCAACATCAATATAATTAACAACAGTAAATAAACTGTACTATGTATATATGTATATCCGTGAAAATCCGCACAACATGTATCAGAATGTATCAGAGCGACCACTAGAGTAAAACATATACAATATGTACATCAGTAGGCGAAACAAGAACCTACTGGAAAACACAGATAACTCTGATCACTAGCCTCCAAACCGCGACGTGAAACACCAAACCTGAACTGCAAACTGGGCACGGAAATAGAAAAGCCCAGGTGAAAGACAATAAACACGTTAGAGTGAGTGGACGAAAATAAATGTCTTTCACCAAGTAATATATATGTTATAAAAAATCATATGCGAGTCAAATGCATGAAAATCAAATGCTACGTGAGGAGACTCTGGCTACCACTCACATACAGAGCATGCAACGTAAAACATATCGCGGAGACTCTCGTGGGCTTCCACGCGATAGCACAGTCTGAATCACGGGATCCCAGACCCACACGTGATCCTAGCCAGAAAGGCCTCGGGTCAGGATATCTGTCCCCCCCGGAGCGTACTCGGGGATCAGCCGAGAAGCCAATGTGTATCGATACCACAACATATACTGAGACTGTACTCTGTGTAAACCAAATCATAAATCTTTTCTATGCACATGCTTAAAACATAATATATATATATACATGTATACTCGTATACGTATATTCATATATGCATAATCGTAAAACACATGCTCGTAAAATTGTAATCAATCTGCATGCTCAAGTTCGTAAATCATAAATAAAAGACTCGCAATCAATCCGTGAAAATAAATGTCCACTCACAGACTCTCGAAACGCGCACACGCGCTACACTCGTGGTCCGGCGGAAGATCCCTCGCCTGAAGCACGATCACGATCCAGATCTCGATCTCCTGAAGATTCATAAAAACATAACTGATCAAAATCGTAGTCTACAACACTGTACTGATGCACGGAAACCAACCGTTCCCGGAAATACGAAATGCAGTGCAAAATGAATTACAGAAATCCCGAAATCCCCACTCAAAATCTTGACTGAAAATCGGCTAACGAAACCAACCCGAAAACCTCCGTACGATAACCAGGGCGCGATTACGAGAAAAATGACACTAATTACATCGAAATCTGAAAAGTTGACTTTTTCCTCGCCGTTGACCGCCGCCGCCGGCGGCGGCGCGCCGTCAACGGTGGAATCACACGGCGGAAAACTCCAGATCGGACCATCTCAACCTTGCGAACGTCTTTCCCTTCTATCACTAAGACCAATTCAAATCACAACCACCTCAAAATCAAGCAAAACCGAACGAAAATCCTTAACCAAATCCCTTATCGGGTTGCATCAAAAACTCTTCCTTAACCTCAATTGATCACACCAATAGACTCAGAGAGACGAGGGGAGTCGAATCCCCCTAATCTCCCCTTCCAAAACTCGCCGGAGCCAAGCTCCCCGTCACCCACGATATCAACCCGATCGACCTAACTCGGGCACCCCAAAAACCTCATCAAATCTCACCAATTAAAACTGAGACGACCCGGACCAGAATTAGCAGTATGATCAGCCGTATATATGAGTTACTGCGTAGCCGCAGATTGACGACAAGGTTTGAACCGCCAGGGATTGTTAACGACTAAATTATTGGCCGAGAATTGGAGCTGGGTCTCTTCTTGAGAGTCGTTGCACGTGTGATTACGAGTTCGTGGGCGGTTCCGGATCGTTATTTGGACGACCGAGGAATTAGTTATGAATATTTGAAGTTCGGATTTAAATGGTGGGCTACTTAACGACTAAATTACCGGACGAGAATTTGGTTTCGGCTTCTTCACGGAAGTTGTTCAGAATTTAATTTTGAGTTCGTGAGAACTTCCGGAGCATGATTTGGAGTTACGAGGAATTAGTTGCAAATTTTGCCGTTTGTTGATTATTTAGTCAATTTAATGTGTGTTGCTTTGAAGGGTTGACTTTTTATTCGGTTGGCCGATGTGTTTGAATTTGAGTGATTAGTGAAGAGTACGTCGAGACGAGTTTGTGGCCGCGAGAATTATCGGAATCGGAATTACGACGAGAAAGTTACGCGCGTTTGAAGTTCATCGAAATGGATAATTATGAGTTTCCAAATTGGGAAAGGCTATAAATAGGAGCTTACCAAAATGGGAAAGTCAACATTTCTAAATGAGGAGTTGACCGAGTTGACTGAGTCAACTCGGTGGTGAGAGTGAAGGCCGACGGCGAACGGCGTGCTCCACGGCGGTGGAGATGATTCCGGCCACCCCAGGGGGCGGGGCTGGTCCCGTTCGACTCGCCTTGGAGTCCTCGACCCCGTGCCAGCCACCATGCACGGCGAGATTCACCGGAGAGAGAAAAATTCGGCCAAAATTCAAGAAATTTGAGGTGATTTGAGTTTCACATTTTAGACCGATTTGAGCTGCAACTTGGGGTGGGCTTTGTAGCCCTCATCACCATGAAGCTACCATGTAAGTTTGGAGTTCTAATTTTGCTTGTGTGTGGAGAATTTTGGATGTGAAATTTGTGTACCAATTCGGTTTATCGTGAAATTGACCTAGTTAGAGTGAGAATTGGCCTTTGTTGTAGTTGACAAAGTTGCTCAGTGGATGATTTTACATGGAATAGGGGTTGCTCCGCCGTAAAATTCTCCGGTCAACAGTGGCGCCGCCGTGGACGGCGGTCAACGGCGGCGGTCAACGGTCAGAGTTGACTTTTTGACTTTCGACAAGTCGCATGTCATTTGACTCGAAATCGCGCCCTGATCGCAGTGGGGAGGTTCGTTTTTCGAGATGAGCGTCCGAACGTTAAACGAGGTATTGAGGTGTTATTTACGGATTTTCGAGGATTCGTCGACTTTGAATTATCTGTTTCCGAGAACGGTGGTTTCTCGTGGTTTGATTCGTATTGTCGGATTATGATTTTGAATATTGGACATTGTGAATATTCAGGGTTCGTGATCATTCGTTTGGCGAGGGGCATTCCGCCGGATCACGGGTTAACGCGATACGCGTTACGCCAGTCTGTGAGTGGACAATTTCTTTTCACGGAAATCTTGCGAGTGTTTTATATATGATTTACGAACTTGAGCATGCAGCATGATTATGGTTTTACGAGCATGAGATTTCATACGAGATTATGATTATATAAGCATGTGTTTATGATTATACGAATATGTTTATACGGATATACGTATACGAACATGCATACACTTTTATGCTGTTTCATGCATTTGCATCGAAATGTTTATGATTTGGTTTACACAGAGTACAGTCGTGGTTACGTTGTTGTATCGATACACTTGCCTCTCGGCTGATCCCCGATGGTAGGCCACCAGGAGGGGCAGTACCCCTACCTGACCGGCGAGGGGCAGTACCCCGGAACCGAGGCCTTTCTGGCTATGAATCACGTGGTAGTCAAGGACTCCGTGATTCTGACTGTACTAGCACGGACGTGTCCATGAGTGACCCGTGATACTTTCTATGCATGCTCTGTTTACGAGTTGGAGTCAGCGTCTCCTCGTAAACTATTTGATTTGATTTATTTATATTTGACTCGCATATGATTTTTATATTTATATATTACTTGGTGAAAGACATTTATTTTCGTCCACTCACTCTAACATGTTTCATGTCTTTCCCCTGGGTTTTTCGGTTTTCGTGCCCAGTATGCAGTTCAGGCTCTGGTGTCGCACGTCGTGGTCGGAGGCATAGTGCTCGAGCTACTTTGTTTCATCCAGTAGGTTTATTGTTCTACCTACTGTGGTATGCGTATACGATTATGTATTAGATGTCGCTATGAGCTTCCTATTGAATACGTTATACGATTTTACTCTGGATTTTCAGTAAAGTACATATATATTTACTACTTTACGTTATTGTTGATATATTGAGAAATCCGGATGGGATTGGTGCCCACGGTTTGCTTTTTGTGGCATAGGATGAAGTGTATTTTCCGCGTGCAGGTAATGGTAATTCAACGTTAGTAACGATACTCTGCCCAAATTTTGAAAAGTTTTTGTTGGTTCGTGTTTTCGAAAGGGTTTGATTCCGATTTAGGGAGCTAAATCGGGGTTGAGTCCTTTCAGCTTGGTATCAGAGCATTAGGTTATAGGTTCTGTAGACTCATGTAGTCGTGTTTACTAAAGATATTTGAGAATGTTCAGCATGTCTGGAATGGTGACCCGACCGGCCGGCGGATAATCATCAAATTCCGGGTGTTGTATGCTTTCAAATATTTGAAGTTCCATGATTACGTTCCACTTGTTGTGAACGATATTGTATTCATTAGGATGCCTTCTGACGTGCTTTCCGTGTCGTTTCGGTTGTGGATCCTGTTGAGGATCATACGACGCGTGATTTGCCAGTGAACAGTGGATTCAGATGGATATTCAGAGTTCAGTGAACTGTGTGGCACGGTTTGCTTGGTTGTTTGTGTATGAGCGTCTATATGTTGCCTCAGAGCTGAGATTTATGGTAGGGATGTGTGCCTGATTCAGTTTGTTGTAATTTGTGGGCTGATATTGTGTGAGTTTCGGTTGCGACTCCACGGCCTACATTCAGAGTGTTGTGTATACTGTAATGTTTGATCAGGCTACCCAGCAAGCATATTGTGGAGTGTTTACCCACCTGAGGCAGAGATGCATTGTCCACGTGTTTGTTCTTGTTTGCACGAGTTATGTGGCTTCAGAGGAAGCAGTGCACGAGGTTCGAGATGAGTTTGAACCTGAGTATCAGAGAGAGTCTGATTGATGTGCCTCGAGACATCTGTGAGGAGCTTAGTGTGTTGCACTCAGTGGCGAGGCTAGTGTGAGGGAAATATGTACACGGTTTTCGATGTGACGGTTTGAGGAAAGTGGATTTAGTCGAGATTTTGGTGAGGTTGAGTTCTGACACCTCGGGATCAGTGACTTCATCAGGCTGTGGCCTTTTCGATTATGTTGAGGATCCTCTGCTGATCTGTTTGGCGATGGCGGAGTTCACAGTGTAGCGGACTTGCTCCTGTGGCATGAGTTTGGGTGATCGTGGTGATCCTTTCATACAGCAGGTGTTGCGGTGATATGTGTTCGAGGAGCACTTTTAGTTGCTGTTTCGGTGGCCAGGAGGGTCACGTTGCGAGGGAGCGCCTCAGCCAGCTGTTGTAGCGGTTTGACGGCTCAGAGTTTACAGGGAGATCCTCATGTTGTTCCTGCAATCTGATCAATGTATCCTTTTGACGAGCCATTCTGAAGTCGCAATTGACGTGGGCGACTAGTTGGGCATGTTGGAGTTCGTGCCATGACCTTGTTTGAGGACAGACTTTTCTCCGAGGTTGCTGTTGTTTGATATCCATGGCTATTGTACCTGTATCTCCACTTCCGAGGTTTTGGAGAGTGTTGCATCCATCCGGAGGTCGCGAGATCCTTGTTGGAGGTTATGACTTAGCCGCGGATCTGTTATAGCTGGATATTGTGGTTTTGGTATGTTTGTGAGCATGGACTTACTGACGACGCAATTGGCTG
Organism: Geum urbanum; assembly: GCA_946800695.1. Taxonomy (NCBI): domain Eukaryota; kingdom Viridiplantae; phylum Streptophyta; class Magnoliopsida; order Rosales; family Rosaceae; genus Geum; species Geum urbanum. The sequence goes on from OX327014.1 coordinate 3,835,473, forward strand.
TGTTCGAGTACCTCGAGAAGGAGGTTGTGTTTCGACGACCAGATTTCCCCGAAATGCTGTTTCGTGGTGATGGTCGAGCGGATGGTGGAGACGAGTTGTGTTGTTTGCTTAGCTCATGTTGTGGATACTACGGTTGCTGTGCCCGATGTTGAAGACATTGAAGTGATTCCCGAGTTTTCAGGTGTATTTCGGAGGAGTTACCAGGTGTTCCTCCAGTTCGAGAGATCGACTACACCATTGAGCTTGTACCAGGCGCCGGACTTATTTTACCGGCATCTTGTCGTTCGGAGCTAGCGGAGCTGATGGAGCTATTGTTTCGACTCCAGGATTTGTTGGAGGAGATTTCAGGAGACTTCGTGCGACCCCACATATTTGTGTGGTGTGCTCTTGCACTATTTACACGGATGTTGGACGATTTGACGAGGTGGTGCACTGACTACCGGAAGCTCGATTTGCTTCAGAGGAGAGTGAGTATCCTCCGCTTCGGATTGACGAGTGGTTTGATCAGCTTCCGAGAGCTTCAGTCTTTTCGAGGATTGATTTCGGATCCGGATATCATCAGTGGAGGTTTGATGAGTCAGATGTGGCTATGTGGCTTTCGGATCTCGGTGCGGACATCATGAGTTCTTGGTCACGCTGTTTGGTTGACCAATGCCCCGTAAATCATGTGGACTTGATGGATCATGTGTTCAGACAGTTTCTGAACGAGTTTGCGGTCATGTTCGTTGGCAACGTCCTGATGTACTCTGGAAGTGTGGACCAGTACCTGAAGCAATTGTAAGTGGTTTTTGCGGACTTCGCGAGACGATTAGCTGTTTGTGAAGTTCAACCAGTGTAAGTTTTGGCCGATTAGCGTGAAGATGTTGGGCTGTGTGATGCTAGCCGAGGGAGTCGGCGTGGATCCTGACCGGTTCGAAGCCGTGTGGATTTGGAGTTGCCTTACTATTGTACCAGAGATCAGGGGTCTCTTGGGTTTGGCAAGCTTTTACCGACGGCTTTGTGCAGGATTGTCCCAGATTGTTACTCTACTTTCCGGATTGACGAATAAGGCGTCAAGTTCATGTGGTTCGATGCACGTGAGGAGAGTTACTTACTCCTGCAAGATGGTTGACCATTACTTCGGTTTTGACCTTACCTGACGATCGTGACGAGTTCATGGGTTATGGCGATGCTTTGAGGTATAGATTTGGTTATGTTTGATGCTGTGTAGCAGAGCGGTGGCTCATGATTCCAGGCAGTGGAACTTTGTATAGCTACATATCCTATGTATGATTTGGGTGTAGCTGCCCTTGTGTTAGCACCAGAGAGTTGGAGATACTATTGCTATGGCGTGCAGCGTGGTGTAGGGTGTACACTGACCACTGAGTTTTATCCACTTGCATTTTCGGCCAGATTTGAGCTTGAGGCAGTGTCGATAGATGGTGTCGACTGATGACTATGGCTGCACATTAGATTTTGCTCGAGAAAGGCTAGAGGTTGTACTTTGACCATCTGTTTGGGATGATGTTGATGCTGATGCATTCAGTTGAGAGTCAGGAGTTTTAGTATTGCATGTGTGTACGTGTGGCTTGAGTTTTCGTGTTAGCCGAGTTATGGGCTACGAGAGCTGAGTTTGAGTATGATGGTGTTGAGGCTCGTGGTTTTGCGCGCATTTGACGCTAATGGTACAGAGATGTGTCTGATATTTCGAGTTACTACTCGTGACACAACATGAAGAACGATATAGCAGCTTGTGCGAGCGCAGCTTGTGTGTGCTGATGCCACATTCGTCGACTGGCAATGGCTAGGAGGCAGAGACTTGCCGAGATGTATTAGCCATTTGAGATTTCTGGTTAGACGTGACGGTTGTTGCTGTGATTGTGTGTGTATGTGTACACTTTGGTTGTGATACCAGTTGTCGGGCCTTTGTGGATCATTTGATGAATTCAGTACAGTTCCTTGTACTTTCAGAGATGATTCCAGTGGTTGGCTGACATACCTGTGTCTGACGGAGGTTGTCTATTCATGTGGTGTACCTGTGTTCCAGTTCGCTAGTCGAGGTAATCAACTACGACAAAGTGTTGACAAGCTTTGCAGCGAGCATTGGGGACCAGATTACGAGTTAGTACCGGATCTTATCCTCGGATTGGCGAGTGATCTTCGAGGACTATTCAGGCCTTGGAGGGCATGTTGTGTATTTCGATATTGCAGTTCCGGAGGATTCGGGACCAGCAGTTTCAGCTGTTTGAGATTGCATGCAATACCAGTTTGTGGACCACTATAGTTTTGAGATTATTTGATGTTGATTTGAGATGTGGTGCTATACTCCATTGTGCTGGAACGAGTTTGGTTTGAGTATGAGTTGATGTTTGATGCTGATTTTGTGGAATGTGCTACCACAGACTGTCAGGTTAGCGGAAATGGGTTGATTATTGCCCGAGTTCGAAGTTTGAGTTATGCTAATATGAGTATGTGCGTTATGTTGATGAGTGTAGACTGAGTTGTGATTTGTTATGATGTATTGATCCGTATGTGGCCATAGGCGAGTTTGTGTTATGCCGTATGGTTCGGCACCGCCTATAGTGTTGGCTTTTGTGTGTGTGTTGTGTTCCGCGTGGCGGAACTATGTTTCAGGTTATTGCGTGTTGTGTACCCTATTTGTTCCTTATGCAGGAACACTTGGCTGTTGTGGAGCCAGTTCAGATTTGTGTCTTGAGGGTACAGGGATTTCAGCACGGAGCTATCTCCTATTGTGGAGTTTGTGATCAGGGTTGTTCAGTTGAGATTGCAGTTGGTGAGTTGAGCAGTATGCATAGGCAGTGCTCCTACTTTGTACCTACCTTGTAGTCGGTAGACTCGGAAATTTCGAGGTCGAAATTTTTCTAAGGGGGGTGGATTTGTGACGACCCGGACCAGAATTAGCAGTATGATCAGCCGTATATATGAGTTACTGCGTAGCCGCAGATTGACGACAAGGTTTGAACCGCCAGGGATTGTTAACGACTAAATTATTGGCCGAGATTTGGAGCTGGGTCTCTTCTCGAGAGTCGTTGTACGTGTGATTACGAGTTCGTGGGCGGTTCCGGATCGTTATTTGGACGACCGAGGAATTAGTGATGAATATTTGAAGTTCGGATTTAAATGGTGGGCTACTTAACGACTAAATTACCGGACGAGAATTTGGTTTCGGCTTCTTCACAGAAGTTGTTCAGAATTTAATTTCGAGTTCGTGGGAACTTCCGGAGCATGATTTGGAGTTACGAGGAATTAGTTGCGAATTTTGCCGTTTGTTGATTATTTAGTCGATTTAATGTGTGTTGCTTTGAAGGGTTGACTTTTTATTCGGTTGGCCGATGTGTTTGACTTTGAGTGATTAGTGAAGAGTACGTCGAGACGAGTTTGTGGCCGCGAGAATTATCGGAATCGGAATTACGACGAGAAAGTTACGCGCGTTTGAAGTTCATCGAAATGGATAATTATGAGTTTCCAAATTGGGAAAGGCTATAAATAGCAGGTTACCAAAATGGGAAAGTCAACATTTCTAAATGAGGAGTTGACCGAGTTGACTGAGTCAACTCGGTGGTGAGAGTGAAGGCCGACGGCGAACGGCGTGCTCCACGGCGGTGGAGATGATTCCGGCCACCCCAGGGGGCGGGGCTGGTCCCGTTCGACTCGCCTTGGAGTCCTCGACCCCGTGTCGGCCACCATGCACGGCGAGATTCACCGGAGAGAGAGAAAAATCCGGCCAAAATTCAAGAAATTTGAGGTGATTCGGGTTTCACATTTTAGACCGATTCGAGCTGCAACTTGGGGTGGGCTTTGTAGCCCTCATCACCATGAAGCTACCATGTAAGTTTGGAGTTCTAATTTTGCTTGTGTGTGGAGAATTTTGGATGTGAAATTTGTGTACCAATTCGGTTTATCGTGAAATTGACCTAGTTAGAGTGAGAATTGGCCTTTTTTGTAGTTGACAAAGTTGCTCAGTGGATGATTTTGCATGGAATAGGGGTTGCTCCGCCGTAAAATTCTCCGGTCAACAGTGGCGCCGCCGTGGACGGCGGTCAACGGCGGCGGTCAACGGTCAGAGTTGACTTTTTGACTTTCGACAAGTCGCATGTCATTTGACTCGAAATCGTGCCCCGATCGCAGTGGGGAGGTTCGTTTTTCGAGATGAGCGTCCGAACGTTAAACGAGGTATTGAGGTGTTATATACGGATTTTCGAGGATTCGTCGACTTTGAATTATCTGTTTCCGAGAACGGTGGTTTCTCGTGGTTTGATTCGTATTGTCGGATTATGATTTTGAATATTGGACATTGTGAATATTCAGGGTTCGTGATCATTCGTTTGGCGAGGGGCATTCCGCCGGATCACGGGTTAACGCGATACGCGTTACGCCAGTCTGTGAGTGGACAATTTCTTTTCACGGAAATCTTGCGAGTGTTTTATATATGATTTACGAACTTGAGCATGCAACATGATTATGGTTTTACGAGCATGAGATTTCATACGAGATTATGATTATATAAGCATGTGTTTATGATTATACGAATATGTTTATACGGATATACGTATACGAACATGCATACACTTTTATGCTGTTTCATGCATTTGCATCGAAATGTTTATGATTTGGTTTACACAGAGTACAGTCGTGGTTACGTTGTTGTATCGATACACTTGCCTCTCGGCTGATCCCCGATGGTAGGCCACCAGGAGGGGCAGTACCCCTACCTGACCGGCGAGGGGCAGTACCCCGGAACCGAGGCCTTTCTGGCTATGAATCACGTGGTAGTCAAGGACTCCGTGATTCTGACTGTACTAGCACGGACGTGTCCATGAGTGACCCGTGATACTTTCTATGCATGCTCTGTTTACGAGTTGGAGTCAGCGTCTCCTCGTAAACTATTTGATTTGATTTATTTATATTTGACTCGCATATGATTTTTATATTTATATATTACTTGGTGAAAGACATTTATTTTCGTCCACTCACTCTAACATGTTTCATGTCTTTCCCCTGGGCTTTTCGGTTTTCGTGTCCAGTATGCAGTTCAGGCTCTGGTGTCGCACGTCGTGGTCGGAGGCATAGTGCTCGAGCTACTTTGTTTCATCCAGTAGGTTTATTGTTCTACCTACTGTGGTATGCGTATACGATTATGTATTAGATGTCGCTCTGAGCTTCCTATTGAATACGTTATACGATTTTACTCCGGATTTTCAGTAAAGTACATATATATTTACTACTTTACGTTATTGTTGATATATTGAGAAATCCGGATGGGATTGGTGCCCATGGTTTGCTTTTTGTGGCATAGGATGAAGTGTATTTTCCGCGTGCAGGTAATGGTAATTCAACGTTAGTAACGATACTCTGCCCAAATTTTGAAAAGTTTTTGTTGGTTCGTGTTTTCGAAAGGGTTTGATTCCGATTTAGGGAGCTAAATCGGGGTTGGGTCCTTTCAAAAATATCAACCAACTCGAAATCATCAAGGGAAGCTAATTGTACCTTACAATCAACCAAAGGTGGCCGGAATACGGTGGTCGGACGGGCAACCAAATCGGGAAACTCTCCCCCTCGAGTCAACGCAGTCAAACTTTCCAAAATGGGAAAGTCAATGCAAGTCAATGCAAATTCGTGTTTTTACGACTATTTTCCGACTTTTCGATATTTATACTCGTCCCACGGGTCGATCAACGGTCCGGAATGAATACACGATGTGATTCGGATAAGCTCGAAACAATCGGATAAACTCGTCGAAACCCGAAACTTCAAATAATCATAAAGTATTCCTCGGTTATCGGAAAAATCTTCCGGAACCGCCCACAAGCTCGAAATCACGTGCTCTACAATTTCCGTGAAGACACTCAACTCAAATTCTCGACCGAAAACAAAGTCGCGAATCGAATCGGCAAACCACAGAACATCGCAAAACTGCGACTAAAACCAAATCTCGAGAATCGTGCCAAACACACATCTGATTCTGGTTCGGGTCGTCACATTGACTTTCCCAAAATAGAAGCCCAGTTTAAATACTTTCCCGTTTCGGAAATTACCAAAATTAATTTTACGACAAACTTCGAACACACGTAACTTTCGCGTCGTAAGTCCGTTTCCACTTATTCTCGCGTCAATAAGTTTATCTCGACAAGTCAAACACTTCGACAAATCCGTTAAAAAGTCAACGGTTCAATCCACCACAAGCTTATCGGATTAAATGATCAACGGTCGAAAATATTCGGTACTTAATCCTCGAAACTCGGAATAATCCTCCAGAAGTTTCCACGAGCTCGAAATTAAATTCTCTACAACTTTCACGAAGGATCCCAAATCAGATTCTCGCCCGATAATTTAGTCGCTAAGAAAACCGCCATATTAACGGATAATCTCGACAATATTTCAAAATTTCAAATATTCATATTATATTCCTTGGTCGTCCAAATAATGATCTGGAACCGCCCACGAACTCGAAATCACGCGTACAACGATTCTCGAGGAGAGACTTAACTCAAATTTTCGGCCAATAATTTAGTCGTGATCAAAGCCAACGATTCAATCAATTATCGAAAAATCTGCAATTATATGCTAACTCACGAATTAAGCTGATTACGCTTCTGATTCTGTTCCAGGTCGTTACAAATCCACCTTCCTTAAAAAAATTTCGACCTCAAAATTTCCAAGTCTACCGACTAAAAAGTAGGAGCACTGCCTCTGCATACAGCTCAACTCTTTAGTGGCTACCTCAACTGAACGACTCTGACAACAGACTCCACAATATGAGATATCTCCGTGCTGTAATCCCTGTACCCTCAAATCTCGAATCAGAACTGGCTCTTCACAATTGCCAAGTCTTCCTGCATAAGGAACTGATAGGGTACACAACATACAATAAATCTGAAATGTAGTTCCACCACACGGAACACAACACACATAAACGCCAACGCTATAGGCAATGCCGAACTATACGGCACAACACAAATTCACCTCATGGTCACATACGGACCAAAATAACGTGGCAAATTCATAATTCAGCCTACTCACACCAACATAACTTAAACATCAAACCCGGGCAATTATCAACCTGTTTCCACTAATCCGAAAGTTTGTGGTAGCATATTCCACTAAATCAGGTTCAAACGTCAGCTCAAACCAAACTCGTTTCAGCACGATGGAGTACAACATCGTTCCTCAAAACGACATCATGCAACGTCATAATCATAGTGGTCAACAAACTGGTACTGCATGCAATCTCAAACAGTTGAAACTGCTGGTCCCAAATCCTTCGGAACTGCAATACACAAGACCACAACATGCCCTCCAAAGTCTGAATAGTCCTCAGAGATCGCCCACCAATCTGAGGATAAGAACTGTACTAAACTATAATCTGGTCCCCAATGCTCACTATAATGCTTACTAACACTATGTTGTAACTGACTATCTCGATCAGCGATCTGGAACACAGATACACCATGAAAATGGGCAACCTTTGCCAAATACAGCTACACCAGCCTGCCACCAAAATCTTTTCCCTAAAGTACAAGGAAAAGAACTAACCTTATCGAATGGTCCACAAAGACTCGACAACTGGTACCACAAACCGAAGTACGTACTGGCACACAAAATTCACAGTGACAAGCTCCAACTTCTAATTGGAAATCTCCAATAACTATAACTTCCCGGCAAGTCTCTGCCTCTCTGCCATCGCCTGCTGACAAATGTGGCATCTGCACACATAGGCTGCTACATTCCTCTTCATGTTGTGTCACGAGTAGAAAACTCGGAGTATCTGACACATCTTCGCACCACCAGTGCATAACGCACGCATAATAATGAGCTTCAACATCATCACATTCGAACTCAGCTCTCGTAGCTCGCAACTCGGCTAACACAGAAACCCGAGCCACACACATATGAAACAATGAAGCTCCCGACTCCCGATTGAATGCATCAGCAACAACATCTCAGATGGATAGTCAAAGTACCACCACTAGCCTTTCTCGAATAAACTCAAATATGCAGCCATAGTCGTTAATCAATCCCATCCATCTATACTGTTTCAAGCTCGAATTTTGTCGAAAATGCAAGTAGATGAAACTCAAGTAATCAGTGTACATCCTACACTGCACTGCACGTCATAGCAGCAGTGTCTCGAACCCTCCGATGCTAACACAATGACAGCAACTCCCAAATCATACACAGGATATGTAACTACATAAAGTTTCCACTGCCTAAAACCATGAGCCACCGCTCTGCTATGCTGCATCAAAACATAACCAAATCCAAATCTCGATGCCTCGCCATAACCCACGAACTCACCACGATCGTCATGTAGAGTCAAAACCGGTGCAACGGTCAACTTTCCTTCAGGAGTAAGTAACTCTCCTCGCGCGCATCAGACCACTCGAACTTGACGCCTTTTTCGTCAATCCGGAAAGTGGAGTGGCAATCCGAGAAAAAGTCATGCACAGAGCGCAATAGTAGCTTGCCAAACTTAAGAAGCTCCTGATCTCTGCTATAATGGTAAGTTAACTCCAAATCAACACGGCTCTATCTGGTCAGAACCCACGCCGACTCCCTCTACTGACATCACGTGGCCCACACTCCTAGAATAAACCAGGATGTTGCCGACGAACACGACCGCAAACTTGTCTAGAAACCATCTGAACACCTGGTCCATCAAGTTTGTAAAATCTACGGGGGCATTGGTCAACCAAACGGCGTGACCAAGAACTCCTGATGCCCGCACCGTGATCCGAAAGTTGTCCTGGCCACATCTGATTCACTGATCCTCAACTGATGGTATCCGGACCCGAAATCAATCTTCGAAAAGACTGAAGCTTCAGTGAGCTGATCAAACAAGTCGTCAATCCGAAGCGGAGGATACTTGCTCTCTTCTGAAGCCTGATTCAACTTCCGGTAGTCAATGCATAACCTCGTCAAACCATCCTATATTCACACAAATAATGCAAGAGCACGCCACGGTGATATGCTGGGTCGTACGAAATCTCCTCCAGCAACTCTCGAAGTTGAATCTGTAGCTCCATTAGCTCCGCTGGTACTGAACGACAAGATGCCGGTGATATGAGTCCAGCGCCCGGTAAAAGCTCAATGGTGTAGTCGGTCTCCCAAACTGGAGGAATACCTGGTAACTCCTCCGGAACACACCTGGAACCTTTGTAACCACTTCAATATCACCAATGTCCAGCATAGCAACCGTAGTATCCACAACATAAGCTAAGCAAACAACACAACCCGTTTCCACCATCCGCTCGACCATCATCGCTGAAATCACACATGGCAATAAGATATTCTTCTCACCTCGAAACAGTATCTCGGGGAAACGTGGTCGTCAAAACACAACCTCCTTCTCGAGACACTAGAACATAGCCAAATGTGTCGCCAAAAGTGCATACTCAACATCACAACAAAATCAACGGTATCCAGCTATATCAGATCCGCGGCTAACCCATAACCTCCAACAAGATCTCGCAACCTCTGGATAGATACAACACTCTCCAAAACCTCAGAAATGGAGATGTATGTACAATAGCCATGGATATCAAGCAACAGTAGCCTTAAAGAAACTCCGTCCTCATATAAGGTCGTGGCACGAAGTCCAACATGCCCAACTAGCCGCCCACGTCAATTGTGACTTGCTGATTAACTCGTCTAGAAGGCTGCATTGGTCAACTCCAGAAACAGCATCATGACCTCCTCGTGAACTCCGAGCTGCCGAACTACTAAAAAAAATTGGCTGAGGGCGCTCCCTTGCAACGTGACCCTCCTGGCCACCACCATAGCAACTGAGAGTGCTCCACGAACACAAGTCACAGTGACACCTGCTGTGAGAAAGGATCACCAACGATCGCCCAAACTCATGCCATAGGAACAAGTCCACTACTCTGTGGTCACCACCTCCACCAAACGGATCCTCTGCTTGATCTGATGACCCTCAACATAATCGAAAAGGCCACAGCCTGATGAAGTCACTGATCCTGAGGTGCCTGAACTCAACCTCATCAAAATCTCGACTAAGTTCACTTTCCTCAAATAAACATATCGGAAACCGCGTACAACTTTCCTTCCCAATGTCTTCGCCTCTGAGTGCAGCACATCAAGCTCCTCACGATTGTCTCGAGCCATAACAGTCAAAATCCCTCTGATGCTCAGGTTCAAACTCATCTCGAACCTCGTGCATTGCTTCCACTGAAGCCACATAACACGTGCAAACTGGGACAAACATATGAACGATACATCTCTGCCTCAGGTGGGTAAACACTCCACATTCTGTATAAACAATACCCTGAATGTAGGCCATGGAGTCGAAACAGGAACTCACACAATACCAACCCACCAAATGCAATGATCTGACTTAAGCAAACCATCAACTACCACAATCCTCTGTTCAAAAGCAACATATAGATGCCCATACACGCACAACTGGGCATACCATGCCACACATATTTCTGAATCCAGAATGCTTATCCAAACCCATAACTCATTTATCAAGTCACGCGTCGACTGATCCTCAACAAGATCCACAACCTTACTGACACGGAAACCACGTCAAAGAGGCATTCGAATGAATAAAACATCATTCGCACCAAGTAGAACGTAATCATGGAACTACAAATATTTGAAAGCATACAACACCCAGAGTATTAATGAGTATCCGCCGGCCGGTCGTGTGACGACCTGGACCAGAATCAGCAGTGTGATCAGCTTACTTCATGAGTTACTGCGTAATCACAGATTTCCAACGGTTGTTTGAATCGTCAGGTTTGATAACGACTAAATCATTGGCCGAGAATTGGAGCTGGGTCTCTTCTCGAGAGTCATTGTACGTGTGATTTCGAGTTCGTGGGCGGTTCCGAATCATTACTTGGACGACCGAGAAATAAGTTATGAGTATTTGAAGTTTTGACGTAAATGGTTTAAAACAGTGGATTTGTTAGCGACTAAATTACCGGACAAGAATTTGGTTTCGGCTTCTTCATGGAAGTTGTTGAGAATTTAATTTCGAGCCTGTGGGAACTTTCGGAGCATTATTCCGAGTTACGAAGATTAAGTTGTGAATATTTCCGATTGTTGATTATTTAGTCGGTTTAAATATGTGTTGGTTTGAACAGTTGACTTTTTATCCGATTGGTCGATGTGTTTGACTTCGGGTGATAATTGAAGAACCTGTCGAGTCGAGTTTGTTGCCGCGAGAATTATCGGAATCGGAATTACGACGAGAAAGTTACGGGTATTTGAAGTTGCCGAAAAGGTTAATTATGAGAATTTCCATTTTGGGAAAGTATTTAATGAGTATATATATTGGGGCTCACCTGTTTTGGAAAGTCAACTATTGGTCATTAATGAGTTGACCGGTCAATGTGGAGGGAGAAGATGGTGGCGCGACGCCGTACGGCTCGCCGGCGACGGAGCACCGTCCGGCCACCTCCGGCCTTGGCTCCGGTCCCGTTCTCTTTAGCTCGGCCTCCCGAGTCCATCTCCGGCCTCCTTTCACGGCAAGGATCGCGGAGGAGAGAGATAATTCCGGTGAAAGTTTGAAGAATTTTGGGGTTTTTGGGGTGATTCAATTCCGGCCGATTTGAACTAAACCAAGTATTGGGTTTTGAAGCCCTTATCTCCATGATTCTAACCATATAGGTATGGTGATTTAATTTTGCTTGTGTGTGGAGAATTTTGGATGTGAAATTTGTGAGATAATTTGGTTTATCACGAAATTGGACTAGTTAGAGTGTGAATTGGCCTTTGTTGCAGTTGACAAAGTTGCTCAGTGGATGATTTTGAGTGGAATAGGGGTTGCTCCGCCGGGAAAAGTTCAGATTGGTGGTGGCGCCGCCGTGGGCGGTGGTCAACGGCGGTCAAAGTTTGACTTTTTGGGATTTTCAACAAGTTGCATGTCATTTCACTCGAAATCGCGCCCCGATCGCAGTTTTGGGAGGTTCGTTTTTCGAATTGAGCATCCGAAAGTATAGCGAGGTATTGAGATGTGATTTTTGGATTTTCGACAGTTTGTCCTAATCGGATTATGTTTTTCCGAGAACGGTGGTTTCTCGTGATTTGTCTTGTATTGTCGAGTTATGATTTTGAGAAATGAATTTTGTGATTATTCAGGGTATCGTGATCGTTCTTTTGGCGAGGGACTTTCCGCCGGATCACGGGTTAACGCGAACTGCGTTACGCTAGCGTGTGAGTGGACAAGTTTATATTTTCACAGTTGATTTGCGAGTTCGTGGATTTTATGATTTTCGTATTTAGTTTATACGATATTGTGATATGTATTGTTTTCGGAGGTATTGTTTTATATTTATTGGTGATGGCATTACTGCATCGATGCTTCGACTATTCAGCTGATCACCGATAGTCCACCAGAGTTGAGAGGTCCTCTGGGTAGGGTTGAGAGGTCCCCTGTATGCTGCCAGGGTTGAGAGGTCCCCTGGCCTATCACCGTCGGGTTTGAGCGATTCACCTGACGTCGGGCTTGAGAGGTCGCCCGACAACCTCCTTATGTATATGTGTTCCGAACTCGCACTGTTTTACATTGATTATGTATATATCTGGTGAAAGGCATATGTTTATTTTCGTCCACTCACTCTAACGTTTTTATTTGCCTTTCCCCTGGGCTTTTCGGTTTTCGTGCCCAGTTTGCAGTTCGGACTCTGGTGTCGCACGTCGTGGTCGGAGGCATAGTGCTCGAGCTACCTTGTTTCTTCCAATAGGTTTATTGTTCTACCTACTGTGATATGCTTATATGATTATACATTAGATGTCGCTCTGAGTATTTTGTTGTATATATTATACGATTTTACTCCGGATTTCAGTAAAGTACGGATATATTTATTGTTTTACCTTACTGTTGATATATTGAGAAATCCGGATGGGATTGGTGCCCACGGTTTGATTTTTGTGGCATAGGATGAAGTGTATTTTCCGCGTGCAGGTAATGGTAATTCCACGTTAGTAACGAAACTCTGCCAAAATTTCTACGGTTTTTGTTGGTTCGTGTTTTTGAAAGGGTTTGATTCCGGTTTAGGGAGCTAAATCGGGGTTGGGTCCTTTCAGCTTGGTATCAGAGCATTAGGTTATAGGTTCTGTAGACTTCTGTAGTCGTGTTTACTAAGGATATTTGAGAATGTACAGCATGTCTGGAGTGGTGACCCGACCGGCCGGCGGATACTTATCAATACTCCGGGTGTTGTATGCTTTCAAATATTTGAAGTTCCATGATTACGTTCCACTTGTTGTGAACGATGTTTTATTCATTAGGATGTCTCCTTGACGTGCTTTCCGTGTCGGTACGGTTGTGGATCCTATTGAGGGTCAATTGACGCGCGATTTGCCAGTGAATTGTGGGTTTGGATGAGCATTCTGGGTTCAGAGAATTGTGTGGCACAGTTTGCCTGGTTGTGTGTATGAGTGTCTACATGTTGCCCAGAGTTGAGAATTATGGCAGTTGATGTTTGCCTGAGTCAAATCATTGTATTTGGTGGGCTGGTATTGTGTGAGTTCCTGTTGCGACTCAATGGCCTACATTCAGGGTGTTGTTTATACGATAATGGTTTAATCAGGCTACCCAGCAATCGAATGAGAAGTGTTTATCCACCTGAGGCAGAGATGCATTGTCCACATGTTATGTGGCTTCAGAGGAAGCAGTGCACGAGGTTCGAGATGAGTTTGAATCTGAGCATCAGAGAGAGTCTGATTGTTATGCCTCGAGACATCCGTGAGGAGCTTAGTGTGTTGCACTTAGTGGCGAGGCTATTGTGAATGGGGACGTATGCGGTTTTCGATGTGATGGTTTGAGGAAAGTGTACTTAGTCGAGATTTTGATGAGGTTGAGTTCCGACACTTCGGGATCAGTAACTTCATCAGGCTGTGGTCTTTTCGATTATATTGAGGGTCATTAGATCAAGCAGAGGATCCGTTTGGCGATGGCGGAGATCACAGTGTAGCGGACTTGCTCCTGTGGTATGAGTTCAAGTGATCGTTGGTGATCCTTTCTCGCAGCAGGTGTTGCGGTGACTTGTGTTCGCGGAGCACTCTCAGTTGCTATTGTGGTGGCCAGGAGGGTCACGAGGGAGCGCCCTCAGCCAGCTGTTTTAGTGGTTCGGCAGCTCAGAGTTCACGAGGAGATCCTCATGTTGTTCCTGAAGTTTGATCAATGTAGCCGTTTTGACGAGTTAATCAGCAAGTTGTAATTGTCGTGGGTGGCTAGTTGGGCATATTGGAGTTCGTGCCATGACCTTTTTTGAGGACAGACTTTTCTCCGAGGTTACTGTTGCTTGATATCCATGACTATTGTACCTGCATCTCCACTTCCGAGGTCTTGGAGAGTGTTGCATCCATCTGGAGGTTGTGAGATCCTTGTTGGAGGATATGGGTTGACCGCGGACCTGTTATAGCTGGATATCGTGGTTTTGGTGTGATTGTGAGTATGGACTTACCGACGATGCATTTGGCTGTGTTCGAGTACCTCGAGAAGGTGGTTGTGTTTCGACGACCAGACTTTCCCCGAGATACTGTTTCGTGGTGATGGTCGAGCGGATGATGAAAAGAGTTGTGTTGTTGCTTGGCTCATGTTGTTGATACTATGGTTGCTGTACCCAACATTAGTGACATTGAGGTGGTTCCCGAGTTTCCAGGTGTGTTCCGGAGGAGTTACCAGGTGTTCCTCCAGTTCGGGAGACCGACTACACCATTGAGCTTGTATCGGGCGCTTGACTCATTTTATTGACGTCTTGTCGTTCGGAGCCAGCAGAGCTGATGGAGCTACAGGTTCGACTCCAGGAGTTGCTGGAGGAGGTTTCAGGAGATTTCATGCGACCCCGCGTATTTGTGTGGTGTACTCTTGCAATGTTTGTACGGATGTGGGATGGTTTGATGTGGTGGTGCATTGACTACCGGAAGCCTGATTCGCTTCAGAGAGAGTGAGTATCCTCCGCTTCGGATTGATGATTGGTTTGATCAGGTCGCGAGAGCTTCAGTCTTTTCGAAGATTGATTTCGGGACCGGATACCATCAGTTGAGGATCGATGAGTCAGATGTGGTTTGGACAGCTTTCGGATCTCGATGCGGGCATCAGGAGTTCTTGGTCACGCTGTTTGGTTGACCAATGCCCCGTGGTTTTTACGGACTTGATGAACCATGTGTTCAGACGGTTTTTGGACGAGTTTGCGGTCATGTTCGTCAGCAATATCCTGATGTATTCCAAGAGTGGGGGCCAGCACATGAAGCAATTGTGAGCGGTTTTGCGGACTTCGCGAGATGATCAGCTATTTGCGAAGTTCAGCAAGTGTGAATTTTGATCGATTAGCGTGAAGATTTTGGACTGTGGGATGTTATCCGAGGGGAGTTGGCGTGGATCCTGACCAGATAGAAGCTGTGTTGATTTGGGGATTGCCCTACCATTGTACCAGAGATCAGGAGTCTCTTGGGTTTGGAAGGCTATTACCGACGGCTTGTGCGGGATTTTCCTGGATTGCCACTCTAATTTCCGGATTGACGAAGAAGATGTCAAGTTCGAGTGGTAAAATGCACGCGAGGAGAGTTACTTACTCCTGCAGGATGGTTGACCGTTGCTTCGGTTTTGACCTTACCTGACGATCGTGGTGAGTTCGTGGGTTATGGCGATGCATCGAGGTATAGGTTTGGTTATGTTTTGATGTTGTGTAGCAGAGCAGTGGCTCATGGTTTCAGGCAGTGGAAACTTTATGAAGCTACGTATCCTATGTATGATTTGGGTGTAACCGTCCTTATGTTAGCATCAGAGAGTTCGAGACACTACAGCTATGGCATGCAGCGCGGTGTAGGACGTGCACTGATCACTTGAATTTCATCCACTTGCATTTTCGGCCAGATTTGGGCTTGAGGCAGTGTAGATGGATGGGGTCGACTAACGACTATGGCTGCACCTTTGACCTTGTTCGGGAAAGGCTAGAGGTTGTACTTTGACTACCCGTCTGGGATGTTGTTGATGATGCATTCAGTCGGAAGTCGGGAGCTTCAGTGTTTCATATGAGTGTGTGGCTCGAGTTTCCTTGTTAGCCGAGTTACGGGCTACGGAAGCTGAATTCGAGTGTGATGATATTAAAGCTCATTGTTTCGCCCGCATTTGGCTCTAGTGGTGCGGAGATGTGTTCGACACCTCGAGTTTACTACTCGTTGTTTCTACCGAATTACGCGCGGGGGCGTAACGGGGCAAAAGCAACACAAATATACTTCCTTCTTCTTCTTCTGGTGCGTCCAAACGCTGGGGCTGTTCGGATGGACGGGCGCTCTCCTTCTCTTCGTGCTTGCGGGCTCTCCTTTCGGGCCGTGGATCCTTCCGTCGGGCGCTTCCTCTTCCTCTCGGGCGTTCGGGTGCAGCTGTTAGAAGAATACAACAACGAAGTAGGCGGTCAGGGGTCAAGACGGGATGGCCCGCCTTCAACGCTCCGATGCCTAAGTCAGATGATGTATTGGATATAACAGTCAAGCGAACGTGCGAGTAGAGTGATATGGATCGAGTGAGTCAGCTGGCTCTCGATGAGATGTGAATGAGTAGTCTTACCTGTAATAAATACCTGATATATATAGGTGGTTTGAGTTTGGAGCCTGGTGGTGTTCTTCGATGTGGGACAACCTGTACTCTGCTGGTGTGTGTTCTGCTTATTCGGGCGCGCGCTTGGTGGGCGTGTGCGCGCTCGGATGGAGTGGGTCTGGTGAATGAAGTTGGAGCCTCCTTGGTGGTTTTGCGTGTGGTGTGGTAGGTGTCGCTAATCTGCTTAAGTGGATAAGTATGTTAATCGTACAACCAATGATGCAATACTAACAAGTCCCCCAAGTCCCCAAGTCAAAGAGAACTTTCTTGACTGGGGAGTTGAAAAAGGGTGTGCGATTAACAAGAATACTTATCCAGTTGAGCAGTGGTCATGATCCTGTGACCCCCAAGTCCCCCAACTCTCCGGTCAAGAAAGGGCTCGCATGACGGAGTGGGACCTGGGCGTTCGAGCGTGTACCTATTCGTATATTCTGGGCCCGGCGTCCAAATTGATCTTGCTAGTTTAGGACCCGCGCGCCCGTGGAGTGTTGCTTGTTCGTGCGTTGGTGTACCTACGGGCCTGGCCTCCAAGCAAGACTTTGCTATTTTGGGGCCGCGCGCCCGGATGGGATCGGTCTTGCAAACATACACAGGTACAACAGATATGCAGATATATAAATATGCAAGGTTATGATGTATGAATGAATGTATGGTATGATGCATGAATGTATGGTATGATGTGTGTGTATGCAAATGTTTTTCGTAACACCGGCATTGGGATGGCGCGGTGCACCTTGTACATCAACGGGGATGTCGTTCCGTACGGTATAGCGTCAACGGAGGGATCAAGACCGCGACCTATAAGTAACGCGCTACGGAGGGGACGGACCGCATGCCCGTGCCGTTCTTCAACTTAGCACCCTCAGAGAGGGGGCGAACCCCATGCCTCCGTTATGACAGTCGGCTTGCTTTCGCGACCGGGGAGGCGCCCGCGCTCATCGATCCCGGAACGCGCAAGGAGGGGTCGGACCGCACGCCCTTGGCGCTCCGAGTCGGGGCCGAATGTTAACGTTGCGCTCACACGGAGGGGAAACACCCCACGCCCGTGCCGCCCATTGACTTAGCACGCCCAGAGAGGAGTTGGCCCCATGCCTCTGTCATGACAGCCGGCTTTCTCTTCGATCATGTAACGGTGCGCTCACGGAGGGGGCGGACCTCATGCCCGTGCCGCCCATCGGTCTCAGCGCGCGCTCAGAGAGGGGGCGAGCCCCATGCCTCTGCCGCCTGATCCGGCTTGCTAATGCGTGCGCGTATGTAGAGGAAGAACCCCATCCCGTATGGCGCAGCTATTCACTCGGGGCACGACCAAAAGGGAATTCAGGCGTTAGCCCTCTTTCGGGGCGCCAGAGTGGTACGTGTACTAACCTGATGGTGTTTTGCGGGCGCCTGGTCGTGTGGGTGGTGCATGCGCCAGTAGAGATGGTTGGTGTGGTGGCGTGTTGTCCTTGCTTTGTGTTTGGTGGTGCTCCGATGAGACGTTTTGAGGTGACATTCCTTTTGACTTCTCTTTGGGAACCGGTGTAATAAATGCTTAGCCGTCGCAATTAATGCTAGCGTGCCTTTGTATTAAATGTTGATGTTGTGATGATTGCTCGGCCGGCAGACGTCACGCGCGTGGGAGCGTGGGAGCGTGGGAGCGTGGGAGTGGGGCATGGGCACCACGTGTTGGGCTGTGGGAGATCGTGCTAGGGTTTGGAATCGAGGCGGGAAGTGGAAGAGTTGGCGCAGTTACTGAGGAGGGCAAGTAAACCGCCCTGGCCACGTGTCACGATCCGATGGTGGATACGCAAAAAACGGACGACTGGCGTTCGTTCGCGTATCCCGCCCGAGTAATATAAATAGGGCTTCCCTTGCCTGTCTTCTTCATCGCTTTCATAACTTGCCGAAATTCTGCCGGAATCATCCTGTGACCTGCACCTGTTTAAGCTCTTCTCTGTGTTCGTGTCCCTTGTTTGCCGGAATACTTGCTCAACGTGAAAGACTCAGCCCCCGAACTAAATCTGGTAAGGCTCTCGTCCCTGGTTTTGTTGTTTTTGTTTCTGTGGTTTTTGTGTTTTTCTGGGTTTTTTGAACTCGAGGGTGGGGTGTGTTCTTTGGGTGGGGTGTGTTTTGATCTGTTTGTGGGTGATTCTTTGTGGGTTTTTGGTGTTTATGTGTGGGGAGGGATTTTTGCTAAGTGTTGGTCGTGCGCTCGTCTATAGGATGGAGCCGATTGAGATACCGAGCGATCAGTCACGTGAGCGGATCTACATTTCGGGGTTGGGGTGGTTTAGTTGTGGGTCGGGCGAGTCGAGTACGTCGAGTACGTCGTCGTGCGAGTCTGTTTTGAGTGTCACGCCCTTGCAATGTATTTTGCCTGATACCTCTCCCGTGCAGCCAATGGAAGCTAGGCAAGCGTTCGTGAATGTGGGATTGGAGAGCTCGTCTGGATCGTCGGGCGGGCATTCGGGCGGTTCGAATCCTTGGGGTGAGGAGAGGGCGGAAGGAGGTGATTCGCTTCCTCGACCTGCGGCAGGTGGGCCCGTCCACTGGGTGTTCCCTGATGGCACGCCCGTCCAGGAGCCTGAGCGTGCGCCCTCCGTCTCGGAGATGGCTAGGTGGGCGAGAGATTACCGCATCCCCAACTCCGTGGAACTGCGGATACCTGGCGGGGGTGACACTTTCACTCGCCCGCCGCCCGGCCACGTCTGCTTGAGCGAGTTCCATCTCAAGGCAGGGATTAAGTTGCCACTGCACCGGTTTTTTCAGTATATGCTGGCGCTGCTGAATATCTCACTTGGTCAGTGCGGGCCCACGCTCACCCGCACGCTCGTGGCCATGTTCAACATCTTTCGGATGAGCTGCCTGGACCAGCCTACGCGGGCGGAGTTCCTTCATTTCTTCGGTCTTCGCTATTCCACGCGCCAGAGGGACTGGGGGACCATCACCGTGGAGCCGCGCGTGAAGTGGTGGTTGTCGGATCAGCCGAGTTCGTCGACCAACTGGCGCACAATTAATTGCCTGGTGGGTGGTGATTGGGAGTTGGGCTCCTTCTCGGATGAGTATGTCGCCAACGCCCACTTGATTGATCGAGTCCCCCAAGCTTTCCAGCCCCTGGATATGAATGAGTATCCGATGACGCCCGCCGAAGAGGCCCGGGTCAACCGTCTGAAGTTTGTGTTTGATCCAGCGCCCGAGGCGAGGTCGTTCTTTGCTGCCTGCCATTGGGATATCATTGAGCAGACGCACCTTGCTGAGCTGCCGCGTACGTGGGCTTGTAGTTCGTTGTCTAGGAGTAGGAGTAGATTTGACCAACTGTTCTGCTGTCGCTAACCTTCCGTTTGTTGTTGTTTTTTTTTTTTGTAGTTAAGAAGATGACTGGCAAGAATGCTGCTGTTGATGAGGTGGCGAAGCGCCGTATGATCGCCCTTCGAGAGGCTGCTGGGAAGGTCCGAAGGGTGGTGGAGGACGGGCGGGGTGATCTGGTGTTGGGGGAGGTCGTGCAGCCCAAGCTCCCCATTCCTGACGTGGCTGATTTTGCTCCCATTATCCCAGCGGGTGCCCGCCGCCCGCCGCCAGGCCACGCTGGCGGTTCGAAGGCGCAGGCCAAGGCTGACCGTGCTGAACAGCACAGGGAGAAGCGCTAGGAGAGCCGTGACCAGCGCCGGCAGGACCGGGATGACCGGCGGGATACAGCTCGCACGCCCCATACGGTTGCTCATTCTACTTCTATGCCCCAGTCGTCTGTTCGTGCCTTCACGAGGTCCCCAGCGTCCGAGCGTCCGTCCAGCCCCCCCAGTGGGCCTTCCTTGAAGCGTTCCAGGACGGATAACCCAGTTATTGGCCCGTCTGCCGATCCGTTCGCCTTCTGCCCGCCGCTGGTGAAATCCATTGAACTGAGCGCAAGGGCCGTCGAGGCGATGGCGCCGGAGGTGGTGCAAGGTGAGAGGGATGATATGGATAGGGCATTCAACCTCTGCATGGCGCTGCAACACAAGATGTACCTGGCGCGCCAGCGCTTCGCCAACAGGTGCTACGCAGAGGAGGCGCAGGCGGAGATGCGCAAGCTCGCCGATGCTTGTAAAAAGTATGAGTATGAGCTGGGCAAGTATGAGCAGCTGGCGGATCGTCTGCGTCAAGAAGCCCGGGCGGCGATGGCAAAAAGCCAGGAGGCGAGCAAGCGGGAGGCGCTGTACAAGGTCGAACGCGATTCAGCCCTTGCTGCCCTGGAAGAGGGAAAGGCCTTGGCGGACAATCGGGTGGCGGAGGTGGAATCCCGCCTGATGGCTGAAGCGCAGGCCCAGGTCGAGAAGGCACGGGTGGAGGCGGTCGTCGACTTCAAGAATTCTTTGGAGTTCAAGGAGTTGGTGGACGCTGAAGACGATGTTCAGGTCGCCCAGTTCCAGGGGATGGTAGCGCGTTTTCTGAAGATGGAGGAGTATGATGCCTTCCTGGCGGAGCAGGCGGGGCTGACGGGCGGGGCTGGTGGGGCGGGCGCGGAGTAGAGTAGCTTTTTCTTTTCCTTCTTTTTTTTTTTGGGTACTAGAGTAGATCTTTTTGTAATCGGGTCTTCGTGCCTTTGATTCTCGCTGGCCCCGCTTTTTTTTTGTAACCTGGCGAATGAATGAAATTTCTCTGTTCGTTTGTGTGTCTTGTCTCTTTTTTGTTTTGAACTGTCATCTTTTTGAGTAACTTGTGTGGGCGCGCGCTTCCCTAATATGTTTGCGAGTAGCCTGTCCCCAGTCCCCCGAGCATGTGGGCGGGCGGGGTAATGATCTACGCATTTTATGCTTGATTCTTAACGTCTTTCTCTTTACATTTAGCTTTGTTTTGACCTTAGTGCTTTCATTTCTTACTTACTTTGTTGTTTTTAGGTTTTGAATAAAGGAGTATAATAAAGGAGGAGTTTTGGAGCTAAAAGCGTATTAAGGAGGAAGTTCTCAATTCCGGAGAAGAAATGGTCCGAGGAATGGTCTTCAAATGGTTACTAAAATGAATTCCCACATGGTGTCAAGAATTGGAAACCAAATGTCAAATGAAATGGATACCAAAATGGTGGACAAAAAGATGAAGACATTTCTCCTGCGCGACCCAGGAAAGAGCAAATATGGCGGAATATATGGAGCATATAATGGACGAATTTTGGGAGGATATTCCATGAAGATAAATACCTTATTTGAGGGCCAAAATATGTGCAAGAATATGTTATATTCGGCCAAGAAGTATTGGGGAATAAGGAATGCAAGATTTGAAGATATGAAGATTTCCTTTTCCTTGAAGAAGAAGAAAACTGGGCAGTCAGGTCACTTAACTTCTAAAATCCGTAGTAAATTCAATTAAACTCCAAATATGGCGTTCATTGTATGGATTTTACAGCCCTTTCAATAAGCTTTCAATTGAAACAAGAATCAGAATTTTCTGAGCTCTAGAACTCCCGGAAAAGACGTTTCAAGACAGGCTGTTTCCAGCTGGCATTTCTACCCGAGTAAACTAGGAATCCCTAGTTTGGAGAGGAAAGTTGGATTTCTTCACCTATAAATAAGAAGGCTCGGTCTCAAACTCATTCATCACTCATTCTAGACTTCTAAGCTTGCCAAAGATCAGTTCCTCAACCTCGAAACACTCGGCCATCCCTTCAAAACTCGAAACACCTCCAAACTTCATCCCGTAAACACTCTCCTCCACCTCAAGAAGGACTTTGCTCGTTTTGGCTGGGAATTCTTGGGCTCGTCATCAACTAAGGAGTAGCTACACTTGAAGATTTGCGGTGCGCTTTCACGGAGTCTAAAAGTGTAACATGACCCCTTTTTATTTTGTTTCGGTTTTTGTTTGGATTTCCTTTGTTTGTATTCTGAGAACAAGTTTTGATAAGAGGCTTTATATTTCTAAATTCTTCTAAGTTTCTTCCATGTGTTTTTAACTTTGATTCGAATACATGTGTGTGCTTTTATGTTCTTAATGCTTGAAACTGTTTTTAAGTAGATACTCGCTTTGGTTCTCTTTTAAGCATGTTTCACGAACTAATAACAAAGATAAAATTGGATTAGAGAGTTAGCTCGCTTTGGTTGCTGTCTTGTTCAATTATAAGCATGTGTGTGTGTTTTGATTGAAGTTAGGAATTTCGTTGACACTTAGGGAGTCTAGGTATAAAACGGCAAAGGATGAAAGAATAAGTCGATCACATGTATATAATAGTTTAGTGTTTATTTTCGGTTTAGTAAGCATGTTTAGGGTTCTTTGTTCTTGTTTGTTTTCTACTTGTCTATGAGTGAAGCATGATAGAACCTAGGATTTCTCTATATGTTTACTAACCATTTTCTTTCTTTATTTTCGTAGATTATAAATAACCAACTTTCAAACCCCCCTTTCAAACCTTAGCGTAAATATGCATGCACCCTCAATCCCCGGTTAAGAACGATACCCTATTTACCAATGCTACATCTACACAAAAGGGTTTTAATTGTTTATGCGTTTTTGTTGATTGTTAATTTTTAATTTAATGGTTGCAAATGCGTGTATCAGGTAAGGACACACGCAACTGTGATCACACTTAGATGAAAGTACAAGGTAAGACCTAATGAAAGTACTTCCTCAAGTGTTGGATGTTCCATGGGTGGCGTAGTCGTTGGCCCTGCATGTCCCTAAGGTAGAAAGTGCTGTCGCTTATCATCTTGTCAACGACGTACGGGCCTTCCCACAACGGGCGAAGCGCCTTCACCTTCTGTTGGATCGCTTTCATCACCCAGTCCCCCAGTTGGATTGGGCGAGCCCGTATGCGCTGATTGTATAGCCGGGCGATCCTCTGCTTGTTCGCGGCGTTGTGCAAGTGCGCCATATCTCTTCGTTCCTCTAGCAGATCATTATTGAGCCTTAGCCCCTCACCGTTCGTGCGCGGGTCGTACATTTTGATCCGTGGGCTCTGATGGGTAATTTCTAGGGGTAGCACGGCCTCCGTTCCGAACGTCAGGCTGAAGGGGTCTCGCCTGTAGCTGCATTGGTCGTCGTTCGGATGGACCACAGAATTTCTGGGATGACCTCGGGCCAGCGCCCGTAACCCGCATCCCTAGGTTCGATGTCCTCGATCTTCCTCTTGATGCCGGTCTTGATGATTTTGTTTGCTGCTTCCACTTGTCTGTTCGTCTGGGGGTGCACTGGCGATGCGAAGATGAGGTCCGTTCCCTGGCGTTTGCAGAAGTCTATCAGTCTGGGGTTGTTGAATTGTGGCCCATTATCTGTGATGATGTTGATCGGCGTCCCATAGCGACAAAAAAGGAAGCGCCAGAGGAAGCGCTCCACCTTCTCCGTGGTGATCTTTGCCATGGGCTGGGCTTCGATCAACTTCGTGTGGTAGTCGATGATGACGATCAGATACCTATATTGCCCTTTCGACTTCAGAAGCTGTCTGATCAGGTCCAGTCCCCACTGTGCAAATGGGACGGGCGACAGGAGGATGGATAGTGGGACGGCGGGCGCATGATGGTGATGTGCGTGGAGTTGGCACTGGTGACATTTGCTTGTAGTGCTGTGGCGTCCGCGTGGATGGTGGGCCACAAGAAACCGTGCCGGAGGGCTTTGTGCACGATCGACCTGGCGCCCGCGTGATGGCTGCACGTGCCCGAGTGGATCTCTTTCAAGATTGAGCTGCCCTTTGCTGGAGTGACGCACTTAAGGCTCGCCCAAGTCTTCCCCCGTCGGTAAAGGGCCCCGTCCCGCACGCTGAAGTTGACCGCCCGTGCGACAATGGTCATGGCTTCCTTCTTATCCCCTGGCAGTTCTCCCCTTGTTTTATAGGCGATGAGCACGTCCATGTAACTATGCTCGTGCTGCTCGATTGCCAGGATCTGCTCTGCTTCTGAGATGCTCGGTCGTCGCAGCACCTCGACGATGCGCTGCCCTGGTCCTGTGTGCACGGGCGCCGTGGCCAGTCGGGCCAATTTGTCTGCTTTTGAGTTGAATCCCCGGCGTATATGGCTGATGTTGACGTACTTGAATCCCTTGATTAGCGCCTGTACGTGTCTCAGATAGGCGATCATGGATTCCTCCTTTGCCTGGAATTCTCCTCCGACCTGGCTCACCACCAGTTGTGAGTCGCTGAATATGTTGAGGTCGGGCGCTTCTGAATTCTTGGCCAGTTGCAGGCCCGCGATGAGCGCCTCGTACTCGGCCTCGTTGTTTGTTGCCTTGAATTCAAACTTTAGGGCGTACTCCGCGTTTACCCCTCCTGGCCCGGTTAAGATTATGCCGGCGCCGCTCACCTTCTTTGTGCAGGACCCGTCGACGTAGAGGTTCCACTCCGACAGCGGTCGCTCCTCGACCTCTGGTTTGTCGGACGCTTCTACCGTCGGATCGTCGGGCGCTTGGGCTGGCGCCCCCTCTGCCTCCGTGTATTCGGCGATGAAGTCCGCCACGGCCTGCCCCTTGATTGCCGTGCGGGGTTTGTACTCGAGGTCAAACTCGCTAAGTTCGATGGCCCACTTCGCCAGGCGGCCGCTATGGTCGGGCGATTGGAGTATCCGGCGCAAGGGTACGTTGGTGAGGATGTGGATGCTGTGCGCCTGGAAGTATGGCCTCAACCGTCGGGCAGCGGTTATGAGCGCGAGCGCTATCTTCTCGATTGTTAGGTATCGCGTCTCAGCGCCTGTCATGCCCTTCCCTGAGAAGAAAACGGGCAACTCCGTGCAGTCCTCCATGCGGACGAGGGCGGAGCTGACGGCGGTGAGGGAGGCAGCCAAGTAGAGGTACAGAACTTCCCCTCGGACGGGTCTGGAGAGGAGCGGAATGGACGCCAGGTATTCCTTGATCTGAAGGAAAGATCCCTCACACTCGAGTGTCCACACAACTTCGCGCTTGTTCGTGGTTCTTAGGGCTTTGAAGAACGGGGCACACCTGTCCGAGTAGCGTGAAATGAAACGGTTCAGGGATGCGAGCTTTCCCGTGAGGCTCTGCAGGTCCACCCTCTTGACGGGCGGTTTCATGTCGATGATCGCTTTTACCTTGGCTGGCGCGGCTTCGATTCCTCGTTGGCTGACAATATACCCCAGAAACTTGCTATTGGTGACTCCGAAGGTGCATTTGGCGGGGTTCAGCCTCATGCCATTCTTGATGAGGACGTCGAGCACAGTCCCCAAGTTTTGGACGTGGTCGATCGCCTGGACGCTTTTCGCCAATATGTCGTCCACGTATACGTCCACGATGTTACCGATCAGGCCATGGAACATCATGTTCATGAGCCTCTGGTACGTGGAGCCGGCGTTTTTCAACCCGAAAGGCATGACATCGTAGCAATAAAGGCCCTTGTCCGTGACAAACGTTGTCGCCTCCTGGTCCGCGGGGTCCATGAAGATTTGGTTGTAGCCTGAGTAAGCGTCCATCATTGATAGGAGCTCGTGCCCTGCCGTTGCGTCCACCAGTTGATCGATTCTTGGCAGCGGGAAGCTGTCCTTCGGGCACGCCTTATTGAGATCGCTGTAATCGATGCACATCCTCCATTTCTTGTTGCTCTTCTGCACCATCACCGCGTTGGAAATCCACTTGGGATAATCCACCTTTCGGATGAACCCGATGCCCAGTAATCGGTCCACCTCCTCGTGCATGGCCGCGTAATGTTCTGCTTTGTACGCCCGTCGCTTCTGCTTCACTACCCGGGCGCTGGCGCTGACGCTCAGCCGATGGGATATGATATTCGTGCTGATCCCGGGCATGTCCTTGTACGACCAGGCGAACACTTCCTGCTTTTCTTTCAGCAGCGCGATCAGTTGTTCGGCTATCGCGGGAGCCAATGATGCCCCGATCTGGACTGTCCTCTCCGGGTGTTCAGAGGATAGCTGGATCGTCCTCAGCTCTTCGCGCTCAGGGACGGGTGATACAGCCATCAGCCCGTCGCGTGGATCGTCGGGTACTTCTGATCCTGGCGCGGGTTCCAGGGCGAAGACCTCATGCTTGTCACGAGACTTTGTTGCCTCCTCGCCGTCGTATCCTCGGATATGTCCGATCCCGCGCTCGGTTGGGAATCGTCCCAAGAGCATGTATGTTGCGATGATCATCCTCAACCTGCAGATCCCTGGTCTCCCGAGTATGGCGTTGTAGGGGGAGGGGGTGTCCATGACGATGAAGTCTGTCCGGACCTCGCTGTGCGGGGAGTCGGGTGCGCCAATCTCGACCCCCAGTCTGTCGCTCCCGATTGGATACGATGCCTCACCTGTGAAGCTGGCGATGCCCTCATGGTCTTGCCTCATCTTACGTGCGGGCCTTCCGAGCGCCTTGTATGCGTTGAAGTAGATTACGTTGACAGACGCCCCATTGCCAACCAGCACCCTCTTCACAAGGAATTGGTCGATGATCGCATCGATCACGAACGGTAGGGTGCTGTCCTTTGGGTTCTCTTCCTCGTCCTTTGTTGTGAAGTTGACGATGGGCGCTTCCTTCCTTCCTTCCTTGGGCGCTCTTCCTGCCCCGATCGCCAGCACCCTTCTGCTCGAGTGATCGGGCGATGATGTTCTTTCCTTGCGCTTGCCCCCGGATATCGTGTTGATAGTCCCATGGGTCCTGGCGTTCGTCCGGTGTTGTCGTTCTCCCGTCCTGGGACGGTCGTTCTTCTTCATATCCTCGAGGGCCTTCCTCAGCAGGGGACATTCGTTGGTGTGGTGGGCGGCGGCGTTGTGGTATTCGCACCAAATGCTCGGGATCCGGCCAACCGGGGCCATCGCTGCCGTCACGCTGCTTGGTGGCGGGAGCCGACGCCGATATAGGCGGAGGAGCTGCTCGGGCGACCGCCCATCGGTCGTGAAGATCTCCTGTCCCGATGGTTGATGGTGTGACGCTGGCGGCAGACGGGCGCTCTGCTGCACTGGCCACCCCGCTCGGTGGTAGTGGTTGCCCTGGTTGTTGCGGGAAAAGGGCTTCTGATTGTTCTGTCCCGGCGCGTCTCGGTACCTCTTGTATTCTTGGACTGGCGCCCTTTCTTCGTCCGAGGGCCGTCGAGGCTGAGCGTTCTCCTCTGGTCTGTTGGTGCTAGACTCGGAGGCGGACCCGTACACTCGCGTCTCCACTAATGCCTTCTGTACAACCAGGTCCATGATCTCGTCGTAGTCGAGATGCTCCTTCCTCACAAGTTTCTCTACGAATGGAGTGGCGAGTAAGTTGTCCATCAGGGCGACCTTGGCCACTCGCTTATCAAGGTCCCTGCATGTGCTCGCGAGCGTCCTCCACCGGTTGATGTAGCTTGATAGGTTCTCGTCCATCCCCTGATGGACCTTGAGGAGGATACCCGCGGTGTTGTATTTCCCCTGGAGTCGATAGCGCTTCTGGAAGCTCTCCGCCAGCTCGAGGAATGAGTGGATGGATCCTGGCGGGATCTCGTAAAACCAGCTTCGTGCCTCCTCCGCCAGCGTTTCCTGAAATAGGAAACACAAGGTTGGGTCCGAATACCGAGTTCCGTCCGTGGTGGATCGAAACTCGTCCACGTGCGCGCGTGGGTCCCCGCTCCCGTCGAACCGAGCGATCTTCGTTATCTTGGCGTGGGGGTCCCTTCCCCTTTCCAGTATGTGTGCCGAGAACGGACTGACCCGGGGGGCGAACGTCCCGCTCTGACGGCTAGTTTGTCCTTGCGTAGGCGCGAGACTTCCTCCGCCAGCTCCTCCATTCGAAGGATCATATCGTGGTTCGCCGGGGGTGCCGACTCCTCCACGGGCGAGGGCGCTCGAGCCGCCTGGGCGTCTGTCCGGCCGAACGGGTGTTGTTCCTCGCTGGTGGTGTCCTGGGTCTCCTCGTGCCGTTCCATCTGCTGGTTGATGAGCACGTCTAGTCGTTCCTCCAACCTCTGGCGGATTTGGCGCTCCTCTGCTCTCTCGAGCGCCGCCTCCCGCAACTCCTGGACCAGGCTACTAATGCGCCCATCGTCGTCGTTCCTGTTGGTCGCCAGTACATTCCGCCCCTGCGAGTCTGGCGGTGTCTCCCCATTGGGCGCGTTGCTGCCGTCAGTCATCGGGTTGAGCGTGTGGACCTTTGATTTTGGTGGTGTTTATACGAGGTTTGCAATTTGTAAGTTTCCCACAGACGGCGCCAGATGTTTCTACCGAATTACGCGCGGGGGCGTAACGGGGCAGAATCAACACGAATATACTTCCTCCTTCTCCTTCTGGTGCGTCCAAACGCTGGGGCTGTTCGGATGGACGGGCGCTCTCCTTCTCTTCGTGCGTGTGGGCTCTCCTTTCGGGCGGTGGATCCTTCCGTCGGGCGCTTCCTCTTCCTCTCGGGCGTTCGGGTGCAGCTGTTAGAAGAATACAACAACGAAGTAGGCGGTCAGGGGTCAAGACGGGATGGCCCGCCTTCAACGCTCCGATGCCTAAGTCGGATGATGTATTGGATATAACAGTTAATTGAACGTGCGAGTAGAGTGATATGGATCGAGTGAGTCAGCTGGCTCTCGATGGGATGTGAATGAGTAGTCGTACCTGTAATAAATACCTGATATATATAGGTGGTTTGAGTTTGGAGCCTGGTGGCGTTCTTCGATGTGGGACAACCTGTACTCTGCTGGTGTGTGTTCTGCTTATTCGGGCGCCCGCCTGGTGGGCGCGTGCGCGCTCGGATGGAGTGGGTCTGGTGAATGAAGTTGGAGCCTTCTTGGTGGTTTTGCGTGTGGTGTGGTAGGTGTCGCTAATCTGCTTAAGTGGATAAGTATGTTAATCGTACAACCAATGATGCAATACTAACACTCGTGATGCAACATGAAGAGCAATATAGCAGCTTGTGTGTGCAGATGTCACATTTTTCAGTAGGTGATGGCTAGGAGGCAGAGACTTGCCGAGAAATGTCAGCCATTTGAGATTTCCGGTTAGACGTGGTGATTGTTGCTGTGATTGTGTGTGTTTGGCCTTGGAGGGCATATTGTGGACCTCGGTATTGCAGTTCCGGAGGATTTGGGACTAGCAGTTTCACTTGTTCGAGATTGCTTGCAGTATCAGTTTGTTGACCACTATGATTTTGATGTTGCATGTTGTCGTTTTGAGGACGATGTTGTACCCCATTGTGCTGGAGTGTGTTCGTTGTGGGTTGACGTTTGATTCTGATTTTGTGGAATGTGCTACCACAGACTGTCAGATTAGCGGAAATTGGTTGATAATTGCTTGAGTTCGATGTTTGAGTTATGTTGATGTGTGTAGACTGAATTGTGATTTGCCATGTTCTTTTGATTCGTATGTGGTCATAGGCGAGTTTGGGTTGTGCCGTATAGTTCGACATCGCCTATATCGTTGGCTTTTATGTGTGTTGTGTTCCGTGTTGCGGAACTATGTTTCAGGTTTGTTACGTGTTGTGTACCCTATCTGTTCTTTATGCAGGAACACTTGGCTATTGTGTGGAGCCAGTTCAGATTCGAGATTGAGGTTCAGGGATTACAGTACAGAGATATCTCCAATCGTGGAGTCTGTTGTCAGAGTTGTTCAGTTGATGTGATCACTGGAGAGTTGAGCAGTATGCAGAGGCAGTGCTCCTACCTTGTAGTTGGTAGATTCGGAAATTTCGAGGTCGATTTTTTTTTAAGAGGGGTGGATTTGTGACGACCCGGACCAGAATCAGCAGTGTGATCAGCTTACATCATGAGTTACTGCGTAATCACAGATTTCCAACGGTTGTTTGAATCGCCAGGTTTGATAACGACTAAATCATTGGCCGAGAATTGGAGCTGGGTCTCTTCTCGAGAGTCGTTGTAAGTGTGATTTCGAGTTCGTGGGCGGTTCCGGATCATTACTTGGATGACCGAGAAATAAGTTATGAGTATTTGAACTTTTGACATAAATGGTTTAAAACAGTGGATTTGTTAGCGACTAAATTACCGGACGAGAATTTGGTTTCGGCTTCTTCACGGAAGTTGTTGAGAATTTAATTTCGAGCCTGTAGGAACTTCCGGAGCATTATTCCGAGTTACGAAGATTACGTTGTGAATATTTCCGATTGTTGATTATTTAGTCGGTTTAAATATGTGTTGGTTTGAACAGCTGACTTTTTATCCGATTGGTCGATGTGTTTGACTTCGGATGATAATTGAAGAACCTGTCGAGTCGAGTTTGTTGCCGCGAGAATTATCGGAATCGGAATTACGACGAGAAAGTTACAGGTATTTGAAGTTGCCGAAAAGGTTAATTATGGGAATTTCCATTTTGGGAAAGTATTTAATGAGTATATATATTGGGGCTTACCTGTTTTGGAAAGTCAACTATTGGTCATTAATGAGTTGACCGGTCAATGTGGAGGGAGAAGATGGTGGCGCGACGCCGTACGGCTCGCCGGCGACGGAGCACCGTCCGGCCACCTCCGGCCTTGGCTCCGGTCCCGTTCTCTTCGGCTCGGCCTCCCGAGTCCATCTCCGGCCTCCTTTCACGGCAAGGCTCGCGGAGGAGAGAGATAATTCCGGTGAAAGTTTGAAGAATTTTGGGGTTTTTGGGGTGATTCAATTCCGGCCGATTTGAGCTAAACCAAGTATTGAGTTTTGAAGCCCTCATCTCCATGATTCTAACCATATAGGTATGGTGATCTAATTTTGCTTGTGTGTGGAGAATTTTGGATGTGAAATTTGTGAGATAATTCGGTTTATCATGAAATTGGACTAGTTAGAGTGTGAATTGGCCTTGTTTACAGTTGACAAAGTTGCTCAGTGGATGATTTTGAGTGGAATAGGGGTTGCTCTGCCGGGAAAAGTTCAGATTGGTGGTGGCACCGCCGTGGGCGGTAGTCAACGGCGGTCAAAGTTTGACTTTTTGGGATTTTCGACAAGTTGCATGTCATTTCACTCGAAATCGCGCCCCGATCGCAGTGGGGAGGTTCGTTTTTCGAATTGAGCATCGGAAAGTATAGCTAGGTATTGAGATGTGATTTTCGGATTTTCGACAGTTTGTCGTAATCGAACTATGTGTTTCCGAGAACGGTGGTTTTTCGTGATTTGTCTTGTATTGTCGAGTTATGATTTTGAGAAATGGATTTTGTGATTATTCAGGGGTTCGTGATCGTTCTTTTGGCGAGGGACTTTCCGCCGGATCACGGTTTAACGCGAACTGCGTTACGCTAGCGTGTGAGTGGACAAGTTTATATTTCCACAGTTGATTTGCGAGTTCGTGGATTTTATGATTTTCGTATTTACTTTATACGATATTGTGATATGTATTGTTTTCGGAGGTATTGTTTTATATTTATTGGTGATGGCATTACTGCATCGATGCTTCGACTATTCGGCTGATCACCGATAGTCCACCAGAGTTGAGAGGTCCTCTGGGCAGGGTTGAGAGGTCCCCTGTATGCTGCCAGGGTTGAGAGGTCCCCTGGCCTATCACCGTCGGGTTTGAGCGATTCACCTGACGTCGGGCTTGAGAGGTCGCCCGACAACCTCCTTATGTATATGTGTTCCGAACTCGCACTGTTTTACATTGATTATGTATATAACTGGTGAAAGGCATATGTTTATTTTCGTCCACTCACTCTAACGTTTTTATTTGCCTTTCCCCTCGGCTTTTCGGTTTCCGTGCCCAGTTTGCAGTTCGGACTCTGGTGTCGCACGTCGTGGTCGGAGGCATAGTGCTCGAGCTACCTTGTTTCTTCCAATAGGTTTATTGTTCTACCTACTGTGATATGCTTATATGATTATATATTAGAGGTCGCTCTGAGTATTTTGTTGTATATATTATACGATTTTACTCCAGATTTCAGTAAAGTACGGATATATTTATTGTTTTACCTTACTGTTGATATATTGAGAAATCCGGATGGGATTGGTGTCCACGGTTTGATTTTTGTGGCATAGTATGAAGTGTATTTTCCGCGTGCAGGTAATGGTAATTCCACGTTAGTAACGAAACTCTGCCAAAATTTCTACGGTTTGTAACGACCCGAACCAGAATCAGATGTGTGTTTGGCACGATTCTCGAGATTTGGTTTTAGTCGCAGTTTTGTGATATTGTGTGGTTTGTCGATCCGATTCACGACTATGTTTTCAGTCGAGAATTTGGGATGAGTGTCTTCACGGAAATGGTAGAGTACGTGATTTCGAGCTCGTGGGTGGTTTTGGAAGATTTTTCCGATAGCCGAGGAATATTTTATGATTATCTGAAGTTTCGGGTTCCGACGAGTTTATCCGATTGTTTCGAGCTTATCCGAATCACATCGTATATTCATTTCGGACCGTTGATCGACCCGAGGCTCGAGTATAAATAGCGAAATAGTCGAGAATTAGTCGTAAAACATTGTTTTCGGTTGACCAGACGTTGACTTTCCATTTTGGGAAACTTTGACCGTTGACCCGTGAGGAAAACTTTCCGTTTTCGGCTTCAACTTCCGGCGACCGGATTCCGGCCACCTCCGGCCAAGTGAAAGGTAGGAATCGCTTCCTTGTTTGATTTCGAGTGTGATGGAACTTGGTTTGAGTTGAAATGATCCAGTTTTGAGGTAACCCGAGCTAGGCTGAACGGGTTGAAATCGCCGGTGTTCGTTGGCCGTGTTCCGGCGAGCCTTGGTGGCGGTTTGGTTAGGGGTTTGACTCCCCTTGGTCTAGGGATGCTTCCCATGTAGTTGGTTTTGGGATTGGTGGAGTTTTCCGGTGAACCCGAATGGGTTGCCGGAGTTGGAAATTTCGATCGGATTTTGGTCGGTTGAGGTAGTTCCGGGCTGTTTTGGTCTATGTGTTAGAAGGAAAAGATGTTCGTGAGGTTGTGATGGTCCGATCTGGAGCTTTCCGCCGTGGAATTCCTCCGTTGACGGCGCGCCGCCGGCGGCGGCGGCGGTCAACGGCGGTCAACGGCCGGAAAGTTGACTTTTTCAGATTTCGATGTAATTAGTGTCATTTTTCTCGTAATCACGCCCTGGTTATCGTACGGAGGTTTTCGGGTTGATTTGAGTAGCCGATTTTCAGTCGAGGTTTCGAGTTGGGATTTCGGGATTTCTGTAATTCATTTTGCACCGCATTTTGTATTTTCGGGAACGGTTGGTTTCCGCGCATCCGTACAGTGTTGTGGACTACAATTTTGATCAGTTATGTTTTGTGAATATTCAGGAGATCGTGAGCGAGATCTGGATCGTGATCGTGCTTCAGGCGAGGGATCTTCCGCCGGACCACGAGTTTAGCGCGAGTGTGCGCTACGCGAGTTTGTGAGTGGACAGTTTATTTTCACGGAATTATTGCGAGTCCTTTATATACGTTTTATGAGCTTGAATATGCAGTATGATTATGGTTTTACGAATATGAGTTTTCGTACGAAATTATGTTTATATTGAGCATGTGTTATATGATTACTATTTATACGTTGTTATATGTCCACGAGTGGCCCCGTGTGATTTATACACATGCTCTGTATACGTGAGGAGTTAGAGTCTCCCTCATGTACGTATACGTGAGGAGTTAGAGTCTCCCTCGTGTACCCGGACGCGTGAGGAGTTAGAGTCTCCCTCGCGTACCATTTGATTGTTTATACTTTTGACTCGCATATGGTTTTTAAGTATATATTACTTGGTGAAAGACATTTATTTTCGTCCACTCACTCTAACGTGTTTATTGTCTTTCTCCTGGGCTTTTCGGTTTCCGTGCCCAGTTTGCAGTTCAGGTTTGGTGTTTTCACGTCGCGGTTTGGAGGCTAGTGATCAGAGTTACCTGTGTTTTCCAGTAGGTTCTTGTTTCGCCTACTGATGTACATATTGTATATGTTTTACTCTAGAGGTCGCTCTGATACATTCTGATACATGTTATGCGGATTTTCACGGATATACATATATATATAGTACAGTTTATTTATTGTTGTTGTTTATATTGATGTTGAGAAATCCGGATGGGATTGGTGCCCACGGTTTGCTTTTTGTAGCATAGGACGAAGTGTTAATTTCCGCGTGCAGGTTATGGTAATTCCACGTTAGTAACGAAACTCTGCCGAAATTTTGGAAAATTTTTGTTGGTTCATGTTTTCGAAGGGGTTTGATTCCGATTTAGGTAACTGAATCGGGGTTGGGTCCTTTCAGGTTTTTGTTTGTTCGTGTTTTCGAAAGGGTTTGATTCCGGTTTAGGGAGCTAAATCGGGGTTGGGTCCTTTCAAGTCGGGTCATCACTCCAAACATGCTGTACATTCCCAAATATCCTTAGTAAACACGACTATAGAAGTCTACAGAACCTAAAACCTAATGCTCTGATACCAAGCTGAAAGGACCCAACCCTGATTTAGTTTCCTAAACTAGGATCAAACCCCTTCTGAAAACACGAACCAACAAAAACCATAAAAATTTCGGCAGAGTAACGCTACTAACGCGGAATTGCCATTACCTGCACCCGGAAAATAACACTTCATCCTATGCCACAAAAATCAAACCGTGGGCACCAATCCCATCCGGATTTCTCAATATCACAACAGTAATATAAAGTAGTACATAAAGCTATACTTTACAAAAATCCGTGGAAAATCGTATAAGAATATAACATAAGAATACTCAGAGCGACTTCTAGTATAGATATACAAATAGTAGGCCAAACTAAGAACCTACCATAAAAGAAACATTGCTCGATTACTATGCCTCCACCCACGACGTGCGACACCTGAATTCAAACTGCAAACTGGGCAAAGAAAACGAAGAGCCCAGGGGAAAGACATGAAAACCGTTAGAGTGAGTGGACGAAAATAAATGTCTTTCGCCAGATGATATATGTTAAAATAACTTATGCGAGTCCAGATAAATAAAGATAATAAAGTACACGAGGTAAACTCATACTCCTCCAGCGTACTGAGCATGCATGTAAAAATCCCACGGGGTCGCTTATAGACACATCCGTGCTAGTACAATCCGAACCACGGGATCCCAGACCCACACGTGATTCTAGCCAGAAAGGCCTCAGGTCAGGGTATCTGTTTCCACCCGGAAATACATCGGCACAAGAAACAGAAATCTGTACCCACCCAAAAATACATTGGTACGAGGTACAGTTCCCCCCTGGTAGACATCCTCGGGGATCAGTCGGGATGTAAGTGTATCGATACAACAACATATACTGAGACTGTACTCTGTGTAAACCAAATCATAAATAGTTCGATGCAAAGCGTAAAGCAATATATAAATGCATATACGTAATATATATAATGGTATAAGCATAATCGTATAATACATGCTCATATAAATCATAATCTCGTATGCATGCTCATGCTCATAAAACGTGTATAAAGACTCGCGATTATCAGTGAAAAGAAATTGTCCACTCACTGGTAAGCATAACGCGATTCGCGTTAATCCCGTGATCTGACGGAAAATCCCTCGCCAAATGAACGATCATGAATCCCTAAATAATCATAAAATCCACCGCTCAAAATCATAACTCGAATCCTCAAATCATATCACGAGAAACCACCGTTCCCGGAAACATATGATTCAATATTAACGAAATCGTGAAAATCCGATAATCACACCACAAAACCTCGCTATAATTTTCAATGCTCAAATCGAAAAACAAACCTCACCACTGCGATCAGGGCGCGATTTCGAGTGAAACGACATATAACTCGTCGAAAACCCCTAAAAGTCAACTTTGACCGGAGGACCACCGTTGACCACCGCTGGCGGCGGTGGCGCCACCCAACTGTCAAATTCTCCGGCAAACCAAGACCCATTCCACTCAAAATCATCCAACAAGAAACTTCCATAACTACACCACAGATCAATTTTGAATCTAACTAGTCCAATTTCAAGCAAAACCGAAATCACATCAAACTTTCAATCCAACAATTCTCCATGTACAGAACGAATTGGAGCACCATACCTATATGAGTAGATTCGTGGTGATGAGGGCTTCAAAGCCCAGTACTTCATGTAACTCAATTTGGCTGGAAAAAGATCGACTAAAAACCCCAAAATTCACAAACTTTCGACCGGAAAATCTTCTTCCTCCGGTGACCCATGCCGTGAATGGTGGCTGGAAATGGATTGAGGACATCGAGGTGAGTTGATGGGGACCAACCCTGAGCCCTGGGGTGGCTGGACGACAACTCGCCGCCGGCAGGCCGAGCTTCCCGTCGCACCTCCTCCTCCTAGCTGAGTTGACTTAGTCAACTCCCCAAATGCTAGTTTGACTTTCCCAAAATAGAAGCCCAGTTTAAATACTTTCCCATTTCGGAAATTACCATAATTAATTTTACGACAAACTTCGAACATACGTAACTTTCGCGTCGTAAGTCCGTTTCCAACAATTCTCGCGTCAATAAGTTTATCTCGACAAGTTCTTCAATTTCCACCCAAAGTCAAACACTTCGACAAATCCGATAAAAAGTCAACGGTTCAATCCACCACAAGCTTATCCGATTAAATGATCAACGGTCAAAAATATTCGTAACTTAATCCTCGAAACTCGGAATAATCCTCCGGAAGTTCCCACGAGCTCGAAATTAAATTATCTACAACTTTCACGAAGGATCCCAAATCAGATTCTCGCCCGGTAATTTAGTCGCTAAGAAAACCGCCATATTAACGGATAATCTCGACAATATTTCGAAATTTCAAATATTCATATTATATTCCTCGGTCGTCCAAATAATCGGAACTGCCCACGAACTCGAAATCACGCGTACAACGACTCTCGAGGAGAGACTCAACTCAAATTTTCGGCCAATAATTTATTCGTGATCAAAGCCAACGATTTAATCAATTATCGAAAATCTGCGATTATACGCTAACTCACGAATTAAGCCGATTATGCTTCTGATTCTGTTCCGGGTCGTCACATATAACCCTTGTGGACATGTCTAATGTCGAGATGAATTATATTTCTTTTTTCTTTGATATTTAAGAATTTTCACCATTGTCATGAACAATATGTTCCAGGGACTTGTCTTATAACAATTTTACCGGATCACCTAAAGCTAGTTGTCAACAGTTACCTGTGTAAGTTTAATTAATTTAAAACTTTTTTTTTTCATTCTATGATATATATATATATACACACACACACAATGTAGGTCTTGACATGAACTTAGATCATCTACTAATTCCCTCTACATCGAACAAGAATTATATTTCTAGCTTTTCATCTCCACAAAGCTTGTAAGTTCCATCCTCACTATTATCTTCTTTTTAAATTCAAATGATCATATAAGATTGACTTTCTTTCTCTGTACAAACAGGTGGTGCTTGCAGAAGGACCTCCCTTGTTCCTCAAAACCCAAATGTGAGTTACATGTCTAGATTTATAAAAATGTTTTGTTTTCATTATTTTTGAAGTTTGAACAGATTGAGAGTCCCCAGTTTTATCTGGTTTTGATGGATGTCATCATTGTCATGTCTAACGCAACTTCCGTTACATCTGCAGACTATGAATTATTTATTAATTGTGGGGGGAATGAGATGGAATATGAGGGTAATCAATATGAAGAGGATTTGAGCCTTATGGGAGCATCACACTTCATTTCCTCATTGGAAAAGTGTGGTTGTAGCACAAAAGGGTTTACTTGCACAACGATGACGCAGGTCCCAAACTGGATTTCATTTTCGAGAAGCAGGAGTGGGTACAGAAAGAAACATATGAGGTATCAGGGTACATGATTTCATAAGATTGTTTCCATTATTGACTTTTGACTTGGTGCTGAGTTTATCTTGTCATTATAGGTTGTTGACCGAGCAGAGCTTCTCATTATAGATTGTTTCCATTATTGACTTTCTTCGTCAAATTGCGGAGAACATAACTGGTTAAGTTCAATTACTAGTGGCATGGCTGAATATAGACACCAAATAGTGGAACTGGAAGGAATGTTACAAAAGGAGAAGGTGGAATTTGAGGTGACGCCTTATCAATTCATGTGCAACTTTTCAGCTTTATTTACAGAATAGTAAGTTAATGTAGATAACTTGGTGGGTTTTCATTAGATCTTTTGGCATTAATCAATAGATATCTGGATACGATCTGTTTGGAAAATCTTTTGAAATGGCATTTTGTAGTGGTTTATGTTTCAGTAAACATGTTTCTTCTTCTGTCTTAAATCTGGGATTTGCTTCGATTTGTGAAATGTTATAGCAGCTAAGTCGATCATCAGCTTTATGTATGCTTTCCATCTTGTAAGTGTACTGCATAATCAAAATATCCTTGAGGTTATGGAGACATGCATATCATGAACCTCTGAGTTGGAAAACACAGGGTCAATGTGGGTTCATGAACAGTTTCCAAAACTGACTACTGTGAACAGATTGGAACTTATGTAATGGACTAATTAATGGTCAATCATTTTCAAAGTATGGCTAGCACACCATTTGTCATTACAGATTGATATACATGTTTCTTTGAGTCAATTCATGGAACACGTACTTATGCTCATTTGCTCATTCAATCAATTCGTTAAACAGATTGGTATACACTTATGATGTGTGTTGTGTATTGTTGCATAGGTCATTATGGCAAAAAAATCTAGATTGGCCAAAAATGCAAAGGATACAGAAGAAAGTCGCAAAGAAAACTGAAGTTTGCTATGTATTCAGTGTAACTATTATTTTGGTCTATTTTGTGTACTGTGGTGAATTGATGTAAGTTGGGTAAATTGCATATTGGAACTGATGTAAGTTTGTGAATTGATGTAAGTTGGAACTCATGTAAGTTAAGAACATTAGGTGAATTCTGATGCATCTAATTTGTGAATTGGATGTTGTATGACTTGAGAAAACTCATTGTGTTAAGAATTTTTTGTAGTAAGAATCACTTCAGTTGTTATTGACTTTGGATAATAGATTTATGGATATCGATGTTAGTAGCATGTTACAGGTAGGGTACAATTTGGCATGATTTGTTACAACGGCAAACTTTCCGTTGCAAATATAGGATTTTTTTGCGACGGCAATTTGACTGTCACAAATACCATCTCACAATTAATTTTGGCAGGAAAACCTTTTGCAATGGCATGCTTACTGTTGTCAGTATTGGTGCCAGAATATTTTTGGAGGGAAAATCTTTTGCGACGACAGTGTTACCGTCGCAAAAAACAACTTTAACACTACACCATGACAACTATTTATGACGGTCTTAGCTGTGGTAAAATTCCGTCGCAAAATAGATCAATGGCCACGACAAAGATTTGCCGTCGCAAAAGAATAAAGACGATGGTAAAAACCGTAGCAAACATCAATTGCATTGCCACCTATTGCGATGGACACGATGCCGTCGCAAAAAACCATTGTGACGACATTTTATTCTTTTGTGACGGCTTTTGATTCTTTTGCGACGGCATTTGATTCTTGGCAGAGTTTCGCCACCTAAACCGGAATCAAACCCCTTCTGAAAACACGAACCAACAAAAACCGTAGAAATTTTGGCAGAGTTTCGCTACTAACGTGGAATTACCATTACCTGCACCCGGAAAATACACTTCATCCTATGCCACAAAAATCAAACCGTGGGCACCAATCCCATCCGGATTTCTCAATATATCAACAATAATGTAAAGTAGTAAATATATATGTACTTTACTGAAATCCGGAGTAAAATCGTATAATATATACAATAGAATACTCAGAGCGACCTCTAATGTATAATCATATAAGTATACCACAGTAGGTAGAACAATAAACCTACTTGAAGAAACAAGGTAGCTCGAGCACTATGCCTCCGACCACGACGTGCGACACCAGAGTCCGAACTGCAAACTGGGCACGAAAACCGAAAAGCCCAGGGGAAAGACATGAAAACCGTTAGAGTGAGTGGACGAAAATAAATGTCTTTCACCAAGTAATATATGTTATAAAAACATATGCGAGTCCAAATGAACAAACATAATAAAGTACACAAGGTAATACATACTCCTCCAGCGTACTGAGCATGCAAGTAAAAATCTCACGAGGTCACTCATGGACATATCCGTGCTAGTACAGTCTGAATCACGGGATCCCAGACCCACACGTGATTCGAGCCAGAAAGGCCTCAGGTCAGGGTATCTGTTTCCACCCGGAACTACATCGGCACAAGAAACAGATATCTGTACCCACCCGGAACTACATCGGCACAAGGTACAAAAACCCGTACCCACCCGGAACTACATCGGCACAAGGTACGGTTCCCCCCCTGGTAGGCACCCTCGGGGATCAGCCGGGATGCGTGTGTATCGATACAACAACATAAACTACGACTGTACTCTGTGTAAACCAAATCATAAATATTTTGATGCAAATGCAATAAACAGCATATAAATGCATATACGTAATATAATTGTAAAACACATGCTCATAATAAATCATAATCTCGTATGCATGCTCAAGTCCGTAAAACGTGTATAAAGACTCACAAGAATTCCGTGAAAAGAAATTGTCCACTCACAGACTAGCGTAATGCAGTTCGCGTTAACCCGTGATCCGGCGAAAAATCTCTCGCCAAACGAACGATCACGAACCCCTGAATAATTACAAAGTCCAATTCTCAAAATCATAACTCAATATTTCAAAATAAACTAACGAGAAACAACCGTTCTCGGAAACACATAATCCAATAACGACGAATCGTCGAAAATCTGATAATTACACCTCAATACCTCACTACAATTTAAGACGCTCAATTCGAAAAACGAATCTCACCACTGCGATCGGGGCGCGATTTCGAGTGAAACGACATATAACTCGTCGAAAACCACGCCGGGCGAAAAGTCACCGCCGCCGCTACCGCTGCCACCGTCGCTGGAAAATCAAAACCTGTCCAGAATCATGCTACACATGGTTTCAAAGATATCGACGATCCCAACAACTTTCCAGTTATAGGCTAAGGCCAATTTCGCCCGGAAAACCTCCAAAAATCAACCCAAAGTTTCAAACCCTTACCGGAATTTCAATTCGATGGATCTCTCTCCTCCAGCCATGGCAACCCTCAAGACCACTTGGAAAAGCTTCCTTGGCTCGAGGCTAACAAAAGCACTCAAAGAGGAGCCACCATCTCGGCCTCCACGCCGCCACCCGAAATCAAGAAAAACTTGCCGGAATTCGTGAACTTTGCCGATTGAATTCTTCCTCCTTTGGCCACCCCACGGGACGATCCACCTACCAATCCGAAGAGGAGCACGAACCCAACATTTCTCAAGAAGGAACCCCGGCCAATCGTGGCCGAAAAAGGGTCCAAAAATCACCAAAACCGAACGGAAAACATATGGCAAAACGGGTCACCCATGACCCATGGTTAACCCAGTCAACAATATTAATTTCAGCTTTGACTTTCCCAAAATGGTAACCTCAATATATATACCTTCCATTTTAGGAAACTTCTAATTACACATTTCGGTAAACTTTGAACACCCGTAACTTTCACGTCGTAATTCCGATTCCGATAATTCTCGCGGCAACAAACTCGACTCAACATATTCTTCAATTATCACCCGAAGTCAAACATATCGACCAAACCGATAAAAAGTCAACAGTTCAACCCAAACACATACTTTAACCGACTTAATAATTAACAATCGGAAATATTCATAACATAATCCTCGTAACTCGGAATAATGCTCCAGAAGTTCCCACAAGCTCGAAATTAAATTCTGAACAACTTCCGTGAAGAAGCCAAAACCAAGTTCTCGTCTGGTAATTTAGTCGTTAAGAAATCCACCATTTTAACCCAATTACGTCAAAACTTCAAATATTCATAGTATATTCCTTGATAGTCCAAATAACGATCCAGAACCGCCCACGAACTTGAAATCACACATACAACGACTCTCGAGAAGAGACTCAGCTCCAATTCTCGGCCAATGATTTAGTCGTGATCATGTCCGGCGATTCAAACAACTGTCGGAAATCTGCGATTACGCAGTAACCTCATGAATATAACTGATCACACTACTGATTCTGGTCCGGGTCGTCACAGATATATATATATATATATGTAAATTTTTAATTAGGGAGTACGTAGAAGAATTAAATTATGTAATTTGTAGTTTAATTAGAGATCGATATATATATATATATAATGATGAATTTTAAATTAATTAGTGCATGTGTGTATATATATATATATTGCTGGTATTTTTCAGGATGGATAAGAGTTGGATGAGATTTGAAAGATGGGATGTAAGATATCACCATGGAATTAGGAGCTTTGTGGAATATGCGAAGGCTAATTGTGGAGGGATGCCAATTCATTATTGCCCGTGTAATAATTGTCAGTGTCGCAGCAACTTTCGTTTTCCCATTGAAAAAGTATTGGAGCACCTGAAGAAATACGGGTTTTGGGATAAGTATACATGCTAGATTTATCACGGTGAAACATCATCAGCGAGTCTGCATAATTCTGGGCAATTTGTTGAGAGTTCCAGTACATTCAATGATCCAACAATGACGTTAATCAACAATGTGTTTCCTTATGAGACCGGTTTATTTGCTCAAGCATAAGATTCACCCGTCGTTGGGAGCTTCCCTCATATTGAGCCACTCCAGCAATTACCTAGAGTTGTCAACACTTTTAATAACATTGCAACAGACTCAGTTGTACAACGGGTGTAATAAGACTGTTCTTGAAAGTGTCATGGGAGCGATGAAGCTTAAAGTGGAGAATAAAATGAGTGTCAAGGCTGTTGATGATTGGCTATAATGGATAGCTTATATGCTGCCCCCCGATCATCACCTTCCTACTACTCATTGTAAGGTGCGATATATCCTGAAAGATCTTGGGCTTTCGTATGTCAAAATTCATGCATGTAGATATGATTGCATTCTCTTTTGAGGTGAAGACGCTTATAGGAATGATCTTGAAAGCCTTGATGCTTGCATGGTATGTGGTATAGATAGGTATAAGTTGACTCCTGCAGAGAATAAGAAAGTTGTGAAGATACTTCGATATTTCTCACTAGTTGATAGGCTGAAACGATTGTTCATGTATGCACATACAGCTGAAGCTATGAGATGGTGGACTGAAAGGAATTTGTCTGACGATGATACCCTTATACACCCTGCTGACGGATCGGAGATGGTTGGAAGCACATGGTCAAGGAGTTTTCTCATTTTGTATCAGAGGTCTGAAATATTTGGCTCGGGCTCTCATCTGGTGGATTCAACCCTTTTGGCAACATGAGTCTTCAATACAGTATATGACATATTATTTTGGTACCGTACAACCTTCCTTCATGGATGTGCATAAAGAAGGAATACAATATGCTCAGTCTGTTGATTCCAAGACCAGGTTATCCAGAAAAGTGTCTCGATGTGTATTTGAGACCTTTGATTGAGGAGCTTAAGAACCTGAGTGAATTTGGTCATGCCACTTATGACAAGTACAAAAACAAGATGTTCCAGATGCGAGGTATGCTTGTTGGCACCATTAGTGATTTTCCTGCCCGTAGGATGTTGTCAGGCTACATTACCAGGGGATATAGGGCTTGTTCAGAGTGCATGACTGTTGAGTGCTGTAGACCTCAATGCAGGAAGATTGTCCAGATGCGTCACCGTTGTTGCCTTCCCCATGATCACCTATTTCGGGAGGATAATGAGGCATTTGATGAAACCGTA
The DNA here is from genome assembly GCA_946800695.1 of Geum urbanum. Classification (NCBI taxonomy): domain Eukaryota; kingdom Viridiplantae; phylum Streptophyta; class Magnoliopsida; order Rosales; family Rosaceae; genus Geum; species Geum urbanum. Next base: position 3,879,487 of record OX327014.1, read on the forward strand.
GAAGTAGATGTGCAACCTAGTAGCTGGACGGGGGCCAAAATTTTAGGAGTGCTGAATGAATATGATTTTAGGATGCTGAGTAATCATCCCGAAATAGTAGCGTCGATACCTGACAGACCCGACAAGTACAAATTCTGGACATACAAAAGCATATTCTGGGATATCTCGTACTGGCCTAAGTTACTGATCAGGCACTACCTTGATGTTATGCACATAGAGAAGAATGTGTACGAAAGTATGGTAGGGATAATGCTGAATTGGGAAGGAAAAACTAAAGACGGCCTAAGGCACGCACTGATCTGAAAAGAATGGGACTGTGGAAACATTTTTGGTTGAGAGAAGGGAAGAAAAAAAATTTCTCAAGCTCCTTACACCATGAAGCTTGACCAGAAGAACACTACAAGAAAATCGCACCTAGACCACGGAACCGTAAGGGTTCCGTGGTCTAAGTGCAACTTAGACGACGAAAACAATTTATGTCGTCTAAGACACACTTGGACGACGGAAAGACTTTTTCCATCGTCCAAATGGCCACTTGGACAACAGATCGACACATAGTGGTCTGAGTGCCCATTTGGACGACGGAAACTACCTAAGTCCGTCATCTAAGTGTTCACTTAGACGACGCATCGACGCTCCGTCGTCTAAGTGAAGCATTATATAATGTCCATGCCGAACTCTCTTCCTCTCCGCTCGCTCGTCTAAACTTCATCCTCATATATATCGATCATTCTCTCTCTTGATCAGACTCTCCTCACGCGTACATGCATGCAAACTAGCTAGCTAGCTAGCTAGCTAGCTAGCTAGCTAGCTAGCTAGCACTATATATATAGATATATATCTCCGGCTCTGATATGATCATCGATTGGCCATATATCAGAGAAGGCTAGGTACGTACATACGTAGTTAATTTCCCACCACCATTAACGTTTATATATAATTAATTGTACGTTTGATTGATTGCATTGTTAATTAGTACGTCTAATATATATTTATAATTAAGTTAAGTAATTGATGATATATATTAGTTAATTAATATAGACCAGTAGTACGTATATATGCATGGATGTTTAAAAATTTGGTTAATATTTAGTTAAAACGTACATGCATGTTAGACATATTAAAGTAATTGATGTAGACTACGTATATTCACCAATAATTAATAAAGGTAATTATTGAAGGTAATTAATTAATAATTTAATTTAATTAAGGTAGTTGAAAATTTGTGTATATATATAATAGTTTAATAATTACTTGAAAATCTGTATATATATAGAATAGTTGACTAATATGATAATTGATTATTAAATTTCGTAGAAGTATGGACAACTGTTGGATGAAGTTGCGGAATAGAAGTGATGTCCGGTATATGGATGGAATTAGCGAATTTGTGAATTTTGCGATAGAACATGGTCAGGGAAAGAAGCGTTTCAGGTGTCCGTGCCAAAAATGTCTTAACTGTCAGTTTGTGGAGGTTAATGTCATGGTGCAACACCTGTACAAAAATGGTATGATGTGGAGTTACACTACGTGGAACGATAATGGTGAAGCAGTAGACTTCAGCTCAGCAAACTTCAGCTCAAGGTACAGTTACCATGGTGCCTCATCCAGCGGTAGTGGTGCCGGCCCCCCTGCTTGGAACCCAATTGTGGATTTGATCCATGATGCGTTTTTGGGATTTATTCATGGTGGACACCAACACCAAGATGGAGGTTACAATACTACTCATGGGCATGATGATGCATTCCCCGCTGCTAGCTTGGCCACTGACACTAGAGAGATGGATAAGTACAATAGGATGCTACTTGAAGCGTAGACCCCAGTGTACCTTAGATGTTGAGAGAATGTGTTACAATATGTGATGGAGCAAATGAAGATAAAAGTGAAGCACAAAATGTTAGTCAATGCTTTTGACGAAATTCAGGAGCAAATATGTAAGTTGCTTCCTGATGATCACAATCTTCCTAAATCCCATTGTAAGGTTAGACATATCTTGAGCAGTGTGACGACCCAAACCAGAATCAGTTGTGTATTCTGCACGATTCACGAGATTGGTCATAGTCGCAGTTTTACGATATATGTTTTGTTTGTCGATTCTATTTGCGACTATATTTTCGGCCAAGAATTTGAGTTAAGTGTCTTCACGGAAGTTGTAGAGTATGTGATTTCGGGCTCGTGAGCGATTCCGGATGATTTTTCCGATAACCGAGGAATATAATGTGATTATTTGAAGTTTCGGGTTCCGACGAGTTTATCCGATTGTTTCGTGTTTATCCGAATCGTGATGATTATCCATTTCGAATCGTCGATCGACCCAAGGCGCGAGTATAAATATCGGAAATAGTCGAGAAATAGTCGAAAATCTCAGTTTGAGCTTTGACTGACGTTGATCGAGCATTGACTTTCCAAAATTGGAAAGTTGACTGTTGACCCGAGGAGAGAACTTTCCTGTTTTGGCTTCGCCGTCCGACGTCCCTTTTCCGGCCACCTCTGACTTCGGCAAGGGTAAGGACAGCTTCCTCTCATGATTTTGAGTCGATTGGTATTTGGTTTTGGGTAAATTGATAAGGTTTTGTGGTGACCCGAAACGGGTCGGTTTCATGGATTTCGTCGATGATGGTTGGTCGTTTTCCGGCAAGCCACGGTGGCTGTGAGGTTGGGGGTTCGCCTCCCCTTGGCCTAGGGATGCTACTCATGTAGTTTATTTGAGGTTTGGTTGAGGATTTGTGGAGGTTCGATTAGGTCACCGGAAAATGGTTTCCGTTTGATTTTCGGGTGAATTGGAGGGGTTCCGGTCCGATTTGGCCCTTGGGGTAGTTGAAGAAGTGGTTTGGCTTGATGAGACCTTGAGTTCTGGAGATTCTCACCGTGAAATTCCACCGTTGATGGCGCGGCGGCGGTCAATGGCAGAGTTCCGGCGATGAGTTGACTTTTTGGATTTTAGTGTTTTTAATGTCGTTTTTCTCGTAATCGCGCCCTGATTATCATCCAGAGGTTTTCGGATTGATTTGGGTAGTGGATTCTCAGTCGAGGTTTTCGAGTGGAGATTTCGGGAATTCCGTTAATCCTTTTGTATTGCATTGCATATTTCCGGGAACGGTTGGTTTCCGTGGTTTAGTACAGAGTTGTGGGCTATGTTTTGATCAATTGTGTTTTATGAATGTTCAGGGGATCGAGATCGAGATCGTGATCGTGCTTCAGGCGAGGGATCTTCTGCCGGACCACGAGAGTAGCGCGAATGCGCGTTTTGCTGATCTGTGAGTGGACAATTTGTTTTCACGGATTGATTGCGAGTCTTATATATGTTTTACGAACTTGAGCATGCATATGAGATTTCGATTTACATGAGCATGTGTTATACGATTATGCCTATACCAGAATATATATTACGTATATACACTTATATATTGTTTCATGCATTTGCATCGAACTATTTATGATTTGGTTTACACAGAGTACAATCGTTATATATGTTGTTGTATCGATACACCCGCATCCCGGCTAATCCCCGAGGATGTTTACTAGGGGAGGCTGTGACTCCTGACCCGAGGCCTTTATCGGGGGGAGGCAGACCTTTGACCTGAGGCCCTTTCTGGCTAGAATCACGTGCGGGCTAGGGACCCCATGATTCTGACTGTACTAGCACAGATGTGTCCACGAGTGACCCCGTGAGATTTTTATGCATGCTCTGTACGCGTGAGGAGTTAAAGTCTCCCTCGTGTATCATTTGTTTATTTATGCATCTAGACTCGCATATGTTTTTATAACATATTTATTCATCGGCGAAAGACAATTATCTTTTCGTCCACTCACTCTAACAGTTTTCATGTCTTTCCCCTGGGTTTTTCGGTTTCCGTGCCCAGTTTGCAGTTCAGGTTTTGGTGTTTTTCACGTCGCGGTTGGAGGCTAGTGATCTGAGCTACCTGTGTTTTCCAGTAGGTTTTTGTCTCGCCTACTGATGTGTATTTTGTATATATTTATACTAGAGGTCGCTCTGATACATTCTGATACATGTTTTATACGGATTTTCTGGGATATATATATACTACAGTATGTTTACTGTTTATTGATTATGATTTGATGTTGAGAAATCCGGATGGAATTGGTGCCCACGGTTTGGCTTTTGTGGCATAGGACGAAGTGTTATTTTCAGGGTGCAGGTTTATGCAATTCCGCGTTAGTAACGTTACTCTGCCGAAATTTTGAATGATTTTTGTTGGTTCGTGTTTTCAGAAGGGGTTCGATTCCGGTTTAGGCAACTGAATCGGGGTTGGGTCCTTTCAGCTTGGTATCAGAGCATTAGGTTGTCAGATTCTGTAGACTCTTGTAATTGTGACGCTTAGGGTATTTGAGTTTGTACAACATGACTGGAGTGATGACCCCATTGGCTAGCGGTACTCATCAATACTTCGGGTGTTGTGTATACTCAAATATCTGCGGTTTCATGGTTACGTTCTTTCTGCTTGTACCTAATGCTTGTCTTGTATCAGTAGGATGCCTCCTCGACGTGGTCCCCGTGTTGATCAGGAAGCGGATCCTGATGAGGATCGCCAGACGCGCGACTTGCTGATGCGAGTACTGCGTTTGGAAGAGCGTTTTGACCCTGTGGTCAAGGCTCGTACTGCTGGTGCTACTGTGTTTTCCGGTTCAGTTGAGTCAGAGATATGTGAGGCTTGGGTAGTTTAGGTTGAACGTGTTTGTGAGCGTCTGCAGTTTACACCTGAGCAGATGACAGTGGCAGTAGTCGGATTACTTGAGGGTGATGCTTACTTTTGGTGGGTTAGCACCGACAGAGTTCCAGTTGATACTTCGTGGACCTTGTTCTGTGATTTGTTTATGTGGAGATACTTTAATCAGGCTACCCAGCAGCGCAAGTATGAGGAGTTTACAAACTTGAGGCAGGGCAGTTTGTCTGTACTTGAGTATCGGGACAGGTTTACCCGCTTATCTCGATTTGCGCGTGATATGGTGGCTACTGAAGAAGCTAAGTGTCGTAGGTTTGAGCTGGGATTGAATCTGAACATCAAGGGGACGCTGACTACGATGCCTCGGAACAAGTTTGATGAGTTTGTCAGTGCAGGACTCCGAGGTGAGGACATAGAGAAGGAGAGGCAGCAGAGGTACCAGCCGAGACGGTTTGAGGAGGGTGGACCGAGTCAGGGGCCTTCATAGAGGCAGAGTTCTGATACTTCCGGTTCGGCTTCATCCTCGGGCGGTGGATCTTATCGACCACCAGCTAGTGTACCTAGACAGAGGCAGAGGTGGAGGAGAGATCGACTGCAGGGACCACAGGCTAGTAGGAGTTCTAGTGGTTCTAGTTATCCTCGGCGTACCGGTGGCACATTTCCTATTCCGAGAGACTATCCATTGTGTAGCTTCTGCAACAGATATCACCTTGGTACATGTCAACAGGGCCCTGTCATTTGTTATCGATGTGGCCAGGTGGGTCACTATTCGAGGGAGTGTCCTCAGTCGTATGGTGTTGATGGACATGCGGCCCAGAGTTCTGGAGCTGAGCGAGGTGCCACTTCGGGAGCTCGACCAGCATAGTTTGCAGGCCAGGGTAGACAGCAGGGACATCCTCAGCGTGGACGACCAGCCGGACAGGCGAGGGTTCATGCTATGACTCTACGTGAGGGCAGAGCTTCACCGGAGGTCGTTATCGGTACGTTACATGTCTTTGGTATTCCAGTACTTGCATTGTTAGATCCAGGTGCCACACATTCATTCATATCATTTAGGCTATCATCATTAGCTACGGTACATGCATCTCCACTTCCGGGGTTGTGGAGAGTGTTATATCCGTCAGGTGAGGTTGTGAGCATCGGTTGGGTATACAGAGACTGTGAGGTGTTTATTTGTGGTCATGGATTAGCTGCAGATTTGTTATTGCTCGATATTGTGGACTTTGATCTGATCTTGGGTATGGACTTCTTGGAGACGCACTGGGCCATGTTTGATTGTCACAAGAAGGAGGTCGCGTTTCGACGACCAGGGTTACCCGAGATACTGTTCCGTGGCGAAAAGAACACTTCACTACCGTGTTTGATTTTCGCGATGAGGGCGGATCGGTTGATGAAGAAGGGTTGTGTTGCTTATTTAGCCCATGTTGTGGACACTTCAGTAGCTGTGCCAGATCTTGGTAGTATTGAGGTTGTTTCTGAATTTCCGGATTTGTTTCCAGCGGAGTTACCTGGTATACCTCCTGTGCAGGAGATTGACTTTACTATTGAGTTATTGCCGGGTACAGGACCGACTTGATAGACACCATATCGTATGGCACCCGCAGAGTTGAAGGAGTTACAGGTTCCACTACCAGAAATTGAGACATTACCGGCGACCTCCCGTCGCCGGCCTTGTCTCTTTTTTTCGCCGGAATTATCATTCCCGGCGACAAGTCGCCGGCAATGACGTCGCCGGAAATCCCCCGCCGGTGTTAACATTGCCGGCGACGGGAAACGGCGTCGCCGGCAATGGTAACGCCGCCGTGGCCGGAATTTGTGACATTGCCGGCGACTGAGGTCCATATCGCCGGCAATGTCTGAAAAAATTTTGAAAAAAAAACGCGGTTCTGGATTGGGCCCAATTTCAGAACCTGCATTGAAAGACATAAACCGTACAATCATACAAGTTCAACAGTACACATAAATGTCCAACGTACAGTACAAATAGCAACGACGATACGAAAATTAACTACAACTACAGGTCAAGGTCCAGGAACTTGCGGGTCAGGGTCGAAGTAATCCATGTACTCATTTGAATTCCGGTGGCTTCCTTGGTCTTGCTCTGGCGTTGACTGGTGCGGTGGTGGTGGTGGATAGCTAGGGAACGGAGGGACCGGGACCGGGGGAGGTGTGGGGAACGGTTGTCCGGTAGTGTGAGCCTCGTACATCGTCCGCATCCATGTGTACATCTGAGCCTGCACCTGTGTCTGCTGCATTTGGTACTCGGCCATCTGCCTCTTTTGCTCCTCCAACTCCCTCTGCGTCCTCTGAAGCTCCGATGCGAGGTTACGACTAGAAGTTGAACTTCTTGACCCGGTAGAGTATTGTGAAGTGGTTTTCAATACTCATTCGCCCGCCGAGCCCATTCCCCTACAGTAGTAGGTATTCTTTCCAGTCCCGCACGCTTTTGCCATGATCTGAGCCGCTATCGGGGGATCAAGCAGATCGATCTGAGAGGCATACTGGGTGACTTCTTCCTCGGAGCAGTCAGGATGGTTAGTCCGAGCTATACTCATGGTCACTTCTGCGGTCGCCTCCTCCACTCTCGCCTAATTGAAAAGCGAAAATGAACAACGTATTAACTAACAAAATCTATTAATATCGAAAAATAGTTTTATTAACACATGGAGAGGCGAAAGACTTACCGCTTCGTCAGGGCACTGCGGATAGAACTTCTGATGAATATACACCAAGGGGTTCACTTCTTGTTGTTGCTGCGCCTTAGTCGACCAACCCATGTAGTTGAGTGAACCTGCATGATGGGCCCTGGTGTTTTTCAATCTATTCGCCCGGTTCGTCTTCGAAATCGCCTTGTTTGATAAACATATGAAAAAAAATTAGTAACTAACTATTTCAATCTGATACGATACATTAGGCTTGAAAGATATATTAAGGATGCATACCCGAGCTTTGGGGTGCTCGAAGTGGGCTATCAGCCACATCCACTCGTACTCCCTAAACCGGAATTCGCTAGGGGTGGAACCTCGGCCTAGCTCCTTGTATACAGTGTAATGGGAAGAAAACTCGTTCTTCCACTCTTTATACCTATATTAAAACAAGGAAAAAAAGTTAGAGATATTAAAACACTTGATAAACAAAAATCTAACTCGATATATATTCAAATAAGTCGAAGCACATCACCTCATATGTAGTTGACGCTCTACCCACGTGTGAATAAGAACTTCATCCACATCAAACCACACCTGCAATATGAATATATAAAAGGTAAAATTATATATTTAAGTGGAATTAATTAATAAATGTAAAATTTATGTAATGAAAATACGATTTTACTCACACTGAGTGCATTATGCACTTGCATCTTCACGTAGATAGGCACAGATTCCCAATCTGGTCAAAGCATTGGGACCTTGTCCCGCACGATCGCACCGACCATGCTGACATATTTGCGCGTGGTGTCGAATGCCTCGATCACCTCGCCATCCTCATTGGCCCTTATGGGCGTTTTCCTTCCGCCGGTGGCCTGCTCAAGTCTCTTCCCGGTGCAGGTGCCTCTAGCCCCTTTCCGTTTTCCAGTCCCATTAACGAAATTGCCTAATAAAACAATGTCAACAAATTGATATCATTAATTGGACCTATCGCAAGTCTTAAGTAATAATTAAGTAATCAATCTGATGTTAAATAAAATTTACCTGTATCGTCCGTTTGTTGGTTGGTGCACCTCACACTCCAAAGATACACGGGGTCGAACAGGAGGAAGTTATACGCTTCCTCCACGGTCAGGAACTCCGGCCGTCCTTCAACATAAACATGCATCCCCCTATCATCGAATTCAGGGATGACATGAATCTCGTCGGGTAGGAAGAGACCGGACGGCGGAGATAAACGAGGCCTGGACGATGAGGCGCCAGCACCACCATGTGCCTCAGATGATTCCCGTGAAACGGGAGTAGGCACCATCCGAATATGGGGCATTCGGATTGAGGGAGTTTCTGATGCCCCCGTTGACTGTCGCTCGTCTGAGGCTCTGCCACCGGAGGGACGTCTGCTGATTGAGCGTGTAGAGACTGAGGCTCGAGCCTCGACTTCCGGTTCCACGGCTCTTGATCATGCAGCTTCCTCCTCAGCTCGCGCCTCTAGCAAGGCTCTCGTGCGAGCAGTCATCATTGGCCCACTGGGCGTGTTGCTAACTGCGGGCGAGGAGGAAGCTTGACTACTGTTCCCTCCACTATTTCGGGAACCTCTCCGAAGCCAATTAGCCGCAAAACCTCCTGGACATCGTAATAGTCATGGATTCGGTTCAATAACAAATCGGAACCGGAACGGTGTGGAACCGGAACCGTTTGAAACCGGAACTGTTTGTAACCGGAAACGTTTGTAACATAAAGGTTCCGGTTACAAACAGTTCCGGTTCCAAAGGGTTCCGGTTCCGGTTCCAAACCGTTTCGGTTCTATACCAAATCGGAAACGGAACGGTTTGGAACCGGAACCGTTAGAAACCGGAACTGTTTATAACCGGAAACATTTGGTTACAAATGTTTCCGGTTATAAACAGTTCCGGTTTCTAACGGTTCCGGTTCCAAAGGGTTCCGGTTCCGCGCGGTTCCGGTTCCAAACCGTTTCGGTTCTATACCAAATCGGAACCGTAACAGTTTAGAACCGGAACCGTTAGAAACCGGAACTGTTTATAACCGGAAACATTTGTAACATAACGGTTCCGGTTACAAACAGTTCCGGTTTCAAACCGTTCCGGTTCCAAACCGTTCCGGTTTCAAACCGTTCTGGTTCTAAACCGTTCCGATCCCGATTTCCACCTTCATTTATACGATTAATTAACAACTATATCATCTAAATTAACGACTATACATATTCGATGTGTATATATATATACATCATGCATCTTAATTAAATTTATCCATCACATATTCATCCAAATCACAAACCCTAATTAATTTTCCACATTTTTCACACATATATATATCATGCATCTTAATTAGGTTTAATTTCCACATATATATACATCACATATTCATCCAAACCACATTTATACATAATTTTCACATATATATATACATCACTTCATTTTCACATACCTAAATATATATATATACATCACATATATATACATTGCATATAAATTTAGAACTTATCACCCTAATTTCCAACTTAGCACCCTAATTAATTTACACATACACATACACATACACATACACATACACATACACATACACATGCAAAAAAATAATTAAAATTTGAGAGAGAGAGAGAGGGAGAGAGAGAGAGGATCGGACCTGCCATGGATATCCACCTACAATGCTTTGCCGATCGACTACAATGGTGAGGGGAGGAGAGGAGGGGAGGAGGAGATTTTCGGAGGAGGAGAGGAGAGGGGATCGGTGGAGAGGAGGAGAGGGAGAGGAGGAGTAGAGGATAAGGAGGAGGAGTGGGAGAGGAGGAGGAGGAGGTGAACTCACCGGACCGATTTGGGAGGAGGAGAGGGAGAGGAGAGGGAGAGGAGGAGGAGAGGGAGAGGAGGAGAAATGAAAGGCTCGGGCTCGACTGGGTTTCTAACCAGAAAACATTGCCGGCGAGTTTCTTATAACTCGTTGGTAATGTCATTACCAACGACTTCAACTTGTTCGTAATGACATTACCAACGAGTTAACTCGTTGGTAATGACATTACCAACGACGAGTTAACTCGTGGGTAATGTCATTACCAACGAGTTGCTTATAACTCGTTGGTAATGTCATTATTTCCCGAAGAATATCCAACAACATTTTCCGTCTACGATTTCCGGCTACATTTTCCGACTAAAATTTTGATTATCAATTTCCGTATACGTACGATTAACGACTACATTTTCCGACTACATTTTCGATTATCAATTTCCGTATACGTACGATTAACGACTACATTTTCCGTATAATATATGGGTAAGCAGTAAATGACGTAATTTATGTACCTGATCAAGACGAGATTGGCCCGCATTCGACGCTCCGATGCTCAAGTCAGTAAATGACGTAATTGTATGGGTAAAGCAACTGTAGAAGTTAAATCAAATTACCTTTCCCTTGGAGCTGATATCACTCATTTATAGTTTGATGATCTAGACAACTTAATTAAGGTGATTCTCAATGTGGGACTAGTTTTTCTACCATTTTGGTGTGAGGGAAAGAATGATATCCATATAAGTGACTACGGGGTACGCTGATCAATGGCAGCTCCGTTCCGTACAACCTACACGTGATGCACGTTGCTCTCCATCACGTGCGTTGTATGAAACCAGGCTGCCGTGACAGAACTACCTTTGTATGTGTCGCGAGGGTGCGTTGGTCATTCAACCGGGTAGGTTGGTACGGCCTCCACGTGACGCGCGTTGGTGCGCCTCACGGGCATTGTACGACACGGGTCTGGAATGACCGAACTGCCCCTGAGCTTGGTAAATGGCCATTTGCATGGCGTTTCTAGGCATTTTGTGTCGAGTGAAGTATGTTTTTTGGGTTTAGCACATCGCGTATGGTGTGATCTTGTTTTTGGAATGGGGGTAGCCTCTGATGTGACGCATGGGCAATGCGGTTTATGCCGTTTAGAGGCATTTTTCGGAGATGCTGAGATAGCGTTTTGTCGGGCTCAAGGGGGGAGGAAGCTCATGAGTAGCTAATATGCTGAGTCAGGCATTTCGCGTTAGGCGACATCTAGGAGGATCAGTCGTTGGAGAGTTCGTTATGTGGAACGGCGTGCATGGTAGAATGGACCCGCATGCGTTCCGCCCACTGGGGGCCTTCCGATATGCAACAGTTATGGTTTTTTCAGGCCCGAGAGGAGTTTAAGTCCCCAGGTAGCCGATACCTCTAACAGTGTGCGCGATCGGGGAGTGTCGGGTTCAGGGTGATCGGCCGCTGACGGCACCTGTCGTGATTTGGTTGAGACCTACTATTTACTGCGTTTTGAGGAGTTTTCCTGGACGGGTAATTTTCTGTCTTTTTGCAACCTGATATATGGGGTTTTAGAATTAGTTCGTTCGACCGCGATGGTACAAAGCGTTCTTTTCATGGTATGTTACCGTTGTGGTTGTCGATGCATGCCTAACACGTGTCATCGAGCTCGGGGCTCAAGGGTAGTGACTTGGTTCAGAGCACGCGTGCTGACTGTCATAATGGTGTGACAGTTAAGATGAGACGTTTAGGTGTTGAATTTGAAACGCTGCTTGCTACGTGGCGTGCATCGACAGTGATTTGACCAAACAAATCGATGATTGGGACGAAGATATGCTTTCAGACTCGTGGCTATATAAGGCCATGTTTTACCCTACTTGGGTTTCTTTACTTTGCTTGAAGAGTTGTTTGCAAGAGATATTTGATCAGAAGGAGATTTTGTTGCATTCATTTGAGAGAAGGAGAAGAGTTTTTGGAGAATTCAAAACCTGTCCTTGTAATCCTTTGGTAAGACTTTTGGACTCTTCTACTTTGTATGTGGATTCCTTTGTGTTCAATTGTTTCTATGTTGTTCTTCGTGATCTTGTCTTTACCTGTTTGCTGGGTTTATGTTCTTGAAATTCTGGTAGATACATATGCCTTTTAGCAGTTTTAGGCTTGTTTTGATTTTTCAGGCATGTTTCTGTGGTGCTCGACGTGGTCCTCGACATGTTTTACTTTTTTAGGTCGTTCGCATTGAGACCATGAATCTGTCCTCTCCGGTATACGTGTTCGGCGATGAAACACATAGGATAGTTAATTGTAGGAGAAGGCGTTCTAAGATTGATATAGGCGTTACAGAGTTGAACCGGAAGCTGGGGCTGGAGTCATTCAGTATTAGTCAGACGCTTTCCTCCTTGTTGTCATCATCATTATTTAGTAGTATAGAGTAAATGTGTTGTGCTTAGTCCTGACCTCTGAGTTTTAGTCCTCTTGACGCTTGACCCCTCTTATTGACTGCAACATCATAAATGGCTTCTTCCAACCGTGTAAGGGTTAAGGCGTCTGAGGATTCTTAACTCCAGGAGAGTGAGGCCAGGGCGTCAACATCCCAAATTGCAGAAGACAAGTTGCAGAATCTGAAGGGAGGCGCCATCTTGCAATTTTTTGAGGACGTTATGCCTATCCAGGAGCCCATCACGTCATGCTCATAGGCGGAGTGCGAGAGCTTTTATGAGAAGTAAGGCGTACTGTGGGATAGCGTCGTGCTGAGGCCGATGGGGGCCAGGTGAAACCTTTACCAACCCTCCTGAAGGTTTCATATGCGTGTACGAGTGGCATTTGAAGAACGAGACGAGCCTTCCTCTTCATTCGTTCTTTTAGTTCGTACTTTTCCATTGGGGAATTTCTTTGGGTCAGTGCTGGCCCATCTTTGTGAGGATTCTGACCTGTCTGTACAATGTGTTCAGACTCTCCAAGATGGGTTGCCCTACCATTGCTAAAATTGGATATTTTTGCAAACCCATGTATGCGCGACGGGATTTCAAATTAGGAACTGTCACGATGGCACCGATGGAAGGGAAGCAGTGGTGGTTCCAAGGTGTGCAGTCTTCTGGTGGCGGGTGATGCAAGAAGGAGTTCCTAGTGGGTGGAAGCTGGGAGTTTGGGAACCGTACGGGTGTTGATTTCTGCCCAAACGTCTCGACTAGGTTTGAACCGTTAGGTTGTTCCTTTGAATATACCCTTGCTAATTTTTTGTATGTGTCTCTTACTCGTCGTATATTATTACGTTGAGCTGTACTATTTTTTTTTGTAGTGGAGTAAACTTTCCTTTATGTGAGAAAGAGCGATTGCATTTGGAGCAGATATTGTATTATTGGGTTCGTCTTGAAGCCGTCACAATTATTGGGCGTTATTGCACCCAGACATTATCGCAAAAATGACTATCTTCCGTCTCCCTAGTACGTGTGTATTAGCTATATTTGTTTTGCGTTAACCCTTTGCTCTTGCGTTGGAGTGTCCTTGATTGTTGGTGTCATACTTAAGCAGGGAAAAGAGCGTTCAAAACGGAGGGCGCGATGTCAAAAGTTAAACTTGGTGGGATGCTTAACCAGGTGCTTCAACAGGGGACCAAGATGGCCAAGTTAGCTCGGGATGTGGATGGGAAGTTGATTTGGAATTCCGTTGTCCAGGAAAAGGTCCCCCTATCCTGATCATGAGGAGCTAAACGCCCGTCAGGTGGTGGTTCCTCCATCGAGCACTTCTACTGGTCCCACCGAGCCCAAACGCCATAATGCTGATAAAGGGAAATGGAAAGTGGAGGGTCCCCTTCAAGCCCGTCGGTTGAAGAAGAGACCTGCCTCGGTTCCCAAGGCCAAAGCCAAGTTAACGTAGTCAATGTCGCGCTCTGGAAGCGGCTCCTGATCAATTATAGGTTTAAGCGACTCAGATACTGAGTCGAACACGGGGCGTACTCCTCTAAGAAAAGACGTGCTCGTGAGTGATCCCCCTGGTGCTGCAGTGCCGGTAGGAGAATGCATCGTCACTCCTCCCCATCTTGATCTTGTACTGACTTCTTCTCATGCCCCCTGCCTCCCGTCGGGGTTGTCTAGGCCGAAAAGACCGTCATGGCGTCGTCTGCCTCTCCAGCTGTTAATCAAGACGCTCTTGACTCGACTGAGTCTGACCTTCCAAGGGACCTGGTGGAACGTTTCCTTGTGTTTAGCAGGATGGCCGTTATGCCAGAAGTGGCCAAGGCTTCGGGACATTGAGTTGGGACGTGGAAGAGCGAGGGCCAAGCTGATGGTGGACGCCACGCGGTTGGTGCATGATATACACCAATAAATCCTGATGGATCAGGGCATTGATGGCCTAGATAGCCTCGGTCAAACTCGGGAGCAAGTTAGCCATCTCGAGGTAGAGGTGAAGGTGTTGACTAAATCCAGGCAAAGGACTCAGGATGCTCTGTTTAGGAGCGCGAACTTGGAGGAAAAGAACAAAAAGAAAATTGCTGAGTTTGAGTGTCGCATCGAGGAGCTGACTACGTCCAAGGCTGAGCTAGAGAAGATAGTGGCTGAGTTGCAGTCAAACCTGGATGTTGCCCACATATGTTTGGATACGTATGAGGAAAGCCGTTTGGATGATGCACGAGGATTTGTTGGTGTATATCTCAGGTTGACCTTCATTGAGGAGCTGTCTCACCAGGCATGAAGCTCAAGTTGAAGGATTTGTTGGATGAAGGTCAACCTGAAAGATCGAGGAGCTGCAGGGGAGGCCGAGTAACCTTCAACTCGAGCTAGATGAACTTCCAGGCTAGCATGAAGCAGATCGTGCTAAGTTGGAAGAGGAGTACGCTAAGCTAAGGTCATCCATTTTGGATGACAGCTCACGAGTCAAGCTTGAGGAGAAGGCAGTGAAAACTTTCCTTGTGTCCGAGAGGTACTCGCAGCTTGAATTTCAGACAGTGCTGTGGATAATGAAGGTTTTGGAGAAATACAAGTACTTTGATACGAAACAGTATCAGGCTAATTGGGCTGTGGGTACGCTTCACCTCCTTAATGACGACGATGATGGTGTAGCGACGGGGTAAGAGGATGAGGATGAGGATGACAGAGATTCTGGCGATGACACCGTTGAGGATGAGCCTGCCAAAGATGAATGAAGTCTGCATGATTCTACTTTTTTGGACTACCGTGGACTATTGGTATTTGTATTTGTATAGGATATTTGTATTTTTAATGTTGACGTTGCCTTTTCTTTCTCTTTATGTATTCAGTGTTCTGTTACTTTACCTAGGCTGCAAGTATTTTTATTGTGTTGATTGTTATGCACGTTGCGTTTATGTATTGAATGGATGTATGGGGTGAGTTGTCTTATTATTCGAACGTAGAAGCCTAGCGTTAGAAGTAATAGAGAAAATGTACGTGTGTCGTAGACAAGCACATTATAAGCACCAAATGTGATTGCGTTTCAATAGCATAAGCGTTGTACATGCTCCAGGTGGTCACATGGTGACTTAAAAAAAAACTTGAGAACAAGAGCAAAAATATATGCGTAGCGGTGCGGGATGTTCTAGTGATAATATTTTTGTAGGTACTCGAATTACCTTACACCGGTCATGTTAGCGCCTGATCCTGAGTCGATGAGGACGCGACTTACCTTACACCGGTCTATAAAGGCGTCGATGAAAAATGGAGCGTCCATGGGAGGAACTCCTAGCTCATCCGCCTTTGAGAAGGTGATTGGCTCCCAGGAACGGCTTTGCGCCTTAGGTTCGGAGCCCGACGCGATGGACAACATTTCTCGTGAAGGGGCGTCTTCCCGTCGCTTACCTCCCTTGATTGTGGAAATTTCTTTCCGAGCGTCGATGAATGAGATCTGTTTGCCTTCCTCAGCGCGATACTGGTTTAGCTCGCCTTTATCAAATAACTTTTGAATGATTTTCTTCAAAACGCTACAATCTTCCGTGTTGTGGATTTCTGATTCGTGATATTTACACCAACTACCAGTGTTCCTCAGTGGTGCTTTGCGCATCTTGGGTTTAGGTTGAGCTATCAGATGTTTGTTGTTGGAGAAGATCTCTGCATATGTGGCGTTCCATGGGTGAGATAGAACGGTGTCGTCCTTCTCACTGAGGTAGAACGTGCCCGGGCTGGCAACGTCTACGATCTTGTATGGCACTTCTCAAATTGGTCGTAGACTTTTTACCTGACCCTGAACGGCCATGAGGACCCAGTTTCCGACTTGGAGTTGACGAGCGCGAACGCGTTGATTGTACAAGCGCGCCACCTTTTCTTTCTTGGTCGCGTTGTGGTAGTGGGCTACGTTCATCCTTTCTTCTAAGAGGTCGTTGTCCAAGCGCAAGACGGCTCTGTTCTTTTCTGGGTCAAATGCCTCCATCCTCAGGCTCTGGTAAGTTAATTCCAGGGAGATCAGTGCCTCTGTGCTGAATGTAAGGGAGTAAGGCGTTTCACCTGTAGCCATTGTGCAAATTGACCATAGGATCTCAAGAATGAGCTCGGCCCATCGTCAAAAGTTTAGGCTGCCTCGTCGCATTGCTTGAAGTTTACGTTTTAAGCCTTCCTTGATTATTTTGTTTGCCTCCTCGACCTATCCGTTGCATTGAGGGTGAGCAGGTGAGGAGAAGAGGATATTGGTTCCTTACTTCTTGTAGAACGCTATGAGGTTGGGATTATTGAACTGCATGCAGTTATCGGTGATGATGTTAATCGAAGCACCATAGCTGCAGAAGAGCATTCTCCAGAGGAACTTTTTTACCTTCTCCGTTGTGATCTTGAAGAGTGGCTCAGCCTCAATGAACTTGGTGTGATAATCAATAATGACTATCACGTAACGGTATTGGCCCTTGGTCTTTGGTAGTTCGCCGATGAGATCTAGGCCCCACTGCGCGAATGTTATTAAGGACAGGAAGATGGAGAGTGGTGTAGCTGACGAGTGCGTTTGGTGGGTGTGGAACTGGCAGGCTTTGCACGCACGGGTGATCTCCAATGCATCTGCGTGAATGGTGGCCCAGAAGCCGTACCGTAACGCCTTGTGAGCGATTGAACGGGCTCCAGCGTAGTGGCCGCACTGCCCACTGTGTATGTCTTGGAGGAGGGAATGTTTTGCCTCTATGGGGATGCATCTTAAGTTGGGCCAAGTACGTCTCTTCCTGTATAGATGACCACCGCAAATGCTGAAGTTAACAGCCCTAGCGATGTTCATTTTAGCTTCTGTTTTGCTTGCGGGCAACATCCCGTTTGTCTTATAAGCCAAGATAGGATCTAACCAGTCTGGTTCAGCGGGCTCGACGGGTAACATCTTGAGCAAGCTTCTCTGGATGCTAGGTTTGACCAGCATTTCGACCTTGGGTGAGAACAAACCTTGTGCTTTTTTGGCCGTTGCAAGATATGCCAGAGCATTTGCGTTAGCGTTCTGTTTATTTGGAACTTGAGTGATATTGTAAAATTTGAACTTGGAGAGATAGTTTTTGGCCAACGTCAGGTACGCTGTCATGGAATCATCCTTAGCCTCAAAGTCCCCTTTCACTTGGCTAACCATGAGCTGAGAATCACTAAAGATGTTTAAGTCTGAAGCCTTTGAGATACATGCTAACTGTAGGCCAGCGATAGGTGCTTCGTACTTAGCTTCGTTGTTCAATACTTTGAAGTTGAACCGTAAAGCATACTTAGCATGACTGCCATTTGGTCCTATAAGTATGATACTTGGGCCACTGTCTGTTTTGGTTGCTGAACTGTCAACGTACAAGTTCCACCTAGCCGTTCGAGTGGTAGTAGGGGGGGGGGCGACACAGTGACAAGACGAGCTTGTTCGAGCTCATGTTTTGCTTGGGTGTATTTCGCTATGAAATTTTCTATAGCTTGGGCCTTGATGGTCATTCTGGGTTTTGACAAGGCGGTTTAACACCTCTCAAAGATACCCTATTCACAACCTGGATATATCAATGTAGTAAGATAAATAGGGGTTATCGAACACGAGGAATTGGTGAAACTAGATCCTAACACACTACTATGCTGACAGACTCGACTACAGAACACTAATGGTTATCGAACCTAAGCTCGACAGACTCAAATGCTACGAAATTTTGACACAATAAACTAGACACAGTGGCGGACTACCACACAAAATTTGAGGGTTGTCGGAATTGATTTGATCACCGAAATAAATCGGTGAAGCTACAGCTAATGCAGAAATCAGTAAATTGCAGAAAATAAATTATTGAAAGTAAATTGTTGTAGATAACCAATGAGATATGAATGTTAAGAACTTCTCTCCACCCTAGACATACTTACGACCTCCCCAATATAATTGAACTAACCATGGATGAATACTTTCCACACAAGAGCTTTGGTTAAGTCATCTTATGTATTACACTCTCTTACTTGGCATGAAAGAGGGAGGGACAATTCGCTCGATCTTGATCCTCACTTAACCGACTTATACATATGGTGATGTAAGCCTAGAGAACTGAAGTCATTACGTTCTAAGAGTGTTTGAAGAATAACAGAGCTTCAAGGGTTGATAAGGTGGTCACCATTTCATCACTAAGGCTTGTTTCACACAAATTCATGTTTGTCTCTAGAGAATATGCAATGATAAGGTGGTCATATACATAATCAAGACTATAGATCCTAAGCCATGCATCTAAGCGTGCACTCAAAGAAACATGAACATAGAAAACATACGGTGAGAAAACAGTGAAACAAAACTCATCCAAATAATTAATAGAATCAAAAGGGGTTCAAAATCGTAAGCATATCTAGGGCTTCAATCAGCCCCTAACAATGAAAATTTAGCTACTCATAGTTTTAAATAATAATATTGAAGAATTCATAATAGATAGACAAAAGATGGAGAAGGAAGAACTCTTGGCGATGTCGAGATCGAACTAGCTTTCATGCATGCGAGATTCTTCTTCTCCCTTAGCTCTGTTTTGTCTTTTCTTCTTGATTCTCCAGCCGTACGTAACTCTTTTTTTCAGCCCCCACTTGCAATATATATATGCAACAAAGCAAGGAACCCTATCAAGTGGAGCACGTGCATGACTCCAATCAAACTCCAATTAGGATTCTTTATTTATTCATTCCCATTTGATTTCCAAGTCCACTTCCACTTCTCTCCAACTTTGCTCGCCAAGTATATATAATTGCAATCATTAAGCCCATCTTCACTTGCATAAGTTCCCTCGCCAAGAAGTTTCTCGCCAAGAACCAAAATCAACGTACGTAATCTCCTATAATCTGCTCGCCAGGCAGTTCCTCGCCAAACAGCATCAAAATATATTATTTAATCTCCTTTTCTCCATTAATCTCCAAAACACCTAAAAACAAATAAACATAATTAATTCACTCGATTAATAACAATAAACTTAATATAGGGAACAAATTAAATACCAAATAGATCCATAAATATGCAACTATCAAAAATACCCCACACTTAGACATTGCTAGTTCTCAAGCAATACACTAAACTAAGACTCTAAAAAGACTCAAATACTCAAACTACATGACTCTAATCACCCTTAACAAATTGTCTCAGCAATCTTCCACAATTGTAACACCAAGATAAGTGTAACTCCAAATTTATATACCGTAAAATTTTGAAAATTAATTTCAATGTATGACACACATGTAATATGTAGGACGGAGACATAATCATGGTGAATGTAAAGCTGTAGCATGCGAAAAACAAGTCAAGATTCAACCTCACATGTATATGCTCTCAAAAGTGTTTCTCTCAAAATATGTCTAAAGTATTCACTCAACTCAACTACTTGCCAAATGGACCACACCATACGCTTACTCATGTCACAAATCTCCACAGATCAAAGGCTGCCATCTTGAGGATCAAAAGGACTTCATGGGTTGTAATGGGGTTGGCTCATAGGTTAAAGAATAAATGGAATAAGGAATTCAAATATGATTCTAGAACCCAGTAGAGTACCAAATAAGAGACTTCTTCAAACTTTACAACCATGAACTTTCTCACTTTTGTGGCCGAATTTCATCTTGTTGGGCCTTCACATCATTGTTTTTCATCAACAGTTAACTCAGGTATCAAGCTAGACATCACATTTTTTTCTTTTCTTTTTATTCATCATTTTTTTTAAACACTAGCTTGATACCCCACACTTATTTCTTTGCATCACTTTTCGACATTGTCGCCGTCTTCACATATCTGTCTCATGTATAGCTCTACCAAGTCCTAGAACAAGGGTAAAGATATAACTATTCTAAGGTTTAAGGTCAGAGATATGTGGGTGATGACATAAAGTTTAAACATGTAGGCTCAAAGTGGTTAACTAAGGGGTGCACATCTTGTGTACACAAAATTAGGACACAGGCTTATATGGCTATGGTGGTGTCCCCTAAATGCCTTTATCACTTCCTCAATCAAAACAAGTATTGACTATAAGCTTTGAAAATCACAAGAGTAAGTTCTAGTAATATCTAGAGTCCATTAACTTAATCTGTGGCAAGCAATTGACACTCAATAAAGAAAGCATGTGTAATCACATATAGGCTCAATCGCTCACAGGTTAAATGAATCTCAACAAAGTTTAAGCATGCCAAAAATCTGTACCATGTTAACTTTTTCTACATCCACTACACATTCGCATATGCATCATATATCAAGATTAACCAAAGAAACTTAAATAACATGATCATCTTTTAGTCACAATTACGGAAGATATAATCACATCATGGACTAGTCAAGGGCACCTAAGACTCAAAACAAAAGACTTTTTTTATGTTTTTCTTGACACTTTTTACTTTTGTATTTGGTTTTTCAAATAAGTCACTAAAATACCCAAGGAAAACAAAGAAAAACTCAAAAATTCCAATCTCTGGCGAGCAGCTCGCCAGACTTTGTTTACTGCGCAACACATCTCGCCAGAATTTTAAAAAAATAATCACTCATCGTAAACACACCCTCAAAATTTCAGAAAATTACGAGCCCTATAACTATGTCAAATAAATTATACAAAACAGCAGATTGTTTGCTCGCCAGACTCAAAACTACCAAACCACGCGAACAAACATCCCTCGCAAGCAACTCTCTCGCGAGAATTTTACAAAATTCATCATACATCGAAGTGAGCTGAAATTTCGCGAGCACTAACTAGACTCATTTACAAACCTGCCCTCAAAATTGCAGAAAATTACGAGACCCCTAGCTATAGAAAATAAATGACGCGAACAGGTTACAGCACTGTACCGAAAACTGTTGCTTGCATGACTCAGCTCCACTTCGCCAGAATTATATAGAATTAATGACAGAGTGGAATGAGATGAAATTTAGAGAGAACAAACTAGACACATTTAAATACATTCCCTAAAAATTTCAGAAATTTACGAGACTTCTAGATATGACAAACAAATCACACAAAACATCAATCTGCACAGTACAGCATGCGAAGCTCGCCAGAGACCCATTCCCCTCGCAAGAATTTTTCAGAATTGATTAAACATTGGAATGAGCTGAAATTTTAAGAGCACAATTTAGACACATTTAAAAACAACCTCTAAAAATTTCAAAAATTTAAGAGACTTCAAACTATGTCAAATAATTGACACGGAACAGCATTCTGTACAGTACCAAAATAACGAAAAATTTATACATAGACGCTAAGGATATGATATAAACCCCACCCCACACTTGAAATTTGCATTGTCCTCAATGTAAAACAAAACTAAAACATACAATACATTAAACAAGCATGGAATGAAACACATAACACATCACAAATCACACTAAACATGGAGAAAAATAAAGCAAAGGAGAAAGATAGAGAGTTTAAGAATTTCAAATCTGGTTTTCCACGCTTCTCCATCAACATGGGTTGCCTCCCAAGTAGCGCTAAGTTTAACGTCTTCAGCCAGACAGTGCACACCAATTTCAATCCTCAGGTGTAGGATCTTGAAGAGGAATCTCTTCCACGTCTCGCACTTAAGACGGCTCAAAGAATGGCTTGAGTCTATGTCCGTTCACCTTAAATGTGCTGCCGTCTCTTGGATTCAGAACTTCAACTGCACCATGAGCAAACACATTACGGACAATAAAAGGACCAGTCCATCTGGATCGTAACTTACCTGGAAACAACTTCAGCCGCGAGTTGAATAACAACACTTTTTGCCCATTGACAAAAGTTTTTTCCTTGATTATGTTGTCATGAAATATTTTTGTCTTCTCCTTGTAAATGCGGCTAGATTCATAGGCATTATTTCGAATCTCAGCAAGTTCATTCAGTTGCAACTTCCTATGAACACCAGCATCATCAATATCAAAATTGAATCGTTTCACTGCCCAATATGCCTTGTGTTCAAGCTCTACTGGAAGGTGGCAGCCTTTTTCATAAACCATCTGATAGGGAGACATTCCAATCGGCGTTTTGAAAGCTGTTCTGTAAGCCCACAATGCTTCATCCAAGTGTTGGCTCCAATCCTTCCTTGATGGTCCAACAGTCTTCTCTAGAATTTGCTTGATCTGCCGGTTAGACACTTCTACTTGCCCGCTTGTCTGAGGGTGATAAGGTGTCGCCACCTTATGATGCACATGAAACTTCTTGAGCAACGCTGCAAATGACTTGTTGCAAAAGTGAGAACCGCCATCACTTATTATGTACCTGGGAGTGCCAAATCTCACAAAAAGTGATTTTAAGAACTTCAAAACAACAGCAGCATCATTAGTACGAGTGGCTACTGCCTCCACCCACTTTGAAACATAATCAACTGCAAGCAGAATGTAATTATTCTGAAAAGAGCTAGGAAAAGGACCCATAAAGTCAATACCCCACACATCAAAAATCTCAACCACTAAAATTGGGTGCTGGGGCATTTGATCCTTGGGACCTAAGTTACCTGTCAGTTGGCATCGAGCACATGATTTATGAAACTTATGTGCATCACCAAACAATGTTGGCCAGAAGAATCCGCTCTCAAGTACTTTCATTGCAGTCTTCTTTCCAGCAAAATGGCCTCCTGCTACATGTGAGTGACAAAAAGATAGAATGGAATGGAATTCAGTTTCAGGCACACACCTTCTTATTAGCAAGTCTGGACAATGTTTCCATAAATATGGCTCATCCCACACATAGTACTTAGCTTCCTTGACAAGCTTGTCCTTCTGTGCTCTGGTGAAGTCTGGTGGAATATATCCACTTACCTTGTAGTTAACAATATCAGCATACCAGGGCTCTACAGCTTGAATAACAAAGAGTTGTTCATCTGGAAAGCTATCTCTGAGAGGAAGAATGTCTTCTTCTGCGTTGGAACCATGGGTGAGTCTACTCAAGTGATCCGCCACCACGTTTTCAGTACCCTTCTTGTCTTTGATCTCAATATCAAACTCTTGGAGTAAGAGCATCCATCGAATCAACCTAGGCTTGGCATCCTGTTTAGTCATCAAATATCTCAAAGCAGCATGGTCAGAAAATATTATAACTTTAGTTCCCAATAAATAAGATCTAAACTTTTCAAGAGCAAAAACCACTGCTAAGAGCTCCTTCTTTGTAGTTGAATAGTTCAACTGTGCATCATTTAAAGTACGGGAGGCATAATAGATGGCATGTGGGAGTCTTTGTGGGCGTTGGCCAAGAACAGCGCCAACAACATAATCTGAAGCATCACACATGAGCTCAAATGGTAGACTCCAATCCGGTGCTTGAATGATGGGAGCTGTAGTGAGCAACTCCTTGAGCTTATTGAATGCTTACAAGCACTCATCGGTGAAGTTGAAAGCTACATCTTTCTGGAGCAATGCACATAACGGTCTGGATATCTTGGAGAAATCATTGATAAACCTGCGATAAAATCCTGCATGTCCAAGAAAAGATCTCACCTCCTTCACAGTGGAAGGAGGGGGTAAGGTACGCACAATATCAACCTTAGCTTTATCAACCTCTATACCTCTAGCTAAAATAACATGTCCCAAAACTATACCCTGTTCCACCATAAAGTGGCATTTTTCCCAATTAAGTACAAGGTTAGTTTCTACACAACGCTCTAAAACCATAGCTAGATTATGAAGACATATGTCAAAAGAATCACCGAAAACAGAGAAATCATCCATAAATACCTCAATGATCTTTTCAACCATGTCTGAGAAAATACTTACCATGCACCTCTGAAATGTGGCAGGTGCGTTGCATAAACCAAATGACATCCTCCTATAAGCAAAAGTGCCATAGGGACATGTGAAGGTGGTCTTCTCTTGATCATCCTTATGTATGGCTATCTGGTTGTACCCTGAATAACCATCTAAGAAACAATAATATTCATGACCTGCCAACCTTTCCAACATCTGATCAATGAATGGGAGCGGAAAGTGATCTTTTCTTGTGGTTGCATTGAGCTTGCGGTAGTCAATACACACTCTCCATCCCGTTTGGACTCTTTGAGTGAAAGGACCCAACCCCGATTTAGCTTCCTAAATCGGAATCAAACCCTTCCGAAAACACGAATCAACAAAAAAAATTTGAAATTTGGGCAGAGTTTCGTTACTAGCGTGGAATTACCATTACCTGCACGCGGAAAATACACTTCATCCTATGCCACAAAAATCAAACCGTGGGCACCAATCCCATCCGGATTTCTCAATATATCAACAGTAAAGTAAAACAATAAATATATCTATACTTTACTGAAATCCGGTGTAAAATCGTATAACATATACCACAGAAAGCTCAGAGCGACATCTAATACATAACCATATACGTATACCACAGTAGGTAGAACAATAAACCTACTGGATGAAACAAGGTAGCTCGAGCACTATACCTCCGACCATGACGTGCGACACCAGAGCCTGAACTGCAAACTAGGCACGGAAACCGAAAAGCCCAGGGGAAAAACATGAAAATCGTTAGAGTGAGTGGACGAAAATAAATGTCTTTCACCAGTTAATATATATGTTTAAAATAACATATGCGAGTCCAGGTAAATAAAAACAACATAGTACACGAGGTAAAACTCACACTCCTCCAGTGTACTGAGCATGCAAGTAAAAATCTCACAGTCAGAACCACGGGGTCCCTAGCCCACACGTGATCCTAGCTGAGGTAGTCCAGTCAGAACCATGGGGTCCCTAGCCCACATGTGATCCTAGCCGAAGCAGTACAGTCAGAACCATGGGGTCCCTAGCCCACACGTGATTCAGAACCACGGGGTCCCTAGCCCACACGTGATTCCAGCCGGTAACATCCTCGGGGATCAGCCGGGATGCAGTGTATCGATACAACAACATAACTGAAACTGTACTCTGTGAAAATCAAATCATAAACAGTTCAAAGCAAATGCATGAAACAGCATATAAGTGTATGTATATCCGTATACGTATATCCGTATATGTATAATCATAAAACACATGCTCATGTAATCCGAATATCTCAATACGCATGCTCAAGTTCGTAAATCTTATAAAAGACTCGCAAGAATTCCGTGAAAAGAAATTGTCCACTCACAGACTAGCGTAACGCGTATCGCGTTAACCCGTGATCCGGCGGAAAGTCCCTCGCCAAAACAACGATCACGAACCCCTGAATAATCACAATAACCATTTCTCAATATCATAATTCGACTATTCAAAACAAATCACGAGAACCCACCGTTCTCGGAAACACATAATCTGATCACGTCAAACTGTCGGAAATCCGGAAATCACACTTCAATACCTCGCTATATTTTCGGACGCTCTACTCGAAAAACGAACCTCCCCACTGCGATCAGGGCGCGATTTCGAGTCAAATGACATGCAATTTGTCGAAAGTCCAAAAAAAATCAAACTTTGACCGTTGACCGCCGCCGTTGACCACCGCCCACGGCGGCGCCGCCACCGACCAGATAATTTCACGGCGGAGTTGCACCTATTCCAGTCAAAATCATGCACTGAGCAACTTTCATAACTGCACCGAAGTCCAATTCAATCTCTAACTCATCCAATTCCAAGCAAAATCGAATTAGAACACAAAATTCAAACCCAAAATTCATCATACACAAATCGAATTGAAACTCAAAACCTACATGGTTAGATTCGTGGAGGGGAGAGCTTCAAAGCCATTTCATAGCTCAATTCAACCGAAATCAATGAACCTGAATCCATCCCAAAATCCTCCATTTCAAGTCGGAATATCTTCCTCCACCGTGGGCTAGGCCGTGCGTGGTGGCCGGAATTGAGTCCGGGACGTCGAGGCGAGGGGAATGACACCAGCCCTATGCCGTGGGGTGGCCGGACGGCGAGCCACCGCCATGGCCGCCGGTCACCGTCGAGTTCACCTCCCACAGCTTGGTCAAACCGAGTCAAACAAGGTCAAACAATAAATTCAGCTTTTGACTTTCCCAAAGGGGCAAGTCCACTATTTATACCTCATTAAATACTTTCCCAAAACGGAAACTCATACATATCCATTTCGACGAACTTTAAACACCCGTAATTTCCTCGTCGTAAATCCGATCCTGATAATTCTCACAGCCACAAACTCGTCTCGACATATTCTTCAATAATCACCCAAAGTCAAACACATCGGCCAAACGGATAAAAAGTCAACTGTTCAACCAAACATACATTTAATTCGACTAAACAATCCACAAACGGAAATAATCACAACTAAATCTTCGTAACTCAAAATCATGCTCCGGAAGTTCCCACGAACTCGAAATTAAATACTGAACAACTTCCGTGAAGGAACCGAAACCAAATTCTCGTCCGGTAATTTAGTCGTTAAGAAACCTGTCATTTAAATCTGTTTCCATCGAAACTTCAAATATTCATAATTAATTCCTCGGTTGTCCAAATAATGATCCGGAACTGCCCACGAACTCGAAATCACATGTACTACGACTCTCATGAAGAGACTCAGCTCCAATTCTCGGCCAGTAATTAAGTCGTTAACGAGGCTGGCGATTCAATCAACTGTCGGCAATCTGCGACTATGCGATAACTCACGTATATAGCTGACCATACCGCTGATTCTGGTCC
This sequence comes from Geum urbanum, assembly GCA_946800695.1. Lineage (NCBI taxonomy): Eukaryota > Viridiplantae > Streptophyta > Magnoliopsida > Rosales > Rosaceae > Geum > Geum urbanum. The sequence goes on from OX327014.1 coordinate 3,906,584, forward strand.
GGGTCGTCACATTGAGGCACCAACACGTTCTCATCATTCTTTACCACTGTGATTCCTGAACGTTTGGGCACAACCTGCACAGGACTAATCCATTTGCTGTCAGAAATAGCATAAATGATACCTGCGTCTCGAAGCTTGATGACTTCTTTCTTGACAACTTCCATCATGGGAGGATTGAGACGACGTTGAGCTTCCCTTGTTGGTTTAGCTCCCTCCTCCAGATGGATCCTGTGGGTACACAATGTTGGACAGATGCCCTTGATATCGGCTACTGTCCATCCAATGGCGGCCTTGTACTCCCTAAGTACATTCAGTAACTTCTCCTCTTGTAACTTTGAGAGCTTGGAAGAGATGATGACTGGAAGTGTATCATCCTCCCCTAGGAAAGCATACTTCAAATGCTCGAGTAGAAGTTTAAGCTCTAATGTGGGTGCTACCTGTATAGACGGAACAAGAACATCATCTGAAATTGGAAGAGAAATGGGTTTAGAATATTTACCTTTCATAATTTGCAGGGATTCAAGTGCTTCTTCCATAGTATAATACTCCTCTTCCATTTCAAGATCCTCAGCTGAAGCTATCTCAAAAAGAGGTTCAACTTTCTTTTCCTCGCCAAGCTTCAGTCCTTCCTCGCCAAGCTCTAGACCAGAAACATCTTCTTTTCCGGATACCTCTATAACCTTCCTCAAAGAATCCTCCTCCAATGAATAGTGAATGAATTCCTGCACAAAACTCTCAAAATGTCCATTGAACAACATGAATAAGCATCATCACTATTCGGATGTTTGAGAGCTTCATAAATATTGAAGTGGATCTTCTCCTCAGCTACTTCCATACTCAATGATCCATCAAAACAATCTATCTTTGTACGCGCTGTTCTCAAGAACGGTCTCCCAAGAATCAATGGTATTTCTGATGGCATTGGCTCATGCTCCATTTCCAGCACAAAGAAATCTGCTGGGAAAATCAAATCTCCCACCTGCACCAAAACATCCTCAATAATACCTTGAGGGTAATAGTTAGATCGATCAGCAAGTTTAATGGTGACACCTGTGGGAATAAGTTCTCCCATTTTCAACCTGTTATAAGCAGTGTATGGCATTAAATTAATGGAAGCACCTAAATCAAGTAAAGCACCCGCAAACCTGTGATCACCAATGGTACATGGGATTGTAAAACGTCCTGGATCACTTAACTTAGGTGGGAGCTTTCTTTGAAGCACAGCAGATACTTTCTCTCCCAAAGCCACAGTCTCAGTTCCATTGAATTTTCTCTTTGTTGTGCACAAATCTTTCAGGAACTTTGCATACTATGGTATCTGCTTGATCACATCCAACAATGGGATGTTTACTCCTACCTTTCTAAACACATCCAAGATCTCCTTCTCTTTTTCAACCTTCACCTGTTTCTTCAACCTGCTAGGAAAAGGTAAATTAGGAATAATGGAAGGAGAAGGAGTAGAGGATACCAGACCTGATTTTTGATTTGTCAGTTCTTCTGTTTCAGGTGCATTTTCGACGGCTCAAATTGGGGTTCCTGCAGAATCAAAAGACGGCTTGTCCAACGGCTTGTAAGGGACAAGTTGTTCAAGAACGGGCTCCTCCCATTTTCTCTTTGTTAACTCGGGCAGTTCTTCCAACACCTTCCCACTCTTCAAGGTCATCGCATGAGCTTCATATTTTGTGTTGGGATTGGGAAGAGTGTTACTAGGAAGACTTCCTTCCTTGACTTGAGCCATTGTTTGCTGCATTTGGCTCATTTGTCTCTCAAGAAAGTCAATTGCTTTTCCTTGCTGTAGAGCTGTGGCCTTGAGTTCTTGAGTTGTGGCCTTGATATCTTGGCGAAAGGTACTACTCTCCTCTCGTTCCTTCTTGTTGTCAAACATCATTTGTTGCATCAGGGCTGCCAAGGTAGAATTTTCTGATGATGTTTGAGCTTGAGCTTGTTGTTGCTGAGGCATACGCCTTTGGCCAAACTGCTGCCCATCCCCTGTAGGCTGTCTCTGCTGAAATCCAGGTGGAACAATAGGAGGATTGAGCACATTGTTGCTCCTATAGCTCAACAGATCTCTATTTCCACCATATGTGTTGGGTTGTCTCTGGAAGTAATTTGCTTCTTCCTCTTGATCAACCTCTTCATCTGCTCTGAACTTGGGACAATCTTCTGCTAAATGGCTTGTAGCTGAACATAAAGTGCACACAACCTGAGCTGCAGCAACTGTTGTCTTCTTGTTCACTTTCAGACTACTCGCTATCAGAGCAATATCATTCTCCATAGAGCTTAATCTTTTTTCCATGGCTCCATCGATTGCAACTGCATTGAGAGACCTTCTACTTGCTCCCATGGATCTATCCCTTGACTGAAATTGCCTTGAATTTTCTGCTTGATTCTCAACAACTTCCTTGGCTTCAACTCCAGTCATATTCCACCAATTTCCCCCACAAGCTGAATCAAGCTTTGACCTGTTAAAAGAATCAAGTCCTTCATAGAAGAACTCCATTTGAGTGTTGAGGTCAAACTTATGATGAGGGCATTGTCGAAGAAGACTCTTAAACTGGCTCCAGGCTTCATGTAATTCATCACTGTCTTTCTGCCTGAATGTGCTAATTTGCTTCTTCAAGTTCTTGGTGCTTGAAGCAGAGTAGAACTCTTTCATAAATGCAGAGCACATCTTCTCCCATGTGTCCATAGATAAAGGAGCTAAAGAATTATACCATGCTTTTGCTTGCTCCTTCAAAGAGAACGAAAACAAGAGGAGTTTCGTAGTATCCTCTTCCATATTAGTCGATCTCTGGATTTTGCACAATGCTGTAAATTCATTGAGATGGTCCTGAGGGTCTTCAGAAGGTGTTCCTCTGAAGTGTGGCAGATTCGATATAAGTGATGGGGGAATAGAATAAGACCCCAAATTCTCTGGTAGTACGATCGGTGAATCTGCTGCACCTGTGCCCGGTATAAAGGACTCTCTCAGCTTGGTTGCATTTGCCATTCTTTTTGGTGATGGTGGTGGTGTCGGAATACTCTGTTCTTCCTCAAACTCAGACTCTGTATCAGAATGTAATTCTTGCTCAGGCTGACCACCAATGTTCACGTTCATGGACCGTTGTCCCTGCTGCTTCCTGTTTTGCCTTGCTGAGCGTTCAATCTCTGGATCAAGTAATAATGGCTCAGCGCTTCTTGTGTTCATAGTACGCATACACAATGCTCCTGCACACAGAAGAGACAGTAAGACTCAAAAGAAAAACAAAACAAAACACAACAAAACAGAAAATTAAAGACTCTATTAGGATTTAGAATTAAGCAATTCCCCGGCAACGGCGCCAAAATTTGACAAGGCGGTTTAACACCTCTCAAAGATACCCTATTCATAACCTGGATATATCAATGTAGTAAGATAAATAGGGGTTATCGAACACGAGGAATTGGTGAAACTAGATCCTAACACACTACTATGCTGACAGACTCGACTACAGAACACTAATGGTTATCGAACCTAAGCTCGACAGACTCAAATGCTACGAAATTTTGACACAATAAACTAGACATAGTGGCGGACTACCACACAAAATTTGAGGGTTGTCGGAATTGATTTGATCACCGAAATAAATCGGTGAAGCTACAGCTAATGCAGAAATCAGTAAATTGCAGAAAATAAATTATTGAAAGTAAATTGTTGTAGATAACCAATGAGATATGAATGTTAAGAACTTCTCTCCACCCTAGACATACTTACGACCTCCCCAATATAATTGAACTAACCATGGATGAATACTCTCCACACAAGAGCTTTGGTTAAGTCATCTTATGTATTACACTCTCTTACTTGGCATGAAAGAGGGAGGGACAATACGCTCGATCTTGATCCTCACTTAACCGACTTATACATATGGTGATGTAAGCCTAGAGAACTGAAGTCATTACGTTCTAAGAGTGTTTGAAGAATAACAGAGCTTCAAGGGTTGATAAGGTGGTCACCCTTTCATCACTAAGGCTTGTTTCACACAAATTCATGTTTGTCTCTAGAGAATATGCAATGATAAGGTGGTCATATACATAATCAAGACTATAGATCCTAAGCCATGCATCTAAGCGTGCACTCAAAGAAACATGAACATAGAAAACATACGGTGAGAAAACAGTGAAACAAAACTCATCCAAATAATTAATAGAATCAAAAGGGGTTCAAAATCGTAAGCATATCTAGGGCTTCAATCAGCCCCTAACAATGGAAATTTAGCTACTCATAGTTTTAAATAATAATATTGAAGAATTCATAATAGATAGACAAAAGATGGAGAATGAAGAACTCTTGGCGATGTCGAGATCGAACTAGCTTTCATGCATGCGAGATTCTTCTTCTCCCTTAGCTCTGTTTTGTCTTTTCTTCTTGATTCTCCAACCGTACGTAACTCTTTTTTTCAGCCCCCACTTGCAATATATATATATATGCAACAAAGCAAGGAACCCTAGCAAGTGGAGCACGTTCATGACTGCAATCAAACTCCAATTAGGATTCTTTATTTATTCATTCCCTTTTGATTTCCAAGTCCACTTCCACTTCTCTCCAACTTTGCTCGCCAAGTATATATAATTGCAATCATTAAGCCCATCTTCACTTGCATAAGTTCCCTCGCCAAGAAGTTCCTCGCCAAGAACCAAAATCAACGTACATAATCTCCTATAATCTGCTCGCCATGCAGTTCCTCGCCAAACAGCATCAAAATATATTATTTAATCTCCTTTTCTCCATTAATCTCCAAAACACCTAAAAACAAATAAACATAATTAATTCACTCGATTAATAACAATAAACTAAATATAGGGAACAAATTAAATACCAAATAGATGCATAAATATGCAACTATCAGGTTTGTACTCGATGTCGAATTCACTAAGCTCGATGAACCATTTGCTGAGACGGTCGTTGTGGTCAGGAGATTGGAGCACTTGCTTAAGGGGAAGGTTTGTGAGTACTTGGATTTTATGTGCTTGGAAATAGGGCCTTAAGCATTGAGTGGCTGTGACGAGGGCGAAGGCCCACTTGCCAAATTCTGGGTAGTGTTTCACTGCTCCTGTGAGTCCCTTGCCTGTAAAGAAGACAGGGAGATCAGCATCAGCGTCGCGTCGCACTAGGGCGGAGCTAACGACTGTGAGAGAGATTGCCAAGTATAGATAAAGTGTTTCGCCCTACACTGGTCAAGAGAGTGGGGGAATGGAAGCTAGGTATAGTTTGATTTGTTGGAACGTGTTCTTACAGGCAGGCATCTAGTCGATTGAGCGCTTGCTGTGGGCAAGGCATATGACCTTGAAGAACGGTTCGCATTTATCAGAAAATCGAGAGATGAAACGGTTTAGGGTAGCAAGCTTACCTATAAGGTTTGCATTTTCTTCTTGTTCACAGGGGGTTTCATGTCCATGATGGCTTTGACCTTTTCGGGGTTGGCCTTGATACCTTTCTGGTTGACTATGTACCCCAAGAATTTGCTGGCGGTGATGTCGAACCTGCATTTTACGGGGTTGAGGCGAACGTTATGTTCCATTAGGATTTGGAAAACGATGCGGGATGTGACCCTTGGCCGTTTGGCTTTTGACTAGGATGTCATCTATATATACTTCCACAACGGAGACGTTGACGTCACAGAAGATGTGTGTCATGAAACGCTAATAGGTGGAACTTGCGTTATTAAGTCCGAATGGCATGACCACATAGAAATAGAGCCCCTTGTTCGTGGTGAATGTCGTAGCTTCCTGTTCTTCCGAGTTCATGAAGATCTAGTTGTAACCAGAACACGCGTCTAGCGTAGAGAGGAGCTCATATCCTGCCGTCGCGTCCACGAGCTGGTCTAGTCTTGGGAGCGGGAAGCTGTCTTTAGGGCATGCTTTGTTCAAGTTTGTGTAGTCGATGCACATTCGCCAACTCCCGTTGCTTTTTAGAACCATGACTGCGTTTGATATCCATTTAGGATAGTGGACTGGCCGTATAAAACCCATCTTGAGGAGGCGTTCCACCTCAGCGCTCATTGCGGTATAACGTTGCGTTGTATTCGCAATGCTTTTTCTTAACTGGCTTACTGTTTGGGGCGATGCTCAACCTATGAGAAATTAAATCGGTAGAGATGCCATGCATATCGACGTAAGACCATGAAAAGATGGTGTTGTACTCTTGAAGGAGATTGATCAACTCTGTCCTGATGCTGACGTCTGTAATGGCAGCGATGTGGACCTTGCGTTCGGGGTAAGCTGGATCAATCTCAACTTCGATGATAGAGTCCCCCGTGTCAACCGGTCTGAGAGCATTCACATCGTCCCTTGGATCATCAGGCTTCTCCGTTTTCATGTTCGGGACGGGTGTATTTGCCACCATAATTTCTTGGTGTACAACGTGGCCGGTTCGGGGGTTGATCGGGCGTGTTACAGAGCGGTATCCATGTACAGAACCTGTGCCAAAATCCATTGGAAACTGCATGTATAGCATGTGACTGGCCGTAATGGCTCAGAATTACGTTGTAAGAAGAATGTAAATCTACCACAATAAAATCTGTAAAAACTTTCCTTTGAGGAGAACCCGTGGCGCCCAGGCTTAGACCCATGTAATAGCTACCGAGGGTAGACGACGTCACCTGAGAAGCTCATGAAGGATTCGTTGTCCTGTGATAAGGAATGTCTAGATCGTTTCAACTGTTCATATGCACTGAGGAAGATCACGTTAGCGCCTAATCCTGATTCGATGAGGACGCGACTTACCTTACACCGGTCTATAAAGGCGTCGATGACAAATGGAGAGTCCATGGGAGGAACTCCTAGCTCATCTGCCTCGGAGAAGGTGATTTGCTTCGAGGAACGTGATACTCACTATTATTAAGTACTAAATTAACACTTAACACTCAACAACAATGAGTCAATTAAAACCCTTTTTGGTAGATATAGCATTGGTAAATAGGGATCGTTCTTAACCGGGGATTGAGGGTGCATGCATAACTATGCTAGGTTTTTTCATGGGGGTACGAGATTTGGTTTGTTTCACTATAACCTACGAAATTTAAACCTAATTCTACTATGTACACGTGATCATTTATACACATGCTTTTAAGAGTGCGACAAAGAGCGCCTACACCTTAATTTATCTAAGATTCATACAAAATATTTTAGGGAGGAACGAAGAGCGTATCACCCAACACATTAAGAAGCTTTAAGCATACAAGCATGCATACAAGTCAAGACCAAAAACTAAGAACACATGGAAGGTAACATAAGTGAGTAAAAACGTATAGCCTTTATTAAACAAATCACAAGTCATAAATCGAATTCTTTACAAGACAAAAGATGATATAGAAGGTTTATGGTTACACTTTTGGAGTCTGTGAAGAGCACTAACAACGCCTCAAGTGGATGGATTCTCAAGAACAAGACGAAGAGCGCCGATTATTCTTGATCCGTGAGGAGGGAGCTTCGGCCTTGGAGGGAATTAGGCTTAGGACGACTTGGGAGGTGTTTTGGGCAGAGATTTGGTGTCTATGATGTGTGATGTTGAAACCCTAGTTGAGCCCTCCTTTATATAGAAGAAGAATGGGGACCTTTCCTTCCAAAACAATGATTCCTAGCAAATCCGGGGAAATCTGACCAGCTGTAGTAAAACATGTTTTCTCGGAGTTGTAGACCTTGAAAAATTATAATTCTTGTTGAGTTGGAAAGCTTATTCAAAGGGCTATAAAATACATATAAGGAACAGCATATTTAGAATTTAATTGAATTTCCTACGGATTTTAGAAATTGTATGACCTGGCTGCCTTGTTTTCTTCTTCTTCAAGGAAAAGGAAATCTTCATATCTTCAAATCTTGCATTCCTTATTCCATAATAATTCTTGGCCGAATTTAGCATATCCTTGCACATATTTTGACCCTCAAATAAGGTATAAATATTCATGAAATATCCTCCAAATTCGTCCATCATTTATGCCCCATATATTCCGCCATTTTTGCTCATTCCTGGATTGCACAGGAGAAATGTCTTCAAATTTTTGTCCACCATTTTGGCATCCATTTCATTTGGCATTTGGTCTTCAATTCTTGACACCATGTGGGAAAACATTTTAATAACCATTTTGAAGACCATTTTGAAGACCATATCTTCTCCGGAATTAGGAACTTCCTCCTTAGCACGCTTTTCACTCCAAATCGCCTCCTTGATTATTTCCTCCTTTATTTCTACCTACAAACATAAAGTAAATTAAAAAAATATTTACTAAGCATAAAAAAAAGCTAAATATAGAGAGAAAGACATTAATAATCAAGCATAAAATGCGTAGATCAAATTCCCCCACACTTAGACTTTGCTAGTCCCTAGCAAATACACAACAAAGCAATGGACTCGATAAAAGAAAAGTAATAAAGGAAAAACACAAAGGTAAATGTGACACTTATATACAAACATACTTAGATATTTCAACGTTTCAAAGCCGCAAATTCTCATGTAATCATGTTTGAAAACGATAGAAATACTAAGTTGAACAAAACTAAGCCCTTAGTCAAATTTGTCTCAGAAAATTCTTCAAGTCTATGGCGATGGAATCATAATGTTTTCACATGAATGTTCAATGAATTCAATAGATAATATAGATATGATCATGTCATGAACAAGTAAGACGTGGAGAAAATAATGGTGATGTTAAAACTGTGCATGTTTCGAATAAAGTTCAAATCAACTCACATGAATGCAGTCATCATATTTTCACTTATGCAGAGATTTCACTCAAAGTGTTTGTTAATTCCAACAAAAATTCATGCATGGGAAGAGATACTTGCATAAATGAACCAAAACTATATGCTTACTCATGCAACTTACTCCACAGATTGAATGCTACTCATCTTAAGGATCAAAAATGACTTTTAAGGGTTGTAATGGGGCTTAGGCTAAGACATTCAAAAATATGGATATGTGGTGGTTAAGAACATTCAAAAGACTTAGTCAAAGCACCAAAAACTTCATAAATTTCGTTCATCCTCCTCTCACCAATGTCACTATGGTCAAATCCTACATACACGGGCCAGATTTCATCTTGTTGGACCATAACTTCATTCTAAACTTCCCTTAAGCTTTTGTAGACAGGACAAAAGCTATATTTCTTCACTTTTGGGCCTACAATTCAATACAAATTCCAAATCTACAAGTATGGGGGACATGAATCCAAACCATGTACACTAAAAACCTATTGCCGGAGAGCTTTTGATTTTTTTCTTTTTAGTCTTTTCTTTTTCTTTTTCTTTTCTTCTTTCTATTTTCGGCAATTGCAAACTTTTTTCAAGGTATTTGGACAAGTCTATCCCCATACACACATCTTCTCATGATCTTCATACCATCTCCATGATTCTAGCTTCAAAAATCCCCACCAAGTCTTTTGAACAAGGGTACGGATATTCTACACTAGGTTAAAGTGTTTAGATATGTATGGTAATGAAAGAAAGGCATAATGTGGGCTCAAATGGGTTATCTATGGGTGTCGCAACTCGTGCGCACCAATGGGACACATGGCTATTTGGCAAAGTGGTGGATATCCAAAGTGTCTTTAATCACATCCAAAATCAGAGTATGTATCAACTATAAGATTGGCAAATTGACATGAGTAAGTTCTAGTATTCTCTAGTTCATTAAGATCTATGGCAAGTGAGTATATGCATGATTTTGAGACCTATGATCTAGTATGTACAAAATTTTCACTCAAAAAGAAGTATTTAAGACTCAAAATCTCACTTAAGGCTCATATGATTCAAAACTTATTCTCATATGCGATTTCTGTACCAAGTTTTATCAACCATATCTACTACATGTCATGACACTCAAAAATATCTCAATTAGCAACTGAATTCCTTATGATTATGATATGCAATGCCATAGGATGTTTATTTCGGTCCAATTTCATCATAGACTTACTAAGGGCATCCTAAGACTCTTTAAAACACTAAAATTTCAAAAACACAAAAAATAAAATAAGAAAACCTATGGAAAACAAGGGAATCGACCGGTCAATTGTAATAGGCTTGAAAATTTCGACCGGTCGAAAGACCAAAATTTAGGAAAATTTCAATGACTTTCAAACAAGCGTGAATTTAGTCCTCATATTCTTTGGGCAACCTTAATGAACTTGGCCAGTTGGTGAGAGAGACCAAGAGAGGTAGGAGTGATTTTTGAACTTGTGTTTTCTCACATCCAAAACTCGTCCTAGAAACCGTCCCCTTCTAGACACCAAATCATCTCAGATCTCTTACTCAAAGACGAGTTTTCATTCACTACACTAAATTACATATAAAATACACTAAGTATGACTCAAAACAATTTTTTTTTTAATTTTTTTATTTTAGGGCATCATCCGCTGGAAAGTTTCATTGTCCACCCGATTTTTCAATTTATGACTCAAATAAAGTTGTAAACCCCTCCCCTACACTTAAACTCTACATTATCCTCAATGTACTAAAGTAAAGCATAGAATTCGAGCATGAAGGAAGGACTCACGAAAATTCTACTTATTTAAATGAAAGTAACGAAATTAAAAAGAGATAGGGGAAGAGAATGCAAATCTGTTGATGACTCCTCCATTGGGTTGCCTCCCAAGAAGCGCTTGTTGTTTAACGTCTTCCAGCCTAAACGTGATGGATTCTTCATGTGGTTGAAGGTGATGGCTCCATGAGTTTGTCTTCTTCAACGTTGTGCTCCTCAAAATTGTCATAATATGGCTTCAACCGTTGGCCATTCACCATGAACACTTTGTCGGATTCTAAGGACATGATTTTTATGGCTCCATGATGAAAAAGCACCATAATGTACGGACCAATCCATCTCGAACGCAGCTTGCCCGGAAAGAGTAGAAGTCTTGAATGAAATAGTAAAACCTTTTGCCCAACCTCAAAACTCTTTGTACGGATCATCATGTCATGAATGCGCTTTGTCCTCTCCTTGTAGATCCATGCATTGTCAAATGCCTCATTCCGGATTTCTTCTAACTCACATAACTGCAATTTTCGATGCAATCCAGCTTCATCCTTGTCCATGTTGAATTTCTTCACCGCCCACCAAGCTTTGTGCTCTAGCTCCACTGGAAGATGACAAGACTTCCCATAAACAAGTCGATATGGTGACATGCCTATAGGGGTCTTGTACGCTGTTCTATATGCCCACAAAGCATCATCCAAGCACTGGCTCTAGTCTTTACGGTTTGGCTTGATAATACGCTCCAAGATCTTCTTGATTTCTCGATTTGATATCTCCGCCATGACATTTGTTTGTGGATGATAAGGTGTAGAAACTTTGTGCTTGACTCCATATTTCTTCATTAACGCTTCAACTGTCTTGTTGCAAAAATGACTCCCTCCATCACTGATTAGAATGCGCGGCATTCCAAACCTGGAAAATATGTTCGTTTTGAGGAAATCTGCAACAACTCGCGAATCATTAGTACGGGTGGCTTTTGCTTCCACCCATTTCAAAACATGATCAACAGTGAGTAAAATGTAAGTGAGATCATTAGATGGAGGAAAATGTCCCATAAAATCAATGCCCCAAACATCAAAAATTTCGACATTCAATATATAGAACTGCGACATTTGATCTCTAGCACCAATATTTCCGGATCGTTGGCACCTATCACACTTAGCACAAAAGTCATTAGAATCACAAAATAAGTTGGGCCAAACGAAACCACAATCTAACACTTTAAGGGATGTCTTTTTCGAACCAAAGTGACTTCCACATGCACCATTGTGACAAAATTCAAGAATAGATGCAAACTCATCATCCGGAACACACCTTCTAATCACTAAATCAGCACATTGTTTCCACAAGTAAGGTTCATCCCAAATAAAAGTCCTAGCATTACTTCGAAGTTTGTCACGTTGAGCCTTGTGCATAAATGATGGAAACTCACCGGTAACTAAATAGTTTACAATATCCGCATACCAAGGAGTTTCAGAGGCACTTACCTGAAGTCCGAAGAGTTGTTCATCTGGAAAATGTTCCTCTATTGCAACGTTGGACTTCTCCATAACAATCCTTGATAAGTGGTCGGCTACCACGTTCTCTACTCCTTTCTTGTCCTTGATTTCCACATCAAACTCTTGTAGAAGTAGTATCCAACCTATGAGCCTTGGTTTTGCATCCTTCTTCTGCATCAAATACTTCAAAGCTGCATGATCAGTGTAAATTATAACCTTGCTTTGAAGTAAGTACGTAGGACCGAAATTTGTCCAATGCAAACACTACTGCCAACATCTCCTTCTCGGTTGTTATGTAGTTGGCTTGAGCATCATCAAGTGTCTTAGACGCATAGTATATGGCGTATGGCTTCTTGTCTCTCTGTTGTCCCAATACAGCTCCAACAACATAATCCGATGCATCACACATAAGTTCAAATGGTTGAGACCAATCCGGAGCACAAAGAATAGAGGCACTTGTCAACAACTCCTTAAGCTTCTCAAATGCAACGCCACATTCTTCATCAAAAACAAAGGGAGTGTCCTTCTGAAGCAGCTTGCACAAGGGACGTGAAATGTGGGAATAGTCCTTGATGAACCTCCTGTAGAAACCTGCGTGTCCAAGAAAAGAACGAATCTCTCTAACCGAAGTCGGAGAAGGTAAGTACCGCACAAGATCTACCTTAGAGTTATCAACTTTTATACCCTTTTTCGAAACAATGTGACCTAAGACAATCCCTTGAGTGACCATAAAATGGCACTTCTCCCAATTAAGTACCAAGTTCGTTTCAACGCATCTTTGCAAGATTAATTGTAAGTGGTCTAAACATGCATCGAAATCCCTCCGAAATACAATAAAATGATGCATAAAAAGGTTTTCTCAATGTAATTGGAAAATATAGAGAGCATGCATCGTTGAAACGTACCTGGGGCATTACAAAGACCAAATGGCATGCGACGATAAGCAAACGTTCCAAAAGGGCATGTGAACGTTGTTTTCTCTTGATCCTCCTCAGCAATGCTAATCTGGTTGTAACCTGAATATCCATCAAGGAAGCAATAGTATGAATGTCCAGCCAATCACTCAAGTATCTGATCAATGAATGGCAAAGGAAAGTGATCATTTCGAGTGCCGGCGTTGAGCTTCCTATAGTCAATGCAAACTCCGTGGCCAGTGATAGTCCGTTGAGGAACTAACTCATTCTCCGCATTCTTTACAACAATAAATCCAGATTTCTTAGGAACAATTTGCACAGATGAGACCCAACGGCTGTCCAAAATTGGATAGATAACTCCACAATCTAAGTGTTTGATGACTTCCTTCTTCACAACCTCCATCATAGGCGGATGAAGCCTCCTTTGAGCTTCAGGAGAGGGCTTAGCTCCATCTTCAAGTAAAATGCGACGAACACAAGTTGCAGGATTGATACCTTTAATGTCCGCAAGTGTCCAACCGATGGCGGTTTTGTATTGTTGAAGCATATGAACTAACTTCACTTCTTGTTCTTCCTCCAAAGATGAAGAGATGATAACCGGTAAAGTCTCATTGTCTCCCAAGTAAGCATACTTCAAATGATCCAGTAGCACCTTGAGTTCTAATTCTAATGCTTTAACAATGGAGGGAACTAGCTTGTTTTCACCATAAGCCAAGGGCATAGGGGCTGCCTTGGAAATCACGTTAGATTGCTCATTGAGGAGTGACGCCATCTCCTTCACCCTAGGCTCAAAAATCTCGATCAAAGCATCAAAGAGAGCTTCTTCATCTAGTCGGTTCAACCCAACTTCTTCTTGAATCACAGTGTCGAGCTCATCTTCTCTAAGTGTGTCGAGATGCTGCTGCGCCAAATCTTCAACTATATCATATGAAAAACATGCATTGACACAAGCAGTGAGAACCTTCATGGCATCAAGAATGTTGAACTCAATCCTTTCTCCATCAATCTCTATGGAAAACGTTCCCTCGAACACATCGATCTTCGTTCTTGCAGTGCTCATGAAAGGTCGTCTGAGCAATAATGGTGTTGTGTTCAATAGACTCTCCTCCATGTCAACAATGTAAAAGTCAGCAGGAAAGATCAGGTTGTTGACTTGTAAAAGAGCATCCTCAACATATCCCCTTGGATATTTATGAGAGCGGTCAGCTAACTATATGATGACATTATCTTGCTTAAGCTCGCCAAGCTCCATGGATGCATAAAGATAGTAAGGCATCACATTGATTGATGCACCCAAGTCGAGCATGACATCTTCAAATCTGGTGTCACCAATAACACAAGGAACAGAAAAGCTCCCAGGGTCCTTCAATTTTGGGGGTAACCGACACTGCAACATAGCCGAAACTGTTGCATTCACTTTCACGACCTCCTTCGCTTTCGTTTGCCTCCTCTGGGTGCATAGCTCTTTCAAAAACTTGGCATATATCGGCACTTGCTTAATGCACTCAATCAAGGGAAGGTTTACTTGCACTTTCCGAAAGATGTCCAGGATCTCCTCATATTGATCATCCTTCTTTGATTTTGATATTCTGTGTGAGAATGGTGCACGAGCAAACGAAGCATTAGTAATAACAGAACTTGAAGGGATAGAGTTAATACCCACTACCACATTTTGACCCATTGCCGGCGATTTTTAAATCGCCGGCAATGTTTTTTAACATTACTGGCGATTTTTGCCGGCGATTTTTGCCGGAAAATCGCCGGTAATGTCTTCTTCTTTTTTAACATTACCGGCGACTTAAATGTAAGTCGCCGGCAATGTCCCGTTGGTAATGCAAAAAAAAAAAAGACAGTACCGGCGACATAAATTTCCGTCGCCGGTAATGTTAAAAAAAAAAAGACATTATCGGCAATTTTTCCGGCAAAAATCGCCAGTAATGTTAAAAAATATTGCCGGCGATTTAAAAATCGCCGGCAATGGGTCAAAATGTGGTAGTGACCTTTGGTTGGGGTAGGTGGCATTGATGATTATGGCCTCAAAAGTGGCGCCACTTTCTTCTTGTTCTTGGCATCTTTGGTTGCCGGATCTTCTTCTAAATCTTCATCCTCCACAACATCATAAGTTAATGGTGTTGCCTTCAGCTTAGATCCTTCCAACGTTGGACTCTCCAAAATCCTTCCACTTCTTGTTGTAATCGCACTCACATTCCTTGGTGATGGTTGAGGTTGAGATGGAAGTTATCCGGAAGCCCGAAATTGTCCCATGAAATCCACAAGTTGACCCATTTGCTTCTTCATTTCAAAGATATCTTGTCCATGAGACTCCAACGTGGCCTTTGTTTGGTTTTGTCCATCGATTAGAGCTTGTGTGGAGTTGGACAGTTGAGCAAGCATCTTGTCATAGTCTGGATTTGTAAATTGTTGGACCGGAGGAGCTTGTGGTGGTTGCATGGGCGCTTGAGGCATTGGTGGCCTTTGTTGATAGGGAGCACGTTGGAATTGTTGTTGTTGAGGTGCTGGAGGGTTAAGACATCCCTCATTGCTACTCCACTTGAAACCAGGATGATCACGATTGCCAAAATTGTTGTAATGCTGGCCTCCTTGATATCCACTAATGGCGTTGACTTGTTCTTCAGTAGGCGGCTCCATTGTTGTAGGACATTGCTCACTAAAATGCCCTTGAAGGTGGCAAACGCCACATGTTGGTCCCAAAGCTGCATTGGCTCTCTTTACTTCTAGTTTAAGCACTTGCTCCATCAAGTCGGAAAGTTTATCATACTTGTCATCCGGTGCTGGCTTAGAACTTACTTCAGCTACAGTCTTGAGTGGTGCCATCCCATATTGAGCATTATTGTTGGCTCGATTCTCCAATAGTGCACGAGCTTGTACCTCAGTGAAATTCATGAATGCTCCATTTACAGCGGCATCAAGAAGCTCTCGATCAATTGGTTTGAGACCATCATAGAAGTAGTTCATGACGTTGGTCTCAGAGAATCCATGTGATGGGCAGGTGGCGCAGAGAACCTTAAATCTGTCATAGAATTGGCCAAAAGACTCATCCGCATCCTGTGCAATTCTAGTGATCTTCTTCCTTAAAACAGTGATCTTTGAGGCCGAAAAGTAGTTGCTTAAGAAAGCATCTGCTAGTTGTTTCCATGTGGTGATGTGATTCGGTGGAAGCTCCATAAGCCAAGTTTGTGCTCTCTCTTTCAAGGTGAAAGGAAATGCCTTGAGTTTTAAGAGTTCTTCATCAGCATCCGCAGGCTTCATACTTGAGCACACAAACTGGAATTGCCTCAAATGCATATTTGGATCTTCATGCGCCATCCCTTGAAATATAGGTAGGCGATGGAGAAATCCGCTCTTCAGCTCAATGTCCTTCTTCTCCTCTTGTGGTTCCAAAAATTTGATGCATGAGGGGCTGGCACTCCAATCAGTAGATCAAGTGCGTTGGCGAAGTGATTTTTGAGCATTGTTTGCGTTGGCCATTGGTACTTGCTCTTGTTCTTGTTCTTCTTCTATTATCAAATGCTCGGAGTGCTGAGATGATCTTGGTGAGTCAACGTCGTCCTCAACAATAGGTTGGTCAAGCTAGGTCTTCCACCGCGTTGGTAGAAATGATCACAATGCGATTACGGAGTTGAATGTCACGTGGAGGAGGTCTGGTCATTCATAAATCTGAGCATCCACCAAAGACCAAGTGTTAGTACCAAATGAATACACAATAAAAACAAGATACTAGGCCAAAAATGTAACACAAACAAAGCACAAACAAAGGTACACGAAAATCACACAAAAGTACACAAAACACAGAAACACATGAAAAATTTACGAGTACACTGAAACAGGGGAATCGACCGGTCGAAATTAATAGGCATGGAAAAATTCGACCGGTCGAAAAACAGAGTTTCTCGACAATTCAAAAGTTCTAAGTTATAACTGCATGAATGCAAGGGCTCTAAATATCCTAGATGATATGAAACGTAATATGAACAATCTAGAACAAGTTAACACACATATTTACATGGTTTCCTGCAAGAGTAGATAATGTTAGTGTATATAAAGATGTAACGTTTAAAGGAACACACATATGTACATAAATCACACAAATGCAATCAATCAATACTTCGACGAATTCATGCATCATACATTCAAATCGTCACCCAAACATATCAAACAAGAACTTAGATGAAGTATGCAGTGAATGCATAAGAGAAAAGTGTTAGAAACCTGCAGAAAACACAAAAGTTAAGTGCTAATTTATGACGCAAAGTGACCTATCTTTTGGCCTCATGTCCCTAACTTCACTTAGGTTAGGGTACCCGGTGATGAAATCCGAGAATCACAAAGCCGCCAGAAGGTTATGTAGACTAAATGCAATGTTTTAATTAGTGTTTAATTACAAAATTTCGGCGCAACACACATGTCTAAGTTTTTATGCACAAGTATAGGTCATTTTGAGTGCGCTTCGGATTTAAAGAGAGTACACTTGCTTGATATTTAGGTCGTTCAAAGGATGTGCGACCCGCATGATAAAGTATAAACTTCCAATCGAATGGTCTTGGTTCAATCGAAAAACATGGCCAGTTGGGAATAGAGATAACACGAGAGGCAGGACTAATTTCGACAATGCATCCCGAGGCTTACCGATCATGGAAAGTAGATTTAGTCCTAATCTTCTTTGGGCAACTTTAATGAACTTGGTTAGTTAGCAAGAGAGACCACGAGAGGTAGGACCGATTTGAGATCTCGGATCCAGAACCCGTCATAGAAACCATCACATTCTAGACACCAAGTCACCAAAGATATCTTACTCAAAGATAAGTATTCATCCACTCACCGGATCATTGGTATATACTCTATTGATGCAAGTCTTTCTTAATTAGATCCAGAACTTGTCACCAGTCATAACCCGTTTCTAGACACCATGTCCGACATTCAACCAATTTTTCAAAAATTTGCACTCCCTCAAGTCCATAGTAGACTCCGCCCTCAACCTCATGCCCATAACTTCACTTAGGATATGGTGTGTGGGGATGAAATCCACACATCACAAGGGGTTTAGGAAATAAACTAGGAAAAGAGGCGTCATCTATTCACAATGAGTGCGACTTAATCAACCAAGCTCATGTACTCAATGTAAATCCAAAGCTTTCCTTTAAGGTGTATACATGGCTGCAAAAATACAATATGAACAAGTGTTAGTACACAAATATAAACAAAAATTTTATGGGTTTTATATACATGCTTAATATTTACACAATTTCACATATTTACAAAGGACACATGCAATTTCACATATTTACAAAGAACACATCTGCTTGCCGATTTTTTCCAGAATTATTGGCTCTGCCCAATGCAATGAAATTTTACAGGCACAAACTAGACACGTAACCAAACAATCCTGCAAATTTTATGAGACCTGTAGCTATGTCAAACAATTTACACAAAATAGGGCAGTGCAGCGTTCCGAAAACAGAAAAATATAAACATATTGTACAAGCATAATCACACAATTCTTTACAATCCCCGGCAACGGCGCCAAAATTGATACTCACCATTACTAAGTACTAAATTAACACTTAACACTCAACAACAATGAGTCAATTAAAACCCTTTTTGGTAGATGTAGCATTGGTAAATAGGGATCGTTCTTAACCGGAGATTGAGGGTGCATGCATAACTATGCTAGGTTTTTTCATGGGGGTGCGAGATTTGGTTTGTTTCACTAATAACCTACGAAATTTAAACCTAATTCTACTATGTACACGTGATCATCACATCAGGTCTACCTCCACCATTTTCATGCTTCACTTACCCAGTATCAACGAAATTCTTACCTTTCAACCTGTAATTTATACACATGCTTTTAAGAGTGCGACGAAGAGCGCCTATACCTTAATTTATCTAAGATTCATACAAAACATGCTAGGGAGGAACGAAGAGCGTATCATCCAACACATTAAGAAGCTTTAAGCATACAAACATGCATACAAGTCAAAGACCAAAAACTAAGAACACATGGAAGGTAACATAAGTGAGTAAAAACGTATAGCCTTTATTAAACAAATCACAAGTCATAAACCGAATTCTTTATAAGACAAAAGATGAGATAGAAGGTTTATGGTTACACTTTTGGAGTCTGTGAAGAGCACTAACAACGCCTCGAGTGGATGGATCCTCAAGAACAAGACGAAGAGCGCCGATTATTCTTGATCCGTGAGGAGGGAGCTTCAGCCTTGGAGGGAATTAGGCTTAGGACGACTTGGAAGGTGTTTTGGGTAGAGATTTGGTATATATGATGTGTGATGTTGAAACCCTAGTCGAGCCCTCCTTTATATAGAAGAAGAATGGGGACATTTCCTTCCAAAACAATGATTCCTAGCAAATCCAGGGAAATCTGACCAGACGTAGTAAAACACGTTTTCCTGGAGTTGTAGACCTTGAACAATTCTAATTATTGTTGCGTTGGAAAGCTTATTCAAAGCGCTATAAATCCATGTAAGGAACAACATATTTGGAATTGAATTGAATTTCCTTCGGATTTTAGAAATTGTATGACCTGGTTGCCCTGTTTTCTTCTTCTTCAAGGAAAAGGAAATCTTCATATCTTCAAATCTTGCATTCCTTATTCCATAATAATTCTTGGACGAATTTAGCATATCCTTGCACATATTTTGACCCTCAAATCAGGTATAAATCTTCATGGAATATCCTCCAAATTCGTCCATCATTTATGCCCCATATATTCCGCCATTTTTGCTCATTCCTGAATTGCCCAGGAGAAATGTCTTCAACTTTTTGTCCACCATTTTGGCATCCATTTCATTTCGAATTTGGCCTTCAATTCTTGACACCATGTGGGAAAACATTTTAATAACCATTTTGAAGACCATTTCTCGGACCATTTCTTCTCCGGAATTAGGAACTTCCTCCTTAGCACGCTTTTCACTCCAAATCGCCTCCTTGATTATTTCCTTCTTTATTTCTACCTACAAACATAAAGTAAGTTAAAAACATATTTACTAAGCACAAAACAAAGCTAAATATAGAGGGAAATACATTAATAATCAAGCATAAAATGCGTAGATCAGAACGGCGTTGCGCCTTAGGTTCGGAGCCCGACGCGATGGATAACATTTCTCGTGAAGGGCGTCTGCCCATCGCTTACCTCCATAGATTGTGGAAATTTCTTTCCGAGCGTCGATGAATGCGATTTGTTTGCCTCCCTCAGCGCGATACTGGTTTAGCTCGCCTTTATTAAATAACTCATGAAATATTCTTCAAAACACTACAATCTTTCGTGTTGTGGGTTTCTGATTCATGATTTTTACACCAACTACCAATGTTCCTCAGTGGTGCCTTGCGCGTCTTGGGTTTAGGTTGAGCTATCAGATGTTTGTTGTTGGCGAAGATCTTTGCATAGGTGGCGTTCGTAACGGTGTATACCGTTCGGTCGGGAGAATGACGCTTTTGAGATTTGAGTGGCCGTCGTGGGTTCTAAATTGGAGAACAATGTCCTTCCAATGTGCCATGCCTGTTTCGAATAGGGGAACGTCGACGTTCTGGGGAATTCCACCTAGACGGGCTTTGCTTCCACTCTAGAGTTTCATAAGAGTGTCGTTTCCTCTCGGGTGTGCGTGAGCAATAACGCTTGCCCTTGTAACTATGTCGACTGCGAAGTGCGTAGCCATCCCGTTGTCCCCAGACACGGTTGAATTGTAGACCTCGTCCTTCTCGACCATCATATCGAGGGTGGCCTCGTATGTGAGTTGATCTTTGCGGATCAGTTTTTCTTTGAATAGTAAAGGTTGGAGTCCCTCTACCAATGTTGTCTGAGCAATCTGTTTGTCCAAATTTCAACAAAGCTGAGTGGCCTCCCTGAAATGGTTGATGTAGGACGACAGATTCTCAAAGCCTCCCTGCTCGAACGAAGAAAAGAGACTTGGCAGTGCTATGACATGTGTGTAATCAATACCGCTTGAGGAAAGTGTTCGTTAGCTCGTCAAAGGATGATATGGATACGGGGGCCAGTTCAAAAAAAAATTAAGCGTCTCACTTGTGAGTGTTTCAAGGAATAAGTAACACACTGTTGCGTCGTCATGCCTGTGGCCGGCTATGAAAAAAAGAAATCGGTCAAGATGGGTGTCAGGATCTCCCTACCTAGAATACCGTTCGTCCTTCCACATTTTTGCCCCTGGATGGCATCCCACATTTGTGATGGAAAGGGAGAATGGGGTTGTACGTGGTGTGTACGATACAGTGTGATGATGGTTGCGGTTCTGCCTCATTTCATTTTCCAAATTAGCCCATCGTCCCAAGATTTGGGTTTTCGCATCCTAGGGAGCAAGTCTCTCGACTGCGGATGAAGGGCCGGGCAGTAGCGGATTGATCAGCTAAGTATTCATATGGATCATATTGCGTTGTTCCTCTCGATGGTCGAGTTTGAGTTGTTCGGCCTGCATGGTGCTTCGCATATCGCTGAGGTGCTCGTTGGTGCATTAAGTTGCATCCTGTTCCGCCCTGATCTCAGCGAGTTGTGCTAGAAGTTGGGCATGAGTTATGTTGGTATTAGTAGGGATGTTGGGTGCAACTTGTCAGCGGATCCTGACGAGGCATTGGGCATTGAGAGTGATTCGAACGTTCGTAAGCGATCCCCAGTGGGGGTGATCATGTCGTCTTGGCCGTTAGTAGCCATAAAGAAAAAATGGAATGGTCTTTTTAATGTGGTGAGAAAAATTTGTCTGTTTCCCACAGACGGCGCCAATTATTTTTGGCGAAATCCGTAGGAGTTCTGTCTTGTTGTGGGGTAGATTTTGAGTATAGGATCACTTCCAAGCGTTCTGATGATAGGTTTAGAACACTTGCGTTATCTGAAAAATAATAGTTTTAGCCTAAGAGATCGAGACGGGATTGGCCTGTCTTCGACGATCCGATGCTTAAGTCAGTAAATGACGTAATTTTCTGGGTAAAGCAACTGTAGAAGTTAAATCGAATTACCTCTCTCTTGGAGCTGATATCACCCATTTATAGTTAGATGATCTTGACAACTCGAGGTGATTCTCGATGTGGGACTAGTTTTTCTACCATTTTGGTGTAAAGGAAATATTGATCTCCATATGAGTGACTCAAGGGTACGCTGGTCAATGGCAGCTCTGTTCCGTACAGTTTACACGTGATGTGCGTTGCTCTCCATCACGTGTGTCGTACAAAACCAGGTTGCCGTGATCGAATTTCCCTTGTATGTGTTGCGAGGGTGTGCTGGACATTCGATCGGGTAGGTCGGTACAGCCTGCATGTGACGCGCGTTAGTGCGCCTCACTTGCGTTGAACGACACGGGTATGGAATGACTGAACTGCCCCTGAGTCGTGTAAATGGCCTTTTGCATGGCGTTTCTAGGCTTTTTGTGTCAAGTGAAGTATGATTTTTGGGTTTAGCACATCGCGTACTAACAGGTGCCCCCTATTATCTCAAAGCTAAAACATTTTTGTTAGAGAGTATTGAGCAATGTTACCCCTTGTTTTTTCAATCTTTTCAAAAGGACACTTAAAAAGTCCCTTATTCGTCCTATCTGTGGCATGTCTGAAGAGTCCATAGAACATAGCTTATTATTCTGTGACTGGACTAAGGCGGTATGGTTTGGATGTGAGCTAGGGATGATCATTGACAAGCAAGGAATTACCACCTTTGATGCTTGGATTCTGGAAATGATGAAATATGTCCCTCTTGACCGTGATGCTAGTCGTCTTCTCTCTCAGATTCTCTGTGTGTACTGGAGTATTTGGTGAGATAGGTGCTCTTTTGTAAGCTCAAAACCTTAAATCCTGTAAGTATCATCTATAATGTTCATTGTTTGATTAAGGAGTTGGTAAAGGCTAAGGCATGCTTGTACAAGACTAGGCTTCGTGTTGAGAATGGGGTCGAATATGTGGGTATTCAAGGTTTAAGTAGTTTATGTAGGTGTTTTGCCCACAAGGATGGTGTTTGTGAGGTTTCGGTAGCCCGAGCAGCGGCTACAACGGCTGAGGCTACCTCGCAGGTCAAATCGATCGGGCTGAGCCTCCTGCCTCGGGAAATGGAGAATCGAACCCTATATTGGTGTATGCAGCCAAAGTGTTAAGCATGCAGGGCTTGGATGATGGAGCTACAAGCCATGTCACCCATGCAGGATACTATGACCACGACGGATCATTCTTAGGTTCTAGGAACAGAATTTAGTCTTACCTCAGGTCCGGAGGACTGCAGGCAGCAGTTTGCCATGGCTATTAGGTATGCATTGTAGGCCCAGAATATGTCCCTCACGCCTATTTAGCAAGGCGGCGGTACTGCCGCAGGTGTAAAGAAAAGCTCAGCTTGTGAAGGGAAGCCAGATGGCTCAGACCGATGGGTGGCATGGTATCTCAAAACATGTATCTCCAACCAAGAAGTTGGTTGTGGATAAGGTGGCAAAGGCTAGGGTTGAAGTGGAGGAGCGGTGGCTCTCTCTAATGCAGTTTGGGGTACATAGTTAGATACGATGTGGGACTCCAAACTTGTTTAGTCTTTATCCTCAACCTATTGGTCTAGCTATGTAGGTACTTATGCAGATATGTTGTTTACTCTAGGAGGTTCTTTCTACCCAGCCGGAGGTTCCGGTGAACTCCTTGTACTCTACCTCAATATCAATTCTATCGTTATCTCAAAAAAAATGTACTTGCTTCTTTTAATACAATTTAGCTTAGTTAGACCCCCAAAAAAATGTACATCCTGAGACCACCTAACTAACCCATTCTATTACCTATAACTACCAGACAGATTCACATGGATCAGAATCTCACAACCTACCAAATTCACAAACGAAATCAAAGAAACATAAATGAAATATATTCATTCAAAAAAATTGAATCAATTTATCAAAAAACAACAACACAAAATGAAAAATGACCTATCAAAAAACTAACCATGGAACTACGGTATAGACTAAGAAATTAAGTTGAAACAAGGAAGAAGCAAAATAGATGATGACATACAAAGAACGTCCGATAAACTGAGAGTTGACCATGATAAATTCTTCGAGGGATACCGTTTACGTGGTCACACATACAGAAGCGTGCTAGTGATGGGTGGGAGGTGTTCACTATAATCAGACCCCAAGATATAAATTCAAGCCTCCAAGCTAATCAATGTCATCAAACTTGACACAATTTTGTTGCACTTCTTCAACTGTGAGAAAAAGCAAAAACGCAACTGTAGTCAATAAGAAAAAATAGAATACTTAGATGAAAAATTTTGTAACTTCTATTAATCACTCTGAATTAATCATTTTATAGAAAATTTTACAATGTTACATAAAATATATATAGTTTAATATCTCACAATTGGAAAATATGTGTATAAGAGCTTAACCCATATAGACAACTATAAATAAGACCCTTAAATATCACAATACGATACAACCCTAGTTATGATACTTGGCGCATGTGTATGCCCCCATGTGCCCTTACACACTGTTAGTCTTTTCGAACTAGGCAAACATCAGCCAAGTATCATGTTCTAAAACTACCCAATGCAAGATATACAACTATCAAGTATCTTTCTTCTTTTGAATGTAAAATTATTGAATGTTGATATTTGGAATCACAAAATCATCATTTTAAAGTGTCATTCTTCTATACATAAGAGGCATGTCATCTTGCAGCAGTAGTGTGCTACTTTGGACAAGAGCTACAAACTTGGTGGCTTAATGCTTTTAAAATATATCTAAAAGTATTGCAAGGGTTGTAAAATTAAGAAACTTGACAGCTATGTCTCATTCCATATCCGGCTGATGAGTTCAAGAAAAGAAATGAAAATCTAAGTCATTTCAGTGAATATATATTCGAGAAACAACTTAAAACGCTGAATAATGGAATCTTAAAATTCCAAAAATAATGATACAATCAAAAGAAAATAATATATAGAGGTAGCATTAAAGTGGTTCAGAGCATAAAGTAATAACTCACCTTCTAGCTTGTTGCTCCTCGAGCTCTTTTGTTCTGCATATCACTTTTACTCCCTAATAAGACCATAAAGTTTATCCTAAAATATTTCAACACCACGTACACCCCAGAGAATGATGACTACTAATGAAAACAAAAAATAGAAGAATAAGTCTTCTAAACTAAAAACTATTCATATTGCAGGAGTTGCAACGTTCCCTTCCACCAAAAGAAAAAAAAGTAGTAGCTTAAATAACCTGATGATAAAACATTCAAGGTAAAATATGATCTAAACCCACCGATGTACTTGAACAATAAAACAGCAAAATAACACCAACAAATTCATTTACACCAAATAATAAGAATTAAAAAGAAATATAGTGTATCTTAAGTCAAAAGTAATGAAAAGTAACACATAGCTATAAACTTCCCCAACAAACTAAAACGAAACTGCACTACGTTTGTTGAACTTTATATTCTGTCCCAATTATAACTTTGTTAGCGACTTTATAATCTATGCATATGTGTGCTTAATTTGACCTTAACCAATATATATTTATGCTTCCATATCTACCTAGAAAGGAGATGAGATCAAACAAATCCTATAGTTTGATCTCAAGTTATATCTCTCTCCTTTTCCGTTTCTCTTGATAATATTTGTAATTATTGTATCCTTTAATGATCTAGAACAAATTATCATGAATTGTTGAAATCAAAATTAAAAACACCGTAGAGCTTCTGATTTGATATATCAAACAGATTGTAGAGCTTTTGATTTAATATATCAGTTATAAAGTACTCCTACACATCAACAGCTTAGCACAAAGAACTCGGAGAAATTAAAGAGATGATGATCAAGTTTTTGATAAACACTTGATTCTGCCCAGTTCCCACTAACAATCATCAGGAGCTTTGCATCTGAATTGACCAAAGTTGACTTTCTAGGTGCTTCGATCAAGTTAGCTGAGAGTGGTATGAACTGACATCCAATTATTGGCTTCTATGCGATAAACAGCTATATATAATCAGTATTTGCAACAAAGGCATCTCAGTTTTTGAAAGGCATCTCAGAGTTTATTTAGCAACTTAATTTATTGAAAGACAACTAAATTTTCTAAAGGCAACAAAGACAACTCAATTTATCGAAAGGCAACCCAGTTTTTCCAAGGCAACAAATGCATCTTTTTTTTAAAGGCCTCTAAAGAATCTCAGTTTATCAAAGGCATCAAAGGCAACTCAATTTTTCGAAAAGCAACTCAGCTTTTCGAAAGGCAACTCAGTTTTTCAAAGGCATCTCAGTTTATCAAAGGCATCAAAGGCAGATTTATCGAAAGACAACTCAGTTTTCCGAAGGCAACAACCAAACTTTTCTGAAGGCATCAAAGACAACTTGATTTATGGAAAGGTAGCTCAGTTTTTCGAAGGTAACGAAGGCAACTCAATTTATCAAAAGGCAACTCAATTTTTTAAAGGCAACAAAGGCATCTCAGTGAGGCAACTCAATTTATCGACGGCAACTCATTTTTTCAAAGACAACAAAGACATCTCAATTTATCAGAGGCAACTAGATTTATCGAAAGGCAACTCATTTTTTCGAATGCAGCAACTGAAATTATCCGAAGGCATCAAATGCAATTTGATTTATCAAAAGGAAACTCGTTTTTCCAGAGGCATCAAAGGAAACACAATATTTCGAAAGGCAACTTAGTCTTTCAAAGGCAACAAAGGGATCTCAGTTTTTGAAAGACATCTCATTTTTTCAAAGGCATCAATGACAACTACATTTATCGAAATGAAACTCAATTTTCTAAAGGCAGCATCTGAATATTTCCAAAGGCTTCAAAGACAACTTGATCTAATGAAAGTCAGCTCCGTTTTTTGAAGGCAACGAAGGCAACTCAATTTATCAAAAGGCAACTCTGTTTTTAAAAGGCAACATCGGCCTAGTTAATTTCATCATTTGATTTTGTTCTTAATTTTGAGTTTTTGATCAGTTATTGATTATAAGTGATTAAATGGGTTTTCAATATGATATTGAATCCATATATGGGTTCATGGTGTATGTCCCATGTTCTTGATGAAACCTCAGCAAATAAATTAACCATATTAATCAATGTGCTAGAACCTCCTTAGCTATGATCAATTAAGGATCCATTATGCTCTGAGATTCAGTTTCTTGCCTAGAGTTTACTTCTTGGTAAAGTTGAAAGATTTACTATCTTATGTTTAAGTCAGGTCAAACACTACATTTTGGAAGATTTAGTTCTTTTGTGTTTGATTCTACTGATTTTCATTTTAGTAGATTTTGAGTTTGCTTTTACTGATTCTGGGTTTCATTTTTGAATGGGATTATTTTGATGAAGTAGTGTAGCATAATAGTACTACTGTTAATCTCATCAGCCATCTACAGTTTAATTTCAAGTCAATATTGTTCCGAATCTTAGACTTATGGATGAGATTGAACATTATAGAGACACTTGTTTTCTATTCCACGTCTTTTTGGTGACAAAATTGGCATTTGAAGGAATTGTCTTGGTACTGTTTACACAAAACCAATGAAAAAAGAGCAACATAAACCACTTGATTTGGAACAAAAGGTCTACCTTGACAGTGGTGTCATAGCTACAAGAAAAAAAAAGCTCCATAGTTGGATTCCACTGAACCATCTACACATCTTGTGTATATCCTTGCACACCGCCACGCACAAACTCATTCCCGGGAAGCACCTCCCATATCCGCAGTCTTATCTCTCCCAAACGTCGCAAGCAGAGACCCCCGACGCATTCTAAGACACACTCTTCACCTCATTTTCATGGTTCTGTTTGTATAAAAACCACAACAGACTTGACTTTACATACTCAGCCGAAAAAGAAAAAAAAACAAACCCAAGTCATTAAATTCAACCTATTAAGTTAAAAAGAGCAAGACTCTTTTTATACCTCTATAGTTGAAACACATTCGTACTCGTCACCAACGTCTTGAAAAATGACGGTGGTGTCGTCGAAGCTAACTGTTTGTATAGCATGAGTTGTCCGATTAATATACTTATCCGCTTAAGCAGGAAAGCAACACCTACCAGACCACCCCAAAGACCACCAAGGAGGCTTCAACTTCACTCACCAGACTGACCCCATCCGAGCGCGCACGCGCCCGTGGGGCGCACGTCCAAATGTGCGGATCACACACCAGCAAATGCACCAGTCCCACATTGAAGAACACCATCAAGCACCAGACTCAACCACCTATATAGGTAAGGTAGTTATGGCAGGTAAGAGGGGGGAATTGATTCTGATCCAAGCATTAAATACCATCCGCATGATCGCTTGACTGTTATATCCAATACACCATCTGATTTAGGCATCGGAGGGTTGAAGGCGGGCCACCCCGTCTTGACCCCTGACCGCCTGTTCATTGTTGTATTCTTCTAACAGCTGCACGTGAACACGCATACCCGATCACCCGAGAGAATAAGAAGCGTCTGAACGAAGAGTCAACCGTCGGAAGAGAGAGCCCGCATACCAGAAGAAACAGAAGAGCGCCCGACCATCCGAACATCCCGAGCGTTCGAACGAAGGAAGAAGGAGTACTCGTATTTCTTCTGCCAGATTACGTCCCCGCGCGTAATTCGGTAGAAACAGTTGGCGCCGTCTGTGGGAAGCTTACAAATTGTAAACCTCGTATAAACACCACAAAAACCAAAGGTCCACATGCTCAACTCGGTGACTAACGACAGCAACATGCCCGACGGGGAGACACCGCCAGACTCGCAGGGGCAGTATGTACTAGCGACCGACAGGAACGATGGCGAGGAGCGCATCAGCAGCCTGGTCCAGGAGTTACGGGAGGCGGCGCTCGAGAGGGCAGAGGAGCGCCAAATCCGCCAGAGGCTGGAGGAGCGGCTGGATGCGCTCGTCAGCCAGCAGCTGGGGCAGCACGAGGAGACCCAGGAGACCGCCAGCGAGGAGCGATACCTGTTCGGCGGGACCAGCGCACGGGCGACTCGAGCGTCCTCACCCGTGGAAGAATCGGCGCCCCCGACGAACAACATTCTGATCCTCCGGAGGATGGAGGAGCTGGCGGAGGAGGTCTCGCGCCTGCGCAAGGACAAGCTGGCCGGTCAGGGCGGGACGTTCGCCCCCCGGATCAGTCCGTTCTCAGCACGTATACTGGAAAGGGGAAGGGACCCCCACGTGAAGATAACAAAGATCGCTCGGTTCGACGGGAGCGGAGATCCACGCACGCACGTGGACGAGTTTCGATCCACCACGGACAGAACCCGGTATTCGGACCCGACCCTATGTTTCCTGTTCCAGGAAACGCTGGCAGAGGAAGCGCGGAGCTGATTTTACGAGATCTCGCCAGGGTCCATCCATTCATTCCTCGAGCTGGCGGAAAGCTTTCAGAAGCGCTATCGGCTCCAAGGCAAGTACAACACCACGGGCATCCTCCTCAAGGTCCGCCAGGGGATGGACGAGAGCCTGTCGAGCTACATCAACCGATGGAGGATGCTCGCAAGCACTTGCAGGGACCTTGATAAGCGAGTGGCCAAGGTAGCCCTGATGGATAACCTACTCGCCACCCCATTCATAGAGAAACTAGTGAGGAAGGAGCATCTTGACTACGACGAGATCATGGACCTGGTTGTACAGAAGGCGTTAGTGGAGACGCGGGTGTACGGGTCCGCCTCCGAGTCTAGCACCAACAGACCGGAGGAGAACGCTCAGCCTCGACGGCCCTCGAACGACGGAGGGGCACCAACCGGAGGGCACAAGAGGTACCGGGACGCGCCGAGAATGAATAATCAAAGGCCGTTCTTCCGCAACCACCAAGGCAACCACTACAACCGGCCGAGGGAACCAGCGCAGCAGAGTGCCCGCTTACCACCAGCGCCACGCTATCGACCGGCGGGACATGAGGTCTTTACGGTCGATCAGCAGCCGCTCGAGTAGCTTCTCCGCCTGCATCGACACCGGCTCCCAAATCCAAACAACATGACGATAGCAAGGGCCCCGATCGGCCGAATACCGAGCATCTGGTGTGAATTCCAAAATGCCGCCACCCATCACACCAACGACTGCCTCATGTTGAACAAGGCCCTTGAAGACTTGAAGGACGAGCGGACAACCCCTCCCAGGGCGGAAGGACAACGACGCGAGGTGAACATTGGAACCCGTGGGACTATCAGTACGATATCCGGGGGCAAGCGCAAGGAGGGAACGTCATCGCCCGATCGCTCGAGCAAAGAGGTGCTGGCGATCGGGTCGGGAAGAGCGCCCAAGGTGGGAAAGAAGAAGGTGCCCGCCATTAGCTTCACGGCGGAAGACGAGGAGAGGAGCCCGAAGGATAGCACCCTGCCGTTCGTGATCGACGCGATCATCGACCAATTCCTTGTAAAGAGGGTGCTGATTGACAATGGGGCGTCCGTCAACGTGATCTATTTCGACGCATACAAGGCGCTCGGAAGGCCCGCACGAAAGATGACGCAGGACCACGAGTGCGTGGCCAGCTTCACGGGCGAGACATCGTATCCAATCGGGAGCGACAGCATTCGGGTCAGGATCGGCGCACCCGACTCCCCACACAGCGAGATCTGGACGGACTTCATTATCATGGACACCCCCTCCCCGTACAACGCCATTCTCGGGAGGCCAAGGATCAGCAAACTGAAGATGATCATCGCGGGACACATGCTCTTGGGGCGATTCCCAACCGAGCACGGAGTCGGATATGTCCGGGGATACAACAGCGAGGAGGCAGCGAAACCCCGGAACATGCATGAGGTCCTCGCCCTGGAACCCGCGCCAGGATCAGAAGTACCCGACGACCCGCGCGACGGGCTGATGGCCGTGTCGCCCGTCCCCGAGCGCGAAGAGCTGAGGACAATCCAGCTATCCTCCGAACACCCGGAGAGAGCGGTCCAGATCGGAGCATCGTTGGCTCCCGCGATAGCCGAGCGGCTGATCGCGCTGCTGAAGGAGAAGCAGGAGGTGTTCGCCTGGTCATATAATGACATGCCCGGGATCAGCAC
The DNA here is from genome assembly GCA_946800695.1 of Geum urbanum. Classification (NCBI taxonomy): domain Eukaryota; kingdom Viridiplantae; phylum Streptophyta; class Magnoliopsida; order Rosales; family Rosaceae; genus Geum; species Geum urbanum. The sequence goes on from OX327014.1 coordinate 3,937,466, forward strand.
GAACATCATATCCCATCGGCTGAGCGTCATCGCCAGCGCCCGGGCGGTGAAGCAGAAGAGGCGGGCGTACAAGGCGGAGCATTACGCGGCAATGCATGAGGAGGTGGACCGATTACTGGGCATCGGGTTCATCCGGAAGGTGGATTATCCCAAGTGGATTTCCAACGCTGTAATGGTGCAGAAGAGCAACAAGAAGTGGAGAATGTGCATCGATTACAGTGATCTCAACAAGGCATGCCCGAAGGACAGCTTCCCGCTACCGAGGATCGATCAGCTGGTGGACGCGACGGCGGGCCACGAACTCCTATCGATGATGAACACTTACTCGGGCTACAACAAAATCTTCATGGACCCCGTGGACCAGGAGGCGACAACGTTTGTCATGGACAAGGGCCTTTATTGCTACGTTGTCATGCCTTTCGGGCTGAAGAACGCCAGCTCCACGTACCAGAGGCTCATGAACGCGATGTTTCATGGCCTGATTGGCAACATCGTGGACGTGTACGTAGACAACATACTAGTGAAGAGCGTCCAGGCGGTCGACCACGTCCAGAACTTGGGGACTGTGCTCGACGTCCTCATCAAGAACGGCATGAGGCTGAACCCCGCCAAGTGCACCTTCGGAGTCACCAACAGCAAGTTTCTGGGGTACATTGTCAGCCAGCGGGGGATCGAAGCCGCGCCAGCCAAGTTAAAAGCGATCATTGACATGAAGCCTCCCGTTAAGAGGGTGGACCTGCAGAGCCTCACGGGAAAGCTCGCATCCCTGAACCGATTCATCTCCCGGTACTCGAATAGGTGTGCCCCGTTCTTCAAAGCCCTAAGAACCACGATCAAGCATGAGGTTGTGTGGACGCCTGAGTGTGAGGAATCTTTCCTTCAGATCAAGTAGTACCTGGCGTCCATCCCGCTCCTCTCCAGGCCCGTCCGAGGGGAAGTGTTATACGTCTACCTGGCTACTTCCCTCACTGCCGTCAGTTCTGCCCTCGTCCGCAGGGAGGATTGCATGGAGTTGCCCGTTTTCTTCTCAGGGAAGGGCATGACGGGCTCTGAGACAATATATCCGATGATCGAGAAGATGGCGCTCGCACTCGTAACCGTTGCCCGACGGTTGAGGCCATACTTCCAGGCGCACAGCATCCACGTCCTCACCAACGTACCCTTGCGCCAGATACTCCAATCGCCCGATCATAGCGGCCGCCTGGCGAAATGGGCCATCGAACTTAGCGAGTTCGACCTCGAGTACAAACCCCACACGGCAATCAAGGGACAGGCCGTGGCGGACTTTATCGCCGAGTATACGGAGGCGGAAGGGACGCCGGCCCAGGCGTTCGATGGTCCGACGGTAGAGGCGTCCGACAACCCGGAGGTCAAGGAGCGACCGTTGTCGGAGTGGAACCTCTACGTCGATGGGTCTTGCACGAAGAAGGTGAGCGACGCCGGTATAATCTTAACCGGGCCAGGAGGGGTAAACGCGGAGTACGCCCTCAAGTTCAAATTCAAGGCGACAAACAACGAGGCCGAGTACGAGGCGCTCATTGCAGGCCTGTAACTGGCCAAGAATTCAGAGGCGCCCGACCTCAACATATTTAGCCACTCACAGTTGGTGGTGAGCCAGGTCGGAGGAGAATTCCAGGAAAAGGGAGAGTCCATGATCGCCTATCTGAGGCATGTGCAGACGCTGATCAAGGGATTCAAATACGTCAACATCAGCCATATACGCCGGGGATTCAACGCGAAGGCAGACAAGTTGGCCCGATTGGCCACGGCGCCCGTGCACACGGGGCCAGGGCAACCTATCTTCGAGGTGCTGCGACGACCGAGCATCTCAGTAGCGGAGCAGGTTCTGGCAATCGAACCACACGAGCATAGCTACATGGACGTGCTCATTGCTTACAAGACGAGGGGAGAGCTACCAGGGGATAAGCGAGAGGCCAGAACCATCGTCGCACGGGCGGCCAACTTCAGCTTACGGGAAGGGGCACTTTATCGACAAGGGAGGACTTGGGCAAGCCTCAAGTGCGTCACTCCGACGAAGGGCAACCTGATCCTAAAAGAAATCCATTCGGGCACGTGCAGCCATCACGCGGGCGCCAGGTCAATCGCGCACAAGGCCCTTCGGCATGGTTTCTGGTGGCCCACCATCCATGCGGACGCCTTGGCACTGACAAGCAAGTGTCACCAGTGCCAGCTGCACGCACATCACCACCATGCACCCGCCGTCCCACTGTCCATCCTCCTGTCGCCCGTTCCATTCGCACAGTGGGGACTGGACCTGATCAAAGAGCTTCCGAAGTCGAAAGGGAAGTATAGATATATGATCGTCATCATCGACTATCATACGAAGTTCATCGAAGCCCAGCCCATGGCGAAGATCACCATGGAGAAGGTAGAACGCTTCCTCTGGCGCTTCCTTTTCTGTCGCTATGGGACGCCGATCATCATCATCACGGACAACGGGCCACAGTTCAACAAACCCAGGCTGATGGCCTTCTGCAGGCGCCACGGAACGTGCCTCATTTTTGCGTCGCCAGCGCACCCCCAGACGAACGGACAGGTGGAAGCAGCGAACAAAATCATCAAGTCTGGGATCAAGAGAAAGATTGAGGACATCGAACCCGGGGATGCGGGATACGGACGCTGGCCTGAGGTCATTCCAGAGATCCTATAGTCCATCCGAACGACCGCCAATGCAGCTACAGGCGAAACCCCGTTCGGAACAGAAGCCGTGCTACCCCTGGAAATTACCCATCAGAGCCCACGGATCGAGGGGTACGATCCGCGCACGAACAGTGAGGGGCTGAGGCTCAACAACGATCTGCTAGAGGAACGAAGAGACATGGCGCACCTGCACAATGCCGCAAACAAGCAGAGGATCGCCCGATTGTACAATCAACGTATACGGGCTCGCCCAATCCAACTGGGGGACTGGGTGATGAAGGCGATCCAACAGAAAGTGAAAGCGCTTCGCCCGCTATGGGAAGGCTCGTACGTCGTTGACGAGGTAATAAGCGACAGCACTTTCTACCTCAGAGACATGCAGGGTCAACGACTACGCCACCCGTGGAACATCCAGCACTTAAGGAAGTACTTTCATTAGATCTTACTATGTTATACTTTCGTTTTTTAAGTGTAATTATTGTTGCGTTTGTTTGTCCTTACCCCGCCCGCCCACATACTCGGGGGACTGGGGATAGGCTACTCGCAAAGATGTAACACTTAGTCAAATTCCAGTTAAAAGGGAAGCGCGCGTCCGCGTGAGTTACTCAAAAGATGCCAAACAAAATTCATTAAAATGACAAGGCACACCAATGGAAAGAAAAGAAACTTCATTCATTCGCCCGATTACAAAAGACAACTGGCGAGAATCAAAGGCACGAAGGCCCGATTACAAAAGTCTACTCTATTACAGAGAAAAAGAAGGAAAAGAAAAGCTACTCTACTCCGCCCATATACCATCCGCCCCCGCTTCATCGGCTCCGCCCGCCACCTCAGCAGTTTGCTCCACCTCAACTTACTCCACCACTGGCGGCTCTTGATCCGGCTGTGCGGAGGCCATACCCGCCTGCTCCTCCAGGAAGGCATTGTACTTCTCCAAGTCCAGGAAGGGCGCCACCACCTCCTGGAACTGAGCCACCTGGACATCGGCCTCAGCAACCACCACCTCCTTGAACTCCGAGGAATTCTTGAAGACGGCAACCGCCTCCGCCTGGGCCTTCTGGACTTGGGCCTGCGCTTCAGCCATCAGGCGGGACACCACCTCCGCCACCCGGTTGGCCGCTTTCGCCTTTGCCTCTTCCAGGGCAGTGAGGGCAGTATCACGCTCGTCCTTGAGCAGCGCCTCTCGCTCCTTTGCCTCCCAGGCGAGCCCATTCGCCGCCTGGACGTCACGACGGAGATGTTCCGCCAGCTCGTCATACTTGGCCAGATCATACTCCTGCTTCTTGATGACCTCGATGAGCTTGTGCATCTCCCCCTGCATCCCCTCCGCATGGCGATTGTTGGCAAACCGCTCGCGCGCCTGGAAGAGCTTGTACTACATCATCGAGCAAGCATTGTACGCCTTATCCATCTCATCCGGACCAACAGACGCCACCTGCGGTATCATCCCATTGATGGACCTCACACCGACCTCGATGGCCTCCATCATCGGCACACAGAAAGCAAACGGACCATCCGTCCTCGGCCGCTTCGCCGGAGGCTCACCAGTACCTCCCTGCCCGGATACCCGTGGGGGACTTGGCGGACGAACAGACGCTTGAGGCGTGGTAGGGGTACGAGCGGCTATCTGGAGCGTACGGGGAGTCTCCCGCCTGTCCTTATCCCGTGCTTCATCCCAGTCGTGCCGGCGCTGATCGCGACCCTCCTGGCGCTTATCCATGTGATGCTCGGCACGCTGCTCAGCACGATCAGCCTTTGCTTGTGCCTTTGAACCACCAGCATTGCCTAGGGGCGGGCGAGGGGCATCCGCCCGGATGGCTGGGGCAAGGTCGGCAACGTTGGGAATGGGGAGCTTGGGCTGTGTGGTCTCCCCCAACACCAGACCGCCTTTCCCGTCATCCGCCACCTTACTTACCTGGGCGGCAGTTTGTCGGAGGGCGGCAAAGCGGCGCTTGAGTGCATCATCCATTTCAATGGCCTTGCCCTTTGACATCTTAACTGCAAAGACACAACAAACGGAAGGTTAGCGACAGAAGAACAGTTAGTCAAAAATCTACTCCTACTCCTAAGCAACGAATTACAAGACCCACGTACGCGGCGTCTTGGCAAGGTGCGTTTGCTCAATAAGGTCCCAATGGTAGGCGGCCCAGAAATATCTTGCCTCGGGCGCCGGGTCGAATACGAACTTCAGACGGGCGACCCAGGCCTCTTCAACCGGCGTCAGCGGATACTCGCTCGTATCGAGATGATGGAAGGCTTGGGGGACTCGATGAATCTTGTCGGCATTGGCGGCATACTCGGACGGGAAGGCGCCCAACTCCCAATTGCCACCCACCAGACAGTTGATCGTGCGCCAGGAGGTTGAAGAGCTCGGCGGGTCCACCAACCACCAGTTCATGCGCGGCTCTATCGTGAAGGTCCCTTAGTCCCTCTGGCGCGTGGAGTACCAAAGACGGAAGAAGTGGAGGAACTCCGCCCGCGTAGGCTGGTTGAACATTGCTACGAGCGTACGGGTGAGCGTGGGCCCATATTGACCGAGAGAGATCTTCAGTAGCGCCAGCATATACTGGAAGAATGGATGCAGTGGCAGCTTGATCCTAGCCTTGAGATGAAATTCACTCAGGCAGACGTGGCCAGACGGTGGGCGGGTGAACGTGTCGCCCTTGCCAGGTATACGCAGATGCACAGAGCCCGGGATGTGGTAGTTTCTCGCCCATCTGGCCATCTCCGAGGCGGATGGCGCACGCTCCGGCTCCTGGGCAGGCATCCCATCAGGAAACACCCAGTTGACGAGTCCGCCCTCCGCAAACTGAGGAATTGAATCTCCTCCCTCCACCCTCTCCTCACCCAATGGATTAGACCCACCCGAGTGCCCGCCCGACGATTCCGACGAACTCTCCAATCCCGCGTTGGCGCGCGCTTGCCTAGAATCCATTGACTGCACGGGAGAGGTATCAGGCATAATACATTGCAGAGGCGTGACACTCAAAACGGACTCATACGACGACGTACTCGACGTACTCGACCCACTCGACCCACAACTAATCCATCCCACCCCCTCTATATACACGCGTTCGCGCGATTGCCCGCTTGACACCTCTATCGGCTCCATCCCTAGACGAATGCACGCGTAAACCACACTTAGCAAAAAATTCCTCCCCAGAAAGAAACACCAAAACCCACAAAAAAATCACCCAAAAACATATCAAACACACCCCACTCAAAAATACGCCCTGTTCTTGAGTTCAAAACCCAGAAAAACAGAAAACCACAGAAACAAAAACAAAAACAGAACCAGGGACGAGAGCCTCACCAGATCGAGTTTGTAGGGCTGAGTTTGCACGTCGAGCACGTATTCCGACAACGGAGGACACGAACGAAGAAGAGCTTAACGGATGCAGGTCGCAAAGTGATTCCGGCAGAGTTTTGGTAAGTTATGAAAGTGATGAAGAAGACGAAAGCCAGGGGAGCCCTATTTATATTACTCGGACGGGATACGCGAACGAACGCCAGCCGTCCGTTTTTCGCGTGTCCACCGTTGGATCGTGACGCGTGGCCCAGGGCGGTTTACTTGCCCTCCTAAGTAACTGCGCCAACTCTTCGGCTTCCCGCCTCGATTTCAAACCCTAGCACGGTCTCCAACAGCTCGACACGTGGCGCCCATGCACCACCCCCACGCTCCCACGCGCGTGACTTCTGCCCTTCGCACAGTTATGACGACATCAGCATTTAATGCCAGGGCACGCCGGCATTAATGACGACGGCTAGCATTTATGGCAAGAACGGTTCCCCAGGAGAAGTCAAAAGGAATGTCACCTCACAGAACACCTCGTCAGACAGAATCACCCCACCCAAGGCAGGTCGCGTCACGCCCCCCCCCCCCCCCGGACTGGCGCGCTTAGCACCCACACGCTTTGCGGTCGCATTACACCATCAGGTTAGCACAACACCATTCGAGCGCCCCGAAAAGAGGTTGAACGCAAGTTCCCTTTTCGGGCGCGCGCCGAATGAAGAACTTACGCCGTACGGGCATAGGGTTCTTCCTCTCCGTACACGTAAACGTTAAACTGCAAGCCGGTTTAGGCGGCAACAAGCATGGTGCGCTAAACCGATGGGTGGCACGGGTGTGGGGTCCGTCCTCTCCGTGAGCGCACCGTTACATGATCGAAGAGCAAGCCAAGTCAGGCGGCAGAGGCATGGGGTCCGCCCTCTCTTTGCGCACGCTGAGACCGATGGGCGGCACAGGTGTGGGGTCCGTCCTCTCCGTGAGCGTAACGTTAACGATCGATAAGCTGACTCGGATGGCTTGGGTGTGCGGTATGTCCCCCCTTGATCGTACCGAGACCGATGAGCGTGGCGGGCTAGGGTGCGCCCTCCCCGGGCGCCGAAGGCAAGCCGGATTAGGCGGCAAAGGCATGCGGTCCGTCCCTCTTTGGCGCACGCTAAGACCGATGGACGGCACGGGGTGTGGCATCCGCCCTCTCCGTGAGCGTAACGTTAACGATCGACAAGCCAACTCGGACTGCTTGGGCGTGTGGTACGTTCCCCCTTGATAGTGCCGATGACCGAAGAACGTCGCGGGCATTGGTCCCGCCCTCCCCGGGCGTTGAAGGCAAGCCGGATTAGGCGGAAAAGGCATGCGGTATGTCCCCTCTTTGCGCGCACTAAGACCGAAGACGGCACGGGTATGGGGTCCATCCCCTATGTGCGCGTTTTGTACGTCGCGGTCTTGATCACTCCGTTGACGCTACACCGTACGCGACGGTCTCCCCGTTGACGTACGCGGTGCATAGCGGCATCCCAACGCTTGTGTCACGAAAAACATTCGCATACATTTTTTTACGCATCATACCATGCATCATACCATACATCATACCATAGATTCACACATTTGCATATACTTTCTATGATTGCCCACTATTCGTGTTTTACCAGGCAATACTCCACGGGCGCGCGGCTCCAAATAGCAAGACTCGTTTGGACGCCGGGCCCATAGGTACACGAACGCACGAACAGGTACACGCTCGAACACGTAGGTCCCACTCCGTCAGGCGAGCCCTTCCTTGACCGGAGAGTTGGGGGACTTGGGGGTTAGAGGACCACGCACCATCGCTCAATCGGATAAGTATTTCGTATTAATCGCACGAACACTTTTTCAACTCCCCAGTCAAGAAAGTTCTCTTTGACTTGGGGACTTGGGGGACTTATTTGTATAGCATGAGTTGTCCGATTAATATACTTATCCGCTTAAGCAGGAAAGCAACACCTACCAGTCCACCCCAAAGACCACCAAGGAGGCTTCAACTTCACTCACCAGACCGACCCCATCCGAGCGCGCACGCGCCCGTGGGGCGCACGTCCGAATGTGCGGATCACACACCAGCAAATGCACCAGTCCCACATCGAAGAACACCATCAAGCACCAGACTCAACCACCTATATAGGTAAGGTAGTTATGGCAGGTAAGAGGGGGGAATTGATTCTGATCCAAGCATTAAATACCATCCGCATGATCGCTTGACTGTTATATCCAATACACCATCTGACTTAGGCATCGGAGCGTTGAAGGCGGGCCACCCCGTCTTGACCCCTGACCGCCTGTTCATTGTTGTATTCTTCTAACAGCCGCACGCGAACACGCATACCCGATCACCCGAGAGAAGAAGAAGCGTCCGAACGAAGAGTCAACCGTCGGAAGAGAGAGCCCGCATACCCGAAGAAATAGAAGAGCGCCCGACTATCCGAACATCCCGAGCGTTCGGACGAAGGAAGAAGGAGTACTCGTATTGCTTCTGCCAGATTACGTCCCCGCGTGTAATTCGGTAGAAACACTAACAGTGGCCAACATCTTACCGGAGGGGGACCAAGCGCATGATCGGACGGTTCTGGTGTGCGGATCATCCAGAACTGCCTACGAACACCGACAAATTTAAGACCAAAGAATAAATAGGAAGAGAGAGAGAATTAAGAAAAAGAACATGAGCACGGCAGAAGTGGCATTCCCAAGAATTGGGGAATTTGTGTTCGCAGATACAGACAGTCTTGTCGCCGATGCAGGAAGCAAGTTTAAATGGGACTCCATTAGTTGCTCGATTATTTCTCTTCGTTTCTTTTTTCGATCTATAAGTAGTTAGGTTTCATGGTTAACACGTAGTAATTAAGAGTTTTAGACATAACACAACTGTTGCATGAAACTAAAAAAAAAATTATCAAGACTATATGGTAAATTTTAAATTAAAAGTTATTTATTTATATTTGGTACTTTTTTTTATGAGAAAATTAAAATTGATATTACAACCTTAAGGAAGTAAAGTAGTTTTATGGTTACATTCTAAATATATTTTTTATTGTAGATTGTTTTAACACACTGAAGTGTGGGTCCATATTTTAATTATTTCTTTTATGGTTAAAAATGCGCAGCATAGACTGTCATTATCTTCATCACCCTTATAAGACTTATCAAGGTCGATTGAAGCAATGAAAGCAATTGTGTCATCTTCTTTATCGGAAGCATCTTCAGACTCGCTATCACTCCATGAGGATTTTAAGACCCTATGTGATTTAGACTTTCTATTTGCACAATTTGCAGCCCTATGTCCAAAACCAGAACATTCAAAACACTTTAGTTTATCATCAGGCTTTTGAGAGGAATTTGGTCTGAAATTTCTGTTATTTGAGCTCTCATCCCTTCTAAGGTTCTTTGAGTTTGGAATTCGGTTGCTAGACCCTTTAGAAAAATTCCTAGAAAAAACTTTCCTATTTTTGAGAAATTTTCCAAATTGTTTTGTTAGAAAAGCAGATTCTTCGGAAGTGATCTCAGAAGGTTCATCATCTTGTTCTTCCTTATTTATTGAGCTAAATGCAATTTGACTTCCGATCTCTTTCTTCCGACTTAGTTTTCTAGCCTCAAAGGTCTTGAGATTACCAACTAATTCGTCAAGTGAATATGTAGACATGTCATGTGACTCTTCTATTGCAATTTGTTTAGGCTCAAAATAGGAAGTGACTGATCTAAGCATTTTTTGAACAATGACTTTCGGCACAATAGGATGACCTAGATCTTGACATTGATTAATAATGTTAAGAAGACGGCTATGAAAATCATCAATGGTCTCATCTTCACTCATTTTAATTTGTTCAAATTCAGAAGTTAAACTTTGAAGTTTTTGATCTCTTACCCTGAGATTACCTTCATGTGTAGTGGAGAGTGAGTCCCATGCTGCTTTTGCCGTTGGACAGTGAAGAATTCTTCTTCGTTCCTTTTCTGAAAGAGCAGAATATAAGCTGTTTAAAGCTTTTGTATTCATTCTGGAGTTTGCTTTTTCGGCATCAGTCCAGGTGCTTCTTTCCTTCGGGATACGCACTTTATCATCTTCTGGAGATGGGATAGTGGGAGGGCTGTATCCGTCCTCGACCATAGTCCATTGTCTTCCATCGTCTTGAGAGATGAGAAATGCCGACATCATAATCTTCCATTGGAAGTAATCGTTTCCTTCAAAAAACGGAGGAACGTTAATAGAAGTGGCCCTATCACGATCCATTCTAGGATACAGAGGATCTCACTAACAAAAGTTAGTGGCCGCTCTGATACCACTTGAAAGTCCCAGAGGGGGGGTGAATGGGCCTTTTATAAAAATTTTCGTTGTAAAGTTAATTCGAGGATAGCAGGGAGTGTTTCTATCCTCCAATAACCTGTAACGAACTTAAAAAGTAATGAAAAGGGAAGTGATAGATAACACCTCGATATTTTTGATAACGTAGAAAACCCTACAACAAGGAAAAAACTGCGTGTCCCTAACTGAGGGACAAACCTTCCACTATGTAAAAACACTTTTCTTTACAAGACAGCATCTTCACAGGATACAAATACGCTCTCCTATCCTTGCTAGTATTCACGCAACTAGACTAAGACCTATCTATCTCCTCGCAAGAACAAGTGCTTACAATCCCTATGTAATACACTGTTCTTTACAAGACAGTAGCCCTCAGGATACAAAGACACCTATCTATCCTTACTGGTATTCACGCAACCAGATTGAAAATCCAACTATCTTCTCGCCAGACAAAGTGATTACAATTACAGTGGCTATGAAGCTTCTCTCAGAACTTAGTACACACCGACTAATTCTCTCTAGAATGCTTCCAACGAAATTGCACCATCATCTCACCTATGATATGCAATATGACAATATGCAAGATAGAAAGATGGTTTGATAAACTTTCCTATGAAGATATAAAATCCCAGGAAAGAAAAATCTTGTTTTACAAACTTCCTAACACATGTAGGAACAAAAGAGAGATTTTAGACAAGTTTTGACAAACTGAAAAACCTCTTTGGAAAACAAGACTACTCTTGCACATACAAGAGATTTAAAAACTGACTTGAAAGAAGAGACAAACACCCTAACTCTTCCTAAATTTTCAAGTACCGAATGGCTTCACACATTGTGGTATTTATAGCCAATCGGTTATGCAAGCTGAGCTTCAAGAAGTGATCTCAGCCCTTCATCAAAAGCTGAATCAAAGGCTCTCCTTAAATTGGGGGAATGCCATGCTGAAACCCAACTACTGAAAATAGCAAAGAGCATGCTGAACCATACCAACCGGTAAGGCGAGAGAAAGAGTTTGTGAAAAAGTAAAGCTTGAGTCAAAGTCTTTACCAACTCCCATCAGAAAAAGTTTTTGGGATGAAAAACAAGCAAGGTTAATGGTGCATGATTTACCTTCCACAATGGTTAATTAGTTCAATTCCATTGCTTTAGCTTGTTAATGTTGCTTAGTGCATGTCATCCATGTTTTTGAGAGATTGCCAATTATGTTGTGCCAATAAATTCTGTGTAAAAAATAATGAAATGTGTACAGATTTTCATGTGGAAAGCTCTAGTAACCGCAATCCATGCAAAATGAAGGGTAAAATTGGAATGCGGATAAAATACGTGACACTCGCACACGGCCAGCCGTGCGCAGGTTTTGAGACAACGAAGAAAAATGAAGTATACAGAGATTTGACATGACTAATATTAATATTAAATAAATCTGTCTGTATGAAATTTATTTTCATACGGATGTCAATCTGGGTCAAGAATATTTCACACTTATTTCTCTTCAACACTGCTTTTTTCTCTCTCTCTTCAACACTTCAACCTAATCAAATTCTTTGTATTTCTTTCACTGCGAAAACCAGAGTCGTCTGTATCAAAAAAAGAAAACTAGAGTCGTCCAAAATATCCTATTTTATAGTTCAGATTCAATCTCTGTTGAGTTCTACATTTCCTTTAGTAACTAGGAATAGTTACTATTGAGTTAGTTACCGTTTGTTTGTCTGTTATTACTGGTGTATTTGGTTCGTACGCGTATCTGTACCTACATGGTCTAGTTCCTTACCGTTGAGTACAGTATATATATATGTCTTGTGTAAACCCTAGCTGGCTATCAATGAAAATTATCATGTTATCTTCACTTATTCCTCTTCTTTCCGTATTCTCTCTCACTTTCCTTTCCTCACCTCTTTTGGTATTGTCGTGATTCCTAATCGGTGTCTCAACATTTGGTTATCAGAGCCAATAATCCATGGTAAACCCCTCCAAATCCAAGCAGAGTGGTCCTTCCACGACTGCAACCACTGATTCCCTGGCACTCAATGAAAGGACCCAACCCCGATTTAGCTCCCTAAAACGGAGTTAAACCCCTTCGAAAACACGAACCAACAAAAACTTTTCGAAATTTTGGCAGAGTTTCGTTACTAGCGTGGAATTACCATTACCTGCACGCGGAAAATACACTTCATCCTATGCCACAAAAAGCAAACCGTGGGCACCAACCCCATCCGGATTTCTCAATATATCAACAGTAAAGTAAACAATACATATAATATATACTTTACTGAAATCCGGGAAAAATCGTATAACATATTCAATAGAAAACTCAGAGCGACTTCTAATACATAATCATATACGCATACCACAGTAGGTAGAACAATAAACATACTGGATGTAACAAAGTAGCTCGAGTACTATGCCTCCGTCCACGACGTGCGACTCCAGAGTCCGAACTGCAAACTGGGCACAAAAACCGAAAAGCCCAGGGGAAAGACAATAAACACGTTAGAGTGAGTGGACGAAAATAAATGTCTTTCACCAATTTATATATATGTTTAAAATCACATATGCGAGTCCAGGTAAATATTAATAAAAAAAAAACAACAAGTACACGAGGTAAAACTCACACTCCTCCAGTGTACTGAGCATGCAAGTAAAAACCTCTCAGTCAGAACCACGGGGTCCCTAGCCCACACGTGATCCTAGCTGAAGCAGTACAGTCAGAACCACGGGGTCCCTAGCCCACACGTGATTCCAACCGGTAACATCCTCGGTGATCAGCCGGGATGCAGTGTATCGATACAACAACGTAACTGAAACTGTACTCTGTGAAAATCAAATCATAAATAGTTCGATGCAAATGCATGAAACAACATATAAATGTATGTATACTCGTATACGTATATCCGTATAAGTATAATCGTAAAACACATGCCCACGTAATCTGAAATCTCATACGCATGCTCAAGTTCATAAAACGTATATAAAGACTCGCAAACAATCCGTGAAAAGAAATGTCCACTCACAGACTGGCGCGTTAACCCGTGATCCGGCGGAATGTCCCTCGTCAAACAAACGATCACGAACACCTGAATATTCACAAAATCCATACCTCAAAATCATATCTCGACAATAAAAGACAAATCACGAGAAACCACCGTTCTCGAAAACACATAACTCAAAGTCGACGAATCGTCGAAAATCCGTATATGTACACCTCAATACCTCGCTATCCATTCGGATGCACAAATCGAGAAACGAACCTCCCCACAACGATCGGAGCGCGATTTCGAGTCAAATGACATGCAACTTGTCGAAAGTCAAAAAGTCAACCTGTTGACCGTTGACCGCGGTCCACGGCGGCGCCGCCGCCGGACGTGAAATTTCACGGCGGAGCTGCACCTATTCCACTCCAAATCGTCCACTGAGCAACTTTGTCAACTGCACCGAAGTCCAATTCTCACTCTAACACATCCAATTTCATGATAAACTGAATTGTACACAAATTTTCAATCCCAAAATTCTCCAAACTCAAGCAAAATTAGAGCTTCAAACTTACATGGTAGCTTGCTAGCGATGAGAGCTTCAAAGCCCACTAAAAATTGCAGCTCAATTCGGCCTCAAACATGGAACCCGAATTCACAAAGTTTCTTCCAAAGTTTGGCCGGAAATAACTCCTCCTCCGGCGAGCCTCGCCGTCGATGGTGGCAGGAAACAAGGTGAGGGAGCCAAGGCGCATTGAATGGGACCAACCCCGTCCCACGGGGTGGCCGGAATCGATCGCCACCTCAAGCCACCGTGGATGCCGACGTGAAATCCTCCTCCACCGAGTTGACTCGGTCAACTCGGTCAAACCCCAAAATGGCAGGTCTTCTACTTGCCCAAAATAGCAGGTTTTTATTTATAGCCTTGCCCAAAACGGAAACTTCATGTTTATCCATTTCGACGAACTTTAAACACGCGTAACTTTCTCGTCGTATATCTGATTCCGATAATTCTCGTGGCCACAAACTCGTCTCGACGTACTCTTCAATAATCACTCGAAGTCAAACACATCGGCCAAACGGATAAAAAGTCAACCCTTGAATCAACACACATTTAAACCGACTAAACAATCAAAAATCGGAAATATTCACAACTTAAACTCCGTAACTCAAAATCATGCTCCAGAAGTTCCCACAAACTCGAAATTAAATTCTGAACAACTTCCATGAAGAAGCCAAAGCCAAATTCTCGACCGGTAATTTAGTCGTTAAGTAGCTTGCCATATTAATCTGTTTCCGTCGAAACTTCAAATATTCATAATTAATTCCTCGGTCGTCCAAATAACGATCCGGAACCGCCCACGAACTCAAAATCACATGTAAAACGACTCTCGAGAAGAGACCCAGCTCCAATTCTCGGCCAATAATTAAGTCGTTAACAAATCTGGCGGTTCAAACATCAGTCGGCAATCTCCGACTACGCAGTAACTCATGTATACAGCTGATCATACTGCTGATTCTGGTCCGGGTCGTCACACTCAACTAATGTTTTGATGCTTACCGTGACGAGACCAATGGTCGCTTTGCACAGATCCATGAGTCCCTCGCTCAGATCCAATAATCACAGACCTCACATGAGACTTTTCAAACTTCTGTGATGGAACGGCTCACTCAACTCCAGCTGGGATTTGACAAGAGCATGGAACGTTTCTATTATGACCCAAGGCCACCATCACGGGACACGACTATGTCTCCTCAGCATGGATCTGCTCTCTCTGTTCACGGCATGGTGAGTGAACCACACCTGTCATCAATTACTACTACTCAACATGTTTCTCAATCCACTGTTATTGATACATCGGTGTTAGCTTTGTATTCATCGTTCATGGCTGCTTACCCTCACCATTCGGATCTGTTAGCGGGGTTGTATGGCTCTCGAGCTTACACACCACCTATTATGTATGGTTCACATGATACACATACTACTATTGCTCCCACTGAGATTATTGGTACTCATGGTGCTCGTATAGTTCCTCCTACTGATGCTGCAGGTATATTGGGGTCTCCTCACCACTCCATGAGTGTGTCTCTACCACCTAACTTGTTCTTAATACCTATGGTTACTAGATCTGGTTTTTCCCCACACATATCTTATGCTCCACCTATATACTCCACCTTACCCACCACAGATTCTCCTGCTCCACATCACTTCTCAGCCCATGCCTAACCATATTACCCTTCCCAGAGCCATGTCCTACCTCCTTCTTCCCTCACTGTATCCCATATTAACCAACATCTAGCTCACCCCTTTTTACTTCCACCACTACCTCCTTCACCACCACCAAGCCACAACATCGATCCCTTCTCGTTTTCCATGAAACAAATGAGGCTAGAATTTCCTATTTTTTGTGGTGAAGATCCCTTAGGGTGGATAAGCAAGGCTGAACATTTTTTTCAATTATATCATGTTGATAAGGAGCATCGGTTAACCCTTGCTTCTTTGCACTTGAGTGTCATAGCAGCAAATCTATGGAAGCTCTACTTACAAGATAATCCGGGCACTTGGAAGGCCTTAATGGACTTATTGCTTTGTCATTTTGGGGGTAGTGACAAACTTGCATGTCAAGATCGTTTGGCTAAGATGCGCTAAGAAGGTTTTGTGACAGAATTCAGGGATGCCTTTACAAAAATGTGTGCTTAAGCTACAAGATTTTCCCCAGAATTATGTTTAGCTTGTTTCGTAGGTGGCCTTAAACCTAAAATATAAGCTGAACTTACCTTGATGAAACCTACCTCATTGTTGCAAGCCTTTGAGATGGCTCAAGGCTATGAAAGAAAACAAACTCTCATGAGACAACAGAAATTACCCCAAACCCATTTTATCAACTCATCCCCTTCATATTCCAAACCTCTGCCTAAACCACAGTCTAACTCCCATAATCCAAAACCACCAATTAAAAAGAGTTGGACTCAAAGTGAATTCAGAGAGCGTGTAAATAGTGACAAGTGTTGGTATTGTCCTGAACCTTATTTTCTAGGACATAAATGTGCTAAGAGGGAGGCCAACTCATTTTTTATGGAGGGCTTCACCATATCTGAGGAACCAACAATACATGATCAGGGTCATACTCCTTATAGGCTCCAGGATTTACTCACGGGTGAAACATCTACCACTCCAAACCAAGAGGACGAAGCACCTCTCATTAACTTGCACTCTATGGATGGGACAGATATCTGGAGATAGTATGCAGCTCAAGGGTGTAATAGACAAGACTCAAGTCCATGTTCTAATCGACAGTGGAGCTTCCCATAATTTCTTGCACCCTACTTTACTCACATATTACAGTGGCATTATTGAGAGGACCAGCAGGTTGCGTGTTAGAGTGGCTAGTAGACAAATACTGCACACCAGGGGCTATATACCTCATCTGACAATACACATACAAGGACAGGAGGTTACTTCAGATTTCTACATCTTAACAATGTCTGGCTGCGAAGTAATTTTAGGGATGGCATGGTTGAAGACATTAGGCACGGTCACCTGGAACTTTGAGGAGTTCTACATGAAGTTTATAAAGGGGGGTAGTTAGTATGAATTTAGAGGCTTATCAATTCAAGAAGCAGCATTGGTATCTGGGAAACATATGGTTCACTTACTACAGAAGGAGAGATAAGCCTTATTTGTATCTATAAGGGATGTGGGAACACTTGAAGCTGAAACCTTCATTCACTCTTCTCTACATTACTTACTTGATGAGTTTGCTGATTTATTTGAAACTCCAGTGGAGTTACCTCCTAAAAGAGCTTGTGACCACAAAATTTCACTGAAGCTAGGTACCACACCAATAAACTCTAGACCACATAGATACCCCCATAGTCAAAAGGATGAGATTGAGCAACAAGTCAAAAGCCTTTTGGAAGCTAGCACTGCCCGACTTAGTAACAGTCCTTTTTCTTCTCCTATGCTGTCGGTCAAAAAGAAATATGGAACACAGAGAATGTGTGTTGATTATAGGGTGCTCAATGCTGAAATAATTAAAGATAAGTATCCTATCCCTGTTGTAGATGAATTGTTGGATGAAGTTGGTGGTTCTAGATACTTCTCTAAACTGGATTTACGTTCAGGATACCATCAAATTAGGATGGATGACTCTGATATACATAAAACTGCATTTAGGACTCATGAGGGGCACTACAAGTTCCTTGTTATGCCTTTTGGTCTGACTAATGCACCCTCCACATTCCAATCCTTGATGAATAAAGTTTTTAAGGATGTGCTGCGCAAACATGTACTGGTTTTCTTTGATGATATACTGATTTACAGTAAATCACTAGAAGAACACCAATTTCATTTGGCACAGGTGTTAAATAGACTAAGGGAGCACAGTTTGAGGTTGAAGTTGAGTAAATGCACTTTTGGAGTTGATTCAGTGGAATATCTTGGCCACATTATTTCTGCAGTTGGTGTGTGTGTAGATCCCCAAAAAATTGAATGCATTCAACAATGGAAGAAACTTAAAACGTTGAAGGGGCTGAGGGGATTTCTTGGTCTAGCTGGTTACTATAGGAAATTTGTTAGACACTTTGGCATCATAGCCAAACCCCTCACCAATATGCTTAAAAAAGACAATTTTGTGTGGACAATGGAGTCAGAAAGGGCTTTTGAGCAACTCAAGACTGCTATGATCACTACCTCAGTGTTGGCATTACCTGACTTTACTAAAGACTTCACCATTGAATGTGATGCTTCGGATGCAGGTATTGGAGCTGTACTCACTCAAGATGGTCACCCTATTGCCTACCTTAGCAAGGCCTTAGCTCCAAAACACATGGGATATTTTGTTTATGACAAGGAAATGATGGCAGTGGTGTATGTAGTGCAACAATGGAGGCCTTATTTGTTAGGACATCACTTTAACATCCTCACAGATCATCAAACCATTTAGTACTTTCTCAACCAGAGAATTTTCTTTCCAACGCAACAAAAGTCGCTTGTTAAGCTGATTGGTTACGACTATACAATGAGGTACATATCAGGGAACACTAAAGTAGTTGCTAATGCTTTATCTAGAATGGGGGAGGTTAGGGTGCTACAATGAACTTCATATCCCATATCCCAGTTTATACAAGACATGAAGGTTGATTTAAATAATGATCTAGAAGCAGCAACTATTTTTTCTGACATACAACAAGATATGTGCAACAAAAAACACTATTATGTACATAATGGGATGCTATACTACAAGCACGGAATCTATGTACCTAAGTGCAATGCATGAAGGGACAAAGTGCTACATGAGAGTCATGCTGGCGTTATTGGAGGACATTCTGGCTTTCTGAGAACTTACAAAAGATTGAGTAGGTCATTTATGTGGCCGAGAATGAAGAGTGAGGTAAAAAGATGGGTGGCCAGTTGCATAACTTGTCAGAGAAATCACTATAAAGCCATCTTACCTCCGGGGTTATTACTTCCTCTTCAAATACTTGAAGGAGCTTGGAAGGGGATTTCCTTGGAATTCATAGAGGGATTACCAAATGACAACGAAAAAAATGCACTATGGGTAGTGGTTGACAGGTTCACCAAATATGGGCACTTCATATGCTTATCTCACCCTTACACTGCTAAGTCTGTACCTGCCTTGTTTGTGAAAGAGATATTCAGACTTCATGGTATGCCAGAAGCCATTGTAACTGATAGAGATTTAGTGTTCTTAAGCCAATTTTGGGAAGAATTTTTCAGACTTCAGGGCACTAAGTTGCATAGGAGTAGTGCTTACCATCCTGAATCAGATGGTCAAACAGAGAACCTGAACTGAACAGTGGAACAATACCTCAGATGTGTAATTACTGAACAAGAGAAGAGTTGGGTTTCATTGTTACCGTGGGCAGAATGGTGATACAATACCCCCTACAATTCAGCTATTAAAATGTCACCATTTGAGGCTTTATATAGATACAGTCCTCCTAAGGTAGATCAGTACTTGCCTAACACAACTAATGCTCATGAGGTGGACTCAGCTTTGAGATCAAGAGATGATCTGTTGGCAAGGCTAAAGAAGAACTTAGAAGCTGTAAGAACTAGGATGAAGACATATGCAAATAAACACAGAACATGAAGAGAGTTTGAAGTGGATGATATGCTATTTTTGAAACTCCAACCAAGAAGGCAGCAATTAATTGAGAGAAGACCTTGTCACAAGCTTGCACCCAAATATTATGGACATTTCACGGTGATTGCTAAGATCAACCAAGTAGCTTACAAGTTGATGTTGCCTCCAAGGTCTAAGATTCATCCAGTGTTTCATGTATCCTTGCTGAAAAAGAACATAGGGGACAATGCAGTTGCTCAAGCTCATTTACCACCTTCCCTTGATCCCATGAATCCAAGATGGTTCCCAACCAAGGTTGTAGGCAGATGTCTGTTCAAGAAAGGCAATGGTCCAGTCATAAAATGGCTCATTCAATGGGTAGGAACATCAATTGAAGATGCGACATGGATGGAAGCTGATGAATTCAAAGAAAGATATCCAGATTTCAATACAGAAGAGTAGTTGTGATTTTGAACAGGGTGGGATGTTGAGTTCTGCATTTCCTTTAGTAACTAGGAATACTTACTGTTGAGTCAGTTACCGTTTGTTTGTCTGTTATTGCTGGTGTATTTGGTTCGTACGCGTGTCTGTACCTACATGGTCCAGTTCCTTACCGTTGAGTACAGTATATATATGACTTATGTAAACCCTAGCTGGCTATCAATAAAAACTATCGTGGTATCTTCACTTATTCCTCTTCTTTCCTTTCCTCACCTCTTTTGGTATTGTCGTGATTCCTAATAAGTGTCTCAACATATCACAATTAAATCTCAATCTTTGAAGAGACTGGGAGGCTGAGATTTTCCACCCAAATTGAGATGCTACACTTTGGACAAGCATCGATGAAGGAGAACCAAGGAGGCCGTTGGGGTTCTGAGCGTCGGGCTTTGTTGAAGAAGCATCGCCGCTACTGATGATATTCTAGCGAGGAGACCTAGGGTTGTCATCGCTGGATAGCTAGGATTTTTTTCTTTTGTCTTACACTAATCAACGAATATCTTGAAGAAATTCATATGTCAAATCTCATAAAAATGATCTCCGGGTGGAGTGAATTTTTTTAAGAAAAAAAATAAGTCACAGGTAATTTAGACTTAAAAAAGTGACCCACACTTGAAAATTGACCATCCAGTCACTTTATTCTAAAATGTGCGAGAAACACCCATCAATTTGTAAATAATTACAGCATGCCACTATACAAAAGTTCAGGAAATTTACATTTCTTGCCATTGGGTTCTACGCCAATGTCTATGGTGACGACATACGACGTCGTCCTCCTTGCTCGCATCCTCCGCCCTCGCCGCCTGGGCTGAGAGCTATGGCCGAATCTTGGCTCACAGCCTCAGCCTCGGCCTTGATTTCGCCGATCGACCCGCGATGAATGACGATAGCAAACGAGCAGCAACGACAGATGATGAACAACAAGAACCAAATCGGCTGTCTTGCTTACCTTCTACCCCGCCGCCGGCCGCCATTCTCCACCTCCTAGCCTCCCGGCTGCAGATGCAGTTCAAGCTTTGGGTTCCCACTCACATGAGTTTGGCTGGGTACAACCCCGTTTGGGTGCCTAGAGCATTTTTTTTCTTTTCAAAATGTTATATTTTTTTTGACACTGTGATGGTATCTTTAGTACACTGTAATAGTATCTTTATAACACTAAGATGGTATCTTTAAAACGCTATCATGATATCTTTATGTTGTATCCTTAAAACACTTTCATGGTATATTTATGACGCTTAGATTGTATCTTTATAACATGGAGATGATATCTTTAAAATGTAGTCATTGTATCCTTAAAACATTTTCATGATATCCTTAAAACGTTGTCCCTTAAAACACTTTCATGGTATCCTTAGGGCATCTTCAATGGGAGGTGTTAAACCCTAAATTATAGCTTGGTATGCCAATATTTGCTCTCCAATGGTTCATTTTGAGGATCTAAACCCTACACCCATCTAGCTACAAGTCCTAAATGAAGATCTAGAATAGAACTTCATTTAAATCCGGATCTAAAATAGGAGGGAGAGAGGCAGTGGGACAGGCAGAAGAAAGAATAGGTTTAGGACTTCATATAGGACTTTAACCATTGGAGATGATTAAAGTCCTAAATGAATAGTGTCAAAATGAAGTCCTAAAAATAGGTTTAGGACTTCATATATGACTTTTCCATTAGAGATGCCATTATGACGCTATGATGATATCTTTATAACACTGAGATGGTATCTTTATAACACTAGGATGGTATCCTTAAAACGTTGTCCTTGAAAATACTGTCATGATATCTTTATGACGCTATGATGGTATCTTTATAATGCAGAGATGATATTTTTTATGTAATTGTGTTAGTATCATTATCCAAGCCATATCTTATACCCTAAACTCTAAATACTACACCTTAAACTCTCTCTCTCTCTCTCTCTCTCTCTCTCCATGTTGGTACTTGTCCGAACAAGTGTTGTTATCTTTTTGTTGTTAGGTTGATATCTTTCCGAACTTGAGTTCGTCTCTTTCTTGTACCCTAAACCTGACACCTTATACCCTAAACCCTATACCCGACACCCTATATCATATACCTTAATCCCTAAACCATATACCCATACACCTTAGACTCTCTCTCTCTCTCTCTCTCTCTCTCTCTCTCTCTCTCTCTCTCTCTCTCTCTCTCTCTCTCTCTCTCTCTCTCTCATATCATGATCATGATATCTCATAAACATGACACAATATCCTTGTTGATTGAGTTTGTAACGTCATGAAAAAAAAAATGAAAAAATAAGTCATGGTATCTTTACTAATTGGAGTTGGTATATTTATGAACTACAATTGGTATCTTTATGTACTGGAGTTGGTATCCTTGTTTTTTTAGTTTGTGTTGAGTCGCGAAGAACAAAATGAAAAAAAAAATTAATTTTGTTTTGAGAAAAGTTTTTATATTTTTTTGCGAAAAAAAAATCTAGACAAAAAAAAGGAAGGGTAAAATGGTTTGAGCGGAAAAAAACTTTTATTTCAAATTATAAGGTTTAAAGTGACTTTTGGATAACTTGACGAAAACAAAGTGACATTTTAGCACATGAATGATTTTAAGTGACTTTGGTAATTATCCTAAAAAACAAGCCTCACAAGTCATTTGGTCTGAAAAGGGAAAAACTCAAATGCTCAAAATCATGTGTATGGTGATTTGTCATTTTCCTTGACCTCCTCATAATACTTTGAATTCATCTTTTATTACTCAAGAAGCAAACTTGATTGAAATTTTCTTTTAATTTCTGAATTGCTAAACGAAAATTTAAAACCAACAGCTACCAGTTTTCGCTGGTTGATATCAATCGGCGTGTTTGGAATTATTTTTAGAATTTATAAAAAAGTGTTTTTGAATTTATAAAAATAATTATAAATAAGAAAAAATTCAAAAAAATAAAAATAGAATTTGATTAAGTTATGAAAGCACTTGAAAGTAATTTCAGAAGCAGATAATAGGTGCTTCTTGATTTTAAAATTTTTTGAAAATATTTCAAAAACACTTCTAAAGCTTTAGAAAGTAGTCCAAACAGGTCAAAGTTAGGTTCCAAGAATTTCTACAAGCAGGCATTTCAGTGTCCGATATGTTGCTATACTCTATACACATTGTAAATTCTTCATTGATAAACAAAAATCAGAAGTGACGAGTAATAATGTTTACAAAAGTACATGGTCACCCATGTAGAAGAGACCGTATGCTCTTTATAAGATAAGAGTTAACCCACATAACATCTGAGGCCACCCCTCTCTCTTCATCCCTCTTACTCTATTAGCATCTTCACTAACTACATTGGCAAAGATTTAACAAATTAAAGTAACATGTACATGTGTTGACAGTTCTTCAATTTGCCGGAAGCTTGAAATCAAGCATCTCCCTTATGTTTAACCGAATGGAAGGGCCCATTGAGGAGCATATATGTGCACTTTTCCAGTAAACACCTTTTGCACCTGGTGGCTTGTTTGTTTCTACTGATTTCTGCCAGGCAAGGAATAGGTAAAATTAATTCATGGGCCAATAGATAACGTTATATTTCTTGGCAAGTAGGTGGAATTTATAAAATAGAACATACTACTGCCGCCAGCAAATTTACTAGAAGGTCTTCTTCAGAAAAGTCGGCTTTTCCAAAGCGCAAGTGAACTATCCCAGTTTTATCTGCTCTGAATTCAACTTTCCCCTGTTTGAATTCTGCTATGGCCTGAAAAAGTTTAAGCTTCAAAGTCAAACTCCTAAATTTAACTGGTTGTAGAATTCTTCGAATATATCATTTGTATTGCATTACATCAAATGATTTTTTATCTGTTGGATTGCTCAACATGTTTATATCTAGCCTTTTCTTTTTATACTCTCTTCAAGTCTGTTCTTGCTTCTATTTCATAATGCACCATAGTTTATCCAATATGGTATCAGGAAACAACCAAAAATTAGTGGCTAAAATCAAGGTAAAATTTCAGGGTAAGAAAGGAAAACACATTAATCAAAGAAAACAGGGTAGTTCAATATATACCTGGGGTATGTTAGGTGTCACAGTACCAGCTTTGGGGTTTGGCATAAGCCCTCTTGGTCCTAGAATCTTTCCCAGGCTAGCAACCTGAGAAAAATAACAGAGACAACAAAATGAAAACTTGAGATCATAATATCCCGCCCAAGGTTTGAGTCACACAAAGGGGATGAGTGAAACCCTTAGATCCCTTTAAAGAAAAAAAAAATTAAAAAGTTAAAATAATATCCTGCCAAAATAAGAATCCGCAAAAATACATCACTCACATAAATTATATAACTTGAATCATAACGCATAAATACCACTCTAACAGGGATTATACAGTTCTTTACATAGATGAGCAGGTGTCTATTAGACAAAATCCATTGTTATATGGAAAATTTGACACAAATCTCTAATCATATATTGCAAAGTTACGCCAAGACTGATCAGCCATATAAGTAATGAAGTTTTAAGTTACAAACTTATAAGGAATGATACCAAGGCAAGTACTCTTTCCAGATAACGAAGAAACTGTACTGGACGGAGTGGAAGGAGGGAGGAAACGAGAATAACTTTTTTGTTTTTTTCATTAACAGGTATAATAAACAGATTTAGAGCAAAGATCATCAAAGAAGCTATTTACAGTGAAACAAATCAACAAGAAGCTATTCATCACATCACAGTGTCCAAATCAGTGTTACAATTCAACCTAGTAAAACTAGTGCTTTTTGTTTCTTGTTTGTGGCAAATCCGTTGCATCAGTCATAAAACCATAACTAATCATGAAGACTACTTATTATACTTCATAGAAAAATAGACAGCATAATTTCATGTAGCAACACTACACGTGACCTGATTAGAACAAGAGAATCAAGCAATACCTTGGGCATCATATCTGGTGAAGCAATTAGCTTGTCAAATTCCATGAATCCTTCTTTTATCTGTTGTATCAAATCGTCACCACCTACTATATCTGCTCCAGCATTTTTGGCCTCCTCAAACCTTTCACCTACAGAAATCAAAGAAAAATGAACCTTCTGTTCATGGATACACTATGAAAACCAAATAAAAATATAAAATTAGTTTCCAAACCAACTTTTGTCATACGTCACCCAGTGTGCTAGTGCACATCTGCACGTGTGTGAAAAGAATAATGCTCAAGGAACAAAAAACTCCAATGATTCTTGAAAAGGGAAAATATGAGACCCATACAATTTGTTTACACGTACTATAAAAAAAGGTTGTATGTAGAGGTAGATGATGCTCTACTTTCTTAATCATTAGATTGAAGGTTAGAAACTTTTATCCTCACCAAGTAAAAAGTAAGTAGATCAAATGATTTGCTTAATCTCTTTGGTCCATATTAAATGGCTAATGGAATATAAGAACGAATGCAAGATTGTAGAATATAAAAGGCCAAGTACCTTGAGTTAGAACAGCCACTTTAACGGTCTGTCCAGTTCCCTTGGGCAGACTTACCTAATAAGAGAATTTCAAAACACATTAAGACTATAATGTAGCACTCAGTAGTCAACAAGACTAAAACTCTTTTTTTATTCTTCATTATCAACCAGAGATCTGAAAACTCACAGTTGCCCTCAGCTGTTGATCGTTATATTTCGGATCAATGTTGAGGCGGAAATGTGCTTCAGCAGTTTCTACAAACTTTACACTTGCCATTTCTTTCATTAAAGATATAGCTTCCTTCACATCATACTCTTTCTTGGTTTCCCTCAACTTTTGAATTTCCAAGAACCTTTTAGACCTTGTCTGACATGTTCAACACAGGACAATGAGTCACTCAAACAGTAGCCAAATCCTGGAAGAATGTAAACCAGGCGACTTTGGAAAAAATACATCTGACAACAAAATTAACAAGAACAAAAATCTTTTCAAGCTTTGAAAATATACTAAAGCCAATGTAAACCAAAACAGGCTTAAAGTGATAGAAATAATAAATTGCAGAAGCCATCTCTTCTAGTAGAGCAATCCTAACTTTTGGAATATGATCGAAGCATAATAAAGATAGACTGACTATATATCTCCTTTAAGCATTCAAAAAAAGCTCTTCTACACACCAACTATTACACAAGGACAAAACAAGAAGCATACCAGAGTCAATCAGTATCAAAAACCCAGTAATGAAATAACAAAAGAATCAAGTTTTAAGCAAAATATTTAAACTTTACTCCGTCTCTCTTTGAAAAAGAATGCAGCTTTCACCATATTTTAGAGTGAAAAATACAGAGAAAAAACCCATTTATCTAATCACTGAACCAATGCATATTATCTTTCTAAAACAACAATACCAGAATCCACAATCAGTATCAAACAAACCCAGTAATGAAATAACAAAAAAAAACCAAAATTTCACCAAAAGATTGAAATTTACTCTGTCTCTCTTTAAGAGCAATGCAGCTTTCCCCTTCTTCGGTTTTGAAGCCGGAACAGACCCATCAGCTGCTTTTGGCGCTGCTTCTTCTTCCACGGCCTCATCCAACTCAGCCTCCGCAGCCAAAGCAGAGACGACATGAAAAGGCTCGGACTTGGGCTCCTTGAGCAAACTCAGACTGACCCATTTGCTTCTTGTTGTTGTTGGTTTTCTCTCTCTAGGCCTCGAGAGGAGCGAGAAAGCTGTGAAGAGTGGCTGCTTGGGTTTGAAGGAGACGACGAGTGAGGGAGTGAGGTCTTGCGGGAATAACGAGGAGGAGGAGGCGTATGTAAGCATCAAAGATGAGGCTCTGCTACATGCTGTAGCCATTGTTGTTGTTAGTTTGTTGTATCAAGAGCCAGAGAGAGCGCTGTGTCTGTCTCTTGTGTGAAATGAAGCTTCCATCTATCCATATACACATTTGGGATAAGAGGGGCTTTATTGTCTACTATTGAAGTCTCTGCAATCAATCATACACCGTCAAGACTATAATATTGCTTTATTTTCGGAGGAACATCTGGGCTTTTGGTTCTTTATTTTCTTTTTCGGAGGAACTTGAAAATTAATATATATTTTTTTGTTTTGAGATGGTCGATGAATATATTGTTAGATTATAAAATGAAGCTTTATAGTAACACTATATTAGTCAATGACTATGAACAACATCTAGATTAGCAAATAAAGGTATAACAAGGACTGTTAAAAAACCAATGTGTCACAGCCCCTAATTAGTTAAAGACCATCTCTACTGAATCAAACTCAGTAACTATTCTGCGTCCATCTCTGCCAGAAGTAACACCGGTTTCTTCTTGGGAGACTCCCTCTTATTGAATGTTGATTGCATTCCAAGCTTTGCAGAAAGTCGTTCAGGCTTCTCTTCCCGCAGCCTACGCTGACTTGAACTAACACAAGGTGCCCCATTCTGCCCCTCGACCTAACCACCTCGAACACAAAGTGTCCCATACTGCATATGAGGCACCTTGTTTAGTGGAGGAGAAGGGAGATATACTGCCATCTCCATGAGCTAAGAACCATCTGCACTTGACCCGGCCAAAACTGGCTCCAAGTTCTACATAACTGGTCACAAGGACCTAAGACTGGCACTTGTCACTCAACATGCAACTGAGAAAAAATAACAGATTCACAAGGCGCCCCTGCAAATCAGTCACGTGTCCCGACCCACATGCCCGAGATAACTCCAACTCCATTCATTTTGGCTCGTCGCTCGACACTGCCACTACCACTGCCCCAACCTCAGCCGGAGACACCACCACCCTCTTTGACAAAACATGACCCTCCTTCACAACCTCCGTCACCAAACCCCCCTCAAAAGCAACAGAGTATCATCGTTGGGTCTCTGATCTAGAAAATACTTTCATTGAAAAATGATACATCAACACCATCAACCCACCTACAGACTCGAATGTAGTCGCCCCGAGTGATGAAGTTAAAGCTCAACCTTTTATGTTTTTGAAACGTCATATCCATCCATCCCTCAATAAGAAATATTTAAAGAAAACGGATCCCAAGGATTTATAGGACGTTCTGAAGCAATGCTTCAACAACATGTATGATGCACAACTTCTTGAATTGACTAATAGATGAGATACCATTCATTTATTAGACTATACAAAGGTTGATGCTTACAACCAGGCTAAGTTGGATCTGCAGTTTGAGCGTAACTTCTGTGGGGTTGACCAAACAGATAAAGATTTGATTGAGAAGACTTTGATCACCTTTTCTTCCTTCATGAGTGTACTTGCTCATCAGTACCAGGTTGATTACGAACAATGGAAAGTTCAGATTTTCAGTGATATCATGAATATCATGGCTAAAAAGGAGAGACATCAGGAGATTATTCTCAACAACAATCAACGCCCAGTGGGACCAAGAAAGTTCTTGAGAATTATCACATTGGAGGAATGGCTTCTAAGTAGAAAAAAAACAACTGAAGAGAGCCTTATAGCCTCAGAAAACATGTTCCACACGGTGGGAGGGGAGTCCGTGGCAGAGGCCAAAGTCGATATTTGACTTGACAACGCCATTAGGATGCATGTGCCAGTGCTTCAAACCAGAACCTGTCAGGTTCCGGTTCCAAACATAAAGAAAATTCTTCACACCTTGCTTCATCTAGAAAGTATCAATGTTTTAAATATGGCCATACTAAGCACATGCATAAGTAGGGGTCACCATTTAGCTCATAGGCCTGAAAAGCCCGCGGGCTCCCCGAGGCACGAAAAGCCCAAGCTCGGCCTGGCCTGAATTTAGTCCCGAAAAAGTCCGTCCCTATGGGCTTAGGTCCGGGCTCAGGCCAAGGTCCCAAAGCTCACAGGCCTAAAAAAGTCCGACCCGTCAATGCCCGTCGAGGTCCACCCGGCCTGGCCCGTACGGCCAAGCATGTTAAGCCTATAAATTTCATATATTATAAATTATTTTATCAATATATACCTATAAACTCTCAAATTTATCTTAATATAATTTATTCATATACTAAATACCAATTTTTTAGGCCTATACATTATTTAAGGTATATGATTGTTGATCGATATATTGGATGATTAAACACTATTAAATTCTAATTTTTTTTATTTAGTACAAAAAAAGCCCAGCCCAGCCCAGCCCGGCCCTACCTTGTGGTCTTATCCCCACCCGGCCCGAAAGACCCGCTAAGGCCTGAGGCCTAAAAATCCCGTGGACTTCAAAATTTCAAAAAATCTAGGCCCGACTCGATCCATTGAAGACCCCTATGCACAAGCAATGCCGTGCAAGTAAGGATATTCAAAATATCTACAAGAGGCACAAGTAATATTTGGCACAAGAGGCTAACTTTATTGGGGGAGACTATGAGATGGAAGAAGACGTTGATGTCAATCTCACTATAGCAGACAATCAGAAAGTAAGTCTTGAAACTCTAAATTTTTATGAAGTCTATTTCTTAGACTGTTATTTGTACTATGTATTTTTTTTTCAAGTTTATTTTTTGGATTGTTTAATTTGAGCTTAACTTCTGTGGGGTTGACAAAACAGATAAAGATTTGATTGAGAAGACTTTGATCACCTTTTCTTCCTTCATGAGTATACTTGTTAATCAGTACCAGCTTGATTACGAACAATGAAGAGTTCAGATTTTCAGTGATATCATGAATATCATGGCTAAAAAAGAGAGACATCATGAGAATTTCTCAACAACAATTCAACACCCAGTGGATCGAGAAAGTTCCTGAGAATTATCACATTGGAGGAATGGCTTCTAAGCAGAAGAAAAACAACTGAAGAGAGCCTTATTGTCGTGGAAAACATGTTCCATGCGGTGGGTGGGGGTGGGGGGGGGGGGAGAGAAGGTCGTGGTAGAGGCCAAAGTTGATATTTGACTTGACAACGCCATCAGGATGTCGGCCCCAGTGCTTCAAACTTGAACTCGTTAGGTTCCAGTTCCAAACATGAAGGAAATTCTTCACACTTTGCTTCGTCTAGAAAGTATCAATGTTTTGAATGTCGCTCTACTAAGCATATGCACAAGTAGGGGTCACCATTTACCTTATAGGTCTGAAAAGCCCAAGTCCGACCTGGCCCAAAAAAGTCTGGCCCTATAGGTTTAGGGCCGGGCTCAGGCCGACATCCCAAAGCCCGCAGGCCTAACAAATCCCAACCCGTCGAGGTCCGCTTGGCCCGACCCATAGGTCCAAACCTGTTAAGCCCATTAATTCTATATATTATAGATTATTTTATCAATATATACCTATAAACTCTCAAATTTATCTTAATATCATTTATTCATAGGACACTACTTCGGTATGTTAAGACAATTTACAATAAAACACATGTTTATAAAATAACCATGAAATGGTAAACTAATTTACTTCTTTAAGGTTGTAATATCAAGTTTAGTTTTCTCATAAGGAACAATACTAAACCTAAATAAGTAACTTTTTATTTTACGGTCGTGCTAGATCAAATTAAAAAAATGAATGGTCAAGATTAAATTGTAAATTTTAAATAAAAAGTTACTTATTTAGGTTTGGTACTATTTCTTATGAGAAAATTAAACTTTGTATTACAACCTTAAAGAAGTAAATTAGTTTACCATTTTATGGTTATTTTATAAACATGCTTTTTTATTGTAAATTGTGTTAAAGCACTGAAGTAATTTTCTTATTCATATACTAAATACCAAATTTTTTAGGCATATACACTATTTAGTGTATATAATTGTTGATATATTGGATGATTAAACACTATTAAATTCTAAGATTTTTTATTTAGTACAAAAAAAGTCCGGCCCAGCCCTACCATGTGGTCTTAGCCCCGCTCTGCCCGGAAGGCCCGCTAAGGCCCAAGGCCTAAAAAGTTCTTGGACTTCAAAATTTCAAAAAATTTCGGACCGGCCCGGCCCATTGATGACCCTTATGTATAAGCAATACCGTGTAACCAAGGATATTCAAAATATCTACAAGAGGCACAAGTAATAGTTGGTACAAGAGGCTAACTTTGTTGGGGGAGACTATGAGATGGAAGAAGACGTTGACGTCAATCTCACTGTAGCAGACAATAAGAATACAAGTCTTGAAACTCTGAATTTTTATGAAGTCTATTTCTTAGAATGTTATTTATATTGTATTTTTTTCAAGTTTATATTTTGGTTTGTTTAGTCATGTTTTGAGACTTTATTTTTAGTCGTTTTAGAATAAGACATCCTTGATGTAATTCAATTGGCAAGTAATAAAATTTCTCTAAATTTTATGGTTTATGAAATTGTTGAGAATTTTGTACTTTGTTTATTATTCTAGCAATATAATGGTTCTCTTTCTAAAAAAAAAGAATACGTGTATTTATTTCATCCTTCAAAAGAAAATTTGGCATCGGAGAATCTCCATCATTAGACATTTGGTATTTGGTGGAGTTTATTTTTATTGTTTTGTTTTATTTTTTTTAAGGCAAATGTGTTTAGTAATGTCTATCTAGAAACAAATTTTCTTGTTGATAATCCAGCAAAAATCGAATTTTCTCGCTCATCATTGACACCTTGATTTGGGGTTCATGAATTTCATCCTTTAGTTTTATCGGATAAGTGGTGGTACGGTTATGCTCGAAGTGTTTTATGGTGTTTGTGTTTTGATGATTATTTTTTATTTTCTTCATGTTTAAGAAGAATTATTCTCTGTAACTTCTGGTGTGTGTCTTGTCCTAATTAGATACGAATTAGTTTAGATACAGATATAGAGAATCCCTGTTTTATAGAAACAATTATTGTAACAAACTGTATTAGCATATATATAAGGCATTCTATCAATGAAAACGTTATAGTTTCAGTCTATCATATTTTCTCCTTCAACATGTTATCAGCACGCTCTGAGTTGATAGCCAACAATCACCACATAAAAAAACACTGAAACATTTTTTCCCATCCCCAAATTCGAGATTGATCACTTCAATCTCATAGCCTCTGCACATCCGCCAACTTCGACGGAAGATTTTGAGCATCTCAAGACAAACTATCTTCACATGTACGAAAAGCCCTAGATGTCTAGTTTCCAGAGCATCCTTCAGATCTCAATTCGAAGGAGCATGAATGTCAATCTGCTTGATAAGAAGGTCTATAGTAATTTATGGTTTATTTAGTGCATGAAGGTCAATCTGCCTGATAAGAAAGAAAAAAAGAGAAGAAAGAAAAATACCCTCACCTCCACCTACCGGAGCACGTCGTCGAATTTTTGTGGTTCTTCAAACTTTTTTTTCAAAATTTTTCATATCGAGCATAACATCCTCGAGGTAAATTTTCTAAACTGTCAATTTATAGATGTAGGAATAAAACTTATTTCTTGCAAAACCCTAGATCTTAGGATTGCAATATTGTGATTTATGAATATTGCATATCTATGTCCTAGTTCCTACAGACCTATATCTATAGAATACAAGTGATGGTCCTGGGGGAGTCATGGTTTAGAAAAGAAAAGAAAAGAAACGAAAGGAAAAGTGATACTATGTGATAGTTCATCACGGTTATTGGGTGTGGTTTTGAGCCACCGTTTATTGATAATCGATTTTTGTGACCAAACATCATTGATCATGATTCTTATTCCCTAAACTTGATATTAGTGATCATGATTTTTCGATCGGTAAACTAATTACATCTCTTGTGTCTCTTGTAGATGACATCAATAAAGCCGGAAACACCTGAATTTGATATCCTTGATCCTCAAGGATAAGAATACGATTGTTGGATGTTAGATGTTGAGAACTCGCTTCTCGGTATGAATCTGACAGATACAATCTAACCACCACCACCACCTGGTACTGAGCTAGCAAATTTAGCATGCAAAACTCAAGCCCTCATGTTTTTGAGGCGACATATGCATCATGTTCTACAAATACAATATTTTCTAAAGAATGACCCCGCGATTTTGTGGGTGACTTTACAAAAATAATATTTTCTAAATAATGTGCATAATGCACAACTTCAAGAATTACAAGAAAGATGAGATTCAATCCGGTTATTAGATTATCTAAATATTGATGCTTCAATCAAGTTATGTTGGAGCTACAATTGGAGTTGGATGTTTGTGGCATTGTAAAGACTGATCTGGCTATGATCGAGAAGTCTTTAAGCACATTCCCTACTTCCATGGACACACTTGCTAGTCAATATCACACAGATTATGAGCAAGGAATACTAAGATCATTCGATGATCTTATGAATGTGATGGCCAAGAAAGAGCGGTATCGAGACATTCTTCTTCAAAATAATGCTCGGCCAACAGGTACTAAAAATATTCATGAGTCATACAACACTGTTCAGAAAGCACATAAGGATAGGAGGAACGATCGTTCTGAGCCTTACAATAACCATGGTGAAAGGGGAGAACATGAAAAAGATCGTGGTAGAGGATATAGTCAGAGCTTGACTTGGACTCACCAAGACAATAACCATAACTCCAACAAGAATTATTCCGATTCTAGGAATAGAAGAAATTCTTCAAATTCTAATTCTAATTTGCGGTTGTCATTTTGTTCTAGATGGGGTTCTACCAAGCACATGTACAAACAATGTTATGTACCCAAGAATATTCAAAATGCCTACAAAAAGTATACACGATACCTGGCACATAAGATTAACTTTACTAAAGACTATGAGATGGAAGATTACATTAAAGTCAATCTTATAATAACAGACAATACAAAATCAAGTCTGGAGATTGCAACTTTTGAGTAGTCTATGTATTAGGCTCATGCTTATGCTATGTTATCAAGTTTAGCTTTATTTTTTGACTTGGTTTTAGTCATGGTTTGTTATTGACTTGGTTTTAGTCATGGTTCATTATTGACTTGGTTTTTAAGTCATGGTTTGTGGAAGAAGACATCTATGATGTAATTTTTTAAGTTGGTGAGTAATGAAATTTTCTGTATTTTTTAGTATATGAAAGTGTTGAGAATGCCATTTGTATACAAATTCGGTGTATGCTTCGATGTTTACATTAACATATGGCATAATAACACAACGATACAGTAAAAATGAGACATAAAGGAGAAGATGTTGTTTTGATCTCAAAGGGGGAGGGGGGGGGATCGATCCATTAAGGACTTGTTCTTCGATCCATCAAAGGCATCCCACGGGTCGGTTTCTAAGATTTTCGATCCATCGAAAGTTTGTAGTTCGATCCATCAAATGTCATCCTCGGGTCCTTACACTGCATTTTTCGATCCATCGAGGATTCCTTCCTCGATCCATCAAAGCCTAATTCTTTGACCCATCAAAAATCAGTATCGAAAAATCAAATTTTATTTTGTGTTTCTTCGATCCATCAAGGCATTGTTCTTTGATTCATCGAAGGTATCCCTCGGGTAGGTTTGTGAGATTTTCGATCCATCGAAAATTTTGTACTTCGATCCATCGAAAGTGCTACCTGGATTGTGGTGTTTTGATGTATTTTACATCGGTTTTATTGAAAAATGATCGGAAAATTTTTGACCAACTTGAAATTTTGCACCAAATATAGTTTTACATCGGTTTTTGTCATGCCATGAAACTTAATCTACAAGAGTCATTTCGACCGGTCAGATGTTGTTCTACATTGGTTGTTTTTAGCTATTGTCAAACCATATTAGCACTCTATAAGGGTTACACCCTTTGAAATCTTGAAGTATTCACTTAAAGTGTTTGCCATGTCTTGGTTTCAAAGATGGATTGATTGACATTATTTTGTTGATATATGATGGCAAGATTGAGTGTTATACGCGCCTAATGGCTAGTCAAACCTTGCTAAGTTTTGACAATATTTGTGCCAACGGTTTTCACTTGGAAAAATATTATGAGAATAGAATAAAGTTTTGTGTCCAATCTCCGTATAATGTTGCCAACATCGTAATCTAGAGAGGTTTATGATGATTTGTAGTGTTTATATCTTACTACGGTTGAGATCATTGAATCCAAAGCAGTCACTTATATTACTATGTGTGACTTGGTCTCATATGAGCTTTTGCTTTATGCTGATCAAGATATTGAGAAATTCTCATAGTCATCGGTTCTTCAGAGCTAAGAAGCATGTAAGAATACTTAAATCCATCAGTTTAAAGGGGAGCATGAGACTACTCCTCTCATTCCTGGCTCGGTCTCCAAGTTGAGTGCAACACAATCCAGTCAAAGTACCGTCGTGGCGTCATGCGTTATCCCACCAAAGGTCCTTATGATAAAATCCAATGTATATCGCTCGTTTTGCAAAGCTTGTTTATGTCTATAATGCTGTTTACATGCATGACGGTTATTTGTTGTAGACACAACTTCTATTCCTTCACCGATTTCAAGAATATATTTGTGGATCAATCAAACAAGTATGTAGACTATTTATATATGATTTTGATTGCTGCATCGATGCATAGGTCACACATATCTGCAATTCACATGGTATGCTGTATTTGCAAAACTCCTAGCACATATTATTAAGCTTCGGGCTCATCACCTTGACAACCCAATCATGTCAATTAGATTGGATAATGCAAAAGAGTTTATATCACATTATTTTTTTGATTATTGCATGTTGATTGGGATTGAAGTCGAACATCTCGGTTCCCTATGTTCATTCATATAACGGTTTAGCAGAGGCAGAAATCAAGTAGTTATAGCTTGTGTCCAACACAATGATAATGCATATTGATTTACCAGTTTCTGCTTGGGGATATGCAATAGTACATGCAACTATGCTTATTCACTTGATACCCATAAATTTCCAACCATATAGTGCGTACCAGTTAGTAATTGGATATGAGCCTGATATCTCATATCTACGCATCTTTGGTTGTG
The DNA here is from genome assembly GCA_946800695.1 of Geum urbanum. Classification (NCBI taxonomy): domain Eukaryota; kingdom Viridiplantae; phylum Streptophyta; class Magnoliopsida; order Rosales; family Rosaceae; genus Geum; species Geum urbanum. The sequence continues at coordinate 3,973,017 of OX327014.1, forward strand.
TGGTACATGTGCCTACTATGCTTCCACTGCGTATAAAAATAGGCCATCAAAGACAATTACGCATTTCTGTTGGTTTTGATTCTCCAACGAATGCTCGTTATTTATAACATTTGACATGAGATCTCTTTACTGCTAGTTTTGCAGATAGTTACTGTAATGAGACATAATTCTCGTTGTTAGGGGAAAATATGAATGGTTTCTATTTTGTTTAAATGTCGAAAATTAAAGTGGTATGTCCCCACTATGTCTCATCATGATCCTCGCACATCTCAGTATGAGATTGTAGTACAATATATTCTTGATCTGCAAAAAGTAGCAGATTCGATGTCTGACTTCTTTACTGATATCATAAGAGTGATGAGATCGGTTATATATGCTGCAAATCCTGCAAGGTTGAAAGTCCCTGTAATTGGGCAAGTTAACGCAACACCTAGGCAAGGTAGTGGTTCTCCTGCCCATAGTGGAGGTGTTTCGTCGGTCCAAATCCACTAATGGGTTGCCGGTGAAAAGGCAAGTCATCAAGGCATAATAGTTCATCATCAACACATGAGATTATTTTTGACTACAATTGTCTCTAAAAGTCGACATTGACAAACACTGGGGGACGCCTCAAAGTCAATGACGATGTCAGTAAACAAAGAAATCTCACCAAGTTAAATAAATTCTAGTGGTATTATAGATGGTTATTCCATCTTCGTTGATGATGCATTTACTTATTCTGTCGCTCAGGAATTGACGACGATGAAGTAGAACATTGCTATGTTGGGGATTATCAATGGTTAATGTAGAGCAAATTGATCGATATAGAATCTAGACTGAACTAGACCCTCTTACAAATGGCAAGTTTTTGGTATGATAGTGTTATAACCACTAAATGGTAAGCCGGTTAGACATAAATGAGTCGTTGTTCGAGAGCGTATTGAGAATAATAAAGTAATGCGGTATAAAGCTAGAATTGTGGCGCAAAGATTTTCTCAACGCCCTAGTATTGATTATAAGGAGATGGATCTTCTAGTTATGGACATCATTAGTTTCTGCTACTTTATTAGTTTGGTAGTATCCAAAATACTGAGTATGCAGCTTATAGATGTGGTTATATATCTCTATGGAGATCTTAATTTAGAGATATACATGAGAGTGGCAGTTGACTTGGTTCTACCCAATTCAAGTAACTCTAAACCACAGAGTGCTCATATAATTAGATTGAGATGTTCACTAATGGATTGAAACAACCCGGTAGGTTGTGGTATACGCATCTTTGTGACTATTTGATTGGGAATGGATACAAGAATGAAAAGTTATGCTTATGCGTGTTCAGTAGATGAACAAGTTGTTTAAGATGATAGACCTTGGTAGGACTAGATTAAGTCTTGGTTTTGAGATGGAATATCGAGTTGGTTAAGTTCTTATTTACTAGTCTGCTTATGTCTAGATCATGCAATGGACAAAGCACACCCTCTTAAGCACACCAATGATTGTTTCCAGTCTGGAACCCAAAAGAATCAATTCCATCTGAATGATAATGGTAAGATCTTTTAGAGCTGAGATTCTATATCTTGGTAGGGTTAGAGCTTGGTAAAATATAGCTTGGTGCACATGTCCAGACATTACCCTCTTGGTATGCGCTAACGTAAAGTCATTGGAGTGGAGTATAGTATACCTTCTGGTACTTGAAGGTAACCATTGACTTAGGCTTGTTATTTTCCTACAAAGAAAACAGAGAGAAGCTTGAAAGACCCAGAAAATGGATGGTTGAATTACAACATTCAGATTCCAGAGCCTTCGATCCATCGAGAATTTCTCTTGATCCATCGAAGGATGCTCTCTGGATGGACCAGATCATGCCTTCGATCCATCGAAGGTTGAATCGGCTGTGAGAAAATTTACTACTGTCCCTATTTTGAAACACTAGTTGATGTGTTAATTAGATTTGCTGATGTTGGTTATCTCTCTGACCCACATAAATGACATCCCCAAAGTAAACCCTTGTTGCTACTTCCTTGAACTATTCTAAGATTAAAGCTTTGTATGAACCGGTTGATGATTATGTCTGATTTAGGATGGTAATACAACATATTTGAGGGTCTAGTGGATTGTCATCTACTACAACAACACCAACTTGCATCTTTGAGGATAATGCGGTTTGCATTGAACAAATGACGTTGAGTTACATTAAGGGTGTCATACTTAACTCATTTCACCAAAGTACTCCTACAATCATCAATAACAGTAGTTTTTGATTATCCATGTGAACCATGTTGGTTCGGCGGATACTACTGCAGACTTGTTTAGCAAGTCATTATCCAAATCTATATTTGTGAAACATGTGAGACGCATATGTATGCACAGATTATCTGAACTCCATGACTGAGTTTACAGTCAGGGGGAGTCTACATCACATGTGTTAGCTTATGTAGTTGATGCATTACACTTTTTTCCCTTAGACCAAGCTTTTGTTTTATCCGTGAGGTTTTTGTTTGCTTGACAAAGTTTTTAGTTATGCAACAGATTATGCATAATTCATTAGGTCATTGACACAAAAGAGAGTGTTTAAAGAGATTTATTGTCCGTAACTTCCAGTGTGTGTCTTGTCCTAATTAGATACAAATTAGTCTAGATACAGATACAGAGAATCTCTATTTTATAAGAACAGTTATTGTAACAGATTGTATCAGCATATATATAATGCATTCTATCAACGAAAGAGTTACAATTTGAATCTATCATATTTTTTTCTTGAACACTTTAGATTTTTCTTTTAACCGAGCGTGATAAATTCGAGTCACTTGCTCAGTTGCTCATAGCCCCCCTACGGCTACTTATTGTGGCCATGCAAATGGCGCCATTCTCTCACACTCCTCTCTCACTCAGTGTGAAACTTTACATCAAATCAATGCCCCTTGTTTCTGAGTTGCAGCCTTGGAGGCTTTTGGAGTGTTGGACCCGTCGTTGTTCTTCAGTCCCCCCGTTAAGGACTTGAGGTTTAGCTTAGCTAGAGTAGACTTGACGTTATATATGATGATCGCATTATGCGCATGCACGTATGGCCTTAAAAAATTCGACGACTTTCTATATTTCATTAATATTTTTATACCCAAAATAATGTTGTCCAGAGAATACTCGTAGTCTTCCATTTTTCATCTTCTATAAGTTTAAACCAAGAAGAAGAAGAAGAAAGACTCGAGTCGGAGAAGACCGACTGAAAAAAACACTACCAGATCGGAGCTCGCTACCTAGCGCGTGTATTCCACTCTCCATTTCTGATCCGCACACTCTCTCCCCCTATTTTCTCGGCGCGTGTAATCCACAGAGACAGAGCGGACAGCAACCGCAACAATGGCGGTCGCCACCTTCTCCAATCTCTCCACTTTCAACAACACTCGCTCACTCTCTCTCTCTTCTTCTTCGCCGAATACGTCTCTCCCACGGCGGCGCAACTTTAATTACACCCTCCGAGCTCCCGCCGCCTCCCTTTCTCTCGCCACGTCATCGCGCCTCTCTCGCTCCTCCTTCGCCACGTGTCTCTCCTCTTCATCCGGCGGCGGAGGCGGAGATCACAGCAACAACGGCGGTGGAGGCGGCGGAGGAGACGGTGAAGGCGACGAGGACAGGAAGAGGAACAAGGCGGAGGCGGCGATGGCGATGGCGGAGGCGGGAAGATCGGCGGAGAGCCTGCCGAAGGACTTGGCGGCGGCGGTCGCTGCGGGTCGGGTCCCCGGGTCGATCGTGAAGAGGTTCTTTGAGCTGGAGAAGTCGGCGGTCTTCAGGTGGTTGCTTAACTTTGACGGATTCAAAGAGCGGTTGCTCGCCGACGACCTCTTCTTGACCAAAGTTGGTATTGAGTGCGGCGTCGGAGTTTTCACCAAGGTTGGAGAGTTTTACTTTTACTCTCATTTTTTTTACTTCTATTGTTTTACCGCAGCACTGTATAAATATGAGCACTACTAGTAAATAGTAATATCACAATTTTACCGGATCATTAGACAACACGGTAGGCTCACTTGTACTAGCTCTTGGTTCATTTCGTGATGTAAATTTCCTTTCGTGCTGCTTTGTTTTTCAGACTGCTGCAGAGTTGGAGCGGCGCCGAGAGAAGTTTACGCAGGAGTTGGATTTTGTGCTTGCGGATGTGGTATGTTTGTTTTAAAAATTATGAAGTAACTTCTTGATATATATCATTTTGCTTTTGATAATGCATTGCTATTCACTCGAATTTTGTTTGGTTTCGACATGGGTGTAAGTCAATAGGTATTTTGATGTTTTTGCAATTGAGTCCTGTAGACAGCAGTAGAATATGTCATGCAGTGTATTCTATATTATATATAAAACCAAAAAAACTCCCATTTAAAATCAATCATGCATGGTATATCTCAATTAAGCCATATATTTTTTGAAATTAGAATGATTGTAGAATTTTATCTTTGCTCATCCTGATCTCAATCAATGTTGAGCTGTGCTACACTGCTACCTAAAATGTACGTGTACTACTGATAAGATTTCATGTAATGCTAACCTTGACCTTGTTCTTTGGAACACAAACAAACCAGCATTTTTTCAGCTTTGTAGCCACTAGAAACTTACTCAAGAATTCAAATGTTGCTGTAAACTGTACTATGTTTATTGGATGTTCCAACTTCATAAAGTGTTCTACGTAAAAAAAAAGTAAAACTTTGGCATTCACTAACTTAAATTTTGATTTTAGGTGATGGCCATTATAGCTGATTTTATGCTTGTCTGGCTTCCTGCTCCTACTGTTTCACTTCGAGCCCCTCTTGTCATAAATGCTGGACGTGTTACTAAGTTCTTCTATGGCTGTCCTGATAATGCATTTCAGGTTATTGCCTGACTTTGACTTTCTCGATTATTTCTTGATTTTCTAACTATGACATCATGTGAATTAGAGGTCGGCAAAAAGCCCGGTCCGGCCCATGTATAGCCGGGCCGGGCCGGGCTTTATCTTTTATATAAAGATTCGGGCCCGGCTCATTCAAGCGGGTTTTGCGGGGCTTTGAGGGTTTTTACGAGCCGGGCCTTTGCGGGCTTTTACGGGCCGGTTTTATCGTGCTTTAATTATTGAAAAATTAAGACATTTCAACATAAACATAACCTTCATCCATGCATTGGGGCCTAAACGTACTCCGACGAGTCTAAATTTTACGTACGGTGTTTATCACTATATGGACCCTTCTACATGTCCTTGTTTATCATTAAAACATATTTAATTCTCATATTGCTTGAATTCTCCATATGTATATTAATGTTCTTACGTTTGTTCCTTTGTTATATGGAATGAAATACCTTTGTGAAACTTAATCAGACATGTTTAATTATTTTATAAAATTGACCGTCGGATTGATTGGTTAGAATATTATAACCATGCCTTTAAAATTTTATAAATTTTGGATTTGATTTAGACATCGATCCATGCATTTCGCCAAATGTGATTGTAGTACTCTTACAACTAAAACGGAAATTACCCTTCCCGAAAATAATTTTTTAACATCAAATTTTGGACACATATTCTTATGGAATACATATCTATCTCATAGTATCAAAAAAATTGACATAAAAAATTGATTTATCTACTCCCCCCATAGGAAAATAAGGAAAATAAGATGAGTGTATTTTAGTCTTTTCACAAATTTTGTTTAATTGTATTGACTGGGATCCAAACGTACTTCGATTAGGCTAATTTTTACGTACGGTGTCTTTTATTACAAGGTGAACTATTATGTATGGCCTTATTTATTGTTAAAACATTTTTAATTCTTATATTGCTTGAATTCTCTATATGCACACTAATGTTCTTACCTTTATTCCTTGGTTATATGGGTTGAAAGACCTTTGTGAAACGTAATCGATCATGTATCATTATGTTACAAAACTGACTGTTAGATTGGTTGTTCATAATATTCTAAGCATGTCGTTAAAATTTTTATAAATTTCGGACTTGATTTAGACCTACATCTATGGGTTTCGCTAAATGTGACCGTAGTACCCTTACAACTAAAACGTAAATTACTCATCCCTAAAGGGATTTTTTAAGATCAAAATTTTAACACACATTCTCGTAAATTACATATCTATCTCATAGTGTCAAAAAAATTGACATAAAAATTTGATTTACCTAGTTTCTCCATGGAAAAATATGCAATATATAAGAGAAGGGTATTGATGTCATTTCACACAATCTCAATTAAACTCTCACCATTGAAAAATTATAAGATCTAATCTGAACCATCTATTATATTTACTGTTTTACTGTGTAAGGTAAATCGATAAAAAAAGTTACAATGAAACCCTAAAACCTAAACTCTAACTTACTTTAAACCTCAAAATTATTAAACCTTAACTTACCCTAAATCTCAATCCCCTAAACCTAAACCCTAACTTATCATAAACTCTAAACAATAATTTAATAGTAAAATAGATACACAAATATATATATGGAATTCCAATATTTGATCAATATATGTATATGTAATATATTAACGAGCCATCTTTGAAGGGACAGCCGTGACAGTTGACGATGATGTAAGAATGTCGGTGGAGGGCCGACGAGTTCAAATGAGAGGCGGCAAGAAGAGGGAAGAGGAGGATGGGGGCTTAGAGTAGAGGCCCAGGCCGAGACGGCGGCGAGCCAATTCAAAGCCGAATCGGAGCTCTTGGCAGGCATCTTCGTCCATGGCATTATGGCGATGGGAGAAATGAAAATAGAAATATTAAATAAAAAAATTACAAGAAATAAAAATTATAAGGTTAATAGAGTTTTTTTTTCTTCTGTTTTGAAAATAAAATTGCACATCATCAACAAAAAAAATACAGTTGCTTGACAGAAAATAACTCTAATCATCGTTTTAATGTTGTTTTGAAATTTCGAGCACCATTTAAATAATTTTTAAAGTTTGAATATGATATCAAACACTCGATGAAAATTCAGACCGTAACAGTGCATTTAATTTATTTACTAGCAGAAACTCACACCCGGATGGGTGTGGAGGAAAGGAGAGGATAAAATTAAAGCAATGTAATTGTTTTGTTAATTTTTTTTCAATACTTTTACTCTTTTATCCCTTGTTAATTATTTTATATTAGTTTAAAACTATAAAAAAAAAGAGGTATTTTTTGAGTTTTTTAAAGTTCTACCTTGTAACTACCGTAAGCACTATTTCTTTAATTAATAGAGATATAGACATACACAAATATAAAATATATATCTATATATAGTACTTGTCACTATATCATATATATATAAGTGTAGGTATAATGATATATGTACTTCTATCTTATATATATAAAAAATTTCGGGCTTTGACGGGCCGGGCCTAACGGGCCTTGACGGGCTTTTGGCGGGCCTGGCCGGGTTTTAGACCTCTAAACCAAGCCCGGCCCACCATCCACCTAAGCGGGCTTTTGCGGACTTTTTTTCGTGCCGGGCCGGGCTTGCGAGCCTCCGCCGGCCCACGGGCCAAATGATGGCCCCTAATGTGAGTCATCAATTCTATGCAGGTAGCTTTGGCTGGAACATCTTACTCAGTCTTACAGAGAATAGGAGCAATAGTGGTATGTTCTCAGCTTTGGAAATTTAGCAGACACGTTGATTATGAACTGTTATATTGAGTATTTTAATCTTTTACTCAGAGAAATGGAGCTAAACTCTTTGTGGTTGGGACCGGTGCATCTCTGGTAAGTGAGACACCATACTTGGTTTTATCTTTAAACTTATGCCTCTGATTAAGGCTTTTAGAATCAATCTTCAAATCTTTATATATCTACAATATGAAAGGAAATTATTATGAAGTAATTCACTTTCATTTTCTGTCCACAATATCTATCCAGTATATGCATCCACAAGGTACTAGTGGATGACTGAACACTTGTAATTCTGCTCACAGCCAAACATTCTTCTTATACTAGCATGCTTCTTCTCGGATTTGCTTATTTGCAACTATATAACTGAAACTTCTCTAATTTAAGGACTAGGTGTACTGTTCAAGTCTGTTCAAGTGTTATAGTGATATGTTAACCCCTTTTCTTTTGGTATATATATATATAAACATCATCTTTGGGTATATATATATTTTCCATCTTCTCTATGAAATATGCATGTTATCAAATGACTAATTGCAGCACTTCTCATTTTTTTTATTCGCAGGTTGGTACAGGTGTAACAAATGGATTGATTGCTGCACGGAAAGCTTTGGATAAATCCTTTGCTGGTGAAGCAGAAGATGTTCCCATATTATCAACTAGTGCAGCCTATGGGGTGTACATGGCAGTTTCAAGCAATCTAAGGTACGACTACTAGGATTAAAAAGTCAAAGTATGTCAGTGACATTTGACTTAGTCATTGCTCATAAATTATACAGGCAAGCCGCAAGTCATATAATATGCAGTTTTTGCTGTATTTATTGCTACTTACACATGAATATACCTTTTGTCAAAAGGTACCAAGTTGTCGCTGGAATAATTGAGCAACGTATTCTAGAACCCTTGCTACACCAACACAAGCTTGCACTGAGTGCAACTTGCTTTGCTGTTCGAACTGGAAACACATTCTTGGGGTCCTTGATGTAAGATCTGATTTATCCTGCAATTTCATTCTATGTTGTTGCACTACCTTCATGATTTTTTATGCACATCTGATAATTTTTCATATTCTATGTCAGGTGGGTTGATTATGCACGCTGGATTGGAATTCAATAGATTCTGGATTAGAGCATAGGGTCCCTAAGCTACATCATTCTGTAAGTGTACTTTTATTTGAATAGAGATATGCCTTATAAAATTTAAATTGTTGGTCTGCCCTGTTTAACCTCAAAGCTCAAATGCTTTTCTTGTGCACACTAAGCTTTCCTTGATGTTAAACAACATTAGGAGGATGACAAAGGCAGCATGCAATTAAACACATAATGACTGATAGGTCTGAACTGCATGCTGATTATGAAAAGTTGAGAAATTCATAATGGCATTTTCTTGCTCGAATGATTCGTTGCCTTTCTGAACTGCATTTCAGATCTCAGCTGATCTTTTATTACATTTGTCTTATTTTGTAGTTTTTTTAATAACAATGTTTAACATACCCTTTAATGTGAAGCTAATTTAAACCAAGTATTTCAATAGATTTTGATACTAGGAACTAAAACTCAGTTTGCAAAATGGTAGAGCATTAAAAGAGATTGCAGTTACAAATGTTTGGATATGCTGCAGTTTCTTGGGCTACTGCTACCCAGTAAAAAGAAATGTTGAATTTTGAAATTTTTCCAGGTTTAGATGCATCATTTTTAGATGTCAAGTTCGTAGTCTTAAGAGAATGCATTTGCAAATGAAATTATTTCTTATTTTCTTTCAGTTTCAAACACCAATTGGAGCTGGATACGCTGTTTTGAATCGTTGCGTGATTTATGTATGTTGGGGACATTGCATTTCCACTGCTTTCCTAAGAAGGTAACTTCTGCCTGTAGATGAAAGGCATACATGCTCTGCAAAAAATGGAAATTCTTGATTCCAAGTCGGTTTAAGTGCAGCAAGTAATGGATCATCTATTGGTGAGGAAAAATTGGTGGTGATGGGACATTTATTGGACTTAAATAAAGCAACAAGTTTCGGACTATATGTGCTGGGTCACAGGGCAGGGTGCTTCTGTTGTTTTTTGTTTTGTTTTTTATTGGTATGTGCTGCTATTTTCAGTATCCCGTTTATCTATGTAAAAGGCAGAATTGAATAACTGTTTTCATTCTCCTCCTAATGCAATAAAATCTTACACTTTGATATCTTCAGACATGATTGGGATTTTGTGGCCAGATAATTTTATTCAATTTATGTATTATTCATCTCAGTTTCTCAAGCAGCATACATATCATGATATAGTAAGGTAAGACAAATGCCTACACAATGGTCTAATTGTGTCTTTCTGTTTAGGTGTAATGTTACTAATACAGCAATTTAATGTAGCCAGCGTTTAATGCATGTCCGTAGATAACATCATTGTATTTGCTGCAAAAATGCAATACTTTCGTACTTAAAAATTGTTTATCCATAGAAATATCCTAATAAATAAGAACAATCAAGAAACCTGTATACAAGTTGCAGACTAATTCAATAAATCTCTTAGTAACAAGTTTAGTGTTTTGCTAGAATCAAATGAAACAACTACTGGTAATAAAAATTTGACAATATATGAACACCTGATAGCTATTGCAAAAGAAGAATTACTGCTGAGTCTGGAACTTATGGATGACATGTCTATGTCCTCTGCCTTCCATCAGTGCTGCAAATCTGGGAATAAAAAAAAGGAAGTCTGTATTGGACACCATGTAAAAGGAAGTAATGTGTCAATTACTTTAAGTTGCATTCTCAATAGAGGTACCTGGAGAGAACTGGGGCAGTGTGGATTGATGTCTTTCTGTATCATCTTGTAGTCAATAAGTTTGTCTTTATGCAAGGTATGTGGGATATTCTTGGTCAATACGGTCCGCTCTTTCTGCATCTGTGTTCAAGTAGAGGACAATGAGTGATCCAAAGCTTCTTGAGTGAAAGAGGAAGGCCCTCCTTGGGAATGGATGCTAGTATTGGACATATGAAGATCTTTGAGAGAGATGAGGAACCGAAAACCCTTGCTCAGTTTCTTCAGATTTGGGAAATTACTAATGCAGAGTTGAATGAGAGATTTTGGGAGCAGCATTTCCTTGTCATTCTCAACAGGTGGAATGGACAGGAGCTCGGAGTCATCTCCACCCTCGATTGACAACTCTTTGAGATAGGTGAGTCTGTATAATCTTCCAGATTCCAACAGCCCCTTACAACCATTGAAAATTGTCAGTGAGGTAAGATTGAGGGGGAAATCCCTCTCCTGCTGCTGCTGCTGCTTCTAGAAAGTAATTCAAACCTTCACTGTGATCAATGGTCAATCTCTGAAGAGAGTTGAGATTATTGTAATTGTGGATCATTTCTGTAAGCATATAGGGTACCACCTCCAGTCTCTCACATGAGAAGATTGACAATGATTGAATGGTGTGGCGGCATAGACCCTCTGGCAAAGAAGTAAGGTTTGGGCACTCCCAGATGTGAATTTCTTGGAGTTGACAAGTGTTATCATTGAGAAACCTATGGGATATTATTGACTTCAGCTGTGCACACCACTGTATCCATAGCTGGTTAAGAGTTGGAGGTAGTTGGACTTTGAATGATATGGACAATAGCGATGGACAATTCCTTGTTTCCAGAAATTCAAGAGAATGTGAAGACCAAGAAGAAGAACCATCATCTGCCACCAGCTCTTCTTTCTCTGTCAATGATATCAAATTCTCACAGCTCCGAATATGTATTATTCTTAGACTTGGAGGAAGATGGTATTTTGCAAAGTACAATAGAAACCTACAGTCTTCAATCTCTATGACTTTAAGACAAGGTGGCAGACTATCATCTGGGATTGAAACTAGACTTGGACATTCATATATGCGAAGCTCTTGAAGAGATGTCAGGTAATGTAACCCTTCTGGTATCTTTGAAAGCTTTCCACACTTCTTTAATTCCAGAAATTCAAGCTTGCGAGGAACTGCTTGCAATAACAACTCAGCTTCTTTTCCAAGTTCTTCAACAAGGGCAGAGTTATCTTCTATATAACAATTATGCAGAGACATCAAGTATTGGAGTAATTTACCCTCATTCTGAAATGTCCATGCCAGCTCCTGACAACCACTAATCTTCAATACTTTAACCTTGGACAAGCCTTTCACAAGTCCATCCGCTTGGAGTTTGAACTCGAAAATATTTGAAAGTTGGGAGGACTCTAGTGAGTCGAACTGAGTACTACTTGTATGCACTACCTTTCTGCAATCTTGGATGTCCAGGTCATGAAGTTGTTTATAATTGGATATTGAAACCACCAATGCTTCACATCCACATATCTCGATCTTTACTAGCGAATCAAGCTTCTCAGGTAACCTACCTTCCAATTTGTGGCAATCCTTTATGGAAAGTTTTTTGAGACGAGAAAACCCCAAGTTCCTGATTTTGTTGGCTAGAAGACCATTCCTTCCAGTTCTTCATGCTCTCAAATACAAGGGTCTCCAAAGCTTGAAAAGGGCAGCTACATTCTCCATAAAACTCAGGTCCGATACTTTCCACTGAATCCATTCCTCGTATATGTATTTCTTTGAGACTTGGCAGTTGTCCAAATGGTGGCAAAAAATTACAGTTGTAACAGAAGTCTAACTTTGCAAGCACCATATTAGAGAACAAGGGACTTCCAATCCATGATGAAAAATTCAATCCATCATAACCGCGTATTGTTAGTTGTTTGAGCTTCCTATGGGGTTGTAACTAGTCTAGCACTTGTGATGCAATTTCTGCTGAGACACTAGAATCAGACCAGTCCAGTGATAAGGCTTCAAGTCTCTCCTTGCTTCTTAAGTTGGCAATGCTAGCATCTACAATAGCAACATTGCCTTCGCCTACTGGAAACTCAGACAATGTTTGCAGATCTGTCAATTGACCTAGCCGAGAAGTCATTTATTTTACATAATGTACACGAGAGTTGTGGAGATGGCGCAAACTGGTGAGATTATGCATGTGTCTAGGTAGTGCCTGCAACTTAGAACAACCTTCCAATATCAATGTCTGCAAGTTCCGAAGAGTGCATGTTGTATCTGGCAATCTTGTGTAAGAAAGATCAAGATAGCGTAGATGTTTTAGTTTACCAACTGTCTGGCAACTCGGATATTGTATAGCCCTTGAACGAGGGCACTCGTAAGTACTGCAGTTTCGGCAGTAAATCAGATGCAACCGTAATGAGCCAGATATGAAATTCCAGTGGTATCTGAAGGTGACAGTGGCAGGAATGTTCTTAACCGTATGAACTTCGGGTCAGAGTAGGCTTCAAACTTCTGAACTCCATCATACCTATCGAGAATGTAGGATGAATAACGTGCCTAGGTAGGACATGTAGATTGCTTCCAGTTCTCCTCCAATCTGAAACAACTTTCTCCTGCTGCCCATCGAGCCAAATCAGTAACAAGGTCATGCATTACATATTTCGAACTGTTCTTGCTTGATTTTTGAAATAATGACCTGGACAATAGTGCTCTAAAGGAATCACTGCCTGCTTCTTCCAGTTGAACCAAACCCTCTGCCATCCACAAAAGGACCAGCTGCTTCTCTCCAAATTCGTAGTCATTCAGAAATATTGAGCAGTAGGCAAAACACCGTTTCAAATGTGAAGGGAGATGACGGTAGCTCAATTTCAACACTGGGAGAATGCCACTCTCGTCTGATAAACTCCACATTTTGTTGGTCAGTAACTCAGTATGTCTTCCCATTCATCTCTCTCCTTACAGCATAGAAGTCCACCGAGTCCTTGCTGCCAGCGGCAATCCGTTGCATTTTGCAATGATTTTCTCCTTGAGTGACTCAGAAACCACAGATGCCTCATTGCCAAGGTTCAAGGGTGTGCATGCTGCCCAAAAACTATCCAGCAATCTTCATTTGATATACCCTTCAAATGATGAACAACAGTTGCTCTCATCATTTTCGCAACATCTTCGTCTCGTGTGGTCACAAGTATCTTACTTCCTTGTGCTCCAACACGAAAGGGGGACTGCAGTTTTGTCCATAGACCATAGTCACATGTATTCCAAACATCATCCAACCCAATCAAGAACTTTTTACCTGTTAGTTCCTTGCTCAGATTTTCCTGAACCTTGCTGAACTCCTTGAACTCCATTAGAGGATTAGCTGATTCAAGAATTGTCTTTGTCACTCTTACAAGGACGAAGTCATCGGATACTGATACCCAAATTTTCATGTCAAACTGTACTGCACCATCATCAAATACATGTCCTGCAAGGGTGGTCTCTCCTACTCCAGCCATGCCAACAATTGCAACTACTTGATATTTGCTGGTAATGCAATGCTCTGGCTCAGTATTTGAAAGAAAGTCAACAATCTTCATCTTGTCATTCTCTCTTCCCATCACAGGTCCCTCCGGTTGACACGAACTCGGTGGTTTTTTTCGTGCCTTGGCAGACGACGATGACGTCTCAATCTCATTCAAACTAAGCTGATGTTTTCTCAGAGAAATCTTTTGCAATTGATCAATTATGTCCCTGATCTCCGAGTTCATATTGAGGTTAAACTGAACTTGAGAAAAAGGTCTGCAGACATTGCTTATGGTGGTAGCATGTAACATCTGAGTTGAAAACTTGTCCAAGATGTCTTCCACATCATAAGCTAGGTCTCTGAGATCATCCAGCCACATTTTCACTGCCGAGTTCGTTTGTAGTAGGGTCGTTTGCTTGAGACTGAAACTAGAATTGCTGTGTGATTTTGATTTGATTTAATTTCGTGACGGTTTGTTTTTCTTACATTTTTATCCTTCTATAATAATATTTCGTTGATGTGAGTTTATTCTGATAGAGAACAAAAAATGAAATATTGAATGTTCTACCATCCACTTCTTTCTCAACTGCCGTAAGCACAATTCCTGTTTGACTTCGATTTTTCTCCAGTCAGGTCGTTGCGAGTGGAGTGATCACAAACTCTATTTTCTTGTCCGCAGTTGTTGTTGTGCTGTGTGCGAAGCGTGCTACTGCCGAGGGCAGAATGTAGTAGTGTAGTGCGCCGCGTAGTTCCTTGCTTCTAATCAAGCGATTGGAGTGGGGAGAGTACCAACCATACTCGATGAGTTTCACTTGTCTTGATACAAGATGTAGGCTTCATGTCTCTCGGTTTGAACCACAAAGAATCGGTACTTCACACTTGTAGGCAAGTATAAAGAAGGAAAATCCTGAGGGTGAAGTGGTGAGAACACAAGATAGTGTGAGGCCGTCGATCTTAAGAATCCCCGCACTCTGTCGGGTGGCCTGGACTCCGCTGAATTCCGTTGTCGTACCTCGAGTGAATCTTCGAATCCTTACGCTCTGTCGGGTGGCCTAGATCCTGAATTCGCTATCGCCGATTGGTTAGCTTGAGAGAACCTTCAAATCTCCACGCTCTGTCGGGCAGCCTAGATTTTGAGTTCACTGGTTGTTAGTTTACTCGGGGTGAGTAGATTTGCTGGTGCGCAAATTGTGTATGTGTGTCGTCCTCGCAAATTTGCTCTGCTTCGTCTATTATAGTAGTAGGAACTCAACCCTTTTTCCTCGCTTGATAAGGTAACTGTTATTAATTGGGAATGATATCTACCCTTCTAGATTTCCTAAACTTTCCAGGAATCTCATAGATTTCTTTCCAGATTCGCAGCTAGATATCTTTCCAGACTCGCGGCTCTTCGTTGAGCCACCTCGTAGCTGGCTCATTAGCCTTCTGAGGCCCAAAAACATCATAATAAATGTTTAGTTTATCTTGGGTCCAAACAATTTCTTTAATTAATAGAGATTATACTTCTGTCCGACTTAGAGTTTTCCTTTTTAGTAGAAAATAGATCGATCAGCCCTTCTTCTTCTTCTTCTTCTTCTTCTTCTTCTTCTTCTTCTTGCGAACATTTTTTTTTCATTTTGCAGAAGAGCATAACAATAATGACTTAACTCCAATTTACAGTGTTCTACAGGTATTTGAACAATCTAAACTTAGATTAAGGTATTTGAACAATCTAAACTTAGATTAAATTATGTAATTGGATTTAGCAAATCACTATCATTGATCTTTGTTTTTCCTTTCGCAGAAGCATGATGGGACATCTTATGCAATCTCTCCCCCTTGTCTATTTCGTTATCGGAATTTCCTTCATATTTGATTTCTCAATAATGCTTCTGTAACAAGGAATTCGGAGGAGAGAAAAGAGAGTGATTGCAGGGAAGAATGATTGGTTTATTCTCATGAACCAAGCAATCGGTGTCGCCGGAAGAATAGGTTCATGGGTTGCAGCGGTGACGTACGGGAAAACAACAGAAAGAAAAATATATAAATTAAACATGATTAAATGAATATTAGCAAGATTAAAAAAACAAATCGTTAAATAAAAACAAAAAGTGGAAATGAAAAACGGAAAGAAAAAAAAAAGATGGGAAATTAATAAACAGAATTTAAAAAGAAAAATGTGTTGGGTCCCACATAAAAACTAGGATACTAATAACGAAATAGTATCATTTGAACATTAGAGACTGCAATAGAGGATACTGTTATGCAATCTGTGGCTACACCGTATCCTCTAACTTATAGGTCATGTTTTTCGTGTGTGATAGATTCAATTGATAGAGAAAGCCGTTAGTATCTTATAGGGGTTTTTCTAGTAGTGATCACACCCTCCTAAGTGACCTTTCCAGTTCTCTCTTATTAGTTTCTCTTCAGGTTAATTACGTTACACACGTTCGTACTGTACATTTTTTGGTCTGGTATCCTTTTTTTCCAGCTAACTTATGTGTTTTCAGTGTTTTTGATAAATTAATATCACACCCAAAGGTGGATCTACATACTGGCTAAAACTAAATACCCAACGGTGATTTTGGGTAAGGAATAAATACTTTGTAGTCTGACAGAGGCAAGAAATTTGTCTTGGTAGAACTTTAAAGTATTTTTCGTGCAAGTTAAAATTAGCCTTAGTGACATTTCAATCCTAGATCCACCGTTGATCACACCCTCCTAAGGTTTCATACTCGATCATTCATCTAGGGGTTTTTCTCTTGGAAAAATGCATGTATGGTACTTGACCTCTTTCTGTCCTATAAATATGCTACCAAACATTTTAAAACTATCAATATGGCACCCAACCTCTCAAACAGTATTAGCATGGTACCTCAGTCCAATTTTCAGTTAACTCACTGTCAACTCGATGATATGGTGCATTCTTTATCTAAATTTGAGTTAAAAAGACTATAATGTCCTCTCCCTCACATTTTTGCCATTTTTCTTTTTCTTTTTCTTTTATTGCTGAATACATTTTTATTAGGAAAAATGAAAGAAATGCCCATTTTAAACTTTCTATTTCCTCAAAAACCCAGCATATATTTTTTTATCTCAAAAAGGCCAATTCTATTTTTAAGTATGTAACAGACTTTTGTTTTCATCAGTTTTACATAATTTGCCACTATATATCTCCCGCATAGTACATAACTCAAGTAAGTTATTATTTCACATATCTTTCTTTCTCTTCGTTTGAAAATCGCCTCTGTCGTATTCACCGTCGTGTTACCTCTCGCCGCCGTTATTTTCGCGTCTTGTCGTTCTCTCAGTCTTCGTCGGAGTTCATATTGTTTTCTGTAACTAGTGAAATCTCTGTTCGGAAACCCTAGGTTTTTGGTTTTCTCTGTTCTAAGCAGTTTCCATGGTCATTTTCTTGTTTCTTTCTGTATTTTTGGTTGTTGTTGTTGATTTTCAGTGATTTTTCACTTTTTTTTCATGAATTTTTTTGTAGAATGTATGTGATGTAATGTGTTGTGAATGCTTTTTGTTTGTTGTAGTAGTTGCTGTTTGTTGTTGTGTTGTGTTTGAAGGCTTTTGTCTAGTTATCTAAGTATCTGTATGTATATGTATGTGTATATGTCTGGGTATCTATCTAGGTATCTATCTAGGTATCTGTCTGTATATCAATTTCACGTTTTTGAAATGTTGTTGTTGTTGTTGTTGACATTTTTATAAGGTTATCATTTTCATTTTTGTTTGTTGTACTAGTTTCTCGCAGTTGCGTTTGTTGTAGATGGTCTGGGTATCTATTTGGGTATTTTGTTTTGGGTATCTATTTGGGTGTCTGTAAGTATCTGTCTGGGTATCTATTTATATTATTATTTTTGGATATCTGTTTTTGATTTTTGTCTAACTATATTTGTGTTGATCATTTGCAGTTATTCTATAATCAATGGCGAAACGCAATAGAGTAGTCCAAGATTCAGACAGCGAAGATGAAAGAAGTCTTAGAATTTCTAGATCATCTAGGAAGAGAATAAAACAGTATGCTCAATCATTGGAATCAAATGTGCCTTTGTTTTCATTTTCTATTTCTTCTTCCGAGGAGGAGGAGCAGATTTTTTTAAGGGAAAATGATTCGAAAAGAGTCAAAAGGAACAGGGGAAGAAGAATGGCTTCCTCTTCATCTCGTGCTGCTGTTCCCGATGATCAGTTTTCTATGATTAAAGATCATGTTGCCAAGATGGTTAGGTAATGTTTAAAGCAGGAAAAGCAGAAGAAGAAGGAGAAGGAGAAGAGGAAGAAGAAGAATACGATAAAGAAGAAGACCAAGGTTATGAACAAGGAGGAGATCAAGAGGAAGAGAAAGAAGAATTGGTGAAAGGACCCAACCCTAGATTAACTAGTACAACTGATACAGTATTCAGAATTTGAAAACATAACTCCAGTAAATACATTGATTCATAAACAAAGAAACTCAACTCGACAACTATACGAGTACCAACCTATTCATAAGAGTCTCACTAAGACAATACTACAGAACAAGTATCTAGAGTGATTTCAATAACACAAGAGACATACTGACAGTGAGTTGGAACCTACTGCTGAAGGAAATGACTGTTGGACTCGACGCCCTCGACAACATTCAGCATCCTCATGATACACATTGCAATCTGGGCAAAGAAAACCGAAAACCCCAGGAAAAAGGCATATAAAATCATAAAAACTATTAGAGTGAGTGGACGTAAATAATATTTCACTTTTAACTGAAACTGTAAATAATATGCCTTTCACAATATATGCAAATAATTATGATGCGAGTTTAAAACCGCGGGGTCCCTCTCAGACACATCTGTAACAGTACAGTCTAAATTACAGGATCCCAGACCCACACGTGATTAAATAGTCAGAAAGACCTCGGGTCAGGACTCTGTCCCCCTCGGAGCATCTCGGGGATCAGCCGAGCATGCCAAAGCATCGATGCTTCTACCTCTGAGACTGTACTCTATGTAAAACAAATCATATTTGTTTCCATGCACATGCATAATCGTAAATGTGTACTCATACGACATATAATCATAAAATGCATAATCACAAATGCATAATTGTAAAATACATAAATCAAGACTCGCAGGTCAACGGTGAAAATAAAATGTCCACTCACAAGTTGTCGGGATAAACATAAAGTTGAAACTCTGTCAATTGGCACAATTATTCATCTGATATGCCCATTAACTCATGATCCTAAAACCACGATTAAAATAATATCTGATCATCAGAGTTCATACTACATAGCTAAGATCGTAATCTGTTGAGTAATAACATCGAGAATCTCATATACTTGAACAACGTATTTTCCTGTGTAATTATTGACTCAACCAAATACTGAATTCAATTCCTTGTAATCCCTCACTATTAAGAGTTGCAAACCAATCCCGAATATCAAACGACTCGCAATTTAACGGATAATCAAAGCGTCCTTAAATAATGTCGTGAATTAAACTGATAATTGTTCGATTAAATACTCGCCCAAATTTATCAAACTCAAATCTGAATATAAACCTCACCATTGTGTTCAGCACATGAAAACAAGTAAAACGACATAAAACTTGTCGAAAATTCCACCTTGCCAGAGCTCCGCCGTGCACCGCAACGTGTGGGACCGCCGCCGCCAGTATCCCACCGGCTCAAAATTATTCAACCTATACATCAATTTGAAGATCTCAATATTTCCAGCAACTTTCCAGTTCAATGCTAAACCCAATTCTAACCGGAAGACATCGAAATCTTACCATGAAATTCAAAACCCATCGCCGGAATTTCCATACTCCGATCTGCCACCACCGGCCATGGTAACGGCCGAGACCGGTCCCAATCGGTTGGTCTCTCCTTGGGCTTCAAAACCCCCATGGTTTCGTCCACCATCGCCGCCGTCTCCCCACCTTCGTCACCGGCGAAATTCGGCCGGAAAACCCATATTTTCATTGCGTCGGTTCCTCCTCCTCCGGCCACCATCCTCAGTGATCCACCTATAAAATTGAAGAGAAGCTCAAACCCAACATTTCTCATCAAGGATTCACGGCCAAAGGAGGCCAGAAAATAGCTCACCGGCGTTGAAAAGAGTCACGGCCCAAACGGGTCGGTTTGACCCGTGGTCAACGCAGGTCAAACCCAGAAATCCCAAAATGAAAACTTTCCCAAAATTGCCTCATATTTATACCGTATACATATCCTACACATTCCAGCCCAAATCAATGACTACGGTTTAATCTGATCCAAATCGGACGGTCACGATTAAATCAACAATAAAAATAACACTTTTATATATTTTCACCAACCGACTTCAAAACTCCATAAAACATTGCTCGCTTATCCGAAAAATTTCCCAAAAATTCACATGAACTCGGAATTAAATACTCTACAATTCTTGTGAAGAAAGTTAACATAAATTCTTGCCTGATGAAATAGTCATTAACAAACCCAATTATGCGACTAATCTGCGATAATTCAATTTTGTGCTGATTAATACGTAGATTTTGGTTCAAGTTGTCATAATTGGAGTCTAAAGAAGAAAGTGAATCAACTTCTAATTTTGATTCAGAGATAGATAGTGATGATGATTTGTCAATTCCGGTACCTGTTAGACAACAACAACGAGTAGTGGATCATCCTGAAGTTGTTCAGGTGGTGGAACAGAATTGACAGTGTCAGGTCCGATGCTATTTTCCGCAGTTCCATAATTTCATTGCTAAAAATTGGGATAATATCAGCAAAGATGTCAAGAATAGGTTGAAGGAGACACCGTTCAATGATCTACTCCGAGCATTCATTGACGGTGATATTGATCGACGTGACTGCTTTAAGTCGAATGATGCAATTGATGTTATGGTTGATGCACAGGACGGAGAACAGGGACTTTCATATCTATCCTTCTCGTGTTCACCATATCACTCCTGATTATGTTGCGTCTCTATTGGGTTTGAGCATAGAAGGAAATCTAATTCCATTAAATGACAAGAATGTGAAGATTTCAGGGTGGCTGCTTAACTTGTTTGGGGGCAAGGAAATCAGCAAGGGCCATATCTGCTCTTTGTTGGAGGGAACATTTGGTAAGAAAGAGATGGTTGAGGAATGTGTTATTCTAATGGTGTTGCTTCTTATGGCCTGTGTTCTTCTGCCTAATTCGAAAGGAACTTTGGCGGTTGGTTTTGCAAATTGCGTGACCAACATTGAACTAATGAAGCAGTTTTCATAGGCAACTGTTGTACTCGACAAGCTGTTCGATGCATTGGACACTTATGCAAAGAACTTTGTTCCACAAGTAGCCATAAAGAAAGAGGAATCAAAGAAGCTGAAGGAGAAGAAGGCAGCTGGGAAAATGAAGGTGGTGAAGGCAGATAATGATGATGGTGATTATGAGGATGAAAAAAAGATTGAGAGAAGCAATGCGATTAATGTTAGTGCCTGCAACATTATTATTCCGGTAAATTTTTTTGAGTATCTGTCTGAGTATGTTTTTGAGTATTTGTCCCTTATTTTTGTTTTCATTTTTGTTTTTTATATCAGTTTTATCTTGCTTCAATCCTTGATATTGTCAAACCAAGAAAAGGGAAGGAGCATTCTGTGGTTGGAATGGTCAAGTACTGCCTCTGTGATATTATGGGTCATTTCAAAAACATCAGAAGCTTGGAAATGCTCAGGGTGCGAGTATCTAACTATTGTTTGTTGTTCTTGGTATCTTTCTGGGTATCTGTCTAAATAGCTGTCTGGATCTCTTTTTCACAGACCAGATATTTTTTGAATTCGAGGACGAAGAAAATTAAAGCTGATAAAGCTGATGACATAGTTCCTGTCCTGGAAAGTATGAATGATATGGCCAATGATGACATAGTTTCTATCCTGCAAAGTATCAATGATATGGCCAACAATGCCTATGCAAATTTTGAAGCCGAGTTGCGTGCCAAGGAAGTTGAGTTGAAAGATAGTCAAGAGCTTGCTGAGAAGTTGCAAGAAACTATTAAGGAAATGGATTTGCAGTTGAAGGAAAGTGAAGAATTAGGCTCCCATTTGCAAGATCGTAACATGGAGATGAATGTGGAGATCCAAAAATTGCTGAAATCCAAAGCAGCTCTTTTATTTGTCATTGATTTTTTGAAGAAAGATTTGAATTCTCTCAAGAATGATAAGGAATAGTATGAGTTTGAAAAAGAAAAGAAGGAATGGGAGATTAAGTCTATGGAGAGGGAAAAATTATCTCTGGTGAACCAGATTAATTCTCTTAAGAAACAAGTATCAAATACTGATGATGCTACAGGTGTGATGGCAGCAATGATGGTAGAGAAAGATGTTACGAAGAAGAGATTAAAAGAGATGAAGGATGGTGCTGAAGCTGCTGAGAAGAAACTACTAGATGTTGAGATAAAACTTGCAACATCCCTTGAGGAGAAATCCGTGCTTGAGAACAAATTAAAAGAGGCGAAGGATGCTGGTCAATCTGGTGCGAGAAATGTTGCTTCACAGGTTATGGATTTGAGAAAGATGCTCGTTGAAGCAGAACGTCAATTGAAGGAAGCGCAAGGGAAGATACAAAGTGCTTCTGTAGAAAATACTAAATTGAAGAAGCAAGTTGAAGATGAGGCTGCTAAATCTGAAGCTGCTGAGGGAGAGATTTTGTCATTGAAGAAGCAACTCGATGAAGCACAAGTTCAACTTGCTGTTCAGGGGAAGATACAGATTTATGCTGAAGAAATTAGCAAATTGAAGAAGCAAGTTGAAGATGGTGCTGAAGCACTTTAATCCTCTCAAGTAGCAAATGAGGATCTTCGGAGGAGACAGGATGCTTTGTAAAGACAAAAGGATGATCTTGAGAAGGAAAAGATACAAGTTAAAGATGCAAAGCAGACACTTGAGTTTTTCAATCAGCAGCTTGTTGAAAAAAATGAGAAGTTGACGAAGCATGTTGGTACATTTAAAAAATCACTACCTGGTACCGATTCTGAAATTTGATGACAATAGATCTTAGTCATTTAATTTTTGTATAATTTGCCTAATATACTTGTTTTTTTGTGGGTATCTGTCTAAGTATCTGTCTGTGTATCTGTCTGGGTATCTTTTTTTTTTTGAATATTTTTGTTCTGGACATGTAGTGTAATCTGTCTTTTTGTAACTTTTATTGAAGTGAATCCTTTGGTTTTTTTGTATCTCTGTTAGGGAATTTGTCGCAAACGAAGAAGAGTTCCCAACGGGTAGAGTTTGCACCAACTTTAAGTATAGGGATTACCTCCTCCTCATCCTGTTACTACAACTATTTCTCCATATGTGGTTGAAAGCCTGGCGACTCCTCCTCCTCCTCTTCCGTTAGTCCCTCGCACTGATTTGATTTGCAAGGAAATTCTTGGCCCTGGTGTGAGACTTAACAGAGAAAACATTTATCTCTGTTCGTATGTTAAGAGTTCAAACGATAAGTCCACGAAGCCCTTTATGAGGAGGAGATCTACTAGCGCCCTAGCGATATTGAAGGCATGGAAAATCCCCAGACTAGAGCCGAGAGCAAAAACGTTGACCTACTGCTCAGTGGAGAGTTTATGATTCAGGAATTATCTTCATTATTGATAGTGAAATCGGTCAAGAAGAATATAGGCGAGGCAAAAAGAATACGTGTGAGTTTTACCGATGAGCAGAAGAATGTCGTCACGTTTCATCAATGATAGTTGCATATTTATGCATCTATTTGGTATTTAATTTGTTCCCTATATTTAGTTTATTGTCATTAATCGAGTGAATTAATTATGTTTATTTGTTTTTAGGTGTTTTGGGGATTAATAGAGAAAAGGAGATTAAATAATATGTTTTGGAAGTTTCTTGGCGAGGAACTGTCTGGCGAGGGAATTTATGCAAGTTCGATGGGTTTAATGACTGTAATTATATAAGCCTTGGCGAGGAGATTACGTACGTTGGTTCTGGCGAGCAAAGTTGGAGAGAGAAATAGAGGAAGTTCGCTTGCATAAGGAATTGTGGGCTTAGCGAGGAGAAGGTTTGCATGTGGATATTTATATATTTATGTTTGCAACTTGGAAGTGGACTTGGACTTGAAAAAGGAGTGTCATGCACGTGCTCCACTTGCTAGGTTAATCAACCTAGACATATATATATATATATATATATAGCAAGTGGGGGGCTGAACAATGAGACGTACGCTAGAGAAAAGAACAAGTTACGTACGGCTAGAGGATTAAGAGGAAAAGACAAAACAGAGCTAAGGGAGAAGAAGAATCTCGCATGCATGAAAGCTAGTTCGATTTCGACATCGCCAAGAGTTCTTCCTTCTCCATCTTTTGTCTATCTTTTTATGAATTCTTTGATGTTTTTACTTAAAACTATGAGTAACTAAATTTCCATTGTTAGGGGCTGATTGAAGCCCTAGATATGCTTACGATTTTGAACCCCTTTTGATTCTATTAATTATTTGGATGAGTCTTGTTTCACTATTTACTCACCGTATGATTTCTATGTTCATGTTTCTTTGAGTGCACGCTTAGATGCATGGCTTAGGATCTATAGTCTTGATTATGTATATGACCACCTTATCATTGCATATTCTCTAGAGACAAACATGAATTTGTGTGAAACAAGCCTTAGTGATGAAAGGGTGACCACCTTATCAACCCTTGAAGCTATGTTATTCTTAAAACATTCTTAGAACGTAATGACTTCAGTTCTCTAGACTTACATCACCATATGTATAAGTCGGTTAAGTGAGGATCAAGATCGAGCGGATTGTCCCTCCCTCTTTCATGCCAAGTAAGAGAGTGTAATACATAAGATGACTTAACCAAAGCTCTTATGTGGAGAGTATTCATCCATGGTTAGTTCAATTATTTTTGGGAGGTCGTAAGTATGTCTAGGGTGGAGAGAAGTTCTTAACATTCATATCTCATTAGTTATCTACAACAATTTGCATTCATTAGCATATTTACTTTCAGCATTTATTTTCTGCATTAGCTGTAGCTTAGCCGATTTATTTCGGTGACCAAATCAACTCCGAATACCCTCAAATTTTGTGTGGTAGTCCTTCACTGTGTCTAGTTTATTGTGTCAAAATTTCGTAGCATTTGAGTCTGTCTAGCTTAGGTTTGCTGACCATTAGTGTTCTGTAGTTGAGTCTGTCAGCATAGTAGTTTGTTAGGATTTAGTTTCACCAATTCCTCGTGTTCGATAACCCCTATTTATTTTACTACATTGATATATCCAAGTTGTGAATAGGGTATCTTTGAGAGGTGTTAAACCGCCTTGTCAAATTTTGGCAGTCTTTTGTTTTGTGTCTTAGGTGCCCTTAACTAGTCCATGATGTGATTATATCTTCCGTAATTGTGACTAAAAGATGATCATGTTATTTAAGTTTCTTTGGTTAATCTTGATATATGATGCATATGCGAATGTGTAGTGGATGTAGAACAAGTTAACATGGTACAGATTTTTGGCATGCTTAAACTTTGTTGAGATTCATTTAACCTGTGAGCGATTGAGCCTATATGTGAATACACATGCTTTCTTTATTGAGTGTCAATTGCTTGCCACAGATTAAGTTAATGGACTCTAGAGTTTACTAGAACTTACTCTTGTGCTTTTCAAAGCTTATAGTTAATACATGTTTTGATTGAGGAAGTGATAAAGGCATTTAGGGGACACCACCATTGCCATATAAGCCTGTATCCTAATTTTGTGTACACAAGATGTGCACCCCTTAGTTAACCACTTTGAGCCTACATGTTTAAACTTTATGTCATCACCCACATATCTCTGACCTTAAACCTTAGAATAGTTATCTCTTTACCCTTGTTCTAGGACTTGGTAGAGCTATACATGAGACAGTTATGTGAAGACAGCGACAATGTCGAAAAGTGATGCAAAGAAATAAGTGTGGGGTATCAAGCTAGTATTTGAAAAAAAAGAAGAGAAAGAATGAAAAGAAAAGAAAAAAAAATGTGATGTTTAGCTTGATACCCGAGTTAACTGTTGATAAAAACAATGAAGTGAAGGCCCAACAAGATGAAATTCGGCCACAAAAGTGAGAAAGTTCATGGTTGTAAAGTTTGAAGAAGTCTCTTATTTGGTGCTCTACTGGGTTCTAGAATTATATTTGAGTTCCTTATTCATTTATTCTTTAACCTATGAGCCAAGCCTCATTACAACCCATGAAAGTCCTTTTGATCCTCAAGATATCAGCCTTTGATCTATGGAGATTAGTCACACGAGTAAGCATATGGTGTGGTCCATTTGGCAATTAATTGAGTTGAGTGAAAACCTTAGACATATTTTGAGAGAAACACTTTTGAGAGCATATACCAATGAGGTTGAATCTTGACAAGTTTGTTGCATGCTACAGTTTTATTTTCACCATGATTATGTCTTCGTCCTACATATTACATGTGTGTCATACATTGAAATTAATTTTCGAAATTTTACGGTATATAAATTTGGAGTCACATTTATCTTGGTGTTACAATTGTGGAAGATTGCTGAGACAATTTATTAAGGGTGTTAGAGTCTTTGAGTCTTTTCAGAGTCTTAGGTTAGTGTATTGCTCGAGGACTAGCAATGTCTAAGTGTGGGGTATTTTGATAGTTGCATATTTATGCATCTATTTGGTATTTAATTTGTTCCCTATATTTAGTTTATTGTCATTAATCGAGTGAATTAATTATGTTTATTTGTTTTTAGGTGTTTTGGGGATTAATGGAGAAAAGGAGATTAAATAATATGTTTTGGAAGTTTCTTGGCGAGGAACTGTCTGGCGAGGGAATTTATGCAAGTTCGATGGGTTTAATGACTGCAATTATATAAGCCTTGGCGAGGAGATTACGTACGTTGGTTCTGGCGAGCAAAGTTGGAGAGAGAAATAGAGGAAGTTCGCTTGCATAAGGAATTGTGGGCTTAGCGAGGAGAAGGTTTGCATGTGGATATTTATATATTTATGTTTGCAACTTGGAAGTGGACTTGGACTTGGAAAAGGAGTGTCATGCACGTGATCCACTTGCTAGGTTAATCAACCTAGACATATATATATATATATATATATATAGCAAGTGGGGGGCTGAACAATGAGACGTACGCTAGAGAAAAGAACAAGTTACGTACGGCTGGAGGATTAAGAGGAAAAGACAAAACAGAGCTAAGGGAGAAGAAGAATCTCGCATGCATGAAAGCTAGTTCGATTTTGACATCGCCAAGAGTTCTTCCTTCTCCATCTTTTGTCTATCTTTTTATGAATTCTTTGATGTTTTTACTTAAAACTATGAGTAGCTAAATTTCCATTGTTATGGGCTGATTGAAGCCCTAGATATGCTTACGATTTTGAACCCCTTTTGATTCTATTAATTATTTGGATGAGTCTTGTTTCACTATTTACTCACCGTATGATTTCTATGTTCATGTTTCTTTGAGTGCACGCTTAGATGCATGGCTTAGGATCTATAGTCTTGATTATGTATATGACCACCTTATCATTGCATATTCTCTAGAGACAAACATGAATTTGTGTGAAACAAGCCTTAGTGATGAAAGGGTGACCACCTTATCAACCCTTGAAGCTATGTTATTCTTAAAACATTCTTAGAACGTAATGACTTCAGTTCTCTAGACTTACATTACCATATGTATAAGTCGGTTAAGTGAGGATCAAGATCGAGCGGATTGTCCCTCCCTCTTTCATGCCAAGTAAGAGAGTGTAATACATAAGATGACTTAACCAAAGCTCTTATGTGGAGAGTATTCATCCATGGTTAGTTCAATTATTTTGGGGAGGTCGTAAGTATGTCTAGGGTGGAGAGAAGTTCTTAACATTCATATCTCATTAGTTATCTACAACAATTTGCATTCATTAGCATATTTACTTTCAGCATTTATTTTCTGCATTAGCTGTAGCTTAGCCGATTTATTTCTGTGACCAAATCAACTTCGAATACCCTCAAATTTTGTGTGGTAGTCCGTCACTGTGTCTAGTTTATTGTGTCAAAATTTCGTAGCATTTGAGTCTGTCTAGCTTAGGTTCGCTGACCATTAGTGTTCTGTAGTCGAGTCTGTCAGCATAGTAGTTTGTTAGGATTTAGTTTCACCAATTCCTCATGTTCGATAACCCCTATTTATTTTACTACATTGATATATCCAGGTTGTGAATAGGGTATCTTTGAGAGGTATTAAACCGCCTTGTCAAATTTTGGCGCCGTTGCCGGAGAATGCTTAATTCTAAGTCCTAATAGAGTCTTTAGTTTTCTGTTTTGTTTTGTTTTGTTTTGTTTTTCTTTTGAGTCTTACTGTCTCTTCTGTGTGCAGGAGCATTGTGTATGCGTACTAGGAACACAAGAAGCGCTGAGCCATTATTACTTGATCCAGAGATTGAACGCTCAGCAAGGCAAACACTACAAGAAAAAGTGACTTAGACGACGGAGCATTTCCGTCGTCTAAGTGACAGTCTCCGTCGTCTAAGTACTTGGACGACGGAAAATCCGTCGTCCAAGGTACGTGCTCCAAGTGCTGTCGTCTAAGTACTTAGACGACGGAGATTAATGTCTCCGTCGTCCAAGTTCAGTTGAACCACGGAGAAAGTCCGTGGCCCAGGTAGTAACCTAGACGACGGAGACATTAATCTCCGTCGTCTAAGTGCCTACCTGGGCCACGGAGAAGCTAACAATCTCCGTGGCCCAGGTAGTAACCTAGACGACGGAGATTAAATTCTCCGTCGTCTAGGTTACTACCTGGGCCACGGAGAAGCTAACAATCTCCGTGGCCCAGGTAGTAACCTAGACGACGGAGAATTTAATCTCCGTCGTCTAAGTCCCCACCTGGGCCACGGAGATTGTTAGCTTCTCCGTGGCCCAGGTAGGCACTTAGACGACGGAGATTAAATTCTCCGTCGTCTAGGTTACTACCTGGGCCACGGAGATTGTTAGCTTCTCCGTGGCCCAGGTAGTAACCTAGACGACGGAGAATTTAATCTCCGTCGTCTAAGTGAAAAATTAAATTTAAAAAAAAAATTAAATTCAAAAATATTATTAATATTAATTGAAAAAAAATTGATTAAATTAATTAAATACACTAAATTAAAAAACTAAATTAATAAACTAAATTAATAAAATAATTAAAATTAATTTGTACATACGTACATAATCGAAAAAACCCATAATTAAAAATGAAAATATTGTTCGTAATGCGGAAATTAAGAAACGAAATAATAAACTACTAGCTAGCTAAAACACTGGAGGAGCAGATGCGCCGCCTCGTTCTCCGCCTCCAGCCGGGTCGTCGTCGTCGGGGAATGGGTTCGGAGGAGGTTGACATTGTTGTTGAGCTTGTTGCATAAGGGCGATGAGTTGGGCTATTCGCTCGTCTTGCTGGTCCATTCTTTGGCGCATGGCAATATTCTCCTCCCGTGCGATTCGAGCCTCTTCATAGGCTGCCGCAGCTTGAGAACTTCTCCGCCGCCCCGAACCTCCCGTAGATGATGACTCAGAGGTCGACAAATCTCGAACCACCTTAGGCCCGAAGTGCCTAACCTCCTTGCCAGCTCTACGACCGTAGACCTCATCCGCAATTGCTATTTGGCTCTCCACAGATAGAGGAGGCAGGTCTTCTAGCGGCACATCTGGGAACGCAAGCTGAGTGTTAGCCAATTCTTTCTGCGCACGCTCTATCACTCTTGCCTACAAAAGAATAATAAATTTATTATAATGAAATAATATTTAAATAATAATTACTATAATTATTAGCGCACACATATATATATATATATATATGACTTACGCCGCGTTGACTCGCTTCATTATCGAGCCCAGGCGTCACGTACGCGCTTACGCTTGCATCGAGATAAGGGTGTTTGGAGCCCTTATCCCTGTGCTCCTTGGCAATTTGAATGAGTTGCTTGGCGCCGGAAGTATGGTGCTTGTCCTTCTTCCCCCGGTTGGCTTTGTTGACACCGGAGAATTTCTGTTACACAACATAATGAAATCATTAAAAAATTTATAAGTAACTAAAATTTAGAGTATTCAATTATCTTAATTGAAATAAAAAAAGTAAATTAACACCTGAAATTGCTCATCGGCAAAGTGGTTACACAACCACTCCCACTCATCTTCTCTATCCCCACGCAGCTCTTCGGGGGGAGGCACGAGACCGTTAGTTCGGAAGTACTGATGGAGCCTGTACTTCCAATCTTTGAAGATGTTGTTGGCGGTTTGGTTGATATGCCTCAACATCGCCGGATCCGGATCCACCGCAAATTGTTCCTATCAGAAATAAATTGGAAATTATAATCGTATATATTATAAAATTATATATAACTAATATTAAAAATAGTATATAATAACTAAAATTGTACGTATTACGTACCGAAAGATCCTTAAAGACTTTCGCCTTCTCCGAATCCGGCACCTCCCTCCAAGTAGGGGCAGTGATACGAACCCGGTTACGAACAATCGACCCAATGCTATGAGCCGAGAGACTTGCTAGCTGAGGTGTGGGAGGGCCACCGGTGAATTCGTCGTAAGGCAAGGCGATCTTGCTCCCGGTCGCCTTGCAAATTTTCTCCGCCTTTCCACCTTTAACGAGACCCCGAGTCTTTTTCGGTTGGGGGTCAGTGGGGGCCCTCCTTTGCTTACGGCGGGCGCTGTACATGATAGACTCGGCCGTCGAAGACGCCTGAGTACTTCCCGTTGAAGCGGTACGGGCGTCGGAGTTGAAAAGGGGTCGACGTCATCACCGCTTGAGAGAAATGGGGCAGAGGGAATTTCCCCAGAAGGCCCCGGATTGAGGGCGTCGTCCTGCGGTTGAACCCAACCGACTTGGGCCGCCAACATTTGGAGCATCTCATCTTCTGACTCCTGTTGGGCTTTCTTCTTGCCGGATGTGGTCTTTGGCGGAGCCATTTAAACCTAAGAGTACGGTGTTAAAATACCTACTTACCATAATAATTACAACGACGGAGAATTTACGCTAATTAATTAAGTACGTTTAAGATTTAAATAGAGTACACTAGCTTGGCATTTTCGGTCGTTCAATGGACGTGCGACCCGCGCGATAAAGTGTAAATTTTCAATTAATCAGCCTTGGTTAAATCGAAAAACATGGCCAGTTAGGGATAGAGATAACGCGAGAGGCAGGACTAATTTCGACAAAAGTCTTTCTTAGATCCAAATCCTGTCACCAGTCATATCCCGTTTCTAGACACCATGTCCGACATTCGGCCAATTTATCGAAAATTTACACTCCCTCAAGTCCTTTGCAAACTCCGCCCTCAACCTCGTGTCCATAACTTCACTTAGGTTATGGTGTGCGGTGATGAAATCCACACATCACGAGGGGTTAAGGAGATAAGCAAGGAAAAGAGGCGCCATCTATTCCAAAGAGTGCGACTTAATTACACCAAGCCTATGTACTAAATTTAAATCGAAGACGTACTACCATGCAATTTACTAGAAAATACATATAATTATCAATTAATTATTATTTATCATGCATTTAATAATAATTATTCATTTACCAATATAATCAATTATTATTATTACTATTATTTAATTTTAACTAATAATTATTCATTACCAAATAATTAACAACTAATAATGATTACTAAATAATAATAATAACAACAAAATAATTATTATAATTACAACTATTTATTATTTAAAACTAATAAATTAAAAGTATTTAGAAATTAAATAATTAAACAAAAAAAAATTGTTAAAGAATTAAAATTTCGAATTATTACCTCGTCGGAATTTCGCCGGAATATTGGAAGAGTAGAGTCGTCGGAGAGGGGGAACCACGCCGGAAAGTTGGTCGTCGGAGCGTCGCCGGAGGAGGATCGCCGGAGTGAGAGAGAGAGGAGAGGAGAGTATAGAGGAGGAGATGGAATGATGAGAAAATGAGGGGGGGTGCTCCTCCTTATATAGAGTTTCACTTAGACGACGGAGCACTATTCTCCGTCGTCTAAGTGCACTTAGACGACGGAAACAGTGTTTTCCGTCGTCTAAGTGAAGAGTCGAATTTTTTCGAACCGGCGCCAAATAAATGGGCGGGCCGTTTCACCGCCATAAATGTTGACTTAGACGACGGAGACAGTGTTTTCCGTCGTCTAAGTGGAATTTCAAGCGGTGCCGAAAATTGAAGCGGCAAATCGAACCGCCATGTAAATTTTGACTTGGACGACGGATATGTCGTTTTCCGTCGTCCAAGTGAACACTTGGACGACGGAAAACGACATATCCGTCGTCCAAGTCAAAATTTACATCGAAAAAAATAAAAAAATTTATTCGAACCGCCATGGTAATTTGAACCTAGACGACGGATACGGTTATTTCCGTCGTCCAGGTTAACACTTGGACGACGGAAACTGACCGTATCCGTCGTCTAGGTTCAAATTATGCAAAAAAAAATATTAAAATTAATTCGCTAGGAATTTAGCGATCTGTCATTCGAGTGAAATAGTCGTACAATATCGATGAACGCATCGTATATATAAACAGATAAATTTGAACCGCCGAATAATTTTACGTTTTGAAAGTTGTTAAGTATCGACTAATCTTTAAGACTTTAGTGTTCATGAGTAGTTGCTGATTTGCAGCAGAGTACTAACGAAATTGAATTTGGACAAAACAACCGTTGGATATGTTCGTCGTAACATAATATATAATTACTATAAAGGACCAGGAAATAATAAGTTCGGGAAGGGTTTCATCGGCACAGTCAACCGCAAAACCGAGAATTTCACAAACCGGAAACGTGGATACAGGACATTTCGCAACTCCGATTTTCGAACCGTCGAAGCTCACACACCAAGAATATACTACTCTAAAGTCTTGACGAAAAGAATATGCATTCGAAGATGGTCTAGATGGTCGTTGTCTTAGAAAAAATTACGAAATTTACACCTGGACGACGGAGACGACATTCTCCGTCGTCCAAGTACTCACCTGGACGACGGATACTATAATATCCGTCGTCCAGGTGTGTACTTGGACGACGGAGAATGTCGTCTCCGTCGTCCAGGTGAATATACCCTGAATTCAGGGGTTAGGGGTCCTTAGGGTTTAGGGTTTAGGGTTTGTCACTTGGACGACGGAGAATGACTGTCTCCGTCGTCCAAGTGTAAAACCCTGAATTCAGAGGTTAGGGCCGTAGGGTTTAGGGTTTAGGTCGTCCCCGGTCATTTGTATGTTCGTTCAATTATTCTCATTCAAGAATATAATTAAAAAAATGATCGATCGATCCGATCTGCTACATTTAGTGTCGAGGATTAATTTAGGGTTTGAAGGGCTGCTTGAGCGAAATGTAGAGCAGCTTCAGCTTACTTTTAATAAGATCAGAGAATACACCGATGAAGTTGAAAGCAAAGAGAGGGGCCGGGACTACAATATTTGTGCTCTCAATAATACTATCGATATCACAAGTCAATATATATAATCATATATAGGGACCCATAATTAATCCAATTTATACATAAATAGTATTTAAAAACAATAAAACCAACCAAAGCTGGACGAGGAATCTTAAAGTCTCGACATAATAGAAATCTTTCACCTTTTTACGATGCATCGATCGATCATATATATATTACAATAATAAATTAGGGTTTACCAATTAATGATCCTCGTCGTGTGACCGTACTCTTCGTCATAATCGTCATCATCATCATCATCACCGTTATCCGATTTCTCATCCTCCTCATCGTACTCAACATCGTCCGAGGAATAACCAGAGTCGTCGTCATCGTCCTCATCCTGCACGTCTTCTTCATCTACCTCAATAATCTCTTCTTCAGTTAGATCTGTACAACCATCAGGCATGGGTAACCGTTCACCGTCTTGAACCAGGTCCATTATGTCGGAGCGGATGACAGAAATATTAGGCTCTTGATAGGCAGGAATGTCTCTGTCTGGTTCAGCAGCATCTTCAGTCGTCGCCGGTGTCCCTTCAATTGTCTCTGTATTCCAAACTCCTCGATGAGAGATCTGGTTCACTATTTTCCACCCGTCACCAGCTTTCGGATCGTCGAGATAGAACACCTGCCTAACTAAGGTGGCGAGAGCGAAAGGCTCATCCTCATACCAGCTTGAGTTTGTATCGACTGATAAAAGTCCCAGGTCTTCCTTTGTACGCTTGAACCATCTGCACTTGAATAGGAAAACGTTGACATCATTCCCGTAACATAGCTGAACCACATATACGATCATTCCGTAATATAGATCAGGGTCTTTCCCAACCGCTATCCCACTGTTTTGTGTTCTTCTTCCTTCATCTCGCGCCAATGAATGGAACTTCACACCCTTCACAAAACATCCCGGATAAATATAGTGTTTAATCGGCTTCCCTGCTAGCAAGTGCTTTGGCCAAGACCACCACCCCCCGTGGTTTTCGGATTTTTGCAGATCAATCATCTGCGAAAATGGAAAAATGTAAGGGTTTACTTTCTACAAATTAAACATGCATGATCTCAATATGTATATAAATCACTAAATACGTACCCATTGGAAGAAATAATCGGGGAACTTTTTCTTAACCATTTTCTCAATCCACGCCGAACTCTTGTCTGGATATAACGCCTGAAGCCTCTCCCTGTATGACATCATGTACGGCTCAACTTCGTCACAGTCTCGCAACACTACCCAATGTGCCTCAATAAGTTCTTCCCGTGTTAACGTTTCCTTTAATACTCCTCTAAACGGTCGGACGACATTGGTGACGACAGAAAGATTGATGCGGGCACTGGGATCGGAGGCAGTTGGAGGTGGTGGATCTTTGAGGTACCTGTTGCAGTAAGTAACGCACTCATGCATTAGGTATGTCTCTGCTATGGAGCCATCCGGGGCCGACCTGTTTTTGACGAATGACTTATACTGTCCAAGCTGTCTACAAAATTAATCAAACGTACAATAAAAATAAGTACATGCATATAGCTAGCTAGTAATCTCCAGTGGAACAAATTATGAATCGAAAAACCTGTATAATTAATTAGTTGTACGTACCTTTCTTGAGGATACATCCAAGTGTACTGGACCGGACCAGAAATGAGCACCTGCTCGGGCAGGTGGATCATTAGGTGAATCATTATGTCGAAGAAAGCAGGAGGAAAAATCCTCTCTAGTTTGCAAATGATGTGCACAATTTGTTGTTGCAATTCCACGACATCTGACTTCTTTAATTCTCTGGCGCATAACCTCTGCCACCATCTGCACAATGCCACTATTGGTTCTACGACGTCGCGAGGCAAATATGGTCGAATTACCACTGGAATCAGACGTTGCAGCATAACGTGATAGTCATGTGTCTTTAGACCAACAAACTTGTGTTGCACCTCGTCCACTGCTCCAGTTATAGTAGCTGCATACGTGGCCGGATAACGAACGCCCTTAAACCAGTGAAATACAGAACGTCTAAGTGTCGGCTTCACTGTGTACGGTGCAGCTGGCATCTTGTTGTACACTCCTTTCCTATCCCTCCTCAACCACAAGGGACGACGTAGATTCATTGATTCCAAATCTTTACGCGCTTTGGGAGTATCTTTAGTCTTGAACTTAATACCGAGAATTGTTCCCACCACGCTGTCGCACACATTCTTTTCTATGTGCATCGCGTCCAAGTTGTTCCTCAGCTTCAACTTCGACCAGTAAGAGAGTTCAAAGAATATACTCTTGTGATCCCAATAGCTCAGATCATGTGGAGGAATTGGATTGCATTTCTTTACATCCGCGTCGTTAGTCAACACACCAAAGTCGAAATAGCTCAACCTCTCTAAAATCTCTTCGCCCGACCAACTACGGGGTTTAGGATTGTTCTCTACCGTCCCGTCGAAATGAGCTTCATCCTGTCGCCAAGGGTGGTCGTGAGGGAGCCATCTACGGTGACCCAAGTAACACACCTTCCCTGCGTGCCAACTAGAGTTCACGTTGTCCAAACATATAGGACATCCATTATATCCTTTTGTCCTGCACGCTGCCAACATCCCATACGCTGGAAAATCGCTGATCGTCCACATTACGGCAGCCCTCATCGTGAACATCGTGTCAGTGAATTTGTCATAAGTTGGGACTCCATTTTCCCACAACAGTTTCAGCTCGTCGATCAAAGGTCTGAGGTAGACATCTAAGCACTTCCCTGGAGATTTAGGACCTGGAATTAGTACAGTAAGGAAATTAAATTCCTTGTTCATGCACATCCACGGAGGCAGGTTGTACGGCATCAGAATTACTGGCCAAGTGCTTACGGCGGAGCTATTACTTCCCCAAGGATTGAATCCGTCTGTAGATAGGCCGAGTCTAACATTTCTAACCTCTGCAGCAAAGTTTCCGAATTCTCTGTCGAAATGTTTGAAACCCTCCCCATCCGCGGCGTGTCGCAGGACATCGTCATCTATTCGCTTTTCTGCGTACCATCGCATCGCCTCTGCTGTGTGTAGAGACATGTACAGGCGCTGCAATCTGGGAATCAAGGGAAAATATCGAACAACTTTCACAGGAATTCTCTTTTTCGAACTCTTCCTATTCACCTGGAATCTGCACTGGCCACATACGGGACAATAGTCCAAATCTTTATACTCTTTGTAAAATAGCACACAATCATTCGGACATGCGTCAATTATCATGTACTTTAGGCCGAGGCTGCTCAAGATATTTCTAACCTTATAATGAGATTTAGGAAGATTGTGATCATCAGGAAGCAACTTACATATTTGCTCCTGAATTTCGTCAAAAGCACTCACTGACATTTTGTGCTTCACTTTTATCTTCATTTGCTCCATCACATATTGCAACACATTCTCTCGACATCCAGGGAACACCGGGGTCTGCGCTTCAAGTAGCATCCGGTTGTACTTATCCATCTCACTGGTGTCAGTGGCCAAGCTAGCAGCGGGGAATGTGTCATCATGCTCATGAGTGGTACTGTAACCTCCGTCTTGGTGTTGGTGTCCACTATGACTAAATCCCGGAAACGCATCATGGACCAAATCTACAGTTGGATTGCAAGCTGGGGGTCCGGCACCACTGCCGCTGGATGAGGCACCATGGTAACTGTACCCTGAGCTGAAGTCTGCTGCTCTGAACTCTACTGCTTCACCATGCTCGCTCCATGTAGTGTAACTCCACATCATACCATTTTCGTACAGGTGTTGCACCATAACATTAACCTCCGCATACTGACAATTAAGACATTTCTGGCACGGACACCTGAAACGCTTCTTTCCATGACCATGTTCTATCGCAAAATTCACAAATTCGCTAATTCCATCCATATACCGGACATCACATCTATTCTTTAACTTCATCCAACTCTTGTCCATACTGCTACAAAATATTATAATTAAATAATTATTACATATATATATATTAGTCCATTAATTTACCATTAATTATACGTACTCGATCTACATCGATCCATCAAATTACGTACGTAATTTAATCTGTATATATAGCTAATTAACATTCGTGCATGTATGTACATACGTACGGTTTCCCTAAATATATATATATATACATTTAATCATGCAAATTTTAACTGCCTACGTACGTACCTGCTGACCTTCTCGATATCTGCAGTTAATTAAGCTAGCTAGTGATCGAACACCGGAGATCCGATCCTTTAATTTCTAGCCCC
The DNA here is from genome assembly GCA_946800695.1 of Geum urbanum. Classification (NCBI taxonomy): domain Eukaryota; kingdom Viridiplantae; phylum Streptophyta; class Magnoliopsida; order Rosales; family Rosaceae; genus Geum; species Geum urbanum. The sequence continues at coordinate 4,010,496 of OX327014.1, forward strand.
GGCGCGGCCTAGCCTAATCCGGCCTTCTCCTTCTCCTTCGATCTCAAAAATTCCCCACGGGAGAAAATATAATGGAATGATCGAAGCTAAGAGAGTTTGGCATGGCCTATATATATAATGCTTCACTTAGACGACGGAGGTGTCGGTACGTCGTCTAAGTGGAACTTACACCACGACGTGTCGGTCCGTTGTCCAGGTGATCACTTCTACGTGGTCCAAGTAACACTTAGACGACGGAGATGTAATTCTCCGTCGTCTAAGTGTTACTTGGACCACGTAGAAATCTCCGAGGTCTAAGTGTTACTTAGACGACGGATATGTAATTCTCTGTCATCCAGGTGATAACCTGGAACACGGAGAAGTCTCCGAGGTCCAGGTACTTACCTAGACGACGGAGAAATTTCACATCCGTCGTCTAAGTTACACTTAGACCTCGGAGATTTCTCCGTGGTCCAAGTAACACTTAGACGACGGAGAATTACATCTCCGTCGTCTAAGTGTTACTTGGACCACGGAGAAATCTCCGAGGTCTAAGTGTAACTTAGACGACGGAACTAATACTGTTCCGTCGTCTAAGTCCTCTTTTCTTGTAGTGAAAACAGGAAGCAGCAGGGACAACGGTCCATGCACGTGAACAGTGGTGGTGAACCATCTGAGCAAGAAAGCCATTCAGGTTCAGAGTCTGAATTTGAGGAAGAACAGAGTATTCTGACACCACCACCATCACCAAAAAGAATGGCAAATGCAACCAAGCTGAGAGAGTCCTTTATACCGGGCACAGGTGCAGCAGATTCACCGATCGTGCTACCAGAGAATTTGGGGTCTTATTCTATTCCCCCATCACTTATATCGAATCTGCCACACTTCAGAGGAACACCTTCTGAAGACCCTCAGGACCATCTCAATGAGTTTACAGCATTGTGCAGGATCCAGAGATCGACTAATATGGAAGAGGATACTACAAAACTCCTCTTGTTTTCGTTCTCTTTGAAGGAGCAAGCAAAAGCATGGTATAATTCTTTAGCTCCTTTATCTATGGACACATGGGAGAATATGTGCTCTTCATTTATGAAAGAGTTCTACTCTGCTTCTCGCACCAAGAACTTGAAGAAGTAAATTAGCACATTCAGGCAGAAAGACAGTGACGAATTACATGAAGCCTGGAGCCAGTTTAAGAGTCTTCTTCGACAATGCCCTCACCATAAGTTTGACATCAACACTCAAATGGAGTTCTTCTATGAAGGACTTGATTCTTTTAACTGGTCAAAGCTTGATTCAGCTTGTGGGGGAAATTGGTGGAATATGACTGGAACAGAGGCCAAGGAAGTTGTTGAAAATCAAGCAGAAAATTCAAGGCAATTTCAGTCAAGGGATAGATCCATGGGAGCAAGTAGAAGGTCTCTCAATGCAGTTGCAATCGATGGAGCCATGGAAAAAAGATTAAGCTCTATGGAGAATGATATTGCTCTGATTGCGAGTAGTCTGAAAGTGAGCAAGAAGTCAATAGTTGCTGCAGCTCAGGTTGTGTGCACTTTATGTTCAGCTACAAGCCATTTAGCAGAAGATTGTCCCAAGTTCAGAGCAGATGAAGATGTTGATCAAGAGGAAGAAGCAAATTACTTCCAGAGACAACCCAACACATATGGTGGAAATAGAGACCTTTTGAGCTATAGGAGCAACAATGTGCTCAATCCTCCTATTGTTCCACCTGGATTTCAGCAGAGGCAGCCTACAGGAGATGGGCAGCAGTTTGGCCAAAGGCGTATGCCTCAGCAACAACAAGCTCAAGCTCAAACATCATCAGGAAATTCTACCTTGGAAGCCATGATGCAACAAATGATGTTTGACAACAAGAAGGAGCGAGAGGAGAGTAGTGCCTTTCGCCAAGATATCAAAGCTACGACTCTGCAGCAAGGGAAGGCAATTGACTTATTGGAGCGACAAGTGAGCCAAATTCAGCAAACATTTGCTCAAGTCAAAGAAGGAAGTCTTCCCAGCAACACTCTTCCAAATCCCAACACAGAATACGAAGCTCATGCGATGACCTTGAAGAGTGGGAAGGTGTTGGAAGAACTGCCCGAGTCAACAAAGAGAAAATGGGAGGAGCCCGTGCTTGAACAACTTGTCCCTTACAAGCCGTTGGACAAGCCGTCAGAAGATTCTGCAGGAACCCCAATTCGAGCCGTCGAAAATGCACCTGAAACAGAAAAACTGACAAATCAAAAATCAGGTCAGGTATCCTCTACTACTTCTCCTTCCATTATTCCTAATTTACCTTTTCCTAGCAGGTTGAAGAAACAGGTGAAGGTTGACAAAGAGAAGGAGATCTTGGATGTGTTCAGAAAGGTAGGAGTAAACATCCCATTGTTGGATGTGATCAAGCAGATATCACAGTATGCAAAGTTCCTGAAAGATTTGTTCACAACAAAGAGAAAATTCAATGGAACTGAGATTGTAGCTTTGGGAGAGAGAGTATCTGCAGTGCTTCAAAGAAAGCTCCCACCTAAGTTAGGTGATCCAGGACGTTTTACGATCCCATGTACCATTGGTGATCACAGGTTTGCGGGGTGCTTTACTTGATTTAGGTGCTTCGATTAATTTAATGCCATACACTGCTTATAACAGGTTGAAAATGGGAGAACTTATTCCCACAGGTGTCACCATTAAACTTGCTGATCGGTCTAACTGTTACCCTCAAGGTATTATTGAAGATGTTTTGGTGCAGGTGGGAGATTTGATATTCCCAGCAGATTTCTTTGTGCTAGAGATGGAGCATGAGCCAATGCCATCAGAAATACCATTGATTCTTGGGAGACTGTTCTTGAGAACAGCGCGTACAAAGATAGATTGTTTTGATGGATCATTGAGTATGGAAGTAGCTGAGGAGAAAATCCACTTCAATATTTATGAAGCTCTCAAACATCCGAATAGTGATGATGCTTATTCATGTTGTTCAGTGGACACTTTTGAGAGTTTTGTGCAGGAATTCATTCACTATTCATTGGAGGAGGATCCTTTGAGGAAGGTCATAGAGGTATCCGGAAAAGAAGATATTTCAGTTTTAAAGCTTGGCGAGGAAGGTCTGAAGCTTGGCGAGGAAAAGAAAGCTGAACCTATTTTTGAGATAGCTTCAGCTGAGGATCTTGAAATGGAAGAGGGGTATTATGCTATGGAAGAAGCACTTGAATCCCTGCCAATTATGAAAGGTAAATATTCTAAACCCATTTCTCTTCCAATTTCAGATGACGTTCTTGTTCCGTCTATACAGGTGGCACCCACATTAGAGCTTAAACTTCTTCCCGAGCATTTGAAGTATACTTTCCTAGGGGAGGATGATACACTTCCAGTCATCATCTCTTCCAAGCTCTCAACGTTACAAGAGGAGAAGTTACTGAATGTACTTAGGGAGTACAAGGCCGCCATTGGATGGACAGTAGCCGATATCAAGAGCATCTGCCCAACATTGTGTACCCACAGGATCCATCTGGAGGAGGGAGCTAAGCCAACAAGGGAAGCTCAACGTCGTCTCAATCCTCCCATGATGGAAGTTGTCAAGAAAGAAGTCATCAAGCTTCGAGACGCAGGTATCATTTATGCTATTTCTGACAGCAAGTGGATTAGTCCTGTGCAGGTTGTGCCCAAACGTTCAGGAATCACAGTGGTAAAGAATGATGAGAACGTGTTGGTGCCTCAAAGATTCCAAACAGGATGGAGAGTGTGTATTGACTACCGCAAGCTCAATGCCACCACAAGAAAAGATCACTTTCCGCTCCCATTCATTGATCAGATGTTGGAAAGGTTGGCAGGTCATGAATATTATTATTTCTTAGATGGTTATTCAGGGTACAACCAGATAGCCATACATAAAGATGATCAAGAGAAGACCACCTTCACATGTCCCTATGGCACTTTTGCTTATAGGAGGATGCCATTTGGTTTATGCAACGCACCTGCCACCTTTCAGAGGTGCATGGTAAGTACTTTCTCAGACTTGGTTGAAAAGATCATTGAGGTATTTATGGATGATTTCTCAGTTTTCGGTGATTCTTTTGACATATGTCTTCATAATCTAGCTATGGTTTTAGAGCGTTGTGTAGAAACTAACCTTGTACTTAATTGGGAAAAATGCCACTTTATGGTGGAACAGGGTATAGTTTTGGGACATGTTATTTCAGCTAGAGGTATAGAGGTTGATAAAGCTAAGGTTGATATTGTGCGTACCTTACCCCCTCCTTCCACTGTGAAGGAGGTGAGATCTTTTCTTGGACATGCAGGATTTTATCGCAGGTTTATCAAGGATTTCTCCAAGATATCCAGACCGTTATGTGCATTGCTCCAGAAAGATGTAGCTTTCAACTTCACAGATGAGTGCTTGCAAGCATTCAATAAGCTCAAGGAGTTGCTCACTTCAGCTCCCATCATTCAAGCACCGGATTGGAGTCTACCATTTGAGCTCATGTGTGATGCTTCAGACTATGCTGTTGGCGCTGTTCTTGGCCAACGCCCACAAAGATTACCTCATGTCATCTATTATGCCTCCCGTACTTTAAATGATGCACAGTTGAACTATTCAACTACTGAGAAGGAGCTCTTAGCAGTGGTTTTTGCTCTTGAAAAGTTTAGATATTATTTATTGGGAACTAAAGTTATAATATTTTCTGACCATGCTGCTTTAAGATATTTGATGACTAAACAGGATGCCAAGCCTAGGTTGATTCGATGGATGCTCTTACTTCAAGAGTTTGATATTGAGATCAAAGACAAGAAGGGCACTAAAAATGTGGTGGCGGATCACTTGAGTAGACTCACTCATGGTTCCAACGCAGAAGAAGACATTCTTCCTCTCAGAGATAGCTTTCCAGATGAACAACTCTTTGTTGTTCAAGCTGTAGAGCCCTGGTATGCTGATATTGTTAACTACAAGGTAAGTGGATATATTCCACCAGACTTCACCAGAGCACAGAAGGACAAGCTTGTCAAGGAAGCTAAGTACTATGTGTGGGATGAGCCATATTTATGGAAACATTGTCCAGACTTGCTAATAAGAAGGTGTGTGCCTGAAACTGAATTTCATTCCATTCTATCTTTTTGTCACTCACATGTAGCAGGAGGCCATTTTGCTGGAAAGAAGACTACAATGAAAGTACTTGAGAGTGGATTCTTCTGGCCAACATTGTTTGGTGATGCACATAAGTTTCATAAATCTTGTGCTCGATGCCAACTGACAGGTAACTTAGGTCCTAAGGATCAAATGCCCCAGCACCCAATTTTAGTGGTTGAGATTTTTGATGTGTGGGGTATCGACTTTATGGGTCCTTTTCCTAGCTCTTTTCAGAATAATTACGTTCTACTTGCAGTTGATTATGTTTCAAAGTGGGTGGAGGCAGTAGCCACTCGTACTAACGATGCTGCTGTTGTTTTGAAGTTCTTAAAATCACTTTTTGTGAGATTTGGCACTCCCAGGTACATAATAAGTGATGGCGGTTCTCACTTTTGCAACAAGTCATTTGCAGCGTTGCTCAAGAAGTTTCATGTGCATCATAAGGTGGCAACACCCTATCACCCTCAGACGAGCGGACAAGTAGAAGTGTCTAACCGACAGATCAAGCAAATTTTGGAGAAGACTGTTGGACCATCAAGGAAGGATTGGAGCCAACGCTTGGATGAAGCGTTGTGGGCTTACAGAACAGCTTTCAAAACGCCGATTGGAATGTCTCCCTATTGGATGGTTTATGGAAAAGGCTGCCACCTTCCAGTAGAGCTTGAACACAAGGCATATTGGGCAGTGAAACGATTCAATTTTGATATTGATGATGCTGGTGTTCATAGGAAGTTACAACTAAATGAACTTGCTGAGATTCGAAATAATGCCTATGAATCTAGCCGCATTTACAAGGAGAAGACAAAAATATTTCATGACAACATGATCAAGGAAAAAACTTTTGTCAATGGGCAAAAAGTGTTGTTATTCAACTCGCGGCTGAAGTTGTTTCCAGGTAAGCTACGGTCCAGATGGACTGGTCCTTATATTGTCCGTAATGTGTTTGCTCATGGTGCAGTTGAAGTTCTGAATCCAAGAGACGGCAGCACATTTAAGGTGAACGGACATAGACTCAAGCCATTCTATGAGCCGTCTCAAGTGCGAGACGTGGAAGAGATTCCTCTTCAAGATCCCACACCTGAGGATTGAAATTGGTGTGCACTGTCTGGCTGAAGACGTTAAACTTAGCGCTACTTGGGAGGCAACCCATGTTGATGGAGAGCGTGGAAAACCATATTTGAAATTCTTAAACTCTCTATCTTTCTCCTTTGCTTTATTCTTCTCCATGTTTAGTGTGATTTGTGATGTGTTATGTGTCTCATTCCATGCTTGTTTGATGTATTGTATGTTTTAGTTTTGTTTTACATTGAGGACAATGCAAATTTCAAGTGTGGGGTGGGGTTTATATCATATCCTTAGCGTCTATGTATAAATTTTTCGTTATTTCGATTCTGTACAGTATGCTGTTTCGTGTCAATTATTTGACATGGTTTGAAGACTCGTAAATTTTTGAAATTTTTAGAGGATGTTTTTAAATGTGTCTAAATTGTTCTCTTAAAATTTCAGCTCATTCCAATGTATGATAAATTCTGAAAAATTCTAGCGAGGGAATGAGTCTCTGGCGAGCTTTGCATGTTGTACTGTTCAGTTTGATGTTTCATGTGATTTGTTTGTCATATCTAGAAGCCTCGTAAATTTCTGAAATATTTAGAGAATGTATTTAAATGTGTCTAGTTTGTTCTCTCTAAATTTCAGCTTATTTCACTCTTTCATTAATTCTATATAATTCTGGCGAAGTGGAGCTGAGTCAAGCGAGCAACAGTTCTCAGTACTGAACAGTAACCTGTTCGCGTCATTTATCTTCGATAGCTAGGGGTCTCGTAATTTTTTGAAATATTGAGGGCAGGTTTTTAAATGAGTCTAGCGAGTGCTCGCGAAATTTCAGCTTATTTCGATGTAAGATGTATTTTGTAAAATCCTCGCGAGCCTCGCTACACTTTGTTCGCGTGGTTTGGTAGTTTTGAGTCTGGCGAGCAAACAGTCTACTGTTTTGTATAATTTATTTGACATAGTTATAGGGCTCGTAAATTTCTGAAATTTTGAGGGAGTGTTTGTATATGTGTCTAGTTTTTGGTCCTAAAATTTCAGCTCAGTCCACTGCGTGGTTAATTTTGTAAAAAATCAGGCGAGATGAGTGCGCAGACGAGCCTGATGGAGTCTTTTCCGACGACTAGTTCGTCGTGGAAGGGTTTCCTCGCTAGAATTTGGTATTTTTGAGTTTTTCTTTGTTTTACTTGGGTATTTTAGTGTCTTATTTGAAAAACCAAATACAAAAGTAAAAAGTGTCAAGAAAAACATAAAAAGAGTCTTTTGTTTTGTGTCTTAGGTGCCCTTAACTAGTCCATGATGTGATTATATCTTCCGTAATTGTGTCTAAAAGATGATCATGTTATTTAAGTTTCTTTGGTTAATCTTGATATATGATGCATATGCGAATGTGTAGTGGATGTAGAACAAGTTAACATGGTACAGATTTTTGGCATGCTTAAACTTTGTTGAGATTCATTTAACCTGTGAGCGATTGAGCCTATATGTGAATACACATGCTTTCTTTATTGAGTGTCAATTGCTTGCCACAGATTAAGTTAATGGACTCTAGAGTTTACTAGAACTTACTCTTGTGCTTTTCAAAGCTTATAGTTAATACATGTTTTGATTGAGGAAGTGATAAAGGCATTTAGGGGACACCACCATTGCCATATAAGCCTGTGTCCTAATTTTGTGTACACAAGATGTGCACCCCTTAGTTAACCACTTTGAGCCTACATGTTTAAACTTTATGTCATCACCCACATATCTCTGACCTTAAACCTTAGAATAGTTATCTCTTTACCCTTGTTCTAGGACTTGGTAGAGCTATACATGAGACAGTTATGTGAAGACAGCGACAATGTCGAAAAGTGATGCAAAGAAATAAGTGTGGGGTATCAAGCTAGTATTTGAAAAAAAAAAATGAAAAGAAAAGAAAAAAAAATGTGATGTTTAGCTTGATACCCGAGTTAACTGTTGATAAAAACAATGAAGTGAAGGCCCAACAAGATGAAATTCGGCCACAAAAGTGAGAAAGTTCATGGTTGTAAAGTTTGAAGAAGTCTCTTATTTGGTGCTCTACTGGGTTCTAGAATTATATTTGAGTTCCTTATTCATTTATTCTTTAACCTATGAGCCAAGCCCCATTACAACCCATGAAAGTCCTTTTGATCCTCAAGATAGCAGCATTTGATCTGTGGAGATTAGTCACACGAGTAAGCATATGGTGTGGTCCATTTGGCAATTAATTGAGTTGAGTGAAAACTTTAGACATATTTTGAGAGAAACACTTTTGAGAGCATATACCAATGAGGTTGAATCTTGACAAGTTTGTTGCATGCTACAGTTTTATTTTCACCATGATTATGTCTTCGTCCTACATATTACATGTGTGTCATACATTGAAATTAATTTTCGAAATTTTACGGTATATAAATTTGGAGTCACATTTATCTTGGTGTTACAATTGTGGAAGATTGCTGAGACAATTTGTTAAGGGTATTAGAGTCTTTGAGTCTTTTCAGAGTCTTAGGTTAGTGTATTGCTCGAGGACTAGCAATGTCTAAGTGTGAGGTATTTTGATAGTTGCATATTTATGCATCTATTTGGTATTTAATTTGTTCCCTATATTTAGTTTATTGTCATTAATCGAGTGAATTAATTATGTTTATTTGTTTTTAGGTGTTTTGGGGATTAATGGAGAAAAGGAGATTAAATAATATGTTTTGGAAGTTTCTTGGCGAGGAACTGTCTGGCGAGAGAATTTATGCAAGTTCGATGGGTTTAATGACTGCAATTATATAAGCCTTGGCGAGGAGATTACGTACGTTGGTTCTGGCGAGCAAAGTTGGAGAGAGAAATAGAGGAAGTTCGCTTGCATAAGGAATTGTGGGCTTAGCGAGGAGAAGGTTTGCATGTGGATATTTATATATTTATGTTTGCAACTTGGAAGTGGACTTGGACTTGGAAAAGGAGTGTCATGCACGTGCTCCACTTGCTAGGTTAATCAACCTAGACATATATATATATATAGCAAGTGGGGGGCTGAACAATGAGACGTACGCTAGAGAAAAGAACAAGTTACGTACGGCTGGAGGATTAAGAGGAAAAGACAAAACAGAGCTAAGGGAGAAGAAGAATCTCGCATGCATGAAAGCTAGTTCGATTTCGACATCGCCAAGAGTTCTTCCTTCTCCATCTTTTGTCTATCTTTTTATGAATTCTTTGATGTTTTTACTTAAAACTATGAGTAGCTAAATTTCCATTGTTAGGGGCTGATTGAAGCCCTAGATATGCTTACGATTTTGAACCCCTTTTGATTCTATTAATTATTTGGATGAGTCTTGTTTCACTATTTACTCACCGTATGATTTCTATGTTCATGTTTCTTTGAGTGCACGCTTAGATGCATGGCTTAGGATCTATAGTCTTGATTATGTATATGACCACCTTATCATTGCATATTCTCTAGAGACAAACATGAATTTGTGTGAAACAAGCCTTAGTGATGAAAGGGTGACCACCTTATCAACCCTTGAAGCTATGTTATTCTTAAAACATTCTTAGAACGTAATGACTTCAGTTCTCTAGACTTACATCACCATATGTATAAGTCGGTTAAGTGAGGATCAAGATCGAGCGGATTGTCCCTCCCTCTTTCATGCCAAGTAAGAGAGTGCAATACATAAGATGACTTAACCAAAGCTCTTATGTGGAGAGTATTCATCCATGGTTAGTTCAATTATTTTGGGGAGGTCGTAAGTATGTCTAGGGTGGAGAGAAGTTCTTAACATTCATATCTCATTAGTTATCTACAACAATTTGCATTCATTAGCATATTTACTTTCAGCATTTATTTTCTGCATTAGCTGTAGCTTAGCCGATTTATTTTGGTGACCAAATCAACTCCGAATACCCTCAAATTTTATGTGGTAGTCCTTCACTGTGTCTAGTTTATTGTGTCAAAATTTCGTAGCATTTGAGTCTGTCTAGCTTAGGTTCGCTGACCATTAGTGTTCTGTAGTCGAGTCTGTCAGCATAGTAGTTTGTTAGGATTTGGTTTCACCAATTCCTCGTGTTCGATAACCCCTATTTATTTTACTACATTGATATATCCAAGTTGTGAATAGGGTATCTTTGAGAGGTGTTAAATCGCCTTGTCAATCAACGCGATGTATTCTAGTACTTGAGAGAGAGCTGCCAGACTGATTTACTGATGTACTGGACAGAAACTGAGAAAAACGAGTATCTGTTAGTGTATCTATTTAGGTATATGTTTGTTTATAGTAATATTTTCAGGTTTTAATTGTTCTCTCCGTTTGTTTTGGACAAAGAGGAGTTTTGGACTGGTACTCAGTCTTTAGAGTTCTTCGACCGTGAAGATTTCACTACAAGAAAACTGCACCTAGACCACGGACCATTTCCGTCGTCTAGGTGACGTTTTCCGTCATCTAAGTACTTGGACGACGGAATCTCCGTCGTCCAAGGTCCGTGCTCCAAGTGCTGTCGTCCAAGAACCTGGACGACGGAGATTTAGTGCTCCGTCGTCCAAGTTCACTTGGACCACGGACATTATCCGTGGCCCATGTAGACACCTGGACGACAGAAACTCTAAGTCTCCGTCGTCCAGGTGTCTACATGGGCCACGGACATTGATCGTTTCTCCGTGGCCCAGGTGTTCACCTGGACGACATAGAATTATTTATCCGTCGTCCAGGTGAACACCTGGGCCACGGATAATGCTAGCTTCTCCGTGGCCCAGGTGTTCACCTGGACGACGGATAACTAATTCTCCGTCATCCAGGTGAACACCTGGGCCACGGAGAACGGCAGGGTTTAGGGTTTAGGGATTAGGGGTTAGGGGTTAGGAGTTAGGGGTTTAGGGTTAGGTTTAGGGTTTTTCACCTGGATGACGGAGAACATAATCTCCGTCGTCCAAGTGAATATTTAATTTTTTTTTAAAAATTGAAATTAAATATTATTAATTTAATTTATTATTAATTTAATTTAAATAATGAAAAATGCTAAAATTAATTAAATAAACTAAATTTTGAATATTACTTAATTATTAAATAATTAAATTAAATTAATTTGTACATACATGAATAATCGAAAAAACCCATAAATTAAAAATTAAAATATTGTTCGGAATGTGGAAAGAAACGAGATAATAAACTATTAGCTAGCTAATACACTGGAGGAGCAGATGCGCCGCCGAGTCCTCCGCCTCCAGCCGGGTCGTTGTCGTCGGGGTGTGGGTTCGGAGGAGGTTGACATACTTCTCGATTTTGTTGCATGAGGGCGATGAGTTGGGCTATTGGTGCTTGTTGTTCGTCAAGTCTTTGCCTCATTGACTCATTCTCCTCTCGTGCCAGTCGAGCCTCTTGAATGGCTGCTTCGACGGCCGCAGCCTGACTCCTTCTCCGCTGCCCCGAACCTCCCGTAGATGATGAGCCGGAGGTCGTCGACAAATCTCGTACCACCCTAGGCCCAAAGTGCCTAACCTCCTTGCCAGCTCTACGATCGTAGACCTCATCCGCGATTGCAATTTGGCTCTCTAAGAATAGAGGAGGCAGGTCTTCCGGCGGCACATCTGGGAACGCAAGCTGAGTGTTAGCCAACTCTTCATGCGCACGCTCTATCGCCCTTGCCTACAAAAGAATAATTAATTTATTATAATGAAATCATATTTAAATAATAATTACTATAATTAAAAGTACATATATATATATATCACTTACGCCGCATTGACTCGCTTCATTATCGAGCCCTGGCGTCACGTACGCGCTTACGCTTGCATCAAGATAAGGGTGTTTGGAGCCCTTATCCTTGTGCTCCTTGGCTATTTGAATGAACTGCTTGGCGCCGGTAGTATGGTGTTTCTCCTTTATCCCCCGGTTGGCTTTGTTGACACCGGAGAATTTCTGTTACACAACATAATTAAATCATTAAAAAATGAATAACTACAATTTAAATAATTCAATTATCTTAATTGAAATAAAAAAAATAAATTAATACCTTAAATTGTTCATCGGCAAAGTGGTTACACAACCACTCCCACTCATCTTCTCTCTCCCCTTGTAGCTCTACCGGGGGAGGCACGGGACCGACATCTTGGAAGTACTTATGGAGCTTGTACTTCCAATCTTTGTAGATGGTGTCGGATCCACGTCAAATTGTTCCTATCAAAAATAAATAGAAAATTATAATCGTATATATTATGAAATTTTAACTAATATTAACAATATTATATAATAACTAAATTGGACGTATTACGTATCGAAAGATCTTTGAAGACTTTCGCCTTCTCATGATCCGGCGCCTCCTTCCAAGTAGGGGCAGTGATACGAACTCGGTTGCGGATGATTGACCCTATCCCATGCGCCGAGAGACTTGCTAGCTGAGCTGTGGGAGGGCCACCGGTGAATTCGTCGTACGGCAAGTCGATCTTTTTACCGGTCGCCTTGCAAATACGCTCCGCTTTGCCCCCTTTAACGAGACCCCGAGTCCTTTTCGGTTCCGGGTCAGTGGGGGCCCTCCTTTGCCTACGGCGGGCGCTGTACATAATTGATTCGGCGGTCGAGGACGCCTGAGTACTTCCCATTGAATGGGTACCGGGCGTCGGAGATTGGAAGGGGTCGACGTCATCACCGCTCGAGATGAATGGGGGAGCGGGAATTTCCCCAGAGGGCGCTACGGACGAACCAGATGATCCGTCCGGATTGAGAGCGTCGTTGCCCTCCTGTTGAACCCAACCGACTTGGGCCGCCAACATTCGGAGCATCTCATCTTCTGCCTCCTGTTGGGCTTTCTTCTTGCCGGATGTCGTCTTTGGCGGAGCCATTTAAACCTAAGAGTACGGTGTTAAAATACCTACTTACCATAATAATTACAACTTAAAAATTTACGCTAATTAATTAAGTACGTTTAAGATTTAAATAGAGTACACTAGCTTGGCATTTTCGGTCGTTCAATGGACGTGCGACCCGCGCGATAAAGTGTAAATTTTCAATTAATCAGCCTTGGTTAAATCGAAAAACATGGCCAGTTAGGGATAGAGATAACGCGAGAGGCAAGACTAATTTCGACAAAAGTCTTTCTTAGTCCAAATCCTGTCACCAGTCATAACCCGTTTCTAGACACCATGTCCGACATTCGGCCAATTTTTCGAAAATTTACACTCCCTCAAGTCCTTTGCAAACTCCGCCCTCAACCTCGTGTCCATAACTTCACTTAGGTTATGGTGTGCGGTGATGAAATCCACACATCACGAGGGGTTAACGAGATAAGCTAGGAAAAGAGGCGCCATCTATTCCAAAGAGTGCGACTTAATAAACCAAGCCTATGTACTAAATTTAAATCGAACATGTACTACCATGCAATTTACTCGAAAATACACGTAATTAATTATCAATTAATTAAAACAATAAATAATTACAATAATGAATTATTATTTATCATGCATATAATAATAATTATTCATTTACCAATATAATTAATTATTATTAACAATAATAATTATTGCTATTATTTAATTTTAACTAACAAATATAAAATTATTACCAAATAATTAACAACTAATAATAATTATCCCAATATTAATAATAACAACTCATTAATGAATATAATTATAACTATTAATTATTTTAAACTAATTAATAAATTAAAACTATTTATTAATTAAATAATTAATTAATTAACAAAAATGTAAAAGAGGTAAAAAATAGAATTATTACCTCGTCGGAATGTTGCCGGAATATCAGAAGAGTTGAGTCGTCGGAGAGGAGGAACCACGCCGGAAAAAATGTCGTCGGAGCGTCGCCGGAGGAGGATCGCCGGAGGAGAGGAGAGGAGGGGAGAGGGAGAGGAGGAGATGGAATGATGAGAAAATGAGGGGGGGTGCAACTCTATTTATAGAGTTTCACCTAGACGACGGAGAACTATTCTCCGTCGTCTAAGTCCACCTGGACGACGGAAACAGTGTTTTCCGTCGTCTAGGTGGCGGTTTCAAAAAATTTCAATCGGCGCCAATTAATCGGCGGGACGTTCTGAACCGCCATGATTTTGGATTTAGACGACGGAGAATGAATTCTTCGTCGTCTAAGTGAAAATTCAAGCGGTCCCAAAAACGGAAGCGGTAAATTGAACCGCCATAAAAATTGGACTTGGACGACGGAGATGGTCAGTTTCCGTCGTCCAAATGAAAATTACATGAAAAAAATAAACAAAAAAAATTTGAACCGTCATGATTTTTGAACCTGGACGACGGAGATTGTCATTCTCCGTCGTCCAGGTTCAAATTACGTAAAAAAAATTTTAAAAATAATTCGCTAGGAATTTAGCGATCTGTCATTCGAGTGAAATAGTCGTACAATATCGATGAACGCATCGTATATATGAACAGTTAAATTTGAACCGCCGATTAATTTTACGTATTGAAACATGTTAAGTATCGACTAATCTTTACGACTTAAGTGTTCATGAGTAGACACTCATTTGCAGCAGAGTATTAACGAAATTGAATTTGGACAAAACAACCGTTGGATATGTTCGTCGTAACATAATATATAATTGTCTTCAAAGGACCATAAAATAATAAGTTCGGGAAGGGTTTGATCGGCACAGTCAACTGCAAAACCGATAATTTCACAAACCGGAAACGTGGATACAAGGCATTTCGCAACTCTGATTTTCGAACCGTCGAAGCTCACACACCAAGAATTGTTTACTCTAAAGTCTTGATGAAAAGACTTTGCATTAGAAGAAGGTCTAGATGGTCGTTGTCTTAGAAAAAATTATGATATCTGCACCTGGACGACGGAAATGAGAGTTTCCGTCGTTCAGGTAATCACCTAGACGACGGATAATGACGTTCTCCGTTGTCCAGGTGCATAGACCCTAAATTCAGGGGTTAGGGCCTTACTGTTTAGGGTTTAGGGTTTCTGAACTTGGACGACGGACAATGACCATTCTCCGTCGTCCAAGTATGTACCTGGACGACGGATAATGACCATTCTCCGTCGTCCAAGTTCTAAACCCCGATTTCAGGGGTTAGGGCCTTAGGGTTTACGGTTTAGGTCGTCCCCGGTCATTTGTGTGTCCGTTCAATTATTCTGATTCAAAAATATAATTAAAAAATTGATCGATCGATCCGAACTGCTAGATTTAGGGTCAAGGATTTAGCTAGGGTACGTTTTATATGAGATTGAGATTTGGCGCCAATATTTATTAATTTCTCCGTTGGCCAGGATATATAATTCAGATTAATTTCTTACCGTAAACCGGCATCGATCATATATATATATTACAATAATTACAGTAATTAATTACCAATTAATCTCCCTCGTCGTAGGATCGTACTCTTCGTCATAATCATCATCGTCCTCATCCCCGTTAGACGACGGCTCATCCTCGTCATCGTACTCAACATCGTCCGACGAATAACCTGAGTCCTCGTCCGCGTCCTCTTCCTGCTCGTCTTCATCATGTACCTCATCGATAATCTCATCTTCAGTTAGATCTGTACAACCATCAGGCATGGGTAACCGTTCACCATCTTGAACCAGGTCCATTATATCGGAGCGGACCATAGAAATATTAGGCTCTTGATAGGCAGGAATGTCCCTTTCTGGTTCAGCAGCATCTTCAGTCGTCGCCAGTGTCCCTTCAATTGTCTCTGTATTCCATATTCCTCAGTGAGAGATATGATTCACTATTTTCCACCCTTCACCGGCTTTCGGATCGTCGAGATAGAACACCTGCCGAACTAAGGTGGCGAGAGCGAAAGGCTCATCCTCATACCAGTGCGAGTTTATATCGACTGATAATAGTCGCAGGTCTTCCTTTGTACGCTTGAACCATCTGCACTTGAATAGGAAAACATAGCTGAACCACGTATACAATAGCCCCGTAATATAGATCATTGTCTTTCCCAACCGCTACCCCACTGTTTTGTGTTCTTCTTCCTTCGTCTCGGGCCAATGAATGGAACTTTACACCGTTCACAAAACATCCGGGATAAATATAGTGTTTAACCGGCTTCCCTGCTAGCAAGTGCTTTGGCCATGACCACCACCCTCCGTGGTTATCAGATTTTTGCAGATCAATCATCTGCGAAAAAGGGCAAATTAATATAAGGGTTTACTTTCTACAAACATGAGCGATATGTATTTAAATAATTAATACCGAGTCGTACGTACTTACCCATTGGAAGAAATAATCAGGAAACTTCTTCTTAACCATTTTCTCAATCCACGCCGAACTCTTGTTTTGATTTAACGCCTGAAGCCTCTCCTTGTATGACAACATGTACCGCTCAACTTCGTCACAGTCTCGCAACACTACCCAATGTGCCTCAATAAGTTCTTCCCGTGTTAACGATTCCTTTAATACTCCTCTAAACGGTCGGACGACATTGGTGACGACAGAAAGATTGATGCGGGCACTGCGATCGGAGGCAGTGGGAGGGGGTGGATCTTTGAGGTACCTGTTGCAGTAAGTAACACACTCATGCATTAGGTATGTCTCTGCTATGGAGCCATCCGGGGTCGACCTGTTTTTGACGAATGACTTATACTGTCCAAGCTGTCTACAAAATCAAACGTACACATTACATAAGTACATATAGCTAGCTAGCTACTATATATATAATCTCCAGTGGAACAAATTAATTAATTAGTTGTACGTACCTTTCTTGAGGATACATCCAAGTGTACTGGACCGGACCAGAAATAAGCACCTGCTTGGGCAGGTGGATCATTAGGTGAATCATGATGTCAAAGAAAGCAAGGGGGGAAATCCTCTCTAGTTTGCAAATGATGTGCACAATTTGTTGTTGCAATTCCACCACATCTGACTTCTTTAATTCTCTGGCGCATAACCTCTGCCACCACCTGCACAATGCCACTATTGGTTCTACGACGTCCCGAGGCAAGTATGGTCGAATTACCACTGAAATCAGACGTTGCAGCATAACGTGATAGTCATGTGTCTTTAGACCAACAAACTTGTGTTGCACCTCGTCCACTGCTCCAGTTATAGTAGCTGCATACGTAGCCGGATAACGAACGCCCTTAAACCAGTGAAATACAGAACATCTAAGCGTCGGCTTCACTGTGTATGGTGCATCTGGCATCTTGTTGTACACTCCTTTCCTATCCCTCCTCAACCACAAGGGACGACGTAGATTCATTGATTCCAAATCTTTGCGCGCTTTGGGAGTATCTTTAGTCTTGAACTTAATACCGAGAAGTGTTCCCACCACGCTGTCGCACACATTCTTTTCTATGTGCATCGCGTCCAAGTTGTTCCTCAGCTTCAACTTCGACTAATAAGGGAGTTCAAAGAATATACTCTTGTGATCCCAATAGCTCAGATCATGTGGAGGAATTGGATTGCATTTCTTTTACATTCGCGTCATTGCTCAACACACTAAAGTCGAAATAGCTCAACCTCTCTAAATCTCTTCGCCCGACCAACTACAGGGTTTAGGATTGTTCTCTACCGTACCGTCGAAATGAGCTTCATCCTGTCGCCACGGGTGGTCGTGAGGAAGCCATCTACGGTGACCCAAGTAACACACCTTCTCCGCGTGCCAACTAGAGTTCACGTCGTCCAAACATATAGGACATCCATTATATCCTTTTGTCCTGCAGGCTGCCAACATCCCATAAGCTGGAAAATCGCTGATCGTCCACATTACGGCAGCCCTCATCGTGAACATCGTGTCAGTGAATTTGTCATAAGTTGGGACTCCATTTTCCCACAACAGTTTCAGCTCGTCGATCAAAGGTCTGAGGTAGACATCTAAGCACTTCGATAGAGATTTAGGACCTGGAATTAGTACGGTAAGGAAATTAAATTCCTCGTTCATGCACATCCACGGAGGCAAGTTGTACGGCATCAGAATAACTGGCCAAGTGCTGACGGCGGAGCTATTACTTCCCCAAGGATTGAATCCGTCTGTAGATAGGCCGAGTCTAACATTTCTAACCTCTGAAGCAAAGTCTCCAAATTCTCTGTCGAAATGTTTGAAACCCTCCCCATCCGCGGCGTGTCGCAGGACATCGTCATCTATTCGCTTTTCTGCGTACCATCGCATCGCCTCTGCTGTGTGTAGAGACATGTACAGGCGCTGCAATCTGGGAATCAAGGGAAAATATCGAACAACTTTCACAGGAATTCTCTTTTTCGAACTCTTCCTATTCAACTGGAATCTGCACTGGCCACATACGGGACAATAGTCCAATTCTTTATACTCTTTGTAAAATAGCACACAATCATTCGGACATGCGTCAATTATCCTGTACTTTAGGCCGAGGCTGCTCAGGATATTTCTAACCTTATAATGAGATTTAGGAAGATTGTGATCATCAGGAAGCAACTTACATATTTGCTCCTGAATTTCGTTAAAAGCACTCACTGACATTTTGTGCTTCACTTTTATCTTCATTTGCTCCATCACATATTGCAACACATTCTCTCGACATCCAGGGAACACCGGGGTCTGCGCTTCAAGTAGTATCCGGTTGTACTTTTCCATCTCACTGGTGTCAGTGGCCAAGCTAGCTGCGGCGAATGTGTCATCATGCTCATTAGTGGTACTGTAACCTCCGTATTGGTGTTGGTGTCCACTATGACTACATCCCGGAAACGCATCATGGACCAAATCTGCAGTTGGGTTGCAAGCTGGGGGTCCGGCACCATTGCCGCTGGATGAGGCACCATGGTAACTGTACCCTGAGCTGAAGTCTGCTGCGCTGAACTCTACTGCTTCACCATGCTCGCTCCATGTAGTGTAACTCCACATCATACCATTTTCGTACAGGTGTTGCACCATAACATTAACCTCCGCATACTGACAATTAAGACATTTCTGACACGGACACCTGAAACGTTTCTTTCCCTGACCATGTTCTATCGCAAAATTCACAAATTCGCTAATTCCATCCATATACCGGACATCACATCTATTCTTCAACTTCATCCAACTCTTGTCCGTACTGCTACAAAATATTATAATTAATTAATTATTACGTATATATATATATATTTGTCCATTAATTTACGCTTAATTATACGTACTCGATCTACATCGATCCATCAATTACGTACGTACGTAATTTAATCGATCTGTACATATATATATAGCTAACATCCTTGCATGTATATATGTACGTACGTTTTCACTAAATATATATTAATTAAGCAAATTTTAACTGCGTACGTACGTACCTGCTGGCCTTCTCGATATCTGTACGTTAATTAAGCTAACTAGCTAGTCAGCGGAGATCCCTTATCGATCCTGATTCTTCTCGGCCTTCTAGCTAGCTAGCTCCCTTCTCCCTTCTCCTTCAATTCTTCTTCAAATGGAATGAAGAGATCGAGGAATGAATTCGATCAGTTTGGCATCGGGCTTATATAATGCTTCACTTAGACGACGGAGGTGTCGGTACGTCGTCTAAGTGGAAGTACGTTTCGTATACTCGGACGACGGCGTGTCGGTCCGTCCTCCAGGTAATCACCTGGACGACGGAGAATACCATCTCCGTCGTCCAGGTGATCACCTGGATCTTCTCCGTCCTCCAGGTGATCACCTGGACGACGGAGAATACCATCTCCATCGTCCAGGTGGTACTTGGACCACGGAGTATTTTCCGTGGTCTAGGTGTCACTTGGACCACGGAACAATTACGTTTCCGTGGTCTAAGTGCTATTTTCTTGTAGTGTTTGGAGTGTATTATTAATGGTCAAGAGGTCTCGAACTCTGTTTTGGATTGCTATTCCGCTATTCTTGGTGAATTTAGGGATGATTTGGGAGATCAAAGTCTCTATGCCTTCCACACATTGGTGATCGGTGTTTAACCACCCTCAAAATTACCCTATAATGAACTCAATATGCTTGTCAATGCAGTACAATAGTATAGGGGTCAATCCACAGGGAAAGATGAGACTCAATACTCTAAACTACAAACAGACGCGAAAGTCAGAAATCTGACAGACTCGACCACGGGACACTAACGTAATTAATTAAAATATCTAGACTCAACCTAAAATTATGAAATTAATACTGGACACTAAAGACACCGTGGCAAACTACCACGCGAAATTTCAATACCATCGAAGTTTGTTTGGTTGGCGAAAAAAATTATGCAAAACAGACTACTAAACTGAAACAGAAAACAGAGTATAAGTAAAACGAGAATCAATGATAAAATGGGTTAAGGGAAGTGTTATCCACCACCGTCACTCCATCTAGACTACAAATGCTTAACTAAATAATGTAATTGTTATGAATGAAAGATTCCCAGGAAAGCCCCGAGCTGTGAACACAACCTATTACCCAATCCTTATGTTTACAACATTGAAGGTCTGCTTATCAATATTGTCTATCCCTCAAAGAACCCGAAGTCACGGACTCGAATTTACTAAGAGAAAAGCATTAAGATTTAGAAAGGGTTTGAGAATCTACAAGGCTTCATAAGTACACTACGGTCGTGTCTTACTAGACCTAGGGTTTCTTATACCAACCATGTATGGGTTCTACTATTGAAACTTGAGGAAGGTAATAATCACCAACAGCCATCAATTTTCTTAGAATTAGATTCCTAAGCATGCATACTAAGCGTGCACTCAAAGCATACATAATCAAGAATCATCACCGTATAAATAACAAAGAAACCTCATTCAAATAACAAAAGCAAAACTTAGTTAACATGCATAAGCAATCTAGATATCATGAACGGGGCTTCAAAACAGCCCCTTAATAATGGAGTTTAGCTCCTCATGGAAGCCATAAAATTCTAGTCTAAAAAGAAAAGAGAAAATTATTGAATGGTCTCCCCTCAACAAGTCTGCCACTAGCAATATATATATGTGCCCATCTAGCTAGGTTAATTAACCTAGCTAGCAACCCGCGTGCCAGCAAAAGTCCAAAAGCAAATGGACTCCCAAAGTCCAAGTCCAAGCCAACACTTCTTAATCTCATTATTATAATAGGACTCCTCATCTTCTTCTCCTTGCGAGCAACTTCGCCAAGCCATAAATATAAGTCTAAGTCTAAGTTGATTCACTGGCAAGAATGCATCACGTGCTCAACCCTCTTTTCAATCCACTTGATATATATAAATATGCATGCATCCACTTCCGTACGTTTCTCCACACCTTCTTTAGCTAGATAGGTGTATATATATATAAGGCAATTAACTAAGTTAATTAACCAAGTTCAAGCCCACTTCTTCCTCTGTTCCTCGCCAAGCACAAGTCACTTGCACTCTTCTATCACGTGTTCGCCAAGAACCAAACCTCCTCGCCAAGGACTCCCGTTCCTTCGCCAAGCTGCATTATATATTTAATCTCTTTTTCTTCATTTATCTCCAAAATACCTAAAAACAAATAAACATAATTAATTCACTCAAAAACAAAACAAAAGAGCTAAATATAAGGTTCGGTTAAGCACATAAACGTTGCATAAATATGCAACTATCAGAATACCCCACACTTAGCTTTTGCTAGTCCTCGAGTAATACACTAAACTAAGACTCTGAAAAGACTCAACAAAACTCTAACTACATGACTCTAACGCCTTCAACAAATTGTCTCAGCAATCTTCCACAATTGTAACACCAAGATAAGTGTGACTCCAAATTAACATTCCACAAAGTTTCGAAAATTAATTTCAATGCATGACACACATGTAATATGTAGGACGAAGACATAAACATGGTGAATGTAAAGCTGTAGCATGCGAAAAACAAGTCAAGATTCAACCTCACAGGTATATGCTCTCAAAAGTGTTTCTCTCAAAATATATCTAAGGTTTTTACTCAACTCAACTCAACTCAACTCAACTCAACTACTTGCCAAATGGACCACACCATATGCTTACACTTGTGACAAATCTCCACAGATCAAAAGCTGCTATCTTGAGGATCAAAATGACTTTCATGGGTTGTAATGGGGCTTGGCTCATAGGTTAAAGAATAAATGGATAAGGAATTCAAATATAATTCTAGAACCCAGTAGAGCACCAAAGAAGAGACTTCTTCAAACTTTACAACCATAATCTTTCTCACTTTTGTGGCCGAATTTCATCTTGTTGGGCCTTCACGTCATTGTTTTCGTCAACAGTTAACTCGGGTATCAAGCTAGACATCACTTTTTTTTTCTTTTCTTTCTCTTTATTTTTTATTTTTTATTTTTTAACAAACACTAGCTTGATACCCCACACTTATTTCTTTGCATCACTTTTCGACATTGTCGCCGTCTTCACATATTTGTCTCATGTATAGCTCTACCAAGTCCTAGAACAAGGGTAAAGATAAAACTATTCTAAGGTTTAAGGTCAGAGATATGTGGGTGATGACATAAAGTTTAAACATGTAGGCTCAAAGTGGTTAACTAAGGAGTGCACATCTTGTGTACACAAAATTAGGACACAGGCTTATATGGCAATGGTGGTGTCACCTAAATGCCTTTATCACTTCCTCAATCAAAACAGATATTGACTATAAGTTTCGAAAAGTACAAGAGCAAGTTCTAGTAAATTCTAGAGTCCATTAACTTAATCTGTGGCAAGCAATTGACACTCAATAAAGAAAGCATGTGTAATCACATATAGGCTCAATCGCTCACAAGTTAAATGAATCTCAACAAAGTTTAAGCATGCCAAAAATCTGTACCATGTTAACTTTTTCGACATCCACTACACATTCGCATATGCATCATATATCAAGATTAACCAAAGAAACTTGAATAACATGAACATCTTTTAGTCACAATTACGGAAGATATAATCACATCATGGACTAGCCAAGGGCACCTAAGACACAAAACAAAAGACTCTTTTTATGTTTTTCTTGACACTTTTTACTTTTGTATTTGATTTTTTCAAATAAGTTACTAAAATACACAAGAAAAACAAAGAAAAAACTCAAAAAATGCCAAATTCTAGCGAGGAAACCCTTCCCCGACGAACTAGTCGTCGGAAAAGACTCCCTCAGGCTCGTCTGCGCACTCTACTCGCCAGATTTTTACAAAATTAACCATGCAGTGGAATGAGCTGAAATTTTGGGACCAAAAACTAGACACATATATAAACACTCCCTCAAAATTTCAGAAATTTTCGAGCCGTATAACTATGTCAAATAAATCATACAAAAAAGCACTGTTTGCTCGCCAACTCCAAGAATACCCACTCTGGCGAACAACCTTCCCTCGCGCGCAACTCTCTCGCGAGAATTTTATAAAATTAATCATATATCGTAATGAGCTGAAATTTTGTGAACACTAACTAGACACATGTACAAACTTGCCCTCAAAATTTCAGAAAATTACGAAACTTCTAACTATGTCAAATAAAAAACACAAACTGCTGCTCGCCAGACTCAACTTAGTTCCATAGAACTGTTGCTCGCATGACTCAGCTCCACTCGCAAGAATTATATAGAATTAATGACAGAGTAGAATGAGCTGAAATTTAGAGAGAACCAACTAGACACATTTACATACATTCTCTAAAAATTTCAGAAATTTACGAGACTTCTAGATATGTCAAACAAATCACACAAAACATCAAACTGCACAGTACACAAGCGAAGCTCGCCAGAGACCCATTCCCCTCGCAAGAATTTTACAGAATCGATCATACATTGGAATGAGCTGAAATTTTAAGAGCACAAATTAGACACATGTAAAAACATCCTCTAAACATTTCAAAAATTTACGAGACCTCAAACTATGTCAATAAATTGACACGAAACAGCATACTGTACAGTACCGAAATAACGAAAAATTTATACATAGACGCTAAGGATATGATATAAAGCCCACCCCACACTTGAAATTTGCATTGTCCTCAATGTAAGACAAAACTAAAACATACAATACATCAAACAAGCATGGAATAAGATACATAACACATCACAAATCACACTAACATGGAGACAAATAAAGAAAAAGAGAAGGGATAAGAATTCAAATCTGGCAGCCAAGCTTCTCCACCAACATGGGTTGCCTCCCAAGTAGCGCTAAGTTTAACGTCCTCAGCCAGACATCTTCAAAACCATCAGGTGGCTGTGGTCTTGGCTCGATCAAGTGCTTGGTCCTTAACAATGATGTCATATGAGCTCTACCAAGCAACTTGGGTACCCTTGGACTCCCACACACACAAGACTCCAAGTGTCTTCTTTCTTTATTCTTCTTTATCCAAAGCCTCCTCCTCTTGAGTCCAACAAACAAAGTAAAGAGAATATCCTTGTTGGACATATGGTGATCAGGTACCACCATCTCAAAATGCTTCAAAATATAAGGGGGCTCGGTAAGTAAATCCTCAAACTCAAGTGTTTCTTTGGTGCAAGGAACATGTGCGGAACTTGAGTTTGGCATTGATAGCTTATGTGGTTGTTCATGTAGTGGCAGCACCATCTCAATATAAGGAATTTCGATGGACTCCTCCTCAAGGAATTCGCATACCACATCATCATCAAAGAATGCATCCCCTTCTTCCATTGCAATTTCAGCCCCAGTAGTCAAATTCGCAGACCTATATTCAAGAAGAGCTTCGAGCTCATCCAATTCTTGCTTGATCGGCTTCCATTCTTCAATTTTTGGCTGACTTGATCCAAGCACTGTCTCCAAAGTATCCTCATTCTCATTCACCGAGTGCTGCATAAATTCCTGCATAAAATTATCAAATGTATCAATAGAAAAACAGGAATACAAATCATTATCACTAGGATGCCTCATTGCGTCGAAGATGTTGAAGCGGATCTTCTCTTCATCTACTTTCATGGAGAGGGTACCATTGAAACAATCTATCTTGGTCCTAGCGGTCCGTAAGAATGGACGACCAAGTATCAGTGGTAGCTCTGATGGTTGAGGCTCTACCTCCATCTCTAACACGAAGAAATCAGCTGGGAAGATCAACTTACCTACCTGTACCAAAACATCCTCAACATAACCTCTGGGGTAGCAGTTAGATCGATCAGCTAATTTAATTGTAACACCAGTTTGTTGTAATGCACCAATATTTAAAGTTTTATACACAGAGTATGGCATTAAGTTTATTGATGCACCTAAATCAAGTAAAGCTCTAGTAAAGTTCGTGTTACCAATTATACATGGGACGGTGAATCGTCCAGGATCACCCATCTTGGGTGGTAGCTTCCTCTGAAGTACCGCTGCCACCTTCTCACTCAAGGCCACGGTCTCGGTCCCTGTGAACTTCCTCTTCATTGTACAAAGTTCCTTAAGAAACTTTGCATACTTCGGTATTTGCTTAATCGCATCGAGCAACGGAATGTTCACATCCACCTTCCGGAATGTATCTAGAATCTCTTACTCCAACTCATCCTTCTTCTTGTTTTTCAACCTACCAGGAAAAGGAACACGTAAAGGAATTGAAGGAGAAAGATCAGAGATTGACTTACCTAATTTTTCATTTGCTGAATTTTTTTGTCTAGAGTCTGGCGAGTTCCTCGCCAGAGTCTCCTTCTCTTCCTGATTCTGCAGTAGTGGTGGAAATGGCAGCACTTGTTCTAGGACCGGTTCATCTTCTAAAGATTTTTTTGTAGGCTTTTCAACCTCTTCAATCACTCTTCCACTTCTCAATGTGATCACATTAGCTTCATGTTGAGATCTTGGGTTCTTAACCACATTGCTTGGAAGAGTACCTTGTTCTCTTGTTGACACTTGTTGCTGCAAGCTGTTCAATTGCTTCTCCATAAGCTCGAATGCCTTGCTAGAGTTCTTGTTGTGCATCTCAATCCCCTCTAGCCTAGCCAATATTGCTGCCATGATAGGATCAGGAGCTGGAGCTGCAACCGGCTGTTGTACCTGCTGAAATTCAGGTCTTACCTTGAATCCGGTGGGTGGGTTCAGCACATTGTTTGTGTTTCCATAGCTGAAATTGGGATGATTCCTCCACCCTGGATTGTATGTGTTTGAAAATGGATCATTTCTTGATGCACGTTGTTGCACAAAATTCACCTGCTCTTCTTCAGGAATAAAATGACAAGATTCATTAGTGTGATCTGACATAGAGCAAACAGAACATACCTGAGAAACAGATGATGATGATGTCGTTTGGCTCTTGATGGCAGTAGAAATGGACTCCAACTTCTTCTCTATTGCTTTCATTCTCTTGTCCATGTCTGGGTTGGTGGCAACCTCAAATACAGCTTGTTGTTTCTTGATCGCCAACGTTCTCTCTCTTGTATAGAACTGTTTGGTGTTCTCAGCCAATTTCTCTATGGTATCGTGAGCTTGCTAACCTGTTTGGTACATAAACATACCTCCACATGCAGAATCCACTCTTGTCTTGTTGGCTGGCTCCAGACCTTCATAAAAGAAAGTCATCCTGTCCTCTAGATCATACCCATGATGTGGGCATTTCCTCAACAGCTCCTTGAAATGACTCCATGCCTCATGAAGCATGTCACCATCTTTTTGTATGAAGCTATTAATCTCCTTCTTCAACTGCTTAGTCTTCTGGGCTGAGAAATACTCCTTCATGAACGTCACCTTCATCTCATCCCAAGATTGTATAGACCTAGGAGCCAAAGAATTGAACCACATATTCGCTCCTTCCTTCACAGAAAAAGGAAATAAAATTAGTTTCAACACATTCGATTCAACATTTTGTAAGTTTTGTGTTGATGCTAAAGATTCAATCTCCGCCAAATGTTGTTGCGGATCTTCTGAAAATACCCCCCTATAATGAGGTAGGGCAGATAGTAAAGCAGGAGGTACTGAATAAGTCCCAAGAGCTGGCAACACTATTGGTGATAAATTCCTCTGAGCTCTAGGTACAAAGGAATTCATCAACGTTCTTGGTTGTCTTCCCATTGCTGCTCTTTGTGGTGGAGATTGAGGAACTTATTCTGAATCTGAACTTGTTTCCACCTCAATCTCAGGTTCTGACACTATGCCACTCGTGTTTCCAACCTCCAGTTCTGCTCGCCTCTTCTGCTTCCGGTTTTGCTTAGCTGAGCGCTCAATCTATAAATCAAACAATAAAGGCTCAGTTCTCCTTGACCTTCGAGTATGCATGCACTAAGTACCTACACACAAGAGACACGTTACACTACAAAAGAAATAAAACAAAACAAAACAGAAACAAAACAAAACAAAACAGAAACAAAAGACACGTTAGAATATAAAGACTAGATCTTTCCCCGGCAACGGCGCCAAAATTTGATCGGTGTTTAACCACCCTCAAAATTACCCTATAATGAACTCAATATGCTTGTCAATGCAGTACAATAGTATAGGGGTCAATCCACAGGGAAAGATGAGACTCAATACTCTAAACTACAAACAGACGCGAAAGTCAGAAATCTGACAGACTCGACCACGGGACACTAACGTAATTAATTAAAATATATAGACTCAACCTAAAATTACTAAATTAATACTGGACACTAAAGACACCATGGCGAACTACCACGCGAAATTTCAATACCATCGAAGTTTTTTTGGTTGGCGAAAAAAATTATGCAAAACAGACTACTAAACTGAAACAGAAAACAGAGTATAAGTAAAACGAGAATCAATGATAAAATGGGTTAAGGGAAGTGTTATCCACCACCGTCACTCCATCTAGACTACAAATGCTTAACTAAATAATGTAATTTTTATGAATGAAAGATTCCCAGGAAGGCCCCGAGCTGTGAACACAACCTATTACCCAATCCTTATGTTTACAACATTGAAGGTCTGCTTATCAATATTGTCTATCCCTCAAAGAACCCGAAGTCACGGACTCGAATTTACTAAGAGAAAAGCATTAAGATTTAGAAAGGGTTTGAGAATCTACAAGGCTTCATAAGTACACTACGGTCGTGTCTTACTAGACCTAGGGTTTCTTATACCAACCATGTATGGGTTCTACTATTGAAACTTGAGGAAGGTAATAATCACCAACAGCCATCAATTTTCTTAGAATTAGATTCCTAAGCATGCATACTAAGCGTGCACTCAAAGCATACATAATCAAGAATCATCACCGTATAAATAACAAAGAAACCTCATTCAAATAACAAAAGCAAAACTTAGTTAACGTGCATAAGCAATCTAGATATCATGAACGGGGCTTCAAAACAGCCCCTTAACAATGGAGTTTAGCTCCTCATGGAAGCCATAAAATTCTAGTCTAAAAAGAAAAGAGAAAATTATTGAATGGTCTCCCCTCAACAAGTCTGCCACTAGCAATATATATATGTGCCCATCTAGCTAGGTTAATTAACCTAGCTAGCAACCCGCGTGCCAGCAAAAGTCCAAAAGCAAATGGACTCCCAAAGTCCAAGTCCAAGCCAACACTTCTTAATCTCATTATTATAATAGGACTCCTCATCTTCTTCTCCTTGCGAGCAACTTCGCCAAGCCATAAATATAAGTCTAAGTCTAAGTTGATTCACTGGCAAGAATGCATCACGTGCTCAACCCTCTTTTCAATCCACTTGATATATATAAATATGCATGCATCCACTTCCGTACGTTTCTCCACACCTTCTTTAGCTAGCTAGGTGTATATATATATAAGGCAATTAACTAAGTTAATTAACCAAGTTCAAGCCCACTTCTTCCTCTGTTCCTCGCCAAGCACAAGTCACTTGCACTCTTCTATCACGTGTTCGCCAAGAACCAAACCTCCTCGCCAAGGACTCCCGTTCCTTCGCCAAGCTGCATTATATATTTAATCTCTTTTTCTTCATTTATCTCCAAAATACCTAAAAACAAATAAACATAATTAATTCACTCAAAAACAAAACAAAAGAACTTAATATAAGGTTCGGTTAAGCACATAAACGTTGCATAAATATGCAACTATCAATTGACTCATGTAATCCTTATGTTATTTTTTTAGCCTTTGTATATTTTTAATTTGTGTGTCTTTTTAGAGTGTCTTTTTTTTGTTAAGATTTTTATGTGTAATTTTGTGTGTGCTGATTTTGACAGGTATCCCTATCTACTTTGAAGTAAAGATGATGCATGAACGTCTTTTTGAGAGGTTGTTCAAGGTTTTGGGAATCTTTGGCAAGCTGATGTTCCCAATCCTTTCCCATGGACACTTCCACCTGCTGGTCTTTGAAAAAAGTGTTCCGTGCTGGTATCATTATGACTCACTCAAAAGGAAATATAAGCCGATGGACAACCAGTACTTTCTGGAGGCACTAAAAACGGTAATGTTTGGTCTGTCTTTCTTCTTTTCTTTTCTTTTTCTTTTCCGAATGTTTATTATTTATAGTTTATAGATGGGTTGACAGATTGTTTACTGTATTGATGCAGGTTTGTTTGGTGTCCATGTGGATGGAATCTGTGAGGGACATGAGTGAGGATATGTTATCACAGAATGTTAGAATGCTTGCAAACGACAACAACACGGACAAGGTACTGAAGATGAGAGAAATTCCTTTATTTAAGAAGGAACAAAAAACCATTGAGTGGGTCAAAGATCAGAAGATTAATTTTTTCAAAATTTCAGTGTTCTCCATCAGCAATAGTCCTCAACAACCTTCTGGCCTTGATTGCGGAACTATTATTTGTTACGTCATGTACAGTATAGCTCTAGGCAAGCAAATAAAGCAAAACCTGAATAATGATGAAGTTGCTCGGTTCAAGACCAATTTGTTAGAATCGTTTATGAATCATGATCTGTCATGGGTATCAAAGAAGAAAAATTGAAGTTTATAGAATGAACCAGATCAAGAAGAAGGACAAGTTCAAGAAGAAGTGTAGTACATGACAGTATCTAATAATAGGACAGTAATCAGTGTGTATATTTTTATTTGTAGTGACCATTCTGTGAACAATGTTGTTATTTTGTAATAAGAGTAGTAGGGATGTAATCATATGCCTCTTTCTCTCTCTCTCTTTTTGAGTATCTGTGTTGAGTACCTGCTTTGAGTATCTGTTTGTTTATCTGTTTTGGGTCTCTGTCTCTAACACAAGCGTTTCTCCCCCACGTGTCATATTTACGGAATAAATGAGTATATGAACAAGTGTATGTTTTTTGTTTGTAGTGATCCTTATGTAATTAAATGACTATCTCTTTTGAGTATTTGTTTGTGTATCTGTCTTGGTAATATTATCTGTGCTGTTCTTGAGTTTTACTGAAAGAATGATTCAATGTATAAATGAAAGGACCCAACCCCGATTTAGTTTCCTAAACCGGAATCAACCCCTTTCTAAAAACACGAACCAACAAAAACCAATAAAATTTCGGCAGAGTAACGCTACTAACGCGGAATTGCCTTTACCTGCACCCGAAAAATAACACTTCATCCTATGCCACAAAAGCCAAACCGTGGGCACCAATCCCATCCGGATTTCTCAATATCATAACAATAATAATAAACAGTAAACATAACTGTATAATATAGAAAATCTGGAAAAATCCGTATAAAACATGTATCAGTAATGTATCAGAGCGACCTCTAGTGTATACATATACAAAATATACAATAGTAGGCGAAACAAGAAACCTACTGGAAAACACAGGTAGCTCGAACAACTAGCCTCCAACCACAACGCGAGACACCAGAATTCAAACTGCAAACTGGGCACGAAAACCGAAAGGCTCAGGGGAAAGACATGAAAATCGTTAGAGTGAGTGGACGAAAATAAATGTCTTTCGCCGAATAATATATGTTGTAATAACATATGCGAGTCAAAATGAATGAATATGATATAGTACACGAGGTGAACTCAAACTCCTCCAGCGTAAAAAGTATGCATGGAAAAATCCCACGGGGTCGCTCATGGACACATCCGCGCTAGTACAGTCCGAATCACGGGATCCCAGACCCACACATGATTCTAGCTAGAAAGGCCTCAGGTCAGAGGTCTGCCCCCCCTCGCGATAAAGGCCTCGGGTCAGGGGTCACAGCCTCCACCGGTAAACATCCTCGGGGATCAGCCGGGATGCAAGTGTATCGATACAACAACATATACTGTGACTGTACTCTGTGTAAACCAAATCATAAATAGTTCGATGCAAATGTATAAAGCAATATATAAATGCATATACGTAATGTATAATTGTATAGGCATAATCGTATAACACATGCTCATATAAATCATGATCTCATATGCAAGCTCATGCTCGTAA
The DNA here is from genome assembly GCA_946800695.1 of Geum urbanum. Lineage (NCBI taxonomy): Eukaryota > Viridiplantae > Streptophyta > Magnoliopsida > Rosales > Rosaceae > Geum > Geum urbanum. Next base: position 4,041,734 of record OX327014.1, read on the forward strand.
AACGTGTATAAAGACTCACGATTATCAATGAAAAGAAATTGTCCACTCACTGGTGAGCAAAACGCACACTCGCGCTAATCACGTGGCCCGGCGGAAGATCCCTCGCCCGAAGCACGATCTCGATCCCCTGAATAATCATAAAATATATCTGATCAAAATCACAATTCGCAACACTATATAACACCTTGGAAACCAACCGTTCCCGGAAATATATAATGCAGTGCAAAATAATCCACGAAATTCCCGAAATCTCCACTCAAAACCCTCGACTGAAAATTTGATACCCAAATTAACTCGAAAACCTCAAGGCGACGATCGGGGCGCGAATACGAGTAAAAGGACATTAAAATCATCAAATTCTAAAAAGTCAACGGGTCGCCGGAGCTCCGGTGTTGACTGCCGCCGCCGCCCGCGGCGTGCCTTCAACCGAAGAGATTTTCCGGCGGCCAAGCTCATCGAAGCTTCATCTCGATGAGTATAGCACATCTCTCAACTACACCAAAAGCCAAATCGGACGGCAAGCGGTTCAAAACCAGCTCGAAAGTCACGGCGATCCACCACCTCCGGCGAAACTGTTCGCCGTCGATCCACCGTCTATGGCGCACGACAGCCTTCTAGACCACTCCCAAAGGCACCGCCGTGGCCCCAAGGTCCAAACCCCTATAATCTCCAGCCACCCCCGTGGCCGGAGCGCCACCGTCCACAAAACCCAAAACCGGCCGGAAAAACCATGAATTTCAACTCAACATTTCTCCCTCAATTCTCAACCAAATCAAGAAATTCCAAGTTCTAAACTGTTTAGAATCACGAGGAGAACATTTTATTTTCCAAAGTCGTGGCCTGAAACGGCCGAAATCAGCCAGTTCACTGGAGAAAGCCAAACGGTCCAATTTTCTCCACGGGTCAACGGTGGTCAACGCCCCCAATTCGGTCAATGCTGGTCAAACTTCCCGAATAGTGATTTTCGACAATTTCCGATATTTATACTCACGTCTCGGGACGATCGACGGTCCAAAACAGAACGATTCGGATAAACTCGATACGAACGGATAAACTCTTCAATATTCTGAAACTTCAAATATTCATATTATATTCCTCGGTCATCGGAAAAATCATCCGGAACCACCCACAAACTCGAAATCACGTGTACAACAACTCTCGAGAAGAGACTCAACTCAAATTCTCGACCGATAATTAAGTCGTCATCAAAACTGGCAAACCACATAATTATCGAAAAACTACGATTACGCGCTAACTCGTGGATTACGCTGATTACTCTACCGATTCTGGTTCGGGTTTTCACAAATCTACCCCCCTTAAAAAAAAAATTTGACCTCGAAATTTACGTACCTGTCAGGTGAACAAATGAGGATAGTGCTCCTGCATACGTTGCTTAGTCTCGCAGGTGGCCTTCTCAACCGAGTGATTCTGCCACAAGACCTTCACTAGCGGTATAACACTGTGCCTCAACTCTTGCTCACGACGGTCAAAAATCTGTACCGGCTCCTCCACATACATCAAATCCTCTCGGATCGGTAGCTGCTGTGGCGCTAACACATGCGATGGATCTGGAATATACTTCCGTAACATCGAAACATGGAAGACATCATGCACACGAGCCATCTTAACTGACAACTCAAGTCTGTAAGCAACAGCTCCAACTCTCTCGATGATCTCATACAGACCAATGTACCGTGGTCGAAGCTTGCCACGCTTCCCGAAACGCACAAACCCCTGCACGGAGATAGTTTCAGGAAGACCCAATCGCCCACATCAAACTCGAGACTCTTTCTCCTCACGTCCGCATAACTCTTTTGGCAATCCTGGGAAATCTTCAATCAATCCGGTATAATCTGGACGTCCTCCATGGTGCTCTTCACCAGATCAGGGCCAATAAACCATCGTTCGCCCACCTCACTCCAACACAACGGAATGCAGAACTGCCTCCCGTACAGGGCCTCGTACGGTGCCATCTCGATACTGGCTTGATAGCCATCTCGTACGGTGCCATCTCGGAATGCGGAACTGCCTCCCGTACAGGACCCAACCCCGATTTAGCTCCCTAAACCGGAATCGAACCCCTTCGAAAACACGAACCAACAAAAAAATTTCAAAATTTCGGCAGAGTTTCGTTACTAACGTGGAATTACCATTACCTGCACGCGGAAAATACACTTCATCCTATGCCACAAAAATCAAACCGTGGGCACCAATCCCATCCGGATTTCTCAATATATCAACAGTAATGTAAAGTAGTACCTATACTTTACTGAAATCCGGTGTAAAATCGTATAACATAAACAACAGATTTCTCAGAGCGACCTCTAATGTATAAACATATCAGTATACCACAGTAGGTAGAACAATAAACCTACTGGAAGAAACAAGGTAGCTCGAGCACTATGCCTCTGACCACGACGTGCGACACCAGAACCTGAACTGCAAACTGGGCACGAAAACCGAAAAGCCCAGGGGAAAGACATGAAAACTGTTAGAGTGAGTGAACGAAAATAAATGTATTTCACCAAGTAATATATATGTTATAAAAACATATGCGAGTCTAAATGCAAATGCATAAGTAAAGGAAATGGTACACGAGGGAGACTCTAACTCCTCACGCGTACAGAGCATGCATCGTAAATACATCGCGGAATCTCTCATGGACTACCACGCGATAGCACAGTCTGAACCACGAGATCCCAGACCCACACGTGATTCCTAGCCAGAAAGGCCTCGGGTCAGGATATCTGTCCCCCCTGGAGCGTACTCGGGGATCAGCCGAGAAGCCAATGTGTATCGATACCACAACATATACTGAGACTGTACTCTGTGTAAACCAAATCATAAATCCTTTCCATGCACATGCATAAAACATAATATGTACGTATGTATATATTCGTATACGTATATTCATATATGCATAATCATAAAAACACATGCTCGTAAAATCATAATCAACTGCATGCTCATGTTCGTAAATCATTTATAAAAGACTCGCAATCAATCCGTGAAAAGAAATGTCCACTCACAGACTAGAGTAACGCAGTTCGCGTTAACCCGTGATCCGGCGGAAAATCCCTCGCCATACGAACGATCACGAACACTTGATTAACCACAATATCCAATTCTCACAAACATAATTCGACAATTCAAATCAAATCACGAGAAACCACCATTCTCGGAAACACATAATTCGAATACGACAAACTGTCAGAAATCCGGAAATCACACCTCAATACCTCGCTGTACTTTCGGATGCTCAAATCGAGAAACGAACCTCCCCACTGCGACCGAGGCGCGATTTCGAGTCAAATGACATGTAATTTGTCGAAAACCCAAAAAGACAAACCGTTGACTGCCGCCCACGGCGGCGCCGCCACCTGACCGGAAAATTTCACGGCGAAGCAACCCCTATTCCACTCAAAATCATCCACTGAGCAACTTTGTCAACTGCAACAAAGGCCAATTCAATCTCTAACTCATCCAATTTCACGAAAAACCGAATGTACACACAAATTTCAAATCCAAAATTCTCCATCCACAAATCGAATTAGAACTCCATACTTACATGGTTAGAATCCTTGAGAGGAGAGCTACAAAACCCAGTCCAAATCATAGCTCGAATCGGCCCGAATCACCAAACCCGAATTCACCTAAAATCTTCCACTTTCTCGCCGGAAAATCTCCTCTCCACAGCCACCCTCGTCGTGAGGGTTGGCCGGAAACACGCTCGGGACACCAAGACGAGTCGTTTGGGTCTGGTCTCGGCCTCAGAGGTGGCCGGAATCTCCGTCGCCGTCGTGGAGCCGTCGCACTCCTCCTTCATCCACCGAGTTGACTCAGTCAACTCGGTCAACCTCCAAAATAGCTAGTGTTGACTTGCCCAAAACAGCAAGTTTCTATTTATAGCTTTTCTAAAATGGAAACCCCATAATTCACTTTTCGGCAAACTTCGAATATCCATAACTTTCTCGTCGTAATTCCGATTCCGATAATTCTCGCGGCCACAAACTCGTCTCGACATATTCTTCAATTATCACTTGAAGTCAAACACATCGACCAATCGGATAAAAATTCAACCATTCAACCAACACACACATAATCTGACTAAACAACCAACAATTGGAAATATTCACAACTTAATCTTCGTAACTCGGAAAAATGCTCCGGAAGTTCCCACAAGTTCGAAATTAAATTCTGAACAACTTCCGTGAAGAAGCTGAAACCAAATTCTCGACCGGTAATTTAGTCGTTAAGAAAATCGCCAATATAATCCGTTTCCGTCGAAGCTTCAAATATTCATAATTAATTCCTCGGTCGTCCAAATAACGATCCGGAACTGCCCACGAACTCGAAAACACACGTACAACAACTCTCGAGAAGAGACCCAGCTCCAATTCTCAGCCAATGATTAAGTCGTTAGCAAATCCAGGGATTCAAATACTGCCGAAACTCTGCGACTACGCAGTAACTCACGTATATAGCTGATCATACTGCTGATTCTGGTCTGGGTCGTCACAGTAGGCGAACTCAATCAAATGTAGTTGCTGGTCCCAATTTCCTCGAAACTGCAAAATGCAAGACCTCAACATATCCTTAAGAGTCTATATAGTCCGCTCAGACTGCCCGTCAGTCTGAGGATGAAAAGCTGTACTGAAACGTAATCTCGTGCCCAAGGCTCACTGCAATGCCTGCCAGAACTCGGAAGTAAACTGACTATCTCGGTCAGAAACAATAGATACAGGCACACCGTGCAGTCGAACGATCTCCGACAAATACAGCTTGGCCAACCTGCCCACTGATATCTTCCCCGGAAGTGCGAGAAAATGAGCGGATTTCGTCAATCGATCCACAATAACCCAAATACCAGTGTTGCCAGCCAAAGTACGCGGCAACTGATAAACGAAATCCATGGTAATGTTCTCCCACTTCCAAACCGGAATCTCCAGTAACTGTAACTTTCTCGCAGGTTTCTGCCTCTCCGCTTTAACCTGCTGATAGATCAAACATCGGCTCACATATGCGGCAATCTCCCGCTTCATGTTGCGCCACCAGTAATACGCTCGAAGTGTACGAAAAATCTTCGTACCATCGGGATGCATCACATACGCCGAACAATGGGTCTCATCCAGAATCTCCTTCTTCAGACTCTCGTCTCGGGGTACGCACAACCTGCCTCTGAAAAGTAACATACCATCATCACTCAACCGAAACTCTGTTGGCACACCATTCTGTATCATGGTCTTCTTGTCCAACAGGTAGGAATCCGAATCCTGAGCTTCCCAAACCTGATCAACCAACACGGGTCGAACCTAGAAACTGGCTAACAAAGCTCCCTCGTCATCCCACTCGAACTCGGCTCTCGTAGCCCAAATTTCGGCTAACATAGACACTCTAGCCACACACACATAGAATAACGAAGCTCCGGATTTCCAACTGAGTGCATCGGCAACAACATTGGCCTTCCTTGGATGGTACTCGAAAGTGCAATCATAATCGTTAATCAACTCCATCCACCTGCGTTGCCTCATGTTCAAGTCTGGCTGCGTCTATAGGTAAGTGAGACTCTTGTGGTCGGTGTAAATCTTACACTGGGCTCCGTACAAGTAATGTCTCCAACTCTTCAACGCTAACACAATAGCGGCCAACTCCAAATCATGGGTCGGATAGTTGACTTCATGTGGTTTCAGCTGCCTGGAACCGTAAGCTACAACTCTGCCATGCTGTATCAGCACACAACCAAGTCCCAACTTCGACGCGTCACTGTAAACTACGAACTCACCGCTGTCGTCTGGTAAAGTCAGAACCGGTGCAGTAGTCAACTTTCCTTCAGGAGCAAGTAACTCTCCTCACATGCATCGGACCACTCAAACTTGACGCCTTTCTTCGTCAACCAGGTCAATGGAGTAGCAATCCAAGAAAAATCCTATACAAAATGTCGATAGTAGCTGCCAAACCCAAGAAACTCCGGATCTCCGGTACGGTGGTAGGTCTACTCCAATTCAGCACGACCTCGATCTTGTCAGGATCAACACTGACTCCCTCAGCCGATATCACGTGGCCCAGAAACTTCACACTGTCCAGCCAAAACTCGCACTTGCTGAACTTCGCAAACAACTGATTATCCCACAAAGTCCGCAACACCGCTCACAAATGCTTTTTATGCTGGCCCACACTCCTGGAATAGATCAAAATATCATCGATGAACACGATCATGAACTTGTCCAGAAACCGTCTGAACACCCAGTTCATCAAGTCCATAAAGGCTGCGGGGGCGTTGGTCAACCCAAACGGCATAACCAAGAACTCATAGTGCCCATACCACGATCTGAAAGCTGTCCTGGCCACATCAGATTCTCGGATCCTCAACTGGTGATATCCGGACCTAAGATTAATCTTCGAAAAGACTGAAGCTCCCTTGAGCTGATCAAACAAGTCATCAATCCGCGGCAACGGATACTTGTTCTTCACAGTGACCTGATTCAGCTTCCGATAATCGATGCACAACCGCATGGATCCATCCTTCTTCCGCACAAACAAAACCGGGGCACCCCACTGCGAAACACTAGATCGAATGAAACCCTTCTCTAACAACTTCTGAAGTTGAACATGTAACTCTTTCAACTCTGCTGGCACCATACGATACGGTGCCTGAGAAATAGGTCTAATTCCCGACAATAGCTCAATAGTGAAATCAATCTCCCGAACTGGAGGTATACCCGGTAATTCCTCCGGAAACACATCCGGAAACTCGGAAACAATCTCGATATCACCGATGTCCGGCACAGCCGCCGTGGTGTCCACAACATGAGCTAAATAAGCAACACAGCCTTTCTTTATCATCTGATCCGCCTTCATCGCGGAAATCACACATGGTAATGAAGTGTTCTTCTCACCGCAAAACAATATCTCCGGAAAGCCTGGTCATCGAAACACAACCTCCTTCTTGTGACAGTCAAACATGGCTCAATGTGTCTCCAAGAAGTCCATACCCAAAATCAGATCAAAGTCGACGATATCAAGCAACAAAAAATTCGCGGCTAACCCATGGCCTCCAATAAATATCTCACAATCTCGGTATACCCAACCAATACTCACTATCTCACCGGACGGATACAATACTCTTCACAACCCCAAAAGTGGAGACGCAGGTACAGTAGCTAAAGATGATAGTCTATACGACATAAATGAATGCGTAGCACCTGGATCTAACAATGTAAGTAATGGATAACTGAAAACATGCAACGTACCAATAACGACCTCCGGTGAAGCTCTGCCCTCACGCAAAGTCATGGCATGAACCCTGGCCTGCCCGGCTGGTCGTCCACGCTGAGGCTGTCCCTGCTGTCTGCCCTGGCCCGCAAACTGTACTGGTCTAGCTCCCGAAGTGGCACCTCGCCCTCCTCCAGAACTCTGGGCTGCCTGACCACCATCACCATCAAGCTGGAAACACTCCCTCGCATAGTGACCCACATGGCCACAACGAAAACAGGTGATAGGGCCTCGCTGACAAGGACCATAGTGATGCATGTTGCAGAAGTTGCATAATGGATACTCTCTCGGTACGGCAAACGTGCCACCGGTACGCCGAGGATAAGTGGAACTGCTGGAACCCCCACTAGCCTGTGGTCACTGCGGTCGATCTCTCCTCCATCTCGGTCTCTGTCTCGGTGCACTAGCTGGTGGTCGATATGGTCCACTGCCCGAGGATGAAGCCGAACCAGAAGTATCAGAACTCTGCCTCTTAGAAGGCCCCTGACTCGGTCCACCCTCCATAAACCGTCTAGGCTGGTACCTCATCTGCCTCTCCTTCTCGATATCCTCACCTCGGAGTGCTGCACTGACAAACTCATTGAAGTTGTTCCGAGGCATCATAGTCAGAGTCCCCTTGATGTTCAAGTTCAAACCCAGCTCAAATCTGCGGCACTTGGCTTCCTCAGTAGCAACCATGTCACGCGCAAAACGAGATAAGCGGGTAAACCTGTCCCGGTACTCAAGCACATACATACTGCCTTGCCTCAAATTCGTGAACTCCTCATACTTCCGCTGCTGGGTAGCCTAGTTGAAGTATCTCCGCATGAACAAATCTCGGAACATAGTCCACGGAGTATCAACTAGTACCCGATCGGTGTTAACTCACCAGAAGTATGCATCTGACTCAAGTAATCCAACTGCTGCCACTATCATCTGCTCAGGGGTAAATCGCAGACGCTCACATACGAGTTCAACCTGAACCAACCATGCCTCACAAATCTCTGGATCAGCTGAACCCAAAAGGACAGTCGCACCAGCAGTACGAGCTTTGACCACAGGGTCAAAACGCTCCTCCAAACGCAACACTCGCATCAGCAAGTCGTGCGTCTGGCGATCCTCATCAGGATCCACTTCCCGATCAACACGGGGACCACGTCGAGGAGGCATCCTACTGATACAAGACAAGCATTATGTACAAGCAGAAGGAACGTAATCATGAGACCTCAGATATTTGAGAACACACAACACCTGAAGCATTGATGAGTACCGCTGGCCAGTCGGGTCATCGCTCCAGACATGCTGTAAAATCTCAAATACCCTAAGCGTCACAACTACAAGAGTCTATAGAATCTGACAACCTAATGCTCTGATACCAAGCTGAAAGGACCCAACCCCGATTTAGTTTCCTAAACCGAAATCAAACCCCTTCTGAAAATACGAACCAACAAAAACCATTAAAATTTTGGCAGAGTAACGCTACTAATGCGGAATTGCCTTTACCTGCATCCGGAAAATAACACTTCATCCTATGCCACAAAAGCCAAACCGTGGGCACCAATCCCATCCGGATTTCTCAATATCATAACAATAATAATAAACAGTAAACATAACTGTATAATATAGAAAATCTGGGAAAATCCGTATAAAACATGTATCAGTAATGTATCAGAGCGACCTCTAGTGTATACATATACAAAATATACAACAATAGGCGAAACAAGAAACCTACTGGAAAACACAGGTAGCTCGAACAACTAGCCTCCGACCACGACGTGAGACACCAGAATCCGAACTGCAAACTGGGTACGAAAACCGAAAAGCCCAGGGGAAAGACATGAAAATCGTTAGAGTGAGTGGACAAAAATAAATGTCTTTCGCCGAATAATATATGTTGTAATAACATATGCGAGTAAAAATGAATGAATATCATATAGTACACGAGGTGAACTCAAACTCCTCCAGCGTACAGAGCATGCATGGAGAAATCCCATGGGGTGGCTCATGGACACATCCGTGCTAGTACAGTTTGAATCACGGGATCCCAGACCCACACATGATTCTAGCCAGAAAGGCCTAAGGTCAGAGGTCTGCCACCCCCCCCCCCCCCGATAAAGGCCTCGGGTCAGGGGTCACAGCCTCCACCGGTAAACATCCTCGGGGATCAGCCGGGATGCAAGTGTATCGATACAACAACATATACTGTGACTGTACTCTGTGTAAACCAAATCATAAATATTTCGATGCAAATGTATAAAGCAATATGTAAATGCATATACGTAATGTATAATTGTATAGGCATAATCGTATAACACATGCTCATATAAATCATAATCTCAAATGCATGCTCATGCTCGTAAAATGTGTATAAAGACTCGCGATTATCAGTGAAAAGAAATTGTCCACTCACTAGTGAGCAAAACGCGCATTCGCTCTAATCACGTGGCCCGACGGAAGATCCCTTAACTACTAGAAATTGAGACATTACCGGCGACCTCCCGTCGCCGGCCTTGTCTTTTTTTTTCGCCGGAAATGTCATTCCCGGCGACGAGTCGCCGGCAATGACGTCGCCGGAAATCCCCCGCCGGTGTTAACATTGCCGGCGACGGGAAACGGCGTCGCCGGTAATGTCCGAGACATTACCGGCGACTTGAGTCGCCGGCAATGTCTCGGACATTACCGGCGACCCAAGTCGCCGGCAATGTCTCGGACATTACCGGCGACGCCGTCGCCGGCAATGCTAGCGCCGCCGTGGCCGGAATTTGTGACATTGCCGGCGACTTAGGTCCATGTCGCCGGCAATGTCACAAAAAAATTTGAAAAAAAAACGCGGTTCTGGATTGGGCCCAATTCCAGAACCTGCATTGAAAGACATAAACCGTACAATCATACAACTTCAACAGTACACATAAATGTCCAACGTACAGTACAAATAGCAACGACGATACAAAAATTAACTACAACTACAGGTCAGGGTCGAGGAACTTGCGGGTCAGGGTCGAAGTAATCAAAATACTCATTTGAATTCCGGTGGCTTCCTTGGTCTTGCTCTGGCGTTGACTGGTGCGGTGGTGGTGGATAGCTAGGGAACGGAGGGACCGGGACCGGGGGAGGTGTGGGGAACGGTTGTCCGGTAGTCTGAGCGTCGTACATCGTCCGCATCCATGTGTACATCTGAGCCTGCACCTGTGTCTGCTGCATTTGGTACTCGGCCATCTGCCTCTTTTGCTCCTCCAACTCCCTCTGCGTCCTATGAAGCTCCGCTGCGAGGTTACGACTAGAAGTTGAACTTCTTGACCCGGTAGAGTATTGTGAAGTGGTTTTCAATACTCCTTCGCCCGCCGAGCCCATTCCCCTACAGTAGTAGGTATTCTTTCCGGTCCCGCACGCTTTTGCCATGATCTGAGCCGCTATCGGGGGATCAAGCGGATCGATATGAGAGGCATACTGGGTGACTTCTTCCTCGGAGCAGTCAGGATGGTTAGTCCGAGCTATACTCATGGTCACTTCTGTGGTCGCCTCCTCCACTCTCGCCTAATTGAAAAGCGAAAATGAACAACGTATTAACTAACAAAATCTATTAATATCGAAAAATAGTTTTATTAACACATGGAGAGGCGAAAGACTTACCGCTTCGTCAGGGCACTGCGGATAGAACTTCTGATGAATATACACCAAGGGGTTCACTTCTTGTTGTTGCTGCGCCTTAGTCGACCAACCCATGTAGTTGAGTGAACCTGCATGATGGGACCTGGTGTTTTTCAATCTATTCGCCCGGTTCGTCTTCGAAATCGCCTTGTTTGATAAACATATGAAAAAAAATTAGTAACTAACTATTTCAATCTGATACGATACATTAGGCTTGAAAGATATATTAAGGATGCATACCCGAGCTTTGGGGTGCTCGAAGTGGGCTATCAGCCACAGCCACTCGTACTCCCTAAACCGGAATTCGCTGGGGGTGGAACCTCGGCCTAGCTCCTTGTATACAGTGTAATGGGAAGAAAGCTCGTTCTTCCACTCTTTATACCTATATTAAAACAAGGAAAAAAAGTTAGAGATATTAAAACAGTTGATAAACAAAAATCTAACTCGATATATATTCAAATAAGTCGAAGCACATCACCGATTATGTAGTTGACGCTCTACCCACGTGTGAATAAGAACTTCATCCACGTCAAACCACACCTGCAATATGAATATATAAAAGGTAAAATTATATATTTAAGTGGACTTAATTAATAAATGTAAAATTTACGTAATGAAAATACGATTTTACTCACACTGAGTGCATTATGCACTTGCATCTTCACGTAGATAGGCACAGATTCCCAATCTGGCCAAAGCATTGGGACCTTGTCCCGCACGATCGCACCGGCCATGCTGACATATTTGCGCGTGGTGTCGAATGCCTCGATCACCTCGCCATCCTCATTGGCCCTTATGGGCGTTTTCCTTCCCCCGGTGGTCTGCTCAAGTCTCTTCCCGGTGCAGGTGCCTCTAGCCCCTTTCCGTTTTCCAGTCCCATTAACGAAATTGCCTAATAATACAATGTCAACAAATTGATATCATTAATTGAACCTATCGTAAATCTTAAGTAATAATTAAGTCATCAATCTTGCCTGTGATAAATAAAATTTACCTGCATCGTCCGTTTGTTGGTTGGTGCACCTCACACTCCAAAGATACACGGGGTCGAACGGGAGGAAGTTATACGCTTCCTCCACGCTCAGGAACTCCGGCCGTCCTTCAATATAAACAGGCATCCCCCTATCATCGAATTCAGGGATGACAGGAATCTCGTCGGGTAGGAAGAGACCGGACGGCGGAGATAGACGAGGCCTGGACGATGAGGCGCCAGCACCACCATGTGCCTCAGATGATTCCCGTGAAACGGGAGTAGGCACCATCCGAATATGGGGCATTCGGATTGAGGGAGTTTCTGATGCCCCCGTTGACTGTCGCTCGTCTGAGGCTCTGCCACCGGAGGGACGTCTGCTGAATGAGCGTCTGGAGACTGAGGCTCGAGGCTCAACTTCCGGTTGCACAGCTCTTGATCGTGCAGCTTCCTCCTCAGCTCGCGCCTCTAGCAAGGCTCTCGTGCGAGCACTCATCATTGGCCCACTGGGCGTGTTGCTAACTGCGGGCGAGGAGGAAGCTTGACTACTGTTCCCTCCACTATTTCGGGAACCTCTCCGAAGCCAATTAGCCGCAAAACCTCCTGGACATCGTAATAGTCATGGATTCGGTTCAATAACAAATCGGAACCGGAACGGTGTGGAACCGGAACCGTTTGAAACCGGAACTGTTTGTAACCGGAACCGTTTGTAACATAACGGTTCCGGTTACAAACAGTTCTGGTTCCAAACCGTTCCGGTTCCAAACCGTTCCGGTTCCAAACCGTTTCGGTTCTATAACAAATCGGAACCGGAACGGTTTGGAACCGGAACCGTTTGAAACCGGAACTGTTTGGAACCGGAACCGTTTGTAACATAACGGTTCCAGTTACAATAAGTTCCGGTTCCAAACCGTTTCGGTTCAATAACAAATCGGAACCGGAACGGTGTGAAACCGGAACTGTTTGAAACCGGAACTGTTTGTAACCGGAACCGTTTGTAACATAACGGTTCCGGTTACAAACAGTTCCGGTTCCAAACCGTTCCGGTTCCACACCGTTTCGGTTCTATAACAAATCGGAACCGGAACGGTTTGGAACCGGAACCGTTTGAAACCGGAACTGTTTGGAACCGGAACCGTTTGTAACATAACGGTTCCAGTTACAATAAGTTCCGGTTCCAAACCGTTTCGGTTCAATAACAAATCGGAACCGGAACGGTGTGGAACCGGAACTGTTTGAAACCGGAACTGTTTGTAACCGGAACCGTTTGTAACATAACGGTTCCGGTTACAAACAGTTCCGGTTCCAAACCGTTCCGGTTCCACACCGTTTCGGTTCTATAACAAATCGGAACCGGAACGGTTTGGAACCGGAACCGTTTGAAACCGGAACTGTTTGTAGTGTACAAACGTTTGTAACATAAAGGTTCCGGTTACAATTTCCGTTCCGGTTCCAAACTGTTCCGGTTCCAAACCGTTCTGGTTCTAAACCGTCCCGATCCCGATTTCCACCTTCATTTATACGATTAATTAACAACTATATCACCTAAATTAACGACTATACATATTCATATTTCCGTATATATATATACATCATGCATCTTAATTAAATTTATCCATCACATATTCATCCAAATCACAAACCCTAATTAATTTGTAACATTTTTCACACATATATATATATATATATATATATATATCATGCATCTTAATTAGGTTTAATTTCCACATATATATACATCACATATTCATCCAAACCACATTTATACATAATTTTCACATATATATATATATACACATCACTTCATTTCACATACCTAAATATATATATACATCACATATATACATACATGCTAATTTAGAACTTATCACCCTAATTTCCAACTTAGCACCCTAATTAATTTTCCATACACATACACATACACATACACATGCACATACACATACACATACACATAAACATACACATACACATACACATATACATACACATACACATGCAAAAAAATAATTAAAAATTGAGAGAGAGAGAGAGGGAGAGAGAGAGAGGATCGGACCTGCCATTTTCTTCCACCTACAATGGTGAGGGGAGGAGAGGAGGGGAGGAGGGGAGGAGGGGAGGAGGAGATTTTCGGAGGAGGAGAGGAGAGGGGATCGGTGGAGAGGAGGAGAGGGAGAGGAGGAGTAGAGGATAAGGAGGAGGAGTGGGAGAGGAGGAGGAGGAGGTGAACTCACCGATTTGGGAGGAGTAGACGAAGAGGAGAGGGAGAGGAGGAGGAGGAGAGGGAGAGGAGGAGAAATGAAAGGCTCGGGCTGGATAAAATCAGAAACCAGAAGACATTACCGGCGAGTTGCTTATAACTCGTTGGTAATGTCATTACCAACGACTTCAACTCGTTGCTAATGACATTACCCACGAGTTATAAGCAACTCGTGGGTAATGACATTACCAACGACGAGTTAACTCGTGGGTAATGTCATTACCAACGAGTTGCTTATAACTCGTGGGTAATGTCATTACCAACGAGTTAACTCGTTGGTAATGTCATTTTTTCCCGAAGAATATCCGACAACATTTTCCGTCTACGATTTCCGGCTACATTTTCCGACTACAATTTCGATTATCAATTTCCGTATACGTACGATTAATGACTACATTTTTCGACTACATTTTCGATTAATGATTTCCGTATACGTACGATTAACGACTACGATTTCCGTATACGTACGATTAACGACTACATTTTCCGTCTACGATTTCCGGCTACATTTTCCGACTAAAATTTCGATTATCAATTTCCGTATACGACTACATTTTCCGACTACATTTTCGATTATCAATTTTCGTATACGTACGATTAACGATTACATTTTCCGTATACGTACCATTTCCAGCTACGTACATTTTCCGACTACAATTTCCATTATCAATTTCCGTCTACGATTAACGACTACAATTTCCGTCTACGATTTCCGGCGAGATTTTCCGACTATAGTCTTCGAGCTTGGTTCACCCTGGTTCAGCCTGGTTCACCGGGGTTCACCCTATAGTCTTCACCCTGGTTCACCCTGGTTCAGCTTGGTTCACCCTGGTTCAGCCTGTTAACTTGAATGGTTATAGAGATGTAATTGAGTATAGTCTTCGAGCTTGGTTCACCCTGGTTCAGCTTGGTTCACCCTGGTTCACCCTATAGTCTTCAGCTTGGTTCACCCTGGTTCAGCCTGTGAACTTGAATGGCTATGTAGACTTTATGAATTTCGTTGCTTATAAATTGAAGTTCGTTGCCTTTAATAATGACATCGTTGCCTAAAGCTGTTATGTTGGTAGTGCATGTACGTACGATTAACGACTACAATTTCCGTCTACGATTTCGACTACATTTTCTGACTAGATCATATTTCCGACAACAATTTCTGACTACATCATTAACGTACTAAGGATGATAATCGTAATCATCGTCATCACTTGAGTCAGACTCGGTTTCATAGGTAACCTCTGGCAATATGTGCCTCTCCTCGTCATCTGAATCAGCGTCAACTTCATATGGATTAACATCGAGAAGTTCTGCTCCAGTAATTCGAACCACACTCCCAGATCTCACATTATTAAGGCGAATCGTAGATGATTCCGGAATGTCAAAAGCGTTCGGCTCTTGGTATGCAGTAACTTCCTCATCATCTGTGGTATCACCAAGTGTGGCAGCACTGTATATGTTTCTATGAGCAACATGGTTAACCACCTTCCACGGGACTTTGTTAAGAAGATCGTCCAGGTAAAACACTTGTTTTACTGATGAGGCAAGAACGAAAGGGTCATCTTCATACCAGGTAGTAGCAGTATTCACCGAAAATGTTCCGTACTGATCGGTCCTTGTGTTCTCCGGGCTAGTATCAAACCATCTACACTTGAACAAGTGCACTTTCATGCGGTTCCCATAAATTAGTTCAACAACTGAATGAAGGACACCGTAATAGTCAACGCCATCCTGCCCACCATGGACCATCACCCCACAATTCTGTGTTTTCAGTCGGTCGTCTCGATTTTCACATATAAATTTCACGCCATTGACCTGACACATCGAGTAAACTTTTGAAGCAATCGGTTTCATCGCCAGGACCCTCAATTCGTTTGACCACTCTGGGCAACCATCATCTGCTACATGGTTCATCTGAAAACGTCCATATATTAATACGTACAGAAGAAATTATGTCATCTTGAAACCACAAAAGCACGTACATACATACATGCTATGTAAGGATATATATATATAAAAATAGACATATACACATATACTTACCCATTTACCAAAGTAGTTTGCAAACGTCTTGTTGTGGTAATCAACATTTCCGGCAATAGCAGGGCAGTGAAGATGATAGTTTTTCCAATATTGTACTTCTTGACAGTTAATCAGTACCGACCAGTGGGCAATGGCTAATTCATTTCCATCCAACTTGTACGACTTTGGCAAGCTTCCCTGTACTACCACGTCACTGGAGATGATAGAAAGGTTGAACTGGGGTTCATCTATCGGCATATGTTGTTGGGGGTCCTCTACATTTTCGAGGTACACTTTGGTGTACGTTACACACTCGTGCGCAAGATATGCTTCAGCGATACACCCTTCAGGTGCATATTTATTCTTCACATAGTCCTTGTAGGCTCCCAATTGTCTACAAGTTAACAAGTACATGTTAACTTACTTAACCAGAAGTCATTACATATAAAAACCATAGGCAAACCAAATTTATGAATCATTTGTACCTTTCCATGGGATACATCCAAGTGTAGTGTACGGGACCGGTAAGCAACAATTGTTCGGGAAGATGGATCATCAGGTGCGGCATTATGTCGAAAAAATTTGGGGGAAATATCCTCTCAAGCTTGCACATGATAAAAATGATGTCATCTTGCATCTCCCTCATGTCTGCTTTTTTAACTTCCCTGGTGCATAACTTCTGAAAGAATCTTGACAAGGCCACCAATGGCTCGACCACCTCTTTGGGCATGTACCCTCGAATGAAAATAGGGAAAAGGCGTTGAAGCAGTACATGGCAGTCATGACTCTTTAATCCGTACATCTTATTGTCCCGGAAGTTAACACACCTGCTTATATTTCCTGCATAGCCATAAGGATACCTGCATATATATATATATATATATAGATGAAGCCATATATATGGACCAATTATATTTCTCGCATATAACCATATATACTCCGCTAAAAATTTAAGGACAAATTCATACATAGCCATAAGAATATATACCTGACATTACTCAGCCACCGAAAAATTTCATGCTTATGCTTCGGCTTTATGGTGTACGGAGCTTGCGGCATTTTTCTCTTACCATCTCTTAACCACAAATGTTTCCGCACACCCATTGCTTTAAGATCAATGCGTGCCTTAGGGATGTCTTTTGTTTTCCCCTCCAAGTTAAGAACTGTGCCCACCACACTTTCACACACATTCTTCTCTATGTGCATGACATCTAGGTAATGTCTGATAGGCAACCTGGGCCAGTAGGAGAGTTCCCAGAATATGCTCTTGTGTGTCCAAAACTTATACCTTTCGGGCTTGTCTGGAATTGACGCTACTATGTCAGGATGATTGCTCAGCTGGCCAAAATCGTATTCATTCAACACTTCCAAAATTTCGTCCCCTGTCCATCGCCTGGGTGCCACACCAGTTTCAACAGTCCCATCAAACGCGTCTGGATCCTGCCTAAATGGGTGATCATATGGAAGCCAACAACGGTGACGCATCGAGATAATTTTACTGCAATGAGGACTGCAACAATCAACCGTCATGCACTCTGAACAAGCTCTGTAACCCCTGGTAACGTTGCCCGACAACATACCGCGGGCAGGAAAATCACTGATGGTGCCAACAAGCATGGCATGCATCTGGAACATCTCCTTTTTGAACCTATCGTAAGTGGGGTGGCCACACTCACTCAGGTACTTAAGCTCCTCAATCAAAGGCCTCAAATACACATCGAGACACTTTCCTGGATAACCCGGGCCCGGAATTAACAGAGTGAGCATATTGTATTCCTTCTTCATGCACATCCATGGTGGAAGGTTGTACGGTACCAAAATCACAGGCCGTATACTGTATTGAAGACTCATGTTGCCAAAAGGGTTGAATCCGTCAGATGAGAGCCCTAGCCAAACATTTCGGACCTCTGCTGCAAAATGATCAAACTCCCTGACCATGTGCTTCCAAGCCTCTCCGTCGGAAGGGTGTATAAGGGTGTCATCGTCAGGCAAGTTCCTCTCAGCCCACCATCTCATTGCCTCGGCCGTGAAAGCACACATGAACAACCGCTCCAGCCTATCAATAAGCGGGAAATATCGAAGTATCTTCACAGCTTTCTTGTTGCCTGCAGGAGTCAACTTATACCTTTCTGTAAAACATACCGGGCAGGCTTCAAGGTCTTCGAGATCTTTTCCCCAGAAGAGAATACAATCATATCTGCATGCATGGATTTTGATGTAGGAAAGCCCAAGATCTTTCAGGATATGTCGCACCTTATGATGAGTGGTAGGAAGACGATGACCGGGTGGCAGTAGCGAAGCAGTCCACTTCAACCAAGAATCAACAGCTTTGACAGACATTTTGTTCTCCATTTTTAGCTGCATCACTCCCATCACACTTTCAAGAACAGTCTTACTACAACCGTCGTACAACGGAGTCTGTTGCAATGCAATCAGGTTGTTGTACTTGTCCATACCGCTTGTGTTTGCATGACCTCCAGGTAATGGTTCGACTGGCTCGATATGGGGGAAACCCTCAACCACGGGAGGGACATTTGGTGCTTCATCAGCAAATACACCGCTCTCATGAGGAAACATATCATTGATTAACATCGATGTTGGATCATAGGATGAACTGCCCCTCTCAGCAAAATCTCCATAATCATAGCGTGGACTGGCCCTCTCACCAAATTGTCCATGATCATGCGGACCCGCTACCGATGTTTCACCGTGATAAATCCAACAAATGTACTTATCCCAAAACCCGTATTTACTCAGGTGCCTCTGGACTTTATCAATGGGAAATCGAAATCGATCGCTGAAACACTTACATTCTTTACACGGGCAATAATGAAGTGTAGTGTCTCCACAATTAGCCTTCACAAAATCCACAAAACTCCTAATTCCCTCGTGATATCTGACATCCCATCTTTCGAGGCTCATCCAACTCTTGTCCATCCTGAAAATTCTAACTATTTTACGTATTAATTATATATATACACACATTCACTACTAATAATCGACGTGATCTCTCAATTCAACTATAATTAAATCAACACATGCATGCATATGTATATATATCGATCTAATCTCTAAATTCGATTCAGTACTCGATGATAGTATTCTCTTTTTTTCAATTCAAAACGTATTTGACTGGGTATATAGGAGGAGGCTCTGTTAAGCCTGGCTCCGATAACAATACGATAATACCAGTCATTGATTCAGACACAAGAATAACTACAAGCTGTTTTCTTGTTTCGGTGACCGTACATCAACAACATTTCATATATATATATATATATCTCACGAATTGGATTTGATCAACACACACACACATATATATATATACCACATATACGTATATATACACCTACGTACCTATATATACGGTGCTTCCCGAGTGATCGAGTTTTCGACGCGCGCCTTAATTTTGACAATATACCGAATGATCGATTTCAGAGCGTACGTTTTCCTTCTTTCGATTTCTCTGGATTTTTTTCGCTCAAAATGATTGAATGATCGAGCTGCCCGATCCGGCATTTAATATAAGACACATTGCCGGCGACGGAGTAAGTCGCCGAAAATGAAGACATTACCGGCGACTTTACGCCGGAATCTCGCCGGTAATGTCCGTAGACATTACCGGCGACTCCAACCGTCGCCGGCAATGTCTAGGGCGACATTACCGGCGAAATTCCGGCCGGAATCTCGCCGGTAATGTCTCCCTAGACATTGCCGGCGACGGTTGGAGTCGCCGGCAATGTCTACGGACATTACCGGCGAGATTCCGGCGACATTGCCGGCGACGGGCTAAGTCGCCGGTAATGTTGAACATTACCGGCGACTTTTCCGGTCGCCGGCCTTGTCTCCGGTGATCTCGCCGGTAATGGGTAAAAATCTTGTAGTGCTTGCCCGAAGCACGATCTCGATCTCCTGAATAATCATAAAATATATCTGATCAAAATCACAATTCGCAACACTGTATCACACCTCGGAAACCAACCGTTCCCGGAAATATATAATGCAGTGCAAAATAATCGACGAAATTCCCGAAATCTCCACTCAAAACCCTCGACTGAAAATCCGATACCCAAATTAACTCGAAAACCTCAAGGCGACGATCGGGGCGCGAATACGAGTAAAACGACATTAAAATCATCAAATTCTAAAAAGTCAACGGGTCGCCGGAGTTTCGGCATTGACCACCGCCGCCGCCGCCGCCGTGCCGTCAGCCGGAGAGATTTTCCGGCGGCCAAGCTCATCGAAGCTTCATCTCGACGAGTACAACATATCTCTCAACTACACCAAAAGCCAAATCGGACGGCAAGCAGTTCAAAACCAGCTCGAAAGTCACGGCAATCCACCACCTCCGGCGAAACTGTTTGCCGTCGATCTACCGTCTACGGAGCACGGCAGCCTTCGAGACCACGCCCAAAGGCACCGCTGTGGCCAAATGGTCCACACCCCTCTAATCTCCGGCCACAGGGTGGCCGGAGCGCCACCGTCCTCAAAACCCAAAATCGGCCGAAAAAACCATGAATTTCTACTCAACATTTCTCCCTCAATTCTCAACCAAATCAAGAAATTCCAAGTTCTAAACTGTTTAGAATCACGAGGAGAACATTTTACCTTCAAAAGTAGTGGCATGAAACAGCCGGAATCAGCCAGTTCACCGGAGAAAGCCAAACGGTCCAATTTTCTCCACGGGTCAACGGTGGTCAACGCCGGTCAAACTTCCCGAATAGTGATTTTCGACAATTTTTGACTATTTCCGATATTTATACTCGCGTCTCGGGACGATCAACGGTCCAAAACAGATAACCATTACAATTCGGATAAACTCGATACGAACGGATAAACTCTTCAATATTCTGAAACTTCAAATATTCATATTATATTCCTCGGTCATCGGAAAAATCATCCGGAACCACCCACAAACTCGAAATCACGTGTACAACAACTCTCGAGAAGAGACTCAACTCAAATTCTTGACCGATAATTAAGTCGTAATCAAAACCGGCAAACCACACAATTATCGAAAAACTACTATTACGCGCTAACTCATGGATTACGCTGATTACTCTACCGATTCTGGTTCGTGTCGTCACAATAAAGCCTTTTTGAAATGAAATGTTTGTTTTTGGACACTCTTATCCAATTTACAACATAGAACCAACTCAAATCTTTGTGTAAACTTGGTATAGAAATGCAACAGTTCATAAACCAACCAACCTTAAAGATAGATACTTAGACAGATACCCAGACAGCTATCTAAATAGATACCCATGGTGGTTTATAAATGACATGTCGTTTTTTCTGTTGTGACTTAGGCTACCAGTACTTACGTGTGTCACCGCTCGTGTCTTATTCTCTAGAAGCGTCTTCTTGGTGCCTCTATAAAATACCACAAACCTCATCGTCACTTTCTCTCAATGCATTTCTCTGAAAACCCTAACCCTAAACAAAATCACAATTTCTCTCCCAGAAAATTCATTCTCTCCCCACAAATCAAAACCTAAAATCAATGTCTCGCTCTGGCTCTTCATCCTCACTTTTCCCAGTGGAAAAGCTGCCGTCATCTCCGCCACGGGCATCTTCCACTATGTCTGAAGAGTTTCAACACTCAAGAGATATTATGCAGGTCAACTTTGGAGCATATCTGCAAGAACTCCGTGGTCTTGCATGGAGAGTTGATGAGTTGGCCAGGAAGATGGAGCTGATCAATGTGATAGCTGGGAAGGTTGAAGAGGGTCTGGCGATCGTGGAGGATGTGGAGCGCAAGGTCGTGGCACTTACAGATATTGTGCTCAAGCTCAGGATTAGGAATGAAGATTGATGGGTTGTAACTGTTGGGTCGTTTTTTGTTAGGTTTGGGTGTTTTAGAGATTTTTGACCCATTTTGTCTACTCCAAAACCTCCATTTTTTGTGATTAGTTATGGATGTTTTTGAAATAAGACCATTTTTGTAATGACCTTTGTTGATACCTTGATCCCTTTTTGCTTTGTCTTAGTATAGGGAAGAACTTTGTAATGACATTTTATCATCTAATGTTGATCCCTTTTTGCGTATCTGCATGAGTATCTGCTTGAATATCTATTTGGATATCTGTCTGCGTAATACGTCTTCTGTGTTTGCTCTCGAATGTTTGAATCGGAGAACTAAAGTGTTTGATTTGCAATCTCTGATTAAAACCCAGCAGTCATAAACCAAAGGGCTTAAAAACATATACTTACACAGTTACTTCGGCAGCGAAATAGACAGATACCCATTGTTGTTCATAAAACGACATATAGTTTTCTGTAATGATTTTACAATGATCAGAACGCACGTGTGTTTCCGCACGTGTCTTATCCTTAAACAACTCTATAAAACTTTGACATCTATTTTGGCATCTACGAACATGTTTAAGACTCTATAAAAACCCTAAAACAACTCCTCTCCGAAAAATCATGGCTCCTACTATTGGCAGATCCTCCAGGCTCAAGAGAGGAGCTTCATCCTCGGTTGCTACTCTGTCTCAACATATCAACGTCGAATCATCGACAGATTCAATTGACGACTAGATCAGAGGGGCGAGGAAACAAATTGAGGGAAATTGCCTTTTAAATGTCAAATTGCTGGTGATGATAGAAGTTGCTCTCCAGAGGATTGACGAGGCCACAGAGAAGATTGATGAGGCCACAGTGAAGATTGATAGGGTGATTAAGAGGATTAAGAAATTGGAAAAGAAGTTGAAAGATTGGTTACATTAACTGTTTTGGGTGTTATGTTGATTATGTTTGTCTCGGCTTGTATTTTTGGGTGTTAAGTTGTGTATTCTAGGGAGGTCACCGTCAAATATGGTTTCAAGTGTTTTTCTAGTTTGGAGTGATAGAACATTCTTTTTGTAATCATTTTTTTTTTGATTGATGGTCATGCTTTTCATTTGTTTGATTGGATTGATCCAGTGGAGTTGATTGTCCCTTCAATGAACTCATGGTGTATGTTTTTCAAGACAGATACTTAGACGACACTTATGTTTTTCAAGACAGATACTAAGACAGCTACTTAGGCAGCAAATTAGACAAATATCTATTTTTGTTCATAAAACGACATGTCGTTTTCTGTCATGCCTGTTCATTTTGAATGATAGGTACAAGAACAGATACTCTCACAGATACCTGAAAAGATACTTGAGCAGATAGGCTTTGAAAATGACAGAATAATCTAGATTCATTCTCTTCTTTAATCAACACCATTCATTCTCTAAATTAAAACTGATTCATTGATAATTTGGAAATACATTAGTAGAAATTATAAAAAGTACATAATAAACTTCAATTCTTCATCTTTAAAGCTTTCTTTTCCGGTGGTGTGGGGGAGGCAGCATCTCGAATATTTGGCGAAGAAGTTGAAGGATTGCCTCATAATTCTCCTTAATGAGTTTCTACTTTTCCTTGAGATCCTTGAGGCCATCCTCAAGGTTAGTCATCCTATTGGATAACAGTTGCAGCATATTTGGAGGTGGAGAAGTTTCTATCGTTATAAAATATGATCAGAACGCACGTGTGGTCCCGTACGTGTTGTATTCTCGAAGACCGACCTTCTTCTTAGCCTCCCTATAAATAAGAAAGTATCTCCCTAAGCCCTGTCACTTTCTCTAAACATTTTTTTTCTTCTGAAAACCCTAATCCTAAACCAATCCCCAATCTTATCTCCCAGAAAATCCTCACAATGAAGAAATCATTGAATGGGTCGTAATCCTCGAAGATCATCAAGGCACAATCGCTCCTGCCCTTCAACCTCATCTTGTTCCCGAAATGGAGAGTCATCGTCACCTGTTCTGCCCCAAATGAACACCAAAATTATGGAGGAACCATGGAAGGAACTTCCCGATGTGATTTGGCAATATATAATGATTCTTGTTGTCCGCTCTAAGCCATTTGGTGTGCAATGTCATGCCGTAATTTATGTTTTGATGTCAGTTTGTAGGAAATTCAGGGATTTGGCTCGTACCAGGGATGTATTATCAGCTGTAGATGCATCCATTTACGCCCCTACCTGGAAAAGATATGTTCCTACTACAAATATATAGGATTTAGATACAATAGATTGGGTGTTTGACATAGAGGTACTATTCTTGAATCTATCATGGCAGTTTAGAACATCGGAAACTCTGTATCAAAATGCAATGCATCATTTGTTTAAGCAAGGAAGCATATTTCAAGCACGTATATTGTTTGATGAAGCTACAAGGATCAACAAAATCCTCTGACATTACACTTTGGAATACATGTCATACATGTTGATGATTATGGGCAGCCCCGAAGATCTAAAGTATAGTTGTCTATTCTCCTTACTGAAACATTGGCTGTCATCAATCAATGCCTCTTTGATTCTGCCATACTATAGAAATGAAATAGAATCACGGGCAAGGTGTGTACAAGTGAATGGGTTGGGCATTGATCTCATTCCTTATAATTCCATAATGCAACATCCGACACATCCGGATGTTTTCATTCCAAGTTTAGTGAAGGAGTGCAAACATTGTGGCCAACGTAGCTTATGTGTAGTTCTTTCAGTGGTTGAATGGTTCCATCAGTTTATGTATAACAATAAATAAGTAATCCATATTTAGTTTAGGGATTTGGTATCCATTTTGCTTACCAGAAAACGTCCAGTTTTTGTGTTGTTTGTAATGAATGTTTTAGTTGGAAGTCAATGGGAATAACTTTTTGTAATAACCTTTGTTTAATGGAATGTTGATCCCTTTTTGCGTATATGCATGAGTATCTGCTTGAATATCTGTTTGGGTATCTGTCTGTGTTTCTCTTGAATGATTGAATCAGAGAACTAATGTCTTAAGCCTATGAACTAAAGTGTTTGATTTGCACTATCTGATCCATTTTACAAGAGAAAACTTACTCAAATCTATTTGTATACTTGGTATTGAAATCCATTAGTCATAAACCAACCTTAAAGACAGATACTTAGACAGCTACTTAGGCAGCAAATTAGACAGATACTTAGACAGCTACTTAGGCAGCAAATTAGACAGATACCCTTTTTTTTTCTTCATAAAACGACACGTCATTTTTTGTCGTATGTTAATTTTGAATGACAAGTACAAGAGTGGATACTCTCACAGACACCTGAACAGATACTTGAGCAAATAGGCTTTGAAAAAGATAGAACAAAATATATTCATTCTTTAAACAATACTATTCATTCTCTAAATTAAAATAGATCCATTGATAATATAGATAAAAATACAATCGTAGAAATTATAGGAATACGTAATAATCTGCAATGATTCATCTTCAAAGCTTCCTCTTCTTGCTACTGCTTGCTCCATCAAATCCTAATGGTGAGGGAGGCAGTATCTCGAAGATTTGATGAAGAAGTTGAAGGATTGCCTCGTCATTCTCCTTGATTAGTTTCTACTTTTCCTTTAGATCCTTGAGGCCATCCTCAAGGTTAGTCAATCTATTGGATAACTGTTGCAACATATTTGGAGGTGGAGATGTTTCTTCTTAAGTGCGACAACGGTGGCGTGTGGCTTCCTTGCCTTCCCAGACCATTTCTTCGATCATCTCTTCAAAAGAGTTCTTGGAGGTGTTGGCCATTTTATCTTTTGAACAGAAGAAAATGAGGAGTGAATAGAAATGTTTTTGTTTTGTGAATGAGTTATGTTCAGTGCATCTTTTATTTATAGAGAGTGAAAGATTGTGTTGATAGAGTCGTTGGGTCTCTTCTTTTTTAGATGAAGGGTTGCGTATTAATGTCCCTTAATATTTTTCAATGCCGTTATGCATGCTTGTTGGGAGAAACTACGAGAGAGGAATAGTTTTGTCGTAAAAAGAGAAGGGATATATATATGAAGCGTCTTGTCGTAAAAAGAGAAAGAAAAATGAAAAGATGCAGGAATAAACCGCTTCAACCATAAAAGAAATTTTGGTTTGTTCTCTATAAATAGTACTGGCTTCCCACATTCTCCATAACATGTTCGTATTTCATTATCAACTCCTTATGCTTGAGTTCTTCTTCTCTCTAAGTTTTTATCATCAGAAAAAACTATGGCGCCAAGGAAGAAGAACGCACATAACTCAGACACTTCTGGCTATTCAACCGATGAAGATTTTGATCCATCAAAGTGCAAATCCTCGTTCTCCTCCTCCTCCTCTGAAGACTCTGTATCAGACCCTTCTCATCCCCGTGCTACTCGACCTTCTGTAGGTGTTGTTCTTGATGTCCTTCTTCAACTTTTTGTGAAGAAAATGGGTCATATGAAGTGTCGAGTGGAGACGATGAAGGAATATCTGAACCTGGTCCTTGCTGAACAGGAGCAGATGCTTGATTTTCTTATAGGCAGTGCATCTTCTCTTCCACCAGGTTTTGCAGGGAGAAGCAGGAAGAAGGCCAAGATGTGAAGCATAAGATTTTGTTTCCACTTTGTTATTAGTTGTTGTGTGTTTTGATATTTGTAATTGAATCAATATCTTATTTAATTAATGAAGTTTTTGTTTCTTTATCTTTTGTTCTTCATTTTATGTTTTTCTTTGCAATGATCTTGGATGAATGAATATGTGTATGAAATGATTGAATCTTAATCCAAGTTCAAATAGATTCTTAAACAGCTAGGGAGATAGATACACAGACAGATACTCAGACAGCTATCCTTGAATTTTATTGAATCATTGCAGTAACTTATGCAATGAAATCTTAAAATCTCTTTTTCCCCTTTCTTTTACCATGCAGTATGAAACAAAACAACAACAAAAATCAAGAGACCCTAAAACAACCTCAATTTTGTGTTTGTATTTCACAACTAACAAGTTGCAGATATGAAATTCTTATACAGATATCCAGACAAATACCTATGCAGATACTTTGACAGATATCCAGATAAATATTCAAACTTTTAGAAAATTATTCTGATAACATCTTCAATAAACCACACAGACATTTATGTTTTCAATCGATAGGGTTGTTGCAAGTTCTCCTGTTGTGACTAGTGTGGTGACATCTTGAGCATTCTGTCAGCATTATTTCTTTTTTGCCCTTCTTCTTAATTCTCTTTTTTTTTGGTCTTCCCGGTTGTTTATTTGTTAGTGGAGGCCTGCCATCTGGTCCGTTTTGTGACATGTCCTGATTGGATTTCTCAATGTCTGGCATTGGATTGAGTGTGAATGAGTAGGCTTGCTTGTAATACTGAACTTTGTACAGCTTGTCCACGTAATCACAAATATTCAGTAATTTCTCTTGAATGACAACAAGGGTATGGGCAGAAAGAAACCACAGTAACTGCCACTGTTCACATGAGCAAGTCCATGTCTCCATGTTCATTGCACTGCTGTATTTGTCAGCTTGAACTTTGTAGACAAAATCATTGGAGTGCATCACTCTCCAATGCCTACCTTTTTTAAGTGTTTCATTGAGCTTTTCTTCAATTCTGGGTCCCATTACAGTATACCACTATTCTGATTCTTGTCTTTTGCTTGCCATCATTTCCATCACATTTCTCCTGTGATAGTAGTAACTGAAAAGAAAATAAAAAAGAAGGAATTAGGCAGTGAATTATCCTAGAAATAACATAATGAATCAGGTTTTTGTAAATGGTTGTAATATAACCAAAAAATAGATACCCAGACAGATACTCAGTCAACTACTCTGACAGATATCCATGATATTTTTATATTTGTTCCCATGATCTGTCCTTTGTATTTGTTCTTGAGGAAACTTGCATCAACGAAAATCATAGGTCTGCATTATTGGAATCCCTGCATGCAGGCACCAAATGACACAAAAGGCGGTGAAACCTTTGTGTTTCTGGATCAATATCTACAACAACTCTAGAGGTAGGATTTGTCTTCATAAATTCGTCTCAGAACCAAAGAAGGTTTGTGTATGATTCTGCTTCATTTCCATGCAGTGAGTTCATTGCCAATTCCTCTCCATACCACACTATCTTGTAAGGGACTTTCAGGCCAAAAACTCTTTCTGATTTCTATCTGTAAGGCCTTGGCTCCCTTGTTCGGGTCAGCGCGCAGTTTGTCCTTAACGATTGGGCTGAGTATTGAATAAATTATAAGTTTCAAGTATAGAAAATAATATCTCTAGGCACCAATTTTTTTTGGATAAG
This sequence comes from Geum urbanum, assembly GCA_946800695.1. NCBI lineage: Eukaryota > Viridiplantae > Streptophyta > Magnoliopsida > Rosales > Rosaceae > Geum > Geum urbanum. The sequence goes on from OX327014.1 coordinate 4,069,980, forward strand.
TAGCTAGCCAGTGATATTAGAAAAACGATCATACCTAACAATAGAAGATCTCATCATCTCACTAGTCTATTTCTGGACTTTTTCTTTGCATGTATGATTATTATTTATTTCAGCGATGTAAAATGATCCATTCGTGGGGAATAGTCTTGCCTTCACAATGCAGTTGCATTTATCATGCCCTTTGTATCTACAATGTACACTTATGCTTGTTAGCTCATTCTTCTCCTATGTAAACTTGAATCCACTTTCGATTGAGTACTTTCTGAGTTTCAGCCTCAACTCAGTCAACTTGCCTAAGAATTTCTGCCTTTTTTCTGGTATAAGTTTAGCCCATGGTTTTGTCAAGTAATCATTTGTCTCCTCTTCTCGAAAGCATCAAAAACCGACTTCTTCAACATTACATATTTCTAAGCAACTATCCATCTGCACATCCTGGCTTGAGTTTTCATTATGATTGCTACAGACCGCCGATTTCTTGGAACTGATGTTTGCTATTTACTGGGAAGAGGAAACATATACATGTTTTAGCTTGACATAATATTGCAGCAGATATTCAAATAGATATTCAAATAAGTTTTTGGATGTTCTACCTCATTCAGGTGAGTGATTCTGATCTCAATATATTTTGAATTGAGTCTTTGAATAGAAAGCATCATCAAAAACACGTCACGGTCAGTTTCCAGGAAAATGTGTTCATCCTCTTGTGAGATACAGTATTTGTATGTCAAGACTGAGTTGTTGAGTTTTTTGAATTGTTGACGGACTATATCCACAATGTAAGCAAATGTGATATCATCACTCAAAATATCCATCATACCTTCTCGACCATGAATATATTTCAGAATGATTGGAGAAGATATTGTTTCCATTGAACATACCTACAAAAGAGTTGTAGAAATGCATGTAAATGCTTTGGTTAACCGATAGTAAGGTTTGATACTTTTAACAGATTAAATAGAGTTACAGATACGTTGACAGATACTCAAACAAATAAGTTGATAGATGCTTAAACAGATACTTAGACAGATATATTGACAGATACCCAGACAGATACTCTAACATATAGTAAAACGTTTTTTTTAAACCAAAATCAAATCCAAATGTAATTAAGTAGATTTCGATATCGCAATGCATATAGTTTGAGTAGCAAAGTAATAAATACTACCATGAAATCGATTAATACAACTACGAATGGAAATAGATTCGTATAACAACAATTGAAATCGTCTATCATATAGGAAAACAGAGTGAAAATTGGATGTACAACAGAATTGAACATATGAAATTCATTAATTTCTATACAGAGAGGATGAGAAATAGCAAATCAGTGAGATAGATATACAGAGATTTAAAAATTACAACGCTTGAAATTTCGTACAACGTCGAGATCGGACAGAGTTTTTGTTGTGGCTATTTCTGAAAGAGAGAGAGTGATAGAGAGATATTATAGAGAGAGAGAGAGAGAGATTTACTTTCTCGACAAAAAAGGAGGACGGAAGCTTTCTCTTATAGACAGAATTCAAATTAGGAAAGAAGGGCAAAATCGTAAAAAAAATAGGTTTTATAACTTATTGGGCCTTTTTGGCAGAAAATGATGTTAGCTGGGTTTTTTTGAAAAAAAAAATGTCATAAGTTAGGTCTTTTTTATCTTGGTGTCATAAGTAGATTTTTTTGGAAAACTTATCTCTTTTTGGGTTTCTAAATAATTTTCCCTTTTTATTAATTTTTTTTAGGTTTTTATTTGGTCTCGGGAATTTCTTAGATCATCACTCTCATTTTTTTCGTAAAATCTCTCACTTGCAAGACCAAAACCCTTCATGGCGGAGACGACGACTATAAACCTTGAGCTTCCTTTGGGCTCCACCGCAACGACCACTACTTGTCGGCATGGCTGTTAACACTATAATAATGTGTCTAATATGCTCCTAACTTTAGGTTTATTGATTGCTTTTCATGTATAAAGCATTTTTCTTGTGATGTTTCCCGTTTTTGTTAGGAAATCATAGTTTGACTCGAAAATACATTAAAGATGAAGAATTACATACTTATTGGAGAAGACGTATACATTTCCAAAGTCACGAGAGAATTTGGAGCAACTTTGAGAAAAGAACAAAATACCTTCACTGAAAATCGCCGAAAGTTGCCCGGAACTCGCTAGAATTAACCACAGCCGGCCGAACCACCATTGCTGGCCCAAATACTTTAAGTCTAGCCCAATGGAGGCCCAATCTACCAAGTTATGCATGCCAATCGGATTTGAAGAGAAGAGGAAGAAGATAGACCACATGATATCACTTATTTCGGACTTTAGTCTTACAACAACTAAAATAGTGGATCATGGTTCCATTGATTCAAAGCCAACCTTTAGATCTTCTAAGTCCTCATTTCCTATCATCTAAGGGATGTAAATTTGCCTCCCAAGGCAGCCAAATTCGAGCTCCTCTCTCCCAATACACACCACAGTTCATTTGACACATTTTCGAAGATTTAGTTAGCTTTTTCTCTCTAGTTTTCTCCTTCAACCCTCTCAAGCTCTCTTCCTTCTCTCATCCCCTTACTAGGCCAACACCACCACCTATCCATCACCAAAAGATACCTAGCTCCCCCTTCAAGGGCAGAGCTGAACCTCTCCACCACTACACCATTATTTCGGTCTAGTTTGGGTGTTTCTTTTCTCACATTTGCCTCTAGGGTTTGGTTTGAATCTTAGAGTTCAAATGAGTGGGAAATAATCCCTCTTTCTCTTGGCTCCTTAGAATCCTTAGAACTAACCTTACCTCCTCTTAAAGTTGGGTGCTAGCTAGAAGTGAACAAAGATGTGGAGCTAGAAGCCTTGGAGTCATTTGGTAGAGCTTTGGCTAAGGGGACTCTTCAGTTATCTCTTTACTCTTCTAGTTCTATGTATGCATCTAAACTTTTTTCTAGTTATGCTTATTGAGTAGTTACCTTTGGAATGCTAGGGTTTAGCCCTAGCCAATTTGATGTACATACAATGATGTTTTGAGTTATGAAATTGGATTTGTTTTAGTATACTACATGCTATTGAATGAGTTTGTTATATGTGTGAAATGATTGTGGTATATTTGCATATTTGGGATTGATTTAATGTTTTCATATTCATGTCTTAGCCATGACTAAGTTGAGATACATCTAGGGGAGCTAAAAATGAATCTAAGTGAACTAGTCACTCACCTAAGGAAGATAAGTATGTAAACATGACTTAGGTTTAAATTTAAAAGGTTAAGTTTAAGGTTTGGTTTTCCTTGTGCTTGAGCATGAATCGAAACACTTTTGACGTCTAAGTGACTCAAAAGATTTTCGGTTAAGCTTACATTAAACCGAGAGGCTTTGTAGCTATTGTTGATTCTTTTGACTAGGTGCGAGTTGAGAGATTTCATTAGAACCTACTCCTAAGTGCTCCAAAAGAGGCTTGGGAGGGAAGCCATCTACAATCTTCACATGTGTTTGCAATCAAACTCATTATACATAAAATACATTAGCAGCCTAGCACCAAAAGTCTAGCTCCTAATCACTACCAGAAATATGCACTTAGATGATGGAAAATCAATTCCTCGCTCAAGAAAATAAATTGTCGTCTAGGTTGGACTTAGACAACGAAATACATAATTCGTCGTCTAAGAGAAAACTTAGACGACAAAATAAATAATTCTTCATCTAAGTTTAGTTTCTAGACGACAAATAAAGGTTCCGTCTTTGAAGTTTAACATCTTAGACAACAAAAATATTATCCGTCGTCTAAAACCTAAACTTACATGATGAATTATGTATTTCGTTGTCTAAGTTTTCTCTTAGATGACGAAGATAGTTTCGTCATCTAAGTGTGTACTTATACGATGAAGTGTTACACTTAGATGACGAATTATTTAGATCAGATTCCATTTTCAGATCGAGCCACTACAAGAAAACATCACTTAGACCACAGAAACATAATTGTTCCGTGGTCCAAGTGACACCTGGACGACGGAGAATACCATCTCCGTCGTCCAGGTGCTCACCTAGACAACGGAGAAGTCTCCGTCGTCCAGGTGATCACCTGGACAACGGACCGGCACGCCATGGTCCGAGTAACGTCCACTTAGACGACGTACCGACACCTCCGTCGTCTAAATGAAGCATTATATAAGCCCGATGCCAAACTCTCTTCCTCTCCTGCGGGAAAGTTTAAAGATCGAAGAAGCAGGAGAAGAATCTCCGCTGACTAGCTAGCTTAACTGATATCGAGAAGCAGGCCATGCATGCGAGCAGGTACGTACGCAGTTAAAATTTGCTTAATATATATTTAGTTAAAACGTACATATATACATGCATGGATGTTAGCTACACATATTAAATTACGTAATTAATTGATGGATGTAGATCGAGTACGTATAATTAAGCGTAAATTAATGGACTAATATATATGTAATAATTAATTAATTATAATATTTTGTAGCAGTATGGACAAGAGTTGGATGAAGTTGAAGAATAGATGTGATGTCCGGTATATGGATGGAATTAGTGAATTTGTGAATTTTGCGATAGAACATGGTCAGGGAAAGAAGCGTTTCAGGTGTCCGTGCTAGAAATGTCTTAATTGTTAGTATATGGAGATTAATGTTATGGTGCAACACCTGTACGAAAATGGTATGATGTGGAGTTACACTACATGGAGCGAGCATGGTGAAGCAGTAGAGTTTAGCTCAGCAGACTTCAGCTCAGGGTACAGTTACCAGGGTGCCTCATCCAGCGGCAGTGGTGCCGGACCCCCAGCTTGCAACCCAACTGCAGATTTGGTCCATGATGCGTTTCCGGGATTTAGTCATGGTGGACACCAACACCAAGACGGAGGTTACAGTACCACTCATGAGCATGATGACACATTCCCCGCTGCTAGCTTGGCCACTGACACTAGTGAGATGGATAAGTACAACCGGATGCTACTTGAAGCGTAGACCCAGGTGTTCCCTGGATGTTGAGAGAATGTGTTGCAATATGTGATGGAGTAAATGAAGATAAAAGTGAAGCACAAAATGTCAATGAGTGCTTTTGACGAAATTCAGGAGCAAATATGTAAGTTGCTTCCTGATGATCACAATCTTCCTAAATCTCATTATAAGGTTAGAAATATCTTGAACAGCCTCGGCCTAAAGTACAGGATAATTGACGCATGTCCGAATGATTGTGTGCTATTTTATAAAGAGTATAAAGATTTGGATTATTGTCCCGTATGTGGCTAGTGCAGATTCCAGGTGAATAGGAAGAGTTCGAAAAAGAGAATTCCTGTGAAAGTTGTTCGATATTTTCCCTTGATTCCCAGATTGCAGCGCCTGTACATGTCTCTACACACAGCAGAGGCGATGCGATGGTACGCAGAAAAGCGAATAGATGACGATGTCCTGCGACACGCCGCGGATGTGGAGGGTTTCAAACATTCCGGCAGAGAATTTGGAGACTTTGCTGCAGAGGTTAGAATTGTTAGACTCGGCCTATCTACAGACGGATTCAATCCTTGGGGAAGTAATATCTCCGCCGTCAGCACTTGGCCAGTTAATCTGATGCCGTACAACTTGCCTCCGTGGATGTGCATGAACAAGGAATTTAATTTCCTTACTGTACTAATTCCAGGTCCTAAATCTCCAGGGAAGTGCTTAGATGTCTACCTCAGACCTTTGATCGACGAGCTGAAACTGTTGTGGCAAAATGGAGTCCCAACTTATGACAAATTCATTGACACGATGTTCACGATGAGGGCTGCCGTAATGTGGACGATCAGCGATTTTCCAGCGTATGGGATGTTGGCAGCCTGCAGAACAAAATGATATAATGGATGTCCTATATGTTTGGACGACGTGAACTCTAGTTGGCACGCGGGGAAGGTGTGTTACTTGGGTCACCGTAGATGGCTTCCTCACGACCACCTCTGGCGACAAGATGAAGCTCATTTCGACGGGACGGTAGAGAACAATTCTAAACCCCGTAGTTGGTCGGGCGAAGAGATTTTAGAGAGGTTGAGCTATTTCGACTTTGGTGTGTTGACCAATGACGCGGATGTAAAGAAATGCAATCCAATTCCTCCACATGATCTGAGCTATTGGGATCACAAGAGTATATTATTTGAACTCCCTTACTGGTCGAAGTTGAAGCTGAGGAACAACTTGGACGCGATGCACATAGAAAAGAATGTGTGCAACAGCGTGGTGGGAACAATTCTCGGTATTAAGTTCAAGACTAAAGATACTCTCAAAGCACGCAAAGATCTGGAATCAATGAATCTACGTCGTCCCTTGTGGTTGAGGAAGGATAGGAAATGAGTGTATAACAAGATGTCAGCTGCACCTTACACAGTGAAGCCGACACTTAGACGTTCTGTATTTCACTGGTTTAAGGGCGTTTGTTATCCGGCTACGTATGCAGCTACTATAACTGGAGCAGTGGACGAGGTGCAACACAAGTTCATTGGTCTAAAGACACATGACTATCACGTTATGTTGCAACGTCTGATTCCAGTGGTAATTCGACCATATTTGCCTCGCGACGTCGTAGAACCAATAGTGGCATTGTGCAGATGGTGGCAGAGGTTATGCGCCAGAGAATTAAAGAAGTCAGATGTGGTGGAATTGCAACAACAAATTGTGCACATCATTTGCAAACTAGAGAGGATTTTTCCCCCTGCTTTCTTTGACATCATGATTCACCTAATGATCCACCTGCCCGAGCAGGTGCTCATTTCTGGTCCGGTCCAGTACACTTGGATGTATCCTCAAGAAAGGTACGTATAACTACTTAATTATATAGGTTTTTTGATTCATAATTTGTTCCACTGGAGATTACTAGCTAGCTATATGTACTTATTCTTATTGTAGGTTTGCTTTTGTAGACAGCTTGGACAGTATAAGTCATTCGTCAAAAACAGGTCGGCCCCGGATGGCTCCATAGCAGAGACATACCTAATGCATGAGTGTGTTACTTACTGCAACAGGTACCTCAAAGATCCACCACCTCCCACTGCCACCGATCCCAGTACCCGCATCAATCTTTCTGTCGTCACCAATGTCGTCCGACCGTTTAGAGGAGTATTAAAGGAATCGTTAACACGGGAAGAACTTATTGAGGCACATTGGGTAGTGTTGCGAGACTGTGACGAAGTTGAGCCGTACATGATGTCATACAGGGAGAGGCTTCAGGCGTTAAATCAAAACAAGAGTTCGGCGTGGATTGAGAAAATGGTTAAGAAGAAGTTTCCCGATTATTTCTTCCAATGGGTACGTACGTACGTCTCGGTATTTAGTAATTTATATACATATCGATCATGTTTGTAGAAAGTAAACCCTTATATTTGCCCATTTTTGCAGATGATTGATCTGCAAAAATCTGAAAACCACGGGGGGTGATGGTCATGGCCAAAGCACTTGCTAGCAGGGAAGCCGATTAAACACTATATTTATCCCGGATGTTTTGTTAACGGTGTAAAGTTCCATTCATTGGCCCGGGATGAAGGAAGAAGAACACAAAATAGTGGGGTAGCGGTTGGGAAAGATAATGATCTGGGCTATTGTATATGTGGTTCAGCTATGTTACGGGAATGATGTCAACGTTTTCCTATTCAAGTGCAGATGGTTCAAGCGTACAAAGGAAGACCTGGGACTATTATTAGTCGATACAAACTCAAGCTAGTATGAGGATGAGCCTTTCGCTCTCGCCACCTTAGTTAGGCAGGTGTTCTATCTCGACGATCCGAAAGCCGGTGAAGGGTGGAAAATAGTGAACCATATCTCTCATCGAGGAATATGGAATACAGAGACAATTGAAGGGACACCGGCGATGACTGAAGATGCTGCTGAACTAGAAAGAGACATTCCTGCCTATCAAGAACCTAATATTTCTGTCATCCGCTCCGATATAATGGACCTGGTTCAAGATGGTGAACGGTTACCCATGCCTGATGGTTGTACAGATCTAACTGAAGATGAGATTATCAATGCCATTAATGAAGAAGATGAAGAAGATGAGCAAAATGAGGACGCGGACGAGGACTCAGGTTATTCGTCGGACGATGTTAAGTATGATGAGGAGGATGAGCAATCGGATACCGGGGACGAGGATGATGACGATTATGATGATGACTACTTAACTAAGACGAGAAAAATTAATTTGTAATTAATTTATGTAATTATTGTAATATATGATGCATCATCGATCAATAATTAATATAAATATTATAAGGAGGAGAATGTATATATGTACGTAGATCTTAATATTTTTGTACTTAATTAATTAATTACACGCGTCCATGCTCGATCAGATCGGATCGACCGACGTACGTAAATTAAATTAAATTAATTAATTAATCCGAATTATATATCCTGGACAACGGAGAAATTAATTCCAGATTTTGCCTTTTGGGTATTTTGGGTTTTGGGTAGTAAAAAAGGGACGTGAAAGCTTTCTATAATTATGTCCAAGAAGCTTCCTCAAGAAGCTTTCGTTCGTTTATTTGTTTTTAAATAATATTTATGTGTAAATTGGATTAATTATGGGTCCCTATATATAATTATATATTGCGAGAGATTAATGAAATAAATGTTTCAGAAATTATACTATATTATTCTATGATTGATTATATACGTCGACATGTGATAGTATTATTGTGAGCACAAATGTAGTATATATATATATGTTGTTTTAATTACGGCATTAAATCTATATATCATGCGAGAAGGAAAGTTCATATATAAATACCTTGAGCTATCTCCCTAATCCTCGACCCTAAATCTAGCAAATCGGATCGATCGATCATTTTTTAAATTATATTCTTGAATCAGAATAATTGAACGGACACACAAATGACCGGGGACGACCTAAACCCTAAACCCTAAGGCCCTAACCCCTGAATTCAGGGTTAATTTGTACACTTGGACGACGGATATGGTCATTCTCCGTCGTCCAGGTACTCACTAGGACGACGGAGAAGGTAATTTGCGTCGTCCAAGTGAACAAACCCTAAACCCTAAACCCTAAGGCCCCCTAACCCCTGAATTCAGGGTCTCTGAACCTGGACGACGGAGATGAGTTTCTCCGTCATCCAGGTGTAGATTTCGTAATTTTTTCTAAGACAACGACCATCTAGACCATCTTCCAATGCATATTCTTTTCGTCAAGACTTTAGAGTAAACAATTCTTGGTGTGTGAGCTTCGACGGTTCGAAAATCGGAGTTGCGAATTGTCTTGTATCCACGTTTCCGGTTTGTGAAATTCTCGGTTTTGCGGTTCACTGTGCCAATGAAACCCTTCATGAACTTATTATTTTCTGAAAATTATTGTAATTATATATTATTTTACGTCGAACGTATCCAACGGTTGTTTTGTCCAAATTCAATTTCGTTAATACTCTGGTACAAATGAGCCTATACTTATGAACCATTAAGTCGTAAATATTAGTAGATACTTAACAAGTTTAAAGACGTAAAATTATCTGTCGTTTCAAATTTAACTGTTCATATATACGATGCGTTCATCGATATTGTACGACTATTTCATTTGAATGACAGATCGCTAAATTCCTAGCGAATTAATTTTTAAATTTTTTTTTACGTAATTTGAACCTGGACGACGGAGATGGTCATTCTCCGTCGTCCAGGTGAAAATTACCATGGCGGTTCATTTTAATTTTTATTTATTTTTCAATGTAAATTTCACTTGGACGACGGAGATGGTCATTCTCCGTCGTCCAAGTTGAAAATTATGGCGGTTCGATGTGCCGCCTCAATTTTCGGCGCCGCTTCAAATTTCACTTAGACGACGGAGAATTCATTCTCCGTCGTCTAAGTTCAAATTTATGGCGGGTGAAACGTCCCGCCCATTAATTACGCGCCGCTTCGAAAAATTGAAACGCTTTACCTAGACGACGGAAAAGCGCGTTTCCGTCGTCCAAGTTCACTTAGACGACGGAAAACAGCGCTCCGTCGTCTAGGTGAACGCCTATATATAGAACAGGAACCCCCCCCTTTTCTCATTCCATCTCCTCTCCTCTCCTCTCCTCCGGCCTTCCTCCTCCGGCGACTCAAATTCCGGCGTGGTTCCCCCTCTCCGACGACTCTACTCTCCCGATATTCCGGCGACATTCCGGCGAGGTAATAATTCTATTTTTTACCTGTTTAACATTTTTTTTATTTAATTAATTATTTAATTTCTAAATAGTTATAAATAATTAGTTTTAAATAATTAGTTGTAATTATAATAATTATTTAGTTGTTATTATTAATATTTAGTAATCATTATTAGTTGTTAATTATTTGGTAATGAATAATTATTAGTTAAAATTAAATAATAGTAATAATAATTATTGTTAATAATAATTAATTATATTGGTAAATGAATAATTATTATTAAATGCATGATAAATAATAATTCATTATTGTCATTATTTATTGTTTTAATTAATTGATAATTATGTGTATTTTCTAGTAAATTGCATGGTAGTACGTCTTTGATTTAAATTTAGTACATAAGCTTGGTTTATTAAGTCGCACTCTTTGGAATAGATGGTGCCTCTTTTCCCAGCTTATCTCCTTAACCCCTCGTGATGTGTGGATTTCATCACCGCACACCATAACCTAAGTGAAGTTATGGACACGAGGTTGAGGGCGGAGTTTGCAAAGGACTTGAGGGAGTGTAAATTTTCGAAAAATTGGCCGAATGTCGGACATGGTGTCTAGAAACGGGTTATGACTGGTGAGAGGTTTTGGATCTAAGAAAGACGACACCAATAGAGTATATACCATTCATTTGGTTAGCCTCGAGGTGTTTTGTCGAAATTAGTCCTGCCTCTCGCGTTATCTCTATTCCTAATTGGCCATGTTTTTCGATTGAACCAAGGCTGATTAATTGAAAATTTACACTTTATCGCGCGGGTCGCACGTCCATTGAACGACCCAAAAAGCCAAGCTAGTGTACTCTATTTAAATCTTAACCGTACTTAATTAGCGTAAATTTTTAGTTGTAATTATTATGGTAAGTAGGTATTTTAACAACGTACTCCTAGGTTTAAATGGCTCCATCCGGCAGGAAAAAAGCCCAACATGAGGCAGAAGATGCTATGCTCCGCCGCTTGGCGAACCAAGTTGGTTGGGTTGAACAGGAGGGCAACGACGCCCTCAATCTGGACCCTTCATCTGGTCCGTCGGCAGCGCCTGGTGGGAAATTCCCGCTGCCCCATTTATCTCCAGCGGTGATGACGTCGACCCCTATTCAACTTCGATGCCCGGTACCGGTTCAACAGCAAGTACTCAGGCGTCCTCGACCTCTGAATCTATCATGTACAACGCCCGGCGTAAGCAAAGGAGGGCCCCGACTGACTCGGAACCGAAAAGGAATCGCGGGCTCGTTAAAGGGGGCAAAGCGGAGAAAATTTGCAAGGCGACGGGGAAAAAGATCAACTTACCCTACGATGAATTCACCGGTGGCCCTCCCACAGCTCAGCTAGCAAGTCTCTCGGCGCATAGCATAGGGTCAATCCATCGTAGCCGAGTTCGTCTCACTGCCCCTACTTGGAAGGAGTGCCGGATGATGAGAAGGCGAAACTCTTTAAAGAACTTTCGGTACGTAATACATACAATTTTAGTTATTATATAATATTGTTAATATTAGTTATAATTTCATAATATATACGATTATAATTTTCTATTTATTTCTGATAGGAACAATTTGAAGGACAAACACCATACTTCCGGCGCAAAGCAACTCATTCAAATAGCCAAGGAGAACAAGAATAAGGGCTCCAAACACCCTTATCTCGATGCAAGCATAAGCGCGTACGTGACGCCTCAGCTCGATAATGAAGCGAGTCAATACGGCGTAAGTGATATATATATATGTGTGTGCTTTTAATTGTAGTAATTATTATTTAAATATTATTTCATTATAATTTTTTAATTATTCTTTTGTAGGCAAGGGTGATAGAGCGTGCGCAGGAAGAATTGGCTAACACTCAGCTTGCGTTCCCAGATTTGTCGCCGGAAGACCTGCCTCCTCTATCCATGGAGAGCCAAATTGCAATCGCGGATGAGGTCTACAGTCGTAGAGCTGGCAAGGAGGTTAGGGGGTTCGGACCTAAGGTGGTTCGAGATTTGTCGACGACCTCCGACTCATCATCTACGGGAGGTTCGGGGCGGAGAAGGACTCAGGCTGCGGCCGTCGAAGCAGCCATTCAAGAGGCTCGACTGACACGAGAGGAAAATCAATCCATGCGTCAAAGACTTGATGAGCAACAAGCACAAATAACCCAACTCATCGCCCTCATGCAACAATCTCGAGGAGAATGTCAACCTCCTCCGAACCCATACCCCGACGACGACGACCCGGCTGGAGGCGGGGGACTCGGCGGCGCATCTGCTCCTCCAGTTTTTTAGCTAGCTGTTTATTATATCGTTTTTTTTCCACATTCTGAACAATATTTTAATTTTTATGTGTTTTTTGAATTATGTATGTACAAATTAATTTTATTATTTAATTAAGTAATATTACAAATTTAGTTTACTTAATTAATTATAAAATTTTTCATTATTTAAATTCAATTAATAATAAATTAAATTATTAATATTTAATTACAATTTAATTTAAAAAAAAAATTAAATAAGCACTTGGACGACGGAGAATCTAATCTCCGTCGTCTAGGTGCTTACCTGGGCCACGGAGATTGTCACCTTCTCCGTGGCCCAGGTAAGCACCTGGACGACGGAGATGAAATTCTCCGTCATCTAAGTGCTTGGACAACAGCACTTGGAGCACGGAACTTGGAGGACGGAGGTTCCGTCGTCTAAATACTTAGACGACGGAAAAACGCACTTAGATGACGGAAACGCTCCGCGGTCTAAGTGCATTTTTCTTGTAGTGAGCATTTCATCTCTCTCTCATCTCTCAACTTCTCTCAAAAGCTCTCAACACCACCTCCGGCCACAGTTTCAATTTAATTAGTTTTTTAACCCTAAAATTCTAGTTTTACCCACTTATCTCTTTATTGGTGAAGGTATTAGCTCGTTTTTCTTGATTAATTTTTTTAATTTAATTATGTACGTAATAACGTACAATGATGAAGTTTTCCGGTGAAATATTCCGGCAAATATAGTTTTCAGCAACCTTGTTTGCATATTGCATTAATTAGTTATTTAATTGTTAAGCTAATTGCATGCATGTGTTGATTAATTATATATATAATTAAATATGTTAGATTAATTAGTTGAAAAATTATATATAATATGTAAATGCATATTAACTTAATAATATAATATATTAGATTAATTATAGTATATTAGATTATAGCATATATTTTTTTGGAAAAGGGTTTGGTACCTAGCCAAGTGCTATACTAGGAGGCTCATCCCCACACCTGATAAATTGAGAAAAAAACTAGAACAAGAACTCGAGGGAGACATAACACCTTTACCTTGATTAACAAAATACAAATCCTCATTGAGAACGTCCTAAATAATCACAGGAGTCTCATCTAACCATAAATCATCAATACCACTACTACTAGCAATGTGAGCTAATTTATGAGCAACACCATTTAATGATATAGCATATTAGATTAATTGTGTTATGTAATTTAATAATATAGTATATCAGATTAATTAGTTGAAAATTTATATAATATGATAATTAACTTACGCAGAAATATAGACAAGAGTTGGTTGCAGTTGGTGAATAGAAGTGATTAGAGGTATATGGATGAAATCAAAGTGTTTATATTATTTGCGATGCAACGTGGTCAAGAAAAGAAGCGTTATAGGTGTCCGTATAAAAAATATCTTAAACATCAGTTTGTGGAGATTAATGTCATGTCTCAACACTTGTATGACCACGGTATGATGTGGAGTTACACTACATGGAGTGAGCACGGTGAAGTAGTAGACTTCAGCTCAAGACCAGACTTCAACTCAGGATATAGTTACTACGGTGCCTCATCCAGCAGTAGTGTTGCCCTTTCTTGGAACCCTACTAGGATGAAAATTGTGAGTATTGAAGTGTATTTGGACATTTTGCAGGTTTTGGGTAGCCTATTTTTAAGGGAAATTTTGCCCAATTTCTGTAGAAATATTCTACGATTTTAGTTTCATAATTTCGAGAAAAAAATTATTTTAACGGAGGTAGATTGTAATACCCCAACCTTTTTATATAATCGTAAATATTTATGTATATTTCGAGTTTGATTTGGTAGTTGCGGTAAATAATTTTACCGTCGATAAATATTTGGAGGTCCTGAGTTGAATTTTTATTGGAATTGATGAAGTTGTTTGACTTCGGGTGGAAGTCGTAGAATTTGTCGAGACGAGTTTGTAGACGCGAGAAATATCGAAAACAAAGTTACGACGAAAAATTTATGATCAACGGAAGTTTATCGGAATGTGATAGTCGTAAAAGTGGGGGTATAAATAGGACTTTCCGTTTTCGGAAATATCATATTTTCCATTTCGGTGTCAGGCGATCCAGAATTACTGCCGAGCTCGACTCCGGTGAGGCTTCTCTGTCCGGCCACCAAACAGGACATTAGTGGTACGAAAATGATTGGCCCAACCTCCTCTACTTTTTCCGCATGGTCTTCGACATCAATTCGACTGGATGAAGCCAGAATTTGGAGGAGAACCACCACGAAACCCTAGTTATCAGACCGATGAATTTTTGGCCGATTTGGTTGCCGACTCAGGTATGGTTCGATTCCTCTCTCTCTCTCTCTCTCTCTCTCTCTCTCTCTCTCTCTCTCTCTCTCTCTCTCTCTCTCTCTCTCTCTCTCTCTCTCCCCTCTATGTGATGATATGTGTTGGGTTGTATAATTGCATGTTTACAGGTAGTTTCGAGGAGATCGATTGATCTCCGTCGAGTTTGAATCGGGCGCAGCTGTGAACGGTGTTCTGAGTGGTTTCGGCCGGTGAAGGTTGGGGGCTTTTGCTCCCCTCGTCACGGCGAGTCGAATGTGACCCACCTCGAGTTCCATTGTGGCTTGACGGCTGAGCTGCGTCGCGATACTTTGGGCCGTGGGTTTTTAGGCTCGATTTCGGCCAAAACAACCGGAATTAGGCATGACGAGAGGAAGAAATTTAGGTATTATCCTCTGCCGCCAGCGGTGCTCGCCGGTAATGGCGCAGACAGCGGTGTGTGCCTGATTTTTTTTCTTCCAAATTTAGTCAAATTTTATATCGTTAGATTGTATCAACGCTGCAAGCGTATCCGTGAGGTTAAAAATACGATTAACCTCACAGATTGCGTATCCCAGTGGGTGGGCGGTGGTGACTAGTGTCACTGTCTGTGGCGGAGCAGGCGACAAAGAACTAGATATACCTTATATCTTTGAGTTCGTGTTACCATATTGAGTTTGTCGATAAGATTTTCGACTTGTTTCGATTGAGTTAAATTTTAGTCGAGCATTTTACTAGAATTAGACAAATAATTTATTATTTTAGTAGTGTGACGATTTTTGAGCTACTCACTTTGTTGCTCATTCAAGCAAGTTCAATTAATGAGTTTACATGAACATATATAACAATTTGGAAAAATTATAATGAAAAATAATAACTTATTTATTCCAACTGAATTACAAATAAACATATAGAGTCACTCTCTGGTAAATAAGTTATTTGCCTACTCATATTAGCAGACAAATTTACTTGGAAAATGAGTTAAATAGTTTGCTTCGACTCTATTTTGACTCATAGGCTTTCTTCTCTAAGATAAACTTACTTTATTCTGATTTTCAATGCCTAAAATTAATACTCAAAGTTTTTTATTTAAGGATCGGAACTTAAATTGGAATTAAAATACAGAAAATAAATAATAAAAAGTAGCTCCAACTTGAGGGCCATGTAGATTATGAAATTCTCAAAATATCCTCGCGGAAGGGTTACTTATTGAGACATGTATATTTTTTTAAATTAAATATTTTCAATTCAACCTCAAAACCATGATATCAACTATTTTCCTTGAATATTTTTTTCATGTATAGTAACATCATCCAATCCATCCATGCGACCATGCAGTGAAATTATGTCGCCTGTTCTAAAGTCCACAGTCAATAAATTACCCAAAACAAAGCCCCTTTCTTATGTCTTTGACACTGCTCACTCAATTTTCATTCCCCGACCACCACCGCCGGCGTACTAGCCAGGTCACCACCCCGGTGAGAGGTGACCTCAACGTTCGCTTCAATTTCGCGATCAGCAAAGATGATGAGGGACGTGTCGAGCTGCAACACCTACGATTACGGTGACGCCGAGTACTGGAACTCTCGGTACACCCAAGAAGACGAGTCTTTATTCGACTGGTACCGGCGCTACTCAGCTCTCCGCCCTTTCATCCGTAACTTCATAACTTACACCTCCTCTCCTGTTCTCGTCGTCGGCTGTGGCAATGCTGGTAATTCCCCCCAAACACCGCTGTCTCTTTTGGTCTTTTACATAAGTATCATCAGTATAGAAATCTAATCTAATCTTATCTGTTTTGGTGAGAATATGGTTAGTTATGTCTGAGGACATGGCCGAGGATGGATATGAAGACATAATGAACATCGACATCTCATGATTGATTTGATGAGAACTAGAAACAAGCACATTCTTGAGTTGAAATGTAAACATTCATTTGATTAAACTCAAATTTACACTACTACTATATTTCTAGGGGAATTCTATGGTGCATTAACACACTGATACATGAGTAGACTACGCTTGATACTACTTGATGTATGGCACTTGTTTACCCGTGTATCAAGTTAGTCTATTGTCATGTATCGGTGCGTTAATGCGCAGTAGGATTTTGCAAATTTTTTTAGTCTGTGAGGGATATGAATGTGGTATTCTTTGTTTATAAATCCTGGACAGACAAGCAAATGGATGTGAGGGATATGAGCTTCTTCCCAGATGAATCATTTGACGGTATCATCGATAAAGGTTGCATGTCTGTTTGTGTTTTTTTCATGCATATTTATCAGATTACTCCGGTGTCTCGTGTACTAATGTCGTCTGCTATGCTCGTTGAAAATATTTTTGTGGCTGTCACCACTTTTTGGCACCTGCGATCTGTCAATCCTTGTGATATTGGGACTCTTGATTCATTAATGGTATGATGCATGTTGAGACATTCTTATGATTCCTTCTGAGGATTACTGAGTGTGCTAATTCTAATTCTCTTTTGTCCGCTTATGTTTCCAGTACGGTAGTGATGCTCCCATCAGTGCTTCTCAAATGCTGGGCGAAGTGAGTAGGTTGTAGACTCTTAAGACTCAGACAATTAGTTTTACCGTAGGATATCATTTTGCACTTCTATTCCTCTTAGGGTCTCGTTGTATTGTTTATGTATATTCGTGTACTGATCATGGCTGTATATGTTTGTAGGCTTCTTAAACCTGGAGGGGTCTATATCATGGTAAATAAATCTCCCTACTTTCACATTTTACATCGTTCTCTGTCATATCAAAAGTTCAAAAGTACATGATCTGTTCTTATAACACCATAGTGCAGATAACCTATGGTGAACCTAAAGTTAGAATGCCTCTTTTGAACCGGGCAGCGTACGACTGGAATACCACTCTGTATATTCAACGTAAGTGGAATTGTATGTCATTTCAATTCAATTCCTCTTTCTTCTAGTGTTTTTAGCATTTTATTTCAAAATAGTATGATAATCAACTCCGTATCATGTGAATATTTAGTTCTGATTCCTTTCTTGCTTAGAGATCGTGCCCATTACTCTTGTGTATGTGTGATGGAGTTATTAATACCAGTTTGGTTTTGTGCATTACTCATTTTGACCTATATTTCCTTCTGTATCTGGGAGCTGTGTTGAGGGTTAATACATGCGGACACATATCTGAGTACTAAACAGATGTTGCTAGAAGCATGATATAGATAGCTATGACTAGTATAATCTTAAAAAACTAATCAAATATTACCAATATGTAACTTGCCAACTGTATTTTCTAATATCTATTGATATTATCATCCCCATGGTTGATTTTTGAACTTCAACATAGCATGTGAAATTCAATGTAGCTGGTATTCTTCAGATGTATTACTGTATATCTACTTATCTAGTATGTTTGACTGAACATTTGTTGTGCACATTTGTAGGTAAGTATGTTCATTTGAGTGAAAATGAGATCCATCTGTGACTTTTGATGTGGGTTAATAAGCACCACTTTTAGAGAGGAGAACTCTGTTTTTAGAGCAGCATGGGGTTGGGGTGAGGGACTGAGCATTGAGGTTCACCGGTCGTTACCACCACCAAAATACCAGTTCTTAGCTCTTACACATCTAACACTGCTCCTGCATCTCCATCACTAGGTGAAGCCCCGCGCCGTAGGCGCGGATGAACGTTAAGTTTGAAGGTAAAGTTGTCAGGGGATGAAGAAACTGGGAAAGAAAATTAAAGAACATAGAAAAATATATTAGATATAAATCTAATATAGGTATTGGAATGAAGAGTACTAAAAATGCAGAAACGATCCATCTATTACATACATTACATTTGTATGCCTTCTTTTTTTGGGCACGTTGCATTGAAAAATTGAGTTGCATATTTTATATCACATGGAGACATACCTTCACTTTATTATATTTATCGTTGCGTCTTCTTGCATGACATACCAACCCTTTATGCCTTCTTTTTCATGTATTTCGAATTCAGACCATACATCTGCAACACGATTGTCGACCTTAGCCAGTATCCAAATTAACAGTACCAACATACAAACAACAATATCCAAATTACTTTACATGCTTGTGACGATTCAAAGCATCAAGCTTTGTTGATCGTGACTCAAATTCCCTTAATACAAATCTAAAACAAATACATTGCATTAAGATCACAATCTTCTTAATATCCACACTTGAAAGATATCAGAACCTACATGAGACGACCAAAACTCAACAAATCCTCACATACAATATTTCATATTAAAATCCACACAGACAAATATGACACCAAATTAATCACCAAAACTCATCAATACTCATAATCACAACATAACAAAAAAAAAACCAAACCCAATCGCCATCAACAGAGTACTTTACCTACTTGTGATGATTCAAAAGCATTAATCTTTTCTAATCATTGTAAAAGCAAAGACAGAAACTCCACAATTCAAACCCAAAATAATGAGGATTAGTGCTGAGATGGCATGAATATATATTTGATCACTACCCATTACAAAAAACAACAAAATCTACCTCAATGGATCAAAACTACTTAAAAAAACAGATCTTACCTTGCTGAGGAGTCTTGCGATTCGCAAATATGAAAGCTACGACTCAGATGCCATCTTTCAAGTAATAACTGGGAAAAAATGTCGCCGACTTAGTTAGAGTAAATACCACATGAGGCAAGGACTTGCTAGTTATGCTTTTTTTTTATACTTCTAACTTACCCAGATTAATGCTAATAAGGAGAGAGTTAATATACGGTTTTCTATCAATTAGAGTTAATACACCCAGATAAATTGATCTTCATATACGTTTTGAGGACAAAAATGTGCTAATGTACCCAGATCAATTTATAACGTAATAGTCCAATCTAAAAAGTCTGTTTTGCAAGTGTTATTCTTATGCTTATAATATGAATAAAATGATGAAGGAAATTGTATATTTACCGTAGTTCTAAATTGTGGCAATTTAAAATGTATATATTATAACAAAAATTATGAATGAATTATATACCTTGCAATATATCTTTATAAACAATATTTTTTGTAAAATTATTGGGAATTTCGTCATTGTTGTTTATAAAAATTCTGAGTCCTTTTTTTGATGTAACTCTTGATAATGCCACATATAACTGTCCATGAGTAAAAACTGCTTCTGACAAATATATTCCAACTTGATTTAATGATTGACCTTGACTTTTATTTATGGTCATTGCATAACATGGTCGGACAGGAAATTGACGTCTCTTAAATGTAAATGGTCATTTACTTTCCGTAGCATATAATACAATTTTTGGAATATGAACTTTTTGTCCTGTGTTATTTCCTGTGAGTATTTTTGCCTCAATTAATCTCTCAAATAATTTTGTCACAATTAATCTTGTGCCATTACATAAACCACGTATTTGATCTAAATTTCTTAATAACATAATTGGCATGCCAATTTTTAAAATAAGTTCATGGGTTGGTAATCCATTAAATTCAAGCTTGTTCAAAAACTCCATGGGATATAAAAGATTAATATTATCACTATTACCTGAATTGTATGAAATTGAATCTGAACTGAAATATGATTTTTCCTGACCAGGTAATAATTTAATTGCGTAATTATTTATCTCTTGAACAGTTATATTTTTCGGAGTTACTATGACACGCTCTTTTAAATAATTTGTATCATTATATCTATTTAAAAAATTGGGATATGTTGCTTCAAAAATTGATTTTATAGGATCAATTGTAGGATCAGTAAGTAATTCATTTGGTATATCGATCCAACTCACATCTGGATCACCTGTAGGGAATTTTGATTTTAATCGACCTTCACCTATTTGTAACATCCATTCACCAAATTGTTTAATTTCATTCTTTTCTATATTGCTTAAACCAATAGTTGATAATCTCATATTTTCAGTAAGATGAAATATTGTAATAGTAGGCCACATGTATGAATTATTGAATGATTGTTGAATGACTTGTTCTTTACTGCCACCTTGTATAACCGGCAATGTTTGTCTAAAATCTCCTCCAAATAAAATTGTTTTTCCTCCAAATGGTTCTTCATTTTGTGACAAAATATCTCTAAGTGTCCTATCTACTGATTCAATACACCATTTATTATACATAGGAGCTTCATCCCAGACTATTAATTCAGCTTTTTCAATTAAACCAGAAAGATTGGTTTTTTTATTTATATTACAACTTGAATCTTTTTCTATAATGGGTTTTATTGCAAAACGTGAGTGAGCTGTTCTGCCTATTGGAAGTAATAATGATGCAATGCCTGATGAAGCAACAGCTAAAACAATTTTTCCTTCAGATCTTAATCTTGAAATTATGGTATTCCATAAAAAAAGTTTTTCCCGTACCTCCACAACCATAGACAAAGAATGATCTTGGATTTTTTTCTTGGACAGCACTTATCACTTGATTGTATATAATTTTTTGAGTAGTGTTCAATTTGGCGATCAAGTCGGAATGTTGTAGTTTTAATGCTTCACAATCAAAATTTAGTTCTTGTCTAATAAGCCTATTATCAAATTCATGTATTCGCTGTATTATTGGCATTGGCAATTGATGATTCTTTAAACTACTCGATGACATGTTAAATAATTTTTCAAGTTCATGCAGAACAACATTCTTTAAATCTTCATCTGGTATAAAAATCTTTTGCATTCCAAAATTTAATTTCATTCTATGCGATATATCATCAGACATGTTAATCCAATATGCATCAAATAAAGCTCTAGGATTAGAGACATTACAAAACAAAATAATTGTAACAAATAAATGACGAATTTGAGCAGAACTTGCAATAAAAGTAGATTCTAAAAGTGCTTCAAACCATTCTTTATCATCACCTAATAATCCCAAAGCTCGGCATGTTTCTTGATAAGTAGAATATGTTATGCCATTGACTGTTCTAATTGCCTCAAAATCAGTGCATCCTTTTTGTATATTCAAAAGCATTCTTAGATAATACAATTCACCAGCATTTGGCGGCACATGCGCTATTCTACCAAGAACACAGTATTGTTTTCTTTGGGTCCATATTTTTTTATCATTATTCCACACAAATTTAGTAGGAAATTGAGTGTACGTTAATTTTTTTGCCTTCTTATAAGTCTTGTTCGCAATGAACCAAGCAGTTAACATTGTAGTTTCTATGGATGGATCTTGTAAGACATTTTCAATAGAGTTAGATCCATGAAAACAAACAGTTTGTTCATTAGGCAAATGGATCTTCAGATATTGAACCGCAGGAAACCTAGAGTGAATAGAAAATTCAAAAAGACGCCACACAGACTCATGAGGAGTTAAATATCTACAATTAAGGTAATTTTGTATTTCGTCATTTACATTGTCACGGATCAATATGCGTGCTCTATCAGGTCCTTTGTTTATGTATTTGAATAAATATTTAATTAACATAGATTGAGAACATGATTCAACATTTATATGAGCATTATACCTTAATAATAAGTTAGCATTATATGGTACAACAAAATTATTTCCAACTTCAACTCCTTTTTTGATCACAAAACGTGAATCATCATCACGGCGTCTATACTGGGGAGAGTTAATTTCTTGAAAAATTGTGTTTGGAATAAATGGCTTTGGAAAATGTTTTGTACATAATTTATCTATTAGAATTAAATTCATCTATTAGAGATCCTTCATTAGATCGAATAATTATATCTCTATTAGAATTAAATTCACCTATGTCACCCACAATTAATCCACCAATTTCAGGCGCAGATGGTAATTCATATTGTTTGCCGTCATTTTTTTCACGATCAAGTACGGTTATATCAAAATTTGGCAACAAACAATTTTCAAAATCATCTCTCACAGAGTGATACTCTTTTGTCAACTCATTACATTCATCTAATAATTCTACCAATCCCTTCACAATATCATGATCAATCTTATTATTTGCATTATTTGGATCAATAGCAGTGATGCGATTTCTAATTTCATTTTCAGTGTCATATACGTATAACTGAGCATATTTAGGAGATTGTCCTTCTGAAGGTAAAACTGAACCCATAAGATGATGTACTTGACCACATATTTTAAAAACATAAGGAGCTCCTCCACTGTTTATGCCATGTTCAATTTTAGCTCCCATAGATGTAAAAGCAAACATAGAATTATACACTCTGATATTATCACGAAATAACACGCTCCTTCTACCATTATCTGGATTTAATAATTCATCAAGAAAATGAGGTGTTGGATGTGACATCAGAATTTGAACTCGGCCTTTTTCACAACAATGAGTATATATTGGTTGTTTATTTTGTTTTTTTTAATGCTTCATCTAACCAAAAGCAAGCAGCACAATACTTACATGTATAATCATCATCACCACAATCCTTGTAATCGACAATCACATCTGCAATGTCAATCATAATAGTATAAATTAGATAATCTATGATAAAAGATATTTTTTTGATGAATATTTAGTGTCAAATAATTGTTATCAAAATTTCTACTAACCTTCTTGATTTCGTTGATATGATGCTTGTCCAAAAGATCCAAGATGACCACCTATGATTCATAATAAATGACGAAGTTAGATTTATCAATAAAGGATAAGAATGAAAACCTATTTTTTCAAGTTAATCATAGATCTATTTAGATAACAAAACAGTTGGCCATTATATTGAACAATTCATTTGCATGAAACAGTAACAATGAAAAAACACAATATACTAAACCTATTATATAATTCCCTTCTATGTCATGCACTTGTATTTATGAAAATTTTACTTGTAGGCAACATAAACTATATTTGATATAGGATACACGAAGTTATTCCAGATCATCCTATATCAAATTAAGCAATATACACTAAACCCATATATTAAACTGATATCATGATTCAAAAAACTCGAGTCATACTAAAAGAAGCAATATTTCCAACTCAAGAAAAATAAGACTGGTGTGCTAATGAAGAATCAACCATAATCATCAGAATTTTAGCCAATAAACATATTATATAATTTCACATTATTACTTCTACTGCACTACATATGCGTGAAAATTCTGCAAAATAGTTGAGAAGAAGAAAAACAAAACTATTTTCCTAACATATAGTGAATCTATTATATAATTGCACATTACTAATATCACTATAACACGTATATCATTCATATGTATGTATGGAAATCCTATGTTGAAGTAATCTGGTTCTATTTTTTATTGCATATGTATATGTCTCAGACGATCAATGTATGATTTAGTAAACACGAAGTTCTACTAAATTATCTTTTAACAAATTCACGAATATACAATGAACTCATATATGAGCACATAGATATTAAACTCATACCAATTCTACTTCAGGGAAGAAGGAAAAACTGCCAAATTGAATGAAGAAAAAAATAGACATAATTATCCTAATATATAGCCATTTACAATTTGTACACATTCCATTATTGTTTGTCATCAAATAAACCCCCATGAATCATTTAAATTCCAAGTGTCACATTCAAATGCTAATCGAGGATTCCAAGCATCTACATATATCAGCTATATTGTGTCACAGCTACATTTTATACTGGAATAGCACTTTTAATTTGTGCCTACATATATCAGCTATATTGTGTCACATCTACATTTTCTTGAGCCAATCAACAAATGTCAGGTCTAATATCCTTTACACTAAAATGATCAAGTTTAGCGTAACCTAAGTTATTGTTTTCAAACTCTAATATATGCTCCAACATAATCCAGGAAACAAATTTAACTCGATTGATTTGAAGAAAACTATTACATGCTTTAATACCTGATATAATTTCATCAGTTTCTTCATTGTCGCTACTATCATCGCTAATGACATCTACTTTTGTCTTTGACTCATGCGATGGTTGAAAGGACGGTCGTTTTGTTGTCAAAGACCTCTTGTCTTGTTGGCCTCCTGTAAAAAATCAATAACACCATTTTACCCATTAAACATAGAGTCATATGGTATTTGGTTTTACAGATAATGACTAAACACTAACAGAGAGTCATTCAAATAATAAAACAATAATTGAAAGTATGCTCTACCTGTTGATGTTTCTGATTCATCAGGAAAAGCTTGTAAAAAGCGTTGTCTTTTGGTGAAACACCTCTTATCTTGGTGAGTTCTTGCAACAGACTCCAAAGTAGCCGTCGACTTCTTTATCCGCCGTGTAGCTAAAAAACATTTTTAGTTGGAGATAAAAAATTATTGTGTATCAGTTACAAACAATAAAAGTATACATACCAATAAACTAAATAATTGGACTCCGAAAAGTAAAAACTAAATATGAAGTTGAATTGTTCTATAAGTGAAAGGAAGAACTAATATGAAGCAACACCATTTTAACGATTAAACAGATAAATACAAACCTAAGCTCCTAGGGTTCACTGTCCAAATAGTAATTATTGATTCTAATAACAGAACAACAATTCATGATCAATAGTACCTGGGATCACTTCCTGAAGATCGCCATTGTCATCACTATTGTATGATGTTGTCTCTGTCTCATGACATGTCGGAGATTCATCAACAAAAGGTCTTAAAACACATTGTCTTTTGCTTGGAGACCTCTTGTTAGTTTCAATAACTGACTCCAACGGAACCATTGGCTTCTTTCTACGTCCCATGCCTGACAAATATTTTTGGGCAAAGATAATAGACATCATGTGTGAGTAAAAAATGTGATATAAACCAAGAACTAATAGGATACAAAAAAACTAATACAATAGCAACAAAAATAAACCTAAGTGCTAACGACAAATCAAAAAAGAAGACGACAATAACCAAAGAAACAACAGCACAAAAATACAGCAGAGAAGTTTCTGCATATAACCTACAAATCATGCAGGAAAAATAAAAGAATATTAAAGCCAAAACACTTTCAGGTACAACAATGACAATAGTCTGAAGAACAGTTCTACACCATGACAGGTAAATGCAAAAGAATGAGACAAAAAAGAAAACACTATGTATCACTAAAACACCAAACCAAATTAATTAGCATCACACATAACACGAAACAGTTCTCAATTTCTTGTAAAGAACTCGACCAGTTAACGAATCCCCGAATTCATGTAAATGCAATAAAAAGGGAATTGAAGTCCATATCACAGTGACGTCATGAAGTGCTTAAATGAAACAATTGCATGTGAGCTTGTTTCCTATCTATGATGAAGCAGGTATCTATAATCT
Source organism: Geum urbanum (assembly GCA_946800695.1). NCBI lineage: Eukaryota > Viridiplantae > Streptophyta > Magnoliopsida > Rosales > Rosaceae > Geum > Geum urbanum. The sequence goes on from OX327014.1 coordinate 4,095,863, forward strand.
ACATGTTACTATATGTCATGAAGTGCTTAAATGAAACAATTGCATGTGAGCTTGTTTCCTATCATGATGAAGCAGGTATCTATAATCTACACCTTACTATATATCCGTATAATAAAAATGGAGTACAAAAAAAGTAGAATCGTCTCATAAAACTATCCAGGAATTCCAAAAAATATAACTCCAATTTGCATATATAACAAATAATTTTGCATTACAATAAGAGGGACAACCCCTAGCTCTACATTAAGAGCTCTTGGTTTGTTGTTGTGCTACCTCAGGTTGGTCACGCGATGAGAAAGAAATGGAATAATCATATGATAGTTAGATCATTGTTCTGGTCATAGACCTACCTATGTGCATGCTTATTCCATCAAGAAACAATTATATCATCAAAACACCAAACCTACGGTATGATCTCAACCCAAATACAAAAATCCACCAGAAACTACAAAACCTATCTCAATTGAAAAAAACCACATAAAAAACTCAACCATTTACCTCTATTCCTGAAGAGAATCTCAGTCGGTGAACAAAAGGCTCAAATTATGTAAGTTTGGAACTCAATGCAGCAAGAATGAGCGTTCCGTCAGAGAGCAAAAGCTGCATTAGAAGCAAGCCGCATCAAAAACGATTAATTGAAAACGAAAATGGATCTTCAAAAGCCAACTAAGCATGAAATAAAATCAAATTATACTTTTCAGTTTGCCCAATCATGAAATGCTATGAGTAAACTTTGAATGAAATATATGTGCAAAAGAACATCATCAGTAATAGGTTTGAGAGAAAAAGTGAGTGATTATTAACAAAAAACTACACAAACCCAAAAACTATTACCCAAATATAAAATTCCACAAAAGCTAAAAAATCCACCTCAATTTATAAAACTGCACAAAAAACTGAACCATTTACCTCTATCTCTGGAGAGAATTTTAGTCAGGTAACAGAAGGCTTTAATTCTTTGTGGGTTGAGCGTTCTGTTGGAGAGCAAAAGCTGCATTGGAAGCGAGCAACATCGCAAAAAAATTTATTACAATGAAATTGATTGACGAAAATGAAAATAGATCTAGAAAACCCAAAACCCAACTAACCGTGAAATTGGAAGCTTCTGAAACTGAATTGATCCGAAACGAAAAGGCAGTTCTGTTATGTGAAGATCGAAAAACATAATCAGCAGAAGTAATACAAATGATTAACTAATACACATTCTTTTAGCAAAAAAAAAACACTGATGTGCATTCATGTTGAGTCTATCAATCCAAACTAAAATTAAGAGAATGATTACACAACCGACATTAAACTTCATGTTTAGTCTGCACATTAAATATATAGATTTGTGTTCTCGGAAGAACCCAATCATGTTTTTTTATTAATATTTAAGATCATGATTACGCAACTGGCATTATATCTAGAAACCTGAAAACCAACTACCCATGAAATCGGAAGCTTCTGAAACAGAATTGTTTCGAAACTGAATTGATTCGAAACAAAAGGCAATTCTGTTATGTGAAGATCGAAAAACATAATCAGCAGAAGTAATGCAAATGATCAACTAATATACATTCTTTTAGCAGAAAAAAAAACCAATATGCATTCATGTTCAATCAATCAATCCAAACTAAAATTAAGAGCATGATTACGCAACTGACATTATATTTCCTGTTTAGTCTGCACATTAAATATATAAAGTTGTGTTCTGGGCAGAACCCAATCATTTTTTTGATTAATATTTAAGATCATGATTACGCAACTGACATTATATCTAGAAAATCCAAAACCCAACTAACCGTGAAATCGGAAGCTTCTGAAACTGAATTGATCCAAAACAAAAAGGCAATTCTGTTATGTGAAGATCGAAAAACATAATTAGTAGAAGTGATGCAAACGATCAACTAATATACATTATTTTTAGAAAAAAAAACTAATATGCATTCATGTTGAGTCCATCAATCCAAACCAAAATTAAGAGCATGATTACGCAACTGACATTATATTTCCTGTTTAGTCTGCACATTAAGTATATAAGTTTGTGTTCTGGGCAGAACCCAATCAACTTTTTAATTATGAACCTAACAAAGAAGAGCATAATATTAGTGAATGATCTCTCCTTATGAAATGGTATATACCAAACATGGTTGAAACTTTGCCAAAATAAAAAACATCCTGAGATCCTTAAGAAATGTGCTCCACTTTGGTTTACATCCAAATACAGATATTTTATCCCTGTACTAAGTTTCAAGTACCATACTCTTAGTTTCTAAGATTTGTAGGAAGTAGAAACATAAACCACACAACATAAAAGTTCAAATCTTAATTTATGTGTTTCTATGCTATTTAAATAGGGACTCAATAGACATAAAACAATATCCAAAGCAACCTTGTCTCTCTATTCATCTTGCTCAGAAAACAGTAACACAGAAAAAGTAGTAGAGCTGAAAATGTTATACTACTGGCAGTCTACAAAGACTTTTCTTCTTAATTTAGTTCATCAATCATCATCATGATCGTTTTGTCCCTAAGAGCTGAAAATATAAAACTACCGGCAGTCCAAAAAGACACTTCTTAATCTAGTTCATCATCATGATTATTTTGTATGTATAATGACTATCTATACTCTATAGGCAGTTACAGTTAGAAATAATAACCAAACATGCTGAAAACATTATATTGTTTTGGATATTGTTGTAGATGATAGTTTCTTATTATATCGGTTCATACTATACTCTTATCTTCAACACATATAAATATTTTCCTGCACATGTTTTTAAAGCTCTTTATAGTCTATCTTCGTCTGTCTCCTTCCTTGGTTCCTTTACCAATGAGTTTATTTACTCTATTTCCTATATGACTGTTTGGTAAACTTAGTCGGCTCTTACAAAATATCCTTATGCTTTTGTTGTTTACTATACACCCCATCTTAACTTTTGTGATTGGCCGGGTTACCTCTTAAAACCCATTACCTTCAGTGAGGTTTTCTGAAACAAACTTCTCAAAGTTAAGAAAGGCACTATCATTTTCGTGCAATGTATCAACAACAAAAGATGATCGCGATCATGTCAAAGCTAATCTGAAACCTAATGGAGCACATGATGATCATTAGTTGAAAAGGGGGATTCGTATACAACATTAAGTGAGCAGAGAGCTGGTGAGGCTGCTATTGCATATGAGCATGGCGCAGACCAAAGTTTTGTATATACATAAGCAGTAATGAACACCGGTACCTGTGTTTTGTATATAATTCTATACAAATTGATGAAATCATAATGCACAATGCAAGATGAATATGTAAAACTACCGGGAATACAAAATCAGAGAACAAACTGGGTATCAAGTAAACTGAGTATATAATTCACATTATATTCCTTCAAAAGGCTTGATACCCAGATCTTTAAAGAAACATAATGATCAATAAAGTTATGACCGAAAACCCAAATACCCTTTTGTAGTTTCCTATTGGTGACTTTCTAATAAGAATCAAACAGCAAACAGAGATTGCATGACCATATCACTGTAACCAGGTCAGAAACCAGAATCCACACTATCACCAGGAACAAAAAAATGGAAAATTCAATCACCTTTTTTTTGGTTACTTTATGAAGAACAGACTTAACATCAAGCTAGCAGTACTACCTAGAGTTTAACTCATTACACATGTACAATTCAATCTATTAGTGCCTATAGCAGAAGCAACAGAATCTCACTGTTATCACTACAACCAGACAGTATACAGAATAGAAACAGCCACCTAACATGCATTAATTCAACTTGTAATGGGTATTGAAACTGTATACATTCAACTACAAACTAAACACTGTAGGCATTCATTCAACTGCATACATTGCCACACACTACAAACAGCATACATCCTATTTATCAGATGCACATATATTTGTTTACCAGGTTTGACACGATCGAATTCCCAACCCAAATGCAACAAAAGCAACACAAACGAAATCAATTGAATCCAACAGATTGAGAACTAACCTTCAACAATAGCAGTATCTAGCCTATGATCAACAGGTTCACAGAAAGATAACCGGAGGATCCTTGATAAAATGACTCTCTTTGTGTCTCTTCCAAACCACCAAACAGTTGAAGGAAACAGAGAAAGGTAAGAAGCGACTGCAAACAACACACAGAGCAAATTCAGAAGCACATCCCCAAATTGAGAACCCGAATTGTAATGACCTAGATAGAAACGAAGGGAGGAGAATCTTCAAAACAGAAAACCCACCGATTTCTGGGCTTCCAAGTGGGTCGACAGAAAGGATCGTCAGAGATGGAAACGGCAATCCGAGAAAGATATATTGAGCTTTCAAATCGCGAACTGGAAGGGCTGAAACAATGCGATAATACCATTTCCAATGTTAGTTTGCAACAACATAATCAAATCGATGGATATAAGGAGAAAGAAACCTGAACATATCCGACGATGGCTGCGGCGAGAGACCAATCGAGATGCAACACGAAACGTCGATCGCAGAGACGGAGACGGAAATGGTACAGACTTTTGATGGAGACGGAAACGACGTATTCTCTTGAGGACAGACGAATAGTGGTGTGGGATGAGAAAGGGCCGGACGGATTCTTCTTCGATCTGTCACAGCGAAAGAAGGTTGAGACTATGATGGAAGATGGAAATAAGAGTCGAACTGATGAGAGAGGGCTTTGATGCAGAGAGTAGAGTGAGAGGAGCAGCGAAATGGATGAGATTTTGATCGATAGATGAAGAGGATAGATAAGGCCACACGGGTGGCATGCTTTGAATAATATCCAACAGTAACCAAAACAATGAACAGGAATTTAAGTGTAAGTTACAGTGAAAACCCAAAACTGTTATATAGGTAATTTAGAAACGAAGTACCAGTGAGCCTAGGGAACACATTTTGAAAAATTTCTTGTCACGTGTTCAAGCATTCCACTATCTGTTGTAGATAGTTCACTTATATGAGATGGGTTCAGTTGTGCTGATGTGGATTCCCTGATCCCTATTTTATCTTGACATGTTTCTTTTTTGAAAGTGTTTTTCTACACAATTTTCATTTCTCGTTCAGGAATTGTGGTTACATAATCACAATTGAAAGTGGAACTTATACTTTTGACCATGATTTCACAACCAGACCAGGATTCCAGAGGCCTGAAGGCTGCAGTTCATCTAGAAAGTCATGTTTGGAACCTGTTCCTGTCACGGAGAGCGGCGTCCTTCCAGCTGAGTTTGTAATGGAAGATCCTGATTCGCACTTTATATATGTGTCTAAAAAGAAGAATGCCGAGGAGTTACTTTGGCTATATAGATTGAAAATTGTAGATTTGTAGTAATCACTTGTACTGAATTGCAGATGGAAGTAGCGCCTGCTCTGGATACCAGCTTCAACTCACAGCATTGGCCTTTAATGTGTTTCTTATGGGGACTAAATGGTCCTCATCCTTGTGTATCTGTAACATACATATCATTCTTTTCAATCAATCTTTTTAGGCATGAAAGTCATAGAAATAAAACGAAGTCTATATATAGATGCTACAAGGACATTATTTTGTTGTACCATTTTGCCCTACTTTACTGAATAAGATCTTGAATACTTGTGTAGTCCAAATTGGAATGCGTGACTTTTACTGTAAAATTATTTTAGGCTGTTGCAATCCATTGCAAATGGCTGGTGCAATTGGTGCAACCTGTCTTGCTTTTGCTTTTGTAATGTTTTGTACACCGCAATGACCACATCTTATTTAATATATGGTTGTTTCGCGTTATGAATGAACACAAAAAAATAGGACAACCACAAAAGTTAAGTTTCACGTTATAAATGAATACCAAGAAATAGGATATATAACCACAAAAGTTAATAATATGCGATTCATAGAAATTAAGAATTCATCATTTTAAATTTTATTATTTGTAAATTATAGTGTTTGAGTTTTTTTCAACTAGAAATTTAAAAATTACAAGAATTACAAACTTTGATGAGCAATTTGATGAATTTGTAGAATGACACATATTTTTGAATTGAACAAGGAAATTTAAGTCTCTAATTCTTCTGAATTTTTAAATTAAAAATTACAAAATCTTCACTAAACTTATCCAAACAACAAAATTTAAAAGATAAAATTCTGAATTATAGAATTTTGTTTAAATTTCATCAACTTTTTCTCTATCCAATCACACTGTAAGCATTTTTGACAAGAAATAAGCTATAAAAACTAGAGAAATAAAACCCTTGTTTACGCATATACTATATACTATAAGTAGTTGATAGATCGCTAAATTTGGGGGAAGAAATCTTTTGGGCAAGAGTAAATGAGAAGACCCAGCTAACTAAGCTTCACCTGTTCCAAAAATTCAATTCAATTCCATGGGTGGTTCTAGTCAATAGTCCAGCCTGATATTCCTTCCAAAAACAGAAAAATAGAAAAATGGGCAACATTTACAAATGAGGTAATGCCAGTTATGCCTAAGGTTTAAAAAGGCGTTAGGCGGAATTAGGTGGTGGAGTTACTGCTTAATGTTTAGGTGTTTTGACGGAGTTTAATCGGCAATTAGGCGAATTATTATATATATATATTTAAATAATTATATATTATATGATATTATAATATAAATACTAAAGAAAAATTATGAAGAAATGTCATAAAAAAAGTCACATGGGAACTGAATTTTATGTTGAGAACTAAATTTTAGAGCATTTCATTTGGTGAACGCACTCAACATTGAAGTCTCCTTATTGACACCTGGGGTTGTATCTCTATATTATTTTCTAAACTCTAAGCACTTAGCTCTTAACGAGTCTTATAGGGCACAAACAACATCAAATGAGGCCTGGACCTTTTTAATTAAAAAAAAAGTTTAGAGCAGTTCTCAACATAATAATAAAGTAAAATCACTTTTACATTTTAATTAAAAAAAATTGAAAAAAATGCCTAATTGGAGTCTAATTCCCGGTTAATCAGTCAGCTGACCGCTTAATTCTTAATTAATCGCCCATCCCCTTAAATAGTCCGTCCAAGCTTAAAATTAAATTTTCACTTAATTTTTTACGCCTAAATATCGATTAGTCAGCCTAGGGCCCTTTTTAGAACAATCATTATCCCATCCTTTTTTAGTTCTCTCTCTCTCAAACTGGCGGTGCTTTTACTATATCCAACACTCACCATAACGTTAACCAAATCCTACCCAAAATGGCAAACTATTAGAAAAACAAGAATACCCCCAAAGTAGGCAGCATCCTCTCTAATTGTGGTAAAAAATCCAAAGCATGCAACAGCACATCCTCTGGCCAATTCCAGCAGGCATCCTTTACTATCCCTAGCTACCACATCACATCACATCACATCCCATCACATCACATCACATATATTTATCCAACAAATAAAAAAAAACACAGACCAACGAAGAAGAATAAAAAAGCCCCATTATTCTCATAATTACTAATCGCACTCTTTTTTATAGTTTAAATGACTTTTGATTTTATAATTTTATCTATTCCATTTTTACTCTTTTATTTTTCTTTTCTTTCCTTTCTCTGTATTTTATTGTCTCACTTTTACATTTTGTTCAAATGGGTTAGTTTTCCTCGTTCAACTGTTGTTGTATTACAAAAAAAATATATCCATAGTATATATGTTTAAGGTACAAACTCTTTTTAAATTATTTATTATCATACACATCATCACAATAATATTTGATCCTATAGAAAAGTAAAAGCCTTATTCATATCCTGAAGGGCTGCTTCACAAATCATTAATGCCTCACAAAGCTTTTATTAACATAATTTAATAATTATATTACACCAGTAATTAAATTATCAACATATCACCGATGTATAGAGAATAAAAAGATATATAGAAAAACACAAAAGGAAAAACTAAATAAGTGATAAAATGAAATAGCTGAGATTATATAATTTAAAGAAAATACAAAAAAAGAGTGTAAGTTCAATATCACCTCCCTAAAAAAAATAAAAAAGTTTTAGGTGTGAAATGTCTGTATGGGCCCCACAAAGAGGATAGGGTGACTGATTTGTTTTGAAGAAGGAAATTTGGGTCCAAGAGAAAGAGAACCAATAGGAAAATGGTAGGGAGTCCAAATGTGGCAAAAAAGAGTCATGCAACCAGTCCCTAAATAGTAAACAAAGCCATGCATACCCTACTATTGCCGTTTCCAAGCTTTCGCCATTTGGGGTAAAAACTCTTCCCCTCTTTTTCCTTTTCCATCATGTCTTTCTCTCTCTTTCCTTCTCACACACAAACACGCTCTGGCCCTTTTTATCTTCTCTTTCTCCTCCAAAATCTAATTTCAGAAAGAAGAGAGAGAGAGAGAGAGAGAGAGAGAGAGAGAGAGACCCAGAAACGCGTAGAGGCAAAGATCTCTCCTTTTCTTCGTTTCATAGACAGAGAGGGGGAGCCACACAAAACCCAGAACAGATTTCTTCGTTTTTTTTTTTGTTTGAATTGGGGAGAGACGAAAGTTTCAGCCTTTAGGTTTCTGTTTCTGGGTTGGGTTTGGTTTGGTTTGGTTTATTAAAGAGGGTTATGAAGAGAATGGGTAGGGGGAAAATTGAGATCAAAAAAATTGAGAATACCAACAGCAGACAAGTCACATTCTCAAAGAGGCGTGCTGGGTTGCTTAAGAAAGCTCAGGAATTGGCTATTCTCTGTGATGCTGAGGTTGCTGTCATCGTCTTCTCTAATACTGGCAAACTCTTTGAGTATTCCAGTGCTGGGTATCTATCTATCTAATCTATCTCTTAATTAAGTTTCAATTTTAATTTAGACCCAAATATTCTGAGGTTCATGCATGTGTGTTTTGTGACCATCTTTGCTTGATTAGTTTACTCTGTTTATATAAAGTTTGCTTCTTTAGTTTAATTTGTCTGCCCATGCTTTCCTTTCTCTGAGGTTATCTGGGCTTTGAATATTTCATTCTGTACAACTATTCTTTATTTTATTTATTTTGATATTATTATATGGACTAGTGGATGTTTCTACTTCCCTTTTTGTCTGAATGGAGTGTTGGAAGATTAGGGACCTTGTTTTTGTTTTTAAAATATTCCCCAATTCCAGGATGGTTGCTTAACATTGTCTTAATATAAATGAACTAGTAATTGGTGAGTTGGGGATATTCCTTCTTTGAAGTTTGTTTTGAACCGTGAATGTCTGCTCAATCTATTAACCCTAGCGTGCATAAACAATCAAGTTTGAATCTCATTTGTCAGAGTTAAAATGTGTTTCCAACTCTTACAAAAAATTTGTATAACATTTGAATGAAAGTTCATATATCCTTGGTCCTCAGTGATGATTGCATTTTTGAATTTTATGTGTCTCCACTCTCCAAAGCAATGAGTTTCTTTTTGAATTGGTGCTGTGCAGTTTTTATGTAAAGAGGCTTTCTCCAATCCTGTTCTTTATTTCTAAGATACTTCATTGGCCACTGTAATGCCATCTTTATGAATTAGTGAAACAAATTACATTTTAATAAAATAGTTAGTTCCAGTGGTAATGTGGTATCCTTCTATTATTCTTCTGGCCACTTTCGATTGTAGCATCTAATGTAATATTGCATTTGGCTTGACAAGAAGACTCATTTCTGTTTTTGATAACACTGCTGCGTGGCAAGAGCCATAGATGAAATAAATTAGGCCCTGTTACAATAATATTAATTCTGCTGATTTTTATTTGTTCCAACTTTTTACAGTATGAAACAAACAATTGCAAGATACAAAAGGTGTCATGAGTCTTCAGAAATAGCTGTACCAGAATCAGGGACAGAGGTATTCTTCCGGTTATGAAATTGTGATTGAAACGTCACAAACTCTTTTGTTGCACACAATTCTTAGTGCTAGAGTTGTCATATGTTTACTGTTGTTGTTGTTGATTACTCATCCCCCTGCACTCTGTTGCATATTGGTGTTACTTGTATGGAGGTTGAGAAATAGGAATGGACTTTTGAGTAAAAAGTTCATTTTTGTTTTTGAGTTTTTTTTTTGTTTTCTAAAGAGTAATTTAACACCTGCGAAGTCTGCATTTTGTAATGATCTTATTTACGCTGTATAAGAAGCAATTCATTGTATCAGATTCAAATAGTAGAAAATATCATGTAATTTCTTTGAATTGGCTAGTGTAACTTTTGGGAGGGTAGAAGCTGAACTGCTGAAGTAAGTAATCAAATACATTATATTTAGGTTAGTCCGACAATTGTAATAATGTACCATAAATATCTGTTGAGACACATTGTTCATTTTATGATGTTTTGATCTGCAAGATTCTTATATCAGACTTAAGTATGTGCAGTGTGTAGATTATATTAAGTTTTGGAATATTGATGTTTTCTCCGGGCTTTTTTCTGTTTCTATGCTCTATCTGCTATCTGCCATCTGCCATCTGCCATTTGCTATCTGCTATCTACCATCTATTATAAGTTTGGTTATTATAATAATCATACCTTGTCAACTCAGCATACTTTTGATTACTCAAATTTTATATTTCTTTTCAGAAGGACGACCCTAAGGAGATGGGCATTTTGAAAGATGAACTTGAGAAGCTACAAAAGAAGCAAATGTATGAATCACTCAATTTTTTTGGTTACATTTTTGGAATACATGACATCTCTTGTGTGTATTTGATTTCGTAGGTGGCTGTTGGGAAATGACTTGTCTAGTTTGAGCCTGAAAGAATTGCAGAAACTCGAAACCCAATTAAGTGAAGGATTATTTTCAGTGAAGGAGAAAAAGGTTCGACAAATGATACATCGGGTTGCATTTTGTCTTTTTAGTTCTTCATTAGGAATATCAAACCTCCTTAGTGGATTCAATATCAAGGGCCTTGATAGTGTCTATCTTTGCAGGACAAATTACTTAAGGAGCAACTAGAGCAATCAAAAGTAAAGGTACAAAGCTTTTCCCTATTTAAAACCCTTCTGCGGTTTCAATAGTTTGGTGGTAAAAGCTTCAAATTGAGCTTGTAATTCTACTGGTGTGAATGTTTGGACAAATTTAGTTTATGATTTTATTGTAAAATACTCTTTCCACGAGTACTTAGTTTGTTCATCTTCTTGTTTCCTCCAGGAACAGCGTGCTAATAATGAGAATGCAAACTTGCGCAAACAGGCATACAACATTCTTCTTGCTAATGCAGATTTCATTTTTTTTTAACATTCTTCTTCTTGCTAGTGCAGATTTCATTAAAGATGCATATTTTGTAATGTATCTAATTGGCTATTCTTATATGTAGATCGAGGAGCTTCAGCGTTTGTTCCCCCAAGCTGAGCATACAGTCCCATCTTATTTTGAGTATCATCCTGTAGAAAATACAAACTCCCCTGTGAATGATGGTGCCAAAAGCCCTGATCTGGTCAGCAATTTCGCGTTTGACAATGGAGATTCTGACACAACATTGCAATTAGGGCAAGTTTTTTTTTTTTTTTTGTGAAAAACTTAACTATGAATTAGATTGCAACCAGTTGCTTATTGTTTCATAAGCATTAAGGACTATCAATTTAAATTTGACCATTTTTTGAAGCAAGTACAAATATTGGAAAACGTTTCAGTGAAAATTTACATTGATCACTTACTCAAATGGTGTGATATATTTACGTTGTCTTCTCTCCAGATTGCCAAATGATACTTATCGCAAGAGGAAGGCTCCGGAAAGAGAAAGCCACTCCAATGACTCAGGGAGCCAACTAGGCCTGTAATTGTTTCAGATATTCTCTTTGCCTTAGAATCAACAGGTTCTGGGTTGGTATTTGATACAGTTGAGAGTCTAGCTTAGCAGCATTTGTTGAAAGTTGAGTAACTTGTAAAAGAGTAGTCATAGAAGTTGGTTCAGTTGGCGGAGACAAACAAGGTCTAGTTAGTACTAATAGTTTATTTCCCTAGTAATAGCTCTGGGGTTAGAAGAAGGAAAATGTAATTTGGTTTTCACTCTGGCAAATTTGTAGCTTATCTTTTCTTAAGAAGGATGAAAGATCTAGAGTACCTAGAGTACTTTTAGAAGTTTCGGAAATCTGCGTCTTTATTTTAAGAGGTGAAATGTTTCAACTTATTCTTCTTGTGGCTGTCTATTTACTGAACGACTCTGTGATTTGTATCACAAAGTGTCGTCATTTAGAAACTAAGAAAAGAGCATATGATCAGAGATAACAAGTGAAAAGTAATGAGCTTCCAGCAATATTTACATAGTAAAAATCTTTTTCTTTTTTTTATAAGTTTGATTTACATAGTAAAAATCTATTTTTGATAATATTTACGTAGTAAAAATATTTTGCTGTTGAAATTCGTTGAGAAGTTTGATTCTTCCAGCCAGAAACCTTATTAAATAGACACTTCACCTCTTTCCCAAACCCTCCGGGGAAGAGTTTGTCAGTCTTTTGAACCAAGGTTAGATTTGGACAAATCATACCAAATTTGGAAGATATTGAAGATATCACAGCATTAAAAATGTATGGCCAATACTTCAGTGTGTTAACGTATTATGCAATAAACCACATGTTGATAAGATAACCATAAAATTGTAAACCAAGTTATTTCTTTAAGGTTGCAGTATATAGCTTAGTTTTCTTATATAGAACGATAACAAACCTTAATACGTAACTTTTAATTTAAATTTTAAAATTTAATCTTGATCATTCATATTTTTTTATTTAGATCTAACAATTGTGTTTTATCTGTTACCTCTTACCTGCTACCTGTTAAAAATCAGACGTTGTAAAACTGCATTGTGTGCTTCTTCTGCTGCGCCACGGAGAAGCTCTCTCTGGCAGTGGTTTGCTCTTCCCATTTTCTGGATTTTTGCATGCTATGGGCCTTATTCTCTTAAATCCTCCTGTATGTACATTCCTATACCACTCAGTTGTCTTATGTTTTCGTTTTTCATCGCTGTTCTGTTATATTGAGTTATCTATATGATGCGTATGATCCTCATTTTCATTCTAGCTAACAGCAAAGCAGGCAAACCTTCCTTCAACTTTGTCCATATTCAGCAACTTTTTGTTGGGTGAAATATTTTCTCAGGTATGACAGTTGTTGTATTGTTGTATAACTCTGTAGTTAAACAGACATGAATGTCTGCTTAAAGTTTGTGTGGATCTTTGTGCTTACACAACGTGATCATGCTTATGTCGGTGCTCAACTAGGACCCTCTAAGGGCAAGCGATACAACTTTGACAAGTTGTGGGCCTTATAAAATGAAAGAGGATGATGCCATGGTTTATAGGAATCCTTACCTCACATCTGGGGCTTCTGGGTTTTCATTAAATGCAATCAGCAGGGACATGAAGAAACAGTTAAAGGTGAACATTTTTCTTCTCACATGTTACATGGTACAGACAATAGTCTATTGGAGAATCGTTTTCTTTGGTTGAAGGTGGTTGAGCTGATGACAGATGATGTTTCGTATGCTGTTTTAATGACAGAAATATGTGGAGGAAATAAGGACAATACTAACAGATGAAAATTGGAAAGTCCCAACCACAACTGGGAAAAAAGAGACCGATGGTTGACTTATGAGGGGGTTGAAGATTTCTGCAAGGATTCAAAGATAAACTTATTGAAATTCCATTGGTATTGTCTGCTTTATATATAAATACATCCAGAAGAACTGCTAGCTTTACACATAAATATTGGATAATCATACTAGTTTCCTTAATGCATCTATATTAGCCTGGTTGGATTGTTTGAGGGTGGTTAGTTTTCAGAACTCAGACAATCAGTTTGTTGGGATTTGCAGGCAGTTCATCACGTGCTGGAGGATCGTGGTGAAGAAGTTGGACAAATTATTTACGATATTATCAGAAAGAGGAGCTTCGGTGTATGATACTCTACAGAGAAATTGGAACTTGAGAGCATAAATTTTCAAAGAAGCATATGGTCCCAGATATAGACCTAATGGAACAATATTGATGCAAGTTTGTTTCCTCCGAATAACCACTTCTACAATGATCCGATGATTTGATAAAGAATTGATTTTGTATTGAGTTAATTAGTACAAATGAATGGATAATCCAGTTACAAGCTTATGTGACTGCAGCATTGTATACAACTATACATTTATAAGAGAAGAATAATGGTATACTGCAAGTAATTTGAGTGTTTACTGGCAGTTAGTGGTCTAGAAATCAATGCTAGAATCTTAATGGGTCACTATTTTCAGTATTTTGGGAGCTGATGTATTGTGTATGCTGGAGTGATTGTAAAATCAATCTATCTGAAGAAAAATACTGTCGAGTTATCATGATAAGTACTAGTGTCTACTCTGCAGTGGAGGTTTTTTGTATGGATCAATCCAGCAAGTATCTTCTCTAACTGCCTTTTTCCATCTGTTCTTGAAAATTTCTAATTCAACAAAGGATCGCTTCCTCACCTGCAAAAATTTGATGCAAAAGTCATGAATCAAACAATGCTTGCCAAAATATAAGTACCATATTTACTGAAACAGATTATTCACCATTCTTACCTCAGTTCTAGGGTCCGATGGAGATGACTGCAATGATGCCTGCAAAATATAAGATTTATCAAACAGAACTGAAGCAGCTGTAAATAAATATGCAACATACTAGATTCGATTACATACCAGTTGTTCTGAACTAGGCAAGCTTATGGGTTTAGCAGCTTCATTTTGTTCTCCAGTATTTGTCTGCATTGTTGATGATCATCATTAGTGAATAATGTATGATACGAATTACATAAAGAGTTTTTCAACATGAAAATAATGCTTCTAACCTTGTTTGCTGCAGAACCCCCTAGTGTGGGAAGACCGTAATGAACAATGTACTCGGAATCAACAATTCCAATTTTTTTGGTTCGATCACCCTGTCAAGAATTTCCTTAAACATAAGAAACATGTGGAAGGGAAGTGAAGAGACAAAAAAAAATGCAACTAAGACAGGAAAGAGAAGTGTACCTGTGCACAATAGCCGAGTTGAAAATCCACCCCCCATGCATGAACCAAGTCATTCTGTAACATATCAGAACAAAACCATAAAAAATCTAAATACTTGAAGTACATGAGTTATGAATCACCAGACAATCTCATTCACTAAACAAAATCAAATTATTAAGCTCAAATGGTACATCAAGCCTCACAAAGCTCTATGCCGAAGTTCTATCCAATTCTGTCATTAACCATTATGAAAAGTAAAAACTCCCATCTCACAAGATGAGCAAACTTAGTGAACAAGCTAAAAGCACAAAAACTTTAACATCTGATGAATGTTTAAGAAAATTTGGTACAGAAGCCATGCGCATACCTGAATCATATGCCATACACAACGCCAAGATGCTTTCGAAAACACAGGAGCCATCATTTCAACAAACCTGGTATCACATTTATTATTCTCAGTATTTCAGTTTTAAAGAATTAGATGCACTTGTGGTCTGATATCATGAGAAATCTAAGCTTCCTACCCTGTGCATGGAATATCTGTGCTATTTTCATCGCACCGTCTTCCACCACCAATTGTCTTTTTTATCTTCCTGATAGTCCAACACCAAGACATGATGTACATACATATTTAGATTAAACAGAAAATTTTGATGAGAAGATCAAACTATATAACACTTTGAGCCTTATTATTGGTAGGAGTTGATAAGGATTGAGCAGACTCATAAAACAGTTCGTAATAGATCTTTACTGTTTCTGTAGAGAGATATGATACCTATGCACTACTGATCTCTTGTCTCTTGCTGTAAGATCATGATGCACCTCCGAGTTGTCAGCATCAAGTGAAATCTCAAGCCTCTCAACCTTAAACTTGTAACTTTAACAAGTTACCAAAACATGATCTTACATTTACTTATTTAGGTTTACATACCACCTTAACTTAAAACATATGTTTACCGATTAATGGTTAACCTGTAATATCAGGTCACTTTTATAACATGTGTTTTAATGCATACTACGTTAACACACTGAAGTACAACCCAAAATGTATAGACTTTAGGTCATGCAATTAGAAATGCAAGTTTGGAAAGGAAAATAGTTTCGTGTCGGAAATGGGAGGAATAATATTTTTTTTCCTCATTTTCCTATCACATATTTCCTTCCAAAAAAACAAAAAACTTCTTCAAAATAAAAAAAATAAATTGTTTAAGTTTCCTTTTCTATCCTCCTATTTCCGTCGAAAGTAGATACTGTTTAAGGAAATTTATTCTCCATTAATTTCGGTGTGTGTCTTGTCCTAGTTAGATACTGATATTAATTAGATAGATACAGAAAATCTCTGTTATGTTGGGATAGTTATTGTAACAGATTGTATCAGCCTGTATTTAAGACATTCTATCAATGAGGAGTAACTACTTTCTGTCTATTCTATTTTCTCCTGCAACACGATATCAGCACGATTCTCAAAGTTGATAGAAAAACACTAAAGCTTGGAGAAAGTATCACCGCTGCCACCGACCACTGCAGCCGCCGATCACTGCCGGCAACCAAGTCCCACCGTCGGCCTCCTTCCTTCTTCAACGAATCTCACAAAGTTTCAAAAGTTGACAAGTGTGCACGACTTCCAAGGAATCGTTTTAGAAGAACTTCTTCTTCATTAAGTGTACCGGTCATACCGAGCACGATAAACATTTTCTAAACCGTGTATTGATAGATCTATGCCAAACTTACTTATAGCAAAATCCTAGATCTAGGACTATTGATCTTGTGATATGAGTTGTATTACATGTTTATACCCTAGCTTATATGGACATATATTCATAGAATATATGTGACGGTCCTGGGAGAGTCACGGTTTGGAAAAGAAAAGAAAATGAAAATCGATTCTATGTGACTGTTGTGTCACGGTAACTGGGTGTGGTTTTTACCACCGTTTTATAATCGATTTTGTGACCATGCATCATGGATCACGTTTTTATTCAATTAAACTTGAAAGTTTTGTGATCGTAGTACTCGATCGTTTCTAATAAAACATCTCTATGTGTTTTGTTGATGAGTTCGAATGAGCATAGAAGGCCGAAATTCGAGATCCTTGACCTTGAAGGCAAGGAGTACCATCGTTGGGTCTTTGATGTAGAGAATACATTCATCGGAAAAGAGATTTACCAACACCATCAAACCCACTGGGCCTGGAACAAACCTCCTCCCACTTAATGAAGAGACAAAAGCTTAAGCCCTCATGTTTCTGAGGTGTCATATTCACCCATCTCTGAAGAAGAATTATTTGAACAAGACAGATCCTATGGTTTTATGGGATGTTCTAAAACAGAGGTTAAATAATGTTCATAATGCACAACTTCCTGCGTGGACTGGGAAATGGAACAACACCAGAATGGTGTATTTCCCAAAATCGATGCTTTTAACCAAGCTATGCTCAATTTGCAGTCTGAATTAAGCTTTTATGGTGTGGAAAAATCTAAGGAAGACATGATTGAGAAGGCGTTACAAACCTTCCCTACATCAATGAGTCTTCTAGCTCATCAGTACTGAATTGAGTACGAGCAAGAGAGGATTACCGAATTCAGTGATCTCATTAACAGTCTTGCGACTAAAGAAAAGAATCATGAGATCATCTTGAATAATAATTCAAGACCGGCTAGTACTAAAAAGCCTGAGAGATATAATACGGGAGAAAATGCTCGAAAAGATAAGAAGGTTACTCGTTCAGAACTTTATAATCGTGGTAAACATGCTGCACATGGGGGAAGAGAAAGGCGTGGCCGTGGCCAAGGCCGCAGCCAAAATATGACTTGGCATAAAGATCAGAACGCCCCTTCTCAAAAGAACCAGTATGATTCGGTTCCTGATGGTCAACGGTATCAACAATCTGGCAAGCTTGGTTGTTTCAAGTGTGGCTCTACTAGACATATGCACAAACAGTGCCATGCTAGTAGAAAAATCCAGAATATCTACAAGAAGCACAAATAGTATTTGGCTCAAGAATCAAATTACACTGAAGATTATGAGATGGAGGTTGACACAAACCTAGTTCTAACAAATGACAAGGGGAAAAAACTAGCTACCCCTGATTTTGATTAAGCCTATGTGTAAGGCAGTTGTCTCTGTAATCTTTCAAATTTTAGTTTCGTTTTTGGCTTACTTTTCAGTCAAGAATTTTTAAAGACACTTGTCTTTATTTTGTAAATAAGAACGCATCTAAGATGTAATTTTTATTGGAAAACAACGAATATTTCTCTATTTTTGGTATATGAAAGTGTTTGAGAATGTTTTATTTCATACGATTCTTATGTAAGGTTTGATGTTTACATATATATATATGGAAAAAGCAAGCCAAGATACCATTTTGACAAAGATTTTTATTTTTTTGAAAAACAACTTGAAGCAGTTCACAGAGCAAATTCGACCCGTTGAAAAATTGCACTATACAATTTTTGACCCGTCAAAGCCATGCTTCTGTCTCGAAATTGTTTCAAATTCGATCCGTCGAAAAATTTCACTATACAATTTTTGACCCGTTGAAGCCATGCTTCTGTCCTGAAATTGGTCCAAATTCGGCCGGTCGAAAATTTTCTCGACCGGTCGAATTTCTGGTATCGAAAAATCACAAGTTATTTTGTATTTATTTTTGACACGTCGAGGCCTTTCTTCAACCCGTCAAAAATGCAACCCCGATGTGATGTTTTTAGATGAGTTTTTCATCTATTTCATTGGCTTATGATGTTGTTATTACATCGATTTATGCCATGTCATATTAGCACTCAACAAGGGTCACACCCTTCTCAAATATTTAAGTGTATACTTGAAGTGTGCGCCTCATCTTTGCTACAAAGACTTACTTTTTTACATCGATTTTGTAGATGTTTCAAGGCGAAATTTAGTGTCTAGCAGATAGTGATACTACTCATACCATTATGCGGAATAAGCAACTGTTTGTGGATCTTTTTTCATACAAATGCTCAGTGACAACTATGATTGGTGCAACACCCGTTATTTAGTGGCGTAGTAGTGCAGAGTTTCTGCTGCCCCATGGTACAAAATTATATATCACTGATGCCTTATATGCGCCAAAGGCCAATTGAACGTTGCTAAGTTTTAAAGATATTCGTGCCAACGGATTTCACTTGGAAACCTATTGTGAGAATGGAAAAGAATTTTTTTGTATAACCTCTATTGATTGTGGCTGCAAGCGCATTTTAGAGAAGTTTCCGGCAATTCGTAGTGGTTTGTACTTAACCATGGTTTGGATTATTGAATCCAATGTAGTAACTTACACTACTACGTGTGATTTTGATTCATATAAGCTTTAGCATGTACGACTGGGACACCAAAGTCATGATATGATGATCAGAATCTTAAAAAATACTCATGGTCATCCGTTCTTTAGAGCCAAGAAACATGTGGGATTACCTATTTCCATCGATTTAGATGGTGAGGATGAGACTACCCATCTCAATCCTAACTTGGTCTCCATGAAAAGTATAACACCTTCCCAACAACATACTGTTGAGGCATTATGCGTTATCCCACCAGATTCTTATGTTGCCATCTCTGATGCGCATCGCTCGTTTTGCAAAGCTTGTTCTTCAGCAAAGTTGACGGCTCGTCCTTCTTTTTCTGTTGATAACAATGAAAATATTCCATTCTTACAAAGGATCCAAGGTGATATTTATGGACCTATCAAACCTGAATGCGGACCATTTAAATATTTCATGGTTTTGATAGACGCATCAACGCGATGGTCATATGTTGCTTTGCTGTCCACAAGGAATGCTGCGTTTGCAAAACTCCTAGCTTAAATCATTAAGCTCCAGGCTCACCACCCGGATTATCCAATCAAGTCTATTAGATTGGATAATGTAGGAGAGTTTACATCAAAGTCTTATGATGATTACTGCATGTCTCTTGGGATTGATGTTGAACATCCTGTTCCCCATGTTCATTCTCAAAATGGTTTAGCAGAGGCTCATATCAAGCGGTTATAACTTGTGTCTAGAGCTTTGGTAATGCATACAAATTTACCAGTCTCTGCTTGGGGTTATGTAGTGCTACATGCAACAATGCTTCTTCATTTTAGACCTGTTGCTTGTCAACCATTTAGTGCATACCAGTTGGTAACTGGATATGAGCCTGATATTTCACATTTATGTATTTTTGGTTGAGCTATCTATATGCCTATTGTGTCTCCACAACGTACTAAGATGGGTCATTAACAAAGATTGAGAATTTATGTTGGTTTTGAATCACCCAGGATAATCCGTTATCTTGAACTTTTGATAGGAGATCTCTTTACTGCTAGATTTGTAGATTGTCAATATGATGAGACATATTTCCCACCGTTAAGGGGAGATAGAAATAGTTCTGTTCCAGTTCAATGTCAGGAATTGACGTGGTTTGATCCCATTATGTCTCATCATGATCCATGCATGTCTCAGAGTGAGATAGAAGTGCATAGGATACTCGATCTTCAGCAAGTGGCAGACTCCATGTCTGATTCATTTGCTGATATTGCTAAAGTAACGAGATCGGATATACCTGCTGCTAATGTTCCTGCAAGGTTGGAAATCCCGGTAAAGGGATTCGTTAATAGCAACATTGGGCAAGGAGGCGCTCCTCCTGCTCATGTGGATAATGTTGCTTTGGCCTTGGCTCCTACGAGAAAGAGGGGAAGACCAAGAAAATCCATAGACGAGCCGTCAGTTAAAAGGCAAGCCATCAAGGCACCAAAAGATCCACGTATCATTAACATTGTGAATCCTTCACATGAGATTGTCTCTGATTATGGTTATGTCCTTGAATCAAAATTGGCATCTCTGGGGGACGCTCCTTATGTGATATCAAAGAACCCAGTAATCTCAATTAGAACAAATGATGCGCATGTTCTTATGGATAGATCTTCCATGTTAGTTGATGATATGTTTGCTTATTTCGTCGCTCAGGAGATTATTGACGATGATGAAGTGGAACCCCGCTCAGTTGATGAATGTCAACGTAGAGCAGATTGGCTAAAATGGAAGGAAGCAATCTAGGCTGAACTAGACTCTCTGAATAAAAGGCAAGTTTTCGGTTCGGTTGTGCTATGCCCACTGAATGTTAAGTCAGTTGGACATAAATGGGTCTTTGTTCAGATGCGTAGTAAGAAGAATGAGATCTTGCATTATAAAGCTAGACTTGTAACGTAGGGTTTCTCTCAGCCCCTTGGAATTGATTATGAGGAGATGTATTCTCCAGTTATGGACATCATCACATTCCACTATCTGATAAGCTTGGTAGTGTCCGAAAAGCTTAGTATGCAGCTGATGGATGTGGTTACTGCATATCTCTATGGGGATCTTGATTCAGAGATACACATGAAAGTGCCAGATGACATTGCTATACTCAAATCAAGTGACTCTAAACCACGGAGTGCTCATGTTATAAAGCTGAGACATTCGCTGTATGGATTGAAGCAATCCAGTAGGATATGGTATACACACCTCAGTGACTACTTGATTGAGAAGGGATATAATAATGATGATTATGCCCATGCGTGTTCATTAAAAGAACAAGATTAGGATTTTCTATAGTAGCTGTCTATGTTGTTGATATGAATATCGTCAGAACTCTTAAAGAGATCAATGAGACTGTTTGCTACTTGAAATCTGAATTTGAGATGAAAGACCTTGATAGGACTCGATTTTGTCTCAGATTAGAGCTAGAACATCGAGTTGGTGGAATTATTTTTCACCAGTATGCTTATGTCCAAAGAATGCTCAGATGATTCAATATGGACAAAGCACACCCTTTTAGCACGCCAATGGTGGTACGCAGTCTGGACCCCAAGAAAGATCCGTTTCATTTGTTAGATGATGATGAAGAGATCTTGGGAGTTGAAATTTCATATCTTAGTGCCTTTGGAGCTTTGTTATATTTAGCTCAGTGCACACGTCTAGATATTGCCTTCTCAATGAACTTGTTGGCAAGATTTAGCTCTGCACCCCCTGCAACGTTATTGGAGCGGAGTGAAACAACTCTTCAGGTACTTGAAAGGTTCTATTGACTTAGGTTTATTCTTCCCTTACAAAGAATATAGAGAAAAGCATGAAATTCTTGGAAAAGATAAAGTTGAAGCAAATTCTAGGAATTTCGACCCATCAAAGATTTTCCTCGACCCGTCGAAATCTAAACCCTGGACTGACTAGAGTGATTCACTCGACCCGTTGAAAAATGGTCCTATTTCAAACAGTTTTCGTTTCAAACAGTTTTCATGCTATCCTCTAGTCCAACACACTGATTGATGTGTTGGTTAAATTTGTTGATGCTGGGTACCTCTCTGACCTACACAAAGGTCGTTCACAGACCGGTTATGTTTTCACTATGGGAAACACGACGATCTCTTGGAGATCAACAAAGCAGACCCTTGTTGCTACTTCTTCGAATCATTCTGAGATCATTGCTTTGCATGAAGCAGTTAGAGAATGTGTTTAGCTTGGGTCGATCATAGGTCATATTCAAGGCTCTAGTAGATTGAAATCTATTGTTACTGATCTCACTTCCATCTTTGAGGATAATGCTGCATGCATTGAACAGATGAAGTTGGGTTTCATTAAGGGTGACAATACAAAACATATATCGCCAAAGTTTTTCTTTAATCAGCAACAACAGCATCTGTCAAAAATTCTTGTGAACCAGATTGGTTCTGCTGATAGTGTTGCAGACTTGTTTACCAAGTCACTTCCTAAATCTACTTTTATGAAACATGTGAGGGGCATTGGTAAGCGAAGATTATCTGAACTCCTAGACTAAGTTTATAGTTAGGGGAGTTACATTTTTGTAGACATCAGGGGGAGTCTAAATCACATGTAGTAGCTTTAGTAGTTGGTGCATTGTACTCTTTTTCCCTTAGACCAAGCTTTTGTTTTACTCATAAGGTTTTTGTTTGCTTGGCTAGATTTTTAATGAGACAACAAGTCATGCATCATTCTTATAGCCATCGACACAAGGGAGAGTGTTTAAGGAGATTTATTCTCCATTAATCCTGGTGTGTGTCTTGTCCTAGTGTTAGATACAGATATTAATTAGATAAATACAGAGGATTCCTGTTATGTTGAGATAATTATTGTAACAGATTATATCAGACTGTATTTAAGGCATTCTATCAATGAGAAGAGTAACTACTTTTTGTCTATTCTACTTTCTCTTGCAACAGGTACATGAATTTGTAAATAAAAGAAAAAAGTCACCCGCAAGGTCTGAACTTTCGCCGTAGTATCAAAATGATGCCCGAACTTTAAAAATTATCAAAGTGAAGCCCAAACTTCCAAAACTATATCTATGTGATGTCTAGAGCCATTTTCATCATGGCTCTGTTAACACTGATGACATATCATTTTTTTGTTTGAAAACAAGGGGAAATAACTTTAATACCCTAGTATTTTTCAATTTTTTTGGGGAAAGAAATTGAAGAATTGTAGTTGAATGTGAAACTAATGACCACGACCTTGAGTGAGATAGAGAGAGAAAAAAAATTGTGTGCCCAAATGAAGAACAATAGTTGAATGTGAAACTGATGACCACGACCTCGAGAATTTCAAATATAAATTGCAGGAGATTCTTGTTAGCTACTCTTGTTAAATTGCAAATGTGATATTGAAGTCGAGAGTGCGGTGTCTTTATGTTAAGTGAGATAGAGAGAGAAAAAAATTGGGTTCCCAAATCAATTTTGGAAGTGCCAATAGAAATTTTGTGCACGTAGATATGACTCTAAGCATCACGTAAACATAGTTTCGGAAGTTTAGGCATCACTTTGATTGTTTTTGAAGTTCAAGCATCTTTTTGATACGACGATGAAGTTCAGACCCTCTAGGAGAAGTTTTCTTAAAAAAATTTGAAATATACAAGGGTATTAAAGTCATTTCCCCTAGTTTTCAAAAAAAAAATGACACATCATTAGTGTTAGCAGAGCCATGACAAAAAATGACTATAGGCATCACATAGATCACTACAAGAAAAACGCACTTAGACCGCGGAGCGTTTCCGTCGTCTAAGTGCGTTTCTCCGTCGTCTAAGTACTTAGACGACGGAACCTCCGTCCTCCAAGTTCCGTGCTCCAAGTGCTGTCGTTCAAACACTTAGACGACGGAGAATTTTATCTCCGTCGTCCAAGTTCACTTGGACCGCGGACATTCTCCGTGGCCCAAGTAAGAACCGGGACGACGGAGACGACATTCTCCGTCGTCTAGGTGCTTACCTGGGCCATGGAGAATGTCACCTTCTCAGTGGCCCAGGTAAACACCTGGACGATGGAGATGAAATTCTCCGTCGTACAAGTGCTTATTTAATTTTAAAAAAAATTAAATTGTAATTAAATATTAATAATTTAATTTATTATTAATTGAATTTAAATAATGAAAAATGTTAAAATTAATTAAATAAACTAAATTTGTAATATTACTTAATTAAATAATTAAAATTAATTTGTACATACATAATCAAAAAATGAATAAAAATTAAAATATTGTTCGGAATGTGGAAAGAAATGAGATAATAAACTACTAGCTAATACACTGGAGGAGCAGATGCGCCGCCGAGTCCCCCGCCTCCAGCCGGGTCGTCGTCGTCGGGGTATGGGTTCGGAGGAGGTTGACATTCTCCTCGAGATTGTTGCATGAGGGCGATGAGTTGGGTTATTTGTGCTTGTTGCTCATCAAGTCTTTGACGCATGGATTGATTTTCCTCTCGTGCCAGTCGAGCCTCTTGAATGGCTGCTTCGACGGCCGCAGCCTGAGTCCTTCTCCGCCCCGAACCTCCCGTAGATGATGAGTCGGAGGTCGTCGACAAATCTCGAACCACCTTAGGTCCGAACCCCCTAACCTCCTTGCTAGCTCTACGACCGTAGACCTCATCCACGATTGCAATTTGGCTCTCCATGGATAGAGGAGGCAGGTCTTCTGGCGGAAAATCTGGGAACGCAAGCTGAGTGTTAGCCAATTCTTCCTGCGCACGATCTACCACCCTTGCCTACAAAAGAATAATTAAAAAATTATAATGAAATAATATTTAAATAATAATTACTAAAATTAAAAGCACATATATATATACATATCACTTACGCCGTATTGACTCGCTTCATTATCGAGCCCAGGCGTCACGTACGCGCTTATGCTTGCATCGAGATAAGGGTGTTTGGAGCCCTTATTCTTGTGCTCCTTGGCTATTTGAATGAGTTGCTTGGCGCCGGAAGTATGGTGTTTGTCCTTCTTCCCCCGGTTGGCTCTGTTGACTTCGGAGAATTTCTGTTAGACAACATAATTAAATCATTAAAAAATTAATAAATAACTAAAATTAAAATAATTCAATTATCTTAATTGAAATAAAAAAAGTAAACACCTTAAATTCTTCATCTTGAAAGTGGTTACACAACCACTGCCACTCATCTTCTCTATCCCCACGCAGCTTTACGGGGGTAGGCACGAGACCGATATTTTTGAAGTACTGATGGAGCCTGTACTTCCAATCACGGTTGATGGAGTTGGCGGTTTGGTTGATATGCCTAAACATCGCCGGTGTCGGATCCACCTTAAATTGTTCCTATCAGAAATAAATAGAAAATTATAATCGTATATATTATGAAATTATAACTAATATTAACAATATTATATAATAACTAAAATTGTACGTATTACGTACCGAAATTTCTTTAAAGAGTTTCGCCTTCTCATCATCCGGCACCTCCTTCCAAGTAGGGGCAGTGAGACGAACCCGGCTACGAAGGATTGACCTTATGCTATGCACCAAGAGACTTGCTAGCTGAGCTGTGGGAGGGCCACCGGTGAATTCGTCGTAGGGCAAGTCGATCTTTTTCCCGGCCGCCTTGCAAATTTTCTCCGCTTTGCCCCCTTTAACGAGACCGCGAGTCCTTTTCGGTTTCGGGTCAGTCGGGGCCCTCCTTTGCTTACGCCGGGCGCTGTACATGATAGATTCAGAGGTCGAGGACGCCTGAGTACTTACTGTTGAACCGGTACCGGGCCTCCGACTTGAATAGGGGTCGATGTCATCACCGCTGGAGATAAATGGGGCAGCGGGAATTTCCCCAGAAGGCGCTGCCGACGGACCAGATGAAGGGTCCGGATTGACGGTGTCGTTGCCCTCCTGTTCAACCCAACCGACTTGGTCCGCCAAGCGGCGGAGCATAGCATCTTCTGCCTCCTGTTGGGCTTTTTTCTTGCCGGATGGAGCCATTTAAACCTAGAAGTACGTTGTTAAAATACCTACTTACCATAATAATTACAACTAAAAATTTACACTAATTAAGTACGGTTAAGATTTAAATAGAGTACACTAGCTTGGCTTTTTGGGTCGTTCAATGGACGTGCGACCCGCGCGATAAAGTGTAAATTTTCAATTAATTAGCCTTGGTTCAATCGAAAAACATGGCCAGTTAGGGATAGAGATAACGCGAGAGGCAGGACTAATTTCGACAAAACACCCCGAGGCTAACCAAATAAATGGTATATACTCTATTGGTGTCGTCTTTCTTAGATCCAAAACCTGTCACCAGTCATAACCCGTTTCTAGACACCATATTCGACATTTGGCCAATTTTTCGAAAATTTACACTCCCTCAAGTCCTTTGCAAACTCCGCCCTCAACCTCGTGTCCATAACTTCACTTAGGTTATGGTGTGCGGTGATGAAATCCACACATCACGAGGGGTTAGGGAGATAAGCTAGGAAAAGAGGCGTCATCTATTCCAAAGAGTGCGACTTAATAAACCAAGCTTATGTACTAAATTTAAATCAAAGACGTACTACCATGCAATTTACTAGAAAATACACATAATTATCAATTAATTAAAACAATAAATAATGACAATGATGAAATATTATTTATCATGCATTTAATAATAATTATTCATTTACCAATATAATTAATTATTATTAACAATAATTATTATTACTATTATTTAATTACAATAATTATTATTTACCAAATAACAAACTAATAATGATTACTAAATATTAATAATAACAACTAAATAATTATTATAATTACAACTATTAATTATTTAAAACTATTTAGAAACTAAATAATTACTTAAATAAAAATAATGTTAATAAGGTAAAAAATAGAATTATTACCTCGCCGGAATGTCGCCGGAATATCGGGAGAGTAGAGTCGTCGGAGAGGGGGAACCATGCCGGAATTTGAGTCGCCGGAGGAGGAAGGCCGGAGGAGAGGAGAGGAGAGGAGATGGAATGAGAAAAGGAGGGGGGGGGGACTGTTCTATATATAGACTTTCACCTAGACGACGGAGCGCTGTTTTCCGTCGTCTAAGTGGACTTGGACGACGGAAACGCGCTTTTCCGTCGTCTAGATGACCGTTTCAAATTTTCGAAGCGGCGCGTAATTAAGGGGCGGGACGTTTTGAACCGCCATAATTTTGCACTTAGACGATGGAGAATGAATTTTCCGTTGTCTAAGTGAAATTTCAAGAGGCGCCGAAAATTAAGGCGGCATGTTGAACCGCCATAATTTTCAACTTGGACGACGGAGAATGACCTTCTCCGTTGTCCAAGTGCAATTTACCAAGAAAAAAAATATAAAAAATAAAATGAACCGCCATGTTTTTATGACGCAAATTCCCTTCTCCGTCGTCCTAGTGAGTACCTGGACAACGCAAATTCCCTTCTCCGTCGTCCTAGTGAGTACCTGGACGACGGAGAATGACCATATCCATCGTCCAAGTGTACAAACCCTGAATTCAGGGGTTAGGGCCTTAGGGTTTAGGGTTTAGGTCGTCCCCGGTCATTTGTGTGTCCGTTCAATTATTCTGATTCAAGAATATAATTAAAAAAATGATCGATCGATCCGATTTGCTAGATTTAGGGTCGAGGATTTAGGGAGATAGCTCAAGGTATTTATGTATGAACTTTCCTTCTCGCATGATATATAGATTTAACGCCGTAATTAATTAAAACAACATATATATACTACATTTGTGCTCACAATAATACTATCACATGTCGACATATATAATCAATCATAGAATAATATAGTATAATTTCTGAAACATTTATTTCATTAATCTCTCGCAATATATAATTATATATATGGACCCATAATTAATCCAATTTACACATAAATATTATTTAAAAACAAATAAACGAACGAAAGCTTCTTGAGGAAGCTTCTTGGACATAATTATAGAAAGCTTTCACATCCCTTTTTTACTACCCAAAACCCTAAATACCCAAAAGACGAAATCTGGAATTAATTTATCCGTTGTGCAGGATATATAATTCGGATTAATTAATTAATTAAATTTAATTTACGTACGTCGGTCAATCCGATCTGATCGAGCATGGACGCGTGTAATTAATTAATTAAGTACAAAAATATTAATTAAGATCTACGTACATATATACATTCTCCTCCTTATAATATTTATATTAATTATTGATCGATGATGCATCATATATTACAATAATTACATAAATTAATTACCAATTAATTTTTCTCGTCTTAGTTAAGTAGTCATCATCATAATCGTCATCATCCTCGTCCCCGGTATCCGATTGCTCATCCTCCTCATCATACTCAACATCGTCCGACGAATAACCTGAGTCCTCATCCGCGTCCTCATCCTGCTCGTCTTCTTCATCTTCTTCATTAATGGCACTGATAATCTCATCTTCAGTTAGATCTGTACAACCATCAGGCATGGGTAACCGTTCACCACCTTGAACCAGGTCCATTATATCGGAGCGGATGACAGAAATATTAGGCTCTTGATAGGCAGGAATGTCTCTTTCTGGTTCAGGAGCATCTTCAGTCGTCGCCGGTGTCCCTTCAATTGTCTCTGTATTCCATATTCCTCGATGAAAGATATGGTTCACTATTTTTCACCCTTCACCGGCTTTCGGATCGTCGAGATAGAACACCTGCCTAACTAAGGTGGCGAGAGCGAAATGCTCATCCTCATACCAGCTTGAGTTTGTATCGACTGATAATAGTCCCAGGTCTTCCTTTGTACGCTTGAACCATCTGCACTTGAATAGGAAAACGTTGACATCATTCCCGTAACATAGCTGAACCACATATACAATAGCCCCGTAATATAGATCATTGTCTTTCCCAACCGCTACCCCACTGTTTTGTGTTCTTCTTCCTTCATCTCGGGCCAATAAATGGAACTTTACACCGTTCACAAAACATCCGGGATAAATATAGTGTTTAATCGGTTTCCTTGCTAGCAAGTGCTTTGGCCATGACCACCACCCCCCGTGATTTTCAGATTTTTGCAGATCAATCATCTGCGAAAATGGGCAAATATAAGGGTTTGCTTTCTACAAACATGATCGATATTTATATAAATTACTAAATACCGAGACGTACGTACGTACCCATTGGAAGAAATTATCTGGAAACTTCTTCTTAACCATTTTCTCAATCCACACCGAACTCTTGTTTTGATTTAACGCCTGAAGCCTCTCCCTGTATGACATCATGTACGGCTCAACTTCGTCACAATCTCGCAACACTACCCAATGTGCCTCAATAAGTTCTTCCCGTGTTAACGATTCCTTTAATACTCCTCTAAACGGTCGGACGACATTGGTGACGACAGAAAGATTGATGCGGGCACTGCGATCGGTGGCAGTGGGAGGTGGTGGATCTTTGAGGTACCTGTTGCAGTAAGTAACACACTCATGCATTAGGTATGTCTCTGCTATGGAGCCATCTGGGGTCGACCTGTTTTTGACGAATGACTTATACTGTCCAAGCTGTCTACAAATCAAACGTACAATAAGAATAAGTACATATAGCTTGCTAGTAATCTCCAGTAGAACAAATTATGAATCGAAAAACCTGTATAATTAATTAGTTGTACATATACAATTCTGTTTCCGTGGTCTAAGTGATGTTTTCTTGTAGTGGATATAGTTTCGGAAGTTTGGGCATCATTTTGATAGTTTTTAAAGTTCGGGGATCATTTTGATACCACGGCGTAAATTCAGATCCTGTGGGTGACTTTTTTCCTAAATAAAATGAAATACTTGGGGGTAGTCTTGGCTATTTGCAATTACATTTCCTAAATAAATTAAGAAATGTTGAAGGATAAAATAGTTACGGAGAAGATATGATCTGAAACTATACTTTATTCATTAATAGATGACCTTTAAATAGGCATTACAATCTATTACAATCAATATCCCTATAAATCAGGGATTGAGAGAATATCTACTTCTATTCTAATTAGGACAAGACACATACCGAGTTATCAAAAATATTTCTCCTCGAACACTTTCCCTTGTGTTGTGATCCTAATGTATGATGCATAACCTGTTGCCTCACTAAAAACTTTGCCAAGCAAACAAAAAACTTTTTGGGTAAAAACAAAAGCTATGTCTGAGGGAAAAAGAGTACAACGCATCAACTACATAAGCGACCACATGTGATGTAGACTCCTCCTGATGTCTACGAAATAAACTTCCCCTAATCAATAACTCAATCTTGGAGTTCACACAATCTTTACATTCCAATGCATCTCACATGATTTACAAATGTAGATTTGGGCAATGACTTGATAAACAAGTCTGCAACATTATCTGCCAAACAAACTTGATTCACATGAATGTTCAATAGCTTATATTGTTGCTGATTGTAATAAAACTTTGGCGAAATATGTTTCATGTGATCAACCTTGATGTATCATAACTTCATTTTCTTAGGGCAAGCCGTATTATCCTCAAAGATATAAATAAGTTGGTGTTATCATAGTGGAAGGTAATCCACTATATCCTTGAATGTGTTATATGATTGACCTAAGCCAGACACACTCCTTAACTGCTTCATGCAAAGCTATAATCTCATAATGATTTGAGGAAGTAGCCACAAGGGTCTGCTTTGTCGATCTCCTAATCATTGTGTTCCCCATGGTAAATATATAAACTGTTTAAGAATGTGCTTTGTGTGGGTCATAGAGGTACCCGGTATCACCAAAACCAACCAAAACATCACAAGGGGTCTTTGAGTTGAGGACCACACTAAATTGAGGCACAGTGCTCACAGCCAGAAGGGAATTCGACAGGTCGAAGATTTCACTCGACGGATTGAATGATAGCTTTGGGTCGTTCCAAGGTGCATCCTTCGATGGGTCGAGAAATCCTCTCAACTGGTCGATTTTCACCTTGGGATCCATCCAGTGTGCAATTTTCAATGGGTCGAAAGGTCCATTCGATGGGTCAAAAATTCCAAAACCTGCATGCTGCGATTCAACCATCCCTTTTCTGGGAATTTCAAGCTTCTCTCTCTTTTCTTTGTAGGGGAAGAAAAAGCTCAAGTCAATGGATCCCTTCTAGTACATAAAGATGTGCTTTACATCAGTCTAATAACGTTGTGTTGGCGCAGAACTAAACCAAGCTAACAAGTTCACAGAGAATGCAATATTTGGTCTAGTGCATTGAACTAAATACATTAAAGCTCTAATAACAATAATGTATGGTAGCTCAGCTCCCAAAATTTCCTCATCATCATCTTTCGAACGGTATGAATCTTTATTGGGTTTCAGACTGTGAACAACCATTGGTATGTTAAGAGGGTGTTCTTTGTCCTTGTTAAATCACCTGAGCATCTTTCGGACATAAGTAGACTAGTGATAAGTATTCCACCAACTCGATGTTCCAGCTCTAAACCAAGAAAAAATTGAGTCTTACCAAGGTCTTTTATCTCAAATAAGGATTTCAAGTAGCTAACCGTCTCATTTATTTTATCAAGAGACCCAATGATATTCATATTATTAACATAGAACACTACTATGACAAATCCTAAACTTGTTCTCTTAATGAATACATATGGACACATATCATCGTTCTTGTATCCATTCCCAATCAAGTAGTCACTTAGGCGTATGTACCGCATCTTATCGGATTGTTTCAATCCATATAATGAATACTTCAATTTAATCACATGAGCATTCCGTGGTCTAGAGTTACTTGAGTTGTGTATGACCACATCTTCCGGCACTTTCTTGTATATGTCTGAATCAAGGTTCCTATAGAGATATGCTGTCACCACATTCATCAGCTGCATGTTCAGTTTTTCGGATACTACCAAACTGATAACGTAGCGAAAAGTAATGATGTCCATGATCGGAGAGTATCTTTCCTCATAATCAATACCAGAGCGTTGAGAGAATCCTTATGCCACAAGTCTAGCTTTGTACCATATGACTTTATCCTTCTCATTACGAACAAAGACTCATTTATGTCCTACCGGCTTCACATTCGGTCGGCATAGCACTACCAGACTAAAAACTTGCCTTGTCTTTAAAGAGTCTAGTTTGACCTGCATTGCCTTTTTCCATTTTGGCCAACCCGCTCTCCGTTGAAATTCATCAACTGAGCGAGGTTCCACTTCATCGTCGTCCATAATCACTTGAGTGATAAAATAAGCAAAAGCATCATCAACTACCTTGGATGATCTATTCATAAAAATGCGTGCATCATTGTTATTTAGTAAGATTTCACCATTCTCTGCAATCACATATGGATCTGAAACGTCGTCCAGAGATGCCACTTGTGATTCTAGGACATAACTATAGTCAGAAACAATCTCATGTGTGGGATTCATAATGTTGATGATGAAATGATCAGTTTGTGCATGAATGGCCTGTCTTTTCACTGGTAGCTCATCCGTGGAATTTCTTGGTCTCCCACCTTCCTTGTGGGAGCCGAGCCCAATGCTACTCCCTCCACATAGGCTTGAGAGACGTTTCCCTGCCCGGGAGTGGAGTTAATCCGCCCCTTCTTGGGGAATTTCAACCTTGCAGGAATATTTACAGCAGGTATGTCTGATCTCATCACTTTGACAATATCAGTAAATAAGTTAGGCATCGAGTATGCTACTTTCTGAAGGTCAAGAATCTGTCGCACTTCAATCTTACTTTAAGATATAAGTGGATCCTCTTGAATCATAGTGGGGGTATACATGTCAATTCCTGACATTCAACCGAAATGGAAGCATTCATATCTCTCCCTAAAGTTGGAAAGTATATTTCATCAAAGTGAAAATTTGCAAATCATGCAGTAAAGAGATCTCTTGTCAAAGGTTCTAAGTAACGGACAATAATTTGAGATTCATAAATAACATAGATGCGTAGGTGATGTTGATGGCCCATTTTAGTATGCTGTGATGGCGTAATTGACACATATGCCATGCAACCAAAGATGCGTAGATGTGAAATGTCAACGTTATACCGAGTTACCATCATGTACGCATTGAATGGTTGGCATACTACAGGTATCAAGCGAATAAGAATTGCTACATGTAATACTGCATATCCCCAAGTAGATATCTTCTAATTAGTATGCTTTTGTAACAACTCGAACCGTGGAATGTGCACATATCGGTCCAAGCCGTGATTATTGTGAATTAATCGTACTCATGAGTTTGTTCACGACTAAATTATCAAGCGAGAATTTGGTTTGAGTACCTTCACGAGAATTGTAGAGAATTTAATTTTGAGATCGTGAGAATTTTCGGAGAATTTTTCTGATAAGCAAGCAATGTTTTATCGAGTTTTGAAGTCGGTTGGTGAAAATATATAAAAGTGTTATTTTTATTGTTGATTTAATCGTGACCGTCCAATCTTGATCAAATTTGTTTTGAACTGTTGATTTGGGCATGTATGTGTATGGTATATATACTGTATTAATACGAGACAAATTGGGAAAGTTTCAATTTTGGGATTTATGGCCCGTTGATCGAGTTGACTGGTCAAATTGACCCACTTTGGCTGAAATCTTCTCGCCGGCGGTGTGCTCTATTCCGGTATCCTTGGCCGTACTTTCTTGATGAAAGTTGTTTGGTTCGAGCTCCTGTTTCTTTTGATAGGTGGATCATCGAATTTGGTGGCTGGAGGAGGAAGTTACGATGTGTTAAAGTTGGGAATTTTCCGGCGAATTTCGCCGGCGACAAAGGTGGCGGAGACGGCGGCAATGGGGGTCAACCTTATGGGGGTTTTGAAGCCCTTAGGATGGTGAGTCTATCCCAAGTGGTCTCGGCCCTTGCCATGCTCGGTGGTGGCCGATTGGAGAAATTGAATTCCGGCGAGGTTTTTGAACTTCAAGGTGAGTTTTGGACATTTTCCGATTAAAATTGGGCTTAGCTTTGAACTACAAATTTGTTGGAAATTTCGAGATCTTCAAACTGATGTATAAGTTGAAGATTTCTAGGTTGGTGAATTTTTCGGTGGTCGGCGACCATACGCGCCGCCGTGCGCGGCGGAGCTCCGGCGATGTGAGATTTTTGGCAACTTTTATGTCGTTTCACTTGTTTTCGCGTGCCGAACGCAATGGTGTGATTTTTGAGTTGAGTTGAGTGTTCTAGTTTGGGACGAGGGTTGTTTGGGTATATTTTGGGAATTTTGCTATCCTCGTCGATATTTCGAGCGATACGTCTTTCGAGAACGCGGGGTTCTTGACGTATTAGCTCTGTATGTTGTGATTCTTTATCTATTGATCGTATCCCTATTATTCAAGTGATTATGATCGAGTGTTTGGCGAGGGATCTTCCGCCAGACCTCAGAGTTAGCTTCGTACTGTGAGTGGACACTTTATTTTTACAGTTGATTTGCGAGTCCTGATTATGCATTTACGTTATGCATTTATGATTATACACTTTACGATTATACATTGTATTAGTATGCATTTACAATTATGCACATACAAGTATGCATTTTATGATTTCATTTTACGATTATGCATGTGCATGGAAAATATTTATGATTTGGTTTACACAGAGTACAATCTCAGATACAGAGGTAGCATCGATGCTTTGGCTTCTCGGCTGATCCCCGAGATGCTCCTGGAAGGACAGATATCCTGACCCGAGGTCTTTCAGACTTTTAATCACGTGTAGGTCTGGGATCCCGTGATTAGACTGTACTATGCGGACACTATCGCCGCAAACACTATAGCCGACGAGCAAAAAATATCGTCGGCTATAGTGAAAAAAATAATTTTTTATTTTTATTTTTTAAAAAATCGTCGGCTATAGTACTAGAAATCGTCGGCTAAAGTCCGTTGGTTAAAACCTGTCGGTAATAGTATAGCCGACGAGTTTTTTTATCCATTTTCATCGCCTATAGTACTATAGCCGACGAGTTTTTAAAAAATAAAAATAAAAAATTATTTTTTTCACTATAGCCGACGATGTTTTTTGCTCGTCGGCTATAGTTTTACATAATCTCGTCGGCTATAGTTTTTACGGCGGTAGTGGGAGGAGTCCGTGAGTGACCCCGCATGATTTTATGTGCATCTTTATGGATCAGAGAAAATGTACCTGGTCGGGATTTTCATGTGCATTGACTCACATTATGCTTTTATGAGCATATATACTTATATGTTGGGAAAGGCATATTATTATTTTCGTCCACTCACTCTAACGATTTTATTTGCCTTCCCCTGGGATTTTCGGATTCCTTTGCCCAGTTTGCAGTTTGAGTTCTAGGGTTGCACGTCGACGGTGGAGGCGTAGAGTTTCAGTCACACTTCAGTTTGAGTAGGTTCTTAATTCGACATACTGGTTGCATATGATGTACATAGGAGTCGCTCTGAATACTTATGTTGTGTTTTCAGTTGAGTTTACTCCTGAATATTTTCTGGATTTCTTGTAAAGCTTGTGGTTTATTATATATATGATGTTGAGAAATCCAGATGGGGAACGAAGCCCCACGGTTTGGCTTTTGTGGAATATTCGAAGTGTGATTCTCTTTGCAGGTTCTAATTTTGGCTCACGTATTTCAAAGTAAACTCTGGCGAAATTTTTTTAAGGTCATGTTTTCGAAGGGGTTTGATTTCGGTTTAGGGTTAGGCAACTAAATCGGAGTCGGGTCCTTTCAGCATAACCATTGCTCTGACCACAAGTTTGTAACGGCTTGATTTGTGCTTCTACTAAACCGTTCTATGAATGAACATAAGGGACGAGATATTCAACTTCAATCCCAATTAACATACATTAGTCATCAAAAGTCTTTGATGTGAATTCTCTTGCATTATCCAATTTAATAGACCTGATTAGATTTTCCGGGTGGTGAGCCAGACGTTTAATAATCTGTGCTAGAAGTTTTTCAAATGCAGCATTCCTTGTGGATAGCAAAGTAACGTGTGACCATCACATTGATGCATCTACCAAAACTTAAAAATATTTAAATGGTCCGCATTCTGGTTTGATAGGTCTAAAAATGTCACCATAGGTTCTCTGTAAGAATGGTATATTTTCAGTGTTATCAACCGCAAAGGAAGGTCTAGCCTGTAGCTTTGCTAATAAACAAGCTTTGCAAAATGAGCGGTGAGCATAAGAGATTGCCACAAAGGAATGTTGTGGACTAACACTAGGTGTGCAGTCGGCATAGAGGCTTAAACTTGATGAAGATTGTGAGCTTCATATACCCCATCAAAATCTATAGGTATTTCCACATTCTTCTTTACTTTGCTCTGAAAAATGGATGACCATGAGAGTTTTTCAAGATTTTGATCATCATATCCTGACCATGATGTCCCAGTATGTAATGCCAAAGCTTATATAAGGCCGAGTCACCTACAGTGGTGAGAGTGATTACATTGGATTCAATGATCCGAACCGTAGTAAGATATAATTCACTACGAATTGTCCCTAATTACTCCAAGATGTGCTTTCTACCTCACTCTATGAAGTTGTGCATAAGAATGTAGTAACAAAATTGTGTTGGACCATGCCCTTGTATAACCAGTGCAGAACCAATCATGCTTGTCACTGATGAAGTGTATGGCACAAGATCAATAAACAATTTCCTATTCCACAATATAGTATGAGTAGTACTATTATCTGCTAGACATTCGATCTCGTCTTCAAACATATACAAAGAATGTGAGTTAGTTAGTCTTCAAGACTTGGCGAACACTTTAAGTAAAAACTTAAAGATTTTTCAAGGGTTGTGATCCTTATAGAGTCCTAATATGGCATAGTAGAACCGATGTAAAACATATCAAAAAATATCAATTCCGAGTACAATCTTTGATGGATTGAGAAAATCCACTCGACGAGTCAAAGAAATCAAAAATAAAATTTGATTTTTCAATACTGCTTTTGACGGTTCGAAATCCAAGAAAATTGTGTCCAAGGAGACCTCTTTGACGGGTCAAGAATGTGACTCAGTGGGTCAAAGGAAAACCTTAAACCGATATGAATTTTAGATATTTTTTTGACGGGTTGAAAAGTTTCCATCGACGGGGTCAAATTTGGACAATTTTGGAGACAGTGGCATGCCTTCGATGGGTCGAAGGTACAAAATATATGACTGAGGACCATCTTTTGATGGGTTGAAAGAAATAGTGCAAAATTTTTTGACGGATCGAAAATTTGCTGATACAAAGTGCAGTCTTTGATGGGTCGAGAGAAATTTCCGGCGGGTCGAAAATCCTATGAATCAAAACCATCCTTTGATCTTTGTCTTATTTTTATGATATGTTGGTGTCATAGTGTCATATAGCTATGTATAATTCAAACCATTTAAGCAATATGAAGTTAAATAACCTTTCTTAACTCTTTCAAATACCGAAAGGAAGAAATTTTTATTACTTTGCCAACATCAAAACTTACATCAAAGATTGTCTTATTCAAACAAAATCGACTACATCAAGTCAAGATAAACTAAACTTGGTTACATAGTAGAATTATGAGCATAATACATAGACTAAACAAAATCTGTAGTCTTTAGGCCTCATTTGGGGACATCTGCTACCATTAGATTGACTTTATTGCAATCATCCATCTCTTGATCTTTAGTATAGTTGGTTTCATGCGCCAAATACTGTTTGCATCTTTTGTAGGCATTCTGAATATCCTTAGGTGCACGACATTGTTTATACATATTCTTGGTAGAACCACACTTATAGCAAGGTGACAAGCAAGAAGTAGGAGCAAAATTTGGAGAATTTCCGCATTCCTAGGACTAGAATTGGATTGATTCTTGTTGGAGTTGTTGTGGTTGTTGTCTTGGTGAGTTCAAGTCAAATTTTGACTGCTTCCTCCTCTACCACGACCTCTTTCATTCCCTCCTCTACCACCACAATTGTTGTAAGATTCAAAATGATTATTCTTTTTATCCTCACGAGCTTTCTCGCCAGTGTTGTATGTCTCATGGATTTTTCTTGTACCAGCTAGCCTAGTATTGCAGTTATGAAGAATCTCATGATATCTCTCTTTCTTGGCCAACACATTCATGAGATCACTGAATGATTCTTACTCTTCATTGCTCGTAATCTATATGATATTGATGTGCGAGCGTGTCCATGGAAGTAAGGAAAGTGGTCAAAGACTCTCAACCATAGCTTGGTCGGTCTTCACGATGCCACAAATGGCTAGCTCTGATTATAGCTTTAACATTGCTTGATACAAAGTATTTTTTTTAGGGAAATCTGGAAACCGGATTGAATCCCACTTTTCTTGTAAATTTGAAAGTTGTAGCTTTAACATTGCTTGATACAAAGTATTTATTTTAGGGAAATCTGGCAACCGGATTGAATCCCACTTTTCTTGTAACTCTGAAAGTTGTGCATCATGCACATTGTTGAACCATTCTTGCAAAGTCACCCAAAAATTTGTGAGGTCACCCTTTAGCAAGTTCTGTGTCGTTATAGTGGGATGTATATGTCTCCTCAAAAACATGAGAGTTTGAGTTTTTCGAGCTTTAGTGTCATCGTCAGCTACCATACCAGGTGGTAGTGGTTCGATGGTGTGACGACCCGGACCAGAATCAGCAGTATGATCAGTTTGATTGATGTGTTTGTGTGTAGTCGCAGAGTTGTTCGACAGTTATTGAATCGCCAGGCTCGTTAACGACTAAATTATTGGCCGAGAATTGGAGCTGGGTCTCTTCTCGAGAATCGTTGTACGTGTGATTACGAGTTCGTGGGTGGTTCCGGATCGTTATTTGGACGACCGAGGAATTAGTTATGAATATTTGAAGTTTCGACGGAAACGGATTTAACTAGCAGGTTTGCTCGCGACTAAATTACCGGACGAGAATTTGGGTTCGGCTTCTTCACGGAAGTTGTTCAGAATTTAATTTCGAGTTCGTGGGAACTTCCGGAGCATGATTTGGAGTTACGAGGAATTAGTTACGAATTTTGCCGTTTGTTGATTATTTAGTCGATTTAATGTGTGATGCTTTCAAGGGTTGACTTTTTATTCGGTTGGCCGATATGTTTGACTTTGGGTGATGTTGGAAGATTATGTCGAGTCAAGTTCGTGGCTGCGAGAATTGTCGGAATTGGAGTTACGACGCGAAAGTTATGCGTGTTTAAAGTTCGTCGAAATGGATAAGTTTGAGTTTCCATTTTGGGAAGCTATAAATAGTGACCTGCCTAAAAGGGAAAGTCAAAGTTGTATTGATTATAGTTGACTCGGTCAACTGGGTTTGACCGAAGGGGAGGAGATGCCACGGTGGTTCCCGGCGGCCTACCGGCGACGGAAACTATTCCGGCCACCATAGAGGGCGGGGCTGGTCTTGTTCCGTGCGCCTCGACACCCCGAGTCACCTTCCGGGCACCTCGCACGGCGAGGCTTGCCGGAGGAGGAAGATTATCCGGCCCAAAAATGGAAGATTTTTGATGATTTCGGGTTTGAATTTTCAAGCCGATTTGAGCTGAATTTTGGGGTGGGCTTTGTAGCCCTCATCATTGTGAAGCTACCATGTAAGTTTGGTGATCCAATTCATCTTGTGTTTGGAGAATTTTGGAATTGAAATTTGTGTGTTCATTCGGTTTTACATGAAATTGACCTAGTTAGAGTGAGAATTGGCCTTTGTTGTAGTTGACAAAGTTGCTCAGTGGGTGGTTTTGCATGGAATAGGGGTTGCTCCGCCGAGAAATCTTCCGGTCAGTGGCGGCGCCGCCGTGGGCGGCGGTCAACGCGGCGGTCAACGGTCAAAGTTTGACTTTTTGGGATTTTCGACAAGTTGCATGTCATTTCACTCGAAATCGCGCCCCGATCGCAGTGGGGAGGTTCGTTTTTCGAGTTGAGCGTCCGAACGTAAAACGAGGTATTGAGGTGGTATATACGGACTTTCGACGATTCGTCGACTTTGAATCACGTGTTTCCGAGAACGGCTGTTTCTCGTGATTTGTATTGTATTGTCGGATTATGATTTTGAATATTGGACGTTGTGATTATTCAGGGGTTCGTGATCGTTGTTTTGGCGAGGGATTTTCCGCCGGATCACGGGTTAACGCGAATCGCGTTACGCCAGACTGTGAGTGGACAAGTTTATATTTTCACTGTTGATTTACGAGTTCGTGGATTTTATAATTTCCGTATTTAATTATACGATGTTGTGATATATGTTGTTTCCGGAGGTATTATTATATGTGTTTATTTGTGATGGCATTTAATACATCGATGTACCAGAGTTGAGAGATTCCTCTGGGCGGGGTTGAGTGGTCCCCTGCGTGCCGCCAGGATTGAGTGGTCTCCTGGCCTATCACTGTCAGGTTTGAGCGATTCACCTGACGTCGGGTTTGAGAGGTCGCCCGACAACCTCCGTGTATATATATATGTGTTGTGTTTTCCGAACTCGCACTGATTTGTATTGAGTATGTTTATAAACTGGTGAAAGGCATATGTTATTTTCGTCCACTCACTCTAACGTTTATCGTTTTTATTTGCCTTTCCCCTGGGCTTTTCGGTTTCCGTGCCCAGTTTGCAGTTCAGACTCTGGTGTCGCACGTTGTGGTCGGAGGCATAGTGCTCGAGCTACTTTGTTTCTTCCAGTAGGTTTATTGTTCTACCTACTGTGGTTTACATATATGGTTATGTATTAGAAGTCGCTCTGAGTTTCCTGTTGTATATGTTATACGATTTTACTCCGGATTTTCCGTAAAGTACATATATATTTACTACTTTACGTTATTGTTGATATATTGAGAAATCCGGATGGGGTTGGTGCCCACGGTTTGCTTTTTGTGGCATAGGATGGAGTGTATTTTACGCGTGCAGGTAATGGTAATTCCACGCTAGTAACGAAACTCTGCCCAAATTTCGAAAATTTTTTGTTGGTTCGTGTTTTCGAAGGGGTTCGATTCCGATTTAGGGTGCTAAATCGGGGTTGGGTCCTTTCAGATGGTATCAGTGAAATTTTTCTCAAGAAGAGTATTCTTACGTTAGATACCCATTGGTGGTATCCTGCTCTTTGAATGTCAAGGATATCACATTCAAGCCTTGCCGGTTTAGTCATCTACAAAAGATCAAAGATGTAATTAATATCCGATCTAAAAATCCACGATCACTAATATCAAGTTTTGAGAATAAGAAATGTGATCAATGATGTATGGTCACAAAATCGATGCAAAAATTGGTGTCTTTATAGCACACCCTAGAAAATCGTGACTTTCACAATTAGTCACAAATATCGACTTTTTTTGTCCAATGTGAAATAACAATGAACCGTAATATTTACTAATAACCGTGACTCCCTCAGGACTATCACTAATATCAAGTTTTTATAACATGTATTAATCCATAGGAACTAGGGTATAAAAAATAAATCATGGTACTAAAATTCAACCTAAATCTAGATCTAGATCTAGGGTATTGCGGTAATTAAGTTTTACAACCTAATTTCTAAATCAAAGAAAGTAGGAGATTTACCTCGAGGGTATTATACTCAAAATGAAAAACTTAAAAAGTTTTGAGAAATTTCAAAGTCCGGCGATGAAGGACAGTGGTGCTCAAGCGACGGTGGTACTCTTGGTGACGGTGGTGCTCCGTATCAACTCAAGAGCTGCTGATAACGTGTTGAAGGATAAAAGAGATATGCATAAGATATGATCTGAAACTATACTTTATTCATTGATAGATGACTTTTAAATATGCTGTGACGACCCGAACTAGAATCAGATGTGTGTTTGGCACGATTCTCGAGATTTGGTTATAGTCGCAGTTTTACGATATTGTGTGGTTTGTCGATTCGATTCGTGACTATATTTTCAGTCGAGAATTTGAGTTGGGTGTCTTCACGGAAATTGTAGAGTACGTGATTTCCAGTTCGTGGGCGGTTCCGGAAGATTTTTCCGATAACCAAGGAATATTTTATGATTATTTGAAGTTTCAGGTTTCGACGAGTTTATCCGTTTGTTTCGTGTTTATCCGAATCATTTCGTATATTCGTTTTGGACCGTCGATCGACCCGAGGCTCGAGTATAAATAGCGGAATAGTCGAGAATTAGTCGTAAAAACACTGTTTGAGTTTGACCAGCCATTGACTTTCTGTTTTTGGTAAGTTGACTTTTTGGACAAAAAAGGAAAGTTTCCCGTTTGGGAGTTGCCGTCCGACGACTTGTTTTCCGGCCACCTCCGGCCAAGCGAAGGGTAAGGTCTCCTTCCTCTCTTGATTTCGAGTAGGTTTGTACTTGGATTGAAGGAAATTGATTAAGTTTTTGGGGAGTTCGATGGAGGCCGAGATGGGGTTGTTCGACGGTGGTGGTGGAGGTGGTTCCGGCGAGATTTGGAGGAGGGGATTAGGGGTATTCGACTCCCCTCATCTCTCTGAGTCTCGTGGTGTGAATAATTGGGGCTAAGGATGAGTTTTTGAAGCAACCCGAATAGGTCACCGGAATATGTATTCCGATTGGAGTTTGGGTAAATTAGAGGACTTCCGTTTAGATTTGGCCTTCGGGGTAGAAGGAAAAGTGGTTTGAAATGGTGTGATCTTGAAATCTGGAAAGTTTCACCGAGAAATTCCACCGTTGACGGCGCGCGCCGGCGCGCCGTCAACGGCCGGAAAGTTGATTTTTTCAGATTTCGATGTAATTAGTGTCGTTTTTCTCGAAATTGCATCCTGGTTATCGTACAGAGGTTTTCAGGTTGATTTGGTTAGCCGATTTTCAGTCGAGATTTCGACTGGGGATTTCGGGATTTTCGTAATTCATTTTGTACCGTATTGCATATTTCTGGGAACGGTTGGTTTCCGTGCATTCAGTACAGTGTTGTGGTTTGTGTGTTGATCAGTTATGTTTACGAATGTTTAGGAGATCGAGATCGTGCTTCAGGCGAGGGAACTTCTGCCGGACCACGAGTTTAGAGCGAGTTCGCGCTAGCTGATCAGTGAGTGGACAAGTTTCTATTTTCACTGTTGATTTGCGAGTTCGTGGATTTTATGATTTCCGTATTTAATTATACGATGTTGTGATATATGTTGTTTCCGGGGGTATTGTTATATGTGTTTATTTGTGATGGCATTCATTACATCGATGTACCAGAGTTGAGAGATTCCTCTGGGCGGGGTTGAGTGGTCCCCTGGCCTATCACTGTCGGGTTTGAGCGATTCACCTGACGTCGGGCTTGAGAGGTCGCCCGACAACCTCCGTGTATATATATATATGTGTGTGTTGTTTTCCGAACTCGCACTGTTTATATTGAGTATGTATATAAACTGGTGAAAGGCATATGTTTATTTTCGTCCACTCACTCTAACGTTTTTATTTGCCTTTCCCCTGGGCTTTTCGGTTTCCGTGCCCAGTTGCAGTTCGGATTCAGGTGTTTCACGTCGCGGTGTGGAGGCTAGTGATCAGAGTTACCTGTGCTTTCCAGTAGGTTCTTGTTTCGCCTACTGATGTGTATATGTTATATATATGTTATACTAGAGGTCGCTCTGATACATTCTGATACATGTTTATACGGATTTTCTCGGATATACATATATACATAGTACAGTTTGTTTACTGTTTTTGACTATATTGATGTTGAGAAATCCGGATGGGATTGGTGCCCACGGTTTGGTTTTTGTGGCATAGGACGAAGTGTTAATTTCTGGGTGCAGGTTATGGCAATTCCACGTTAGTAACGAAACTCTGCCGAAATTTTGAAATTTTTTTGTTGGTTCGTGTTTTCGAAAGGGTTTAATTCCGGTTTAGGTGACTGAATCGGGATTGGGTCCTTTCATATGCATTACAATATGTTACAATAAATATCTTTATAAATCAGGGATTGAGAGAATATCTACTTTTATTTTAGTTAGGACAAGACACATACTGAGATACCATGAATATTTCTCCTAGAACAAGAAAAGTATATAACTTAAATTTAACAAGCCTCTTCGCTGACTTTGTCTGATTCTTTGCAGGATTCTAATTCACCTAACGGTGGTATTTCACAGTCGGTAGGGGTAATGTCTGCTACTTTTTCGGGTTCAGAGGATGCCTCAAAGGCTTTGGTTTCCTATATCAGATTGGATCGACAAAGCACTTCGTGCCCCTTACCAGATGGGGCATCATCGCTGAAGCCGTCTGCTCTCGAAGAGACTCCCCTACCCGAAGCCACTAGGGTAGTGGAAGGACCAAATAGGTACACAACATGGAGTCCTCTCAGAAGATGACGACACTCACGAAGATACCAGTGGAGGAGCATCGGTTGACTTTAATGTAGTTTGGAGTGCATAGGTAGATAGGGTGTGGGGTCGTCAATTTTTGTAGTCTTTGTCCTACACCTAGTCTCGTTTAGCTTTATTGTTGGGTACTCATTTGAACTGTAATAGTGTAGGTTACTTATATGAGGTTCTTTCTATCATATTGGTAATCGGTATTCCTCCTTGTAACTTACTAGCTTCATATTTTTATGTTTCGCTTAAAAAAAACAAAACTAGCCTTTCCGTCCCAAAGAGAGAGTTGAAAGTTGAAGCTTAGAAAGCCCTAGAGTTGATCTATTTGTCATAGAAGAGACTAAAGGAATCAAGAAACGTGATTGGTAACACAGTAAGTTGTTTTTATTGTGTTTTTAGTTTTTTTCCATTCAATCGAATGTAATGAGCTTCTCTATATGAGAATTTGGTTTCGCTGATTTGGGTTTCAAACTGTTAGAGAATGTGAATGGAGAAAGATTCTCACGTTGGAAATAAGGGGCCTTGTTATTGGATTATAAGGATTTTGGATATTTCA
This sequence comes from Geum urbanum, assembly GCA_946800695.1. NCBI lineage: Eukaryota > Viridiplantae > Streptophyta > Magnoliopsida > Rosales > Rosaceae > Geum > Geum urbanum. Next base: position 4,140,703 of record OX327014.1, read on the forward strand.
ACCATTGCCAATTAATTTTGGTATTGAACCCCAAATTAGCACAAACTATAGTTTGGGATTGATTAGTTTCATCTTTATGTTTGGCTATTTGTGTGTTTCATACTTTCATTGCAGTGGATTTGGATCTTTAATATGTTGTTAGTTTTGGTGTGATTTTTATTTTTGTTTGTATTGGCAGTAATAGGGTTGCTGCTATAACATATGTTGCATACTTAGTTTTTTTTTCTTTTTCTTTTTCTTCGCAAGGATCTGAGGTTGAACTTCTAATTTTTTTGTTTTGTTTAGGATTGTTGTCATATCTAATTGCTTATTTTTGTTATATTAGATTGTATGGTTTTTACCATCCCTTGCTAATCTAAATGGTCTTGACCAAATTGCTTATTTTTTCTGTTGAAACAGGAGCTAGGTTCGATAGTAGCACACATTCATGGACTCAGATCCTCTCCTAACTTCTGCCTAACAAAGTAAATCTGACCATCCCTTCTAATCGTAAGGCTAAATTTGTTATTATCGACTTTTTATCTTTTACATCATGTCCTCTTCCCCGATCACCTCTGGTTCTAGAAAAATGAAAGGGTATTGAACCCACAAACTGACTTACGAGCATATATATAAAAAAAATGGGCACTCTAATCGTATGGGAGATAAGCTTTCCATTCAATTTTCAGTGTTTTCATCATTTACTTTCTCTTTGTATAAATTCAATTCATACATAGAAATCAGAATTGTGTAATAGTTGATGAAGATCTCTTGAGATGGATTTCATGGTTTATTCATCCACCCAGTATCCAATCGTTTTCTTTCGTTTGAAGTCAATTTCAATCGAGTATATTTCTTTCAAGTGATCGCTATGAACAGAAATGAAAATCCAATTCCTTTATGAGAGAAATACCCATGTCTAGAAATCTAGATTTATAAACTGCAGTGAATGAAATAACTAACAAGTAAAATTCATTAACAATGCTAGAGAAAAACGCTTGAATTGGAGGTGCCCATAGTTCACATGGGTTCACTCTTTTGTGTTCGAAGAACAGAACAGGAAGACTATGACTTCCAGGGTATGAAAACTTTCTTGGTTTATTCTTTATCTCGAGGAAAACCCAATTTGATATGGAAGAAAGATGAGCGTGAAGAACTGAAGATAGATGATGGAAAACAAGAGGAGAGATTCAGCGCGGGTTAATTTACAAAAGAAAAAGGAATCAAAGTGGACCTAAGTCTTACGATTAGAATGGATGGTCAGATTCACTGGTTAGGCAGACGTTAGGAGAGAAGAGTTAGGAAAGGATCCGAGTCTCAAATTCATGAGAGCCAATATACAAAGACAAGTATAGTATTAATTAATACAAATAATTTAGTTAGTCTAATATTTAGACAACCAAGTGAACTTTAAACCAAAAATGTAATATCAGTCAACCAATTCATTAAACAGACCAAAGTTACATTTTTGCCTCTCTCTCTCTATATATATTCCCTATATAACAGAGTTGGTCAACTGTTCAAATGAATAGTACTATTCATTTGAACAGTGCCTCACGTGCCTCATTCCCCCAACAAAAGCACCGTGCAGCCTCGCTTCCTCCGTTTTCCTGCCTTACTGTTTATGTGAATAGTCCTATTCATTTGAATAGTGTCTCACGTGCCTTTGCTTTTGGAGTATTATTTTGGTCCTTTGGTGTCTTTTCTTCTGATTTGCGATCCTCAGCCATTTTTGTTTCGATCTTCGATTCTTGGGTGCAGAGGTCGGTGGAGCACCAATTTGATTGGCCATTTACTTTCGATCTTGGATTGTTCGGTGCAAGGGTCGGCGGAGCACCAATCTTCTCGGGAAAAACTTCTTCATTATTATCGGCAGTGGGTATGCAAACTTCTTCCTTATTATCGATTGTTTCCCTCTGCTTGTAATTGTGTGGGTCTTCTAAAACTCAAAAATCATATCCAATTATATACCCACTAAAAGTTTTGGGCCTTCTTCACTTTTTCGATCAACATGCTTCCAATTTTCTGTAATCTGTCGCTTTGTTTTCTTGACCTTCATGCATGAGTTTACGATTACGATATGGATGCCAGTCCTGTGTTTTATGATTTGGGTGTTTTAGGTGTTTCTAATTTATTGTTTTGGATGTTTTCGGTTTTGATGTCAGGAGGTGTGTGCCGTTTGTGGAGTTGATCGAAGAGGCAGAACCTCCTGTTTTCGATCGACCAGCTTTTGATTTTGAACGAACTGCCTCGAAATTTAGGTAATCTTCCTCTTTCTTTTGAAATCCCAACACATTATAAATCTGTTGAGGTATGCTGTGATGCCCAGGTCACTTGGTCATGCAATTATGGTTTTTATTATTCTGACTCCCAGTTGAATCTCGATTAAAAAGCAAAAGCTGTGTCCTGTTTCATGATGTACATAAATAAAAAATTGCACAAATCAATCAGGTGTTTCCATCGCATCAACAGCTTTTAAAAATAATCAGCTTCATGAGTACTGCGATGCAGAGGATCGATGGGTAGTGGATTAGCAATTTCCTGGCAATATGCAAAATTGTCAGACTGTTCTTTACATTAAATAAGCATAGAGTGAATACAATATTTCAATTTATGCTTTGTAGAGTGTAGTAACCTTTATTTCAATTTATGCTTTGTTTTTCGTTTGATTCCTTTCAAAATTATGTTGATCAACTCATGAGGATTTAGCAGGGTTCTCTGTGGCATGTCAAGGATTAGATGTGGTTTTGTTCATTTGGTTTCAGGATTTCTGTATTCTTAATAGCTTCTATTTTTGTGCCTATGTCAATTCTGAGTCTAGGCTGAATTGAACTTCTTTTATTGTCAATTTAACTCCTCCTTGAGATCAAATCTCTTCTGGGTCTTATTAGTACAAGTTTTTTTTAGATTGGGTATATAATGTTTAGTTATGTGGCCTCTTGGATCTTCTTTTGAGCATCTGATTTTAGCATTGGCTTCTTTTGGTGTGGAATGCATGAACTAATACTGTTTGTTACAGTTAGAGTTGTGTTATTGTGTAATAGATGAATGTTAACATGTAGCACTGTATAATGTTTTTGTTTTTTGTTTGGAAAAAATAGCTGGGCATTATTGGAATTCAATATCCTAATTTGCCGATGAAACTTTTGGACTGAGAGTCAAAAAAATTTGTATCCTTATATCAATCTGATCCTTAAACTGAATTTTCATTGCTCTTCTTTTCTCCAGCTTTATTATCCTGATTGAATAGAGGGTGAGATTCCTGCTTGTCTTCGTGCTTTCAACCCGACTGCCTTTAATGCTTCTTCTCTCACCTGTTTTACCTCACACAGGACGATCGCACTGCTTTTAGTTCTCTGTTTCACACCTGCTTCATTTTCACGTGCAGGTTCTCTTTCTTTCTTGATTTTCTTTGACCTTTCTTTGTGCAAAATCATATTGGTGTATATTTGTGCCGATGTTTAAGTTTTTTTGTGATCTGAAATCTTAGTATGTTGAATGAAAGTGATATGCAGATAAATATTAGTTCTATATGCAAAATATTTTGATTTGTGAAAATTCATTGTAATATTCATTTTCTGTATTTGTTTTCAGAGATTGAATCCTGATCTTACAGGATAAGGAGTTGCCTATCTTAAAGAACATATACAGACCCATATTCACGGAATCGATTTGGTCTTCCATTGGTAATTATCATTTGTTTCTGCCATACATCTGTCATATGTATCATTTGTCGGAAAATAAATGTCATTGGGAATATTTATTCTATCATGGTAGCATCAAGTGAATCAATCTTTCGAGGTAGCACCAGCCAATTGGTTTCTGGACGTTTCCATGAGTATTGTATTTGATTGCATTTGTCATATCTGAACATGTTATATCCATTTGAACTTTTTCCTTTTTTCTGCTTGGATGGACAATTGTGATGGGACTTATATCTCTGCATAGTGAAAATTTCTGCTGATCTAAACTCGGATGGAATCTAAATGAGTCTGTATTGATTCAGAGTAGGTTGGAATTATTCCTATAAAAATATCGTTGGTTTGGCTATGTGGTTTTTTTGCGATAGTCAAGGATTTTTGCCTACTTTCGGATGGTATGTGAGAGAAGTTCAGTTCATGTTATACAATTGTTACTGTAGATGCATTCATGCATGCTGCATTTGGTATCGTTGCATGATATGGTCAAATTTTGCATTCTGTTGTGATGCTTCTGTGTGAAATTTTACTTGCTTTGGATGATTATGCTGCAAAAGATCTGGCACTAAATTTCTTTTGGGCTACCTTAAGAATATATCTTTGCTTTGTGAGTGTTGCCATATTGTTCATTGGTAGTTCTTGAATTGATATATTGGTGAACAGAAAGCAATTGCATGAATTGTATTGTATTATATTTTATGCAACGGTTGATCGGTTTGCTATATAGTTCATTAGTAGTTATTGAATTGATATCTGGGTAAACAGAAAGCAATTGCATGAATTGTATTGTGTTATATTTTATGCAACAGTTGATCAGTTGGTAATAATCATATATAGAATCTGTGGTGGTGATGGTGATAATTAGGTTCAAATTGAATTACTGATGGATCCTATTATGTTTATGATTTTAGGTATGGCTGAAAAGAGAAACTTCCTTTCTGTGATTGAGAAAGATAAGATGGTAAAATCATTGAAGTGCTTTGGAGAGACAACAAGTTCATCAACCAGTTTTGATAACGTGTGCGCAAGTGTTGGAGATAAACGATTTTCAGGCAAGAGACAACGTTCCTTTCAAAGTGAGGGCATGAGCACACAATTCATGCCGTCGACGGAAACCAAAATTTCTGGTCAGGATCATGATCATGCAAATCTACCAAGAATATTTGAATCAAATAATGAAAAGATTGGTCATGATGGAGATCTTCATCAATTTTTATCAGGTGTTGTACACCAATTTTGTTTTTTGTTGAATTAGATGTTTCCTGGGTGATCTTTCATTTGAGATTTTGATTTTCGAGTTTTCTTCTGGGATTTGGGTCATCTAATTTAATTATATGGGATCTGCTAAATAACAAAATTACATGTTTGGGGTGTTACGCTCTACATTTTCATAAAATTTTATTGGGTATTTTAGTTTATGTGGTGGTTAACAATGTTGTGTGTGCTAAGTATATTGCATTTTCTGAGTTTCTATTATATTACTGTATCTGTTTGATCACACTGCAATAAAGTTTGGCTGATGAACATAGCTACAGTTTTCTGCTTTTTTCCTTTCCCTTTTTTCAGTATCTTGCACATTATCCATATTTTATTCTCATCAATTGTCGTGTCTGTCTAATCTGTGATTTACACTTTCATTTTGCTGTGATATCAACGGTGCATGGGTTGTTGATGAGTTATTCTCTTTTGCTTTTGATTTGATCATTGCTTTTTTTAATTGTTTGTTTCAATATGTGATGTTTTTTAGTCATGGGGCAAAAGGAAAAAAGGTGTTGTAGAAAGCAGAAAATGTTCATGTGCCCTGACATGATAGCACAATCGGAAAGAAGTGTTGGCAGAAGACGTCGTCTGTCTACAATAAATAGCATTAATAATCAAGTTCATGAAAATACCTCAGGTAATTTCTTGCAAACTGTACATGTTTCTCTCAGAATTCTTCCTTTTGGTGGGTGAGTTTTGGTGGAATAATGATGATATTTTCTTTATGCAATGTCATGGCATAGATATTGTTGAGCAACAACTGAGCAAAAGACAGTGTCTATTTGAATCTGTGGTTGGAGAATCATTGATGCCTGACCATACAGTGGCATTGACCAGTGACCTAAGAATAGGTGAACCAAACTGTTCATTGAAATATATGCTGAAGACATGGAATCTATTAGTAAAACACCATGTTTCTTTTAAACTCTTTGTTGATAATTTTGTTGTAGGGACAACAACAAGCACTCACGACGATGATGCTGATCTTCACGAGACTATTGCAAGTGGTGTAATAATTATTTGCTGGCATATTTCCTATAACAACTTCTTTCTTCTTCTTGCCTACATTTCATTGGTGACTGTGATATATTTGGTGGGTGTCAAATGGGTAGGAACTTTAGGCTTTGTTTGGTAACTATGTTTTAATTTCTGCCTGTGTTTCATGTGCTGACTATGCTATGATATATTGGTTTCTATTTTATGGTTGGTTATTGAAATTTGTTTTGTCTGATTGACTTTCTTTTTTAGGTCTGCAACGAAAGATAATTATAGATTCTACAAATAAAGGCACCTCAATGTTGCTTGACATAGCACTAGAACCAAAGAGAAATGTTGGCAGAAGACCACGTCTTGGAATGATTGAATCAGGTGATGGAGCCATCAATTATGATGAAGATCGTCATCAACTTTTATCAGGTGTTCTACAGCAACTTTGTTTTTCCTTTGATCGGATGCTGATTTCAGGGTGCTTCTTCATTTAAGATGTTGATATAATGGACCGGTTGGTAGTTGTTTGTTTTCAAAAATGGGATTGTCATTTTCATGCTCTTTTTGTTGGGGATTTAGCTCATCTAATTGAAGGAGCTGATGTCACGTAATATATATGAATAAATTTTCATGATGGATGGTGTGTTTTCAATTAATCTAAGTTTTTGAATACAGCAAATAGGGTCCGCATGATAACAAATGTACACATTTAGGGTGTTATGGTCTGAATTTTCATCAAATTTTATTAGGTGTTGTAGTTTATCAGCTGCTCTAACAGTGCTATGTGCAGCAGGTATCTTGCCAATTGTGAGTATGTATGCGATTACTGTCTGTGTTTGATAATACTGCAATCAAGTTTGGTTGTGGAAGATAATTATAGTTTTCTGTGTTTCTGCTCCTTATTTTTTGCGGTTTGCACATCATCCCTAAGTTGTCCTCATGAATATTTGTGTCTATCTAATGCGTAATTTACAATTATATTTCAATGTGATGTTAACAATGCAAGGACTATTGATGGGTTATTATCTGTTGCTTTTCGTTTAACAATAGATTCTCAAAATTGTTTATTTCAATGTGTACTATTTTTTAGGCATGGGACGAAAGAAAAAAATACGCTGTGGGAGTAAGGATGCCTCCATGTCCCTTAGCATAACATCACAATCGGATAGAAATGTTGGTCGAAGACATTGTCGGTCTACAGTAAATAGCATTGGTAGTAAAGTTGTTTCTGAAAATGCCTCAGGTACTTTCTTGCAAACTGTATATGTTTCTTACATATTATTTCCATTTTAATGGGCGAATTTTGATGGAACAATGATGATATTATTTTTTGGCAATGCCATGATGTGGATATTGGCCAGCAATAATTGAGTAAGAGGCAACATCTTTTTGACCTTCTGGTTGGAAAGTTCTTGATGATTGACCATACAATTGCATCAACCAGTGACCTAGGAATAGGTTAACCAAACTGATGGAATGCTGGGGATCGTGAAGACATGGAATCTTTTAGTAAAGTCCAATGTTTTTGCTTAACTCTTTTTCGATAAATTATTTGTAGGGACAACGACAAACAATCGCGACGATGATATTGATCTTCATAAGACAATTGCAGGTGATGGAATCATTATTTTATGGCATATTCACTGTAATGACTGTTTCAATTTTATTGTGTTTGGATTGTTTGATGGAATTGAAATTTGTTTTTCAGATATCGTGAACAAGAGGACCCATCAATCTATTGATAAAGGGATACCGTCGAATGAAGCAGGAGCTTCTTCGTCTAAGAGATCATGCCTATTTGCCAGCACCTCTCAACAGTGGCAACCTTCTCATCGGTTTGAAATTCATGCTGACAAAAGTACTGATGATGAAGTGCAGGAGGGCATAGACAACGAAGAAATTCATGGAATTATATCAGGTCTTGCCAGGTTTTCTATGTCCTTTTTAGTGCATTATTTTCTCCTATGTAGTGACTATAGGGAGCTATTTTAATGATTTTCCTATTGTAGTTGGGAAAAATTTGTTTTCCGGATCATTGTTTTTATGAATGTTACTATGTTTTATTTGTGGGCTATCATTGATATAAGAGCTGTAGATTTGCTTTTGGATCAATTCTTAATTCTTTGCATTTTTCGTGTTGTTTTTCATCATTTGGTATAGACGAATTATATGGTATTTATATGCCTGGACGCCACGAAACTTCTTCTCTATCATGAATTTTTGCTATTGTCTCCCTGTGTTTGTAAATTGGTGTGTCTGATGAAACACAGAAATCATATCCAATGAGATTGCTTCTTTCTAGCATGGCATGCATTCCTCTTTTTTTATGTCATTTTCTTATCCTTATCAATTCTGTGGCTATATATCGAGTTTTTCATTTTCTCTTTCTGGCTAATTATTTTGGTGAATTTAACAAATCAAATCATACATATTGTGATGACATGTTGTCTAGGCTAAATTTCATAAACTGATATGATGTATACTTTGACATTTTCTATCATTATGAAGCTGACAACAAACCATTTATGTACGTCATTGTTGAGGAAATAATAAACTGCTTTTGTTTTCCCTGAAACTATATATGTTGTCCTAGAAAATAGTATATATTGTTTAGTCTCTTATCATTTGTTGGTTCATTTAATCTCAATCATTAATTCTGAAGCGTAGGTGTTCATCTTGGGTCTTTTGGACAAGCAATGTATCAACAAAATCAAGCAGGTTAGGAGTAATTTTTATATAAATTATTCAATACAATATTCATCAACAATTATTGGTGACCAAACATGGTGTAATTTATATTATTATGATTGAAATTGCAGGTGTGGTTGTGAATTATGAAGATTGTGGTGATGATGATTATACATGCAAACATTGTGCTGCCCATTTTTGGTTAAATGAATCGCTACAAAAAAAACAAAATGACCAACCAATATATAGTCATTGTTGTGAAAAGGGCCGTGTTGAACTTCCAATATCACATTTAACACCTTCTTTTCTTGATGAATTGTTGGATGCAAAGAATGGTAGAAGGAGTATTTTATTTCGTGATAATATTAGGGTCTATAATTCTATGTTTGCTTTTACGTCTATGGGAGCTAAAATTGAATATAACATAAATTGTGGAGGAGCTCCTTATATTTTTAAGATATGTGGTCAAATACATCATCTAATGTGTTCAGTTTTACCATCTGAAGGACAATCTCCTAAGTATGCTCAATTATATGTATATGACACTGAACATGAAATTCAAAATCGTATTACAACAATTGATCCAAATGATGCCAATAATAAGATTGATGCTGATATTGTCAAAAACTTGATAGAATTATTAGATGAATATAATGAATTGACAAAAGAATATCGATCTGTGAGAGATGATTTTGAAAATTCTTTATTGCCAAATTTTGATATGACTCTGCTTGATCGTAAAAAAAATGACAATAAATAATATGAATTACCTTCTGGTTGTGAAATTGGTGGATTAATTGTTGGTGATATAGGTGAATTTAATTCAAATAGAGATATAATTGTGCGATCTAATGAAGGATATCTAAAGCGCATTTCCAAAATTCATCCAAAACTTATGGCATTACAATATCCACTTCTTTTTCCACATGGAGAAGATGGCTTTAAAATCAATATCAAATTAAAATCTATGCCAAGTGATTCTAAAAATAAAGAAAAAAAACTATCTATGAGTAAATTTGTCTGTTATCAAATTCATGATAGGTCAAATCAATCCAGTACTTTATTAAAAGGTGGAAGATTATTTCAACAATACTTGGTTGATGCATATGCGACTATCGAAGAAAATCGTTTGGAATATATAAGACATCATCAACCAGAACTAAGGTCTGAATCTTGGAATAATTTATCTGCATATAATTCTGAAGGAATTGTTCAAGGTCATGAGGTTGGAAAAAGAATTTTTCTCCCTGGTTCTCACACAGGTAGTCCAAGAGATATGATTAATAATTATCAAGATGGAATGGCAATTTGTCGAGAATATGAGAATCCTGACTTATTTATCACTTTCACGTGCAATGTCAAATGGTCAGAAATTATTAGATATTTTGAAAAAAAACCTGGGTACAAAGCTGAAGATCGTCCTGATATTATTTGTCGGATATTCAAAATAAAATTGGATGATATGATTGCCCATATTAAAAGTGGACAACCCTTTGGAGAAGTTCATGCCCATGTATGTACAATTGAATTTCAAAAAAGAGGATTGCCTCATGCTCATTTATTATTTTGGCTTAAAAATGAATATAAATGTCGTACATCAAATGATGTTGATTCTATCATTTCAGCTGAATTGCCTGATAAAAATACTGATCCAAGATTATTTGAAATAGTTAGCCAATTTATGATTCATGGTCCTTGCGGTCAACTCAATCCATATTCTCCGTGTATGAGAGACAAATTATGCACAAAACATTTTCCAAAGACATTTCAAACTGACACCATTTTTCAGGCAACTAACTCTCCTCAATACAGGCGTCGTGATATTGATTCACATTTTGTAACAAAAAAAAGGAATTGAAATTGGAAATAATTTTGTTGTGTCATATAATGAAAATTTATTATTAAGATATAATGCTCATATAAATGTAGAATCATGTTCTCAGTCAATGTTAATAAAATATTTATTCAAATACATAAACAAAGGACCTGATCGAGCGCGGATATTAATACGTGACAATGTAAATGATGAAATTCAAAATTATCTTAATTGTCGATATTTAACTCCTCATGAATCAGTGTGGTGGCTATTTGAATTTTCGATTCATTCAAGATTTCCTGCTGTTCAATATCTAAAAATACATTTACCTGATCAACAAGCTGTTTGTTTTCATGGATCTACTTCTATTGAAAATGTCTTGCAAAATCCATCCATACAATCTACAATGCTAACTGCTTGGTTCATTGCTAATAAGACTTATAAAAAAGCTAAAAAATTGACATACACTCAATTCCCCACTAAATTTGTTTGGAATAATGATGTCAGAGTATGGACTCCAAGAAAACGATATCATGTTCTTGGAAGAATAGCACATGTCCCACCAAATGCTGGTGAATTATATTACTTAAGGATGTTTTTAAATATTCAAAAAGGATGCACTGATTTTCAAACAATTAGAAAAGTTAATAGCATTACGTATTCTACTTATCAAGAAGCATGCCGAGCTTTGGGATTGTTGGGTGATGATAAAGAATGGCTTGAAGCACTATTAGAATCTACATTTACCGCAACTTCTGCTCAGATTCGTTATCTATTCGTTACAATTATTTTGTTTTGTAATGTTTCTGATCCTAGAAGTTTATTTAATACATGTTGGATTAGCATGTATGATGATATATTGCACAAGATTAAATTAAATTTGGGTATACAAAATATTAACATACCAGATGATCATTTAAAGAATGCTGTTTTGCAGAAACTTGAAAAATTATTTAATGTTTCCTCCAGTAGCCTCAAAAATCATCAATTGCCAATGCCAATAACACAACAAATACATGAACTAGATAATAGACAAATTAGAGAAGAATTAAATTTTGATTGTGAAGCATTGAAAGTACAACATTCTAACTTAATCACAAAATTAAATTGTAATCAAAAAATTATATATGATCAAGTGATCAATGCTGTGCAAGAAAAAAACCCAAGATCATTCTTAGTCTATGGCAGTGGAGGTACAGGGAAATATTTTTTTTGGAATACTATCATTTCAAAATTGAGATCTGAAGGACAAATTGTTTTGGCAGTTGCTTCATCAGGTATTGCATCATTATTACTTCCAATGGGTAGGACAGCTCATTCACGTTTTGCAATCAAACCTATCATAGATAAAAATTCAAGTTGTAATATAAACAAAAAAACCAATCTTTCTGGTTTAATTGAACAAGCTGAATTAATCGTTTAGGATGAAGCTCCTATGTGTAATAAATGGTGTATTGAATCAGTAGATCGAACACGTACTCCGTGATATTTTGTCAAAGAAAGAAACACTGTTTGGAGGGAAAACAATTTTATTTGGAGGAGATTTTAGACAAACATTACCAGTAATACAAGGTGGTAGTAAAGAACAAGTCATTCAACAATCTTTGAATAATTCATACATATGGCCTGATATTACAGTGTTTCATCTTATTGAAAATATGAGATTGTCAACAATTGGTTTAAATATTATAGAAAAGAATGAAATTAAATAATTTGCTGAATGGATATTACAAATAGGTGAAGGTCGACTGCAATCAAATTTTCATACGGGTTATCAAGATGTTAATTGGATTGATATACCAAAAGAACTACTTATTGATCCTACAATTGATCTTATAAAATCAATTTTTCAGGCAACGTATCCCAACTTTTTGAAAAAATATAACGATACAAATTATTTAAAAGAGCGTGCTATAGTAACTCCAAAAAATGCAACCGTTCAAGACATAAATAATTACGCAATTAAATTATTGCCCGGTCATGAAAAATCATATTTTAGTTCTGATTCAATTTCGTATAATTCTGGTGATAGTGATAACATCAATCTTTTATATCCTATGGAATTTTTAAACAAACTTGAATTTAATGGATTACCAACCCATCAACTTATTTTGAAAATTGGTATGTCAATTATGTTATTAAGAAATTTAGATCAGATACGTGGTTTATGTAATGGCACAAGATTGATTGTAACAAAATTATTTGAGAGATTAATTGAACCCAAAATACTCACAGGAAATAATATGGGACAAAAAGTTCATATTCCGAAAATTGTATTATATGCTACCGAAACAAAATGGCCATTTTTATTTAAAAGACGTCAATTTCCTGTTCGGTCATGTTATGCAATGACAATAAATAAAAGTCAAGGTCAATCACTAAATCAAGTTGGAATATATTTATCAGAACCAGTCTTTACTCATGGACAATTATATGTAGCATTATCAAGAGTTACGTCAAAAAATGGTCTAAATTTTTTTATAAATAATAACAACGAAATTCCTAATAATTTTACGAAAAATATTGTTTATAAAGATGTGTTACAGGGTATATAATTAGTTTATCATTATGATCTTGGTGATCACGTATACATTTTTGATTATACAATTCGAGTTCATATTAAATATACATTTTATTTCGTTAGAACGAAATAACATGCAGTTAATTTCCCTCGACAACAAAATCAAGCGTAAAGTGCAAGTTTCTTCTATAGAAATCATTCTCCTCATGTCAACCCATGCATCATGAATGAAATAGAAGAGATATTTTTATCATCATTGCAAATTTCTCATTGTGTGGTATCATTGTCCATCTGTTATTATAATCATTGCAAATTTCTCATTGTGTGGTGCATAATATAGTCTCTATTTTAAAATTCGTTTTATACTTATTGGAAAATTCCCACTCTGTCATGTCACTCTGTTTGCATGTCTTCTTATCTTCACACTACAAGAAAAAGACACATTACCGGCGAGATTCCGGCCAACAAGGCCGGCGACCGGAAAAGTCGCCGGTAATGTCCATCATTACCGGCGACTTACCCCGTCGCCGGTAATGTTGCCGGAATCTCGCCGGTAATGTCTCAAAATATTACCGGGAGTCGTCGGCAATGTCTAGGGAGACATTTCCGGCAATTTTCCGGCCGGAATTTCGCCGGAAATGTCTCCCTAGACATTGCCGGCGACGGTTGGAGTCGCCGGTAATGTTTTGGAACATTACCGGCGAGATTCCGGCGTAAAGTCGCCGGTAATGTCTTCATTTCCGGCGACTTACTCCGTCGCCGGCAATGTGTCTTATATTAGATGCCGGATCGGGCAGCTCGATCATACAATCATTTTGAGCGAAAAAAATCTAGAGAAATCGAAAGAAGGAAAACGTACGCTCTGAAATCGATCATTCGGTATATTGTCAAAATTAAGGCGGGCGTCGAAAACTCGATCACTCGGAAAGCTATATATATAGGTACGTAGGTGTATATATACGTATATGTGGTATATATATATGTGTGTGTGTTGATCAAATCCAATTCGTGAGATATATATATATATATATATATATATGAAATGTTGTTGATGTACAGTCACCGAAACGAGAAAACAGCTTGTAGTTAATCTTGTGTCTGAATCAATATATATATGACTGGTATTATCGTATTGTTATCGGAGCCAGGCTTAACAGAGCCTCCTCCTACCCAGTCAAATACGTTTTGAATTGAAAAAAGGAGAATACTATCATCGAGTACTGAATCGAATTCAGAGATTAGATCGATATATATACATATGCATGCATGTGTTGATTTAATTAGAGTTGAATTGAGAGATCACGTCGATTATTAGTAGTGAATGTGTGTATATATATAATTAATACGTAAAATTGTTAGAATTTTCAGGATGGACAAGAGTTGGATGAGCCTCGAAAGATGGGATGTCAGATATCACCAGGGAATCAGGAGTTTTGTGGATTTTGTGAAGGCTAATTGTGGAGACACTACACTTCATTATTGCCCGTGTAAAGAATGTAAGTGTTTCAGCGATCGATTTCGATTTCCCATTGATAAAGTCCAGAGGCACCTGAGTAAATACGGGTTTTGGGATAAGTACACTTGTTGGATTTATCACGGTGAAACATCGGTAGCGGGTCCGCATGATCATGGACAATTTGGTGAGAGGGCCAGTCCACGCTATGATCATGGACATTTTGCTGAGAGGGGCAGTTCATCCTATGATCCAACATCGATGTTAATCAATGATATGTTTCCTCATGAGAGCGGTGTATTTGCTGATGAAGCACCAAATGTCCCTCCCGTCGTTGAGGGTTTCCCCCATATCGAGCCAGTCGAACCATTACCTGGAGGTCATGCCAACACAAGCGGTATGGACAAGTACAACAACCTGATTGCATTGCAACAGACTCCGTTGTACGACGGTTGTAGTAAGACTGTTCTTGAAAGTGTGATGGGAGTGATGCAGCTAAAAATGGAGAACAAAATGTCTGTCAAAGCTGTTGATTCTTGGTTGAAGTGGACTGCTTCGCTACTGCCACCCGGTCATCGTCTTCCTACCACTCATCATAAGGTGCGACATATCCTGAAAGATCTTGGGCTTTCCTACATCAAAATCCATGCATGCAGATATGATTGTATTCTCTTCTGGGGAAAAGATCTCGAAGACCTTGAAGCCTGCCCGGTATGTTTTACAGAAAGGTATAAGTTGACTCCTGCAGGCAACAAGAAAGCTGTGAAGATACTTCGATATTTCCCGCTTATTGATAGGCTGGAGCGGTTGTTCATGTGTGCTTTCACGGCTGAGGCAATGAGATGGTGGGCTGAGAGAAACTTGCCTGACGATGACACCCTTATACACCCTTCCGACGGAGAGGCTTGGAAGCACATGGTCAGGGAGTTTGATCATTTTGCAGCAGAGGTCCGAAATGTTTGGCTAGGGCTCTCATCTGACGGATTCAACCCTTTTGGCAACATGAGTCTTCAATACAGTATATGGCCAGTTATTTTGGTACCGTACAACCTTCCACCATGGATGTGCATGAAGAAGGAATACAATATGCTTACTCTGTTAATTCCGGGCCCGGGTTATCCAGGAAAGTGTCTCGATGTGTATTTGAGGCCTTTGATTGAGGAGCTTAAGTACCTGAGTGAGTGTGGCCACCCCACTTACGATAGGTTCAAAAAGGAGATGTTCCAGATGCATGCCATGCTTGTTGGCACCATCAGTGATTTTCCTGCCCGCGGTATGTTGTCGGGCAACGTTACCAGGGGTTACAGGTCTTGTTCAGAGTGCATGACGGTTGATTGTTGCAGTCCTCATTGCAGTAAAATTGTCTCGATGCGTCACCGTTGTTGGCTTCCATATGATCACCCATTTAGGCAGGATCCAGACGCGTTTGATGGGACTGTTGAAACTGGTGTGGCACCCAGGCGATGGATAGGGGACGAAATTTTGGAAGTGTTGAATGAATACGATTTTGGCCAGCTGAGCAATCATCCTGACATAGTGGCGTCAATTCCAGACAAGCCCGAAAGGTATAAGTTTTGGACACACAAGAGCATATTCTGGGAACTCTCCTACTGGCCCAGGTTGCCTATCAGAAATTACCTAGATGTCATGCACATAGAGAAGAATGTGTGTGAAAGTGTGGTGGGCACAGTTCTTAACTTGGAGGGGAAAACAAAAGACATCCCTAAGGCACGCATTGATCTTAAAGCAATGGGTGTGCGGAAACATTTGTGGTTAAGAGATGGTAAGAGAAAAATGCCGCAAGCTCCGTACACCGTAAAGCCGAAGCATAAGCATGAAATTTTTCGGTGGCTGAGTAATGTCAGGTATATATTCTTATGGCTATGTATGAATTTGTCCTTAAATTTTTAGCGGAGTATATATGGTTATATGCAAGAAATATAATTGGTCCATATATATGGCTTCATCTATATATATATATATATGCAGGTATCCTTATGGCTATGCAGGAAATATAAGCAGGTGTGTTAACTTCCGGGACAATAAGATGTACGGATTAAAGAGTCATGACTGCCATGTACTGCTTCAACGCCTTTTCCCTATTTTCATTCGAGGGTACATGCCCAAAGAGGTGGTCGAGCCGTTGGTGGCCTTGTCAAGATTCTTTCAGAAGTTATGCACCAGGGAAGTTAAAAAAGCAGACCTGAGGGAGATGCAAGATGACATCATTTTTATCATGTGCAAGCTTGAGAGGATATTTCCCCCAAATTTTTTCGACATAATGCCGCACCTGATGATTCATCTTCCCGAACAATTGTTGCTTACCGGTCCCGTACACTACACTTGGATGTATCCCATGGAAAGGTACAAATGATTCATAAATTTGGTTTGCCTATGGTTTTTATATGTAATGACTTCTGGTTAAGTAAGTTAACATGTACTTGTTAACTTGTAGACAATTGGGAGCCTACAAGGACTATGTGAAGAATAAATATGCACCTGAAGGGTGTATCGCTGAAGCATATCTTGCGCACGAGTGTGTAACGTACACCAAAGTGTACCTCGAAAATGTAGAGGACCCCCAACAACATATGCCGATAGATGAACCCCAGTTCAACCTTTCTATCATCTCCAGTGACGTGGTAGTACAGGGAAGCTTGCCAAAGTCGTACAAGTTGGATGGAAATGAGGTAGCCATTGCCCACTGGTCGGTACTGATTAACTGTCAAGAAGTACAATATTGGAAAAACTATCATCTTCACTGCCCTGCTATTGCCGGAAATGTTGATTACCACAACAAGACGTTTGCAAACTACTTTGGTCAATGGGTAAGTATATGTGTATATGTCTATTTTTATATATATATCCTTACATAGCATGTATGTATGTACGTGCTTTTGTGGTTTCAAGATGACATAATTTCTTCTGTACGTATTAATATATGGACGTTTTCAGATGAACCATGTAGCAGATGATGGTTGCCCAGAGTGGTCAAACAAATTGAGGGTCCTGGCGATGAAACCGATTGCTTCAAAAGCTTACTCGATGTGTCAGGTCAATGGCGTGAAATTTATATGTGAAAATCGAGACGACCGACTGAAAACACAGAATTGTGGGGTGATGGTCCATGGTGGGCAGGATGGCGTTGACTATTACGGTGTCCTTCATTCAGTTGTTCAACTAATTTATGGGAACCGCATGAAAGTGCACTTGTTCAAGTGTAGATGGTTTGATACTAGCCCGGAGAACACAAGGACCGATCAGTACGGAACATTTTCGGTGAATACTGCTACTACCTGGTATGAAGATGACCCTTTCGTTCTTGCCTCATCAGTAAAACAAGTGTTTTACCTGGACGATCTTCTTAACAAAGTCCCGTGGAAGGTGGTTAACCATGTTGCTCATAGAAACATATACAATGCTGCCACACTTGGTGATACCGCAGATGATGAGGAAGTTACTGCATACCAAGAGCCGAACGCTTTTGACATTCCGGAATCACCTACGATTCGCCTTAATAATGTGAGATCTGGGAGTGTGGTTCGAATTACTGGAGCAGAACTTCTCGATGTTAATCCATATGAAGTTGACGCTGATTCAGATGACGAGGAGCGGCACATATTGCCAGAGGTTACCTATGAAACCGAGTCAGACTCAAGTGATGAAGATGATTACGATTATCATCCTTAGTACGTTGGAAATTGTAGTCGGAAATCGTACGTAGTCGGAAAATGTAGTCGAAATTGTAGACGGAAATTGTAGTCGTTAATCGTACGTAGATGGAAATTGATAATCGAAATTGTAGTTGGAAAATGTAGCCGGAACCTTTATAGACGGAAATTGTAGTCGTTAATCGTAGACGGAAATTGATAATGGAAATTGTATTCGGAAAATGTGCGTAGCTGGAAATGGTACGTACGTATACGGAAAATGTAGTCGTTAATCGTACGTATACGGAAATTGATAATCGAAAATGTAGTCGGAAAATGTAGTCGTTAATCGTACGTATACGGAAATTGATAATCGAAATTTTAGTCGGAAAATGTAGCCGGAAATCGTAGACGGAAAATGTAGTCGTTAATCGTACGTATACGGAAATCGTAGTACGTATACGGAAATCATTAATCGAAATTGTAGTCGGAAAATGTAGTCATTAATCGTACGTATACGGAAATTGATAATCGAAATTGTAGTCGGAAAATGTAGCCGGAAATCGTAGACGGAAAATGTTGTCGGATATTCTTCGGGAAATAATGACATTACCAACGAGTTATAAGCAACTCGTTGGTAATGACATTACCCACGAGTTAACTCGTCGACGAGTTATAAGCAACTCGTTGGTAATGACATTACCCACGAGTTAACTCGTCGTTGGTAATGTCATTACCAACGAGTTGCTTATAACTCGTTGGTAATGTCATTACCAACGAGTTGAAGTCGTTGGTAATGACATTACCAACGAGTTATAAGCAACTCGCCGGCAATGTTTTCTGGATACAAACCCAGTCGAGCCCGAGCCTTTCATTTCTCCTCCTCTCCCTCTCCTCCTCCTCTCCCTCTCCTCTCCCTCTCCTCCTCCCAAATCGGTCCGGTGAGTTCACCTCCTCCTCCTCCTCTCCCACTCCTCCTCCTTATCCTCTACTCCTCCTCTCCCTCTCCTCCTCTCCACCGATCCCCTCTCCTCTCCTCCTCCGAAAATCTCCTCCTCCCCTCCTCTCCTCCCCTCACCATTGTAGGTGGAAATTCATGGCAGGTCCGATCCTCTCTCTCTCCCTCTCTCTCTCTCAATTTTTAATTATTTTTTTGCATGTGCATGTGTATGTGTATGTGTATGTGTATGTGTATGTGTATGTGTAAATTAATTAGGGTGCTAAGTTGGAAATTAGGGTGATAAGTTCTAAATTAGCATGTATGTATATATGTGATGTATATATATATTTAGGTATGTGAAAATGAAGTGATGTATATATATATGTGAAAATTATGTATAAATGTGGTTTGGATGAATATGTGATGTATATATATGTGGAAATTAAACCTAATTAAGATGCATGATATATATATATATGTGTGAAAAATGTGGAAAATTAATTAGGGTTTGTGATTTGGATGAATATGTGATGGATAAATTTAATTAAGATGCATGATGTATATATATATACACATCGAATATGTATAGTCGTTAATTTAGGTGATATAGTTGTTAATTAATCGTATAAATGAAGGTGGAAATCGGGATCGGGACGGTTTAGAACCAGAACGGTTTTAAACCGGAACTGTTTGTAACTGGAACCGTTATGTTAAAAAAGGTTCCGGTTATAAACAGTTCCGGTTTCTAACGGTTCCGGTTCCAAACCGTTCCGGTTCCGATTTGGTATAGAACCGAAACGGTTTGGAACCGGAACGGTTTGGAACCGGAACTGTTTGTAACCGGAACCTTTATGTTACAAACGTTTCCGGTTACAAACAGTTCCGGTTTCAAACGGTTCCGGTTCCACACCGTTCCGGTTCCGATTTGTTATTGAACCGAATCCATGACTATTACGATGTCCAGGAGGTTTTGCGGCTAATTGGCTTCGGAGAGGTTCCCGAAATAGTGGAGGGAACAGTAGTCAAGCTTCCTCCTCGCCCGCAGTTAGCAACACGGCCAGTGGGCCAATGATGACTGCTCGCACGAGAGCCTTGCTAGAGGCGCGAGCTGAGGAGGAGGCTGCACGATCAAGAGCCGTGGAACCGGAATTCGAGGCTCGAGCCTCAGTCTCTAGACGCTCAATCAGCAGACGTCCCTCCGGTGGCAGAGCCTCAGACGAGCGACAGTCAACGGGGGCATCAGAAACTCCCTCAATCCGAATGCCCCATATTCGGATGATGCCTACTCCCGTTTCACGGGAATCATCTGAGGCACATGGTGGTGCTGGCGCCTCATCGTCCAGGCCTCGTCTATCTCCGCCGTCCGGTCTCTTCCTACCCGACGAGATTTCTGTCATCCCTGAATTCGATGATAGGGGGATGCCTGTTTATATTGAAGGACAGCCGGATTTCCTGACCGTGGAGGAAGTGTATAACTTCCTCCCATTCGACCCCGTGTATCTTTGGAGTGTGAGGTGCACCAACCAACAAACGGACGATGCAGGTAAATTTTATTTAACATCAGATTGATTACTTAATTATTACTTAAGACTTGCGATTGGTTCAATTAATGATATCAATTTGTTGACATTGTTTTATTAGGCAATTTCGTTAATGGGACTGGAAAACGGAAAGGGGCTAGAGGCACCTGCACCGCGAAGAGACTTGAGCAGGCCACCGGCGGAAGGAAAACGCCCATAAGGGCCAATGAGGATGGCGAGGTGATCGAGGCATTTGACACCACGCGCAAATATGTCAGCATGGCCGGTGTGATCGTGCGGGACAAGGTCCCAATGCTTTGGCCAGATTGGGAATCTGTGCCTATCTACGTGAAGATGCAAGTGCATAATGCTCTCAGTGTGAGTAAAATCGTATTTTCATTACGTAAATTTTACATTTATTAATGAAGTCCACTTAAATATATAATTTTACCTTTTATATATTCATATTGCAGGTGTGGTTTGACGTGGATGAAGTTCTTATTCACACGTGGGTAGAGCGTCAACTACATATGAGGTGATGTGCTTCGACTTATTTGAATATATATCGAGTTAGATTTTTGTTTATCAAGTGTTTTAATATCTCTAACTTTTTTTCCTTGTTTTAATATAGGTATAAAGAGTGGAAGAACGAGTTTTCTTCCCATTACACTGTATACAAGGAGCTAGGCCGAGGTTCCACCCCTAGCGAATTCCGGTTTAGGGAGTACGAGTGGCTGTGGCTGATAGCCCACTTCGAGCACCCCAAAGCTCGGGTATGCATCCTTAATATATCTTTCAAGCCTAATGTATCGTATCAGATTGAAATAGTTAGTTACTAATTTTTTTTCATATGTTTATCAAACAAGGCGATTTCGAAGACGAACCGGGCGAATAGATTGAAAAACACCAGGGCCCATCATGCAGGTTCACTCAACTACATGGGTTGGTCGACTAAGGCGCAGCAACAACAAGAAGTGAACCCCTTGGTGTATATTCATCAGAAGTTCTATCCGCAGTGCCCTGACGAAGCGGTAAGTCTTTCGCCTCTCCATGTGTTAATAAAACTATTTTTCGATATTAATAGATGTTGTTAGTTAATACGTTGTTCATTTTCGCTTTTCAATTAGGCGAGAGTGGAGGAGGTGACCGCAGAAGTGACCATGAGTATAGCTCGGACTAACCATCCTGACTGCTCCGAGGAAGAAGTCACCCAGTATGCCTCTCAGATCGATCCGCTTGATCCCCCGATAGCGGCTCAGATCATGGCAAAAGCGTGCGGGACTGGAAAGAATACCTACTACTGTAGGGGAATGGGCTCGGCGGGCGAAGGAGTATTGAAAACCACTTCACAATACTCTACCGGGTCAAGAAGTTCAAATTCTAGTTGTAACCTCGCATCGGAGCTTCAGAGGACGCAGAGAGAGTTGGAGGAGCAAAAGAGGCAGATGGCCGAGTACCAAATGCAGCAGACACAGGTGCAGGCTCAGATGTACACATGGATGCGGACGATGTACGAGGCTCACACTACCGGACAACCGTTCCCCACACCTCCACCGGTCCCGGTCCCTCCGTTCCCTAGCTATCCACCACCACCACCACCGCACCAGTCAACGCCAGAGCAAGACCAAGGAAGCCACCGGAATTCAAATGAGTACATGGATTACTTCGACCCTGACCCGCAAGTTCCTGGACCCTGACCTGTAGTTGTAGTTAATTTTCGTATCGTCGTTGCTATTTGTACTGTACGTTGGACATTTATGTGTACTGTTGAACTTGTATGATTGTACGGTTTATGTCTTTTAATGCAGGTTCTGGAATTGGGCCCAATCCAGAACCGCGTTTTTTTTTCAAAAATTTTTCAGACATTGCCGGCGATATGGACCTCAGTCGCCGGCAATGTCACAAATTCCGGCCACGGCGGGGGAACCATTGCCGGCGACTGAAGTCGCCGGTGATGTCTCCGACATTACCGGCGACGCCGTTTGGTGTCGCTGGCAATATTAACACCGGCGGGAGATTTCCGGCGACGTCATTGCCGGCGACTCGTCGCCGGGAATGACATTTCCGGCGAAAAAAAAAGACAAGGCCGGCGACCTCCCGTCGCCGGTAATGTCTCCTTTTCTTGTAGTGTCACTTGATCATTTCTAACCGACTGGACTACATTTCCAGTTTCATAGAATTTGATGTTTCTCTCCTCTCACACTCTGTTCCTTACGACTAGCCCAGTTCGATTTGAATTCATCTTTCCCATTCTTCACCAGCTTTTTCTTCGAATGGATGTTGGATCGACAACCAATTTTGGGGATACCCACAACAACTCAACAGCACAACAGGTCTTGATTAAAATACCCCGAAATCCTCCACCAAAGAAAGAGGAGAGTGATGACGTCCACCATTGCGTATAATCGTTCACCGTCTCTGTTGCCGTGTGTCTTCCTTATAAATATCAATAATGGGTTCCATGTCTGCTTGAAACTGTTCTTCCAAATCAAACGGAGAAATTGTCTTCACAGTGAAGGTGTGAGCTTTTTCGTTTGTTCTTATCCATGCCCGTGATTTTATGTCTGTGTTCTGTTGTTACTGAGAATTATATATCACAAATTTAGCAGTTTTCGTGCCATGGTGTGATAAGCATCATGCTCATCAGTTGTCATCGTTTCAGTGCTAATTAGTTCTTATACCTCATATTCATGTCATTTTCAGCAAGTGAGCTACGAAGAAAACAGTTCCAACTATCGCAAAAAGGTGATGATCTGAATGATTTTTACATTTTTCCCTTCATTCTTTCCATGCCATGTATAGAAAAGACATGTGCTTTGATGGTGTTAAATTCGGCTAACCCAATGTCATTGGTATCTATGTATCACTGACTTTTGAATTCATGTGTTCTTATATCATGATTTTGAATTCATTGTTTGAGAAAAAAATTATGGATTCATCATGACAATGAATGAGTGCAAAATATCAGAGTACCCATTGCATTTTCTGTGTTTGAGTAGACAGAAAAGAAACATAGAAAAGATAAGTCTTGGAAACGTTCATATGAACATCTTAAAACCATACCTGTTTTTGGAGCACAAAAAACAAAATTTAAACGTGATATGGGGTTGGATTTGGAGCAAATCTTTTGCAGGTGCTCTAAAAAAACTGGAAAGAAGGAGAATGAGAGAGTGCTAATATCTGATATGAAATAGGCCTGAATATTCATGTTACAGGTTTTAAACAGCTCATTTGAAAAATGAACCATTCCAAGTGGTTCTCAATCAAAGTTGTGTGGAGTTTCTGTCGTAACTTCATTACAACGTATTTTGGTTCTGGAAATGACTCCTTCGTCAGTTTTTGTTAGGTCCATTTAGATCTTTCGTGTTCTTCATCATGTGTACCATTTTTCGGCTTTCTTCTTTGTATATGAATCATACAACACTAGCTCAGGTCTTTTATCTTGACAGGTTAGATCCAAAATTCACATCAAATTCAATTTGGAACTAAACCACATGATCTTTCTCTCTCATTTGTTTAACTTAGTTGAATCTTTATTCCAATGTTCAAATTTTGCATGAATTCCTATAGGTTGTTCAGAGATGACAAGATTGATTAAGGACATCAAGAAATTCACAGTTGGAATGAGTATCAGGGCACGAGTAGCTCTGGAATAGAGACCTCGAGGATTTGATAGTCTTGATTATGATGGACTCCACTATGTCTTGGTGGATGAAGAGGTAATCACAGCTGCCAGTATTTATTTAAATGTCTTTGTTTTGGTGACTGGTTACAAATATTTATTCTGAAATGTGAAAGATAGGTGGAGTCACTATAAATCATCTAGAGATCAAGTCCAGTTGAATGGAAATTAGTTTCTGACCAGAAACTGTGAGAAATATATTCTGAACATTTGACATTCAACCAATGAGTTCACACCATATTGATTAGGTTATGTGCATTCTGCTCTTCCTTTTCCACATCCTTGCCTATGTCCTTCTATAACTGCTTGCACATTCACACCATGCAATGAATGATATATGCCTGTGTGATTTCGTATAATTCACAGTGTATAACTCATTGGTTACAAATTTGCCAAATTCCTACCTATATCCTGATCATGATCATCATTTCATCTCAGCACCAATCTTTATCTGCAGCAGCAATTTTAGGATCTTAATGGATACTTTTCAAAATGCATCATCAAATATATTAATGATATACAGATCCATATGCATAAATACTAATAGGATGAAGCTTGAATGCACCATTTGAAAGGAACTAATTCAAATATGGTCTATAATACAGCGGTATACAGCAATATTTATAGTAACCACTTTCAGCAAGTTGGTGAGGCTATATTTCTAATGGGAATACCATGTTCGAAATTTGGTGATCACTGCGGTCTGTGCTCATACCTTTTCAGGGTCTATCAGTCAATATTTCTTTTCCTTTGTCATACGAATTTTACGTTCTAATTTATCAGGTCAATTGCTTGCAAGTTTCCTTCAAATCTATTTCCTGAACTGTGTGACAGAGCTATGGTACAAAAACCTCATGATTGCTTTTCTTTTGTTTGGTTGCCTTCAACATAGGTATTGGGTTTCATAATTAGCATAAGTATATGGGATATCAATAGGAAGTTGTGTTAACAGACAGAAATTTTAATATGACCATCTCTTTAACGTGATCAGATACGAGCGATCCTTTTTTCCTTCCAAGAAAACAGTTTCAACAAATGTAATTTATATAAAAGGATATCATGCTTATCATTTCCTGGAATCACAGAGCTTTGTATATTTGTTGTTTTCGTTTATGCAGTGTTCATCGATTCATGCTATGATTGAAGAATGTTATCATGGACATATGCCGAAACTTATGAAAGTGGGAGAAGTATACGACATTTCTTGGTTTGGTTCAAAGATAGACACTGCCAGACAGAAGGTTTGCAATGCTGATATCATTTTGACATTCACTGCAAAGACCATTTTCAATGAGGTTGGACAGGATATGCCCAAGATACCAAGATATGCTTTCAGGTTTCTTGAATTTTCCCGGCTTGGTGATGTCGCAGAATTTCAATCCGTGCTTGCAGGTGATACATGAAACATATTCATCACAATTTTATAATCTCCATAGAAATATTGTGACTTTTTGAGTTTGATAACTGCAAGATTTCTACGGGTGCATCAAAGCTGTCAAAGAACCGCAGGAGATTGCTGTGAAAAATTCAAAAAAAAAGGAGATTAGGACTGATCTTATATTCATGTTTGAGGGGTAAGTTGATGTACATCCTCTTGCACATGTACTTCCAGTCTGCAGTGATCTTTCCCTACACCATGCATCTTTCATCAATTACAATAATTTCCTTCATGTTACCTATACTTAGTGCATTAGTTCTCAATTATGCTTTGTTCAATAAAATTCATTTAAAGGGGCTGAATGATTTTTCTGCTTCCAAATTTCTGTACCCATCAATACTATTCTCACTCTGCCTATTCCAAATTTCTGTAAAATGTATATGAAATACATGAGCCCATTAATGAAGAAAGGAGAATGCATCGAAATAGAATATCTGATTATCTCACCAGATTATCATACCAATCCCACTATACAATATTCATGTTTTATACTGTCTTCCTCTTGATTACTCCATTTTTCCTGTTCATTAATAAAATGATATTGTACACTGCTGTGTAGTTAGATTTTAATCTCAAATCATATTCCTCTCTCCTAAATCCAATAACTGACAGTTTGGATGCTGATTTTTCAATGTCGTGTTTTCTTTCTGAGAGGCATTATCATGGAATCCCTATATAAGATGTTCCAAATATTGTTGGTTTCGTACATATTTGACATTGATTGTGCAGGCGAGAAGAATTAAAGATTACATTATGGGGAGATATTGCCAGGTCATTTCCTCTGGAAAAAGTCAGGAACTGTGATGAACCAGTACTTGCAGTCTTCACCGCCATGAGGATCACCAAATACGAAGGTGTTGTTTATTTTTATCTTACCTGTCGGCAGTTATTGTCAAACAATTTTTTCATTGATTTGTCCTGTTTGCTCTTCCAGTGACTTTTTTGTGATCTGATTACGTTCAGTTATGAACTTTCTGTTTGCAGGACGAGTGAGTGCATCTAGCACAAATCATACGTGCATCCTTCTCAATCCAGATATTGAACAAACAGAGAAATTTAAAACTGAGTGAGTGCAGCATACTACAATTCTCTGCTGATTGCTTATTTAATGTTGCGAAGAAGATTTACATTGTTTATTTACCAGCTTGATAAGTCAGCATTCAAGATAATTTCTCATGTTCAGGAGTATTAATATGGATACCACTTCAGGGACTGTTGTATGGTGTATATATATAACTATCGACTACATTGTTTACAAGTCTACAAATAACTAACTTATCATAACATCACATCTTCTGATTTGATTTGTATAACTAGCTTATCATCCATTGCTAGATATATTTTAACTAGATCACTACAATTTTCATCTATGATGACATTGGCGATGTTTAGCAGATCATCTCACAAAGGACCATTTTAACTATTAGGAATAGTATTAGATGTCGTTTCAACGATGGCTGACAATTATGATGAAGTAGAACAACTCTTTAATATGATCCATAATCAGCTTCGTTCTGTTTATGCATGTTAATGATATACCTGCTCTTCTCACCTACAATGGCACTGCATATTCATCATGGAACAGAATGATGATATACATAATTTTCTTTTGCTGTTTCTTGAACTGCCTGCATGTCAGGGAACAATAAAATCATCACATCTGGTTTCTAGCTATTTCTAACCAGCTATGAATTGTATGATTATCAAATTGTTTTTTGATGATAATGAACATTTCAATTTCAGGTTCTCAAGAGTGGGGGACAAGATCAGGGTCTCTGGTGCATACACAAATTTAACATTGTCCGGGGAAATCAACCAAGCAGAGCGGAAAAGTATTGCGGAACTGAAGGCACTGGATCCTGCAATACACACAGTCTGTGACACTGCAACCTATCCATCCTAATTATTTTTAAAAATTTAGAACTTTAGATCATTAAGTATAATTATGAATTTATCATATTTGCATCACATGAATTGTTCAGATCTTTGGATTATGCATCCTAGGAAGATGGTTTTAGTTTGCCATTTTTTCACAATATCAACCTTCTGCTAATCCTCCTAACCAGACTTAGAATAAACCCTGCATATCTAGATGGAAATTAAATTTTGCCTGTCCCAATATTCATGCCCAAACAAAATTCAAATGACTTAGCCCTTTGGAATATGCTGAATATGAATTTTATAAATGTCAGTGTTTTCTGTGACCAAGTCTGTTTATTCAGGATTTAAACAAACATACAATCCAATTGACCACATAAAATTGATATCCTATAAAAAAAACATTAACATACTTTGAATGATCACATGATTCATAAATCCTAAATTGATTATACTGTGTCACAGCTTTTATACATAACTATCTCTTTCTCATAGATTAAATCATTATTGCAGACAAAGTCCGTGTGGTGTACGGCGGTCGTGACAAGGTTTTTTGCAGAAAAGGGATGGTGGTACAATTCCTGCTCCCATGACAAGTATTATAAAGTTATGCTGAAGAATGAAGAAGGCGAAGATAAATATTTCTGTTTCACGCATGGAGAAAACAAACCAAAAAAAAGGTTTGCTCTTTTCTTCGTTCCTGTGCATAATTTCCCAAATGCATGCTCTTTTTCACCGCAATTGTTATTTATCTGACACAAACATATGCATGTGCAACTTGATATCCAGTTATAGAGTCTCCATGATAATCGAAGATGAACATGACCAAGTGAATCTGACTTTGATGGGAAGATCGGCTGAGGAATTTTTCAATGCAACGTGCCAGGACCTATTGGACAGAAGATTTTATGAAACAGAAGCAACCCTCCCAATTGAGATCAATTCCAAAGTTGGAAAGACTTTTATCTTTGAGATAAACATGAACAACCGAGGCCAATTTTTCCTCAGGTCCACCCTTGAACATGATAATTCTAAGAAGAGAAAGTCAATAGATGAAGAACCTGCAAAAGAAAATGAAAATGAACGACCCATCTTGGAGACTCCACCAAAACCATCGGTTGTAAAGAAGCGTGGAAACAAGGCTGTTGCGAAGAAATTATTTATTAATGAAATCAAGAAAACCGGGAATAGGTATAAATAGATTTCTTCCATACACTATTGTAGCAATTACACTATTTTTGAAAAGATAAAAGAGTGCTTACAAATATTTGTCTATGTATTCAGGGACAGGGACGAAGATGCTGACACTTCAACGGCATAGCTACAGGTTCCCAAAAAAAAAGTAGGTGCAACATTCTATGTTGAAAATTGATGACTGTGATGATTTGACAACTAATATGTGGCATTTTAAGTTTGCTTAGGTTCATAATATTAGTTATGGTATCTAATTTAACAAGTAATCAGTATCTTTTCAACTGTCATGGTAAAACTAAGTGATCCAAATACAACTATAATATATCTCGAATCAAATCATAGTTAGTTTGATTTCAAGATACATCCAGCTATGAATACTTGTATTAATGGAACAGACCTGTTAACAATAAACAATATGCACTTAAGATTATGGGGTAAAAAATGGTGTGCCTATCAATTCATCAGAGCAACTGGTCATACATGTATGATATGTGTATGATGGCATCTGTCACAGAATGTACCATTTTAGATCAATTGCATGTGTCCAAGTTACTATCAACAGCAGATACAAATTTACGTCTAATGATTAATTGTATGTTGACCTATTGTATAAAAAATACAAGTCCAAGTATCTCGCAAGAAGGAAATTTACTTATTTTAAAGCAAATACTCATGCAATGGACATTTATATTATGACTATATTTATCAGTTGCATGTGCAAATATGATATTCATGTTCCTGTCTCTCTCTTTTGGCATGCTCTCATTCTGACCACCACTATTCACAGCCTGCATCAAGTTGTGATTTAGTTGACTGATCTAACATTATATCATGTCTGATTGTTTCAATTCTTGCATTGTTGTCGCTGATTTCAGGTAAATAACTTAACAAGAAGAGGCAATTTTTTGACAAAAAGTGTGTATACACCACTTTTCTTGGTTGGCCAAAATAGTGTTTTGAGGATGCCTTTCTAGACTTGCCTTCAATACTTTTGCTGCAATGGTCTCTTTAATTATTAGTGTTTAAGTTAGTTTCTATAGTTAGTACCTATCATGGCAAACATGAAGCAGCTAATGTTGTGATCAAGAATGATTTTTTGATCTGGGTGTTAGCAGCTGTATCATTTAAAAATGTCATGATATGTAATGAGACTATGTATATTCATGTGTTCATCCATGAATCATCATGGTTTGTTTCTAATGTCTACTGAAACTATGTAACAATACTATCATGCCAATATGTATGTCACGCCAGCTGCTGTTTATGCTTCCAGCTTTTTACACCATAGCATGTCAAAGTTAACAGATCCATGCATATGGAATAACTCAAATGGCCTCTATGTGGGAAAAATAGATATATGGGAAAAACATATGCATATGATAGAAGAATGTTATTGCTTAAATCTCTCTGTGCCACCGATAGATTGCAATTAGCATGCTTTTTTTGTTTACAGTTCGGATGTTTTTGTGACGACCCGGACCAGAATCAGCAGTATGATCAGCTTGATTGATGAGTTTGTGTGTAGTCGCAGAGTTGTTCGACAGTTATTGAATCGCCAGGCTCGTTAACGACTAAATTATTGGCCGAGAATTGGAGCGGGGTCTCTTCTCGAGAGTCGTTGTACGTGTGATTACGAGTTCGTGGGCGGTTCCGGATCGTTATTTGGACGACCGAGGAATTAATTATGAATATTCGAAGTTTCGACGGAAACGGATTTAAATGGCGGGTTTGTTCGCGACTAAATTACCGAACGAGAATTTGGTTTCGGCTTCTTCACGGAACTTGTTCAGAATTTAATTTCGAGTTCGTGGGAACTTCCGGAGCATGATTTGGAGTTACGAGGAATTAGTTGCGAATTTTTCCGATTGTTGTTTGTTTGGTTGATTTAATTATGTGTTGGTTTGAAGGGTTGACTTTTTATCCGATTGGCCGATGTGTTTGACTTCGAGTGATTATTGAAGAATATGTCGAGACGAGTTTGTGGCCACGAGAATTATCGGAATCGGAGTTACGACGCGAAAGTTTCACGCATTTGAAGTTTGCCGAAAAGTGATTTATGGGGTTTCCATTTTGGGAAACTATAAATAGTGAACTTGCCTAATCAGGAAAGTCAAAGGTTGCATTAATGTGTTGACTGGCGTTGACCAAGTCAACGCTGGGTGGTGGAGGTGTGCGACGGGGGGAGCGACGGCCACGGCGGTGGCTCGCCGTCCGGCCACCCCAAGGTGTGGGGCTGGTCTCTTTCACTTCGCCCCGACCTCCCCGTTCCGTTTCCGACGTTCCCTCATGGCGTGGCTCGCCGGAGGAGGTGCAATTTTCCGGCCAAAGTTTGAAGAAAAATGGTGAATTCGGGTTGCTCGATTTAGGCCGAATTGAGCTACAATTTGGAGTGGGCTTTGAAGCTCTCATCCCCTTGATGCTCCCCTGTAAGTTTCGTGTTTCAATTCGATGTGTACATGGAGAATTTTGGATTTGAAGATTTGGTACCAATTCGGTTTTTCATGGAATTGACCTAGTTAGAGTGAGAATTGGACTTCAGTGCAGTTATGGAAGTTGCTCAGTGGGTGATTTGGAGTGGAATAGGGGTGGCTCCGCCTTGAAATTCTCCGTCCGGCAGCGGCGCCGCCGTGGGTGGCGGTCAACGCGGCGGTCAACGGTCAACGGCGGTCAAACTTTGACTTTTTGGGATTTTCGACAAGTTGCATGTCATTTCACTCGAAATCGCGCCCCGATCGCAGTGGGGAGGTTCATTTTTCGAGTTGAGCGTCCGAACGTAAAACGAGGTATTGAGGTGGTATATACGGTCTTTCGACGATTCGTCGACTTTGAATCACGTGTTTCTGAGAACGGCTGTTTCTCGTGATTTGTATTGTATTGTCGGATTATGATTTTGAATATTGGACGTTGTGATTATTCAGGGGTTCGTGATCGTTGTTTTGGCGAGGGATTTTCCGCCGGATCACGGGTTAACGCGAATCGCGTTACGCCAGACTGTGAGTGGACAAGTTTCTATTTTTACTGTTGATTTTGCGAGTTCGTGGATTTATTGATTTCCGTATTTAATTATACGATGATTGTGATATATGTTATTTTCGGAGGTATGTTATTATGTGTTATTGGTGATTGGCATTTATTGCATCGATGCTACCAGAGTTGAGAGATTCCTCTGGCCCAGAGTTGAGAGATTCCTCTGAAGCAGGGTTGAGAGATCCCCTGGCCTATCACCGTAAGGTTTGAGCGATTCACCTGACGTCGGGTTTGAGAAGTCGCCCGACAACCTCCATATATATATATGTGTTGTTGATGTTGTTGTTGTGTTTTCCGAACTCGCACTGTTTTACATTGAGTATGTATATAAACTGGTGAAAGGCATATGTTTATTTTCGTCCACTCACTGTAACGTTTTAATTTGCCTTTCCCCTGGGCTTTTCGGTTTTCGTGCCCAGTTTGCAGTTCGGACTCTGGTGTCGCACGTCGTGGTCGGAGGCATAGTACTCGAGCGGTCTTATTTCTTCCAGTAGGTTTATTGTTCTACCTACTGTGGTATACTTATATGGTTATGTATTAGAGGTCGCTCTGAGTTCCCTGATGAATATGTTATACGAATTTTAACCCGGATTTCAGTAAAGTACTTTATCTTGTATTGTTTACTTTACTGTTGAGATATTGAGAAATCCGGATGGGATTGGTGCCCACGGTTTGCTTTTTGTGGCATAGGACGAAGTGTATTTTCCGCGTGCAGGTAATGGTAATTCCGCGCTAGTAACGAAACTCTGCCCAAATTTCGAAAAGTTTTTGTTGGTTCGTGTTTTCGAAGGGGTTCAATTCCGGTTTAGGGAGCTAAATCGGGATTGGATCCTTTCAGCTTGGTATCAGAGCATTAGGTTGTCAGATTCTATAGACTCTGTAGTCGTGTTTACTTAGGGTATTTGAGTTGATACAGCATGACTGGAGTGATGACCCGGCTGGCCAGCGGTACTCATCAATACTTCGGGTGTTGTGTGTCCTCAAATATCTGCGGTTTCATGATTACGTTCCACTTGTTGAGAACGATGTTTTATTCATTAGGATGCCTCCTGACGTGCTTTCCGTGTCGGTACGGTTGTGGATCCTGTTGAGGATCAATCGACGCGTGATTTGTCAGTGAATTGTGGATTTGGATGAGTATTCAGAGTTCAGTGAACTGTGTGGCACGGGTTGCCTGGTTGTGTGTGTGAGAGCCTACATGTTGCCTCAGAGCTGAGATTTATGGCAGTGATGTTTGCCTGAGTCAGATTGTGTATTGGTGGGCTGATGTTGTGCGAGTCCCAGTTGTGACTCCATGGCCTACATTCAGGGTGTTGTTTATACGGTAATGGTTTTATCAGGCTATCCAGCAATTGTTTGTGGAGTGTTACCCACCTGAGGCAGAGATGCATTGTCCACATGTTTGTTTCGGTGTGCACGAGTTATGTGGCTTCAGAGGAAGTAGAGCACGAAGTTCGAGATGAGTTTGAACCTGAGCATCAGAGAGATTCTGATTGATATGCCTCGAGACATCTGTGAGGAGCTTAGTGTGTTGCACTCAGTGGCGAGGCTATTATGAGGAAAAGATGTATGTGGTTTTCGATGTGATGGTTCGAGGAAAGTGGATTTAGTTGAGATTTTGATGAGGTTGAGTTCCGATACTTCGGGATCAGTGACTTCATCAGGCTGTGGTCTTTTCGACTATGTTGTGGATCCTCTGCTGATCCATTTGGCGATGGCGGAGATCACAGAGTAGCGGACTTGCTCCTGTGGCATGAGTTTGGGTGATCATTGGCGATCCTTTCACGCAGCAGGTGTTGCGGTGATTTGTGTTCGAGGAGCACTTTCAGTTGCTGTTTCGGTGGCCAGGAGGGTCACGTTACGAGGGAGTTCCCTCAGTCAGCTGTGTTAGCGGTTCGACGGCTCAGAGTTACGAAGAGACTCTCATGTTGTTCCTACCGTCTGATCAATGTACCTTTTGACGAGTTATTCAGCAAGTCGCATGTGACGTGGGCGACTAGTTGAGCATGTAAGAGTTCGTGCCATGACCTTGTTTGAGGACAGACTTTTCTCCAAGGTTACTGTTGTTTGATATCCATGGCTATTGTACCTGCATCTCCACTTCCGAGGTTTTGGAGAGTATTATATCCATCTGGAGGTTGCGAGATCCTTGTTGGAGGTTATGACTTAGCCGCGGAACTGTTATAGCTGGATATTGTGGTTTTGGTGTGTTTGTGAGCATGGACTTACTGACGACGCATTTAGCTGTGTTCGAGTACCTTGAGAAGGAGGTTGTGTTTCGACGACCAGTTTTTCCCGAGATGCTGTTTCGCGGTGATGGTCGAGCGGATGATGGAGACGAGTTGTGTTGCTTGCTTAGCATATGTTGTGGATACTTTGGTTGCTGTGTCCGACATTGGTGACATTGAGGTGGTTTCCGAGTTACCAGGAGTATTCCGGAGGAATTATCAGGTGTTTCTCCAGTTCGGGAGACTGACTACACCGTTGAGCTTGTACCAAGCGCTGGACTCATTTTACCGGCATCTTGTCGTTCGGAGCCAGCGGAGCTGATGGAGCTACAGTTTCGACTCCAGGAGTTGCTGGAGGAGGTTTCATGAGATTTCATGTGACCTAGCGTATTTGCTTGGTGTGCTCTTGCATTGTGTGTACGGACGTTGGTTGGTTCGACGAGATGGTGTATTGACTACCGAAGCCTGATTCGTTTCAGAGGAGAGTGAGTATCCTCCGCTTCAGATTTACGATTGGTTTGATCAGCTCAAGGGAGCTTCACTCTTTTCGAAATTTGATTTCGGATCCGGATACCATCAGTTGTGGATCGATGAGTCAGATGTGGCTATGTTGGCTTTCGGATCTCGGTGCGGACATCAGGAGTTCTTGGTCACGCTGTTTGGTTGACCAATGCCCCGTAGAGCGTGCGGACTTGATGGACCAGGTGTTCAGACGGTTTCTGGACGAATTGCGGTCATGTTCGTTGACAATGTCCTGATGTACTCCGAGAGTGTGGACTAGTACCTGGAGCAGTTGCGAGCGGTTTTGTGGACTTCGCGAGACGATTAGCCGTTTGTGAGTTCAGCCAGTGTGAGTTTTAGTTGGTTAGCGTGAAGACTTCGAGTCACGTGATGCTATTCGAGGGAGTTGGCGTGGGTTCTGACCAGTTAGAAGCCGTGTTGATTTGGAGTTTTCCCTACTATTGTACCTGAGATCAGAGGTCTTTTGGGTTTGGCAGGCTATTACTGACGGCTTGTGCAGGATTTTTCCGGATTGCCACTCTACTTTCCGGATTGACGAAAATGCGTCAAGTTCGAGTAGTTCGATGCACACGAGGAGAGTTACTTACTCCTGCAGGATGGTTGACCGTTGTTTCGGTTTTGTCCTTACTTGGCGACCGCGACGAGTTCGTGGGTTATGGTGATGCGTCGAGATTTGGGTTAGGCAATGTTTTGATGCTTTGTAGCAGAGCGGTGGCTCATGATTCCAGGCAGTGAAACTTTGTGTAGCTACGTATCCAGTGTATAATATGGGTGTAGCTGTCTTTTTGTTAGCATCGGAGAGTTTGAGACACTACAGCTATGGCGTGCAGCGAGGTGTAGGATGTACACTGATCATTTGAGTTTCCTCCACTTGCATTTTCGGCCAGATTTGGGCTTGAGGCAGTGTAGACGGATGGGGTTGACTCACGACAAGTGCTGCACCTTTGAGCTTGTTCGAGAAAGACTAGTGGCTGCATTCTGACCATCCGTTTGGGATGTTGTTGTTGATGCATTCAGTCGAGAGTTGGGAGCTTCAGTATTACATGTGTGTATGTGTGGCTTGAGTTTCCGTGTTAGCCGAGTATGGGCTACGAGAGCTGAGTTCGAGTGTGATGATGTTGAAGCTCATTGTTTTGCGCGCGGTTGGTGCTAGTCATGCGGAGATGTGTCTGTCATTTGAGCTTTTCGGTTAGATATGGTGTTTGTTGCTGTGATTGTGTGTGCTTTTATGCACTTTGGTTTGTGGTACCAGTTGTCAGGCCTTTGTGACCGTTTGATGAACTGGGTACATTTCCTTGTATTTTCGGTGATGATTTCAGTGGCAGGCTGGTATAGCTGTGTTTGACGGAGATTGGCCATCTACGTGGTGTACCTGTGTCCCAGTTCGCTGATCGAAGTGATCAGCTACGACTATGTGTTGGCGAGCTTTGCAGCGAGCATTGGGGGCCAGATTACGAGTTAGTACCGGTTATTGTCCTCGGATTGACGAGCGATCTTTGAGGACTATTCAGACCTTGGAGGGCATGTTGTGGACTTCGGTATTGCAGTTCCGGAGGATTCGGGACCAGCAGTTTCTACTGTTCGAGATTGCATGCGGTACCAGTTTGTGGACCACTATGGTGTTGATTATTACTTGATGTCGTTTTGAGGACGACGTTGTACTCCATAGTGCTGGAGCGAGTTTGATTTGGTTGAGTTTGAGTTGATGTTTGATTCTGATTTTGTGGAGTGTGTTACCACAGACTGTCAGATTAGCGGAAATGAGTTGATTATTGCTTGAGTTCGACGTTTGAGTCATGTTGATATGAGTATGTTGCGTTGTAATTTTCCATGTTATTTTGATCCGTATGTGGCCATAGGCGAGTTTGTGTTATGCCGTGTGGTTTGGCATCGCCTATAGTGTTGGCTTTTATGTGTGTTGTGTTCCGTGTGGCGGAACTACATTTCAGGTTGTTGTGTGTTGTGTATCCTATTTGTTCCTTATGTAGGAACACTTGGCGATTGTGTGAGCCAGTTCAGATTTGTGATTTGACGGTACAGAGATTCCAGTACGGAAATATCTCCTATTGTGGAGTTTGTGATCAGAGTTGTTTATTTGAGATTGTCGTTGGTGTGTTGAGCAGTATGCAGAGGCAGTGCTCCTACCTTGTAGTCGGCAGACTCGGAAATTTCGAGGTCGAAATTTTTCTAAGGGGGGTGGATTTGTGACGACCCGGACCAGAATCAGCAGTATGATCAGCTTGATTGATGAGTTTGTGTGTAGTCGCAGAGTTGTTCGACAGTTATTGAATCGCCAGGCTCGTTAACGACTAAATTATTGGCCGAGAATTGGAGCGGGGTCTCTTCTCGAGAGTCGTTGTACGTGTGATTACGAGTTCGTGGGCGGTTCCGGATCGTTATTTGGACGACCGAGGAATTAATTATGAATATTCGAAGTTTCGACGGAAACGGATTTAAATGGCGGGTTTGTTCGCGACTAAATTACCGGACGAGAATTTGGTTTCGGCTTCTTCACGGAAGTTGTTCAGAATTTAATTTCGAGTTCGTGGGAACTTCCGGAGCATGATTTGGAGTTACGAGGAATTAGTTGCGAATTTTTCCGATTGTTGTTTGTTTGGTTGATTTAATTATGTGTTGGTTTGAAGGGTTGACTTTTTATCCAATTGGCCGATGTGTTTGACTTCGAGTGATTATTGAAGAATATGTCGAGACGAGTTTGTGGCCACGAGAATTATCGGAATCGGAGTTACGACGCGAAAGTTTCACGCATTTGAAGTTTGCCGAAAAGTGATTTATGGGGTTTCCATTTTGGGAAACTATAAATAGTGAACTTGCCTAATCAGGAAAGTCAAAGGCTGCATTAATGTGTTGACTGGCGTTGACCAAGTCAACGCGGGGTGGTGGAGGTGTGCGACGGGGGGAGCGACGGCCACGGCGGTGGCTCGCCGTCCGGCCACCCCAAGGTGTGGGGCTGGTCTCTTTCACTTCGCCCTGACCTCCCCGTTCCGTTTCCGACGTTCCCTCATGGCGTGGCTTGCCGGAGGAGGTGCAATTTTCCGGCCAAAGTTTGAAGAAAAATGGTGAATTCAGGTTGCTCGATTTAGGTCGAATTGAGCTACAATTTGGAGTGGGCTTTGAAGCTCTCATCCCCTTGATGCTCCCCTGTAAGTTTCGTGTTTCAATTCGATGTGTACATGGAGAATTTTGGATTTGAAGATTTGGTACCAATTCGGTTTTTCATGGAATTGACCTAGTTAGAGTGAGAATTGGACTTCGGTGCAGTTATGAAAGTTGCTCAGTGGGTGATTTGGAGTGGAATAGGGGTGGCTCCGCCTTGAAATTCTCCGTCCGGCAGCGGCGCCGCCGTGGGTGGCGGTCAACGCGGCGGTCAACGGTCAACGGCGGTCAAACTTTGACTTTTTGGGATTTTCGACAAGTTGCATGTCATTTCACTCGAAATCGTGCCCCGATCGCAGTGGGGAGGTTCGTTTTTCGAGTTGAGCGTCCGAACGTAAAACGAGGTATTGAGGTGGTATATACGAATTTTCGACGATTCGTCGACTTTGAATCACGTGTTTCCGAGAACGGCTGTTTCTCGTGATTTGTATTGTATTGTCGGATTATGATTTTGAGTATTGGACGTTGTGATTATTCAAGGGTTCGTGATCGTTGTTTTGGCGAGGGATTTTCCGCCGGATCACGGGTTAACGCGAATCGCGTTACGCCAGACTGTGAGTGGACAAGTTTCTATTTTTACTGTTGATTTTGCGAGTTCGTGGATTTATTGATTTCCGTATTTAATTATACGATGATTGTGATATATGTTATTTTCGGAGGTATGTTATTATGTGTTATTGGTGATTGGCATTTATTGCATCGATGCTACCAGAGTTGAGAGATTCCTCTGGCCCAGAGTTGAGAGATTCCTCTGAAGCAGGGTTGAGAGATTCCCCTGAGTGCCGCCAGGGTTGAGAGGTCCCCTGGCCTATCACCGTCAGGTTTGAGCGATTCACCTGACGTCGGGTTTGAGAGGTCGCCCGACAACCTCCATATATATATATATGTGTTGTTGATGTTGTTGTTGTGTTTTCCGAACTCGCACTGTTTTACATTGAGTATGTATATAAACTGGTGAAAGGCATATGTTTATTTTCGTCCACTCACTCTAACGTTTTAATTTGCCTTTCCCCTGGGCTTTTCGGTTTTCGTGCCCAGTTTGCAGTTCGGACTCTGGTGTCGCACGTCGTGGTCGGAGGCATAGTACTCGAGCGGTCTTATTTCTTCCAGTAGGTTTATTGTTCTACCTACTGTGGTATACTTATATGGTTATGTATTAGAGGTCGCTCTGAGTTCCCTGATGAATATGTTATACGAATTTTAACCCGGATTTCAGTAAAGTACTTTATCTTGTATTGTTTACTTTACTGTTGAGATATTGAGAAATCCGGATGGGATTGGTGCCCACGGTTTGCTTTTTGTGGCATAGGACGAAGTGTATTTTCCGCGTGCAGGTAATGGTAATTCCGCGCTAGTAACGAAACTCTGCCCAAATTTCGAAAAGTTTTTGTTGGTTCGTGTTTTCGAAGGGGTTCGATTCCGGTTTAGGGAGCTAAATCGGGATTGGATCCTTTCATGTTTTCTTTTGCCCACTACCCCTAAACGAAGTTTGATTATTGACTTGATCATATTCTTGGCTGGTTGCATCCAAAAGAAAATTGTCTCGGGTAATGATTTTATTGGAAACCTATTTATAGAGGGAAGAAAAAAGTAGATCTGTGCAATAGACTCTGAGATTCTAGCACTGCACACATGTCAGGAACATATGAAAGAGAATACAACCTCCAAATGATTTCTGTACAGAGCCCCATGAGATTGATCTTGCCCCTTTGTTTTAGGGCACTATCACGTCAATAAGGTTTATGAGTCATAATATAGTATACAATACTTTTATTTTTGTGAGTTACTTCTCTTATAATACTCAACGTTGAGTATTTTGATTCTTTGTTTGTGCATAAATGGTTGTTAACATCTGACACATTTCAATTTCTACACCATATTTAGTTGTCCACAAAATTAACACGATTTAATTCTAGGCAACTACATTTCTCAGTATGCGCTCTACTTTTGTGACACATTCTTAAATCAAAATAAGCTTCTGAGCTGACCACAATAAAGAACTCAGTGGACCAGTTTATGATCTTCTTACTCTCAATTCCTTTGTGCTTTTCTTAGGAACAATTCAGTAAATCATGATATATGCAATTCACCTTTAAAATTGATATATAAACACACATGATATACTATCCAAAATATGAAGTGGATGAAAAACCATTATGTGTATAAGTGCATTTCAACTTTATAGCAATTATTTATAAGTGATTGCTCCTATCATGTATGACTGTGACTATAATCAAA
Source organism: Geum urbanum (assembly GCA_946800695.1). Taxonomy (NCBI): domain Eukaryota; kingdom Viridiplantae; phylum Streptophyta; class Magnoliopsida; order Rosales; family Rosaceae; genus Geum; species Geum urbanum. The sequence continues at coordinate 4,180,599 of OX327014.1, forward strand.
TATTTGATACAATTCAACTACCTGTTTACGCTTACAATTACTTAACTTAGAAATTTCTCCATTTGCACTTTATTTTTTTTCATGTAATGCGCTCCAAACTAAGTTTCAACTTAGAAGTGACTGCTCTTATTGTCTACAGTTGTTGTCAGAGGCTCACGCTTAATACAATTTAATCTCAAGCATTCAGATATCTTCGACCTATATAACACGCCATTGAGAATTTAATATACATGGCCTAATAATAATATCTTAACGATTGTTCTTACTCTAAGAATTGTTCATGTCATTTTCCTCATTATATATAAGAAAACTATGCATAATCTTCTTCCATTTCACAAATTAAACGCATCCAAATTATTTGAGTTACAAACCACATCAATATTTTAGATCTAAATATATTTTGCTTGGACCAATTCATGAAATCAGCTGTATCAATATCCTTTGTTGGACAAGAATCACAAATCTACAATAAAATACAGTTTAATACTACCCTTGAATGCCAAACCATTCCATCAGTGATAAATGCTATTACACCCACCTCTCCAACATAACTTATTTCCCTGTTTCCATCTCTCTCACTCTGTCTCCAAGTCTCTCTCCTCTTTCGCCACCAAAAACCAAATCTTGGCTGCAGATTCAAAGGAAACAAATCTCGCCCAATCCGTGGGATACAAGATATCTGTGATCGATGAACTGATTTGCGCCCTACTCAAGCAACAATCCTTGGTCATCTCTCAATCAACTGATTACCATGACCCACACAAAAGGTATCGACTACTCTCATTTCGCAATTAGGGATTTCATCCCATGTGTTAATCTATTTGAAATGGTAAATGGATATCAAAAATCAGGTGTATTGGATTACCAATGTGCTTTTCTGTCCAAAATTGCATGTCTGATTCCTTGAATCTATGCTCTTATGATAGCCGTTTTTCATTGTTCAGCATTTGTTTACTTTTCCTTTCATGCTATAAGATTAGAATTTGTTTTTGTCTGCTGGTGATTTCCTTCTTCATTGTTGTGTCTGTTTCATGGTCTTTGATTCCAGTATAATATAGCTTGAATAACACATGAATTGACAGAATGTGGTTCATTTAGCTCAGATCTTTGATCAATTTGAATGTTCAAATAGATCAGGATATCATGATGCTTTTCTTTATTCCATTCACTAATCATATAAGATTCAAGAATAACGTCATATACCGAAGAAATTGAACCTTGCAATCGTTATTGAACAACAAACCCTCTTACCTAAACAACGGATCAAACCTTAAACCATGTTTTATGCTAGCTTACGCAGAAATGTTGTGTGTTAACTTAGTTTCACCTAGATGGTTCAACATTTTCCCACTTTGTTTACATTTTTTTCCTTCATACAAATTCCAGTATATTCCGATGTTTGCTGGTCTCTTTCTTCTTGCTTGCTGTGCCTATTTGATAGTGTTTGATTCTAGCAGCTGTGGCAAACCTTGCTGTACTAAATGCATGCAACTTTACCTTTTTACATCTACAGGACATAGGTTATTCATCATCACTTTTTAATTGTCAGAGTATCAATATGCAGTTCTAAAATGCGCCTGTTATCTGTTATTTGTTTGAAGTTACTTCCCATCCACATGCAATGTTTGTTGAAATGACACAGCCAAATAGAATACATTATTATGTTGCAAGATGAGCATACCCGTCCCATTAATTCTCGCTTAATGGCACATGATCCACCCCTTCTTTTATATGATTACTTTCAGTTCATATGCATTATATAAAAGCACAGTCTAGATTCAAACACAAAATTTAAGGACTGCATTCATTACATATATGATATATATGATTCTCAATCTTCAAATGACTGCATTATCATGTACAGAACAATTCAAGGCAATGTGCGTACTAAAAAACCTGAATCCAAAACAACCGAACTCAGCTGTGGCACATAAAAAATTCCCACCCATGCGAAAATCAGGCAGGCCGATCACACGAACAGGAAAAAAGAAAGTGGGAATATCTGTGGAGGATCCAGATTTCTCAAAAGACCCTGTCCCTAAGAGGCCAAGAGGACGGCCACCTAAAAGGTATATCTCTTAAGAAATTTTAATATTTCGTTATTTCCTGTATGCTACTGTGTATAATACAATACTATCTTCACTGACTCACTCACTTACTCACTGCCTTTCTTTCTCAAACTGTTTGTTTCCAAAATTGTATGTTCATGAGCAATGAAATAACTTTCGATCATTTTCATTCAATCGCCATAGTTCATGTAACATTTCCTGTTTTTTTCCCTTCAGACCACGCACGGAAGATGAATCCATCACAGAAGGGTTTGAAACAACAACACCTGCACTAGCAAAAAAAGGGGCAACCCTAATTGGACTAAGAAGGCAGACAAGTGCCCAAAAAACACTGCACATCAATTAATGGTACACATTTTAAAATTAATTTCATGTTGAACGTCCCAATCTAAAACACAACACCAGTTCCAGTTATGACGCACAAACATTCTCAGACAAGAATATACATTATGCATCTTTGCTGCTTCCATGGTTTATATTTACATAATGAGCTTATTTGGCCATGAGCAACATAAATATCATATATTTGCAGCTATATCATATAATATAGTTCTGGTGAAATAAATAAGTGTGCTAGAACCATTCTTAAATAGGTGTCATTAGTAAAAGAAACATCATTAAGGTGTGAATAGGTGTGCAACAAAAGTTCTTTCAGTCAAAAAATGTATGTGAGTACTTGATTACATATCAATAACTCCCCTAAGTACTTGCTTATGTGTCAATGATCTATACAAGTATTGAACTTCATATCAATCTATAACCAACAAATTCAGATGATAAATATTTACTTTGTATGCTGCAATCACCATCTACTGCTTTCAAAACTGTGGCATCATTGAATTCAAATTGTTGTGACTGCGTTCATAGCTGTGTCTGATATGTTAAAATCTTCCTAAAAAGTTAATATTTCTGAAATAGACTGGAAAATCATTATCAGAGATTAACTTGCAATTTTCAGGACATGGGAAGAAGATACGCCTGTGAAAGAAACTCCACAACCTACCAAAAAGATGAAACCAAAACAACAACAAGAGTTACGATTTTTCCCTCCTCATCATTTTTTTTGTGCGCTTTTATTTAGAAAGGATGAAATCCTCGCATGTATCTACTATTTCACTAAATAATAATATTCTTTCATCAATGTCAGCAGAAATCTTCAGCATGACAAAGATCAATGCCCAAGAAAACAACCCAAACAAAGTTCAACAAACATTCAAAATGAAACCCTGGAGAGTGTCATACAATTGTTGGAAAAACAGAATGAACAAATTGCACAACAAAACATGCTAATGTTGGATCAAATAAGCCAGATAAGTGACATCAGAAAGCTTCTCATTGGATTTAAGCCATTTTTTGATCAACCAACAGAGGTCAACATCAGGTCAATCTCCATACCTGTGTTATTTTACACCAATACTTGCTTGTTTCAAATATCGTTAATTTGTTTCACTCTTTTCTTTACTGCTTACAGGTACAACAGACAGGCACCAACGAACACAACTCATGGCAGTAATCAACCCTCTGCAAGAACATCCATGGAACAGCCTGGAAACAACACTAATGATGGAATTGATCCAGGATTCCCTGAAAATATGTTCAATCAATCTTTCAACTGGAATATGTCAGGTACAAATTCTAATCATGCCAGGGAAACCACCACTTAATAATTTAGTTCCACATACCACTATATTTCCAAATCATAATTTTTCTCATGTATACATGATCTGTTCAAAATGCGCATTCATTCTGATATGCAACACAAACATGACTATTATATTATGTCAGCAGTTATTTGGCCTCACATGGAACCTCACTTCTCATTTTCAAAATAATTGGTTTTTGTTTTGTTTTTTCCCCATACTGGGTGATGTCCTCAACTAAATTAACAACGTATATGATATATGATGATGTTTCTTTACATTGACTATTTCTTGACTCCTTTTTTCTCATGTTGGTGTTCAGGATGAAATGATTTAGGTTGATGCGAAGAGAGATTGCATTGTTCCTGCAAAGAACCATGGACCTAATATTTATGTATCTGATCTAAATCGCAACTACTGTCCCATGTTTGTAATATATGAATCATTTCTAGATTCTAGGTAACCTAAACATGGTCTTCATCATCCCAATCCTGTGTAATATATTTCTCTGTAGCACAATTTATGTCCAAGGTCTGTAACATATTTCTATGCTATGCTATCTAAACTTTCATCAGTGTGTGACTAATGCTATTTTGTTCTTTGAATGATTTCTGTGCATGTAATGGCCTATGCGTGCTTAATATTTCCCAACTTTCTTTATATTACCTGCAGGCCAAAACTTATTCTTTATATTGTGAGATTTTTATTGTCTGAATTCTTTTTGGTAGTTTGATTTTTTCCAATAATTGAATTGTCATCTTTGGAATTGAGATGTTATTCTATGAAAGAAAAATAGTTACTTTATAGGCTCATTGTCTTTTTCAGTATCCAAACATATTAATGTACAGATATCTATATAATAAATCTAAACCATTAGATAGAATCATTGAGCAAGAAACTTCCCAATAAAACTCATATTTCCCAATCTTAAAGATATTATTTTTTTGCTTCTGTGTCAGCTATTTTCATACTTATATTTAGACAAATATTGTTGTGAACTTTTAGATTCTATGCATATCTAACAAAATTAACAAAACATGTGTTTTTCAATTGCTCAATGTCTTTTTCATTCTATTCACAAATTCATAGGCAATAGAACTTATAATAAAAAACATTTTGCCAACAATTAGATGCTCTATGTTTTCATTTGAAATTATTATACTGTCGTTTTATTGTATAACCGCGCACCACGCGGGGATCCACCTCGTATAATACAATCTTCTAATCTATGAATTGAATACATGAGGTATCATCTCTTTTCATCATATGTGATCGACTTCGATACCCATTGGTAAAGATAGACGAACCACAAGAATTCAATGATACGTACAATTCTTAGAAGGAAATCAGCATCAAATAGAAGGAAAACACTCAAATAATGACACACCAATCTTGAAAATCAATCACACACAATCACATGAATTGAGTTCATTTATGCACTCTTATTGCAGATTCCACAAACACCAGTTCATTCCACAGCGTCTTCAAATTGTCATACTCTTCACCTAAAACCATGCATAGGATAGATCAAACACGAGAGAATTGATATTGATACTACGAAAATATGTAGAACATTTGAAGACGCAATCCAAGTTGTACAAAGACTGTTAAAATTACCTCATCGTCTTGGTTAACATTAGTCTTCATTGATGATTTGATCGGCAACTTCATCTTCTTCATCATCAGAGACGACGTCGTCAAGTTCAATCTTCTTTAGATCACGTACAAACCTCGCCCATTCCTCACCTTTGAATTGCCTCTTGCATCCTTTACTTAATTCTGGACAGTTTCTAATCGTCAGTTCTCTTAGAGCAGTGAGGCGATGCAACCCTTGTGGCAAAGTAGACAATTTGGGGCAAGCGCCAATCCATAGTGCCTCCAACAATTTCAGGTTTTCCAACCACTCCGGAAGTGTCATGAGATTATCACATTCTAATAACATTATGCTCCGTAAAGTGTTGGAAGACTCATGAAGCCAGTCGGGTAGAGCCTCCAAGTTTGAATCTCCTATACGGAATGACTGAAGAACTCGAATGCCTTGTCCCGACTTCATTAGCTCAAGCTTCTTGCAATCTTGTATGATTAAAGTGTCAAATGCTTGCAAGTTATTCAGATTAGGTGGCAAGGATTCCAGATTCTCGCATTCTTCAAGACCCAGCTTTCGAAGGTTAAGGAGGTACTTCAATTCTTCCCCCAAAGATTTGAGATGGATGCAATTTTGAAAGGCTAAAGACTGAAGCAATCTGAGACCTCTGAATATTCCTTTCGGCAAATGCATTTGTTGTGTACTTATTTTTAGATACCTGAGGTTGATTAGGTTACCTATGTCTTTGGGTAACTCCTCAAGTGCCTCACATCCTCCGAAGTCTAAATATTCCAGCTTCAACAACCTGCAAATAGAATTGGGGAGCCTTCTTATCAACTTATTACCAGTCAAGTCTAGAAATCTAAGGTGACTCAGGTTACCAATGGAACTTGGTATCTCCCCAATAGTGGATTCCCTCAAATCAATAACCCGCACGAACTTAAATCTTGAGAAGCATGTCCTCAGGAAACTTAGAATGTTGATTGCACATTTTGCTTCAGCAGGAAATAGAATGGTCTGTAGTTTCTGTGATTGGAGCATAAATTCAGGAACTGAGTTCTCATCTTCGGGCAAATCTTTTATGGATATCGACACATGACGAACTTTTTCAAGAGCATCTGTGGGACGACTATTAACTGTGGAGTAGCCAACTGATGCCACAGAGATTGCTAAATCATGAACTAAATCGTGAATTTTAAAACGCACCGTAGTTTTAAAATCCACATCAACTTGAAAAAGCGATCTCGACAAAAATTCTCTAACATAGTTTATCCCAATCTCTTCAAAATTTTGGACTAATCCTGATGAGGATGTGAGGTAGCCTTGTGCCATCCATAATGAACCAATGTCAACACTATTAAAAGAATAATCTTTGGGAAATAGTGAACAAAAAGTAAAACAAGGCTTCAAATAAGATGGCAATGAATCATAACTCAACTTCAGTGCCTGCATAGTCGTGTCGTTTTCCTTAGAACTAAACATTTGATCCCTTACCCGTACCCAATCTTGTTGCTCCATCTTTGAATGTAGCATACTCCCTAAAGCATCTATGGCCAAAGGAACCCCTCCACACTTCTTCACAATTTCTTCCCCAATTTTTACCAAGTGTGGATAATGTTGCTCATCTCCTTTCTTAAATGCTCTTCTCATGAACAAGGAGATACAATCATCGTCATCAAGACCTTTTAAGTTATGGGTGTACACGGAATCCATCAGTGAAGCAACTGATTGATTTCGTGTTGTTACAACAACTTTACTACCATTGGCTCCAATTTTTAATAAGGTTTTTAATTCTCGCCACTTACTGGATGTTACACCAGTAGTCCTTGTGTCCCAAACATCATCCAACACTAACATAAACTTCTTACACCTCAATGTTTGTTGTAAACCCCTTTTCATAAGGTCTAGATTTGGATATTCACACTTATTTTCGGTTGCAGCAACAATTATGCTCTCGACCAATGTCTGAATAACAAAGGTCTCTGAGACACACACCCACATCTTCTTCTCAAAGTCTCCCTCTACAACATCGTCATTGTACACCAATTTAGCAAGTGTAGTCTTTCCCAACCCTCCTAGACCTACGATGGATATAACAGAAAAGTTATCATCATCATCATCACTCGAGTGATTAGTATCGTCACTCAAGAGATGTTTCATTATTTGTTCTTTATCTCCATCTCTCCCAATAATAGCCAACGGCTCCACTACGGAGTCGGTCATCCTTTCCCAATCCTGCACTCTTGGAACCACATGAGAAGCTTCAGTAGCTTTATCAAGGGAAAACTGTCTCTTTTCCCTGTCAATCTCGTCTAGTCTCACTCTAATCTCTTTTAGTTTGTGGCCCATTTTGAAGTTAAACACTACTGGATTCCAACGAGAGAAGAATTGGTGTACCTTTTCTTTGACTCTACTACTTCTGTTTTTGTTGATGAACACTTCTTGTCGAAGCTTTTGGAAGTCAAATTCGTCCAATACATCCTCAACATCGTTGCAAACATCTTTGAGGTTTCCCAACCAATGAGTGATCAGGGGGTTGTTTATTTGCTTCTCCTCGGCATTCTCCAGCACGAGCTTGATGGTCAACATGGTTTTATTGAGCTTCTTTAGCTCAGGCTGTGCTCCCCAAGCCAAGCTAACTTCTTGGGCAACGTAGGAGGCTAGCCTAGTAGCGACATTCGTAGCAACTCCACTTACAAACTTCATATATGGTGATTGGAATCAAAAGGAAGAAGGAGATTAGATGGACGGGTGAAACAAGTAAAGAAGGGTTCTGTTGTGCTTTAGCATTTTAAGCAAAATGTCCTCCAGTTCCTAGATCAACACAGGGTTGTGTGAACACAAATTTTCCACCCAATTACGTGATACCGATCGATCAGCACATGCAGCTGCCATAGATAGGTATGCCTGAGTAAGGTCCTCGATGGATCCTCCTGGTAGGTAGTGGGTAGGCTATTAAGCATCAAGACAAATGAAATTGATGACCAAAGTCAGTCAACTATTTTGGAACATTGCCCGCTTGTTTGCATTGTAATGACCCTGCAGGTCGATCATGAACACATGCAGTCACCTCGAATCTTCATCGAAATGGAGTTACAGTGAATAACTTTCAACTCTTCTAGATGGAATCGGTACAAGAGTAACAAAATATCGATTGATCGGATTTCAGTGACTTTTATATATATGACGATGTGAAGATCAACTTGAAAAGTTCTACAGCCCTATTCTAAATTTCTAATAGCCTGCTTAAAAAATCACATCGCAAATTTGCTGCATAGGATCGTTATTAACAACCTCTCATAGAATGCACACCAAATTCAAGTATATATATGATACAATCTTCCGATCTATGAATTGAATACTTGATGATACAACACGTCCCAATCAGCAGAGAAACACCCCATATTTATACCACACCATCGTCGTATATATTGTCATATTCTTCACCTAAAACAATTCATAGAATAGGTCAGAGAAAGAAAGAATTGATACTAGAAATATATGAAGACTGTTTAAAGACACAGGTCACATATAGACAGTTAAAATTACCTTATCAACTTGATTATGGCACGTCGCACTTCGTACGTACATTCTTTAATGATGTGATCAACACCTTCATTAAGCTGAATCTTATTTAGGTCACGCTTGAATTGATCTCGTCCATTCCTCATTTTCGAATTGCATTTTGCAACTTTCAATCAATTCTGGACCGCAGCCTCCAATCTTCAATTCCCTTACATGGGCGAGGCAATGCAACCCTTGTGGCAAAGCAGACAATTTGGGGCAACAGATAATCACTAGTTCTTCCAGTAATGTCAGGTTTTCCATCCACTTCGGAAGTGTCGTGAGATTATTGCAACCTACCATCATTATGCTCTGTAAAGTGCTTTGAGATGTTGCAATGAGTCACACTCCTTGTATAGTTAAAAACTGTATATTCTGTAATTAAGTAGCATAGGCAATAGAACTTATAATAAAAAACATTTTGCCAACAATTAGATGCTCTATGTTTTCATTTGAAATTATTATACTGTCGTTTTATTGTATAACCGCGCACCGCGCGGGGATTCACCTCGTATATTATAAACCTTAAATCAGAAAGTTATTTCATTCACTCTCTCTCAGTTTCTCTTTCTCGATTGAACAAAAAAATGTGGTAGCAGTGGGTGTTAGATTCCACCGCCGCCCTCTCCCCGCCTCGCCGTCGCCGCGCCTTTGCTCCCTCGCCACCGACGCTCTGCCACGCATCTGTTCCTCTCTCCTCGTAGCCTCAAATCGGATGCCTCTCCTCCGCGCAGCCTCCATCTGCATCGCGCAAGCCCCTTGCGCCACTCGGGCCGCCTTTTGCCACCGTGCCTCGCAATTCCTTTGCGACGTCTCGCGGTACTCAACCTGGCGCCACTACCGACAGCTCGACATTAAGGCCTCCGCGGCATCCCGCCACCGCTTCAAGCCCTAGATCTCATGCGCGTTGCTACCTCGGCCTTCAGCCGTCGTGACTACTACTGTGTTGCGTTATCTCCAGCCCGCACACGCTCACATCCTACAGCTCCTAATTTGAATTCTCGCTGTCAAATTCGAAACATAATCTGTTTGAGTTCCATTGTCACAAATAAGTGAAATAACTAAGCTATTAGATTAGCAAACTAAACCCTTTATCTTTACTAGTTCTTGATTCATCATTTACTTTTCTTTAATATCTTCTACTAAATCTGTGTACTATGTCCTCTTTTTCACCCACAGTTTCTTCTCCACCATGCAGTGTACTTGATAATTGGAGCTTATTGTAAATGGTTTGATGCTGCATCGTGATGGAGATTTGCTTTCACTTGCAAATGCCCGTCAGTGGCCTTGCTTAATCTCAAGATTCTTTTACAGGCTGCATTTATATTTAGGTAGAATTGTGCCAAGAATTTTACTTCCTGCGACTTAATGTGGCCTTCACTTGAATTAAAATAGTATACTTTGGGTTTTAAAGAGAGTATGTTTTCTGTTCTCAACATCAATGAGCTTTTCATTCAATATTTTACTGTTCCTTTGAATGATTATTATGATCCAGTTCTCATGTTTCGAATACGTACTTGAAGAAAGAGTTTTACCAGCATCTCATTTGTACATATTTTATACAAATTGTAACTTCTGGGATAGAGCAAGGAATTAAGAGCTTCTTGAGATGATTATATTTCCCTAGAAACTGTACAGATTCTGGATCTGATTAGGTCTGAATCTGATTTTGTTCTAAAGATCTGTTTGGATATATATTTGTTAGTATTTGTCTGACTATCTGTTTGTCTATCTGTTCTGTTAAACTATCTGTTGGAAGTATCAGACCTAACTGTTAGTGAATCAAATTAAGCAGCTACAATGTGTTTCTTCAACTCTTTAAAAACTTTTTAATATTTTTCAGCAGTATATTCAATGGCAACAACACCATCTCTAATTATTGTGAAATATATTCACGGTGGAGAAGGTGTCATGGATATTTTAAGTGCTACTATCACACTTAATGACATTGTGGATACTGTCTGTCAACGATTCAAATCACTCAACAACTCAAACTTGACGTACAAATACTATATTCCGGATGAACACATTTTTCTGGAAACTGTTCGCGACATGTTTTTGATGATTATTTCTCTCCAAAAGTTCAATTCAAAATATATTGAGATCAGAATCACTGATCTGAATGATGTAGAACATCTAAAACTCATTTGAATATCTGTTTGCATATTTTGTCGATCAAGCTAAACATGTATACAATTTCACTTTCTAGCAAACTGCAAATGTGAGTTCCTCCAATCAGTTTGTAGCACGCAGAATGAAAACTCGGGGCAGAATGTGCAGATGGATGGCTACATGAAAATTAGTAATGTTGCTGACGTTGGTTTTGGAATTTCGAGAAGAGGAGTCACAAGATTACATGACAAAACCATGGGAAAAACCGATACAAGAAAATGGGCAGAAATTCTTAGATGGTGTGACTGAATTCAGGCCGAAACTCAGAAAGTACTCAATTGAAAGTGGATTCAAGTGTACATATAAGAAGAATGAGCCAACACGCGTAAGTGTACATTATAAATACAAATGACGTGATAAATTCGAATGGTCTGTGAAGGAAAAAGTATATCGGGCGAAAGGATCATTTTACATTACTGAAATCAACAATAAGCATACATGCAAAAAGAAGATCCGGAAACAAACTAGTGAGATGATGAGATCTTCAATTGTCAAGTATGAGAAATTTTTTTTAACATAACTAGCTGTTGAAATATCTGTCTTAGAGCATCTCCAACAGAGTAGCTAAAAGCTAAATTTTAGCTATAATCAGCTCTAACAGAGTAACTATAGTTAAATTCAAATATAACTTTTAGTCATATTGGTAACTATATTAGCTACCAAGGAGAGAGAAAATGACTTCAAGCTAAATATTTAATACTATATATTTAGCTTTAGCTTTAGAATAGCTACCATTGCTAAAATTGCAGTTAAAAAATGGTGAGCCATATTTAGCTTTTCTAGTTAAAAATAGCTATAATTTTAGCTTTAATGTTGGAGATGTTCTAAATAGTTCTCCCTTTGTGCCAATTTTTCTTTTCTATACTTGAAACTTATCACTTCTTAAACACTCAGCTCAATCGTTAAGGAAAAAGTACGTGCTGATCATAATAAGGGAGCCAAGCCCTTACAGACAGAAATCAGAGAGAGTTTTGGCTTGAAAATCTCTTACAAGATGCTGTGGTATGGCAAGGAATTAGCAAGGAATTCACTACATGAAAACGAAGCCGAATCATACACAAACATTCTTTGGTTCTGAGAAGAATTAATGAAAATAAATCCTGACTCAAAAATTGTTGTTGATGTTCATCCGGAAACACAAAGGTTTCAACACCTTTTTGTGTCATTCTATGCTTACATGCAAGGATTCTAATACTGTAGACCTATGATATTTGTTTATGCAAGTTTCTTAAAGAACAAATACAAATGACAAATCTTGGGGTCCTCTGCAAAAGATGTATATTAAGGTAATGTAGATATGTAAAAGATAAGAGTTCATGGATAGCTGTCTGGATAACTATCTGGGTAGTTGTCTGTATATCTATTTTTGGTTTATAAACTGCATTTCACTACTTACTATACAATTAGAATCCTTACCTTTTTTATTCTTTCTAGAACTATATCCAATTGCATTTGCAATAGTTGATGCCGAAAATGATAGCAACTAGGGATAGTTCTTAATGAACTTACAATATGAGATAGATAGACACAACATCAACCAAGAAACTAATACTCGAAGGAAAATAACTTTCCTCTCAGATCGTCATAATGGAATTATGAGTTATCTTCCAAAGGTGTTTCTAAGTGATGAGCATGGCTACTGTTTTCGGCACTTGGTTGCTAACCTCAAAGACAACTTTAGAGGATCCTTGAAGGATAATTTTTTTGACCTCTTCATGCAATGTGCATATGCAAGAAGTGAAAGAAAATATGAGTTCCTTCTTAACCAGATGAAGCTAGAGGTGGATATGAACCCATCAATGAATTCTTGAAGGATCTCCCAAAGGAAAAATAGTGTGCTGCATTCTTTGGAAGAGATAGGTATGGTGAAGTGACAAATAACATCTCTGAGTGTTTCAATAGTTGGATACTACATCTCTGCACACTGCCTTTCTTCTATCTTGCTGATGAAATCAGGTTAACCATTACATCCTGCACTGTTTCATTCTATTATTTCTAGGATATCTGTAAATTGCACTATTTCATTCCTTTTTTTGTTACTACTCTTCCAGGAGAAAAATGATGGAAAAGATTGCAAGCAAAAAAGAAGAATGTGAAAAATGGCACACTATAATTGGACCGAGGATGGAAGGAAAACTTATTGAAACACTTAATATAGGAAGACATTGGAGAGTGATGAACTCCAATGGTCTTGTCTACGAAGTTCAAGCAGACAAATACAGTAGTGTAGGCAACATGAAGACATGATCCTGCTTATGTGGACAATGGCAGTTGCTCAAGTTTCCGTGCACCCATGACCTTTTTGTGATTCAAGAGATAGTAAAAGGTCCTTACGATTATGTGGAAAACTTATAAAAAGTTCTATATTACAAACAAGCCTACTCCTTCACAATCAATTCAGTTGTAAACATTGAGAAATCACTTCAGGACATGTCACAATATAGACTGGACATTGGGTCTCCATTAACAAAGAAGAAAGCGGGAAGACCAAAAAAAAAGAGAATGAAGAAGATGGGCGAGAAACAAACAATGTTGACAAAGTGCTTAAGATGTAGCCAAACTGGCCACAATAGGAGAACTTGCAACAACCTTATCAATTGAAAAATACATGTCCATGTAGATTATTAAAAATATGTTGTCAAATAATTTTCTAAGATTTTGAATATCTGTTAAGCTACATGTTTGGATAGCTGTCTGGATATTTATATACGAATTTCAAATATGAGACTTGTTACTTGAAATATAAAAACAAATTTGAGATTGTTTTTGGGTCCCTTATTTTTGTGTTTTATAATTCATCATAAAGAAGGGGCAAAAACAAACATTTTGTTGCATGGGTGAATACATTGATTCACTAAATTCATGGATAGCTGCCTGTAAAATTGTTTGGATATTTGATTAGACATGGCTAATGATGTTGTATCATTCAATGGCTTCATACATACATTTATTCATTAAGTCCATTCCAAAACATAAAATGAATAACAAAAATAAATCAAAGATAGAGAGACACAAACTTTATTAACATTACTAATTCAATTACAAACAACAACAAAAAATATCCCACTAAAATCAAACATAAAGTTCACACTAAAAACATAAAAAATTGAAAAATTAATCTTGTGCTTCACATCTTTCCCTTCTTGCTTCCATTGTTCTTGGTGCCATTGCTGCTTCCCTCTTCAAAACCTGATACCAGACGAGGTAGACGAGATATGATGCCTATAAGCAAATCAAACATCCGGTCCTGTTTGGCAAGGACCAGGTCTATATCATTCTTAATTGTCTCCATCTGACGCTTCATATGATCCATCTTCTGAACCAAAGGTTGTAGTGGGCCATCAATAACAAGACCTACGTATAGGAGGTCGAGCAGCATCAGGAGGAGGAGGGCTAGAAATAAGTCTTCAGAGGAAGATGAGTTGGAGGAGGAGGAAGAGGAGGAGGACTTGAGCTTGGATGTATAAAAATCCTGTTGGAAAAATGGTGGTTTTCCACCATTTTGGTTGGACAATTTAAAGAAAATAATTAAGTGGGATGCACTTAATATTAATAGATGAGAAACATAGATTTGTGTTCTCCTATAGAGTACATAAAGATTATGTATTCACTTGTTTAAGTTGATTACGAGGTGAATGATAAATTGTCACCCAAACTTAGCCACTTAAAACAAAATAAAAGAAGTTTATCCCACATGAAAAAACTAGGAATGTGGAGGTCTTTAAATATGATTAAACTCTACTATGCTTTGAGGGAGCAAGTAAAGAGACTCTCTCTTGATTGAATTGAGCTTGCGATATGGACTTGTGTGCCTTTTGGGCTCGAGTCACACAAATTTTCTTTTGCACTCATGAAAGCTGACGTGACTTTTGGCTTTCCACATTCCTTTTGATTACAAAACCTTTGACTTTTCAGATGACTCCAGTTACAAATTTATTTTCGGAGTAAATTTTGGCAATAAGTTACTGGAATAAATTTGGCTAATTAATTGTTACAAAATCGAAGACCTTTGGAGTGGCCAACATTTATGTTCCTCCTCATTCCTCCATGTATAAATAAAGGTTTCCTCCTCCTCATTCTTCATCCCATCATAAGAGAAGATCATCAGAAAGTAATCTTCTCTTCTGATCTCTTCTTTCCCTCTCAAGCTTTCGAGTTCAGTTTCGGTGATAGAGGAAGGTACTCTTCAGTTTGATGAGAAGTTCTTGTGCTGGGGTACAAGAACTTTCAAGTTGTTTTATCGTGGGAGAACAGAGCCATACAAGCCTGTGGGCAGAGTGAAAGTTCTTAAGGAGAGCGTGTGATATACGCGACTTAACTTTATTCATCTTTTATCGTTCATCGACATCAACCACTTAGGTAACAAATTCAACTGATTTTGTTATTCCCATTTTATTTTATATTTACTAATTCTTTAAATTAGTAATTTTGGATTTTATTTAATATCACATTATTTTCTTACAATCTTAAGAACTTTCATTTGTGATATTGACTAATGTGGTTGCCTAAACGAAGTGGTTGCCTCACGAAAAGTTGTTGCCTTAAGGAATTGGTTGCCTAAACAAAAATTATGTTGCTTTCAAATGGTTTCCTTAAGGAAACGGTTTCATTTAGAGTTGTGTTACGAAACACGAAACGAGGCCTGTAAAATTTAGACTCCAAATGAAATACTAATTAGTTACCTACGCCAATGAGGGTTTTTCAAGGATAATTGAAAGTTTCATTGGAATAAGGAAGCACTATGATTTGGTTATATGCCAAATTCAAGTGATTGAATATTGAGATATTCAATAAGAATTTCCTTATGAATTTGACCTAGTAATCAATAGAGAAATAATATCGGATATTATTTATTGATTAAGTGAATAATACGTTGTTGTGTGTATTTTCAAAAAAGGCAACGGAATGTGTAAATGCACTAAAGAGCTAGATGTCATGTCGAGTTCTTTTGAGGATGTGATAATGAGTGTTGATCAATGCAAACTATGAGTGACTTGCACTTGATGATGTAAGATCCTACATCACATGGGAAACTGATGTGATATGCCTTATATGTGGAAGAGTTACCTCTCAATAGCAAGACTCGTTTTGGGGTGAGACTCAAAAGTAAAACCGTGAACGGTGACCCAAAGCATATAATATCTTGCTATGAGGACCGTGCCGTGATAAATGATGTTATAGATGACAGACAAGGCATGGAAGCAGTCAACGATTATGACTAAGGGATAGAAGACTTGAAGCGGTAGTATGACCACACTAAGTTGGATGAATAATCAAGGGTCAAGAAAAGAAGATTGGATGATGATCTTTATAGGAACTAAATAATGTATTGTATGTTTCTGAGGATTGAGTTGAGGCTCAGTGATAATGATTTTTGTTTATTAAAAGTAAATGAATTCTAGTTTTCAAACTTAGAATGTATGTTGGTAATAGATACACGAGTGGTTGAAAGAAATGTAATGACCATGGTCAATGAGATAGTGCTTCCAGCTTTTTGTCTTCCAATGTATGGTGTGGTAGGCAATGACTTGTTAATTATGATACTTTACGGAGGTTAATTAACTTGAAAAGTTTACTAATTTTTCAAGCATAAGTGTGAAACTTGCGTTGAGACAAACCAAACGAAATCATTTTTGAAAAGCATTGAAAGAATCAATGAATCCCTTGAGTTTATCCATAACGATATACGTGATTTTAAATCAATACGTGGTAATAGATATTTTATTTTAAATCAATACGTGGTAATAGATATTTTATCATTTTTATGGATGATAGCACAAAATATTGCTATAAGAACAAAGATGAGGCTATAGAGAAATTTATTCTCTATAAAAATGTGGTTGAGAATCAACTCAACAAAATAACAAAGGTCATAAGAAGTGACTGAGAAGCTACTTGCTGTCTTCTGTGCTGAATATAAGATCATACATGAAACAACAACACCTTATTCACCACAATCAAATGGTGTGGGTGAATGGAAGAATCATACCTTAAAGGATATGATGAATGCAATGTTGTTTAGCTTTGTATTGCCACGAAGCATGTGGGGAGAAGCCTTTATATTGGCTAATTATCATTTAAATAAGATACCTTTGAAGTTTGTTGAGCAAACGACTCAATAAGAATTATGGAAATGAAGAAAGTCATCCTATAATTACTTGAGAATGTGGGGATGCCTTATCATGGTGGAGAATCTCCTCCTAAAAGGGAAAATATGTAGAAACAGTTAATTGCATTTGATATGCACATAATTGTAAGAATTATCGATATCTTGTGTGCAAATTAAATAAACACAAGACACGATAAGGAACTCTGAAAATTGCATCGTTCTTTGAAAATGTATTTTCAAGTAAATTATCTAACTTATTGTTGGTGATGGATTGTAACAGCTAAATTAGTAGCTTGTAACAATCGACTAAATAAGCTATCAATGCAAAACGTTTGGAACAACCATCTAATGGTTATTTGATGAGCAATTCAATGACTTATAAAGCGTTGAATGAATGCGTGTAACAGGCGAGTTAAAAGTCATTAACACAATAATTATTTTTTGGTAATCAGTGTTGTGCTTTCTCATGAAGCATAATCAATGGTGATCTTCAGAATCAAAGAATTGAGATAAGGATTGGAATTCCCTTCAGTTCCGATTCTTAACATTTTAAAGGATAGTTACCTTGTGTACTATCCTTTTAGGAAGAAGTCACTAGACATAAATATGATTCTAGCTTTGCAGAATCTCACTTGGAAACTGATGGATATGTCACTAGGTTGCAAACCTTTATGTTCCAAGTGGATTTTCAAACAAGAGGAAAATATGGAAATCATTATATAACTAGATATGTGGCCTGAAAATTTGACAACATATCACTGAGTGAGAGATATGTGCCTATGTAAAAAACACAGAGAATGTATATGTCACTACATGTTTGTACGTAGATGACATCTTTATTATTGGAAGTATTGATAAGGTGGTCAAATCTGCTAAAGATACGTACTCGATTTGCAGTATTTAGGACTCTATTTTCTAATAGGGCTCAAGTTAGTAGCTTATAATGTCTAAAAAAAGATATTTTCGATAACAGTGTGTTTGACCGGGCCTCACCCCTCCCACATCGATTTCTCTTAGCCTGGTTATGAGTGAAATTATTGCTACCCAAATGATTATAGAAGTCATAATTACTAGCAAAGTCGTTCATGTACTATGTTGGATTGCAAAAGTGTTGTAATCCTTGAAAAACCATCACAAGAATGTTAAAATGGCTGATATTAAATTAGACACATTACGTGAAGAATATCCTTGAGAAATATGACAAGGAAAATTCTGGGTTTGTTAGAACTCTGATTGATATGACTCTTCTTCTTTCAAAGAATAAAGGAAAGAGAGTTTCTCAATTAGAATACTCTAGAGTCATTGGAAGCCTAATATACTTAATGAGTTGTACAAGGTCAGATTTAGCTTACACTGTGAATAAGTCAAGTAGGTATATGAGTAATTTTAGAGGAATGCATTGACAAGCAATTACAAGAGTACTTAAGTACTTAAGGTATACTCATACCTATAGGTTGCACTATACAAGATATCCAACTATACTAGAAGGGTATTGCGATGCAAACTAGATTTCTGACATGATAGATACAAAGTCTACTAGTGGATACGTGTTCACTCTAGAGGGTGTGGTAGTATTGTGGATATCCTCAAAACAAACTGTTATAACCAGATGCACAATGGAATATGAGTTTCTTGCCCTAGAAAAATGTGGGGAAGAAGGAGAATGGCTACACCAATTCATAGAGGATATTCCGCAATGGATAAATCATGTGCTTGCAATTTCAATACACTGCGATAGTCAGTCTGTTACTTGCAGGACACAAAGAAAAATGTATAATCGTAAGTCAAGACATATTCATCGAAGACACTATACCATTAGACAACTACTCTCTACTAGAATTATCGCCATAGACTATGTGAAGTCAAAAGATAACATACCAAATTCGTTAACCAATAGAGAGTTAGTTGAAAATTCATCGAGGAGAATCTTTACAGTGGATACCTAACATAGTTGACTAGAGATCCCAAGATCTAGTTCAAAATGGACAACTAAATTGTAGAGACTGTGTCAGATCACTATAGGGATCTACCCCAAGTCCATTCCTATGATAAAAACATATGAAGTGTGGTACTCTTAATTAAGAATCACATATGTAAGAGAGAAGTGTGGCTGCTTCTAAGGGAATTGTTTAGGGCATAATTATTATTAAGCTCTTACAAAACCAGGTGTGTGTCCAGGGCAAAAATAGACTCAGTAATAAGAACTGAAAGTATAAGGAAGATACCTGTGTGAGCTATACTATCATTTACATAAATGACGAACAGTTCAAAGACATCGCGTCTACTGTTTAGTTAGTAAAGTAAGCATGCTTTCACGAGGGAAGTTTCAAAGGGTAATCCCTACCTATCCTATGCTGATTTTCATCCACGAAATCTATCACAAAGTCTGTCGAGTTTTTAGTTGCCAATGTTCATTCATGTGGGGAATTGTTGGAAAAATGGTGGTTTTTCACCATTTTGGTTGGACAATTTAAACAAAATAATTAAGTAGGATGTACTTAATATTAATGGATAAGAAATAAGGATTTGTGTTCTCCTACAAGAGTACATAAAGATTATGTATTCACTTGTTTAAGTTGGTTACGAGGTGAATGATAAATTGTCACCCAAAGTTAGCCACTTGAAACAAAATAAAAGAAGTTTATCCCACATGAAAAAACTAGGAATGTGGAAGTTTTTAAATAGGATTCCACTCTACTATGCTTTGAGTGAGCAAGTAGAGAGACTCTCTCTTGGTTGAATTGGGCTTGCGATATGGACTTCTGTGCGCTTTGGGCCCAAGTCGCACAAGTTTTCTCTCCCTCTCAAGCTTTCGAGTTCAGTTCCGGTGATAGAGTAAGGTATTCTTCAGTTTGATGAGAAGTTTTTGTCTGTGGTACAAAAAGTTACAAGTTATTTTATCCTGAGAGAACATTTCCATGCAAATTTATGGGCGGCGTGAAAGTTCTTAAGGAGAGCGTGTGATACACGTGACTTAACTTTATTCATTGTATGGTTCATCTTTTATGGACATCAACTACTTGGGTAACAAATTCAAAGTTTTCAGATTTTGTTCTTCCTATTTTATTTTATATTTACTAATTATTTAAATGAGTAATTTTAGATTTTATTTAATATCACATTATTTTCTTACAAATCCTTTTCTATGGAATGACAACTGGTGTCTGAATTATTTGGATTCTTCTTTCTTAAGGCCATTGTTTTGTTAGTTGATAAAACACTTGGAAAAGAAGATGAACTCAAGCAGAAGGAGTATGAGTTGAAAATGAAGTACTAACATGTTATCGACAATATGAAAAGTCAGTATTATTTATAGATAACGAAACACTATGTCGTTCTGGATGAAACGGTTTTCTCCCGTGTCTTTTCATCTTTCCTTCTCTTTTTATGATAAGATGCTTCCTCTCTCTCTCTCTCTCTCTCTCTCTCTCTCTCTCTCTCTCTCTCTGATTCTCTTCTTATATTTTTATGACAAAATTCTTCCAATCTCTTTGCTTCTCCCAACAAGCATGCATAATCGCATTGAACAACATTAATACGCAACTCTTCAACAACAAAAAAAGACGCAGCATTTCATTCTCTATAAATAAAACGCAGAGAACATAAATTTTTTACAAAACAAAAAACATTCTTCTTAACCTTCCTTTGATTATGCTCAAAAGATCAAATGGTCAACTCCTCAAACAACTATCTTAGGCATCTCTTCCCCACAAAAAATTCAAGCATGAACCAGAGAACTCTATTGAAGAAATGGTTTGAGAATGGAAGGAAAACGAATGCTGTCGCCGTCAAAAAAAAATTGCTCCACCTCCACCTATGCTCCAGCAGTTATCCAAAAGGATAACTAACCTTGATAATCGCCTGAAGAACCTTAAGAAAACGTATAAACTCATTCAGAAGAATGATGAGACAATCCTTTAACTACTTCACCAAATCTTTGAAATGTTGTCTCCACCTCTAGGATTCGAAGGAGCAAGAACCAACAAAAAGAGGAAGCATTGAACAACTACAAAATTAGAATTCTATATTTGATTTTGTAGTTTATATTATGAACATTTCAATTTTTATCACCTTTCTATTATTGTACTTTAAAGAATGAATGGCATTGTTTAATTTCTGTCCATCAATTCTATCATTTTCAAAGTCTATTTTCCTAGCTATATGTTCAAGTATCTGCCTATCTATTTGTTCAAGTATCTGTTCATTTATTGCTACTCAAATGCTTGTTCTGTTCAAAAAACTTGATCAGAAGCTTTACTGGACTCCCAAATGGGTTTAAGCAATTAAAGGCCTAACTTGGTTGCTTATCCACTAAGCCCAAAATCTTTCCCTCTTCCATGAAATCCTTTCGTTTCCCTATGTTTTTTCCAAGACGTGTCTTGATTATCATCACGGCCACTATTTTTCATCTTCTGCTCAACATGTATGTCAATATGGTTCACTGCATGAAAGAACCCAACCTCGATTTAGTTTCCTAAACCGGAATCAAACCCTTTCTGAAAACATGAACCAGCACAAACCATAAAAATTTTGGCAGAGTTTCGTTACTAACACAGAATTTCCATTAACCTGGACCCGGAAAATACACTTCATCCTATGCCACAAAAGCCAAACCATGGGCACCAATCCCATCCGTATTTCTCAATATCATAACAATAAAGTAAAGCAGTAAACAATACTGTACTTTACAGAAAATCCGGGAAAAAATCACATAAAAGATATCAGTAGTATATCAGAGCGACCTCTAGTGTATATATACAAAATATACAACAGTAGGCAAAACAAGAAACCTACTGGAAAAGAAAGGTAGCTCGAATGCTAAGCCTTCGACCGCGACGTGAGACACCAGAATCAGAACTGCAAACTGGGCACGGAAACCGAAAAGCCCAGGGGAAAAGCAAATAAAATCGTTAGAGTGAGTGAACGAAAATAAACATATGTCTTTCACCAATTTCATATATCATAAAATCAAGCAAAGCAAAGCGAGTTCGGAAAATATATGGAGCTGCCAGGCGAATCTCTCAAGCCCGACGATCAGGCGAATCTCTCAAGCCTGATGGTGATAGGCTAGGTGAATCTCTCAAGCCTAGCGGCATAACAGGGGAATCTCTCAGCCCTGCCCAGGGGAATATCTCAACCGTGGGTCTGACTACCGGTGATGAACCGAGTAGCCAATGTATCGATGCTAAGTAATGCCATCACCATATAAAATAATACCTCCAAAAGCAATAAATAATTTCAACATTGTATATAAATAAATATGGAAATCACGAACTCGCAACGACAGTGAAAATAGAAAAGTCCACTCACAGGTGAGCACAGCGCGCACTCGTGCTAATCACGAGATCCGGCGGAAGATCCCTCGCCCAAAGCACGATCTCGATCCCCTGAATAATCACAAAACATAACTGATCAAAATCACAATTCATCACATTGTACCACACCTTGGAAACCAACCGTTCCCGGAAACATATCACGTGGTACAAAATAATCGACGAAAACTCCCGAAATTTCCACACAAACCCTCGACTAAAAATTTGGCTTCCAAATCATCTTGAAAACCTCACGACTGCATTCGGAGCGCAAAAACGAGTCGGAAACACATAAAAATCTCGAAAATCAGGACCTCACCAGAGCACCTTGTGGACCACCAGAAAACATCGTGTCCACGAGCCATCTCGGACGACAACTCAAGTCTATAAGCCACGACACCAACCCTCTCGGTAATCACATACGGACCAATGTACCGTGGTCGAAGCTTGCCACGCTTCCCGAAACGCATAACTCCCCTCCACGGAGATAGTTTCAGGAAGACCCAATCGCCCACATCGAACTCGAGACTCTTTCTTCTAACGTCCGCATAACTCTTCTGGCGATCCTGGGCAATCTTCAATCTATCCCGGATAATCTGAATGTCCTCCATGGTGCTCTTTACTAGATCAGGGCCAATAAGCCATTGCTCGCCCACCTCACTCCAACACAATGGAGTGTGGCACTATTTCCCATATAAGGCCTCAAACAATGCCATCTCAATACTGGCCTGATAGCTCTTGTTGTAAGCAAACTCAATCAAGTGCAGTTACTGGTCCCAATTTCCTCGAAACTGCAAAACACAAGACCGCAACATATCTTCGAGAGTCTGTATAGTCCGCTCAGACTTCCCGTCAGCCTGAGGATGAAAAGCTGTACTGAAATGTAATCTCGTACCCATGGCTCACTGCAATGCCTGCCAGAACTCTGAAGTAAATTGACTATCTCGGTCAGAAACAATAGATATAGGCACTCCATGCAGTCGAACGATCTCCGCCAAATACAGCTTTGCCAATCTGCCTACTGAAATCTTCCCCGGAAGTGCAAGAAAATGAACAGATTTTGTCAATCGATCTACGATAACCCAAATACCAGTATTACCAGCCGAAGTACGTGGTAACTGATACACGAAATCCATGGTAATGTGCTCCCACTTCCAAACCGGAATCTCCAGGGGCTGTAACTTTCCCGCAGGCTTCTGCCACTCCGCTTTAACCTGCTGACAAATCAAACATCTGCTCACATATGCGGCAATCTCCCGCTTCATATTCGGCCACCAGTAATAAGCTCGAAGTGTACGAAACATTTTCGTACCACCGGGATGCATCGCATACGCCGAACAATGAGCTTCGTCTAAAATATCTTTCTTCAGACTCTCGTCCCTGGGTACGCACAATCTGCCTCTGAATAGCAACGTACCATCATCACTCAACCGAAACTCTGTTGGCACACCATTCCGAATCATGGTCTTCTTGTCCAACAAGTAGGAATCTGCATCCTGAGCTTCCCGAACCTGATCAATCAACACCATTCGAACCTGGAAGCTAGCCAACAAAGCTCCATCATCTTCCCACTCGAACTCGGCTCTCGTAGCCTGAAGCTCGGCTAACATAGAAACCCTGGCCACGAACACATGAAACAATGAAGCTCCGGATTTTCAAGTAAGTGCATCAGCAACGACATTTGCCTTCCCTGGATGGTACTTGAAAGTGTAATCATAGTCGTTGAACAACTCCATCCATCTACGCTGCCTCATGTTCAAGTTTGGCTGCGTGCGCAAATAAGTGAGACTCTTGTGATCGGTGTATATCTTGCACTGAGCTCTGTACAAGTAGTGTCTCCAACTCTTCAACGTTAATACATGCGCCAATCACGAGATCCGGCGGAAGATCCCTCGCCCAAAGTACGATCTCGATCCCCTGAATAATCACAAAACTTAACTGATCAAAATAACAATTCATCACACTGTACCATACCTCGGAAACCAACCGTTCCCGGAAACATATAACGCGGTACAAAATAATCGACGAAAACTTCCGAAATCTCCACACAAACCCTCGACTAAAAATCCGGCTTCCAAATCATCTCGAAAATCTCACGACTGCGTTCGGAGCGCGAAAACGAGTCGGAAACACATAAAAATCTCGAAAATCCGCACCTCGCCAGAGCATCGCCGACGGCGGCGGCGCGGTGGCGATGGCGTCTAAAATCGATGAAACTTTCCAGAAATTATCTTCCTTCCAAGCCCAACAACTTCTCTTAAAGGACCACCACCATACAATCACCACAGTGGCCGAAAAAAGCCTCGAAAGTCACAGAATCCATAGATTCCGGTGACTTTCCGGCGAGCTCTAAAACGGAAACCATCTTGAAATTCCTTCTACCCAAAGCAACTAAAGGTTGGGGGGAACCTTTCCCCCCAAACACCCGACGTCAAAATTGGCCGGAGCCGGCCATCCGAATCCGGCGAAAATCACAATCTTCCACGAGTTCGGTCTACCTGCAAACGACATCAATTTCCACAAAACCAAGTTCCAATCTGTTGCAAATGAAGAGAGGATTCGAAATATACCAGTTTCAAGGCAAGAAGTGGCCGGAATCACGAAACCCGACGGCGGCAGCTCGTATCGCAGGGTGGAGCTCCGATCAACCAAAAATTCAACAGTCAACGATTGGTCAATGGCGGTCAAACTTCCCGAAACAATGTTTTCGACAATTTTTTGACTATTTTCGATATTTATACTCACGGCTCGGGATGATCGACGGTCCAAAACAGATCACATCCACGTTTCGGATAACTCAATTCAAACGGATAAACTCGACGAAATTCCATAATTTAAAATATTCATAAGATATTCCTCGGTCGTCGAAATAATAATCCGGAACCGCCCACGAACTCAAAATCACGCGTACAACAACTCTTGAGAAGAGATTCAACTCAAATTCTCGCCCGAAAATTAAGTCGTGATCAAAACCGGTAATTCAATCAATTTATGGAAAACTGTGATTACGCAATAACTCGTAGATTAAGCCGATTACTAAATTGATTCTGTTATGGGTCGTCACACTACATCTGCACCATTCAACGTCTCACTAACTCTGACCTTCATTGCCATCAAGATATTGTTCTCTGGTGCCTTCAGAATCAAATGGCCCAGCAATCCGATTCTACCTCCAACCAACCCCTTCTTACTCCTTTACCCGCCGATGAAGCTCCAGTGGTCCCTCCTCGCCTCACCAAGTGGTACAGGCTGATCAACATTGAGCACAGAGCTGCTCACAGTTTATGTTTATGAGGTCTTTACACATGTCAAACTTCTTCGACAAGATGTCTCATGCCTTATGGGAATGGTTGCAGATCTCATCTCCATGAACACAATCCACCTCAATAAGAAGGGCTTGGAGAAGTATGTTGTTGATTTGTCTGAGAGGAAGATGTGACGACCCGAACCAGAATCAGATGTGTGTTTGGCACGATTCTCGAGATTTGGATATAGTCGTAGTTTTACGATATTGTGTGGTTTGTCGATTCGATTCGCGACTATGTTTTTAGTCGAGAATTTGAGTTGAGTGTCTTCACGGAAGTTGTAGAGTACGTGATTTCAAGCTAGAGGGTGGTTCCGGAAGATTTTTCGATAAACGAGGAATATTTTATGATTATTTGAATTTTGGGTTTCGACGAGTTTATCCGATTGTTTCGAGCTTATCCGAATCACATCGTATATTTATTCCAGACCGTTGATCGACCCGTGGGACGAGTATAAATATCGAAAAGTCGGAAAATAGTCGTAAAAACACGAATTTGCATTGACTTGAGTTGACTTTCCCATTTTGGAAAGTTTGACTGCGTTAACTCGAGGGGGAGAGTTTCCCGATTTGGTTGCCCGTCCGACCACCGTATTCTGGCCACCTTTGGTTAATTGAAAGGTACAGTTAGCTTCCCTTGATGATTTCGAGTTGGTTGATGTTTTAATTGGTGAGATTTGATGAGGTTTTTGGGGTGCCCGAGTTATGCCGATCGGGTTGATATCGCCGGTGACGGGGAGCTTGGCTCCGGCGAGTTTTGGAAGGGGAGATTAGGGGGATTCGACTCCCCTCGTCTCTCTGAGTCTATTGGTGTGGTCAATTGAGGTTAAGGGAGAGTTTTTGATGCAACCCGATTAGGGATTTGGATTGGGATGTTCGTTCGGTTTTGCTCGATTTTGGGGAGGTTCTGCTTTGAATTGGTTCTAGTGATAGAAGAGAAAAAGGTTCGCATGGTTGTGGGGATGAAAACTGGAGCTTCCCGCCATGTGATTTCACCGTTGACGGCGCGCCGCCGTCGGCGGCGGCGGTCAACGGTGGAGGAAAAAGTCAACTTTTCAGATTTCGATGTAATTAGTGTCATTTTTCTCGTAATCACGCCCTGGTTATAGTACGAAGGTTTTCAGGTTGATTTGAGTAGCCGATTTTCAGTCGAGGTTTCGAGTTGGGATTTCGGGATTTTTGTAATTCATTTTGAACTGCATTTCGTATTTCCGGGAACGGTTGGTTTCCGTGCATCAGTACAGTGTTGTGGACTACGATTTTGATCAGTTATGTTTTTCTGAATATTCAGGAGATCGTGATCGAGATCTGGATCGTGATCGTGCTTCAGGCGACGGATCTTCCGCCGGACCACGAGTGTAGCGCGTGTGCGCGTTTCGAGAGTCTGTGAGTGGACACTTTATTTTCACGGATTGATTGCGAGTCCTTATTTATGATTTACGAACTTGAGCATGCAGATTGATTATAATTTTACGAGCATGTGTTTTATGATTATGCATATACGAATATACGTATACGAATATATTTATACGTACATATTATGTTTAAAGCATGTGCATAGAAAAGATTTATGATTTGTTTTACACAGAGTACAGTCTCAGTATATGTTGTTGTATCGATACACCTTGGCTTCTCGGCTGATCCCCGAGTACGCTCCGGGAAGGACAGATATCCTGACCCGAGGCCTTTCTGGCTAGGAATCACGTGTGGGTCTGGGATCCCGTGATTCAGACTGTGCTATCGCGTGGTAGTCCATGAGTGATTCCGCGATTTTATATTGCATGCTCTATACGCGTGAGGAGTTGGAGTCTCCCTCGTGTACCCGGACGCGTGAGGAGTTGGAGTCTCCCTCGTATACCATTTCTTTACTTATACATTTGACTCGCATATGATTTTATACGTATATATTACTTGGTGAAAGACATTTATTTTCGTCCACTCACTCTAACGTGTTTATTGTCTTTCTCCTGGGCTTTTCGGTTTCCGTGCCCAGTTTGCAGTTCAGGTTTGGTGTTTCACGTCGCGGTTTGGAGGCTAGTGATCAGAGTTATCTGTGTTTTCCAGTAGGTTCTTGTTTCGCCTACTGATGTACATATTGTATATGTTTTACTCTAGTGTTCGCTCTGATACATTCTGATACATGTTGTGCGGATTTTCACGGATATACATATAAACATAGTACAGTTTATTTACTGTTGATGATTATTTTGATGTTGAGAAATCCGGATGGGATTGGTGCCCACGGTTTGCTTTTTGTGGCATAGGACGAAGTGTTAATGTGACGACCCGGACCAGAATCAGCAGTATGATCAGCTTGATTGATGAGTTTGTGTGTAGTCGCAGAGTTGTTCGACAGTTATTGAATCGCCAGGCTCGTTAACGACTAAATTATTGGTCGAGAATTCGAGCTGGGTCTCTTCTCGAGAGTCGTTGTACGTGTGATTACGAGTTCGTGGGCGGTTCCGGTTTGTTATTTGGACGACCGAGGAATTAATTATGAATATTCGAAGTTTCGACGGAAACGGATTTAATCGGCTTCTTCACGGAAGTTGTTCAGAATTTAATTTTGAGCTCGTGTGAACTTCCGGAGCATGATTTGGAGTTACGAGGAATTAGTTGCGAATTTTGCCGTTTGTTGATTATTTAGTCGATTTAATGTGTGTTACTTTCAAGGGTTGACTTTTTATTCGGTTGGCCGATATGTTTGACTTTGGGTGATGTTGGAAGATTATGTCGAGTCGAGTTCGTGGCCGCGAGAATTATCGGAATCGGAATTACGACGAGAAAGTTACGCGCGTTTGAAGTTTGTCGAAATGGATAATTAAGAGTTTCCAAATTGGGAAAGGCTATAAATAGCAGGTTACCGAAATGGGAAAGTCAACATTTCTAAATGAGAAGTTGACCGAGTTGATTGAGTCAACTCGGTGGGGAGGGAATGGCTCACGACGGCATGGCCGGCCTCCACGCCGGCGAGGTGTTTCCGGCCACCCCACGGGGCGGCACCGGTCCCAATCTCTTCGCCTCACCTCCCTCATCATGTTCCCGGCCACCATGCACTCCGAGGCTCACCGGAGAGGAAGAATTTTCCGACCAAAGTTCAAGGGTTTTGCTTGAATTCGGGTTCACTTTTTCCGGCCAAATTGAACTGTAAAATGGAGTGGGCTTTGTAGCTCTCATCATTAGCAAGCTACCATGTAAGTTTGGAGTTCTAATTTTGATTGTGGATTGAGAATTTTGGGATTGAAATTTGTGAACCAATTCGGTTTTGCTTGAAATTGACCTAGTTAGAGTGAGAATTGGACTTCGGTGTAGTTGACAAAGTTGCTCAGTGGGTGATTTGGAGTGGAATAGAGGTAGCTCCGCCGTGAAATTCTCCGGTCAACAGTGGCGCCGCCGTGGACGGCGGTCAACGGGTTGACTTTTTGACTTTCGGCAAGTCGCATGTCGTTTGACTCGAAATCGCGCTCCGATCGCAGTGGGGAGGTTCGTTTTTCGATTTGAGCGTCCGAACGTAAAACGAGGTATTGAGGTGGTATATATGGATTTTCGACGATTCGTCGTATTCGAATTGTGTATTTCCGAGAACGGTGGTTTCTCGTGGTTTGATTTGTATTGTCGAGATATGAGTTTGAGATATGGAATTTGTGAATATTCAGGTGTTCGTGATCGTTCTTTTGGCGAGGGACTTTCCGCCGGATCACGGGTTAACGCGATATGCGTTACGCCAGTCTGTGAGTGGACAATTTCTTTTCACGGAAATCTTGCGAGTCTTTTATGTGATTAATGAACTTGAGCATGTGTTTACGATTATATTTATACGAATATACGTATACGAACATGCATACACTTTTATATTGTTTCATGCATTTGTATCGAATTGTTTGTGATTTGGTTTTCACAGAGTACAGTCTTGGTTACATTGTTGTATCGATACACATTGCCTCTCGGCTGATCCCCGATGGTAGGCCATCCAGGAGGGACGTCGTCATCCCGACCTGACCGGTGAGGGGCGTTTCCCCGGAACCGAGGCCATTTCTGGCTTAGAATCACGGGGACCAAGGACCTCGTGATTCGGACTGTACTAGCACGGTGTGTGTCCATGAGTGACCCCGTGGGATTTATACTTGCATGCTCAGTACACTGGAGGAGTATGAGTTTTACCTCGTGTACTATGTTATGTTTTTATGTACCTAGACTCGCATATGTTTTTATAACATATATATTAACTGGTGAAAGACATTTATTTTCGTCCACTCACTCTAACGTGTTTATTGTCTTTCCCCTGGGCTTTTCGGTTTCCGTGCCCAGTTTGCAGTTCGGACTCTGGAGTCGCACGTCGTGGTTGGAGGCATAGTACTCGAGCGGTCTTATTTCTTCCAGTAGGTTTATTGTTCTACCTACTGTGGTATACTTATATGGTTATGTATTAGAGGTCGTTCTGAGTTCTCTGATGAATATGTTATACGATTTTTTAATCCGGATTTCAGTAAAGTACTATTATATGTATTGTTTACTTTACTGTTGAGATATTGAGAAATCCGGATGGGGTTGGTGTCCACGGTTTGCTTTTTGTGGCATAGGATGGAGTATATTTTACGCGTGCAGGTAATGGTAATTCCACGCTAGTAACGAAACTCTGCCCAAATTTCGAAAAGTTTTTGTTGGTTCGTGTTTTCGAAGGGGTTCGATTCCGATTTAGGGTGCTAAATCGGGGTTGGGTCCTTTCAGCTTGGTATCAGAGCATTAGGTTGTCAGGTTCTGTAGACTTCTGTAGTCGTGTTTACTTAGGGTATTTGAGTTGATACAGCATGACTGGAGTGATGACCCGACTGGCCAGCGGTACTCATCAATACTTCGGGTGTTGTGTGTCCTCAAGTATCTGCGGTTTCATGATTACGTTCCACTTGTTGTGAACGATGTTTTATTCATTAGGATGCCTCCTGACGTGCTTTCCGTGTCGTTTCGGTTGTGGATCCTGTTGAGGATCATACGACGCGTGATTTGCCAGTGAACAGTGGATTCGGATGTTATTCAGCGTTCAGTGAACTGTGTGGCACGGATTGCCTGGTTGTGTGTGTAAGAGTCTACATGTTGCCTCAGAGCTGAGATTTATGGCAGTGATGTGTGCCTGATTCAGATTGTTGTGTTTGGTGGGCTGATATTGTGTGAGTTCCGGTTGCGACTCCATGGCCTACATTCAGAGTGTTGTGTATACGGTAATGGTTTATCAGGCTGCCCAGCATTCGAATGTGGAGTGTTTACCCACTTGAGGCAGAGATGCATTGTCCACGTGTTTGTTTTTGTTTGCACGTGTTATGTGGCTTCAGAGGGAGCTATGCACGAGGTTCGAGATGAGTTTGAACCTGAGCATCAGAGAGAGTCTAATTGTTGTGCCTCGAGACATCCGTGAGGAGCTTAGTGTGTTGCACTCAGTGGCGAGGCTATTTTGAGGGAAGTTATACGCGGTTTTCAATGTGATGGTTTGAGGAAAGTGGACTTGGTTGAGAGATTTTGATGAGGTTGAGTTCCGACACCTTGGGATCAGGGACTTCATCAGGTTATGGTCTCTTCGATATTGTTGAGGGCCTTCAGGTCAGGATCCGTTTGACGATGGCGGAGATCACAGTGTAGCGGATTTGCTCCTGTGGCGTGTGTTTGGGCGGTCGTTAGTGATCCTTTCACGCAGCAGGTGTTGCGATGACTTGTGTTCGTGGAGCACTTTTATTTGCTATTGTGGTGGCCAGGAGGGTCACGTTACAAGGGAGCGCCCTCAGCCAGCTGTGTTTGCGGTTCGACAGCTCGGAGTTTACGAGGAAATCATGATGCTGTTTCTAGAGCTTGATCAACCCAGATTCCTAGACGAGCCATTCAGAAAGTCGCAATTGACGTGGGCAGCTAGTTGGGCATGTTGGAGTTCGTGCCATGACCATGTTTGAGGACAGATTTTTCTCCGAGGCTACTACTGTTTGATGTCCATGGCTATTGTACCTGCATCTCCACTTCCGAGGTTTTGGAGAGTATTGTATCCATCCAGAGGTTGCGAGATCATTGTTGGAGGTTATGACTTAGTCGCGGATCTGTTATAGCTGGATATTGTGGTTTTGGTATGTTTGTGAGTATGGCCTTACTGACTATGCATTTGGCTGTGTTCGAGTACCTCGAGAAGGAGGTGGTGTTTCGACGACCAGACTTTCCCCGAGATACTGTTTCGTGGTGATGGTCGAGCGGATGATGGAGACGGATTATGTTGTTTGCTTAGCTTATGATGTGGATACTTCAGTTGTTGTACCCGACGTTGGTGACATTGTGGTGGTTCCCGAGTTGCCAGGTGTATTCCGGAGGAGTTACCAGGTGTTCCTCCTGTTCGGGAGACTGATTACATCATTGAGTTTGTACCGAGCGCCGGATTTATTTTACCGGCATCTTATCGTTCAGAGCTAGCGGAGCTGATGGAGCTATTGTTTCGACTCCAGGAGTTACTGGAGGAGATTTCAGGAGACTCCGTGCGACCCCACATATTTGTGTGGTGTGCTCTTGCACTATTTACACGGATGTTGGACGATTTGACGAGGTGGTGCACTGACTACCGGAAGCTCGATTTGCTTCAGAGGAGAGTGAGTATCCTCCGCTTCGGATTGACGAGTTGGTTGATCAGCTTGTGAGAGTTTCAGTTTTTTCGAGGATTGATTTCGGATCCGGATACTATCAGTGGAGGTTTGATGAGTCAGATGTGGCTATGTTGGCTTTCGGATCACGGTGCGGACATCAGGAGTTTTTGGTCACACTATTTGGTTGACCAATGCCCCGTAGATTGTGTGGACGTGATGGACCATGTGTTCAGACGGTTTTTGGACGAGTTGCGGTCGTGTTCGTTGGCAATGTCCTGGTGTACTTCGAGAGTTTGGACCAGTACCTGGAACAGTTGCGAGCGGTTTTGTGGACTTCACGAGACGATTAGCTGTTGTAAGTTCAGCCAGTGTGAGTTTTGGTCGATTAGCGTGAAGATGTTGGGCTATGTGATGCTAGCCGAGGGAGTCGGCGTGGATCCTGACCGGTTCGAAGCCGTGTGGATTTGGAGTTGCCCTACTATTGTACCAGAAATCAGGGGTCTCTTGGGTTTGGCAAGTTTTTACCGACGGCTTTGTACAGGATTTTCCCGGATTGCTACTCTACTTTCCGGATTGACGAAGAAGGCGTCAAGTTCATGTGGTTCGATGCACGCGAGGAGAGTTGCTTTCTCCTGCAGGTTGGTGACCGTTACTGCGATTTTGACCTTACCTGACGATCGTGACGAGTTCGTGGATTATGGCGATGCATCGAGGTTTGGATTTGGTTACGTTTTGATGCTGTGTAGCAGAGTGGTGGCTCATGGTTTCAGGTTGTAGAACCTTTATGGGGCTACGTATCCAGTGTATGATATAGGGTGTAGCTGTTCCTGTGTTAGCATCAGAGAGTTCGAGACACTACAGCTATGGCGTGCAGCGAGGTGTAGGATGTACACTGATCATTTGAATTTCCTCCACTTCCATTTTCGGCCAGATTTGGGCTTGAGGCAGTGTAGATGGATGAGGTCGACTAACGACTATGGCTGTACCTTTGAGTTTGTTCGGAAAAGGCTAGAGATTGTATTTTGACCATCTGTTTGGGATGATGTTGATGCTGATGCATTCAGTTGAGAGTCAGGAGCTTCAGTGTTTCATGTGTATGTATGGCTCGAGTTTCTGTGTTAGCCGAGTATGGGCAACGAGAGCTGAGTTCGAGTGTGATGATGTGAGGCTCGTGGTTTTGCGCGTATTTGACGCTAGTGGTACAGAGATGTGTCAGATACTTCGAGTTTACTACTCGAGACGCAACATGAAGATGCCATGTAGCAGCTTGTGTGTGCTGATGCCACATTCGTCGACTGGCGATGGCTAGGAGGCAGAGACTTGCCGAGATGTGTCAGCCACTTGAGATTTCCGATTAGACGTAGCGGTTGCTGTTGAGATTGTGTATGTTTGTACGCACTTTGGTTGTGATACCAGTTGTTAGGCTCTTGTGGACCATTTGATGAACTCAGTATATTTCCTTGTGCATTCAGAGATGATTTCAGCGGCAGGCTGACATAGCTGTGTTTGACGGAAGTTGTCCGTCTACGTGGTGTACCTGTGTCCCAGTTCACTGATCGAGGTGATCAGCTACGACTAAGTGTTGGCAAGCTTTGCAGCGAGCATTGGAGACCAAATTACGAACTAGTACCAGTTCTTGTCCTCAGATTGGCGAGCGATATTTGAGGACTATTCAGACCTTGGAGGGCATGTTGTAGACCTCGGTGTTGCAGTTCCGGAGGATTCGGGACCAGCAGTTTTAGCTGTTCGAGGTTGCTTGCAGTACCAGGTTGTAGTCCACTGTGATTTTGATATTGTTTGACGTCGTTTTGAGGAACGATGTTGTACTTCATTGTGTTGAAGTGAGTTTGGTTTGAGTTTGAGTTGATGTTCGATTCTGGTTTTGTGGAGTGTGTTACCACAGACTGTCGAGTTAGCGGAAATGAGTTGATTATTGCCGAGTTCGATATATGAATATGTGAGATATATTGATGTGTGAACTGAGTTGTGATTTGCCTTGATATTTTGATCCGTGTGTGGCCATAGGCGAGGTTGTGTTATGCCGTGTGGTTCGGCATCGCCTATAGTGTTGGCTTTTATGTGTGTTGTGTTCCGTGTGGCGGAACTGTGTTTCAGGTTGGTTTCGCATTGTGTACCCTGTCTGTTCCTTATGTAGAGACACTTGGCGCTTGTGTGGAGCCAGTTCAGATTTGTGATTTTGGGTACAGAGATTTCAGCACGGAGCTATCTCCTATTGTGGAGTCAGTTGCTAGAGTTACTCAGTTGATGTAGCCACTGAGCAGTTGAGCAGTATACAGAGGCAGTGCTCCTACCTTTGAGTTGGCAGACTTGGAAATTTCGAGGTCGAAATTTTTCTAAGGGGGGTGGATTTGTGACGACCCGGACCAGAATCAGCAGTATGATCAGCTTGATTGATGAGTTTGTGTGTAGTCGCAGAGTTGTTCGACAGTTATTGAATCGCCAGGCTCGTTAACGACTAAATTATTGGTCGAGAATTGGAGCTGGGTCTCTTCTCAAGAGTCGTTGTACGTGTGATTACGAGTTCGTGGGCGGTTCCGGTTCGTTATTTGGACGACCGAGGAATTAATTATGAATATTTGAAGTTTCGACGGAAACGGATTTAATTGGCAGGTTTGCTCGCGACTAAATTACCGGACGAGAATTTGGTTTCGGCTTCTTCACGGAAGTTGTTCAGAATTTAATTTCGAGCTCGTGTGAACTTCCGGAGCATGATTTGGAGTTACGAGGAATTAGTTGCGAATTTTTCCGTTTGTTGATTATTTAGTCGATTTAATGTGTGTTACTTTCAAGGGTTGACTTTTTATTCGGTTTGCTGATATGTTTGACTTTGGGTGATGTTGGAAGATTATGTCGAGTCGAGTTCGTGGCCGCGAGAATTATCGGAATCGGAATTACGACGAGAAAGTTACGCGCGTTTGAAGTTTGTCGAAATGGATAATTAAGAGTTTCCAAATTGGGAAAGGCTATAAATAGCAGGTTACCGAAATGGGAAAGTCAACATTTCTAAATGAGAAGTTGACCGAGTTGATTGAGTCAACTCGGTGGGGAGGGAATGGCTCACGACGGCATGGCCGGCCTCCACGCCGGCGAGGTGTTTCCGGCCACCCCACGGGGCGGCACCGGTCCCAATCTCTTCGCCTCACCTCCCTCATCATGTTCCCGGCCACCATGCACTCCGAGGCTCACCGGAGAGGAAGAATTTTCCGACCAAAGTTCAAGGGTTTTGCTTGAATTCGGGTTCACTTTTTCCGGCCAAATTGAACTGTAAAATGGAGTGGGCTTTGTAGCTCTCATCATTAGCAAGCTACCATGTAAGTTTGGAGTTCTAATTTTGATTGTGGATTGAGAATTTTGGGATTGAAATTTGTGAACCAATTCGGTTTTGCTTGAAATTGACCTAGTTAGAGTGAGAATTGGACTTCGGTGTAGTTGACAAAGTTGCTCAGTGGGTGATTTGGAGTGGAATAAAGGTAGCTCCGCCGTGAAATTCTCCGGTCAACAGTGGCGCCGCCGTGGACGGCGGTCAACGGGTTGACTTTTTGACTTTCGGCAAGTCGCATGTCGTTTGACTCGAAATCGCGCTCCGATCGCAGTGGGGAGGTTCGTTTTTCGATTTGAGCGTCCGAACGTAAAACGAGGTATTGAGGTGGTATATATGGATTTTCGACGATTCGTCGTATTCGAATTGTGTATTTCCGAGAACGGTGGTTTCTCGTGGTTTGATTTGTATTGTCGAGATATGAGTTTGAGATATGGAATTTGTGAATATTCAGGTGTTCGTGATCGTTCTTTTGGCGAGGGACTTTCCGCCGGATCACGGGTTAACGCGATATGCGTTACGCCAGTCTGTGAGTGGACAATTTCTTTTCACGGAAATCTTGCGAGTCTTTTATGTGATTAATGAACTTGAGCATGTGTTTACGATTATATTTATACGAATATACGTATACGAACATGCATACACTTTTATATTGTTTCATGCATTTGTATCGAATTGTTTGTGATTTGGTTTTCACAGAGTACAGTCTTGGTTACATTGTTGTATCGATACACATTGCCTCTCGGCTGATCCCCGATGGTAGGCCATCCAGGAGGGACGTCGTCATCCCGACCTGACCGGTGATGGGCGTTTCCCCGGAACCGAGGCCATTTCTGGCTTAGAATCACGGGGACCAAGGACCTCGTGATTCGGACTGTACTAGCATGGTGTGTGTCCATGAGTGACCCCGTGGGATTTATACTTGCATGCTCAGTACACTGGAGGAGTATGAGTTTTACCTCGTGTACTATGTTATGTTTTTATGTACCTGGACTCGCATATGTTTTTATAACATATATATTAACTGGTGAAAGACATTTATTTTCGTCCACTCACTCTAACGTGTTTATTGTCTTTCCCCTGGGCTTTTCGGTTTCCGTGCCCAGTTTGCAGTTCGGACTCTGGAGTCGCACGTCGTGGTTGGAGGCATAGTACTCGAGCGGTCTTATTTCTTCCAGTAGGTTTATTGTTCTACCTACTGTGGTATACTTATATGGTTATGTATTAGAGGTCGCTCTGAGTTCTCTGATGAATATGTTATACGATTTTTTAATCCGGATTTCAGTAAAGTACTATTATATGTATTGTTTACTTTACTGTTGAGATATTGAGAAATCCGGATGGGGTTGGTGCCCACGGTTTGCTTTTTGTGGCATAGGATGGAGTGTATTTTACGCGTGCAGGTAATGGTAATTCCACGCTAGTAACGAAACTCTGCCCAAATTTCGAAAAGTTTTTGTTGGTTCGTGTTTTCGAAGGGGTTCGATTCCGATTTAGGGTGCTAAATCGGGGTTGGGTCCTTTCAGTTAATTTCCGCGTGCAGGTTATGTTAATTCCACGTTGATAACGCCTAAAGTGACTACTAAATTAACACTCAATAATCAATCTAGACGAAATGCAATTTAAAACCCTTTTGTGTAGATGTAGCATTGGTAAATAGGGTATCGTTCTTAACCGGGTATTGTAGGGTGTTCACCTGCATGAAAACGTTAGAAAGTATGGGGGGAGTTTGAATTGGTGTTCTAATGACCTACGAAATTAAAGACAAAAAAAAATGGCAAGTAAAACACACTTAGAAATCCTAGGACTCTATCATGCTTTATACTCATAGACAAGCAAAACAAACAAGAATCAAAGAACCTAAACATGTTTACTAAACCGAAAATAAAACCTATCTAATATATACATGTGATCATCTCATCTTTTTCTCTAACTCTTTATAACCTAACCAATTTCATGCAACCTAAAAGTGCCTACGTCCTCAACTATATAACTCATGTTAATTTCGTGATTAAGTGCTTCGGGACTCCCCTAACACATCAATAATCTAAACCGGGACTCCCCTGCATTCAGATTAAGTATTAAGCATAGAATAAACATGTATAGCAAAAACGTAAGAACTAAAAGATGGCAGAAAATTAACTAGAATTATATAACCAAAATCCTTTACAACTTCACTCCAAAGAATGCCAAAAATACAAAGAAATAAGAGAAGAGTTATGGTTACACTTTTTGTTGTCGGGACTCCCGTAGACTACTTGGTGTAAGCTGCTCTTCAATGGAGATGGCGAAATACTTCGGGACTCCCCTAATATTTCGGTGGAGGATGGTGTTTATGGCGTTGGAGGGATGGCTTCTTCAGATTTGGTGCAAGGGAGGAGAGGTAGTGTTTTGGGCAGAGCTTTGAGTACTAGAATGAGAGATCCTGATGAATGAGCCGAAGTCTTCAATTTATAGGCACAAGGATGAGCTTGGTGCATAAGGAAAATCTCTTCTTTCTCTTTCCGGACAGATCTGACCCTTCTTGGTAAAACGGACATTCTGGGAGCTGTAGATCTCCAAAAATTGCGATCTTGGTGTCGTTGGAAAGATAATTCAAAGATCTTTCCAACGAGGTATCATATGCATTAATCAGAGGTCTGGGCTGTTCGCAATCGTCTGAAGAAGTTGATGGATTATTTTCCTGATTTCTGATTTGAGATATCTTGCCAGATTTTGTTCTTCTTGATTCCCAAGGAATATCTAGTCCGAATTTGGGCATAATATCTTGGATATTTCGGTCTCAAATATGGTAGTGAAGATACACATGATTCGGCAATGAATTAGGCAAGCAAGATATGCAATATTCGGCCAGAATATACTCCATGCGCACCATCTTCTTTTCCTGGTTTGACCGGGACAAATGACACCATTTTTCATTTCATTTGGGTTACTAATTCTGGAAACCATTTGGTCACACTTTTTAGAAACCATTTGGAACCCAAAATTAGTAACTTTCGCACATGATCCCGTCATCATTTTTCTGCTCTTCCGGAAATTCCTAGTGAGATTAGGAAACTTCGTTTCTTCTTCGTTTTAGCTTCAATGCTTCCTTTCATGATTCCTCTTTATTTTGTACCTAAAACGTTAAAGTAAGTTAGAAATGAAATACTTAGAGCCCTAACGAAGCTAAATGAAGGGAAAAACATATTAAGAATCACGTAGAAAACGTGTAGATCAAATCCCCCACACTTGGACTTTGCTAGTCCCTAGCAAATACTTGGACACAAGTTAAAAGAAAAGCAAAAGAAAGAAAGAAGGAAAGGTTCCAACGTTGGAGCTAGTCTCCAAGTTGGAAAAATCTAAGACTAAAAACAAAACAACTAAGCCCTTAAGTTAAAGATGTCTCAGAAATTTTTATAAGTGTATGGCGATGACATTGCAAAATTCAAATGATAATCAAGCCATGATTCATGTAATGAACAAGTAAGACATGGTGTAAACAATGGTGATGTTTAAGGCTATGCATGTTTCGAATGAGGTTCAAATCAACTCACATGGATTCTCTCATCATATTTTCACTCAAAATGGATAGAAGTATTTGAAAACCTCATGAATGAATACTTGCACAAATGAACCAAACCATATGCTTACTCATGCGATTTACTCCACAGATTAACTGCTACTCATCTTAAGGATCAAAAAGGTCTTTTGAAGGGTTGTAATGGGGCAAGGCTAAGGCATTTGGAATATAGATATGTGGTGGTAAACACGTTCCAAAGACTTAGTCGAAATATCAAAAACTTCTTGAAATCAAACTCCTTCATCTTTTCCGCGCCTCCATGGTCAATTCTTCATAAACAAGGGCCAAATTTCATTGTGTTGGACCCAAACTTCATTATTTTCTTCTCTTGATCCAAACTTTGTTCTTTGAACATATCGCCAGAGAGCTTATTTTCTATCTTTTTTTTTTTTCTTTCATTTTCTTTTGGCAATCACACTTTTTCAGCTTTTGGACAAGAATTCCCCTCTCTTTTCTCCATTCACACGCCACATTCCTTGATACTAGCTTCGAAATTCTTCACCAAGTTTTTAGAACAAGGGTATGAACTCTACACTAGGCTAAGTGTTTAGATGCATATAAGGTCAACGAAATAAAGGCTCAATGTAGGCTCAAAAGTGGCTTTCTAGGGGTGTCGCAACTCGTGCGCTCATATAGGACTCATGGCAATTTGGCTAAGTGGTGGAAAACCTAAGTGCCTTTAATCATATCCAAAATCAGAGTATATGTCAACTATAAGCTTTGCAAATTCGACATGAGTAAGTTTTAGTAATCTCTAGTTCATTAAAATCTATGGCAAGTAATCATATGATGCACATGCTTAGTTTTGAGACTAATGCACGAAATTCTCTCCAAAAAGAAATATATAGGCTCAAAACTCACGTTTAAGGTTCATATGACTTAAACTTATTCTCACATGCGAAATCTGTACCACGTTTAACTATCCATATCTATTACATGTCATGACACTCAAAATAACTCAATTAACACAAGAATCATGAATGCAATGCCATATTGTTCAAATTTGGTCCATTTTCATCATAGACTAACTATGGGCATCCTAAGATTCTTTAAAACGCTAAGTTAAAACAAAAAGACTCAAGACTCTCAAACAAGCGTAGATTTAGTCCTCATCTTCTTTGGGCAACCTTAATAACATGGCCAGTTGGCGAGAGAGACCAAGAGAGGTAGGAGTGATTTCGAACAAGTTCTTTCTCACATCCAAAACCCGTCCTAGCAACCGTCCCCTCCTAGACACCAAGTCACAAGGATATCTTACTAAAAGACAAGTGTTCATCCACTACACTAAATTAGACTCTAGAAAACATTTTTTTTTAGGGCATCATCCGCCGGAAATCCATTGTCCGCCTGGTTTTTACAATTTATGACTCAAATAAAGTTGTAAACCCCTCCCCCACACTTAAACTCTACATTGTCCTCAATGTAATCCAGTAAAACATAGAATCAAGATGGAATATAGGTTTTACGAAAAAGCTAACTAAGAAATGTAAAAGCAACGAAATTTAAAAAGATAAGGGGAAGAGAATGCAAATCTGATTGTAGACTCCTCCATTGGGTTGCCTCCCAACAAGCGCTTGTTTTTTAACGTCTTGCAGCCTAGACGAGATGTGCTCCATGTTATCATGTGTTTGAAGTGGCCGGGTCTTTAAGAGTGTCCTCTTCCACGTTATGCTCCTTGAATTTCTCATAATACGGCTTCAAACGATGGCCATTAACTTTGAATTCATTCCCGGTTGTTGGATTTTTGATAAGAACAGCTCCATGTGAGAAAATTTCAATAACAATGAAGGGTCCCATCCACCTAGAGCGTAGCTTTCCGGGAAATACTTTAAGTCGAGAATTGAAGAGTAGCACTTGCTGGCCAATTATGAACTCCTTCCGACGGATCATTTTGTCATGAAAAGCCTTCGTTTTCTCCTTGTAGATCCAAGCATTGTCGAATGAGTCATTCCTAATTTCCTCGAGCTCACATAGTTGTAGCTTTCGATGTAGACCAGCTTCATCTCGATCCATGTTAAACTTCTTCACAGCCCACCATGCTTTGTGCTCTATCTCCACCGGAAGATGACATGCCTTCCCATAAACCAATCGAAAAGGTGACATACCAATGGGAGTTTTGTAGGCAGTCCTATACGCCCACAACGCATCATCTAAGCATTGACTCCAATCTTTCCGGTTCGGCTTAACGGTTCTCTCCTAGATCTTCTTGATCTCACGGTTGGAAACTTCAGCCAATCCATTTGTTTGAGGATGATAAGGTGTCGAAACCTTATGTGTAACTCCATACTTTCTCATCAAAGCTTCCACCGTCTTGTTGCAAAAATGGCTACCTCCATCGCTGATTAGAACGCGTGGCATTCCAAACCTTGTAAAAATGTGAGCCTTTAGAAAATCTGCAACAACTCGCGAATCATTAGTACGGGTGGCTTTTGCTTCCACCCATTTCGATACATAATCAACAGCGAGTAAAATGTAAGTAAAACCGTTAGAGGGAGGAAAAGGTCCCATAAAATCAATACCCCAGACATCAAAGATTTCGACATTAAGAATGTAAGTTTGTGGCATTTGATCTCTAGGTCCTATATTACCGGATCTTTGGCACCTATCACATTTAGAACAGAACTCATGAGCATCACGAAAGATACTAGGCCAAAACGTACAAAAGACTCAAAGAAAACAAAACAAAGGAAACACTCAAACTACTAAAACAAACTCAAAAACACACAAAAGACTCGAAACTTAATAAGAACACTAAAAACACTAAGTTATGACATTTTATACACTAAATGCAATCTACCATGTAATGCAAATGATCTAGACATCCAAAAGGCTATGCATATGAATGAAATGAACTAAGACACACACTAAACAACGTTTTCTGCAAATTAAGGTTAGTAGTATGTGTAAGCCACGAAATTTAGTATAAACACATATAAACAAAGTTCAAATGCAAGCAAACAATAATTCACATCTAATTCATGCATAACACACTTTCATTACAAAAAATGCATCAAACAACAATCCTACGTGAAAGATGGAGTGAATGCATAAGAGAAAACATGTTAGAACCTGCAGAAAACACAAAAGTTACGTGCTAATTCATGATGCAAAACGTGACCTATCTCTTGGCCTCATGTCCCTAACTTCACTTAGGTTAGGGTACTCGGTGATGAAATCCGAGCATCACAAAGCCGCCAGAAGGTTATGCAAGCTAAAAATGCAATGTGGTTAATCCTTTTACAAGTTAATATGCACAAACACACAATTTCGACATAGTATTATGTCCAAGCATGTCCAAATTGAGTGCGCCTACAATTTAAAGAGAGTACACGAATCTGGTTTTTAGGTCTTTCAATGGACGTGCGACCCGCGCGATAAAGTATGCATTCTCAATCAATCGGCATTGGATCAATCGAAAAACATGGCCAGTAGGGATAGAGATAACGCGAGAGGTAGGACTAATTTCGAGAAACAACCCGAGGCTACCGTGATCAAGGGATGTACTCCAATGATGTTTCTCTTTCTTAGATCCAAAACCTGTCACCAGTCATATCCCATCTAGACACCATGTCCGACATTCAGCCAATATTTCGAGAATAACACACTCCCTCAAGTTCTTAGTAGACTCCGCCCACAACCTTGTATTTCGAATGAAACACAAAGGGTTAAGGAGATAAACCAGAAAAAGAGGCGCCATCTATTCCAAAGAGTGAGACTTAAAATCAACCAATTTCATGTACTCAATGTAAATTGAAGACTTCCTTTAACGTGTTAGATGGCTGCAAAACAAAGGTTAGTATGAACAAAAATTAAAATTATAAACATGTATGTATTATTTACAAATTTCAGAACAACTACACAATCCAGAATCGCACAGTTTGAACACAGCTGCATGTCAGAATTTTCCAGAATTATTGGTTAGTCCGATTTCAATGAAATTTTACAGCCAGAAACTAGACACACCAATGAACAACTCTGTAAATTTTCATAATTTTCTAAGACCTCTAGCTACGTCAAATAAATTCCACAAAAACGGGACAGTAGGTGTTCCGAAAACTGAAAACCAAAATAAACTTATTTACACAATTTCACATATGCACAAACGAAAACACACAAATAAAACTTAACAATCCCCGGCAACGGCGCCAAAAATTGATGACGCCTAAAGTGACTA
Source organism: Geum urbanum (assembly GCA_946800695.1). Lineage (NCBI taxonomy): Eukaryota > Viridiplantae > Streptophyta > Magnoliopsida > Rosales > Rosaceae > Geum > Geum urbanum. The sequence goes on from OX327014.1 coordinate 4,224,038, forward strand.
CTAAATTAACACTCAATAATCAATCTAGACGAAATGCAATTTAAAACCCTTTTGTGTAGATGTAGCATTGGTAAATAGGGTATCGTTCTTAACCGGGGATTGTAGGGTGTTCACCTGCATGAAAACGTTAGAAAGTATGGGGGGAGTTTGAATTGGTGTTCTAATGACCTACGAAATTAAAGACAAAAAAAAAATGGCAAGTAAAACACACTTAGAAATCCTAGGACTCTATCATGCTTTATACTCATAGACAAGCAAAACAAACAAGAATCAAAGAACCTAAACATGTTTACTAAACCGAAAATAAAATCTATCTAATATATACATGTGATCATCTCATCTTTTTCTCTAACTCTTTATAACCTAACCAATTTCATGCAACCTAAAAGTGCCTACGTCCTCAACTATATAACTCATGTTAATTTCGTGATTAAGTGCTTCGGGACTCCCCTAACACATCAATAATCTAAACCGGGACTCCCCTGCATTCATATTAAGTATTAAGCATAGAATAAACATGTATAGCAAAAATGTAAGAACTAGAAGATGGCAGAAAATTAACTAGAATTATATAACCAAAATCCTTTACAACTTCACTCCAAAGAATGCCAAAAATACAAAGAAATAAGAGAAGAGTTATGGTTACACTTTTTGTTGTCGGGACTCCCCTAGACTACTTGGTGTAAGCTGCTCTTCAATGGAGATGGCGAAATACTTCGGGACTCCCCTAATATTTCGGTGGAGGATGGTGTTTATGGCGTTGGAGGGATGGCTTCTTCAGATTTGGTGCAAGGGAGGAGAGGTAGTGTTTTGGGCAGAGCTTTGAGTACTAGAATGAGAGATCCTGATGAATGAGCCGAAGTCTTCAATTTATAGGCACAAGGATGAGCTTGGTGCACAAGGAAAATCTCTTCTTTCTCTTTCCGGACAGATCTGACCCTTTTTGGTAAAACGGACATTCCGGGAGCTGTAGATCTCCAAAAATTGCGATCTTGGTGTCGTTGGAAAGATAATTCAAAGATCTTTCCAACGAGGTATCATATGCATTAATCAGAGGTCTGGGCTGTTCGCAATCGTCTGAAGAAGTTGACGGATTATTTTCCTGATTTCTGATTTGAGATATCTTGCCAGATTTTGTTCTTCTTGATTCCCAAGGAATATCTAGTCCGAATTTGGGCATATATCTTGGATATTTCGGTCTCAAATATGGTAGTGAAGATACACATGATTCGGCAATGAATTAGGCAAGCAAGATATGCAATATTCGGCCAGAATATACTCCATGCGCACCATCTTCTTTTCCTGGTTTGACCGGGACAAATGACACCATTTTTCATTTCATTTGGGTTACTAATTCTGGAAACCATTTGGTCACACTTTTTAGAAACCATTTGGAACCCAAAATTAGTAACTTTCGCACATGATCCCGTCATCATTTTTCTGCTCTTCCGGAAATTCCTAGTGAGATTAGGAAACTTCGTTTCTTCTTCGTTTTAGCTTCAATGCTTCCTTTCATGATTCCTCTTTATTTTGTACCTAAAACGTTAAAGTAAGTTAGAAATGAAATACTTAGAGCCCTAACGAAGCTAAATGAAGGGAAAAACATATTAAGAATCACGTAGAAATTGTGTAGATCACACGTTAGTAACGAAACTCTGCCGAAATTTTGAAAATTTTTTGTTGGTTCGTATTTCCGGGAGGGTTTGATTCCAATTTAGGTAACTGAATCGGGATTGGGTCCTTTCAGCTTGGTATCAGAGCATTAGGTTGTCAGATTCTGTAGACTCTTGTAGTTGTGACGCTTAGGGTATTTGAGTTGATACAGCATGACTGGAGTGATGACCCGACTGGCCAGCGGTACTCATCAATACTTCGGGTGCTGTGTGTCCTCAAATATCTGCGGTTTCATGATTACGTTCTTTCTGCTTGTACCTAATGCTTATCTTGTATCAGTAGAATGTCTCCTCGACGTGGTCCCCGTGTTGATCGGGATGATGATCCTGATGAGGATCGCCGAACGCGCGACTTGCTGATGCGAGTGCTGCGTTTGGAAGAGTGTTTTGACCCTCTGGTCAAGGCTCGTACTGCGGGTGCTACTGTGTTTTCGGGTTCAGTTGATCCAGAGATATGCGAGGCATGGTTGGTTCAGATTGAGCGGGTTTGTGAGCGTCTGCAGTTTACACCTGAGCATATGACAGTAGCCGCAGTTTGTTTACTTGAGGGTGATGCATACTTTTGGTGGGTCAGCACTGACAGAGTTCCTGTGGATACTCCGTGGATATTGTTTCATGATTTGTTTATGCGGAGGTATTTTAATCAGGCTACCCAGCAGCGCAAGTACGAGGAGTTTACGAACTTGAGGCAGGGCAGTTTGTCTGTACTTGAGTATCAGGATCGGTTTACTCGTTTGTCTCGTTTTGCGTGGGATATGGTGGCTACAGAGGAAGCCAAGTGTCGTAGGTTTGAGCTGGGATTAAATCTGAACATCAAGGCGACGTTGACTACGATTCCGAGGAACAACTTTGATGAGTTTGTCAGTGCAACTCTCCGAGGCGAGGATATTGAGCAGGAGAGACAGCAGAGGTACCAGCCGAGGCGATTCGAGGAAGGTGGACCGAGTCAGGGGCCTTCAAAGAGGCTGAGTTCTGATACTTCTGGTTCAGCTTCATCCTCAGGTGGTAGATCATATCGACCACCAGCTAGTGTACCTAGGTGGAGACAGAGAGGGAGGAGAGATTGACCGCAGCGACCACAGGCTAGTGGGGATTCCAGCGGTTCTAGTTATCCTCGACGACTTTTTCGCACACCTGCTACACCGAGGGAGTATCCGTTGTGCAACCTGTGCAATAGGTATCATGTTGGACCATGTCGGCGGGGTACTGTCACTTGTTACAGTTGTGGCCATGTGGGTCACTATTCGAGAGAGTGTCCTCAGTCGTATGGTACTGGTGGACAGGCGGCTCAGAGTTCCGGAGTTGAGCGAGGTGCCATTACGGGAGCTCGACCAGCACAGTTTGCAGGCCAGGGCCGACAGCAGGGACAGCCCCAGCGAGGACGACCAGCCGGACAGGCGAGAGTTCATGCTATGACTATGCGTGAGGGCAGAGCATCACCGGAGGTCGTTATCGGTACGTTACATGTTTTTGGTATTCCTGTAGTTGCATTGTTAGATCCAGGCGCCACACATTCATTCATATAATTTAGACTGTCATCATTGGCTACGGTACCTGCATCTCCACTTCCGGGGTTGTGGAGAGTGTTGTATCCGTCAGGTGAGGTTGTGAGCATCAGTTTGGTTTACCGAGATTGTGAGGTGTTTGTTGATGGCCATGGTTTAGCTGCAGATCTGTTACTGCTTGATATTGTGGATTTTGACCTGATATTGGGTATGGACTTTCTGGAGTCGCACTGGGCCATGTCTGACTGCCACAGGAAGGAGGTCGCGTTTCGACGACCAGGGTTGCCTGAGATACTGTTTCGTGGCGAGAAGAACACTTCCCTACCGTGTTTGATTTCTGCAGTGAGGGCGGATCGATTGATGAAGAAGGGTTGCGTTGCGTACTTAGCCCATGTTGTCGACACTACAGCTGCAGTGCCGGATCTTGGTAGTATTGAGGTTGTGTCTGAGTTTCCGGATGTGTTTCCAGCGGAGGTACCTGGTATACCCCCTGTGCGAGAGATTGATTTTACCATTGAGTTATTGCCGGGTACTGGACCGATTTCCCAGACACCGTACCGGATGGCACCTGCAGAGTTGAAGGAGTTGCAGATTCAGCTTCAGGAATTGTTGGAGAAGGGATTCATTCGACCGAGTGTTTCTCCGTGGGGTGCTCCGGTGTTGTTTGTGCGAAAGAAGGACGGGTCCATGCGTTTGTGCATCGACTATCGGAAGCTGAATCAGATTACAGTGAGGAACAAGTATCCGTTACCACGGATTGACGACTTGTTCGATCAGCTGAAGGGAGCGGCAGTCTTTTCAAAGATTGACCTTCGATCCGGATATCACCAGTTGAGGATCCGAGACTCCGATATTGTCAGGACAGCATTCAGGACGCGGTATGGGCACTATGAGTTACTGGTTATGCCGTTTGGGTTGACCAACGCCCCCGCAGCTTTCATGGACTTGATGAATCGGGTATTTCGTCGATTCTTGGACAAGTTCGTGATTGTATTCATAGACGATATCCTGATTTATTCGAGGAGTGTGGGCCAGCACAAGAAGCACTTGCGAGCGGTGTTGTGGACTTTGCGGGACCATCAGCTGTTCGCGAAGTTTAGCAAGTGTGAGTTCTGGTTGGATAGTGTGAAGTTTCTGGGTCACGTGATTTCGGCCGAGGGAGTTAATGTTGATCCTGACAAGATTGAGGCCGTGCTGAATTGGAGTCGACCCACTACTGTGCCGGAGATCCGGAGTTTCTTGGGGTTAGCAGGCTATTATCGACGGTTTGTACAGGATTTCTCCCGGATAGCTACACCACTGACTAGGTTGACGAAGAAGGGCGTCAAGTTTGAGTGGTCTGATGCGTGCGAGGAGAGTTATTTGCTCCTGAAGGAGAGATTGACTACCGCACCGGTTCTGACATTGCCAGACGACAGTGGTGAGTTTGTTGTGTACAGCGATGCGTCGAAGTTGGGCCTTGGCTGTGTGTTGATGCAGCATGGTAGAGTCGTGGCATATGGTTCCAGACAGCTGAAACCGCACGAGGTCAACTATCTGACGCATGATTTGGAGTTAGCCGCTATTGTGTTAGCGTTGAAGAGTTGGAGACATTATCTGTATGGTGCTCAGTGTAAGATTTTCACTGACCACAAGAGTCTCACCTACTTGCGGACACAGCCGGACCTGAACATGAGGCAGCGCCGATGGATGGAGTTGATCAACGACTACGATTGCACGTTTAAGTACCATCCAGGGAAGGCCAACGTTGTAGCGGATGCACTTAGCCGGAAGTCTGGAGCTTCGTTGTTTCATATGTGTGTGGCCAGAGTATCGATGTTAGCCGAGCTTCGAGCTACAGGTGCTGTATTTGGGTATGATGATGATGGAGCTTTGTTGGCCAGTTTTCAGGTTCGACCAGTGTTGGTTGATCAGGTACGGGAAGCACAGGATTCAGATCCTTACTTGCTGGGCAAGAAGACCATGATTCGGAATGGTGTGCCTACAGAGTTCCGATTGAGCGATGACGGTACGTTGTTGTTCAGGGGCAGGTTATGTGTACCCAGGGACGAGGATTTGAAGAAGGAGATTTTGGATGAGGCCTACAGTTCAGCGTATGCGATGCATCCCGGAGGTACGAAGATGTTTCGTACACTTCGAGCGTACTATTGGTGGCGCAACATGAAGCGGGAAATTGCCGCGTACGTGAGTCGGTGTATAATTTGTCAGCAGGTGAAGGCGGAGAGGCAGAAACCTGCAGGGAAACTACAGCCACTTGAGATTCCAGTTTGGAAGTGGGAGCATATCACGATGGATTTCGTCTATCATTTGCCACGTACTTCGGCGGGCAACACTGGTATTTGGGTTATTGTTGATCGATTGACGAAATCCGCACACTTTCTTGCACTTCCAGGGAAGGTATCAGTGGGCAGATTGGCTAAGTTGTACTTATCTGAGATTGTTCGCTTGCATGGGGTGCCTGTGTCCATTGTTTCTGACCGTGATAGTCAGTTCATTTCTGAGTTTTGGCAGGCTTTACAGCGAGCTTTGGGCACGAGGTTGCGGTTTAGTACAACTTTTCATCCTCAGACTGACGGGCAGTCCGAGCGGACCATTCAGACACTTGAGGATATGCTGAGATCATGTGTGTTGCAGTTTCGTGGAAACTGGGATCAGCAGTTACATTTGATCGAGTTCGCCTACAACAACAGCTATCAGGCCAGTATTGAGATGGCACCGTACGAGGCTCTGTACGGGAAGCAGTGTCACACTCCATTGTGTTGGAGTGAGGTGGGCGAACGTTGGCTCATTGGTCCTGATTTGGAGAAAACCACGATGGAGGACATTCAGGTTATTCGAGATCGACTGAAGGTTGCCCAGGATCGGCATAAGAGTTACGCAGATGTGAGGAGTAAGAGTTTAGAGTTTGAGGTTGGTGATTGGGTCTTCCTGAAACTATCTCCGTGGAGGGGAGTTGTACGTTTCGGAAAGCGTGGCAAGCTTCGACCGCGGTACATTGGTCCGTATGAGATTACGGAGAGGGTTGGAGCTGTTGCTTACAGACTTGAGTTACCGACTGAGATGGCTCGTGTGCATGATGTCTTTCATGTTGCGGAAGTATATCTCAGATCCTTCACATGTGTTAGCCCCGCAGCAGTTGCCGATCAGGGAGGATTTATCATATGTTGAGGAGCCAGTGCAGATTCTCGATCGTCGTGAGCAGGAGTTGAGGCACCGTATGATTCCGCTGGTGAAGGTCTTGTGGCAGAACCATTCAGTTGAGGAGGCCACCTGGGAGACCGAGCAGCGTATGCAGGAGCAGTATCCTCATCTGTTCACATGACAGGTACGTAAATTTCGAGGTCGAAATTTCTTTAAGGGGGGTAGAATTGTGACGACCCGAACCAGAATCAGATGTGTGTTTGGCACGATTCTCGAGATTTGGATATAGTCGTAGTTTTACGATATTGTGTGGTTTGTCGATTCGATTCGCGACTATGTTTTCAGTCGAGAATTTGAGTTGAGTGTCTTCACGGAAGTTGTAGAGTACGTGATTTCGAGCTCGAGGGCGGTTCCGGAAGATTTTTTCCGATAACCGAGGAATATTTTATGATTATTTGAAGTTTTGGGTTTCGACGAGTTTATCCGATTGTTTAGAGCTTATCCGAATCACATGGTATATTTATTCCGGACCGTTGATCGACCCGTGGGATGAGTATAAATATCGAAAAGTTGGAAAAAGGTCGTAAAAACACGAATTTGCATTGACTTGAGTTGACTTTCCCATTTTGGAAAGTTTGACTGCGTTGACTCGAGGGGGAGAGTTTCCCGATTTGGTTGCCCGTCCGACCACCGTATTCCGGCCACCTTTGGTTAATTGAAAGGTACAGTTAGCTTCCCTTGATGATTTCGAGTTGGTTGATGTTTTAATTGGTGAGATTTGATGAGGTTTTTGGGGTGCCCGAGTTATGCCGATCGGGTTGATATCGCCGGTGACGGGGAGGTTGGCTCCGGCGAGTTTTGGAAGGGGAGATTAGGGGGATTCGACTCCCCTCGTCTCTCTGAGTCTATTGGTGTGGTCAATTGAGGTTAAGGAAGAGTTTTTGATGCAACCCGATTAGGGATTTGGATTGGGATGTTCGTTCGGTTTTGCTCGATTTTGGGGAGGTTCTGCTTTGAATTGGTTCTAGTGATAGAAGAGAAAAAGGTTCGCATGGTTGTGGGGATGAAAACTGGAGCTTCCCGCCATGTGATTTCACCGTTGACGGCGCACCGCCGTCGGCGGCGGCGGTCAACGGTGGAGGAAAAAGTCAACTTTTCAGATTTCGATGTAATTTGTGTCATTTTTCTCGTAATCACGCCCTGGTTATAGTACGGAGGTTTTCGGGTTGATTTGAGTAGCCGATTTTCAGTCGAGGTTTCGAGTTGGGATTTCGGGATTTTTGTAATTCATTTTGAACTGCATTTCGTATTTCCGGGAACGGTTGGTTTTCGTGCATCAGTACAGTGTTGTGGACTACGATTTTGATCAGTTATGTTTTGTGAATATTCAGGAGATCGTGATCGAGATCTGGATCGTGATCGTGCTTCAGGCGAGGGATCTTCCGCCGGAACACGAGTGTAGCGCGTGTGCGCGTTTCGAGAGTCTGTGAGTGGACACTTTATTTTCACGGATTGATTGCGAGTCCTTATTTATGATTTACGAACTTGAGCATGCAGATTGATTATAATTTTACGAGCATGTGTTTTATGATTATGCATATACGAATATACGTATACGAATATATTTATACGTACATATTATGTTTAAAGCATGTGCATAGAAAAGATTTATGATTTGGTTTACACAGAGTACAGTCTTAGTATATGTTGTTGTATCGATACACCTTGGCTTCTCGGCTGATCCCCGAGTACGCTCCGGGAAGGACAGATATCCTGACCCGAGGCCTTTCTGGCTAGGAATCACGTGTGGGTCTGGGATCCCGTGATTCAGACTGTGCTATCGCGTGGTAGTCCATGAGTGATTCCGCGATTTTATATTGCATGCTCTGTACGCGTGAGGAGTTGGAGTCTCCCTCGTGTACCATTTCTTTACTTATACATTTGACTCGCATATGATTTTATACGTATATATTACTTGGTGAAAGATATTTATTTTCGTCCACTCACTCTAACGTGTTTATTGTCTTTCTCCTGGGCTTTTCGGTTTCCGTGCCCAGTTTGCAGTTCAGGTTTGGTGTTTCACGTCGCGGTTTGGAGGCTAGTGATCAGAGTTATCTGTGTTTTCCAGTAGGTTCTTGTTTCGCCTACTGATGTACATATTGTATATGTTTTACTCTAGTGGTCGCTCTGATACATTCTGATACATGTTGTGCGGATTTTCACGGATATACATATATACATAGTACAGTTTATTTACTGTTGATGATTATTTTGATGTTGAGAAATCCGGATGGGATTGGTGCCCACGGTTTTCTTTTTGTGGCATAGGACGAAGTGTTAATTTCCGCGTGCAGGTTATGGTAATTCCACGTTAGTAACGAAACTCTGCCGAAATTTTGAAAAATTTTTGTTGGTTCGTATTTCCGGGAGGGTTTGATTCCGATTTAGGTAACTGAATCGGGATTGGGATTGGGTCCTTTCAGAAGAGGCGTTGATGAGGCTAGTCTTTGGCATTCGTACACAAAGGGGGAGACCAACATAAGCTTTTTGGGGATGTTATGGATGCATGTTGATAAGGGGAGAAGATGTTTGTTGTTGCTGCTGGTTTTTGTTTTCAATTTTCGGTTAATGATTTGGGATTGTAAGACATAAGTCAACTTATCTTATTTATTAGGAATTATCATTAGGAATTATCTATTGCTGCATACTATGGATTGTTTTATGCTTAGTCTTGTGTATGAATTGCCAAAGAAAATGATCTCTGCTAGCTAGGTGATATAAAACGACATGTCGTTTCTCAACTATCATGGATAGCTGTCTAGAGAGCTATCTAAGTAGCTGTTTGGAGAGCTATCCTTGGTTTATGAACTGCGTTTCAGTACCAACTGTACACCTAAATTTTAGTTGTTTTTGTGTTGTAAAATGCATCAGAGAGTGACACAAATTCCATAGGCTTAATACATTGATTGATTAATTTTAGTGCAACACAAATAGTATTACACAAACAGATACATAGAAAGATACTGAAACGACCCAACCCTGATTTAGTTTCCTAAACCGGAATCAAACCCCTTCTGAAAACACGAACCAACAAAAATCACAAAAATTTCGGCAGAGTTTTGTTACTAACGCGGAATTGCCATTAACCTGCACCCGAAAAATACATTTCATCCTATGCCACAAAAATCAAACCATGGGCACCAATCCCATCCAAATTTCTCAATATCATAACAGTAATGTAAAGTAATAAATAAAATTGTACTTTACAAAAATCCGGGGAAATATCGTATGAAAGTATAACATCAAAATGCTCAGAGCGACTTCTAGTATATATATACAAATAGTAGGCCAAACTAAGAACCTACCATAAAAGAAATATCCCTCGAATACTAAGCCTCCAACCTTGACTTGCGACATCAGAATCCAAACTGCAAACTGGGCACGGAAACCGAAACGCCCAGGGGAAAGGCAATTAAAATCGTTAGAGTGAGTGGACAAAAATAAACATATGCCTTTCACCATTTTTATATATATCATAAAATAATGCAAAGTGAGTTTGGAAAATATATAGAGGTGCCAGGCGAATCTCTCAAGCACGACAGTGATAGGCTAGGCGAATCTCTCAAGCCCAGCGACATAACAGGGGAATCTCTCAACCCTGCCCAGAGGAATCTCTCAACTCTAGGTCTGACTACCGGTGATCAGCCGAGTAGCCAAAGCATCGATGCAAGTAATGCCATCACCATATAAAATATAAAATAATACCTCCAAAACAATAAATAATCTCAACATCGTATATAAACAAATACGGAAATCACAAACTCGCAACAACAGTGAAAATAGAAAAGTCCACTCACAGATGAGCATAACGCAGTACGCGTTAATCCAGTGATCTGGCGGAAAATCCCTCGCCAAACGAACGATCACGATCCCCTGGATAATCATAAATTACACTACTTAAAATCATAACTCGAAACCTTGAATCACATCTCGAGAAACAACTGTTCCCGGAAACATATAATTCAATATCGACGAAATCGTCAAAATTCGATAATCACACCATAAAACCTCGCAATAATTTCCGATGCTCAATTCAAAATATAAACCTCACCACTGCGATCGGTGTGCGATTCCGAGCAAAACTACATAAAACTCGTCGAAAAACACCTCGGCCAGAAATTGCCGCCGCGCACGGTGGCGCCGCCGCCACTGCCGCCGGCCGCCGGAAAACCTCACCGGCCCAGAAAATGAAACCTACAAATGGATTTGAAGATCTCGACATTTCCAAGAACTTTCTAGTTCAAAGTTAAGGCCAATTTTGATTGAAAAATGTCCAAAACTCACCTCAAAGGTGCAAACCCTCGCCAGAATTTCAACTTCTCCGATCTCCCTCCTCCGGCCACGGCAAGGCTTCAAAGCACTTCCAATAGCTTCCTCTCTCCAAGGCTAACAAGTCCCCTCAAACCCCGTGCTCCATCACCGCCGGAAAAGCCACCTCCGTCGCCACCGAAATTTCGCCGGAAAACGCCTAACTTCCCCGCGCCGTTTCTCATTCCTCCATCCACCTCAAGGGACTATCCACCTCTCAAATCAAATAGGTGCACGAGCCCAACCCATTCCATGAAGAGACCCCGGCCAACAGTGGCTGAAATCGGGCTCCTCCACGGCAAAGATCCATGGCACAAAACGGGTCGCCCTTGACCCGTGGTCAACGCGGGTCCAGGCCCAGTTTTCCTTTTTGGAAAGTTTCCAAAATCGTCACGTATTCCTTCTGTATTTATACCGTACGCGTATCGAATCCCAAACGGATAAATACGACAAAATTCAATGGTCAAAAATATTCACAACTTATTCCTCGTAACTCGGAATAATCCTCCAGAAGTTCCCACGAGCTCGAAATTGAATTCTCTACAACTTTCGTGAAGGATCTCAAATAAATTCTTGCCCGATAATTTAGTCGTTAATGAAGCCGCCATATTAATCGATTACGACGAAATCGCGACTAATCACGAAACTCGCAAATCAAGTCAATAAACATTCTATTTTCGGTTCGGGTTGTCACAGATATTAGACTAATACTAAAAAAGATAGCCATATGATTCCATTCATAATGCTCATCAAACAAAAGAGAGGACGAAAATTTGGAGACAAACATCGGTGTCTATGTCTCACTTGCATGCTAGAAGTACAAAATAGATCACATATTTGTCAACTATCAGTTTAGATACTCTGTCTCAATAGTTGTCTATCTATCTGTTAAGGTATCTACTTATCCATGTGAATAACTGTCTAAATAGCTGTATGAAAAGTTGTATGAGCTAGGTTTTCGTTAAGCTATGATTCAATGGCTTCATACATTCATTCAAACTGAGACATCAAAATACAAATAAAGAAGAACAAATGAGGAATCAAAATTCATGAACAAGGTCATTACAAAAAGTCTTTCTCCAAAACATCCATAAATAACCACACAAAATGGACTGTTTGGGGTAAGCAAAATGGATCCCAATCACTAAACATAACCCCTAATCTATAACCTCCAGCACATCCTGCTCTGCACTACCACCCTGCCCTACTCCAGCAGCATTCTGGAGGTAGACATAAAGCTCATCCAATCGCTGTCGAAAGGAATGAATTTGTTCCTCTATCGAATAAAGACGATTATTCAAGTTCGCCTCCAGAAAAAAGATTCGCTCCATGACGTGATTCTCCAGGTGGCCTATATGGTAATGAACAAAATGTTGTGTAATGCGCGGATGAGGGTTTGGGAAACCAGAGGCAGAAGCCTATTCCTGAGCCAAATTATTTTTTTTAGGGGGTGGGGTGGGGGATTCAATCGGGTAGATTGCCTCAAAGGTGTGGTCACTGCCATCTCCTTCTTCTTACCCACCATTTTCACAGATATGGAAAGAGATAACCAAAGAGACAAAGAGAAACCTAAAATGAAGGTTCAAGTCATCTATGTATTTATAAGGGGAATGACGGCTCAATAACCCTAAAATAAACAGACGCGACATAAAACGACATGTCATTTCTCAACTATCATAGATAGCCGTGTAAGTCGTTGTCTAAGCACTTGTCTTTAGTTTATGAACTGTGTTTAAATACCAATTGTGCACCCAACTTTGAGTTGTTTTTGTGTTGTAAAATGCATCAGAGTAAAAAATATATATTATATTTTATAAGCTTTGTACATTGATTCATTCATTTAAAATTCCAGAGCAACACAAATAGTATTACACAGACAGATACTTAGACAAATACTTAAATAGATACTCAAACAGATAGTCATATGATTCCATTCATAATGCTTACCAAAATGTACTACTTACAAGATAGACCCCTACAGCTTACAAAATGTTCACCGAATGATCGCTACAACAGAATATACACATTGATTACTGTCCTACACTAGTTCATGAGCTGATTCATTCTTTCTACTTGTTCTGTGATACTCATGATAGATTATGATCTAGAAATGATTCCAACATCTTGGCCATGAACCGAGCCACATCCTCATGATTTAGAATTTGCTTTATTTCCTTGCCAAGAGCTAGGTGATACATGATGTAGCAAAAAATAATTTCACAATCAAGGCCATGAGGTTGTTAAGGACTGTTGATGATGGACAATACATGAATGTTGTCAAAAGCTAGCTTATGATCTTTCACCCACTTAATGTTTTTGCGTTCATTTTTAATATATTGGGATTTCTCTTATCACCAGTTGCTTGCTAGTGCTTTGAGAATCATTTACCAACATTCGAACACTACCTGATAGCATATCATCACTTACATCCCTGACAGAATCCATCCACATAGATACTAAACGAACCTGCGTCAATATAGTAAACTATCTATCAACCTATCTATAAATTGTAATTACTAAAAATATGAAAAATAAAAAGAAAAGAAAAGTAGGAAGAGAGAATAAACATTATCGCTTTTAGTGCCTCCCCAAAGTGTTGGTTGTTTATCGACTTTGCATTCTTTCTAAGTGAGTCAAAATGAGACCAGCATGGCACACTTTTATCAGACACTAGAAGGTGAAAATGATCATGAGAAAGGACTGAGAACAACAGCTTTCCATTGTTGCCCAAAACCTTGAACAACCTCTCAAAAAGACGTTCATGCATCATCTTTTTACTTTGAGCTCTGACCCTAAAATCTGTGAAAAGCAGCACACAAAAATTAAAGACACACATACGCTAAAAAAGGGGGGGGGACCAAGAATAGACATAAAGAAGAAGGATTACATGAGCCAACATGTGGAAAACATAACAACTTTCGGCTCCCATGTCATTTATTTCTTCACTAAGAATAGTGGCATAGCAGTCCAAAATAGAGTTTGAGATCTTATTCCCATTAATAATAGCCTACAGTTATACCCAGTCGAAGAACTGAAAGGAAGCAATGTCAGTCAAAAAGAAATCTCTGTCCAAAATAATAGCAGAACACAAAAAAAAGTTTTTAAAAAAATGAAAGATAATTAAACAACCCTTTAAACAAAAAAACTTTGAAAATTTGAGAGACTTACTCAGTTTTGACAGTATCCATCTAGTACCTCATCAACTCCCTCTAGTAGTTCTCTCCCATATACTAAAAAATGTCACAATGAAGAAATGGTACAGACAGAGTCTCCTCATTAGTAAAAATCACCTGGATTCTTTCCGGTTGGCCCCTATTCTTGTTGAACAATATACTAACAAAGGTGAAGATACTTCAACAATTGCAAACTCTCCAGTGGGTAATACCTCTGCCACATCAACAATTTTCTTCCTTCTTCTACTCCGGCACTTTGCCTTGACATCATCCACAAACTCAGTATCGTCTAGATACAAGTAGATCTCATCTCTCTTCAACGCTTTCCTGGCCTTACCCTTTAACCTCTTAACATAAGAGTGTAGATAAATATTTTCTCTATTGAGTCTCTCACAAGGCCTAGGAAGATACTTAGGAATAAAATATTTTTGGACTCTCAAAGGAGATGCACCAACAAGAGGAGGATGAGGACTCACCAGGTTTTCCACTACCTTTAGGGAGATAACAGTAGAAGTAGGCAATGCCATTGGAGTCCGTCTGGGACTAGGAGTAGGGGTAAATAGATTGAAAGACAGTGCAGACTCTCCTCGTTCAGAACTCTTCTTGGTCTCCGAAAAAATCCCTAACAGAGATACGAAAAAGAATTCAATGAAAAAACAAGGTACAAAAACAGATACACTACATGTCCAGACCATAAAAAGATACTCAAACAGATATCAAAATAGATATCCAAACAAATAGACGATGTTGACACATATACATAGATAGATACTCATATAGATAGACAGACAAACAGATAGACATTTGAGTTTTTTGAGGAAAATCAGTACGTACTCATAAAAGTACTTGTGTTCTGTTCCTTAAAATTAGAGGAATTAATTATACAAAATGAAATGACTGAGATCTATTGTATTGAAATGTCAAAATTAGTACCAGGAAGTCTCTTTCTAACTATAACAACATTCTTCATCTTCTAATTCTCTTTGTGAAGCTGCTGATTGGTAAGCTTCAGTTTCTGCTTTGCAACTTTAACATCTTTCTTTTGCTGCTCCAGGTCCTCCTTTTCATGTTGCAAAACATCCAATCTCTTCTGAAGCTCCTCATTTGCTGCTTGAGATGATTTAACTGCTCCAGCAACACCATCTTCAACTTGCTTTTGTAGCTTACTCTTCTCTTCAGTAGCATCTTGTATCTTTTCTTGAGCAACAACTTGTGCTTCCTTGAATTGCTTCTTCTAAATCGTAACCTCTCCAGCAGCAACTTTGTCAGTAGCTTCAACGACATACTTTACATTCCTTAATCTTGCCTAAAACACAGACTTCTTTTTGACAGTTGTAGCAAGTTCTCTCTTTGCTTCCAATAGCTTTTTCTCAGCAATAGGATTTTCTTCCCCCAATGCTGCAATCTCAACTATAACATCTATAGAAGCTGATAAATGATTCTGAAGAACCGCATTCTCATGCTCCAGATTCTCTATTTTCATCTAGATGTATTGCTTCTGCCTCTAGAGACCATCAACATCTATTCACAGTTCAACTAGTTGATGGTTGAGAGTAGATGGCTTTGCTTTCAAGTCCGTATTTTCTTGCTCCAAAGACTTGACATCTCTTCTCAAAACACCAATTACACGCCCAAGGACTGTATTCATGTTGCACATTTCCTGCATGTCATCATCCTTGTGCATAATGATGTCTTGTAACTTCACAACATAGTCTTCACTATCATTCAACTCATCTGCCTTGGCACTTAAGTCGGCTTAAAGATTTTCATAGTTATCATCTTGGGCTATATCGTTAACAAATCCCAAGATACGACTTCCACCAACATCAGCTTGACTTTTCTTAGTCCTCGATGACAAAAAAAAATACTTGCTCTGTGAAAAAGAGATTAATGATATTAACAAACAGCTATTTACACAGATATCGAGATAACTATTAACAATAACATATAGTTAGATATTCACTCTCAGCATATGCATGCTTTTGATATTTCGAAAGTAGTCCATAATATCACCGAGCTTTTACTTGATCATGCCCAGCTTTGAATCCTCCTTGCCAGCTCTTGGTTTGGAAATGTTAACGATTGAAGCAAGATAAAATTGATACAAATAGAAAACATAAATAAAATCAAGGGATCAAAGTGAAAAAAAACTCAAGGAAATGAAAGGACCCAACCCTAGATTAACTAGTAATTTAGGATCAAGTCCTAACGACTGACCATAATTTATGAAATTCTATAAAAAAAAAATTGCATAGCTCCTCTTAAAATTGAGACAACTAAAAACTAGCAATAAGAATGACACTCCACAGATAAATCTCACAAACAAACCGTGGATCACCGATGTTCATCTGAATTTCTCAACATATAGCAGAAACTAAACCAGATGTACAACTCAAGATTGAAAACATACATTACAAAGTATTGGTTCTAAATACAAGGAGAAGCAAACTTGACTACTACTCGAGTAACAACCTATTTACAAGAGTCTCACTGTAACAACACAAGAAAACTGGTATCCAGAGCAACTTTTATATACATATAAAACTGACAGTGAGCTGGAACCTACTAATGAGAGGATGACTGGTGGACGCGGAGCTCTCGACGATACAAAGGACGTTCAGGAATAACACTGCAACCTGGGTAACGAAAACCGAAAAGTACGTCCAGGAAAAGACATTTAAAATATAAAATGTTAGCGTGAGTGGACAAAAATAATATAATAATCTGAGTAAATCGCTAAACTATAATTTCATGCCTTTCTGCTAATTTCTTTGAAATAATGCGAGTTCTAAACTGAAATACTGAAATGCTGAAATACTGAGATACTGAAATAATCATGGAGGTGCTCTCCCAGGCCACCTAACTTGAGGTATCCAGCTAAACTTAAAAAAACAAATATGTGATGGGATTGTTCCAAGGCCACCTAACCTTAGTCGATCTAGGTTAGACAAGGCCACCTAATCTCCCATAACCGGCTTTCCAGTGATCAACCGAATAATTATATCGATGCAATATACAAACCATCACAAAGCAAACCTCTAGAAATAACGCTTTAAAAATATATTGGAAAGCGTAATAAATAACTGAACTCGCTATTGACTATGAAAATAAAAGGTCCACTCACTAGTATGTGGTTACTGCTGGGGTCCCACAAAATTTTCCCGCTACTAGAGTCACTATCTCGATGTCCTGTAAATATGGATAATTTGATATCAAAAAATGCGTAAAACTATGAAAATCCACCCTAAAAACAACCTCGGAATTCCCGTCAATAATTTTTGAACACTGACTCGCCAGAAAACCACCGAGGACGGCAACGCATTAACCACACGCGCCTCCCGGTGGAACAGCTCCAATGGGAGCGTTCGAAACATGGCTGGAAAGATCTCACAGAGTACAACAACTTTACTAACTACACCATCCCCTGACTCGCCGCCTATTGCCGAAAAATGGACCGAAACACGCGGCCCTAAAAACCGCCGGAACCCGAATTAAGTCGATAACGTCGTCGTCGTCGCTCTTCGAACCTAGGCCATGGGGGTTCGACACCTGGGAAAAAACCAAGTGGAACCCACCCTCAAACATCGCCAGAAAACAGCTGGAACACAATCGACCGTTAACCACAAAATCCAGCCGAAACATCATATCGATTCGGGTCTAAAACTCAACAAAAACCCAACAATACATACACCAAACGATAGAGGAGGAGGAGGGCTTTCTAACCATATCTGGGTCGACGCCGAAGGTGGCTGAAAAAGGCGGTATGGTTCGATTCAATGCAAACGGGTCGGTGTACGAAAATATGGGTCGAGCTTGTACGTATTTCTGCTGAAAATGGAAACTTTCCAGAAATAATACCGTATAAATACCCATATATACGGCTGGCCCAAATCAACGGTTTAGAATCAATCTGATCCAGATCAGACGGCTCATAATAAACGACCTAAAATTAATTATATTTTATTTATTTGTCGCAAAAACTTCCGATAAACATTAAAAATAGCTCGCTTATACGATAAATTCCCCGAAAATTTCTACGAGGTCAAAATTAAATTCTCTACAACTCTCGTCAAGAAAGTCAAGTCAAATTCTCTCCTGGTGAAAAAGTCGTTAACAACTTTAATAATGCGACTAATTCTGCGATAACGCGTAACATGATTCGATAAGCGCGTGATTTCGGTACGGGTTGTAACAATCCATCCCCCTTACAAAAATTTCATCCTTGAAATATACATACCTACTAGAAAAGATGAGGGTATTTCTCCCTCATAAGGCGCTCGGGCTCCCAAATGGCTTCCTCGACTGCGTGATTCCTCTATAATACTTTCACTAAAGGAATAGCCTTGTGCTGGAGAACTTGCTCTCTATGATCAAGAATATCCATTGGTTCCACAATGTAAACTAAATCCTCTCGTAACGGAATATACTGAGTCACGATGACATGGGAAGGATTGGGGATGTACTTCCGCAACATGGATACATGGAAAACATCATGAACTCATGCCAACTCTGAGGGTAACTCCAAATGATAAACTACAGTGCCCACACGCTCAGTAATCTCATAAGGTCCAATGTAACGTGGCTGAAGTTTACCGCGCTTTCTAAACCGCATCACCCCTTTCCATGGAGACAATTTTTGGAATACCCAATCTTCAACTTCAAACTCAAGATCCTTATGTCTAACGTCGGCATAACTCTTTTGTCTGTCTTGAGCAATCTTTAATCTGTCTCGAATGATCTGAATATTTTCTGTAGTCTCCTAAACTATGTCTGGGCCAATGACACTCATTTCTCTTATTTCTATCCGGCACAAAGGTGTCAGACACTATTTTCCGTACAATGCCTCATATGGTGACATGCCAATGCTAGAGTGAAAGCTTTTGTTATATGCAAATTCCATCAAATGTAGGTACTTATTCCATTTCCCTGGGAATTGCAACACACAAGATCTCAACATATCCTCAAGCGTCTGGATAGTTCTCTCAAACTGACCTTCTGTCTGAGGATGAAAAGTCGTACTGAACCGCAATTTGGTTCCCAAAGCCTCCTGCAATGCTCTCCAGAATTTTGAGGTGAAATGAGAATCTCGATTTGAAATGATGGACATAGGCACACCATACAGGTTCACAATCTTCTGCATATATAATGTAGCTAGCTTGCTCACCGACTGTCTCTTTGAGAATGGTATAAAATGTGCAGACTTGGTAAAGCGATCCATAATTACCTGTATGACCTTCGGATGTACGAGGACACTTGTATACAATATCCATGGTAACATGCTCCCATTTTCAGACAGGAATCTCTAGATGCTGCATCATTTCTGAAGGATTTTGCTTTTCTACCTTCACTTGTTCACAAATAGGGCATTGACTCACATAGGTCGCTAGCTCTTTCTTCATATTGGATCACTAATAATACTCATTGAGAGTGCGATACATCTTCGTGCTACCCGAGTGTATTGCATAATCTGAACAATGAGCCTCGTCGAGCATTGCTTGCTTTAATTCCTCGATATTTGGAACACAGAGTCTACTTCTGAATACTAGCAACCCATCTCTCCTTATAATAAAATTTGGTTGTTCACCATTACGCACCACGTTCTTTAACATCAGAAGGGAAGGATCAGAATCCTGCAACTCACGCACTCTGTCAATGAGAATAGATCTCCAGCCTCGCTCACATCAGTATACAACACTGCTCTAGTGGCTCGTAACTCCGCAAGCAGTGGTACCCTAGCCAACTGAATGTGAGACAAGGACACTCCTGATTTCTAGCTAAGAGCGTCAGCTACAACATTTGCCTTTCCAGAGTGGTACTTGAAGGTACAATCGTAATCGCTTATCAATTTCACCCACCTTCTTTATCCTAAGTTTAATTCTGGCTAAGTGAGAAGATACGTAAGGCTTTTATGATCTGTAAAAATTCGACATATGTCACTATACAAATAATGTCTCAAGATTTTTAGTGTGAAAACTATTGCTGCCAACTCCATATCATGAGTGGGGTAGTACGCCTCATGGGTTTTAACTGGTGTGAACACCATACGCGACAACTTTACCATGTTGCATCAGCACGCACCTCAAGCCTAACTTCGAGGCGTCACTAAAAACTATAAATTCCCCACTATCGTCTGGTAACGTCAACACAGAAGCTTTGGTCAACCTTGTCTTCAGAGTCTGGAAACTCTCCTCGTAAACTTCCGACCATTCAAACTTAACTCTCTTCCTCATGAGTTTTGTAAGAGGTGCTGCAATGCGTGAAAAGTCCTGAACAAATTGACGGTAGTAACCGGCTAAACCCAGAAAACTTATAATATCTGGCACACTCACAGGTCGGTTCAAATTCAACACAGCCTCAATTTTGTCTGGATTGATATTAACTCCTTCTACTAAAATCACATGGCCAAGAAATTTCACATTATCCAACCAGAACTCAAATTTATTGAACTTGGCGTATAACTGGGATTCCCTCAAAGTCTTCAGAACAATATGCAAATGCCTCGTATGCTGCCTTACATCCTTCGAGTAAATCAGGATATCATCAATAAACATTATGATGAATTTATCAAGATAAGCCCAAAATATCCGATTCATTAAAGCCATGAAGGCAACATCTGCATTCATCAAATTGAACGGCATCACCCGAAACTTATAGTGCCCGTAACGTGATCGGAATGCGGTCTTAGAGACATCAGACTCTCTAATCCATAACTGATGATATCCGGATCAGAGATCGATCTAAGAGAACACCGTACCTCCCTTCAACTGATCAAAAAAATCATCAATACGAGGCAGAGGATACTTGTTCTTCACAGTCACCTGATTCAATTTTCGGTAGTCAATACATAACCGTATAGAACCATCCTTCTTTTTCATAAACAAAACTGGAGCTCCCCATGGTGATATACTAGGACAGATGAAACCTTTATCAATCAATTTCTAAAGCTGAACCTGCAACTCCTTTAACTTAGATGGAGCCATACGGTACGGCACCTGGGTTATGAGACCTATACCCAGAAGAAGCTCAATCGTGAAATCCATTTCCCTTTATGGAGGAAGACCTAGTAATTCCTCAGGAAACACATAAGGGTAATCCCTGACCACTGCAATCTCCTCAAGGTTAGGAGTGGAAATACGAGTATTTACAACATACGCTAAATATGCGGTACACCATTTCCACAATAATTTCTCAGCTCGCACAGCTGAAATCAAGCACGAAGAAAGAACATTTCTTTCTCCACAGAATAAAATCTTTGGTAACTATGGACTTCTAAACACCACTTCTTTCTGATGACCATCAACTAAAGCTTGGTGATTGCCTAGAAAATCCATACCCAAAATCAAATCAAAGTCTGCGACATCAAGAGGTATGAAGTTGCCAGACAACCCAAAACCTCCAACCATGGCATTACAGTCTCTATACACTAACCCCACAAAAACCATATCACTGGTGGGATAAACCACTCACTACATCACCGGTAAGGGAGTGGTCAGTACGTTAACTAGTGATGCTAATCACACAGAGATAAAAGAATGTGTCACCCCCGGATCTATTAAAGTATAAACAACATAACCAAAAACATATAACGTACCGATAATTACATCTGGAGCTACTCTGCCCTCCTGTAAGGTCATATGCTGAAGTCGGGCATGTCCTGTTTATGTAGGCGGTCGCCCTCTCAAGCTTCGATCATGATAAACTGGTTGTCTAGGTGGCGGTGCTGCTCTAACTCCTAAAGTGGCTCCTCGGACATCACCAAAACTCTGCACCAAAAATCCACCCGAGGTGTCCCTATGTGGACACTCCCTTACGAAATGACCCATCTGGCCACAACGAAAACAAGCTGAAGACCCAGCTTGACAGTGCCCGAGATGGTGCTTGTGACACCTGTCACATAGAGGGAAATCTCTGGGTGCTGATGGAGTAGGATGATAACTACTTGCTCTATTGGAACTGGTACTAGATCCCTGCCTCTGGGGTCTGTTCCTCCTCATCCATCTCTGAAAATGACTCAGACGATGTGTAGGAAGAGCTGGAGAGGAATATCCCTCACCAGAAGATAAAGTAGAACCTTAAGTGCTTGAGCTTCCTCTTTGAAGGACCCTGGCTAGGCCCACCTTTCTCAAATCATCGAGTCCGTCCCAGCTCAGATTGAAGCCTATCCTTGCATCTCACAGGAGCGCTGATAGGTATAGGGCAATATTAGTTCGCAAACCCTGCTCAAACCTCCAACACTTCTCCTTCACTAACCTAACAAAATTTGGTGCTAAATAGGCCAAGTGGTTGAAACGATCCTAATACTCCATCACTGACATGTCCTCCTACCGAAGACTCATAAACTCTTCATACTTCCGCTACTTGGAAGCCTCGCTAAAGAAAAGACTCATGAACAATTCTGTGAACTCTATCCATGAAGTGAGAGCTTCATTCCTTTCAGTACTCTGCCACCAACGATAAGCATGGTCCTGTAACAAACCTGTAGCTACCACAGTCCCCTGCTCAGGGGTGTTAACTGTGGACGCAAACGGTCACAAACTCGACCGATTTCAACTATTTAGTTCTTGCTAGTCTTAAAAGGAATGGCTCCTGCCTTCCTAGCCTTACTAATTAAATCCCCATGGTCCTCACGTGGTGCTAACATCATGCATGAAATTAACTCACGCATCTGTTGGGCCAAAGATTGTGTATCATCCCGTTGGGCTGGTTGTCGAGGCATACTGACTGACCTACGAGTCCAAAAACAAATTAGCTCACTGAAAGAAGTCACATACTGGATTGACTAAGAGACTCTAAGCATTTGACAATGCACAACACTTGGAATAATGGGCATCTGCCGGCTGGTCGGGTCATCATTCCAAAAGTGTCGTACGTTCTCAAATGCCTGTACTGACATGACCAGAAGAGTCTACAAAACCTATGACCTAATGCTCTGATACCAAACTGAATGGACCCAACCCTAGATTAACTAGTAATCTAGGATCAAGTCCTAACGACTGACCATAATTTATGAAATTCTGTCAAAGTTTTAACACAGCTCCGCTTAAAACTGAGACAACCCAAAACCTGCAAGAAGAATGACACTCCGCAGATAAATTGTGACAACCCGAATCGGAAATGGTATGTTTATCGGCTTGATTTGCGAGTTTCACGAATAGTCGCGATTTTGTCGTAGTTGACCTATATGGCGGGCTTGTTAACGACTAAATTATAGGACAAGAATTTGATTTGAGATCCTTCACGAAAGTTGTAGAGAATTTAATTTTGAGCTTGTGGGAATTTTCGGACGATTATTTCGAGTTACGAGGAATAAGTTATGAATATTTTCGGCCGTTGAATTTAGTCGTATTTATCCGTATGGTTTCGATACGATTTAGCTTGTTGGGCTTGAGCTCCTCTTTCTTTTGATAGGTCATTCACTAAATTTGGTTCGGGAATTTTGGGTGAGTTTTGCGGCGAAATCACCTGCGACAGAGGCAGCGGTGGCGGCCGAGATGGAGGTTGAATTGTTAGGGGTTTTGTAGCCCTTGGGGAGAGGAAGCTTTTAGAAGTGGTCTTGCACCTTGCCGTGGCCGGAGGAGGGAGATCGGAGTTAATGAATTCCGGCGAGGGTTTTTGACTTCAAGGTGAGATTTAGACCTTTTCCGGTCAAAATTGGGTTTAACTTTGAACTAGAAAGTTGTTGGAAATGTCGAGATCTTCAAATCCATGTGTACGTTGAAATTTTCTGGGCCGAAGGAATTTTCCGACGGCAGTTTTCTGGTTGAGGTTTTTTTCGACAAGTTTTATGTTGTTTTGCTCGGAATCGCGCACCGATCGCAGTGGTGAGGTTTATATTTTGAATTGAGCATCGAAAATTATAGCGAGGTTTTATAGTGTGTTTATTGGATTTTTGACGATTTCGTCGATATTCGGGTTATATGTTTTCGGGAATAGTTGGTCCTCGAGATGTGGTTCAGGATTTTGAAATGTGATTGTGAACAGTGGTATTTGTAATTATTAAGGGGATCGTGATCGTTCGTTTGGCGAAGGATTTTCCGTCGGATCTCAGGATTAACGCGTTTTGCGTCGTACAATTCTGTGAGTGGACATTTATTTACACTGTCGTAGCGAGTTCTTGGTTTCAGTATTTATTTGTGACGACCCGAACCAGAATCAGCAGTATGATCAGCTTGATTGATGAGTTACTGCGTAGTCGCAGCTGTTCGACAATTATTTGAATCGCCGAAGCTTCTTAGCGACTAAATTATTGGCCGAGAATTGGAGCTGAATCTCTTCTCGAGAGTCGTTCTACATGTGATTATGAGTTTGTGGGCGGTTCCAGATCGTTATTTGGACGACCGATGAATTAGTTATGAATATTTGAAGTTTCGACGGAAACGGATTTAAATGGCGGGTTTGTTCGCGACTAAATTATCGGACGAGAATTTGGTTTTGGCTTTTCATGGAAGTTGTTCAGAATTTAATTTCGAGCTCGTGGGAACTTCCGGAGCATGATTTGGAGTTACGAGGAATTAGTTGCAAATTTTTCCGGTTGTTGGTTATTCAGTCGATTTAGTGTGTGTTGGTTCGAAGGGTTGACTTTTTATCCGTTTAGCCGATATGTTTGACTTCGGGTGATTATTGAAGAATATGTCGAGATGAGTTTGTGGCCGCGAGAATTATCGGAATCGGAATTACGACGAAGAAGTTATGCGCGTTTGAAGTTCGTCGAAATGGATAAACATGAAGTTTCCGTTTTGGGAAAGGCTATATATAGTAACCTGCTATTTTGGGCAAGGGGAAGACTTTCCAGTTTGGGTGTTGACCGAGTTGACTCGGTCAACTCGGTGGAGAGTGAGATTTCTCGTTGGTTTCATGGTGGCTCCACGGTGGTGGATCGATTCCGGCCACCCTAGGCTTCGGCCTAGGGCTAGTTATGCTCGGCGTGGTTCCCTCGTGGTGGTGCCGGCCACCGTTTGCGGCGAGGCTCGCCGGAGAGAGAGAAAAATCCGGCCAAGTTTGCAAATTTTTGGGTTTAATGGTGAACTCCGATTTAGGCCGAATTGAGCTACAACTTTGAGTGGGCTTTGAAGCTCTCATCCCCTTGATGCTCCCCTGTAAGTTTGGTGATTCAATTCGATGTGTACATGGAGAATTTTAGATTTGAAATTTGTGGAACAATTCGGTTTTTCATGAAATTGAGCTAGTTAGAGTGAGAATTGGCCTTAACCTATAACTGGAAAGTTGTTGGGCTCGTCGAGATCTTTGAAACCATGTATGCCATGTATTTTTCTGGGCAGATTGGAGTTTTCCGGCGACTGTGGCAGCGGCGACGGCGACTTTTCGCCCGGCATGCTTTTCGATGAATTGCATGTCATTTGACTCGAAATCGCGCCCCGATCGCAGTGGGGAGGTTCGTTTTTCAATTTGAGCATCCGAACGTAAAGCGAGGTATTGAGGTGTTATATAAGGATTTTCGACGATTCGTCGACTTTGAGTTATGTGTTTCCGAGAACGGTGGTTTCTCGTGATTTGTCTTGTATTGTCAAGATATGAGTTTGAGATATAGATTTTGTGAATATTCAGGTGTTCGTGATCGTTCGTTTGGCGATGGTCTTTCCGCCGGATCACGGGTTAACGCGATACGCGTTACGCCAGTCTGTGAGTGGACAATTTCTTTTCACGGAAATCTTGCGAGTCTTTTATATGATTTATGATCTTGAGCATGCCGCATGATTATGGTTTTACGAGCATGAGATTTCATTCGAGTTTATGATTATATAAGCATGTGTTTACGATTATACGGATATGTTTATACGAATATATGTATACGAATATGCATACACTTATATATTATTTCATGCATTTTCATCGAGATATTTGTGATTTGGTTTTCACAGAGTACAGTCTTGGTTACGTTGTTGTATCGATACACTTTGCCTCTCGGCTGATCCCCGATGGTAGGCCGCCAGGAGGGACGTCGTTATCCCGACCTGACCGGTGAGGGGCGTTTCCCCGGAACCGAGGCCATTTCCGGCTTAGAATCACGGGGACAAAGGACCTCGTGATTCGGACTGTACTAGCACGGTGTGTGTCCATGAGTGACCCCGTGGGATTTATACTTGCATGCTCAGTACGCTGGAGGATTATGGTTTTACCTCGTGTACTTATTGTTCTTATTTATCTGGACTCGCTTATGTTGTTTTAAACATATATATTAACTGGTGAAAGTTTTCGTCCACTCACTCTAACGTGTTTATTGTCTTTCCCCTGGGCTTTTCGGTTTCCGTGCCCAGTTTGCAGTTCAGGCTCTGGTGTCGCACGTCGTGGTCGAAGGCATAGTGCTCGAGCTACTTTGTTTCATCCAGTAGGTTTATTGTTCTACCTACTGTAGTATGCGTTTACGATTATGTATTAGATGTCGCTCTGAGCTTCCTATTGAATACGTTATACGATTTTACACTGGATTTCAGTAAAGTATATATTATATGTATTGTTTACTTTACTGTTGATATATTGAGAAATCCGGATGGGATTGGTGCCCACGGTTTGCTTTTTGTGGCATAGGATGAAGTGTATTTTTCGCGTGCAGGTAATGGTAATTCCACGCTAGTAACGAAACTCTGCCCAAATTTCGAAAAGTTTTTGTTGGTTCGTGTTTTCGGAAGGGTTCGATTCCGGTTTAGGGAGCTAAATCGGGGTTGGGTCCTTTCAGCTTGGTATCAGAGCA
Source organism: Geum urbanum (assembly GCA_946800695.1). Classification (NCBI taxonomy): domain Eukaryota; kingdom Viridiplantae; phylum Streptophyta; class Magnoliopsida; order Rosales; family Rosaceae; genus Geum; species Geum urbanum. The sequence goes on from OX327014.1 coordinate 4,250,607, forward strand.
TTAGGTTATAGGTTCTGTAGACTTCTGTAGTCGTGTTTACTAAGGATATTTGAGAATGTACAGCATGTCTGGAATGGTGACCCGACCGGCCGGCGGATAATCATCAAATTCCGGGTGTTGTATGCTTTCAAATATTTGAAGTTCCATGATTACGTTCCACTTGTTGTGAACGATATTGTATTCATTAGGATGCCTCCTGACGTGCTTTCCGTGTCGTTTCGGTTGTGGATCCTGTTGTGGATCATAAGACGCGTGATTTGCCAGTGAACAGTGGATTCAGATGAGTATTCAGAGTTCAGAGAATTGTGTGGCACGGTTTACCTGGGGATGTGTATATGAGCGTCTACATGTTGCCTCAGAGCTGAGATTTGTGGCAGTGATGTTTGCCTGAGTCAGATTGTTGTGTTTGGTGGGCTGATATTGTGTGAGTTCCGGTTGTGACTCCATGGCCTACAATCAGAGTGTTGTGTTTACGGTAATGATATTATCAGGCTACCCAGCATTCGATTGTGGAATGTTTACCCACCTGAGGCACAGATGCATTGTTCACATGTTAGTTCCTGTTTGCACGAGTTATGTGGCTTCAGAGGGAGCTATGCACGAGGTTCGAGGTGAGTTTGAACCTGAGCATTAGAGAGAGTCTGATTGATATGCCTCGAGATTGCCGTGAGGAGCTTAGTGTGCTGCACTCAGTGGCGATGCTATTGTGAGGGAAAGATGTACGCGGTTTTTGATGAGATGGTTTGGGGAATGTGGACTTAGTCGAGATTTTGATGAGGTTGAGTTCCGGCACATCGGGATCAGTGACTTCATCAGGCTGTGGTTTTGTTTGATTATGTTGAGGATCCTTTACTGATCCGTTTGGCGATGGCGGAGATCACAGAGTAGCGAACTTGCTCTTGTGGTATGAGTTTGAGTGATCGTTGGTGATTCTTTCACGCAGCAGGTGTTGCGGTGATTTGTGTTCGAGGAGTACTTTCAGTTGCTGTTTCGGTGGCCAGGAGGGTCACATTGCGAGGGAGCGCCCTCAGCCAGCTGTGTTAGAGGTTTAGCAGCTCAGAGTTCACGAGGAGGTCATGATGCTGTTTCTGGAGTTTGATCAACCCAGATCTTTTATATGAGTTAATCAGCAAGTCGCAATTGACGTGGGCGACGAGTTGGGCATGTTGGAGTTCGTGCCATGACCTTGTTTGAGGACAGACTTTTCTCCGAGGTTACTGTTGTTTGATGTCCATGGCGATTGTACCTGCATCTCCAATTCCGAGGTTTTGGAGAGTGTTGCATCCATCTGGAGGTCGCGAGATCCTTGTTGGAGGTTATGTGTTAGCCACAGATCTGTTATATCTGGACATTGTGGTTTGGTGTGATTGTGAGTATAGACTTACTGACGACGCATTTGGCGATATTTGAGTGCCTCGAGGAGGAGGTTATGTTCGATGACCAGATTTTCCTGAGATGCTGTATCTTGGTGATGGTCGAGCGGATGTTGGAGACGAGTTGTGTTGCTTGCTTAGCTTATGATGTGGATACTACAGTTGCTGTACCTGACATTGGCGACATTGAGGTGGTTCCTGAGTTTTCAGGTGTGTTCCGGAGGAGTTACCAGGTGTTTCTTCAGTTCGGGGGACTGACTACACCATTGAGCTTGTACCAGGCGCTGAATTCATTTTACCGACGTTTTATCGTTCGGAGCCAGCGGAGCTGATGGAGCTACAGTTTCGACTCCAGGAGTTGCTGGAGGAGGTTTCAGGAGATTTCATGCGACCCCGCGTATTTGCGTGGTGTGCTTTTGCATTGTGTGCACGGATGTTGGATGATTTGTCGAGGTGGTGCATTGACTACCGAAACCTGATTTGCTTCAGAGGAGAGTGAGTATCCTCCGTTTCGGATTAACGACTGGATTGATCAGCTTGCGAGAGCTTCAGTCCTTTCGAAGATTGATTTTGGTTTTGGATACCATCAGTTGAGGTTCGATGAGTCAGATGTGTCTATGTTAGCTTTCAGATCATGGTGGGGCATCAGGAGTTTTTGGTCACGCTGTTTGGTTGACCAATGCCCTCGTAGACCGTGTGGATTTGATGGACCTGGTGTTCAGACGGTTTCTAAACGAGGTTGCGGTCTTGTACGTTGGCAACGTCCTGATGTACTCCAGGAGCGTGGGCCAGTACCTAATGCAATAGCGAGGGGTTTCGCAGACTTTGCGAGATGATCAGATGTTTATGAAGTTCAGCCAGTGTGAGTTTTGGCCGATTAGCGTGAAGATTTTGAGTTGTGTGATGATATCCGAGTGAGTTGGCGTGGACCCTGATCAGTTAGAAGCCGTGTTGATTTGGGGTTGACCTACCATTGTACCAGAAATTCGGAGTTTCTCTTGGGTTTGGCAGGCTATTACTGACGACTTGTACAGGATTTTTCCGGATTGCCACTCTACTTTCCGGATTGACGAGGAGAGTTACTGACTCTTGCAGGGTGGTTGACCGTTGCTTCGATTTTGACCCTACCTAATGACTGCGACGAGTTCGTGGGTTATGGCGATGCATCGAGATTTGGATTTGGTTGTGCTTTGATTCTTGTAGCAGAGCGGTGGCTCCTGGTTACGGACAGTGGAAACCTTATGTAGCTACGTATCCTGTGTATGATTTGGGAGTAGCTATGTTTATGTTAGCATCAGAGAGTTCGAGACACTACTACTACGGCGTGCAGCGCAGTGTAGGATGTGCATTGATCACTTGAGTTACATCCACTTGCATTTTCGGCCAGGTTTGGGCTTGAGGCAGTGTCGATGGATGGAGTCGATTAAAGACTATGGCTGCACCTTTGAGTTTGTTCGGGGAAGGTTAGAGGTTGTACTTTGATCATCCGTCTGGGATGATGTTGTTGCTGATGCATTCAGTCGAGAGTCGGGAGCGTCAGTGTTTCATGTGTGTGTGGCTCGAGTTTCCGTGTTAGCCGAGTTGCGAGCTATGGGAGCTGAGTTCAAGTGTGAGATGTTGAAGCTCATTGTTTTGCGTGCGATGTGCACCAGTGGTACGGAGATGTGCCTGATACTCCGAGTTTACTACTCGTGACGCAACATGAAGAGCAATGTAGCGGCTTGAGTGTGCAGATGCCACATTTGTCGACTGGCGATAGCTTGGAGGCAGAGACTTGCCAGGAAGTATCAGCCATTTGGGATTGCCGGTTAGACGTGGCGATTGTTGCTATGTTTGTATGCACTTTGGTTGTGATACCAGTTATTAGGCCGTTGTGGACCATTGGATGGACTCTGTACATTCCCTTGTACTTTCAGAGTTGATTTCAGTGGCAGGCTGGCATAGCTGTGTTTGACGGAGATTGGTCATTCCCGTGGTGCACTTGTGTCCCGGTTCGCTGGTCGAGGTAATTAGCTATGATTATGTGTTGGCGAGCTTTGCAGCGAACATTGGGGACCAGATTACGAGCTAGTACCGGTCCTTATCCTCAGATTGGTGGGCGATCTTCGAGGACTATTCAGACCTTGGAGGGCATGTTGTGGACCTCGGTATTGCAGTTCCGGAGGATTTGGGACCAGTAGTTTCACTTGTTTAAGATTGCATGCAGTACCAGTTTGTGGACCACTATGGTATTGACGTTGCTTGATGTTGTTTTGAGGGACGATGTTGTACTCCACTGTGCTGGAGCGAGTTTGGTTTGAGTTTGAGTTGACATTTGATTCGGATTTTGTGGAATGTGCTACCACAGACTTTTGGTTTAGCAGAAACAGGATGATAATTGCTTGAGTTTGATGCTAAAGTTATGTGGATGTGTGTGGACTGAATTGTGTTGGCCACGTTGTGTTGATCCGTATGTGGTTATAGGCGAGTTTGTGTTGTGCCGTGTGGTTAGGCATCGCCTATAGTGTTGGCATTTATGTGTGTTGTGTTCCGTGAGGCGGAACTGTGTTTCAGGTTGGTTTTGCATTGTGTACCCTGTCTGTTCCTTATGCAGGAACACTTGGCGAATGTGTGAGCCAGTTCAGATTTGTGATTTGAGGGTACAGGGATTCTAGCACGGAATTATCTCCTATTGTGGAGTTTGTGAACAGAGTTGTTCAGTTGAGATTGCCGTTGGTGAGTTGAGCAGTTTGCAGAGGCAGTGCTCTTACCTTGTAGTCGGCAGACTCGGAAATTTCGAGGTCGAAATTTTTCTAAGGGGGGTGGATTTGTGACGACCCGAACCAGAATCAGCAGTATGATCAGCTTGATTGATGAGTTACTGCGTAGTCGCAGCTGTTCGACAATTATTTGAATCGCCGAAGCTTCTTAGCGACTAAATTATTGGCCAAGAAATGGAGCTGGATCTCTTCTCGAGAGTCGTTCTACATGTGATTATGAGTTTGTGGGCGGTTCCGGATCGTTATTTGGACGACCGATGAATTAGTTATGAATATTTGAAGTTTCGACGGAAACGGATTTAAATGGCGGGTTTGTTCGCGACTAAATTATCGGACGAGAATTTGGTTTTGGCTTCTTCATGGAAGTTGTTCAGAATTTAATTTCGAGCTCGTGGGAACTTCCGGAGCATGATTTGGAGTTACGAGGAATTAGTTGCAAATTTTTCCAGTTGTTGGTTATTCAGTCGATTTAGTGTGTGTTGGTTCGAAGGGTTGACTTTTTATCCGTTTAGCCGATATGTTTGACTTCGGGTGATTATTGAAGAATATGTCGAGATGAGTTTGTGGCCGCGAGAATTATCGGAATCGGAATTACGACGAAGAAGTTATGCGCGTTTGAAGTTCGTCGAAATGGATAAACATGAAGTTTCCGTTTTGGGAAAGGCTATATATAGTAACCTGCTATTTTGGGCAAGGGGAAGACTTTCCAGTTTGGGTGTTGACCGAGTTGACTCGGTCAACTCGGTGGAGAGTGAGATTTCACGTTGGTTTCATGGTGGCTCCACGGTGGTGGATCGATTCCGGCCACCCTAGGCTTCGGCCTAGGGCTAGTTATGCTCGGCGTGGTTCCCTCGTGGTGGTGCCGGCCACCGTTTGCGGCGAGGCTCGCCGGAGAGAGAGAAAAATCCGGCCAAGTTTGCAAATTTTTGGGTTTAATGGTGAACTCCGATTTAGGCCGAATTGAGCTACAACTTTGAGTGGGCTTTGAAGCTCTCATCCCCTTGATGCTCCCCTGTAAGTTTGGTGATTCAATTCGATGTGTACATGGAGAATTTTAGATTTGAAATTTGTGGAACAATTCGGTTTTTCATGAAATTGAGCTAGTTAGAGTGAGAATTGGCCTTAACCTATAACTGGAAAGTTGTTGGGCTCGTCGAGATCTTTGAAACCATGTATGCCATGTATTTTTCTGGGCAGATTGGAGTTTTCCGGCGACTGTGGTAGCGGCGACGGCGACTTTTCGCCCGGCATGGTTTTCGATGAATTGCATGTCATTTGACTCGAAATCGCGCCCCGATCGCAGTGGGGAGGTTCGTTTTTCAATTTGAGCATCCGAACGTAAAGCGAGGTATTGAGGTGTTATATAAGGATTTTCGACGATTCGTCGACTTTGAGTTATGTGTTTCCGAGAACGGTGGTTTCTCGTGATTTGTCTTGTATTGTCAAGATATGAGTTTGAGATATAGATTTTGTGAATATTCAGGTGTTCGTGATCGTTCGTTTGGCGATGGTCTTTCCGCCGGATCACGGGTTAACGCGATACGCGTTACGCCAGTCTGTGAGTGGACAATTTCTTTTCACGGAAATCTTGCGAGTCTTTTATATGATTTATGATCTTGAGCATGCCGCATGATTATGGTTTTACGAGCATGAGATTTCATACGAGTTTATGATTATATAAGCATGTGTTTACGATTATACGGATATGTTTATACGAATATACGTATACGAATATGCATACACTTATATATTATTTCATGCATTTGCATCGAGATATTTGTGATTTGGTTTTCACAGAGTACAGTCTTGGTTACGTTGTTGTATCGATACACTTTGCCTCTCGGCTGATCCCCGATGGTAGGCCGCCAGGAGGGACGTCGTTATCCCGACCTGACCGGTGAGGGGCGTTTCCCCTGAACCGAGGCCATTTCCGGCTTAGAATCACGGGGACCAAGGACCTCGTGATTCGGACTGTACTAGCACGGTGTGTGTCCATGAGTGACCCCGTGGGATTTATACTTGCATGCTCAGTACGCTGGAGGATTATGGTTTTACCTCGTGTACTTATTGTTCTTATTTATCTGGACTCGCTTATGTTGTTTTAAACATATATATTAACTGGTGAAAGACATTTATTTTCGTCCACTCACTCTAACGTGTTTATTGTCTTTCCCCTGGGCTTTTCGGTTTCCGTGCCCAGTTTGCAGTTCAGGCTCTGGTGTCGCACGTCGTGGTCGGAGGTATAGTGCTCGAGCTACTTTGTTTCATCCAGTAGGTTTATTGTTCTACCTACTGTAGTATGCGTTTACGATTATGTATTAGATGTCGCTCTGAGCTTCCTATTGAATACGTTATACGATTTTACACTGGATTTCAGTAAAGTATATATTATATGTATTGTTTACTTTACTGTTGATATATTGAGAAATCCGGATGGGATTGGTGCCCACGGTTTGCTTTTTGTGGCATAGGATGAAGTGTATTTTTCGCGTGCAGGTAATGGTAATTCCACGCTAGTAACGAAACTCTGCCCAAATTTAGAAAAGTTTTTGTTGGTTCGTGTTTTCGGAAGGGTTCGATTCCGGTTTACGGAGCTAAATCGGGGTTGGGTCTTTTCATTCCAGTACAATATTGAGATTATTTATTATTTTGGAGGTATTTTTTTATGTTTTATAGGTGATGGCATTTACTTACACTACAACATTTTTGCTCATTACCGGCGATTTAAAAATTGTCGGCAATAGTTTTCCATTATTGCCTGCGATTTTTCCCCCAAAAATCGCCAGCAATAGTATTATTGCCAGTGCTTTTTCCTCCAAATCGCCGATAATGAGCAAAAATGTTGTAGTGTAAGCATTGATGCATTGACTACTCGGCTGATCATCGGTAGTCCAGTTCCAGGGTTGAGAGATTCCCCTGATGTGCCCACTAGGCTTGAGAGATTCGCCTAGTCTATCACCGTCGGGCTTGAGAGATTCGCCTGACTCCTCCATTTATTTTAAGAACTCGCATTATTTTTATGTCATGTAAATGGTGAAAGGCATATGTTTATTTTCGTCCACTCACTCTAGCGATTTTATTTGCCTTTCCTCTGGGCTTTTCGGTTTCTGTGCCCAGTTTGCAGTTCAGGCTCTGGTGTCGCACGTCGTGGTCGGAGGCATAGTGCTCGAACTACTTTGTTTCATCCAGTAGGTTTATTGTTCTACCTACTGTAGTATGCGTTTACGATTATGTATTAGATGTCGCTCTGAGCTTCCTATTGAATACGTTATACGATTTTACACTGGATTTCAGTACAGTATATATTATATGTATTGTTTACTTTACTGTTGATATATTGAGAAATCCGGATGAGATTGGTGCCCACGGTTTGCTTTTTGTGGCATAGGATGAAGTGTATTTTTCGCGTGCAGGTAATGGTAATTCCACGCTAGTAACGAAACTCTGCCCAAATTTCGAAAAGTTTTTGTTGGTTCGTGTTTTCGGAAGGGTTCGATTCCGGTTTAGGGAGCTAAATCGGGGTTGGGTCTTTTCATTCCAGTACAATATTGAGATTATTTATTATTTTGGAGGTATTTTTTTATGTTTTATAGGTGATGGCATTTACTTACACTACAACATTTTTGCTCATTACCGGCGATTTAAAAATCGTCGGCAATAGTTTTCCATTATTGCCGGCGATTTTTCCCCCAAAAATCGCCGGCAATAGTATTATTGCCAGTGCTTTTTCCTCCAAATCGCCGATAATGAGCAAAAATGTTGTAGTGTAAGCATTGATGCATTGACTACTCGGCTGATCATCGGTAGTCCAGTTCCAGGGTTGAGAGATTCCCCTGATGTGCCCACTAGGCTTGAGAGATTCGCCTAGTCTATCACCGTCGGGCTTGAGAGATTTGCCTGACTCCTCCATTTATTTTAAGAACTCGCATTATTTTTATGTCATGTAAATGGTGAAAGGCATATGTTTATTTTCGTCCACTCACTCTAGCGATTTTATTTGCCTTTCCTCTGGGCTTTTCGGTTTCTGTGCCTAGTTTGCAGTTCGGATTCTGGTGTCGCAGTCGGAGGCTTAGTATTCAAGCTATATTTCTTTTATGGTAGGTTCTTAGTTTGGCCTACTATTTGTATATATGTACATACTAGAGGTCGCTCTGAATACTAAATATGTTTATATTTTCATATGATTTTCCCGGATTTCTGTATAGTCACAGTTTTATTTATTACTTTACATTATGATATATATTTGAGAAATCCGGATGTGATTGGTGCTGAAAGGAACCAACCCCGATTTAGTTTCCTAAACCGGAATCAAACCCCTTCTGAAAACATGAACCAACAAAAACCACAAAAATTTTGGTAGAGTAACGCTACTAACGCGGAATTGCCATTAACCTGCACCCGGAAAATACACTTCGTCCTATGCCACAAAAGCCAAACCGTGGGCACCAATCCCATCCGAATTTTTCAATATTATATCAATAACATAAAGTAGTAAATATTACTTTACTTTATAGAAAATCTGGGGAAAATCATGTAAAACATGTATCAGTAACGTATCAGAGCGACATCTAGTGTATATATACAAAATATACAACAATAGGCAAAACAAGAAACCTACTGGAAAAGAAAGATAGCTTGAACAACTAGCCTTCGACCGTGACGTGAGACACCAGAATCTGAACTGCAAACTGGGCAAGGAAGCCAAAAAGCCCAGGGGAGATGCAATAAAATGTTTGAGTGAGTGGACGAAATCAAACATATGCCTTTCACCAATTTCATATACATAAAGCAATGTAAAATATAGCGAGTTCGGAAAATATATATGGAGGTGCCAGGCGAATCTCTCAAGCCCGACGATGATAGGCCATGGGAATCTCTCAATCCATGCGGCATAACAGGGGAATCTCTCAACTCTGATCCAGAGGAATCTCTCAACTCTGGTCAGACTACCGAAGCATCGATGCAAGTAATGCCATCAACATAACTATATAAAATAATACCTCCAAAAGTAATAAATAATCTCAACATCGTATATAAATAAATACGGAAAAATCACGAACTCGCAACGACTGTGAAAATATAAAAGTCTACTCACAGGTGAGCAAAGCGCGCACTCGCGCTAATCACGTGGTCTGACGGAAGATCCCTCGCCCGAAGCACGATCACGATCCCCTGAATCATCACAAAATATATATGATCAAAATCATAATTGACAACACTGTACCACACCTCGGAAACCAACCGTTCCCAGAAACATATAACTAATACAAAAATAATCGACGAAATTCCCACTCAAACCCTCTACTGATAATCCGGTACCCAAATCAACTCGAAAACCTCAAGGCAAAAATCGGGGCGCGAATACGAGCAAAACGACATATAACTCGACACATTTCCAAAAAGTTAACGGTCGCCGGAGCTCCGCCGCTGCCGGCAGCGGTGCGCCGTCAACTGGAGAGATTTTCCGGCGGCCAAGCTCACCGAAGCTTCTCCTCAACGACCCCAACACATCTCTCAACTGTGGCTAAGTCCAATTCTGGCGGGATTGGCCGGAAATCAGCTCGAAAACTCAAAGGTTACAACCGGCCGAAAAACTTCCCGGCCCGATTCCGGCGAAAAATCCCAAACTTTAACCTCACCGTTCTACCTCAAATCGAAACCAAATCAAGCAATTCCAAGTTCTAATCAACTAGAAATCGAGAGAGGAATCGAAATATACCAATATCTTGGCCGGAGGTGGCCGGAATCACAAGGTCCGACGGCGACAGTTCAAAGCTCGCGGTGGTTCTCCGGTCAAAGCGAAAGTCAACGGTCCAAGGTTGGTCAACGCCGGTCAAACTTCCCGAACAGTGTTTTCGACAATTTTTCGACTATTTCCGATATTTATACTCACGACTCGGGACAATCGACAGTCCAAAACGGATAACAATCACGATTCGGATAAACTCGATACGAACGGAAAAACTCGACGAGATTCCACGATTTCAAATATTCATATTATATTCCTCGGTCGTCGAAATAATAATCTGAAACCGCCCACGAACTCGAAATCACTTGTACAACAATTCTTGAGAAGAGACTCAACTCAAATTCTCGGCCGATAATTTAGTCGTAATCAAATCCTGCGATTCACACAATTTACGGAAAACAGTGATTATACGCTAACTCGTGGATTAACCCGATTACTCTACTGATTCTGTTCCGGGTCGTCACAAATCTGCCCCCCTTAAAAAACTTTTGACCTCGAAATTTACGTACCTGTCAAGTGAACAGATGAGGATACTGCTTCCGTATACGCTGCTCAGCCTCCCAGGTGGCCTCCTCAACCGAGTGATTCTGCCACAAGACCTTCACCAGCGGTATAACACGGTGCCTCAACTTTTGCTCACGCCGATCGAGAATCTGTATCGGCTCCTCCACATATGTAAAATCCTCTCGGAAAGGTAGCTGATGTGGCGCTAACACATGTGATGGATCTGGAATATAATTCCGCAACATCGAAACATGGAACACATCGTATAAACAAGCCATCTCAGATGGCAACTCAAGTCTGTAAGCCACGGCTCCAACCCTCTTGGTGATCTCATACGGACCAATGTACCATAGTCGAAGCTTGCCACTCTTCCCGAAATGCACAACTCCCCTCCACGAAGATAGTTTCAGGAAGACCCAATCGCCCACATCGAACTTGAGATTCTTTCTCCTCACATCCGCATAACTCTTCTGGCGATCCTGGACAATCTTTAATCTATCCCGGATAATCTGGATGTTCTCCATGGTGCTCTTCACTAGATTAGAGCCAATAAGCCATCGCTCGCCCACCTCACTCTAACACAACTGAGTGCGGCACTGCCTCCCGTACAGAGCCTCGTACGGTGCCATCTCGATAATAGCCTGATAGCTGTTGTTGTAGGCGAACTCAATCAAATGCAGTTGTTGGTCCCAATTTCCATGAAACTGCAAAACACAAGACCGCAACATATCCTTGAGAGTTTGTATAGTCCTCTCAGACTGCCCGTCAGTCTGAGGATGAAAAGCTGTACTGAAATGCAATCTTGTGCCCAATGCTCGCTGCAATGCCTGCCAGAACTCGGAAGTAAACTGACTGTCTCGGTCAGAAACAATAGATACAGGCATACCGTACAGTCGAATGATCTCTGACAAATACAGCTTAGCCAATCTGCCCACTGAAATCTTCCCCGGAAGTGCGAGGAAATGAGCGGATTTCGTCAATCGATCTACGATAACGCAAATACAAGTATTGCTAGCCGAAGTACGTGGCAACTGATATAAGAAATCCATGGTAATATGCTCCCACTTCCAAACCAAAATTTCCAAGGGCTGCAACTTTCCCGCAGGCTTATGCCTCTTCGCTTTAACCAGCTAACAATTCAAACATCTGCTCACATATGCGGCAATCTCCCGCTTCATATTGCGCCACTAGTAATACGCTCGAAGTGTACGAAACATTTTCGTACCACCAGGATGCATCGCATACGCGGAACAATGTGCCTCATCTAAAATCTCCTTCTTCAGACTCTCGTCTCTTGGCACGCACAATCTACCTCTGAATAGCAACCGAAACTCTGTTGGCACACCATTTCGAATCATAGTCTTCTTATCCAACAGGTAGGAATCCGCATCCTGTGCTTCCCGAACCTGATCAACCAACACGGGTCGAACCTGGAAACTGGCCAACAAAGTTCCATCATCGTCCCACTCGAACTCGGCTCCCGTAGCTTGGAGCTCGGCTAACATAGACACTCTGGCCACACACACATGGAACAACGAAGCTCCGGATTTCCGACTGAGTGCATCGACAACAATATTAGCCTTCACTGGATGGTACTCGAAAGTGCAATCGTAAAAAATCAAAAAATATATCTGATCAAAATCAAAATTTACAACACTGTACCACACCTCGGAAACCAACTGTTCCCAGAAACATATAACTGATACAAAAATAATCGACGAAATTTCTGAAATCTCCACTCAAACCCTCGACTGAAAATCTGGTACCCAAATCAACTCGAAAACCTCAAGGCGACGATCGGGGCGCGAATACGAGTAAAACGACATATAAGTCGACATATTTCCAAAATCTCAACGGTCGCCGGAGCTCTGACGTTGACCCCCACCGCCGGCGCCGTCAACCAGAGAGATTTAACGGCGGCCAAGCTCACCGAAGCTTCTTCTCAACGAGCCCAACACATCTCTCAACTGTGGCTAAGTCCAATTCCAGCGGGATTGGCCGGAAATCAGCTCAAAAACTCAAAGGTCACAACCAGCCGGAATACTTCCCGGCCCGATTCCGGCGCCGTCGCGGCACCTCAACCCTCCAAACCAAAACCCAACAAAACCCACCAAGAATCCACACCGGAAAGTCCCCGGAACTCTGTCCCCAATCAAGGCTGATTCCTGCGAAAAATCCCAAACTTTAACCTCACCGTTCTACCTCAAATCGAAACCAAATCAAGAAATTCCAAGTTCTAATCAACTAGAAATTGAGAGAGGAATCAAAATATACCAATATCTTGGTCGGAGGTGGCCGGAATCACAAGGTCCGATGGCGGCAGTTCAAAGCTCGCGGTGGTTCTCCGGTCAAAGCGAAAGTCAACGGTCTAAGGCTGGTCAACACCGGTCAAACTTCCCGAACAGTGTTTTCGACTATTTCCGATATTTATACTCGCGACTCGGGACGATCGACGGTCCAAAACGGACAACAATCACGATTTGGATAAACTCGATACGAACGGATAAACTCGACGAGATTCCACGATTTCAAATATTCATATTATATTCCTCGGTCGTCGAAATAATAATCCGGAACCGGCCACGAACTCGAAATCACGTGTACAACAACTCTCGAGAAGAGACTCAACTCAAATTCTGGGCCGATAATTTAGTCGTAATCAAAACCGATAATTCACACAATTTACGAAAAACAGTGATTACACGCTAACTCGTGGATTAAGCTGATTACTCCACTGATTCTGTTCCGGGTCCACTACAACATTTCTTCCCATTGCCGGCGACTTTTATGTCGCCGGCAATGTTTTTGGACATTACCGGCGAATTTTTAAGTCGCCGGTAATGTCTTTTTTTTTTTTTTTTAGACATTGCCGGCGACATAAATGTATGTCGCCGGCAATGTCTTGATTGTAATGACATTGCCGGCGACATACATTTATGTCGCCGGTAATGTCTAAAAAAAAAAAGACATTACCGGCGACATAAATAAAGTCGCCGGTAATGTCTTTTTTTTTTTTTTTTTACATTACCATCGAGGCATTGCCGGCGACGGACATTACCGGCGACAAAAATCGCCGGTAATGTAAAAAAAAAAAAAAAAAAGACATTACCGGCGATTTTTCCGGCAAAAATCGCCGGTAATGTCCAAAACATTGCCGGCGACTTAAAAGTCGCTGGCAATGAGTCATATTCCGGTAGTGGTCGTCACAGGTGCCCACGGTTTGGCTTTTGTGGCATATGATGAAGTGTGTTTTCGGGTGCAGGTTAATGATAATTCCGCAATATAGTGAAACTCTGCCGTAATTTCTATGGTTTTTTGGAAGTTCATGTTTTCAGAAGGGGTTTGATTCTGGTTTAGGAAACTAAATCAGGGTTGGGTCCTTTCAGCTTGGTATCAGAGCATTAGGTTTTGGGTTTTGTAGACTTCTGTAGTCGTGTTTACTAAGGATATTTGAGAATCTATAGCATATCTAGAGCGATGACCCGACTGGCCGGCGGATACTCATCAATGCTCTGGGTGTTGTATGCTTTCAAATGTTTGAAGTTCCATGATTACGTCCTATTTGTTGTGAATAATGTCTTATTCATTAGGATGCCTCCTTGATGTGCTTTTCGTGTCAGTAACGTTGTGGATCCTGTTGAGGATCAGTCGACGCGCGACTTGATAAATGAGTTGTGGGTTTGGATAAGCATTTTGGGTTCAGAGATATGTGTGGCATGGTTTGCCCAGTTGTGCGTGTATGGGCGTCTGCATGTTGCTTCAGAGCAGAGAATTGTGGTAGTTGATGGTTTGCTTGAGTCAGATCATTGTATTTGGTGGGTTAGTATTGTATGAGTTCCTGTTGCGACTCCATGACCTACATTTAGGGTATTTTTTATACGGAAATGGTTCAATCAGGCTACCTAACAACGGAAATATGGAGTGTTTACCAACCTGAGGCAGGGATGTATCATTCACATGTTTGTCCCAGTTTGTACGTGTTATGTGGCTTCAGAGGAAGCAATGCAGGAGGTTCGAGATGAGTTTGAACCTGAGCATCAAAAGGATTTTGACTATTATGTCTCGAGACAACCGTGAGGAGTTTGATATGCTGCACTCAGAGGCAAGGACATTGAGAAGGAAAGGTATACGCGGTTTCAGACATGTTGGTTTGAGGAAGGTGAACTTAGTCCCTATATTTTGATGAGGTTGAGTTCAGGTACCTCCGGATCAGTATCTTCATCAGGCTGTGGCCTTTTTGATTATGTTGAGGATCATTTGGACAAGGCAGAAGATCCGTTTGGTGAAGAAGGAGATCACAGAGTAGTGGATTAGTTCCTGTGGCATGAGTCAGGGTAGTCGTTGGTGATCCTTCCACACAGTAGGGTTTCTATTGTTCAACTTTTACAGTAGGCGTCACTGTGGTTTGTGTCAGAGGGGCATTCTTAGTTGCTATTGTGGTGGCTAGGAGGGTCAAGTTACGAGGTAATGTCCTCAGTTAGCTGCTTTTCGTGGTCCTGCAGCTCAGAGTTCAGGAGGAGGTCAAGGTACCATTTCTGGAGTTTGACCAACGCAGACTTCTAGACAAGTCAATCAGCAAAGTCGCAATCAACGTGGACAGTTAGTTGAACATGCCAGAGTTCGTGCCATGACCCTGTGTGAGGACAAAGTTTCTCTGAGGTTACCGTTGCTTGACATCCATGGCTATTATGCTTGCATCTCCACTTCCAGGTTTGTGGAGAGTGCTATATCTAGTTGATGAGATTGTGAGTATCAGGTGGGGTATCAAGTCTATGAGGTTTGCAGGAGGTTGTGGACTAGCTGTGGAGTGGTTGCTCATTGCAAGAATGTTGTAATCCTTTGACGACTAGTCGTGCAAAAGATCTTATTTAGAGGTGAAAGAAATGCTTCTCTACTATGTGTGGTTTCAGTAATGTGGCTGAGCTGATGATGAAGCAAGGATGTATGCCGTACTTGGCACATGTTCGTGATGTGGAGGTTGTTGTACCTGATGTTCGTGATGTTGAGGTTTTCTGTGAGTATCCAGATGTTTCATTTGATTTAGTGTTTTACCTTGGGGTGTTCCAGTATGTTTTATGAGGATGTAAGATGGTTCGATGAGGTTGTGTATCGACTACTGGAAGCTGAATCAGGTTTCAGAGAAGAGCAAGTATCTGAAAGGACCCAACCCCGATTTAGTTTCCTAAACTGGAATCAAACCCCTTCTGAAAACACGAACTTGCAAAAACAATAAAAATTTCGGCAGAGTTTCATTACTAACGCGGAATTGCCATTCACCTGCACCCGAAAAACACACTTCATCATATGCCACAAAAGCCAAACCGTGGGCACCAATCCCATCCAGATTTCTCAATATCATAACAATAAAGTAAAGCAGTAATCAAAATTGTACTTTATAGAAATCCGGGAAACATAAGAAAACATATCAGTAGCGTATCAGAGCGACCTCTGACCGCGACGTGAGACAAAGAAAAGTAGCTCTAACGCTAAGCCTCCGACCGCGACGTGAGACACCAGAATCCAAACTGCAAACTGGGCATGGAAACTGAAAAGTCCAGGGGAAAGGCAAATAAAATCGTTAGAGTGAGTGGACGAAAATAATCGTATGCCTTTCACCAAACATATATCATAAAATAAAGCAAAGCGAGTTCATAAAATGAATGGAGGTGTCAGGTGAATCTCTTAAGCCCGACGATCAGGCGAATCTCTCAAGCCTAGTGGGCACATCAGAAGAATCTCTCAACCCTGGATCTGGACTACCAGTGATCAGCCGAGTAGCCAATGCATCGATGCTAAGTAAATGCCATCACCATATAAAATATAAAACAATACCTCCAAATGCAATAAATCATCTGAATAACGTATTGTAAATAAATACTGAAATCAAGAACTCGCTAGGACAGTGTAAATAAAAGTCAACTCACAGATGCGCACAGCGCGCACACGCGCTAATCACGAGATCCAGCGGAAGATCCCTCGCTCAACGTACGATCTCGATCCCCTGAATAATCACAAAATATAATTGATGAAAATCACAGTTCAATACCCTGAACCACACCTCGGAAACCAACCATTTCCGGAAACATATATCTCGATACAAAATAATCAACGAAATTCCCAAAACTCTCCACAGAAACGCTCGACTAAAAATCCGGCTTCCAAATCAATTCGAAAACCTCAAGGCAATGATCGGGGCGCGATTACGAGCAAAACAACATAAAATTTGTCGAAAACCAAAAAGTCAAAGCCCTCGCCGGAGTGCCGCCGTTGACCGCCAGCGCGCTGACACTGGAGGAATTCCCCGACAAGGAAAGCCCAGTTCTCTAGCTCACTTCAAGCCCAACATAATATTCAACTACCACAAGTCTAAACCACCACCCAATCGGCTGGAAATCAGCTCGATAGTTCAGGCCGAAACCAAATTCTGGCAACCACCACGGGTTCCTCCTAAAACTCCCCCTCGTCCAAAATTAACCACCCAGAGAGCATAAATAGGGTGAGGGGAGCCAAAACCCCAACACCCCCGATACCAAAACTCGTCGGAGCTCCTCCCCCGTCACCGGCGAAAACCACGAAACAAACCCGATTCGAAACCCATTAAAACTCAACCAAATTACATAAACTCAAGCATGAATCAATAGAGGAACTCAAGAGGGTTCTACTCATTCCAAGGATGTGGCCGGAGGTGGCCGGAAAATCCGGGTCGGCGGGCGAGTCACAAACGGGTCAAAAATCTCCACGTGACAACGGTGGTCAACGGGTCAAACCTTAGTCAACGTCGGTCAAACTTCCAAACAGTGTTTTTCGACAATTTTTTGACTATTTCCGATATTTATACTCGCGGCTCGATACGATCGACGGTCTAAAACGGATCACATCCACGTTTCGGATAACTCAAATCGAAACGGATAAACACGACAAAATTCTGCGATTTTAAATATTCATAACATATTCCTCGGTTGTCGAAATAATTATCCAGAACCGCCTACGAACTCAAAATCACGCGCACTACAATTCTTGTGAAGAGACTCAACTCAGATTCTCGCCCGATAATTAAGTCGTGATCAAAACTGCCATTTCGATTCATTTACGGAAAACTGTAATTACGCGTAAACTCGTGGATTAAGCCGATTACTATATTAATTCTGGTTCGAGTCATTACAGTATCCTCCACTTTGGATTGATGGCTTGTTTGATCAGCTTATTGGAGTTTCAGTTTTCAGAGATAGATTTCATATGTGAGTATTATCAATTTCGATCAGAGGGTTGAGTTTGAAATGGTCAGGTACCTGTGAGGAGAGTTACGTGTTGTGGTTAGGGGAGAGGTTGATTACTATGCCAGTGTTCACATTATGTGATGTCGGTGAAGTGTATGTTATGTATAGTGATGTTTCGAAACTAGATTCTGGTTGAGTTGGGCTACAGCATGGCAATATGATGGTATATGGTTCTAGGCAGTGGAAGCTTTATGAAGTTATGTATCCTATGTATGATTTAGGAGTATCTATCTTTGTGTTAGCATCGAAGAGTTGGAGACACTACTGGTATGGCGTGCAGCACAGAGCAGGATGTACACTAATCACTTGAGTTTCATCTACTTGCGTATTCAGCTAGATTTGAGCATGAGGCAGCGTAGATGGATGGGGTTGATTAACGACTATGGCTGCACATTTGAGTTCATCTGGGAAAGGCTAATGTGGGTGCACTTTGAATATCATTCAAGGGAGACCAATGTTGTTGCTGATGCACTTAGTCGAAAATTTGGAGTTTCTATGTTTCATGTACGTGTTCCAAGAACCTCATTGTTAGCTGAGTTGCGAGCTACGGGAGCTGAGTTAGAGTGAGATGATGTTGGAGCATTGTTGGCTAGTTCTAGGATCGACCTGTGTTACTTGATTGGGTCTGTGATTCTCATGATGCGGATTCCTACTGGTTGGACAAGAAGAATGCAATTCAGAATGGTGTTCCAGCAGAGTATCAATTGAAGAATGTTGGCACTTCGTTGCGCAGAAGGAGACTATGTGGGCCCAGAGACGATGAATTGAAGTGAGAGATGCTTATTGAAGCTTATTGTTCTACGTACGTTATGCACCTTGGTGGTACGAAGATGTATCGGATACATAGAGTTTACTACTCGTGGCGCAACATGAAGAGGAAAATAGCAGCTTATGTGAGCAAATGCCTCATTTATCAGCAGGTGAAGGCACAGAGACAGTAACTTGCTAGGAAGTTACAGCCATTGGAGATTCCCGATTAGAAGTGAGAGCATGTCACTGTGGATTTCGTGTATCAGTTACCGTGTACTTCAGATAGTAATACTAGTTATCGGGTCATGGTGGACCGTTTGACGAAATCAGTTATTTTCCTTGTACTTCCAGGAAAGATTTCAGTGGGCAGGCTGGCATAGCTGTATTTAGCAGAGGTTGTCCATTTTCATGGTGTGCTTGTATCCCGAGTCTCTGATCAAGATGATCAGCTACAACTGAGTTTTGGCAGGCATTACAGTGAGCATTGGGGACCAGATTATAGTTTAGTGCAGTTTTTCATCCTCAGATTGGTAGGCAATCTGAGAGGACGATTTAGACTTTAGAAGACATGTTGTAGTCCTGTGTATTGCAGTTCAGAGGGATTTGGGATTGCTTGCAATATCCGTTTGTAGACCAGTATTGTTATGGCATTGTATGAAGTTGTATATAAGGAACAGTGTTGCACTCCATTGTGTTGGAGCGAGTTAGGGATGAGATGGCTTTTGGTCCTGATTTAGTGGAATGCGTTACTGTAGACCTTCGGATTAGTAGGGACAGGTTGATAATTGCTCGAGTTCGACAGAGAAGTTATACAGATGTGGGTATGTTGAGTCATTGAATTCAAGGTGGGTGATTAAGGTTTCCTTGGAAAGGTGTGATTTGTTTTGGGAGGTGTGATATACTTTGCCACGTTATTTTGGTCTGTATGTGATCATGGGGTGAGTTAGTGTTGTGACATATAGTTTGGCATTGCCTATAGTGTTGGAAAGTGTGTATGTTGTATTCTATGTGGTGGAACTACATTTCAGATTTATTGCATGTTTAGCACCCTATCAGTTCCCTATACAGGAAGACTTGACATATGTGGAGAAGCTAGTTCAGATTCTGGATTTGGGGGTGCAGGGATTGCAGCACAGAAATATTTCTTATGTGAAATTCTGTTGGCAGAGTCATTCAATTGAAGTAGCCAATTGGGAGTTGAGCAGTATGCAGAAGCGGTGTCCCTACTTTTCAGTTGGCAGGCTTGGAAATTTCGAGGTTGAAATTTTTGTAAGGGGGGTAGATTTGTGACAACCCGAATCGGAAATGGTATGTTTATCAGCTTGATTTGCGAGTTTCACGAATAGTGGGGATTTTGTCGTAATTGATCAATATGGCGGGCTTGTTAACGAATAAATTATCGGGCAAGAATTTGATTTGAGATCCTTCATGAAAGTTGTAGAGAATTTAATTTCAAGCTCGTGGGAATTTCTGGAGGATTATTTCAAGTTACGAGGAATAAGTGATGAATATTTTTGGTCGTTGAATTTAGTCGTATTTATCCGTTTCGTTTCGCTACGATTTGGATGATACGTGTACGGTATAAATACGGAAGGAATATGTGACGAATTAGGAAACTTTCGAATTTTGGAAATTGATATACGCATTTTAGGCGTATTAATTAATATATTTTCTCCACATTTTTACTTTGTTATTTACTTAATTTTGTTAATTTTATTAGCTTTTACTTATTTTTGTTATATTTTTAATTGTAGGATAATTAGAGACTAAAGAGGGTTAATTGCATTTTCAATGGAGCTGGATTTTCAAGAGGCTTAATTGTAATTGCATGAAACGGAGGTGAGCTTAGAAGCATTGCTGAAACGGCATGGAGCTTAATTGAATGGGTTTTGTCATGACATGGAGCAAGTGGTGGAGCATAACGGAGGCTTAGTTGGAGAATAACGGAGGCTTAATTGGAGCATAACGGAGGCTTAATTGACATTTATGTGATTGAACGGTTTTGCATGAGGAGCCATATACATGCATGGCTGTACATGCAAAGGGAATGTTACTGATTGAACGGTTTTGCATGGAACAACATGAAGAGAGTTTAATTGCATAATTATTCTTCTTGATTAAGAATTTTTGAACGGCACCATTTTGAAATGGAGGTTGTCTCAAATCATTCCCTATATAAAGAGAGCTAAAGAGGAAGAAAAAAAAATATATCACTTATCAAAGAGCCGAACCCCTGTCCTAGAGTCCTCTCAAGCCTCTCCAAAACGTCATAGTCTCCAAGGAAGCCGCACATCTTCACAAACCGCCTCCACCATCCTTCAAGGGACGAATACATAGCTTGGCAATCCCAAGGTGTCTTCATCCTCCATCCATTGAAGGAGCATCAAGCACGGATTAGTATAGGGCAATTCCCTTACTCAAAAAGTGTAACCATGTCTTCTTCTCTTTATTCTTCTTCCTTGTGTAAACTTACGATTACTATGGATTGGTTTCTTGAAGTCTTTTGGTTAAATAATTTTAATTAGTTTTGTATGTCTTGTTTGGTGTTCTTCGAAATTGGTTACTCATGCTTATTTGTTCTTAACGCTTAATTTGAATGCAGGGCAATTCCCGAGTTTGGCACTTAATTATGAGATATGCATGTAAAACGTAGCTAATGACTTAGAGACCAAATAGGTTGCATGAAATTGGTTAGGTTATTAAAGGATAGGTAACTTGATGAGTTGATCTTGTAAATATTAGATATAGATTGATTTTCGACAACTATGCATGTTTAGGTTTTTTTTAGGGTTCTTGATTGTTTGCTTGTCTATGAGTGAAGCATGTTAGAATTCTAAGGTTCCTATTTGTGTATGGTTGCCATGTTTTGTTCTTATATTTTGTAGTAAATTAGTTAAACAAACCAACTTTGCACCCCCTTTTAAACCAAGCATAGTTATGCATGCACCCTCAATCCCCGGTTAAGAACGATCCCTACTTATCAATGCTACATCTACAAAGAAGGGTTTTAATTGTTTTCGTGTTTGATTGAGTGTTTAAATTAAGTACTTGAAAAGATGCGAATCAATTTTGGCGCCGCTGCCGGGGATTGAAAAGAATTGTGTGATTATGCTTGTACATTATGTTAATAACTTTCTGTTTTGCAGGGCTGCACACTGCCCAGTTTTGGGTAAATTGTTTGACGTAGCTATATAGCTCCTAAAAATCTGAAAATTTGCAGGATTGTTTGGTTATGTGTCTAGTTTGTGGCTGTAAAATTGCAGCCCCATCGGATTAACCAATAATTTTTCAGAAAATCTACGAGCAGCTGCGCGCAATTTGCGCGAATCTGGAATTTGTATATGTCCTTTGTGAATATGTGAAATTTTGTGCATATATACTTGTAAATTTTCGAGATTTATACTAACACTTGTTCATAATGTTGTTTTTGCAGCCATTTAAACGTTAAACGAAGCTTAGATTTTCATTGAGTACATGAGCTTGGTTGATTAAGTCGCACTCATTGTTGAATAGATGGCGCCTCTATTCCGTGTTTATCTCCTTAACCCCTCGTGATGTATGGATTTCATCACCATACACCATAACCTAAGTGAAGTTATGGACATGAGTTTGAGGGTGGAGTTTACATTGGACTATGAGGGAGTTGTACATTTTCGAAAGTTTGGTTGAATGTCGGACATGGTGTCTAGAAACGGGTTATGACTGGTGACAGGATTTGGATCTAAGAAAGACTTGCAACATTGGAGTATATACCAAAGACTCGGTTGGTGGATGACTACTTATCTTTGAGTAAGAAATTCTCAACGCAATGGTGTCTAGAAGGTGACGGTTTCTATGACAGGTTGTGAATGACCAAACCTTTTCCACGTGAAATTCAACTCCGTAACCGCACAGTGATCATTCCTCCTAACGCAGTGGAAGACCTTGACCGACCTCTTGTTGAGGACGAGGTTGACTCACCAAGATCTCATCACTCCGAGCACGGTTTTGAGCAAGATCAAGAAGAGGAATCAAGAATGTTGGGACTCAATGGAAACAATGGAAACAACAACAACAACAATGTGGTTCCTAACGTCAACAACAACAATAACAACATTGTGAGGAGAACTCTTCGCCAACAAACCTGCTCAACAGATTGGAGTGCTGGCCCTTCCTGCATTCGATTTCTTGAACCTCAAGATGACAAGAGGGATATTGAACTCAAGAGTGGATTTCTCCATCGCCTTCCAATCTTTCAAGGGATGGCGCATGAAGATCCTAACATGCATTTGAGGCAGTTTCAGTTTGTGTGCTCGAGTATGAAGCCCACTGATGCAGATGATGAGCTTTTGAAGTTGAAAGCATTTCCATTTACTCTGAAGGAGAGAGCTCAGACTTGGCTCATGGAACTTCCACCAAATCACATCAGTACATGGAAGCAACTTGCGGATGCTTTCTTGAGCAAGTACTTTCCAGCCTCAAAGATCACTGTTTTGAGGAAGAAGATCATTGGAATCACGCAAGCATCAGATGAGACATTTGGGCAGTATTATGATCGTTTCAAAGTCCTCTGCGCCACATGTCCCTCCCATGGTTTCTCTGAGACGAATCTTATGAACTACTTCTATGATGGACTCAAACCGATTGATCGAGAGCTTCTAGATGCTGCTGCAAATGGAGCCTTCATGGATTTAGATGAAGAACGTGCCCGTGCACTCTTGGAGAACCAAGCTAACAATGATGCTTAATATGGGATGGCTCCAAGGAAGACTGTTGCCGAAGTGAGCTCAGCAAAAGTCGCTGCAGATGACAAGTATGACAAACTTTCTGACTTGATGGAGCAGATGATGGAGCTTGAAGTGAAACGTCAGAAAGTCTCTCTTGGACAATTATGTCGCGTTTGCCATTCTCAAGGGCACTTAGGTGATCAATGTCCTACCTTGGCCGAGCAACCACATGAAGAACAAGTCAATGCCATAGGTGGATATCAAGGAGGCCAACGCTACAACAATTACAACAACTTTGGCAACCGTGATCATCCTGGTTTCAAATGGAGCAGCAATGAGGGATGTCTTAACCCTCCAGCACCTCAGCAGCAGCAATACCAACGTCCCCAACAATATCAAGTAAGGCCACCAATGGCCCCAACGTTACAAGTTCCCTTGCCCCCTCCGGTTCAGACTTTCACAAATCCGGATTATGACAAGATGATTGCTCAACTGTCTGCCTCAACTCAAGTACTTTTGGATGGACAAAATGAAACAAAGGCAACGTTGGATGCACATGATCAAGACATCAATGAAATCAAGAAGCAAATGGGCCAACTTGTGGACTTTATGGGACATATTCGAACAACTGGACAGCTTCCATCTCAACCAACGCCACCTACTAGGAATGTGAGTGCGGTTACTACAAGGAGTGGGAAGGTTTTGGAGCTACCAAAGCAGAAGGCAACGTCGTCACCAGATGAAATTGTTGTGGAGGAAATTTTTGAAGAAGATCCAGCTACTGAAGAGCTCAAAAGGAAGAAGAAAGTGGCGCCACTTTTGCCACTACCAACACCAACACCGACGCACCCTACCCCAATGAAAGGTATTGACTCTACCCCTTCAAGTTTAGTTAATACTAATGCATCGTTTGCTCGTGCACCATTTCCACACAGGTTATCCAAATCAAAGAAAGATGATTAATACGAGGAAATTCTGGACATCTTTCGGAAGGTGCAAGTGAATCTGCCCTTGATCGAGTGCATAAAGCAAGTACCTATCTATGCCAAGTTTTTGAAAGAGCTATGCACCCAAAGGAGGCAAACGAGAGTGAAGGAGGTTGTGAAGGTGAATGCAACAGTTTCTGCAGTGTTGCAACGACGGCTACCCCCTAAATTGAAGGACCCTGGGAGTTTTTCTGTTCCCTGCGTGATTGGTGACAAGAGATTTGAAGATGTCATGCTCGACTTGGGTGCATCCATCAACGTGATGCCCTACTATCTTTATGCATCCATGGAGCTTGGGGAGCTTAAGCAAGACAATGTCATCATTCAACTAGCCGATCGTTCTCACAAGTATCCAAGAGGATACGTTGAAGATGTTCTTGTGCAAGTCAACAATTTGATATTCCCTGCAGACTTTTACATTGTTGACATGGAGGAGAGTCTGTTGAATACTACGCCACTTTTGCTTGGATGTCCCTTCATGAGAATCGCAAGAACAAAGATAGATGTGTTTGAAGGCAAGTTCTCCATGGAGATTGATGGGGAGAAGATCGAGTTCAACATCCTTGATGCTATAAAGGTTCCCATTGCTACTGTCAACTTATGCATTTCGTTGGATTTAGTTGAAGATATGGCACAGCAGCATTTGGATGTACTTAGAGAGGATGAGCTTGACACTGTCCTTCAAGATGGAATTGGGCTGACTTACACTAGGGATGATGCCCTAGTTGACGTTTTGATTGAAGTCTTGGAGCCCAGACTTAGAGAAATGGCGTTGGCACTTAATGAAGCAGCCCTTGTGACATCTAGACCTACACCAATTCCCTTGGTCTATGGCGAAAACAAGCTTGTTCCTTCCATCATTCGAGCACCAGAATTAGAACTCAAAGTATTACCGGATCATTTGAAGTATGCTTACTTGGGTGACAATGAGACATTACCGGTTATCATCTCATCAACATTGGAGGAAGAACAAGAGGACAAGCTAGTTCGAATGCTTCAACAGTACAAGCCCGCCATTGGTTGGACACTCGCGGATATCAAAGGTATCAATCCTGCTACTTGTGTTCATCGTATTCTGCTTGAAGATGGCGCCAAGCCAACACGTGAAGCTCAAAGGAGACTCCATCCACCAATGATGGAGGTTGTGAAGAAGGAAGTCATCAAACTCTTGGATTGTGGGGTCATTTATCCGATTTCAGACAGCCGATGGGTCTCACCTGTGCAAGTTGTTCCTAAGAAGTCTGGAATCACTGTTGTGAAGAATGCGGAGAATGAGTTAGTGCCTCAACGCATTGTCACTGGACACAGAGTTTGCATTGACTATAGGAAGCTCAACGCCAGCACTCGAAAGGATCACTTTCCTTTGCCATTCATTGATCAGATGCTTGAGAGATTGGCTGGTCATTCATACTACTGCTTCCTTGATGGATATTCAGGTTACAACCAAATTAGCATTGCTGAGGAGGATCAAGAGAAAACAACGTTCACATGCCCTTTTGGAACGTTTGCTTATCGACGCATGCCATTTGGACTTTGTAACGCCCCAGGTATGTTTCAACGTTACATGCTTTCTATCTTTTCTGATTACATTGAGAAAATAATTGAAGTATTCATGGATGACTTTAGTGTTTTTGGGAAAGATTTCGATACATGCTTGGGAAATTTAGAACTAATCTTGCAGAGATGCGTTGAAACGAACTTGGTACTCAATTGGGAGAAATGTCATTTCATGGTAACTCAAGGGATTGTTCTTGGACATATTGTGTCGAAAAAAGGGTTAGAGGTTGATAAATCAAAAGTAGATCTTGTGAAACACTTACCCTCTCCAACTTCGGTTAGAGAGATTCGTTCTTTTCTTGGACATGCAGGATTCTACAGGAGGTTCATCAAGGACTTTTCCCACATCTCACGTCCCTTATGCAAGCTGCTTCAGAAAGACACACCATTTGTGTTTGATGATGAGTGTGACGTTGCATTCAAGAAGCTCAAGGCGTTGCTCACATGTGCTCATATTCTCCAAGCACCAGATTGGTCCTTACCTTTTGAGCTTATGTGTGATGCTTCAGACTATGCCGTTGGAGATGTTTTGGGACAAAGGAAGGACAAGAAGCCATATGCCATCTACTATGCTTCTAAGACACTTGATGAGGCTCAAGCCAACTACACAACAACCGAGAAGGAGATGTTGGCAGTAGTGTTTGCATTGGACAAGTTCTGATCCTATCTACTTCAGAGTAAGGTTATAATTTACACTGATCATGCTGCTTTGAAGTATTTGATGCAGAAAAAGGATGCAAAGCCAAGGCTCATACGTTGGATACTACTTCTATAAGAGTTTGATGTGGAAATCAAGGACAAGAAAGGAGTAGAGAATGTGGTAGCCGACCACCTCTCTAGGATTGAGAGAGAGAGATCCAACGTTGCAATTGAGGAGTATTTTCCGGATGAACAACTCTTCGGACTTCAGGTAAGTTCCTCTGAAACTCCATGGTATGCAGATATTGTTAACTACTTAGTTACTGGAGAGTTTCCACAATCAATGCATAAGGCCCAACGTGACAAGCTTAGGAGTAATGCTAGGACTTTTATTTGGGATGAACCTTACTTATGGAAACAATGTGCTGATTTAGTGATTAGAATGTGTGTTTCGGATAGTGAGTTTGCATCTATTCTTGAGTTTTGTCATAGTGGTGCATGTGGAGGTCACTTTGGTTCGAAAAAGACTGCCCTAAAAGTGTTAGATTGTGGTTTCTTTTGGCCTAACCTATTTCGTGATTCTAATGATTTTTGTGCTAAGTGTGATAGGTGCCAACGATCCGGCAATCTTGGATCTCGAGATCAGATGCCACAAGTGTTCATACTAAATGTCGAAATTTTTGATGTTTGGGGCATTGATTTTATGGGACCTTTTCCTCCATCTAACGGTTCTACTTACATCTTACTCGCTGTTGATTATGTTTCAAAATGGGTGGAAGCAAAAGCCACCCGTACTAATGATTCGCGAGTTGTTGCAGATTTCCTCAAGACGAACATATTTTCTAGGTTTGGAATGCCACGCGTTCTAATCAGCGATGGAGGAAGTCACTTTTGCAACAAGACAATGGAAGCGTTGATGAGAAAGTATGGGGTCAAGCACAAAGTTTCTACACCTTATCATCCACAAACCAATGGCATGGCGGAGGTATCAAATCGAGAAATCATGAAGATCTTGGAGCGAACTATCAAACCAAACCGCAAAGACTGGAGCCAGTGTTTGGATGATGCTTTGTGGGCATATAGAACAGCGTACAAGACCCCTATAGGCATGTCACCCTATAGACTTGTTTATGGGAAGTCTTGTCATCTTCCGGTGGAGCTAGAACACAAAGCTTGGTGGGCGGTGAAGAAGTTCAACATGGACAAGGATGAAGCTGGATTACATCGAAAGTTGCAGCTATGTGAGTTAGAAGAAATCCGGAATGATGCGTTTGACAATGCTTGGATCTACAAGGAGAAGACAAAGGTGTTTCATGACAAGATGATCCGAAGGAAGGAGTTTGAGATTGGTCAACAAGTTCTCTTATTCAACTCTCGACTCAAGCTTTTTCCGGACAAGCTACGCTCAAGATGGATCGGACCTTTCATTGTTATTGAAGTATTCTCACATGGAGCAGTTTTGATCAAAAGTCCAATAACCGGCAATGAGTTCAAAGTCAATGGCCATCGTTTGAAGCCATATTATGCAAATTTCAAGGAGGAACTCGTTGAAGATGTGAAGCTTAAGGAGCCGCCAACTTCAACCACATGAAGGATGCATCACGTCTAGGCTGGAAGACGTTAAAAACAAGCGCTTGTTGGGAGGCAACCCAATGGAGGAGTCTACAACAGATTTGCATTCTCTCCCCTTATCTTTTTAATTTTCGTAGCTTTTGTTTAATTAGTTAAAATTTTCGTGAGTTCCTTCTTCCATGCTTGAATTCTATGACTTTACTTTGGTACATTGAGGACAATGTAGAGTTTAAGTGTGGGGGAGGGGTTTACAACTTTGTTGAGTCATAAAATAAAAAAATAAAATAAAAAATAAAATAAAAAATAAAAAAATCGGCGGACAATGGAACTTTCCGACGGATGATGCCCTAAAAAAAATTTTGTTTTGAGTCATAATTAGTGTATTTTTGAGTCTTTTTGTTGAACTTAGCGTTTTTAAAGAGTCTTAGGATGCCCTTAGTTAGTCGATGATGAAAATGGACCGAAAGAACATACCTATGGCGTTGGAAATCATTAAGAAGGAAATCATTAAGAAGGAATTCATTTGCTAATAGAGACATTTTTGAGTGTTATGACATGTAGTAGATATGGTTTGTAAAACTTGGTACAGAAATTCGCATGTTAGAATAAGTTTTGAACCATATGAGCCTTACAAGTGAGATTTTGAGCCTAAACACTACTTCTTTGAGAGTGAATTTCGTGCATTACATATGATAGGTCTCAAAATCATGCATACACTCACTTGCCATAGATCTTAATGAACTAGAGAATACTAGAACTTACTCGTGTCGACTTGCAAAGCTTATAATTGTTACATACTCTGATTTTGGATATGATTAAAGGCACTTAGGTTTTCCACCACTTTGCCAAAATGCCATGTATCCCATATGTGCGCACGAGTTGCGACACCCCTAGACAACCCATTTGAGCCTACATTAAGCCTTTCTTTTATTGCCATATGCATCTAAACACTTAAACTTAGTGTAGATTGTCCTTACCTTTGTTCTAAAGACTTGGTGGGATTTTCGAAGCTTAGTACGTGAGATTGGCGTGAGAAATACAAGGAGAATGTATGTATAGGGATAGACTTGTTCAAACAGTTTTTAAAGTAGTAATTACCGAAAATAAGAAAGAAAAAGAGAAAAATTTCGAGAGCAAGAAGGAAGAAAAGAAAAGAAAAATCAAAAGCTCTTCGGCAATAGGTTTTAAATGTACATTGTTTGAATTAATGTCCACCATATTTGTGAGTTTGGAGTTTGTTTTGAAATGAAGGCCCAACAATGTAAGATTTGGCCTTGTCCTGTTCACAAAGCTCAAGGGAAGTTTAGAATGAAGATAGGGCCCAACACGATGAAATCCGGCCCTTGTACTTTAAAGACATGCATGGTGACGTTTTGATGATATGAGAGCTTAAAATTGATCAAGTTTTGGTGCTTTGGCTAAGTCTTTAGAATGTTCTTAAACACCACATATCTAAACTTCGAATGCCTTAACCTTAGCCCCATCACAACCCTTTAAAAGTCATTTTTGATCCTTAAGATGAGTAGCCTTCAATCTGTGGAGTAAGTTGCATGAGTAAGAATATGGTTTTGGTTCATTTGAGCAAGTAATTCATTCCATTCATTTACTTAAACACTTTGAGTGAAACCTTTGCATGAGTAGAAAATATGATGAGTGCATCCATGTGAGTTGATTTGAACTTCATTCGAAGCATGCACAGACTTAAACTCACCATTGTTTTCTCTATGTCTTACTTGTTCATAACATGATCATGTCTCTATTATCTAGTGAATTCAAAGATCATTCATACTAGACACATTGTGATTCCATCGCCATATACATAAAGAAATTTCTGAGACAAATTTTGACTAAGGGGTTAGTGTTGTTTTACTTGGTATCTCTTACGTTCTCAAACATGATAACATGAAAATTGGCGGCTTTGAAACGTTGAGACTTCTAAGTTTTTTGTACATATAAGTGCGACGTTTTTCCCATTGTTATTTTCCCTTTATTTTTCTTTTATCGATTCCGTTGCTTTGATTTGTATTTGCTAGGAACTAGCAAAGTTTAAGTGTGGGAGAATTTGATCTACGCATTTTAGGCGTATTAATTAATATATTTTCTCCACATTTTTACTTTGTTATTTACTTAATTTTGTTAATTTTATTAGCTTTTACTTATTTTTGTTATATTTTTAATTGTAGGATAATTAGAGACTAAAGAGGGTTAATTGCATTTTCAATGGAGCTGGATTTTCAAGAGGCTTAATTGTAATTGCATGAAACGGAGGTGAGCTTAGAAGCATGGCTGAAACAGCATGGAGCTTAATTGAATGGGTTTTGTCATGACATGGAGCAAGTGGTGGAGCATAACAGAGGCTTAATTGGAGAATAACGGAGGCTTAATTGGAGCATAACGGAGGCTTAATTGACATTTATGTGATTGAACGGTTTTGCATGAGGAGCCATATACATGCATGGCTGTACATGCAAAGGGAATGTTACTGATTGAACGGTTTTGCATGGAACAACATGAAGAGAGTTTAATTGCATAATTATTCTTCTTGATTAAGAATTTTTGAACGGCACCATTTTGAAATGGAGGGAGTCTCAAATCATTCCCTATATAAAGAGAGCTAAAGAGGAAGAAAAAAATATATATCACTTATCAAAGAGCCGAACCCCTGTCCTAGAGTCCTCTCAAGCCTCTCCAAAACGTCATAGTCTCCAAGGAAGCCGCACATCTTCACAAACCGCCTCCACCATCCTTCAAGGGCCGAATACATAGCTTGGCAATCCCAAGGTGTCTTCATCCTCCATCCATCGAAGGAGCATCAAGCACGGATTAGTATAGGGCAATTCCCTTACTCAAAAAGTGTAACTATGTCTTCTTCTCTTTATTCTTCTTCCTTGTGTAAACTTACGATTACTATGGATTGGTTTCTTGAAGTCTTTTGGTTAAATAATTTTAATTAGTTTTGTATGTCTTGTTTGGTGTTCTTCGAAATTGGTTACTCATGCTTATTTGTTCTTAACGCTTAATTTGAATGCAGGGCAATTCCCGGTTTAGATTATGATGTGTTGAATATCGGGCAATTCCCGAGTTTGGCACTTAATTATGAGATATGCATGTAAAACGTAGCTAATGACTTAGAGACCAAATAGGTTGCATGAAATTGGTTAGGTTATTAAAGGATAGGTAACTTGATGAGTTGATCTTGTAAATATTAGATATAAATTGATTTTCGACAACTATGAATGTTTAGGTTTTTTTTAGGGTTCTTGATTGTTTGCTTGTCTATGAGTGAAGCATGTTAGAATTCTAAGGTTCCTATTTGTGTATGGTTGCCACGTTTTGTTCTTATATTTTGTAGGAAATTAGTTAAACAAACCAACTTTGCACCCCCATTTAAACCTAGCATAGTTATGCATGCACCTTCAATCCCCGGTTAAAAACGATCCCTACTTATCAATGCTACATCTACAAAGAAGGGTTTTAATTGTTTTCGTGTTTGATTGAGTGTTTAAATTAAGTACTTGAAAAGATGCGAATCAGAAATCTGGCCCGTTGACCATGTTGACCCATGGGTCAAAACTGACCCATTCCAGGCCAAGTTTTGTTTGCCTTCGTTGAGCTCGATTCCGGCCTCTTTTGGCCGTGGTGTCTTCATGAAAGTTGTTGGGCTTGAGCTCCTCTTTCTTTTGATAGGTCATTCACTCAATTTGGTTCAGGAATTTTGGGTGAATTTCCAGCGAAATCGCCGACGACGGAGGCAACGGTGGCGGCCGAGATGGAGGTCGACTTGTTCGGGGTTTTGTAGCCCTTGGGGATAGGAAGCTTTTAGAAGTGGTCTTGTACCTTGCCGTGGCCGGAGGAGGGAAATCGGAGTTAATGAATTCCATCGAGGGTTTTCGACTTCAAGGTGAGATTTGGACCTTTTCCGGTCAAAATTGGGCTTAACTTTGAACTAGAAAATTGTTGGAAATGTCGAGATCTTCAAATCCATGTGTAGGTTGAAATTTTCCGGCGGCGGTTTTCGGACAAGGTGTTTTTCGACAAGTTTTATGTCGTTTTGCTCGGAATCGCACACCGATCGCAGTTGTGAGATTTATATTTTAAATTGAGCATCGAAAATTATAGTGAGGTTTTATAGTGTGTTTATTGGATTTTTGATGATTTCGTCGATATTCGGGTTATATGTTTTCGGGAATGGTTCAGGATTTTGAAATGTGATTTTGAACAGTGGTATTTGTAATTATTCTGGGGATCATGATCGTTCGTTTGGTGAGGGATTTTCTGTCGGATCTCAGGATTAACGCATTTTGCGTCGTGCAAGTCTATGAGTGGACATTTATTTACACTGTCGTAGCGA
The DNA here is from genome assembly GCA_946800695.1 of Geum urbanum. Classification (NCBI taxonomy): domain Eukaryota; kingdom Viridiplantae; phylum Streptophyta; class Magnoliopsida; order Rosales; family Rosaceae; genus Geum; species Geum urbanum. Next base: position 4,282,830 of record OX327014.1, read on the forward strand.
GTTCTTGGTTTCAGTATTTATTTCCAGTACAGTATTGAGATTATTTATTATTTTGGAGGTATTGTTTTATGTTTTATTGGTGATGGAATTTACTTAGCATCGATGCATGGACTACTCGGTTGATCGCGGGTAGTCCAGTTCCAGGGTTGAGAGATTCGCCTAGTCTATCACCGTCGGGCTTGAGAGATTTGCCTGACACCTCCATTTATTTTAAGAACTCGCATTATTTTTATGTCATGTAAATGGTGAAAGGCATATGTTTATTTTCGTCCATTCACTCTAACGATTTTATTTGCCTTTCCCCTGGGCTTTTCGGTTTCCGTGTCTAGTTTGCAGTTCGGATTCTGGTGTTGCATGTCGCAATAGGAGGCTTAGTATTCGAGCTATATTTCTTTTATGGTAGGTTCTTAGTTTGGCCTACTATTTGTATATATGTACATACTGGAGGTCGCTCTGAATACTAAATATGTTTATATTTTCATATGATTTTCTCGGATTTCTGTAAAGTTATAATTTTGTTTATTACTTTACATTATGATATGTATTTGAGAAATTCAGATGGGCTTGGTGCCCACGGTTTGGCTTTTGTGGCATAGGATGAAGTGTGTTTTCGGGTGTAGGTTAATTGTAATTCCGCGATATAGTGAAACTCTGCCGAAATTTCTATGGTTTTTTGGAAATTCGTGTTTTCAGAAGGGGTTTGATTCCGGTTTAGGAAACTAAATCGGGGTTGGGTCATTTCATAAATCCCACAAACAAATCGTGGACCACCTGTCCATCCGGATTACTCAACATTTAGCAAAAACTATACCTGATGTAAAACTCAAGATTGAAAACATACTTTACAGAGTACTGGTTCTAAATATAAGGAGAAGCAAACTCGATGACTACTCGAGTAACAACCTAGTTACAAGAGTCTCACTGTAACAACATAAGAAAACTGGTATCCAGAGCGACTTCTGACAGTGAGTTGGAACATACTGATAAGAGGATGACTGGCGGACTTGGAGCTCTCGAAGATACCAAGCACGCTCAGGAATAACACTGCAACCTAGGCAGCAGAAACTGAAAAGTCCCGGGAAAGGCATTTAAAATATAAAATGTTAGCGTGAGTGGACAAAATAATATAATAATCTGCGTAAATTGCTAAACTGTAATTTCATGCATTTCCACTAATTTCGGCCAATCTAAACTATAATTTTTTTAGTTCAATTGGATACCTCACAACAACTTTACTACACCATCCCCGACTCCCCACCATTTGGCCGAAAAACAGCCCGAAACACGCGGCCCTAAAAATTGCCGAAAATCGAATTCGGCCGATAACATCGCCACCGTCACTTCTCGAGCATCAAGACCTTAGGGATTCGACCCCTGGGACAAAACCTAGTAGACCCCACCCTCAAACGTCATTAGAAAACGTCCAAAACACTGTCGACCATTAACCACGAAATCTGACCTAAACATAGAATCGATTCAGGTCTTAAACTCAACAAAAAACCCAACAATACATACACCAAACGATAGAGGAGGAGGAGGGATTTTTAACCATACCTGGGTTGATGCTGGAGGTGGCCAAAAATGGTGGTACGGTTCGGTTCAATGTAAAGGGGTTGGTGTACGAAAATATGGGTCGAGCTCGTATGTATTTCTGCTAAAAATGGACACTTTCCAAAAAAAACACCGTATAAATACCTGTATATACAGCTGGCCCAAATTAACAGTTCAGAATCAATCTGATCCAGATCAACCAGCTCATAATAAACGACCTAAAATTAATTATATTTTAATTATTTATCGCAAAAACTTTGGATAAACAATCAAAATAGTTCGCTTATCCGATAAATTTCCCAAAAATTCCTACAAGCTCGGTACGAAATTCTCTACAACTCTCGCAAAGAAAGTTAAGTCAAATTCTCTCTCAGTGAAAAATTCGTTAACAACCTTAATAACGCGACTAATTCTGCGATAACGCATAACACGATTCGATAAGCACGTGATTTCGGTATGGGTTGTAACAGAAATTTACCGGAATAATACTCGTGCAACCTCCAACATTCTTCGCAATGCCTCTATCAGACTTTTTCTCCTCCTCCTCTTTCATCTTCTCTGCCTTCTCTATCTTATGCTTCTTTACTGCCTCCCTCTTCTTGACTACTTCAAAATCAAAGTTCTTTGCGTAAATGTATAATGCATTGAACAAATTGTCATAGACAACAGTTGCCCAATCATAATCCTTCATTCGTTCAATGCTGGACACGTAGTTTGCAAAACTGGTCGCCAAAGAACCATTGGAATTTGGTAGCAGAACAGAGGCTAGAAGAAACAAAACAAAAAGACAAACACAGTCATCAACCTTCTCGTTGTCACTAACTATTTTCTCCAACATCTTGCTAGTATTGGTCTTGTTGATTGTCTCACCACCAAACAACTTAGTCAACCAGTCTGACAACTTGACACTCTTATCCCTCAATGCAATTGGTCTTCTAGAGTAGCTGAGACCCAACACAGATCCAACAAACCAAGAGAGATGTGGTGAACACGCATCAGATGGAACTGAAAATCCCTATTGTCGTTCCTGTATGCTTCAACCATCATAGTAATTGCGTCATCCGACTTCAGGTAGTCTCGTTGATCAATATAACCGTCGATGAATGCTCAAATTAAATCATTAAACGGTGTATCCTTCAGTGTCCTCTTGACATCCTCGCTGATTTTCTTCCGAATACTCACAATGAGCTTCTGGAAGTAATATAAAAAGCATCGGAATTGACACTTCCACTTCTGTTACACCGGAACAATCCGCTATTCAGCTAACCCCTCCTTTCGTTGTTGTTGTTTTATAGCTACTTCCTCATCGATCTCAGTCTCTGAATCATTATCAGACGTCGATTCAGAAGACTACACTTTCTTCTTAGCCTTGTCCTTGATCTGCTGCTTCTTGACAACCTTTTTCTTCTTCTTCTTCTGCTCCTCATTCTTTAGTACTTCCTTAATAATCTACAGAAAATGACTTTTGGAAACAGAACGACCATATGAAGAGGAAGCCATTATTCTTCCATTGTTCCTTTTTATTGAAATGAACTGGTCATCCTCCTCATCCTCAGACGACGACGAAGAAGAAGATGAAGAAGAAGAAGAAGAAGAAGAAGAAGAAGAAGACAACTCATCAAATTTAGAAGATTCAACGTACTTTACTCTCTTTCTAGCTCATCTTCTATGCCTTGTTTCAGCTTCACTGTCTGAATCTGAGATTGCTTTGTTATGTTAAGCCAGTTATATAGAATAACTGCAAATGATCAACACAAAGATAGTTAGACATATATCCAAAACAGATAGCACAGTAAATAGCTCATCGAATTTAGAAGATTCAACGTACTTCACTCTCTTTCTAGCTAATCTTCTATGCCTTGTTTCAGCTTCACTGTTTGAATATGAGATTGCTCTGTTATGTTAATCCATTAATATAGAATAATTGCAAATGATCAACACACAGATAGTTAGACATATATCCAAAACAGATGGCACAGTAAATATCATGTAAGCAACAAGAACAAGAACAACAACCAAAAATCACACTTAAAATGAAGAAACATGCAAACTGCTTAGAAACAACGATAATGAAGAACCGAGGGTTTTCGAATAGAGATCACACTAAAAATCATGTAAGAAAAAGGAAAGGATATCCATACAAATACTTAAACATATATCCAGAAAAAGCCTTCTATCACGAACACAACAACAACAACAACCAAAAATTACACTTAAATTGAAGAAATATGCAAACTACTTAGAAACAACGAAAATGAAGAACTGAGAGTTTTGGAACAGAGATCACACTAAAAATCATGTAAGAAAAATGAAAGGATATCTAGACACATACTTAAACAGATATCCAGAAAGATACTTAAGCAGATATCTAGACAGATACTTAAAGAAATATCCAGAAAAAAGACTTCTATCACGAACACAACAACAACAACAACCAAAAAGCCTTTCGAACAAACTACATCTCATAACATCTGCAAAAAATCATGAAAAAAGTCGCAAAAACACCGAAACTCAAACTGCAAACCCTAGAAAAATGTCAACAACGACAACAAAAATATTTCAAAATTCAAAAAACATAGATAGAAAAACTAGCATCCAAACTGCATAGAAACAATGAAAATAAAGAAACGAGGCTTTTCGAATAGAGATTAGTTACGCAGAACGATAATAACAAGAGGAGATGACGAAGAACACCAAAAAGACAACAGAGAGAATGAACTCAATGACAAGGACGCGAACGTGATGACAGGGATAATGGACACAGCGGCGGAAATTTTGAAACTTAAAGAGAAAACAAAGATTTTGAACGAGAAAACGGAGATATGAAACAGTGGTAAATAACATAAATATATATATAAAAAAAAGCTGATCTATTACATAAAAAACAGAATGAGATTTTTTGGAATTGAAAACTTATGGTGACTTTTTGAGGAAAGAGTGGTAAAATACGAGTTTTTTTTTTCATTTCCCTTTTTTTAATGTGGTATTAGACCATAAAGCCACTATATCTTGTTCTACTTCTCTAGTTCGATTGATTTATATCCAAGTTTTATTCTGGTTGTTTGTGCTGATATGAACTTTGGCTATATATTATTTTACCATTTATTTACTCCTTAATAGCCAAAGACAGGTGATAAATCACAATTTCAACCAGAGGAGAATCTAGGTCAATCTTCCTTGACTAAATCTCGAACAATTCCGAGGGTGCTCAGTGCTCGAAATTATTCCTTAACTCATTGAAGCATAATTCAAGGTCATCAAGTTGAAGACACCTTGAAAACTATGGAAGAGTCTTGAAATCCATTACAAAGTATACCCATCAAAAATTTACCAATAACAAATGTTTTGTATGTTTAACGAATATTTCATGTATCTCGGTGTGTGTCTTGTTCTAATTATCATAAAAGTAGATATTCTCTCAATCCCTGATTTATAGGGATATTGATTGTAACAGATTGTAATGCTTATTTACGGTCATCTATTAATGAATAAAGTACGATTTCAGATTAGATCTTCTACGTATATATTTTCTCGTATAACACGTTATCATTAGCTCTTGAGTTAATAGCCATCACCCCAAACCCAAAACAAAAAAAAATACCTAATCCCTTAAACACCAAACCTTCATCACCACCACCAAAGAATCACAATCGATCACCGCCGAAATTCATCTACACCATCACTGGTTCTCTTATGTCAACAACAACTCACCGAAATCCCTCTTACTCCAAACTTTTTATAAGTTTTCATACTGAGCATAACACCCTACAAGTAAATCGACTAACTTTCTTCGATATAGAAATTAGGTTGGAAAACATAATTACTGCAACACCTTAGATCTAGGTCTAGATTTAGGTTTATTATACCATGATTTTATTTCAATTATATGCTCTAGTTCCTATGGATTAATACAGGTTATGAGAGAAGAAGATTTTATCACCTCTTCCTCCAAGGTTGAATATTAGTGACGGTCTTGAGGGAATTGTGGTTATTGGTGAATATTACGGTTAATTGTGATTTTACATTGATTAAAAGGGAAGTCGATATTTGTGACTAATTGTGAAAGTCACGGTCTTGGGTGTGGTATGAAGCCACTAGTTTTGTATCAATTTTTGTGACTAAACATCATTGAGCACGGTTCTTATTCCCTAAACTTCATATTAGTGATCCTATTTTTTTGACCGGTACTAATAACAGCTCTTGTGTCTTTTGTAGATGACATCAACAAAGCCGGCTAGGCATGAGTTTTACATCCTTGATCCACAAGGAGTATAATACCATCACTGGGTATCAGATGATTAGAACATGCTTCTTTGTAAAAATCTTACTCATACTATCCAATCACCACAACCACCACCCCCACGTCGTGAAAACGTCATGGCACCAACTCTAGATCAGCTCAAATGCAATTTGAGTCGCAAAGCTCAAGCATTCATGTTCTTGAGGTGGCACATACATCAAGTTTTGAAAAAGTAGTACTTGCTAAACAATGACCTCGTAGATTTGTGGGCGACTTTATGAGAAAGATTCAATAATGTGCATGATGCATAACTTTCAGAAATGCAAGAAAGATGGCATTTAATCTAGTTATTAGATTATCCAAAGATTGATACATTCAATCAAGCTATGTTGGAGCTAAAATAGGAGTTGAGTGTTGTGGCATTGTAAAGACCGATCAGGCTATGATCGAGAAATGTTTAAGCATATTCCCTACTTCCATGGACACGGTCGCGCACCAATATCAGACGAACTATGAGCAAGGAAAAATGAAATCTTTCAGTGATCTCAAGAATGTGTTGGGCAAAAAGGAGAGATATCTTGAGATACTTTTCAACAACAATGCTTGGCTAGCCACTAAAGAAAGTTCATGAGACTTATAACACTGGTGGGAATGCACATAAGGGTAATAAGAATGGTCATTCTGAGCCTTACAATACTCATGGTGGAAACAGAGGACAGGCAAAAGGTCGTGGCAGAGGGCATAGTAGGAATTTGACTTGGACTCGCCAAGGCACAAGCCAAAGTAACTCCAAAAGGAATCACTCCAATTCTGGTCCTAGCAATAATAAAAATTCTTCAAATTCTGCTTCTTCTTCTCTCTTGTCACCTTGTTATTGATGTGGTTCTACCAAGCATATGCACAAATAATGTTGTGCACCAAAGAATGTTCAAAATACCTACAAAAGGTGTCAGCAGTACTTGAGACATGAGACCAACTATGCTAAAGACTATGAGATGGACGATGGTGGTTAAGCCAGTCTTATTGTAGCAGATGACACGGGAGCAAGTCTAGAGACTGCAGTTTTTGACTAGTCTATGTATTAGGCTTATGCTTATGCTATGTAATCAAGTTTAGCTTTATTTTTGGTTTGGTTTTTAGTCATAGTTTGAGACTTTATTTTTAGTTTTGTTTTGGAATAAGACATCTTTGATGTAAGTTTAATGTTGGCAAAGTAATAAATTTCTTCTTTTTGGTGTATAAAAGTGTTAAGAATGGTTATTTCATTTCATACATATTGATTGCATGGTTTGAAATATACAATATTATATGGCAAATATGACAACAAAACACTACAAAAACAAGACAAAAAGAGAGAGTGGTATGATTCAGGGAATTTATGACCCGTCGAGATTGGAAGCCCTTGGATCAGTTTTGGCACTTAATTTTTCGAGCCGTCAAAAATTTTGCATAGTTCTCATTCGAACCATCAAAAGTATGTCCTTCGGTCACCAAAATGCACCTTCCACCCGTCAAAGCTTAGTGTCGACATGTCGAAGGCTAGCAAATGTCCCAATTTCGACCCGTCGAAAATCGATATCCAAAATTCATATCCTTGAAGATGGTGTTCTGGACATGATTTCAAGGTTTTCAACCTATCGAGTGGAATTTCTCGACCCATCTAGGCTCATAACTAGAATTGGTGTTTTGATGTGTTTTTACACTGGTTTTATCGAAAAATAAAGGTTCTTATGACCAATACCTACTTCTTTGCCTGATAGTATACCTCAGATGTGGTTTTACATCAGTTTTGTTATGCCATGAGATGCAATCTACAAGGGTCATTTCAACCGATCAGATGTTGTTTTACATCAATTTTTCAATGTTGTCTTGATTTGCACTCTAATCGAACCTTGATAAGTTTTGAAAACTTTTGTGCCAACGGTTTTCCATTGGAGAAATATTATGAGAATGGAAAAGATTTTTGTGTGCAATCTCCATAGAATGCATGTTGCCAACGACGCAATCTGGAGAGGTTTGTGATGATTTATAGTTGTTTATATCTTACTATGGTTTAGATCATTAAATCTAATGCATTCACTTATATTACTGTGTGACTTAGCCTCTTATAAGCTTTTGCATTATGATGATCAAGATATTAAGAAATTCTCATGGTCATCGGTTCTTAAGATTAAATGTGCATATGTGGGAATACCTACAACCATCAGTTTAGATAGGGGGACTAAGATTACTCCACTCAGTCTAGGCTCAGTCTCCAAGACGAGTACAACACTTTCCCACCGGATGCCTTTATAGCAAAATCCAATGCACATCGCTTGATTTGCAAAGCTTGTTTATTGCCTGTAATGCTGTTTACATGCATGACCTTCTTTTGCTATAGACACACCTTCTGTTTCTCCACAGATTCCAAGAATATATTTGTGGACTAATCAAATCGGTATGTGGACTATGTTATGGTTTTGGTTGCTGCATTGACGTATTGGTCACATGTCACTTTGCTATCCACATGGTATGCTGCATTTGCAAAACTCCTTACACAGATTGTTAAGCTTTAGGATCACCACCCAGACAATCCAATCAGATATATTAGATTGGATAATGCAAGAGAATTTACATCAAAATCTTTTGTTGATTACTACATGTCGATTTGGGATTGAAGTTGAATATTCTGATTTTCCTATGTTCATTCATAGAACAATTATTCAGAGGCAAAAATTGAGCGGTTACAGCTTCTAGCCAGAGCTTTGGTAATGCATGCCATTTATCGGTATCTGCTTGGGGATATGCAGTTTTACATACAGCTATGCTTATTCGCTTGAGACTCATAACCCGCCAAGAATTCAGTGCGTATCAGTTGGTCACTGTATATGAGCTCGATATCTCACATCTATGTATCTCTGGTTGCACAGTCCATGTGCCTACTACAATTCCACTGCATATAAAAATGGGCCATCAATGGCGATTAAGCATTTATGTTGGTTATAATTCTCCAACGATTGTCTGCTATTTAGAACATTTGACATGAGATCTCTTTACTGCTAGTTTTATAGTAAGACACTTTCTGTGACGACCCAGACCAGAATCAACAGTATGATCAGCTGTATACATGAGTTACTGCGTAGCCGCAGATTGACGACAGGGTTTGAACTGCCAGGGATTGTTAATGACTTAATTATTGGCCGAGAATTGGAGTTGGGTCTCTTCTCGAGAGTCGTTCTACGTGTGATTTTGAGTTCGTGGGCGTTTCCGGATCGTTATTTGGACGACCGAGGAATTAGTTATGAATATTTGAAGTTTCGACGGAAACGGATTTAAATGGCAGGTTTGTTAACGACTAAATTACCGGACAAGAATTTGGTTTCAGTTTCTTCATGGAAGTTGTTCAGAATTTAATTTCGAGCTTGCGAGAACTTCTGGAGAATTATTTTGAGTTACGAAGATTTAGTTGTGATTATTTCCGATTGTGGATTGTTAGTCGATTAAATATGGGCTTGGTTGAATGGTTGACTTTTTATCCGATTGGCCGATGTGTTTGACTTCGGATGATTATTGAAGAGTACGTCGAGACGAGTTTGTGGCCACAAGAGTTATCGGAATCGGAGATACGAAGAGAGGGTTACGAGGGTTTAAAGTTCGTCGAAATGGATAAACATGAAGTTTCCTAATCGGGAAAGGCTATAAATAGCAGGTTGTCTAAAAGGGAAAGTCAAATTTGGAGTTATTGTTCATTGACCGTGTTGACTCGGTTTGACCGAGTGGTGCGACGGAGCCACGGCGACTCCACGGTGGTGGTTGATTCCGGCCACCTCCCGGCTTGGTTCCGGATCCTTCCGGTGCGCCTCGGCCTCTTGGTCTCGGCTTCGACCTCCTTTCATGGCGTGGGACGCCGTAGGTGGTGAGTTTTCCGGCAAGAAACGGTGAGGATTTGGATGAATTCGGGTTCATGAATTTCGGGGGAATTGAGCTATGCATTGGAGTGGGCTTTGGAGCTCTTCCCTCCACGAATCTAACCACGTAGGTTTGGAGTTGCAATTCAGTTTGTGTTTGGAGAATTCTTGATTTGAATTTTGTGTTCTATTTCGGTTTTACTTGAAATTGGATGTGTTAGAGTGAGAATTGGACTTCGGTGCAGTTGACAAAGTTGCTCAGTGGACGATTTGGAGTGGAATAGGGGTGGCTCCGCCATGAAATTTCATGTCCGGCGGCGGCAACGCCGTGGGCGGCGGTCAACGGTTAAGGTTTGACTTTTTGGACTCTCGACAAGTTGCATGTCATTTGACTCGAAATCGCACCCCGATCGCAGTGGGGAGGTTCGTTTTTCGAGTTGAGCGTCCGAACGTTAAGCGAGGTATTGAGGTGTTATATATGGATTTTCGACGATTTGTCGTGATTGGATTACGTGTTTCCGAGAACGGTGGTTTCTCGTGATTTGTTTTGAAATGTCGAGTTATGATTATGAGATATGGATTTTGTGAATATTCAGGGGTTCGTGATCGTTCTTTTGGAGAGGGACTTTCCGCCGGATCACGGGTTAACGCGATACGCGTTACGCTAGTTTGTGAGTGGACAATTTATTTTCACGGAAATGTTTGCGAGTCTTTTATTTGATTTATGAACTTGAGCATGCAGCATGATGATGATTTACGGGCATGAGATTTCATACGAGATTATATTAAATATGAACATGTGTTTACAATTATACTTATACGGATATACGTATACGAGTATACATATACTTGTATGCTGTTTCATGCATTTGCATCGAACTGTTTATGATTTGGTTTTCACAGAGTACAGTCTCAGTTACGTTGTTGTATCGATACACTTGCCTCTCGGCTGATCCCCGATGGTAGGTCGCCAGGAGGGACGTCGTCATCCCGACCTGACCGGTGAGGGGCGTTTCCCCGGAACCGAGGCCATTTCTGGCTTAGAATCACGGGGACCAAGGACCTCGTGATTCGGACTGTACTAGCACGGAGGAGTCCATGAGTGACCCCGTGAAATTTTACTTGCATGCTCAGTACACTGGAGGAGTATGAGTTTTACCTCGTGTACCATGATGTTTTTATTTACCTGGACTCGCATATGTTATTTTAAACATGTATATCAACTGGTGAAAGACATTTATTTTCGTCCACTCACTCTAACGTGTTTATTGTCTTTCCCCTGGGCTTTTCGGTTTCCGTGCCCAGTTTGCAGTTCAGGCTCTGGTGTCGCACGTCGTGGTCGGAGGCATAGTGCTCGAGCTACTTTGTTTCATCCAGTAGGTTTATTGTTCCACCTACTGTGGTATGCGTATATGATTATGTATTAGAAGTCGCTCTGAGCTTCCTATTTTATATGCTATACGATTTTACTCCGGATTTTCAGTAAAATACATATATATTTACTACTTTACGTTATTGTTGATATATTGAGAAATCCGGATGGGATTGGTGCCCACGGTTTGCTTTTTGTGGCATAGGATGAAGTGTATTTTCCGCGTGCAGGTAATGGTAATTCCACGCTAGTAACGAAGCTCTGCCCAAATTTTGAAAATTTTTTGTTGGTTCATGTTTTCGAAGGGGTTTGATTCCGATTTAGGAAGCTAAATCGGGGTTGGGTCCTTTCAGCTTGGTATCAGAGCATTAGGTTATGGGTTCTGTAGACTCTTGTAGTTGTGACGCTTAGGGTATTTGAGTTGATACAGCATGACTGGAGTGATGACCCGACTGGCCAGCGGTACTCATCAATACTTCGGGTGTTGTGTGTCCTCAAATATCTGCGGTTTCATGATTACGTTCCATTTGTTGTGAACGATGTTTTATTCATTAGGATGCCTCCTGACGTGTTTTCCGTGTCGGTACGGTTGTGGATCCTATTGAGGATCAATCGACGCGTGATGTGCCAGTGAACTGTGGATTTGGATGAGTATTCAGAGTTCAGTGAACTGTGTGGCACGGTTTGCCTGGTTGTGTGAGTGAGCGTCTACATGTTGCCTCAGAGCTGAGATTTGTGGCAGTGATGTTTGCCTGAGTCAGATCAGTGTATTTGGTGGGCTGTTATTGTGTGACTACCGGTTGCGACTCCATGGCCTACATTCAGGGTGATGTTTACACGGTAATGGGTTTATCAGGCTACCCAACAATTGAATGTGGAGTGTTTATCCACCTGAGGCAAAGATGCATTGTCCATATGTTTGTCCTTGTTTGCATGAGTTATGTGGCTTCAGAGGGAGCTATGCACGAGGTTCGAGATGAGTTTAAACCTGAGCATCAGAGAGAGTCTGATTGATATGCCTCGAGATATCCATGAGGAGCTTAGTGTGCTGCACTCAGTGGCGAGGCTATTGAGAAGGAAAGGTGTACGTGGTTTCCGATGTAATGGTTTGAGGAAAGTGGACTTAGTCGAGATATTTTGATGAGGTTGAGTTCCGACACTTCAGGATCAGTGACTTCATCAGGCTGTGGCCTTTTCGATTATGTTGAGAGTCATCAGATCAAGCAGAGGATCCATTAGATGGTGATGGAGATCACAGTGTAGCGGACTTGCTCCTGTGGCATGAGTTTGGGTGATCGTTGATGATCCTTTCACGCAGCAGGTGTTTTGGTGATTTCTGTTCGAGGAGTGCTTTCAGTTGCCATTGTGGTGGCGAGGAGGGTCACGTTACGAAGGAGCACCCCCGGCCAGTTGTTGTAGCGGTTCGGTAGCTCAGAGTTACGAGGAGATCCTCATGTTGTTCCTGAAATCTGATCAATGTACCCTTTGATGAGTTATTCAGCAAGTTGCAATTGATGTGGGCGACTAGTTGGGCATGTTGGAGTTCGTGCCATGACCTTGTTTGAGGACAGACTTTTCTCCGAGGTTACAGTTGTTTGATATCCATGGCTATTGTACCTGCATCTCCACTTCCGAGGTCTTGGAGAGTGTTGTATCCATCCGGAGGTCGCGAGATCCTTGTTGTACTCCATTGTGCTGGAGTGAGTTGGTTTGAGTTGTAGTTGATGTTTGATTCTGATTTTCTGGAATGTGTTACCACAGACTGTCAGATTAGCGGAAATGGGTTGATAATTGCTTGAGTTTGATGTTTGAGTTATGTTGATGTGTGCAGATTGAGTTGTGATTTGCTATGTTATTTTGATCCGCGTGTGGTCATAGGCGAGTTTGTGCTGTGCCGTATAGTTCGGCATCGCCTATAGCATTGGCTTTTGTGTGTGTTGTGTTCCGTGTGGCGGAACTACGTTTCAAGTTTGTTACATGTTGTGTACCCTACCTGTTCCTTATACAGGAACACTTGGCTATTGTGTGGAGCCAGTTCAGATCCGAGATGTGTGGGTACAGGGATTTCAGCACAGAGTTATCTCCTATTGTGGAGACGGTTGTCAGAGTTGTTCAGTTGAGGTTGCCGTTGGAAAGTTGAGCAGTATGCAGAGGCAGTGCTCCTACCTTGTAATCGGCAGACCTTGAAATTTTGAGGTCGAAATTTTTCTAAGGGGGGTGGATTTGTGACGACCCGGACCAGAATCAGCAGTATGATCAGCTGTATACATGAGTTACTGTGTAGCCGCAGATTGACGACAGGGTTTGAACTGCCAGGGATTGTTAACGACTAAATTATTGGCCGAGAATTGGAGCTGTTCTACGTGTGATTTTGAGTTCGTGGGCGTTTCCGGATCGTTATTTGGACGACCGAGAAATTAGTTATGAATATTTGAAGTTTCGACGGAAACGGATTTAAATGGCAGGTTTGTTAACGACTAAATTACCGGACAAGAATTTGGTTTCGGTTTCTTCATGGAAGTTGTTCAGAATTTAATTTCGAGCTTGTGAGAACTTCTGGAGAATTATTTTGAGTTACGAATATTTAGTTGTGATTATTTCCGATTGTGGATTGTTAGTCGATTAAATATGGGCTTGGTTGAATGGTTGACTTTTTATCCGATTGGCCGATGTGGTTGTGACGACCCGAACCAGAATCAGCAGTACGACCAGCTATGTACGTGAGTTACCGCGTAGTCACTGGTATCCGATGGTTGTTTGGAATCGCCGAGCTTGTTAACGACTTAATTATTGGATGAGAATTGGAGCTGGGTCTCTTCTCGAGAGTCGTTCTACATGTGATTACGAGTTCGTGGACGGTTCCGGATTGTTATTTGGACGACCGAGGAATTAGTTATGAATATTTGAAGTTTTGACGGAAACGGATTTAAATGACGGGTTTGTTCGCGACTAAATTATCGGACGAGAATTTGGTTTCGGCTTCTTCACGGAAGTTGTTCAGAATTTAATTTCGAGTTCGTGGGAACTTCCGGAGCATGATTTGGAGTTACGAGGAATTAGTTGCAAATTTTGCCGTTTGCTGATTATTTAGTCGATTTAATGTGTGTTGTTTTGAAAGGTTGACTTTTTATTCGGTTGGCCGATATGTTTGACTTCGGGTGATTATTGAAGAGTACGTCGAGACGAGTTTGTGGTCGCGAGAATTATTGGGATCGGAATTACGACGAAGAAGTTACGCGCGTTTGAAGTTCGTCGAAATGGATAAATATGAAGTTTCCAAATTGGGAAAGCCTATAAATAGAAAGTTACCAGTTTGGGAAGTCAAACCTTGCTATTTATATTGTTGACTGGTGAGTTGACCGAGTCAACTCGGTCTTGGAGGGAAACGCGACGGTGGTGTACGGTGGCGACGGTGCGTTGCCGATCGGCCATCTCCGGCCACGGGAGAGGTGGCGGTCGGTGCGCCTTGGCCTCCCGAACCTACCCTCGGCCACCACGCACGGCGTGGCTCACGGAGGAGGGAGAAATTCCGGCGAGAAATTGGTGAATTTTGGGATTAATGGTGGTTTTCGATTCGGGCCGAGTTGAACTTCATGAGATACTGGGTTTTGTAGCTCTCTTCAAGGTGATTCTAACCATATAAACATTGTGTTCTAATTTGATTTGTGGATTGAGAATTTTGGGATTGAAATTTGTGAACCAATTCGGTTTTGCTTGAAATTGACCTAGTTAGAGTGAGAATTGGACTTCGGTGTAGTTGACAAAGTTGCTCAGTGGGTGATTTGGAGTGGAATAGAGGTAGCTCCGCCGTAAAATTCTCCGGTCAACAGTGGCGCCGCCGTGGACGGCGGTCAACGGTCAACAGGTTGACTTTTTGACTTTCGGCAAGTTGCATGTCGTTTGACTTGAAATCGCGCCCCGATCGCAGTGGGGAGGTTCGTTTTTCGAGTTGAGCGTCCGAACGTAAAACGAGGTATTGAGGTGGTATATATGGATTTTCGACGATTCGTCGTATTCGAATTGTGTATTTCTGAGAACGGTGGTTTCTCGTGGTTTGATTCGAATTGTCGGATTATGGCTTTGAATATTGGACGTTGTGATTATTCAGGGGTTCGTGATCGTTTGTTTGGCGATGGACTTTCTGCCGGATCACGGGTTAACACGATACGCGTTACGCCAGTCTGTGAGTGGACATTTCTTTTCACGGATTGTTTGCGAGTCTTTTATATGATTTTATAAACTTGAGCATGCAGCATGATGATGATTTACGGGCATGAGATTTCATACGAGATTATATTAAATATGAGCATGTGTTTACGATTATACGATTACACTTATACAGATATACGTATACGAGTATACATACATTTATATGTTGTTTCATGCATTTGCATCGAACTGTTTATGATTTGGTTTACACAGAGTACAGTCTCAGTTACGTTGTTGTATCGATACACCTTGCCTCGTCGGCTGATCCCCGACGGAGGGCCGCCTGGAGGGGCGATTCCCCAACCAGACCGGTGAGGGGCGTATTCCCCGGAACCGAGGCCATTTCTGGCTTAGAATCACGTGGTAGTCAGGGACTCCGTGGTTCAGACTGTACTAGCACGGTGGAGTCCATGAGTGACCCCGTGGGATTTTACTTGCATGCTCAGTACACTGGAGGAGTATGAGTTTTACCTCGTGTACTATGTTGTTTTTATTTATTTGGACTCGCATATGTTTTTATAACATATATATTAACTGGTGAAAGACATTGATTTTCGTCCACTCACTCTAACGTGTTTATTGTCTTTCCCCTGGGATTTTCGGTTTCCGTGCCCAGTTTGCAGTTCAGGCTCTGGTGTCGCACGTCGTGGTCGGAGGCATAGTGCTCGAGCTACTTTGTTTCATCCAGTAGGTTTATTGTTCTACCTACTGTGGTTTGCATATACGATTATGTATTAGATGTCGCTCTGAGCTTCCTATTGAATACGTTATACGATTTTACACTGGATTTCGGTAAAGTGCATATATATTTACTACTTTACTTTACGGTTGATATATTGAGAAATCCGGATGGGATTGGTGCCCACGGTTTGCTTTTTGTGGCATAGGATGAAGTGTATTTTCCGCGTGCAGGTAATGGTAATTCCACGCTAGTAACGAAACTCTGCCCAAATTTCGAAAAGTTTTTGTTGGTTCGTATTTTCGAAGGGGTTCGATTCCGGTTTAGGGAGCTAAATCGGGATTGGGTCCTTTCAGTGGTTGACTTTGGGTGATTATTGAAGAGTACGTCGAGACGAGTTTGTGGCCACAAGAGTTATCGGAATCGGAGTTACGACGAGAGAGTTACGAGGGTTTAAAGTTCGTCGAAATGGATAAACATGAAGTTTCCTAATCGGGAAAGGCTATAAATAGCAGGTTGCTTAAAAGGGTAAGTCAAATTTGGAGTTATTGTTCATTGACCGTGTTGACTCGGTTTGACCGAGTGGTGCGACGGAGCCACGGCGACTCCACGGTGGTGGTTGATTCCGGCCACCTCCTGGCTTGGTTCCGGCTCCTTCCGGTGCGCCTCGGCCTCTTGGTCTCGGCTTCGACCTCCTTTCATGGCGTGGGATGCCGTAGGTGGTGAGTTTTCCGGCAAGAAACGGTGAGGATTTGGATGAATTCGGGTTCATGAATTTCGGTGGAATTGAGCTATGAATTGGAGTGGGCTTTGGAGCTCTTTCCTCCACGAATCTAACCACGTAGGTTTGGAGTTGCAATTCGGTTTGTGTTTGGAGAATTCTTGATTTGAATTTTGTGTTCTATTTCGGTTTTACTTGAAATTGGATGTGTTAGAGTGAGAATTGGAGTTCGGTGCAGTTGACAAAGTTGCTCAGTGGACGATTTGGAGTGGAATAGGGGTGGTTCGGCCATGAAATTTCATGTCCGGCGGCGGCGCCGCCTTGGGCGGCGGTCAACGGTTAAGGTTTGACTTTTTGGACTTTCGACAAGTTGCATGTCATTTGACTCAAAATCGCGCCCCGATCGCAGTGGGGAGGTTCGTTTTTCGAGTTGAGCGTCCGAACGTTAAGCGAGGTATTGAGGTGTTATATATGGATTTTCGACGATTTGTCGTGATTGGATTACGTGTTTCCGAGAACGGTGGTTTCTCGTGATTTGTTTTGAAATGTCGAGTTATGATTATGAGATATGGATTTTGGGAATATTCAGGGATTCATGATCGTTCTTTTGGCGAGGGACTTTCCGCCGGATCACGGGTTAACGCGATACGCGTTACGCTAGTTTGTGAGTGGACAATTTCTTTTCACGGAAATGTTTGCGAGTCTTTTATTTGATTTATGAACTTGAGCATGCAGCATGATGATGATTTACGGGCATGAGATTTGATACGAGATTATATTAAATATGAACATGTGTTTACGATTATACTTATACAGATATATGTATACGAGTATACATATACTTATATGTTGTTTCATGCATTTGCATTGAACTGTTTATGATTTGGTTTTCATAGAGTACAGTCTCAGTTACGTTGTTATATCGATACACTTGCCTCTCGGCTGATCCCCGATGGTAGGCCGCCAGGAGGGACGTCGTCATCCCGACCTGACCGGTGAGGGGCGTTTCCCCGGAACCGAGGCCATTTCTGGCTTAGAATCACGGGGACCAAGGACCTCGTGATTCAGACTGTACTAGCACGGAGGAGTCCATGAGTGACCCCGTGAGATTTTACTTGCATGCTCAGTACACTGGAGGAGTATGAGTTTTACCTCGTGTACCATGATGTTTTTATTTACCTGGACTCGCATATGTTATTTTAAACATGTATATCAACTGGTGAAAGACATTTATTTTCGTCCACTCACTCTAACGTGTTTATTGTCTTTCCCCTGGGCTTTTCGGTTTCCGTGCCCAGTTTGCAGTTCAGGCTCTGGTGTCGCACGTCGTGGTCGGAGGCATAGTGCTCGAGCTACTTTGTTTCATCCAGTAGGTTTATTGTTCCACCGACTGTGGTATGCGTATATGATTATGTATTAGAAGTCGCTCTGAGCTTCCTATTGTATATGCTATGCGATTTTACTCCGGATTTTCAGTAAGTACATATATATTTACTACTTTACGTTATTGTTGATATATTGAGAAATCTGGATGGGATTGGTGCCCACGGTTTGCTTTTTGTGGCATAGGATGAAGTGTATTTTCCGCGTGCAGGTAATGGTAATTCCACGCTAGTAACGAAACTCTGCCCAAATTTCGAAAAGTTTTTGTTGGTTCGTATTTTCGAAGGGGTTCGATTCCGGTTTAGGGAGCTAAATCGGGATTGGGTCGTTTCAGCTTGGTATCAGAGCATTAGGTTATAGGTTCTGTAGACTTCTGTAGTCGTGTTTACGAAAGATATTTGAGAATGTACAGCATGTCTGGAATGGTGACCCGACCGGCCGGCGGATAATCATCAAATTCCGGGTGTTGTATGCTTTCAAATATTTGAAGTTCCATGATTACGTTCCACTTGTTGTGAACAATATTGTATTCATTAGGATGCCTCCTGACGTGCTTTCCGTGTCGTTTCGGTTGTGGATCCTGTTGAGGATCATACGACGCTTGATTTTCCAGTGAACAGTGGATTCGGATGAATATTCAGAGTTCAGTGAACTGTGTGGCACGGTTTGCCTGGTTGTTTGTGTATGAGCGTCTATATGTTGCCTCAGAGCTGAGATTTATGGCAGGGATGTGTGCCTGATTCAGTTTGTTGTAATTTGTGGGCTGATATTGTGTGAGTTCCGGTTGCGACTCCACGGCCTACATTCAGAGTGTTGTGTATACTGTAATGTTTGATCAGGCTACCCAGCAAGCTTATTGTGGAGTGTTACCCACCTGAGGCAGAGATGCATTGTTCACATGTTAGTTCCTGTCTGCACGAGTTATGTGGCTTCAGAGGGAGCTATGCACGAGGTTCGAGGTGAGTTTGAACCTGAGTATCAGAGAGAGAGTCTGATTGATGTGCCTCGAGACAACCATGAGGAGCTTAGTGTGCTGCACTCAGGGGCGAGGCTATTGCGAAGGAATGTTGTATGTGGTTTTCGATGCGATGGTTTGAGGAAAGTGAACTTAGTCGAGATGTTGTGATGAGGTTGAGTTCCGACACCTTGGGATCAGTGACTTCATCAGGTTATGGTCTCTTCGATATTGTTGAGGGCCTTCAGATCAGGATCCGTTTGACGATGGCAGAGATCACAGTGTAGCGGACTTGCTCCTGTGGCATGAGTTTGGGCGATCATTGGTGACCCTTTCACGCAGCAGGTGTTGCGGTGATATGTGTTCGAGAAGCACTTTTAGTTGCTGTTTCGGTGGCCAGGAGGGTCACGTTGTGAGGGAGAGCCTCAGCCAGCTGTTGTAGCGGTTTGACGGCTCAGAGTTTACAGGGAGGTCCTCATGTTGTTCCTGCAATCTGATCAGTGTATCCTTTTGACGAGCCATTCTGAAGTCGCAATTGACGTGGGCGACTAGTTGGGCATGTTGGAGTTCGTGCCATGACCTTGTTTGAGGACAGACTTTTCTCCGAGGTTGCTGTTGTTTGATATCCATGGCTATTGTACCTGTATCTCCACTTCCGAGGTTTTGGAGAGTGTTGCATCCATCCGGAGGTCGCGAGATCCTTGTTGGAGGTTATGACTTAGCCGCGGATCTGTTATAGCTGGATATTGTGGTTTTGGTGTGTTTGTGAGCATGGACTTACTGACGACGCAATTGGCTGTGTTCGAGTACCTCGAGAAGGAGGTTGTGTTTCGACGACCAGATCTCCCCGAAATGCTGTTTCGTGGTGATGGTCGAGCGGATGGTGGAGACGAGTTGTGTTGTTTGCTTAGCTCATGTTGTGGATACTACGGTTGCTGTGCCCGATGTTGAAGACATTGAAGTGGTTCCCGAGTTTTCAAGTATATTTCGGAGGAGTTAACAGGTGTTCCTCCAGTTCGAGAGATCGACTACACCATTGAGCTTGTACCAGGCGCCGAACTTATTTTACCGGCATCTTGTCGTTCGGAGCTAGCGGAGCTGATGGAGCTATTGTTTCGACTCCAGGATTTGCTGGAGGAGATTTCAGGAGACTTCGTGCGACCCCACATATTTGTGTGGTGTGCTCTTGCACTATTTACATAGATGTTGGATGATTTGATGAGGTGGTGCACTGACTACCGGAAGCTCGATTTGCTTCAGAGGAGAGTGAGTATCCTCCGCTTCGGATTGACGAGTGGTTTGATCAGCTTCCGAGAGCTTCAGTCTTTTCGAGGATTGATTTCGGATCCGGATATCATCAGTGGAGGTTTGATGAGTCAGATGTGGCTATGTGGCTTTCGGATCTCAGTGCGGACATCATGAGTTCTTGGTCACGCTGTTTGGTTGACCAATGCCCCGTAAATCGTGTGGACTTGATGGATCATGTGTTCAGACAGTTTCTGAACGAGTTTGCGGTCATGTTCGTTGGCAACGTCCTGATGTAATCCGGAAGTGTGGACCAGTACCTGAAGCAATTGTAAGTGGTTTTTGCGGACTTCGCGAGACGATTAGCTGTTTGCGAAGTTCAACTTGTGTGAGTTTTGGCCGATTAGCGTGAAGATGTTGGGCTGTGTGATGCTAGCCGAGGGAGTCGGCGTGGATCCTGACCGGTTCGAAGCCGTGTGGATTTGGAGTTGCCCTACTATTGTACCAGAGATCAGGGGTCTCTTGGGTTTGGCAAGCTTTTACCGACGGCTTTGTGCAGGATTTTCCCGGATTGTTACTCTACTTTCCGGATTGACGAATAAGGCGTCAAGTTCATGTGGTTCGATGCACGCGAGGAGAGTTACTTACTCATGCAAGATGGTTGACCATTACTTCGGTTTTGACCTTACCTGACGATCGTGACGAGTTCATGGGTTATGGCGATGCTTCGAGGTATAGATTTGGTTATGTTTGATGCTGTGTAGCAGAGCGGTGGCTCATGATTCCAGGCAGTGGAACTTTGTATAGCTACATATCCTATGTATGATTTGGGTGTAGCTGCCCTTGTGTTAGCACCAGAGAGTTGGAGATTCTATTGCTATGGCGTGCAGCGTGGTGTAGGGTGTACACTGACCACTGAGTTTTATCCACTTGCATTTTCGGCCAGATTTGAGCTTGAGGCAGTGTCGATAGATGGTGTCGACTGATGACTATGGCTGCACATTAGAGTTTGCTCGAGAAAGGCTACAGGTTGTACTTTGATCATCTGTTTGGGATGATGTTGATGCTGATGCATTCAGTTGAGAGTCAGGAGTTTCTGTATTGCATGTGTGTACGTGTGGCTTGAGTTTTCGTGTTAGCCGAGTTATGGACTACGAGAGCTGAGTTTGAGTATGATGGTGTTGAGGCTCGTGGTTTTGCGCGCATTTGACGCTAATGGTACAGAGATATGTCTGATATTTCGAGTTACTACTCGTGACACAACATGAAGAACGATATAGCAGCTTGTGCGAGCGCAGCTTGTGTGTGTTGATGCCACATTCGTCGACTGGCGATGGCTAGGAGGCAAAGACGTGCCGAGATGTGTCAGCCACTTGAGATTTCCGGTTCGACGTGGCGGTTGCTGTTGTGTTTGTGTATGTTTGTACGCACTTTGGTTGTGATACCAGTTGTTAGGCTTTTGTGGATCGTTTGACGAACTCAGTACAATACTTTGTACCTTTTGGAGATGATTTCATTGGCAGGCTGTTATGGCTGTGTTTGATGGAGGTTGTCCCTCTACGTGGTGTACCTGTGTCCCAGTTCGCCGATCGAGGTGATCAGCTACGACTAAGTGTTGGCAAGCTTTGCAGCGAGCATTGGGGACCAGATTACGAGTTAGTACCGGATCTTATCCTCGGATTGGCGAGTGATCTTCGAGGACTATTCAGGCCTAGGAGGGCATGTTGTGTATTTCGGTATTGCAGTTCCGGAGGATTCGGGACCAGCAGTTTCAGCTGTTCGAGATTGCATGCAGTACCAGTTTGTGGACCACTATAGTTTTGAGATTATTTGATGTTGATTTGAGATGTGGTGCTGTACTCCATTGTGCTGGAACGAGTTTGGTTTGAGTTTGGGTTGATGTTTGATTCTGATTTTGTGGAATGTGCTACTACAGACTGTCAGATTAGCGGTATGGGTTGATAATTGCCCGAGTCCGATGTTTGAGTTATGTTGTCTTGAGTATGTGAGTTATGTTGATGTGAGCAGGTTGAGTTGTGGTTTGCCATGTTGTTTTGATTTATATGTGGCCATAGGCGAGTTTGTGTTATGCCGTATGGTTCGGCATCGCCTATAGGGTTGGCTTTGTGTGTTGTGTTCCGCGTGGCGGAACTATGTTTCAGGTTTGCTACGTGTTGTGTACCCTGTCTGTTCCTTATATAGGAACACTTGGCGCTTGTGTGGAGCCAGTTCAGATTTGTGATTTGTGGGTACAGAGATTCCAGCACAGAGCTATCTCCTATTGTGGAGTTAGTTGCCAGAGTTGTTCAGTTAATGTAGCCACTGTGCAATTGAGCAGTATACAGAGGCAGTGTTCCTACTTTTAGCCAGCAGACTTGGAAATTTCGAGGTCGAAATTTTTCTAAGGGGGGTGGATTTGTGACGACCCGAACCAGAATCAGCAGTACGACCAGCTATGTACGTGAGTTACCGCGTAGTCACTGGTATCCGATGGTTGTTTGGAATCGCCGAGCTTGTTAACGACTTAATTATTGGACTAGAATTGGAGCTGGGTCTCTTCTCGAGAGTCGTTCTACATGTGATTACGAGTTCGTGGGCGGTTCCGGATTGTTATTTGGACGACCGAGGAATTAGTTATGAATATTTGAAGTTTTGACGGAAACGGATTTAAATGACGGGTTTGTTCGCGGCTAAATTATCGGACGAGAATTTGGTTTCGGCTTCTTCACGGAAGTTGTTCAGAATTTAATTTCGAGTTCGTGGGAACTTCCGGAGCATGATTTGGAGTTACGAGGAATTAGTTGCAAATTTTGCCGTTTGCTGATTATTTAGTCGATTTAATGTGTGTTGTTTTGAAAGGTTGACTTTTTATTCGGTTGGCCGATATGTTTGACTTCGGGTGATTATTGAAGAGTACGTCGAGACGAGTTTGTGGTCGCGAGAATTATTGGGATCGGAATTACGACGAAGAAGTTACGCGCGTTTGAAGTTCGTCGAAATGGATAAATATGAAGTTTCCAAATTGGGAAAGCCTATAAATAGAAAGTTACCAGTTTGGGAAGTCAAACCTTGCTATTTATATTGTTGACTGGTGAGTTGACCGAGTCAACTCGGTCTTGGAGGGAAACGCGACGGTGGTGTACGGTGGCGACGGTGCGTTGCCGATCGGCCATCTCCGGCCACGGGAGAGGTGGCGGTCGGTGCGCCTTGGCCTCCCGAACCTACCCTCGGCCACCACGCACGGCGTGGCTCACGGAGGAGGGAGAAATTCCGGCGAGAAATTGGTGAATTTTGGGATTAATGGTGGTTTTCGATTCGGGCCGAGTTGAACTTCATGAGATACTGGGTTTTGTAGCTCTCTTCAAGGTGATTCTAACCATATAAACATTGTGTTCTAATTTGATTTGTGGATTGAGAATTTTGGGATTGAAATTTGTGAACCAATTCGGTTTTGCTTGAAATTGACCTAGTTAGAGTGAGAATTGGACTTCGGTGTAGTTGACAAAGTTGCTCAGTGGGTGATTTGGAGTGGAATAGAGGTAGCTCCGCCGTAAAATTCTCCGGTCAACAGTGGCGCCGCCGTGGACGGCGGTCAACGGCGGTCAACGGTCAACAGGTTGACTTTTTGACTTTCGGCAAGTTGCATGTCGTTTGACTTGAAATCGCGCCCCGATCGCAGTGGGGAGGTTCGTTTTTCGAGTTGAGCGTCCGAACGTAAAACGAGGTATTGAGGTGGTATATATGGATTTTCGACGATTCGTCGTATTCGAATTGTGTATTTCCGAGAACAGTGGTTTCTCGTGGTTTGATTCGAATTGTCGGATTATGACTTTGAATATTGGACGTTGTGATTATTCAGGGGTTCGTGATCGTTTGTTTGGCGATGGACTTTCCGCCGGATCACGGGTTAACGCGATACGCGTTACGCCAGTCTGTGAGTGGACATTTCTTTTCACGGATTGTTTGCGAGTCTTTTATATGATTTTATAAACTTGAGCATGCAGCATGATGATGATTTACGGGCATGAGATTTCATACGAGATTATATTAAATATGAGCATGTGTTTACGATTATACGATTACACTTATACAGATATACGTATACGAGTATACATACATTTATATGTTGTTTCATGCATTTGCATCGAACTGTTTATGATTTGGTTTACACAGAGTACAGTCTCAGTTACGTTATTGTATCGATACACCTTGCCTCGTCGGCTGATCCCCGACGGAGGGCCGCCTGGAGGGGCGATTCCCCAACCAGACCGGTGAGGGGCGTATTCCCTGGAACCGAGGCCATTTCTGGCTTAGAATCACGTGGTAGTCAGGGACTCCGTTGTTCAGACTGTACTAGCACGGTGGAGTCCATGAGTGACCCCGTGGGATTTTACTTGCATGCTCAGTACACTGGAGGAGTATGAGTTTTACCTCGTGTACTATGTTGTTTTTATTTATCTGGACTCGCATATGTTTTTATAACATATATATTAACTGGTGAAAGACATTGATTTTCGTCCACTCACTCTAACGTGTTTATTGTCTTTCCCCTGGGTTTTTCGGTTTCCGTGCCCAGTTTGCAGTTCAGGCTCTGGTGTCGCACGTCGTGGTCGGAGGCATAGTGCTCGAGCTACTTTGTTTCATCCAGTAGGTTTATTGTTCTACCTACTGTGGTTTGCATATACGATTATGTATTAGATGTCGCTCTGAGCTTCCTATTGAATACGTTATACGATTTTACACTGGATTTCGGTAAAGTGCATATATATTTACTACTTTACTTTACGGTTGATATATTGAGAAATCCGGATGGGATTGGTGCCCACGGTTTGCTTTTTATGGCATAGGATGAAGTGTATTTTCCGCGTGCAGGTAATGGTAATTCCACGCTAGTAACGAAACTCTGCCCAAATTTCGAAAAGTTTTTGTTGGTTCGTATTTTCGAAGGGGTTCGATTCTGGTTTAGGGAGCTAAATCGGGATTGGGTCCTTTCAGTGGTTGACTTCGGGTGATTATTGAAGAGTACGTCGAGACGAGTTTGTGGCCACAAGAGTTATCGGAATCGGAGTTACGACGAGAGAGTTACGAGGGTTTAAAGTTCGTCGAAATGGATAAACATGAAGTTTCCTAATCGGGAAAGGCTATAAATAGCAGGTTGCTTAAAAGGGTAAGTCAAATTTGGAGTTATTGTTCATTGACCGTGTTGACTCGGTTTGACCGAGTGGTGCGACGGAGCCACGGCGACTCCACGGTGGTGGTTGATTCCGGCCACCTCCTGGCTTGGTTCCGGCTCCTTCCGGTGCGCCTCGGCCTCTTGGTCTCGGCTTCGACCTCCTTTCATGGCGTGGGATGCCGTAGGTGGTGAGTTTTCCGGCAAGAAACGGTGAGGATTTGGATGAATTCGGGTTCATGAATTTCGGTGGAATTGAGCTATGAATTGGAGTGGGCTTTGGAGCTCTTTCCTCCACGAATCTAACCACGTAGGTTTGGAGTTGCAATTCGGTTTGTGTTTGGAGAATTCTTGATTTGAATTTTGTGTTCTATTTCGGTTTTACTTGAAATTGGATGTGTTAGAGTGAGAATTGGACTTCGGTGCAGTTGACAAAGTTGCTCAGTGGACGATTTGGAGTGGAATAGGGGTGGCTCCGCCATGAAATTTCATGTCCGGCGGCGGCGCCGCCATGGGCGGCGGTCAACGGTTAAGGTTTGACTTTTTGGACTTTCGACAAGTTGCATGTCATTTGACTCAAAATCGCGCCCCGATCGCAGTGGGGAGGTTCGTTTTTCGAGTTGAGCGTCCGAACGTTAAGCGAGGTATTGAGGTGTTATATATGGATTTTCGACGATTTGTCGTGATTGGATTACGTGTTTCCGAGAACGGTGGTTTCTCGTGATTTGTTTTGAAATGTCGAGTTATGATTATGAGATATGGATTTTGGGAATATTCAGGGATTCATTATCGTTCTTTTGGCGAGGGACTTTCCGCCGGATCACGGGTTAACGCGATACGCGTTACGCTAGTTTGTGAGTGGACAATTTCTTTTCACGGAAATGTTTGCGAGTCTTTTATTTTATTTATGAACTTGAGCATGCAGCATGATGATGATTTACGGGCATGAGATTTGATACGAGATTATATTAAATATATATGAACATGTGTTTACGATTATACTTATACAGATATATGTATACGAGTATACATATACTTATATGTTGTTTCATGCATTTGCATTGAACTGTTTATGATTTGGATTTCATAGAGTACAGTCTCAGTTACGTTGTTATATCGATACACTTGCCTCTCGGCTGATCCCTGATGGTAGGCCGCCAGGAGGGACGTCGTCATCCCGACCTGACCGGTGAGGGGCGTTTCCCCGGAACCGAGGCCATTTCTGGCTTAGAATCACGGGGACCAAGGACCTCGTGATTCAGACTGTACTAGCACGGAGGAGTCCATGAGTGACCCCGTGAGATTTTACTTGCATGCTCAGTACACTGGAGGAGTATGAGTTTTACCTCGTGTACCATGATGTTTTTATTTACCTGGACTCGCATATGTTATTTTAAACATGTATATCAACTGGTGAAAGACATTTATTTTCGTCCACTCACTCTAACGTGTTTATTGTCTTTCCCCTGGGCTTTTCGGTTTCCGTGCCCAGTTTGCAGTTCAGGCTCTGGTGTCGCACGTCGTGGTCGGAGGCATAGTGCTCGAGCTACTTTGTTTCATCCAGTAGGTTTATTGTTCCACCTACTGTGGTATGCGTATATGATTATGTATTAGAAGTCGCTCTGAGCTTCCTATTGTATATGCTATGCGATTTTACTCCGGATTTTCAGTAAAGTACATATATATTTACTACTTTACGTTATTGTTGATATATTGAGAAATCTGGATGGGATTGGTGCCCACGGTTTGCTTTTTGTGGCATAGGATGAAGTGTATTTTCCGCGTGCAGGTAATGGTAATTCCACGCTAGTAACGAAGCTCTGCCCAAATTTTGAAAATTTTTTGTTGGTTCGTGTTTTCGAAGGGGTTTGATTCCGATTTAGGAAGCTAAATCGGGGTTGGGTCCTTTCACTTTCCGCCGTTAGGGGGAGATACGAATGGTTCCATTCTAGTTAAGCATCAAAAATTGATGTGTTTTGTCCCCAATATGCCTCATCATGATCCTCACACATCTCAGTGTGAGATTGAAGTGCAATGTATTCTCAATCTTCATAAAGTAGCCGAATCGATGCCTGCCTCCTTTACTGATATCGTGAAAGTGATGAAATTGGATATACTTGTTGCAAACAATCCTGCAAGGTTGAAAGTCCCTGGAAATGGGCAAGTTAATGTAACACTTAGGTAAGATAGTGTTTCTTCTGCCCATAATGGGGGTGTAGCGTCGGTCAAAATCCATCTTTGAGCTACCGGCGAAAAGGCAAGCCATCAAGGCACAACCGTTAATCATCAACACATGAGATTATTTCTGACTACAATTATGTTTACAAGTTGACATTGACAAGTAGTGGGGGGCGACTCAGAGTCAATAATGATGTCAGTAAATAAAGAACTCTTACCAAGTTAAACAAATGCTAGCTGTATTATAGATGGTTTTTCCAGGTTCGTTGATGATGCATTTATTTATTCTGTCACTAGGGAATTGACGACAATAAAGTGGAACCTTCCTTAGATGCAGATTCTCAACGTAGAGAAAAATGACAGATATGGAAAGTTGCAATCTAGGCTAAACTGGACCCTCTTACAAAAGGCAAGTTTTTCGGTATGGTAGTAATATAACCTTCAAATTGTTTTGACCAAATTCTGAATGAGAATCGATGAAACACAGTCAATGATGTGCTTAGAGCCAAACAAAGAGCTTCTCCTGTGGGCGATGTAAAGTGTTTGAGCGATACACTCAGATGTATGCGCTTGGACCGATCAAGCCAAATAGGGAGTATAAGGCAATGTACGATGCTGAAAGCCACGAAATATATTTTAAAAGGTTACTATGCTCATGATGATCAATCATTAGGGTCCGCTCAAGAAAGATGGTATAGTGTTGTGGACGGCGTAGCCATTTGTTGTCGTTATGGATGACCATGTATTAAGTGCGTCTAGGTATGAACTAGGAGGGGATGCGCTTGAACTATACAAAATGAACGTATAAGATAAATAACAATTTAGGGTAGGGGAAAAAATGAGCAGTGTGCGTAGGAAGTAATATGCTGAGTTGGAATAACCAAAAAGGACACAAAATAATGCATGTACGACATGTGGAGAGATACACGTATTTCAGTGCAGTAAAGAGACCGTCATGCCTTCTCATCATAATGATGTGAGCCATTATGTCTGCTTGAAATGATGCGAGTTGTTTCGATTTTCACAATAGTGGGATGTATGGGCAAAGATCAAGGGTTGTGATTATACCACGTGTATGGACCCGTTGGGGTGAAAGGTTTGTAGAGGAAGCTATAAAGGAAAAGGAGCCTTGTCGTTTTCACATTCTTACCATACTTTGCAAAAACTTTGAGAGAGAGAGAGAAGACGAAAAAGGGCCGGACAAAGGAAGAAGCTGATGGAAAAATAGTGTTGAAGATCGAGAAACGAGAATCGTCAATCTTTTGAAAAGGTAAAACTCATGACTTTGTACTGGTTAAAGTACTGTTTGTGTATAGTATGAAGTTTGACTTATGGGTTTATGTGATACTGGATAAATGAGATGGGTGTAGGAGTGTAACATCCCGACCCAAAATTTAACTCGTTATTTTGATTGATTGTTAATTGACGATGGTACATAATTTTTATCGTCAGTATTCATCGATGGTTTTTATCAGAATTTTATCAATTAAGATTTTTGAGAAATTTATTTGGAAAAAAATCATAGAGTTTATCGAGACGAGTTCCTAGCGACGTCAAGTGTTTAAATCGGAGATACGATGAAGAAGTTATGGTCAGCGAAAGTTTTTAACGATTTTCCTAGCTAGATAGTCGCGAGTGTAAATAAAATTTTCCGAAAATAAAAAGTCAAACTTTCTATTTTAGTCAGTTTCTTTTTCTCTCTCCTTTCTCTCTCATCTCTCCCATGCTCTCTCTCTCTACCGTCGGTCTCACCGACGATGGACCACCTGACGGCCACCAAATCTAGTGGTCTTTGTGTCAAAATGATCACCACAACCTCCTCCACCTTCTCCCAAACATCTCAACCCTATTTCGACGTAGCGGTGGTGAAAAGGACATAACCGAATCGAAAAACCTATAATTCAGGTCGATGATTTTCCGGCCGAATCGACCAGCGAGACCAAATGGGCAAGCTCTCATCACCACAAAGCTAACCACATAAGGATGGTGTTCCCATTCAACCCGAGGAAGGAGAATCGACAATTTGAAATTTTTGGTGTTCTTGACTTCAAAAGGTAATTCAATGTGTGAATTAAAACTGGACTATTGTGTAGTTAAGAAAGTTGTTGTTGGGTTGATTTTGCACAAGATGAGTCTCGGGTAGACGGAAAAAGTCACCGGTGCGGCCGCTGGTGGTGGTCCACGACAGCACTCCGGCGAAGGGAATTTCGGCATAAATTTTATGTTGTTTTTCTCGTAATTATGTACTAAATGTAATGAAGAGTTTATTTAATTGATTTGAACATTGATGATTAAGGCATGTGGTTAATCGAATATTAATTAAATGATTTTATGCTATTATTAAACGGTTGAATCGATTATCGATTCGACCTCGAGTTGCATAACGTTTGAGAAAAATGTTGCAGCTTTAAAAAGGATTAAAAAATTAGAATTTGGAATTTGATTAAAGCTCGTCATTAGTTCAAAAAGTACGTTATTCGAGAATGCGAGGTTCTCGACTATAATGCTTATTGGTAAATGAGCTTAGTTATTCATTACAATTTTCATCGATTAGTTATTAAATAATTATTATTTTTCGAGATGACGTGTTAGCAGTCAGTGTCAGGTGAATAGATACGCCGTCAGACAAGTTTTGGTTATATGGATATCACGGCATTGTACGATGAGTGGTCCATTTATTTTCACAGTCGATAGCGAGATCATTTTGCAGTATTTCAGTATTACAGTATATTTTAAGGTATGTTTCAGAGCTCGTTAATTTGAAGGTTTTTCTTTGTGATGATACTAGTTAGTTGCATCGATGCACTGATTGTTCGGCTGATCACTGAATAGGCCAATTAGGGGAGGTCAGGGTGCTTGGTCTGGCCCATCACCTACAGTTTTGATACAGATAGTTGACTTAGGTTAGAAAAAAAACTCATGAGCGACCACCACAATTATATTTCAGATTTATGATATTTGAACTCGCATCATTTTGTAGAAAGTGGCAGAAAGGCATGAAATTATATTTTATCGTTTTACGCAGATTATATGATATTTTAGTCCACTCACACTAACGTTTTATGTTTTTTAAATGCATTTCCCTGGGTCTTTTGTTTATAATTTCCCATATTGCAGGTTATCCGGTTGAAGTCATGACCATCCACGGTACGAGGCATGACAGTCCACAGCTTTTGCTAAGGTAGCTGATACCAAATACGCGGTGCTAGACCCTAGTACGGGTCATGCAAGACTTATCCTGGATTATTGCGGTAATTTGGGTGGGTTTCTTTTTCAGGTTGATCTGGGTTTGTATAAGTATGGTAAATGATGTAACATGGGCTACTAGTTTTAAGAAAAATACATGTGTTTGTGGTATGTGGGTTAGAAACAATTTTGGATTTCATGTGATGAACTTGGTTTTAAGTAGAGATGCTCAAATAAGCCATAATAAGTTTGCAAAAAATGTCTTAACCATCAGTTTGTGGAGATTAATCTTATGTCTCAACACTTGAAGGACCACGGTACGATGTGGAATTACACTACATTGAATGAGCACGATGATGTAGTAGACTTCTGCTCAGGACCAGACTTTAGCTTAGGGTATAGTTACTAGGGTTGGTGAAGATGTTTTTGTGAGGTTAAACAGATAGTATACAAGATTCGTCAAAAATAAAGCTGCCCTTAATGGCTTCATAGAAGAAGCATTCCTAATGCATGACTGTGTAACCTACTGCAAGAGGTACCTCAAAGATCCAGTCCAGACCACTACCTCCAATCCAAATGCTCGTAGCAACCTTTCAGTCATCACAGATGTTGTACGATCATTTAGATGAGTATTAAATGAAAGATTAATTCAAGAAGAACTTAATGAAGAGCATTGGGTAGTGTTGCTCTTACATTGGATAGTCCCGTACATGCAAGCTTACAAGGAGAAATTCAAACAGCAAAATTGGACAAGAATGCTTAAGAAGAAGTTTCCTGATTATTTTCTCCAATAGGTATGTTTAAACCATATAGCTAGGTTTGTGCTTTTTTTATTTTGAAATTGAGAAATTCATATGGGAATAGGTGCCCACAGTGAATTAATTTGTTATTTTGGTGTTTGCTTATTCGAAGTGTTTTTCCTTAATTTGTGCATGCAGATTTTTGGTTTTCTTTTGTTTTAGGGAAAAATATGTCAAATTTTCAATAGAAATTAAATACACATTCATATATATATATATATGAAAGGACCCAACCCCGATTTAGCACCCTAAATCGGAATCGAACCCCTTCGAAAACACGAA
Organism: Geum urbanum; assembly: GCA_946800695.1. Classification (NCBI taxonomy): domain Eukaryota; kingdom Viridiplantae; phylum Streptophyta; class Magnoliopsida; order Rosales; family Rosaceae; genus Geum; species Geum urbanum. Next base: position 4,314,688 of record OX327014.1, read on the forward strand.
CCAACAAAAACTTTTCGAAATTTGGGCAGAGTTTCGTTACTAGCGTGGAATTACCATTACCTGCACGCATAAAATACACTCCATCCTATGCCACAAAAATCAAACCGTGGGCACCAATCCCATCCGGATTTCCCAATATATCAACAGTAAAGTAAAGTAGTAAATATATATGCACTTTACTGAAATCCAGTGTAAAATCGTATATCGTATTCAATAGGAAGCTCAGAGCGACATCTAGTACATAATCGTATACGCATACCACAGTAGGTAGAACAATAAACCTATTGGATGAAACAAAGTAGCTCGAGCACTATGCCTCCGACCACGACGTGCGACACCAGAGCCAGAACTGCAAACTGGGCACGGAAACCGAAAAGCCCAGGGGAAAGACATGAAAATCGTTAGAGTGAGTGGACGAAAATAAATGTCTTTCACCAGTTATATATATATTTAAAACAACATATGCGAGTCCAGGTAAATAAAATAACAAGTACACGAGGTAAAACTCATACTCCTCCAGTGTACTGAGCATGCAAGTATAAATCCCACGGGGTCACTCATGGACACACACCGTGCTAGTACAGTCAGAATTACGGGATCCCAGACCCACACGTGATTCTAGCCAGAAATGGCCTCGGATCCGGGGATACGCCCCTCACCGGTCTGGTTGGGGAAACGCCCCTCCAGGCGGCCTACCATCGGGGATCAACCGAGAGGCAAAGTGTATCGATACAACAACGTAACCACGACTGTACTCTGTGTAAACCAAATCATAAACAGTTCTATGCAATGCATGAATCAACATATAAGTGTATGTATACTCGTATACGTATATTCGTATAAGTATATCGTATAATCGTAAACACATGCTCATGCAAATCCGAAATCTCATACGCATGCTCGAGTTCATAAATCATATAAAAGACTCGCAAGATTTCCGTGAAAAGAAATGTCCACTCACAGACTGGCGTAACGAGTATCGCGTTAACCCGTGATCCGGCGGAAAATCCTTCGCCAAAACAATGATCACGAACCCCTGAATAATCACAACGTCCAATATTCAAAATCATAATCCGACAATACAAATCAAACCACGAGAAACAGCCGTTCTCGGAAACATGTGATTCAAAGTCGACGAATCGTCGAAAATCTGTATATGTATACCACAATACCTCGCTTAACGTTCGGACGCTCAACTCGAAAAACGAACCTCCCCACTGCGATTGGCGCGCGATTTCGAGTCAAATGACATGCGACTTGCCGAAAGTCAAAAAGTCAACTCTGACCGTTGACCGCCGCCGTTGACCGCCGTCCACGGCGGCGCCACTGTTGACCGGAGAATTTCACGGCGGGGCTACCCTTGTTCCACTCAAAATCACCCACTGAGCAACTTTCATAACTGCATCAAAAGCCAATTCAATCTCTAACTACCTCAATTTCATGAAAACCCGAATTGGTACCAAATCTTCCAATCCAAAATTCTCCAAATTCAATCAAAATTAGTGCTTCAAATTTACACAGTAGCTTCAAGAGGATGAGAGCAACAAAGCCCATCCAAAATTGCAGCTCAAATCGGTGTAAATTATGGAACCCGAAATCACCAAAAACTCATAAATTTTGGCCGGATTTCTCACCTTCTCCGGCGAGTCTTGCCGTGAAAGGAGGTCGACAACATGACGAGGACATCAAGCCGAGTCCAGAGGATCCAATCCCAAGGCCCGGGGTGGCCGGAATCCTCCTCGCCGTGAGCCACCGTTTGCCACCGCCGTGAGCCATCCTCCACCGAGTTTGACTCGGTCAAACTCGGTCAAACCCCAAAATGGCAGGTCTTTCCCTTTCCCAAAATAGCAGGTTTCTATTTATAGCCTTTCCCAAAACGGAAACTCAAACTTATCCATTTCGATAAACTTTAAACACGCATAACTTTCTCGTCGTAATTCCGATTCCAATAATTCTCGCGGTCACAAACTCGTCTCGACGTACTCTTCAACAATCACCTGAAGTCAAACACATCGGCCAAACGGAATAAAAAGTCAACCCTTGAAAGCAACACACATTAAATCGACTAATTAATCAACAAACGGCAAAATTCGCAACTAATTTCTCGTAACTCCAAATCATGCTCCGGAAGTTCCCACAAACTCGAAATTAAATTCCGAACAACTTCCGTGAAGAAGCAGAGACCAAATTCTCGTCCGGTAATTTAGTCGCGAACAAAGTTGCCATTTAAATCTGAACTTCAAATATTCATAACTAATTCCTCGGTCGTCCAAATAACGATCCGGAACCGCCCACGAACTCGAAATCACACGTACAACGACTCTCGAGAAGAGACCCAGCTCCAATTCTCGGCCAATAATTAATTCGTTAATAAACTCGGCGATTCCAATAACCGTCGGACAACTGCGACTATGCCGTAACTCATCGATCAAGCTGAACATACTGCTGAATCTGGTCCGGGTCGTCACAATATATATGTATATATATATTCTTCACAATTTTGTAGATGATATATCTAGAAAAATTCGGTAACCACAAGGGGTGGTGGTCATGGGAAAAGCACTTATTGGCCCATAAGTCGGTCTAATACTATATTTATCCTGGATGTATTGTCAACGGTGTAAAGTTTCATTCATTGAATCGAGATGAAGGAAGAATAACACAAAATAGTGGGATCATGGTTGGGGAAGGCGCTGATATATATTACGGGGTTCTTGCTCATGTTGTTTAGCTACTTTATGGGAATGATATCAATATTTTTCTATTCAAGCACTACAAGAAAATTGCACCTAGACCACGGACCATTTCCGTCGTCTAGGTGCAGTTTTCCGTCGTCTAAGTACTTAGACGACAGAATCTCCGTCGTCCAAGGTCCGTGCTCCAAGTGCTGTCGTCCAAGAACCTGGACGACGGAGATTTAGTGATCCGTCGTCCAAGTTCACTTGGACCGCGGACATTATCCGTGGCCCATGTAGACACCTGGACGACGGAAACTCTAAGTCTCCGTCGTCCAGGTGAACACCTGGGCCACGGAGAAGCTAGCATTATCCGTCGTCCCTCCGTCGTCCAGGTGAACACCTGGGCCCCGGAGAACGGCAGGGTTTAGGGTTTAGGGGTTAGGGGTTAGGGGTTTAGGGTTAGGTTTAGGGTTTTGCACCTGGACGACGGAAAACATAATCTCCGTCGTCCAAGTGAATATTTAATTTTTTTAAAAAATTGAAATTAAATATTATTAATTTAATTTATTATTAATTTAATTTAAATAATGAAAAATGCTAAAATTAATTAAATAAACTAAATTTTGAATATTACTTAATTATTAAATAATTAAATTAAATTAAATTGTATTAAAATGCTAAAATCTGAACCGCCATGATTTTGGACTTAGACGACGGAGAATGAATTCTCCGTCGTCTAAGTGAAAATTCAAGCGGTCCCAGAAACGGAAGCGGTAAATTGAACCGCCATAAAAATTGGACTTGGACGACGGAGATGGTCAGTTTCCATCGTCCAAGTGAAAATTACATGAAAAAAATAAACAAAAAAAATTTGAACCGCCATGATTTTTGAACCTGGACGACGGAGATGGTCATTCTCCGTCGTTCAGGTGAACACCTGGACGACGGAAAATTACCATCTCCGTCGTCCAGGTTCAAATTACGTAAAAAAAATTTAAAAAATAATTCGCTAGGAATTTAGCGATCTGTCATTCGAGTGAAATAGTCGTACAATATCGATGAACGCATTGTATATATGAACAGTTAAATTTGAACCGCCGATTAATTTTACGTATTGAAACATGTTAAGTATCGACTAATCTTTACGACTTAAGTGTTCATGAGTAGACGCTCATTTGCAGCAGAGTATTAACGAAATTAAATTTGGACAAAACAACCGTTGGATATGTTCGTCGTAACATAATATATAATTGTCTTCAAAGGACCATAAAATAATAAGTTCGGGAAGGGTTTGATCGGCACAGTCAACCGCAAAACAGATAATTTCACAAACCGGAAACGTGGATACAAGGCATTTCGCAACTCCGATTTTCGAACCGTCGAAGCTCACACACCAAGAATTGTTTACTCTGAAGTCTTGATGAAAAGACTTTGCATTGGAAGAAGGTCTAGATGGTCGTTGTCTTAGAAAAAATTACGATATCTGCACCTGGATGACGGAAATGAGCGTTTCCGTCGTTCAGGTAATCACCTGGACGACGGACATGAAGTTATCCGTCGTCCAGGTGATAACCTGGACGACGGATAATGACGTTCTCCGTCGTCCAGGTGCATAGACCCTGAATTCAGGGGTTAGGGCCTTACTGTTTAGGGTTTAGGGTTTGTGAACTTAGACGGCGGACAATGACCATTCTCCGTCGTCCTAGTATGTACCTGGACGACGGATAATGACCATTCTCCGTCCTCCAAGTTCTAAACCCCGATTTCAGGGGTTAGGGCCTTAGGGTTTACGGTTTAGGTCGTCCCCGGTCATTTGTGCGTCCATTCAATTATTCTGATTCAAAAATATAATTAAAAAATTGATCGATCGATCCGAACTGCTAGATTTAGGGTCAAGGATTTAGCTAGGGTACGTTTTATATGAGATTGAGATTTGGCGCCAATATTTATTAATTTCTCCGTTGGCCAGGATATATAATTCAGATTAATTTCTTACCGTAAACCGGCATCGATCATATATATATTACAATAATTACAGTAATTAATTACCAATTAATCTCCCTCGTCGTATGACCGTACTCTTCGTCATAATCATCATCGTCCTCATCCCCGTTAGTCGACGGCTCATCCTCGTCATCGTACTCAACATCGTCCGACGAATAACCTGAGTCCTCGTCCGCGTCCTCTTCCTGCTCGTCTTCTTCATCTACCTCATTGATAATCTCATCTTCAGTTTGATCTGTACAACCATCAGGCATGGGTAACCGTTCACCATCTTGAACCAGGTCCATTATATCGGAGCGGACCATAGAAATATTAGGCTCTTGATAGGCAGGAATGTCTCTTTCTGGTTCAGCAGCATCTTCAGTCGTCGCCGGTGTCCCTTCAATTGTCTCTCTATTCCATATTCCTCGGTGAGAGATATGGTTCACTATTTTCCACCCTTCACCGGCTTTCGGATCGTCGAGATAGAACACCTGCCGAACTAAGGTGGCGAGAGCGAAAGGCTCATCCTCATACCAGTGCGAGTTTGTATCGACTGATAATAGTCCCAGGTCTTCCTTTGTACGCTTGAACCATCTGCACTTGAATAGGAAAACGTTGACATCATTCCCGTAACATAGCTGAACCACGTATACAATAGCCCCGTAATATAGATCATTGTCTTTCCCAACCGATACCCCACTGTTTTGTGTTCTTCTTCCTTCGTCTCGGGCCAATGAATGGAACTTTACACCGTTCACAAAACATCCGGGATAAATATAGTGTTTAACCGGCTTCCCTGCTAGCAAGTGCTTTGGCCATGACCACCACCCTCCGTGGTTATCAGATTTTTGCAGATCAATCATCTGCGAAAAAGGGCAAATTAATATAAGGGTTTACTTTCTACAAACATGAGCGATATGTATTTAAATAATTAATACCGAGTCGTACGTACGTACCCATTGGAAGAAATAATCAGGAAACTTCTTCTTAACCATTTTCTCAATCCACGCTGAACTCTTGTTTTGATTTAACGCCTGAAGCCTCTCCCTGTATGACAACATGTACGGCTCAACTTCGTCACAGTCTCGCAACACTACCCAATGTGCCTCAATAAGTTCTTCCCGTGTTAACGATTCCTTTAATACTCCTCTAAACGGTCGGACGACATTGGTGACGACAGAAAGATTGATGCGGGCACTGCGATCGGAGGCAGTGGGAGGGGGTGGATCTTTGAGGTACCTGTTGCAGTAAGTAACACACTCATGCATTAGGTATGTCTCTACTATGGAGCCATCCGGGGCCGACCTGTTTTTGACGAATGACTTATACTGTCCAAGCTGTCTACAAAATCAAACGTACACATTACATAAGTACATATAGCTAGCTAGCTAGTATATATATAATCTCCAGTGGAACAAATTAATTAATTAGTTGTACGTACCTTTCTTGAGGATACATCCAAGTGTACTGGACCGTACCAGAAATAAGCACCTGCTCGGGCAGGTGGATCATTAGGTGAATCATGATGTCAAAGAAAGCAGGGAGGAAAATCCTCTCTAGTTTGCAAATGATGTGCACAATTTGTTGTTGAAATTCCACCACATCTGACTTCTTTAATTCTCTGGCGCATAACCTCTGCCACCACCTGCACAATGCCACTATTGGTTCTACGACGTCCCGAGGCAAGTATGGTCGAATTACCACTGGAATCAGACGTTGCAGCATAACGTGATAGTCATGTGTCTTTAGACCAACAAACTTGTGTTGCACCTCGTCCACTGCTCTAGTTATAGTAGCTGCATACGTAGCCGGATAACGAACGCCCTTAAACCAGTGAAATACAGAACATCTAAGCGTCGGCTTCACTATGTATGGTGCATCTGGCATCTTGTTGTACACTCATTTCCTATCCCTCCTCAACCACAAGGGACGACGTAGATTCATTGATTCCAAATCTTTGCGCGCTTTGGGAGTATCTTTAGTTAATACCGAGAATTGTTCCCACCACGCTGTCGCACACATTCTTTTCTATGTGCATCGCGTCCAAGTTGTTCCTCAGCTTCAACTTCGACCAGTAAGGGAGTTCAAAGAATATACTCTTGTGATCCCAATAGCTCAGATCATGTGGAGGAATTGGATTGCATTTCTTTACATCCGCGTCATTGCTCAACACACCAAAGTCGAAATAGCTCAACCTCTCTAAAATCTCTTCGCCCGACCAACTACGGGGTTTAGGATTGTTCTCTACCGTACCGTCGAAATGAGCTTCATCCTGTCGCCACGGGTGGTCGTGAGGAAGCCATCTACGGTGACCCAAGTAACAGACCTTCCTCGCGTGCCAACTAGAGTTCACGTCGTCGAAACATATAGGACATCCATTATATCCTTTTGTCCTGCAGGCTGCCAACATCCTATAAGCTGGAAAATCGTTGATCGTCCACATTACGGCAGCCCTCATCGTGAACATCGTGTCAGTGAATTTGTCATAAGTTGGGACTCCATTTTCCCACAACAGTTTCAGCTCGTCGATCAAAGGTCTGAGGTAGACATCTAAGCACTTCTATGGAGATTTAGGACCTGGAATTAGTATGGTAAGGAAATTAAATTCCTTGTTCATGCACATCCACGGAGGCAAGTTGTACGGCATCAGAATAACTGGCCAAGTGCTGACGGCGGAGCTATTACTTCCCCAAGGATTGAATCCGTCTGTAGATAGGCCGAGTCTAACATTTCTAACCTCTGAAGCAAAGTCTAAAAATTCTCTGTCGAAATGTTTGAAACCCTCCCCATCCGCGGCGTGTCGCAGGACATCGTCATCTATTCACTTTTCTGCGTACCATCGCATTGCCTCTGCTGTGTGTAGAGACATGTACAGGCGCTGCAATCTGGGAATCAAGGGAAAATATCGAACAACTTTCACAGGAATTCTCTTTTTCGAACTCTTCATATTCAACTAGAATCTGCACTGGCCACATACGGGACAATAGTCCAACTCTTTATACTCTTTGTAAAATAGCACACAATCATTCGGACATGCGTCAATTATCCTGTACTTTAGGCCGAGGCTGCTCAGGATATTTCTAACCTTATAATGAGATTTAGGAAGATTGTGATCATCAGGAAGCAATTTACATATTTGCTCCTGAATTTCGTCAAAAGCACTCACTGAAATTTTGTGCTTCACTTTTATCTTCATTTGCTCCATCACATATTGCAACACATTCTCTCGACATCCAGGGAACACCGGGGTCTGCGCTTCAAGTAGTATCCGGTTGTACTTTTCCATCTCACTGGTGTCAGTGGCCAAGCTAGCTGCGGGGAATGTGTCATCATGCTCATTAGTGGTACTGTAACCTCCGTCTTGGTGTTGGTGTCCACTATGACTACATCCCGGAAACGCATCATGGACCAAATCTGCAGTTGGGTTGCAAGCTGGGGGTCCGGCACCACTGCTGCTGGATGAGGCACCATGGTAACTGTACCCTGAGCTGAAGTCTGCTGCGCTGAACTCTACTGCTTCACCATGCTCGCTCCATGTAGTGTAACTCCACATCATACCATTTTCGTACAGGTGTTGCACCATAACATTAACCTCTGCATACTGACAATTAAGACATTTCTGACACGGACACCTGAAACGTTTCTTTCCCTGACCATGTTCTATCGCAAAATTCACAAATTCGCTAATTCCATCCATATACCGGACATCACATCTATTCTTCAACTTCATCCAACTCTTGTCCATACTGCTACAAAATATTATAATTAATTAATTAATTATTACATATATATATATATATTTGTCCATTAATTTACACTTAATTATACGTACTCGATCTACATCGATCCATCAATTATGTACGTACGTAATTTAATCGATCTGTACATATATATATAGCTAATTAACATCAGCTAACATCCTTGCATGTATATATGTACGTACGTTTTCACTAAATATATATTAATTAAGCAAATTTTAACTGCGTACGTACGTACCTGCTGGCCTTCTCGATATCTGTACGTTAATTAAGCTAACTAGCTAGTCAGCGGAGATCCCTTATCGATCCTGATTCTTCTCGACCTAGCTTCTAGCTAGCTAGCTCCCTTCTCCTTCTCCCTTCTCCTTCAATTCTTCTTCAAATGGAATGAAGAGATCGAGGAATGAATTCGATCAGTTTGGCATCGGGCTTATATAATGCTTCACTTAGACGACGGAGGTGTCGGTACGTCGTCTAAGTGGAAGTACGTTTCGTATACTCGGACGACGGCGTGTCGGTCCGTCCTCCAGGTAATCACCTGGACGACGGAGAATACCATCTCCGTCGTCCAGGTGATCACCTGGAGGACGGAGAAGACTCCGAGGTCCAGGTGATCACCTAGACGACGGAGAATACCATCTCCGTCGTCCAGGTTATCACCTGGACCTCGGAAAGGACTCCGTGGTCCAGGTGACCACCTGGACGACGGAGATGATATTCTCCGTCGTCCAGGTGGTACTTGGACCACGGAGTATTTTCCGTGGTCTAGGTGTCACTTGGACCACGGAACAATTACGTTTCCGTGGTCTAAGTGCTGTTTTCTTGTAGTGAAGTGTAAATGGTTCAAGCGTAGAAAAGAAATAGACTTATATGAAATAGTATTTTCGCACTTTACCCAACGAAATAGACTTATGTCGTCGGTTAAAGTAACTTTAACCGACGATTGTGACACGTGTCGTCGGCCAAAATATAGCCAACAATCATAAATGGCATTTTCATCGGCTATATTTTAGTCGACGACTTTGTTACGTCGTCGGCTATAGTCATCGGGTTATTCCCAGGTTTCAGCCTCATCTCTCTCTCTCTCTCTCTCTCTCTCTCTCAGCTCACGTCGCTCAAGCCAACAAGGCCACCACGACGCCTCAATCTCGATCTCAGCTTGCGGTCCTTGCCGGTGTTTCACTACTCATCTTCACTCACATCATTTTCGGTGCCATTGAGTGACTCCAAAAAGCCTCAGCGAGTCGTGACGACCTCGATTAAGGGATTCAACATCGACGCCTTCTTCTCCCTCTTCCCTCAGGTAAACAATCAATTTGATGTTCGATTTGTACATCTTACTTGGAAGCACAGCGATTTGTGTATGGGATTTGTGAATTTTTAAGAAAATTGGTTAGGTTTGTGAATGGGTTAAATTTGTGAATCGGGTTTTGTTTGGGTAGGTGAGGTTTCCTTAACACTCGGTGTATAGGATTTGTGAATTTTTAAGAAAATTGGTTAGGTTGAATTTGAACTAAGGTTGTGGGCTAGGTTGCACTGAACCCGCACACCACCTGCATGATGAAATGCCCTTGTGAATAAAAATAAGTATAACGCTACTGTAATTTTTGTTTTCGCCATCTAATTGAGTGCTTGATGTTAATTGTAAATCAACATTATAGTCTAGATTATGATTGTAATCTTTAGATGTCTAAAACTTGATAGTATAATGCTGGCAGTAAATTGTAATTTCGATGTGCTTATTATACTGTGATGGTGTATTGCTCTTAAATATGGTCTTTTAATAAACTAGCTTTGTATATGTGGTTAGGATCTTCTTCTCATATAGATGTTTTAGTAAACCAGCTTTGGTAGACCGTTTTATTTGATAATATGGAGTGAAGATGAGGTCTTGATGCTTAGAGTTTGTTTTTAATTGAGTTATTTGAATGTAAACAATAACTTTGAATTTGATTTGAGTTATTTAAATTTATTATGACATATTTTTATATATTAGCTTTTATATGTTATATTTATCCTATTTATTATTTAATTCTAAAGCTTCCAAAACGCACCCGCTTCTAAAAAAATTGAAAGAAAAAAATGTTGGTTCATGCATTTAGAACTACTAGCCATTCCATGTGAGTGTGCATGTGCTGGTTTCTACTATTAGCTAATTTAGAGTTAGCTTAATCAACAACATAAATTATTGACCCGGAGGGTTAAGATGTGGTTCTAGAGAAACAGAAGTATGAAATGGTTCTACAGATAGCTAATTTGTGAATATATGTATATAGTGATGTTGAATTGTTGGTGACTATGGTGTTGATGGTGAATATATGATAGTGGTAGTGAGGGTGATGAGGATGTAGATTAATTTTGTTATGTTAAATTTATGTGGTTTATATATGTTATGTAGAATTTATAGTGTGGTATTTATAATTTGTTAGGGTGATTTTTATCGTATGCATCATGAATCTCTTCAAGAAAAAGAAGGGATCTAAGAGAAAAGGGTCTACTGCTGACAGTTCTGAAACCACCTCTATCCACAACAACCCTCATACCATATTTCTACCTCTACGGCTCCAGATCCTTCTACCTCTCCGGCTAATGCTTCAGGTAGCTCGTCGTCGGGGGTACAAATGTCGCCGCATCACCTCTTCATGGCCCAAAGCGTACATGTCATACCAGACGTCGATGAGCGAGGAGTGCCTCTTCCAAGACAGCTTAGTTATCTTACCCCACAACAAGCATACGTATATACGCCGTTTGATACACCTCTTGTTAGTGCGAGGGTAACAAACACATCGGGGTCAGAATCGGGTAAATATTAAATACCTTGGTTATTTAATTTATAACTTATTAATAATTTGTATATGAAATTGGGTGCTTATGTTTTAATCTTTTTACTTTGTTTTATGTGACAGACACCACTAGCAACCAAAAAAAATACTAGAGGCCCCGTCACTAGCAAGGGTCTTGACAAGTATGTCAAGATTAGCGGGCCAGTAGTCATAGAGACAATAGAGGATGGAGCGGTGAAGTTGGGGGGAAAGACGATGTCCTACAAAGGCCAAGTAGGATGTGTCATGCAGGACATAGTCCCTTTTCTGTGCAGAGAGTGGTCCTGGGTGCCAGAGTGTGTGAAGGGCATGGTGAACAATGCTATGTCGATGAGTTAGTTAGATATTCATTATGTATGTCTACCCTTATTAATTAAGTCCTAATATATATATATATATCACCATTGCAGGTGTGGTTTGTTGTTCTAGAGAACCTTAAATCCACGTGGGCAAATGATACTCAAGGAAAAAGGTGGTGGGAGTTATATTTTATATATTGAGTTATATTTTGTTGATCATGTATTGTCACTTTATAACATTTGTGTTGCATATATAGGTATAAGGAGTGAAAAAATGAGCTTCATAAGCACTGGAAGATGCATGACAACAACCGTTTAGGTACCCCTAGCGAGTTTATATATAGGGAGTACGAGTGGCAGTGACTTCTAGTCCAGTTCAACAACCCAGAATATGAGCTATATAACATCATATTTGTGTTTACTTCTATCCTATTTGGCAAAATTAGTTTCCTAATATATTTTTTAATATATGTTTATCCAACAAGGCCATTTGTGGAATAAATGTGGTGAATCAGGGGCACATCACGAGTAACCATCATGCTAGGTCTAGACCGTTTGTGAGTTGGATGGAGGAGGCGATAAAATAAAGTGAAGTCAAACCATACGTGTATACATACGAGAAAGTGTATTCTCGGTCCACCGAAGATATTGCAAGTCTTATGCCCTTATAACTTAACATATTTGCTTATATATGTATTTTCTCTAACTTTTTTTTATATATGTTTACTAATATATTATTTTTTTCCTTGTCAATTTGGCTGGATTGAGGGAAGAGGCTGAAGTGGTGTTGACTCAAATGATGAGGGAGCAATGGTCAGAGACATAGGATGAGGACCTCCCCCTGGCCATCTCTCAGGTTGATCGATTTGATGTGACGGTTGCTCAGCTACATGAGCATTTTGATCTACGTACGCATTTTAAACTTGATTATTAATGTAATTTTTCTATGCTATGAGCTTAGTGAATACGTTTCTAACTTACTTTATGTTTTTAGGTAGAAGAATAAAGGAGGATGAAAAAATGGACCAAAATGGAGCTGAAAATGACAATAACCGTGAAAAGTGCACTTCGGAGGATTTTTGCATTTCTGGACAATGGAGATGAGCCGGCCCATTAAGCAATTCATTGGGCCCATTTATTAAAGTCCACGTCAGCCAAGAATGAAGCTCTAAGTCAATTATTTTGTCCAAAATGATAAGGCTAAGCAACTTGGTAATACAAGTTGATGAAATATCTTAGGTGACTAAGGACTAGCTTGGTGACTAAGGAGGTGACTAAGGCTATGCAACTAGGTGGAATGATAAGAGGAAAAGGTTTCATTCCCTTAAAGGAAGAGGCAAAGGCCATCTCCTTTGCCTATAAAAGGGGAGTTCAGCCATGAACATCAATATCTCACATTCCAACAGCAAAAGCTCAGCCTAAATCACCTCCTTACATACCAAAGTCCAAGAACTCCTCCCAAATCTGAAACACCACCAAGCACCACCTCCAAAATAACCTTCCTACATCCACAACTGTTCTTAGCTCGATTTGGCCTTGGATATTTGTGTCCTCCATCCATCAAAGGAGATGCTACATCAAGATTTGCGGTGCGATTTCACGGAATCAAAAGTGTAACATGGCCCATTTGTATTTGTTTTCAATTTTGTGTAGTTTTCTCTACTTTTGTATGACAAGACTATGTTTTGATATAAAGCTATTTATTTCTTGTTTTTACTAAGCTTCTTCCATGTGTTTATAGTTTTGATTCGAATGCATGTTCTAGCTTATGTTGTTCTTAATGGTTGAAACTGTTTTTAGTAGATACTCGATTTAGTTCTTCTTTGAGCATATTTCACGAACTAATAACAAGATTTGGCCTTGGATATTTGTGTCCTCCATCCATCAAAGGAGATGCTACATCAAGATTTGGCCTTGGATATTTGTGTCCTCCATCCATCAAAGGAAATGCTACATCAAGATTTGCGATGCGATTTCACGGAATCAAAAGTGTAACATAACCCCTTTGTATATGTTTTCAATTTTAAGTAGTTTTCTCTACTTTTGTATGACAAGACTGTGTTTTGATATAAGGCTATTTATGTCTTGTTTTTACTAAGTTTCTTCCATGTATTTATAGTTTTGATTCGAATGCATGATCTAGCTTATGTTGTTCTTAATGTTTGAAATTGTTTTTAGTAGATACTCGATTGAGTTCTTCTTAGAGCATATTTCACGAACTAATAACAAAGATAAAATTGGATTAGATAGTTAGGTCGATTTGGTTGATGTCATGTTCAATATAAGCATGTGTATGTGTTTTGATTGAAGCTATAGATTTCGTTGTAAGGATTCTATGTTCTTGTTTGTTTAGCTTGTCTATGAGTTGAAGCATGATAGAACTTAGGGTTTCTCTATGTGTTTTCTACCATGTTTTGTCTTTATATTTCGTAGATTAATAACTAAAATTTCAAAGCCCCCTATACCTTTTATTTTATGTTTACAAACGTTGTCATGCTTAGGACCCTCAATCCCCAGTGAAGAACGATCCCTACTTATCAATGCTACATCTATAAAGAAGGATTTTAAATTGCATACATGTGAACTATGTGTTGAGTGTCTACTTTGTGTTAATATTTGATGCATGTTTTACGTATATCACATTTTCAGAGGCAGGTGATGGAGCGTCAAAGACAGATAGAAGCGATGGAGCAGGCGATATTAGCGCAGAAGACTGAGACCAGTGCTTATGCGACTGCCTAGCAAGCTCAGATGTCTTCCTTGTTTCAGGCATTTTCTGCACAACTTCAGGCGCAAGGACTCCCGCCCCCACCTCTGTTGCTACCAATCCATCTCCCTTTCGTTACTCCACAACCGTGAGAGGATCCGCAAGATGATGGTAGTACTCCATCTTTTTTCCAAGACATAGATTTGGATGATCATTAGTTTAGGTGTTATGTGGGTTTAGTTTGAACACTTAACTTAGTTTAAGTTCTAAGTTTAAAATGTATATACACTTAAGTTTCATTAATTTGTGTTTGTTAGTGAATATGCGTTTTGTTTTCATTTTATGTGTTGTTGGCTATTGTGGAAATAAAATTGTGAAATTAGCGGGTTCTGGGAATAGAAATCCAGAATCTGCAGTTTTTTTTCTTCAGAAATCAGTAACCTTAGCCGACGACAATAGTCATAGTCATCGGCTAAAGTGAAGATTTTAGCCAACCCGTTTCATACTTTAGTCGATGAGTTTCATACTTTAGTCGACGATGTACAGAGACTTTAGCCGACGAAAGTCTATACTAGTCATCGGCTAAAGTCTAGTTCGGGTCAACCATTTTGACCAGCGGGGAAGTTTTGGCCTAAGACATTTCGTTGGCAAAAGTGTACAAAGTCGTTGGCTAAAGTCCCAACTTTATGCCGATAACTAGTTTTTTCATCGGCTAAAGTCCATACTTTAGCCGACGGCTGCCTTTATTTTCGTCGGCTAAAGTATGATCGACGACCTTTAGCCGACGAACGTTCGTCGACTTTTACTTTAGCCAACGAAAATGTCTAACAGTCCGACGAATTTGTTTCTTCGACTAAAGTGTTTTTTCTTGTAATGTGCACGGGGGATGATGATGCAAGAGATGCAAACTTAGCAAGGAGCACAAACACCATATTGACCGTTACATTGCCCTCCCAATCCTCGGCGATGTCTCTGTCATCTCTATAGTTGACCAATTCCTCGCCATGACCCTCATAATCGTCGTCGTGGGATTTCCCAATCGCTGGTAGGCTTTCCATCATTGTTTGGTCTGTAGAGACCAATGCCTGTACTATTGCTGCCAACACCTGGTCGAATGGAACCTTGGGTGTAGGTTCAATACTGACTCGAGAGAAGAAAGGCTCCTCTTGACCAGCCGCTAAGTGTCTTGGTTGCTTTGTCAAAATGGGCATAGCAATATATCTGAATGTAGCAGCAGCCTTTTTTTGCTCCTCGATGACCAATGGCTTTGGTTGCCATCGAAGACCTTTCGACTCACATGAAATCACTGGGACTAGATCAAAGTAAGCTGCTCGCAGGAGGATTTTTAGCACCAAAGGTTTGGCTTCTCCCTTACCATCCTTCGGCTCCTTGCTTCTCGCTAATTTCCTGCTACTTTCTAATTTCTTTGAGTCCGGCTGAACCTCTGGAATAGGTTATGGTTTAGAGATCCTAGAGAACACACTAAGTCAGGCTGCTCTAACCTTCGATTCATCTGAGCGCCAGCCAAAAGCAATGATTAGGTTGGCAGACAATTTATTCATCCATTTCTGCAATTGCTCCAGGGTCTATGACAACTGTTCTGGTTTGATAAACCCTTTATCCAATGCTTCCAAGGCTCTCTTGGCAGCACCGAATTGTCGCTACAGTTTTCTTTTCGAGCTCACCTCGACCGAATTTGTAGTTGGCTTCGTGAACTTCTCGGTGGCCGGCATCATTTTATAAACTTGTGAGTCTCGTGGACTCATTTCCCTTGGGCTAGCCGACTGGTAATTCTTTACTAGCGTCACCAGCTAAGAACAAACCTTGATAGCCTCAATCATCTCCTCATTGGAAAGCTTCAGCCCATAATAAACCTTGCAATGAGTGCATAATACGATCAGGGAAATGTCTGATGAACCGTTTGTTCCTTTACCCTTGGAAGCAGGTTCAGGCAAGGTACTTGCTGTGTTACCCCCAGATGTATGAATATCGAGGTTCTGCTTTCTCTTAAGCAGGGTGCTTCTTTAGAGCTCTAACATGCCCACCATCATACTTTTCTCCTCCTTACTGTGCGGTGTAGTAGTGTCACTAATTTGCCTCACCGTGATTTTCTTTTCGTCGATCAACTGTTAGATGTGATACTTCAAGCAAGTGCATCGTTCAATGGGATGTGTCTAGACAAGATGGTACCGATAGTATGGCTTTCCCTTCAGCTGCTCGGGATCCGGGAAGGGACCAAAGGGTACCCTAGCCATTCTCGTTGCGACCAAGTTATCCAAGATCTATGCCATCTTAGTCACTACATACGTGATCTACCGCTTAGTTTTCATGATGTTGGGTTCCTGCCTAGACGGGAACTGCTCCAGTTTCAAAAGGGCCAAACTCGATCTTCCCTTCATCAATCCAGTCCTGGAGATTCTCCATCAGGGCTCTGTAAGATGAGGTTGCATGGCCGAACTTATTATGATACCGGCAGAAGAATTCACCAAGCATCTCGTAGGCCAAATTCTTAAGCTTTCGCGCAAGTTTGTAACTGACGAGACCACCCTCTATAAGCTCATCAAGGATCTCATGCACCTTGTTCGCCTGAAATTATATTGTTGTCGAGGCTAGCACGATCTCGCGACCCTTCTTTCTGCTTGAACTCTTTGTCCCTGTTGGCGCTGAGGTGGTGCCCTCACTAGCTCTACCATGTTGTCCTTTGGTTCAGGGAAAGGATGAGTATCCATTAATGGCACTATTTTAGGAGTTTCCAACGTCAGCTTGCCCTATTTGATCCATGTCTGGATGACATCTTTCAACTTAATGCAGTCTTTGGTGGTATGATTCCACATGCCGTGATACTTGCAATATTTCTTGCCCTTTAACTGTTCTGGGCTTGGGATAGGTCCAAAATTGATCTTCGCCACCCTCTGGCTAATTAGCTTGTCCAGTATTTCATGGGCGAGATTAGCATCGTAAGTATAGGTGTCAAATTTTAGTTTTGCGAAGGCCATGGTTCACAACTTAAGTGGACCCTTGCTCTATTGTAGCTTCTTGGGCTTCAGAACATTTTTGCTTGTTAGCTAGACTGTGTGAACCATCTCTTCTTTAGGTTCTTGTTCTTCGTCACTTAATTCCTTGAGGTAGGCCGCTGATACCGACCTGCCTTTTGTCCGGAGTATACGGCGCTCTCAGCACGTATGTCCCCTTTGACGCATTAAGCGTATTGTCTCTCTCCTGCATAGCATTGTCAGCTTTGGTCAGTGCCCCGATAAGCTTGTTCAAAGAACCGTGCTTAGTTCCTAAGAACCTGGTGTACATCCGGTCCTCCAAGCCATTTATGGCCATGTCGATGATTGCCTTTTTGTCAAGCTACATCTTAAACATGTTGAGCTCACCTCTGAATTGATGCAAGAAGGCCACTGGAGTTTCAGAGGACGTCTGGCACATTTGACACAAGGTGGCAATGCTCACTTTAGGAATTGCAACCCCAAAGTGATCGAAGAACGATTTCTCCATTGTTGGCCAGTCTAGTATTAATCTTGGAGTCAGGCCAATATACCATATGAGAGCTGAGCCGGAGTGTGATGAACAAAAAATTATGAGTTTCAATTCGGGGTCAGCACCCTAAGGTCTACAATGTAAGCTGAAATGGGCCATATGGGTTGCAGCACTCTCTTATTCATTAGCACTGAAGGTTTGGAAGCTGATTAACTTATACCCCTTTAGCCATTGCCACTGTTTTTCCGTAGGTGAAGGGTATAGAGTCTCATAAGCCTGAGCTTCCTTAGATGGCTTGGCAACATGTTGTTCAATACGCTTCTTGAAGTCCTCCTTCCAAGCCACAAGGAACTACTCACCATGACAATGTTCCCTCATGAGGTTTGATACTGCCTTAGATAGCGCAGAGAGCTCAGATTCAAACTTCTTGCCCTGAGCTAGTTGCGGGTGCTTGTGGCAACTAAGGTACTCCTTCTAATAAGGATTCTGTATTGTTACATTAAGACACAAAATTTGGTCCCACTGGGTGTGCCAAAATGTTTGGTCGCAGAATTCCCAGGGTGCCTGGAGAAGTCTCAAACTATCTCTTTTCATGGGCATGCGTGTGCGAGGCATGCCACTACCATGGGGAAGAACGTTGAACATCGGTCCGCTGTCTAAGAAGTGATTGAGACGAGCAGAGCACCAACTCCCCCCTTGATGAGTTCTTTTTACCTAAGTGACTTAGGACTTGAGTTTTTGTGTCTCTCTATCGAGCCACCGGAATAGATACTCCACACACCCTGTTCAGTGCAAAGTAGAGCAATATCCTTAACGAGGGTTGAGAACACAGGTAGTCATGTCCTTGAATCTTTGGATTGTTCACGCCCTGTTTGGTGAAATTCTTCAGATCGCCGGAAGTGGGGTTTCTCGAGTAGAGAAGGGTTTGCTGAGAGTAAAAGTTGTCTGTCAGATGTAGAAGTCCTGATACATGTACATTTCCTCTATTTATAGGCATCATGTATTTACTTGTCGTAGTTAACATAAGATTCTAGCAATCATTCTCACTAAATGACTCTAATTGCCGAGAATCCTGCATCATTAATTCTCCCAGTCAATATGGAACCAAACGGTATCATTCAGAATTCCTTTCCTCCCCATGAATGCTCACTCGCGTGAGCCGTAGATATTTTCCCAATAGCACCTAAAATCTTAAAAATAAAGAATGTTTATTTGGGACCAAACAACAAGCATTTCCACTTATGTCGAAACTTTATATATCAAGTAGATATAAATTAATTAAAATTTTACATAAAAAGTAGATTGACAATTTAATACTTGTTATACATCTACTAATGTTGCATAACTTAAGTGTTCGTATGTCTGTATTCACTCCGCATCCATATTAAAAAAATTGAGTTTGGACAAAACAACCGTTAGATATATTCATCACGGAATAATATGTAAGTAGACAAATTTTCATGCATAAGAATCAGAGGTCAAAGTTTGAGCCTCTTGCGCTTAAGTGTGTGTTTGTTGGTTATGGTACTCACTAGAAAGGATACAAGTGTTATCATCCTCCATCTCAGAAGTTCTATGTCACCAGGGATGTCACTTTTAGTGAAGACTTGTGTTATTTCTCCCCTTCCGCAACTCTTCGGAGGAGGAGAGGAATGTGTTTTATGAAGATCAGTTTGGGAATCTGAAGATTGCGTCTCAGCCGGCGACAATTTTTGACTTGTCGAAAATGGGAACCCGGAACCGGCAGGAGCAAAGCATCGACCGGTCGAGCCAAATCCATGCCACACAACCAAAGACACACACATGAAGTTTGTTGAGAGATAGGATGGAAACATGACATAACTGTACCTGAAATAGAATCTGATTCTGAAGAGCTGTTGATGGTAAGCGATTGATGAGATCAGAGGCACACAATACAACTTCTCCCCAAGTATATTTTGGCATGTTGGCACTGAATAGGAGGGCTCTTCCCATCTCTAGAAGATGACGATTCTTTCTTTCAGAAACTTTATTTTTCTCTTGGGTCAGTGGACAAGTAGTCTGGTGAATAATCTCATACTGCTGAAAATAATCTTGGAAAGAATGATTGACAAACTCCCCTCCATTGTCAGATCGAAAGACTTTCACAAAAGCATTATACTGAGTTCGAATCAGATTATGAAATGCAGTAAAGGTAGAGAACACAACATTCTTCTTTCTCAGCAACACAACCTATGTCAGTCTTGTAAAATCATCAATGAACAGAATAAAGTATCTCATTCCTGTCAAGGTTAGATTCTTTGACAGTCCCCAAACAACAGATTGGATCAACTCTAATGGTGTTGAACTAGAATGAGAACTAGAAGAGTAACTGAACTGTGACTTTTAGCAAACACACAAGTTTCACAATAGAGACTAGATTCTTTTACTCCTAGAAACAAGGATGTCATAGACTTCTTCATAACACCAAAGGACAGATGACCCAACCGGCGATGCCATAACCAAATTTCCTTAACTCGATCAGAATTCAATGTCAAAGCAACAAGTCTGGATGATGCTCGTGTCTCCCCGCTATATATGCAATCCAAGTGAAACAGTCTCCCCATCTGATCTCCCTTGCCTATTATTGCCTAAGTACATAGATCCTAAAATATCACATACATAGGATAAAAAGTAACAGAGTGTTTGTTTTGGCAATTCAAGTCAAACACTGACAACAAATGATGGGATAAAGAGGGAACATAAAGAACATTATGTAACATAAGAGATGTAGTAATTTGGATTGACCCAATACCTAAGACTGAAAAAGACACATCATTTGCATTAGACACTTTAGGTATAGGAGAAGGTGACAGACTCAAAAACAAAGTTTTATCGAAGGTCATATGATCAGACGCACCAGAACCAATTATTCATGTATCACCACCAGTAAAGTCATAAACTTTCAAAGCAATACTAATTTTACCTTGATGTTTCTCAGTGAGAGAAACAATATTCTCCATATGGTCTTGGCTCTCCATGCCACAGATAACAGGTTCTTCAAACATCGAAATATCCAAAACCATGATAAATTCTTCAGTTAGACAAGACAGATTCAGACAAGACAAGAAACAAGGACAATTTCAGAGCGGAAACAAGGTCAAGTCTTCAAGATTTCCAAGGATCACCAGGTCAAGAAACAGATCAAACAAGGAACAGACCAGCTTCGCATCGGAAGTAGGGTCAAGTCAGGTTTTCAAGATTTCCAGGATCAAACCTAGACTCTGATGCCAAGTCAAATAGAACACATGTGTTTGGAGAATTTTCTGATATATTGATCAATCCCGAATTGGGTATATATACAAGTAAACTTACAAGTCAAAGACGAAACCTAATCAATTACAAAATCTTATTTAATTATAGAATATATATTTTCTATATATAAAGAGTGTGACTCACTCCAACATATTTGTCAGTGAAAGATTTCGTCTTGATGATATTTTTGTGCTTGCATTTGGTGGGTTCTTATATACAATTGAGCTATGCATGTTGGTTTTGAAATATTCCAGAAGTCGTGTTTGGATTGATGTGTATGGAAAGCAAAGGAAAACGGGAAGTAGTATTAGAAACAACGGAAATGAGCGGCTGGTCAACTGTGCTTATCTGCTTTGGTGCTTTCTTCACATTTTTTTATTTCTTTACAAACACGAGTTCGGTCAATTGGGAGAGTGTTTGCTTGGCTTTGGATGCAAGCTATGTAGGCATGATAAGAACAAAGGAAAGACAGTTTTGGTGTGTGTTGTATGCTTACGAGGATGCTCCCCGCGCGTTGCGTAGTTATATGATAAGACGACAGTATAATTATTTGAGGGAAAAATATAAAGTAAAAATTTGTCTATACATTTTATTTTTTAATACAGGTTCTTTCCTTATTAATTTTTTAATAGAATGAAAAAGATATTGAGTAATTGAAAACACATGTTTTTGTTAATTTGGTTGGATATGTCTAGAATGTAAAAGCCCACAACAATATCTGTGTAAATATAGGCATGAAAAAAGTAGACACAGAGCCAAAAGAATCATATCTTTAAGATTGGGAAACATGAGTGTCATTGGAAAGTTTCTTGCTCAATGATCTTATCTAATGGCTTTTATTTATCATATAGAGATTTGTACATTAATTTGTTTGGATATTGACAAAGAGCATGATCTTATAAAGTAACTATTTTTCTTGCATAGATTAATATCTCAACTCCAATTACTACAAAACAATTATTCAAAAAAATGAAACTGCCCCTGTAGGTAGTATATAAAAGGAATTAAAATATTAATTAGACATGGGCCATTACATGCACAGAAATCATTCAAAGAACAAAATAGTTTAGTCACACACCCATGAAAGTTTAGATAGTCTAGCACAGAAATATGTTACAGACCTTGGACATATAATGTGCCACATAGAAATATATTACAAAGGATTGGGATTTTGAAGACCATGTTCAGGTTACTGAAAATCCAGAAATGATGAATATATTACAGACATGGGACGGTAGTTGTAATTTAGATCAGATTCATCAATATTTGGTCCACGGTTCTTCTCAGGAACAATGCAACCTCCCTTCGCATTAACCTAAATCATCTTATCACGAACGTCAACATGATAAAAAAGGAGTCAACAAATGGTCAATGTAAATGAACATCTGTGACGACCCGGATCAGAATCAGCAGTATGTTCAGCTCGATCGATGAGTTATTGCGTAGTCGCAGTTGTCCGACGGTTGTTGGAATCGCCGAGTTTGTTAACGACTTAATCATTGGCCGAGAATTGGAGCTGAGTCTCTTCTCGAGAGTCGTTCTACGTGTGATTTTGAGTTCGTGGGCGGTTCCGGATCGTTACTTGGACAACCGATGAATTAGTTATGAATATTTGAAGTTTCGACGGAAATGGATTTAAATGGCAGGTTTGTTCGCGACTAAATTACCGGACGAGAATTTGGCTTCGGATCCTTCACGGAAATTGTTCGGAATTTAATTTTGAATTCGTGGGAACTTTCAGAGCATGATTATGAGTTACGAAGATTTAGTTGTGATTATTTCTGTTTGTTGATTAATTAGTCGATTTAAATGTGTGTTGGTTCGAAGGGTTGACTTTTTATCCGTTTGATCGATATGTTTGACTTCGGGTAATATTTGAAGAGTATGTTGAGACGAATTTGTGGCCGCGAGAATTATCGGAATCGGATTTACGACGAGAAAGTTACGCGCGTTTGAAGTTCGTTGAATTGGATAAACATGAAGTTTCCTAATTGGGAAAGCTATAAATAGTAAACTTGCCAAATCAGGAAGGTCAACATTCTTCATTAATAGCTTTGACCCGGTCAACTTGGGTTGACCGAGTGGGTGCGACGGTGTACGGTGGAGGTTCGGCTTCGCCGGCGGCGAGCCTATTCCGGCCACCTCCGAGCCTCCTCTTGGTCTCCATCGACTCGTCTTGCTGCCCTCTACCTAGCCCCGGCCTTGTTTTCCGGCGTGGCTCACCGGAATGAGTAGAATTTCCGGCATGAAACGGTGAGAAAAGTGAGGTAATCGGGTTTCATGTTTTTGATCGATTCGAGCTGAAATTTTGGATGGGCTTTGTTGCTCTCATCCTCTTGAAGCTACTGTGTAAATTTGAAGCACTGATTTTGCTTGAATTTGGAGAATTTTGGATTGGAAGATTTGGTACCAATTCGGGTTTTCATGAAATTGAGGTAGTTAGAGATTGAATTGGCTTTTGTTGCAGTTATGGAAGTTGCTCAGTGCAAGATTTTGAGTGGAATAGAGGTTGTCCCGCCGTGAAACTCTCCGGTCAACAGTGGCGCCGCCGTGGACGGCGGTCAACGGTCAACGGGTTGACTTTTTTTGACTTTCGGCAAGTCGCATGTCGTTTGACTCGAAATCGCGCCCCGATCGCAGTGGGGAGGTTCGTTTTTCGAGTTGAGCGTCCGAACGTAAAACGAGGTATTGAGGTGGTATAAATGGTTTTTCGACGATTCGTCGACTTTGAATCATGCGTTTCCGAGAACGGCTGTTTCTCGTGGTTTGATTTGTATTGTCGGATTATGATTTTGAATATTGGACGTTGTGATTATTCAGGGGTTCGTGATCGTTGTTTTGGCGAGGGACTTTCCGCCGGATCACGGGTTAACGCGATACGCGTTACGCCAGACTGTGAGTGGACAATTTCTTTTCACGGAAATCTTGCGAGTCTTTTATGTGATTTATGAACTTGTGCATGCAGCATGATTATGGTTTTACGAGCATGAGATTTCATACGAGATTATGATTATATAAGCATGTGTTTACAATTATACGATTATACTTATACGGATATACGTATACGACTATACCTACACTTATATGTTGTTTCATACATTTGCATCGAATTGTTGTGATTTGGTTTTCACAGAGTACAGTCTTGGTTACGTTGTTGTATCGATACACTTGCCTCTCGGTTGATCCCCGATGGTAGGCCATCCAGGAGGGGCGTCGTTATCCCTACCTGACCGGTGAGGGGCGCTTCCCCGGAACCGAGGCCATTTCTGGCTTAGAGTCACGGGGACTAAGGACCTCGTGATTCGGACTGTACTAGCACGGTGTGTGTTCATGAGTGACCCCGTGGGATTTATACTTGCATGCTCAGTACACTGGAGGAGTATGAGTTTTACCTCGTGTACTATGTTATGTTTTTATTTACCTGGACTCGCATATGTTTTTATAACATATATACTTGGTGAAAGACGTTTATTTTCGTCCACTCACTCTAACGTGTTTATTGTCTTTCACCTGGGCTTTTCGGTTTCCGTGCCCAGTTTGCTGTTCAGGCTCTGGTGTCGCACGTCGTGGTCGGAGGCATAGTGCTCGAGCTACTTTATTTCATCCAGTAGGTTTATTGTTCTACCTACTGTGGTATGAGTATACGATTATGTATTAGATGTCGCTCTGAGCTTCCTATTGATTATGTTATACGATTTTATACTGGATTTTAGTAAAGTGTATATATATTTACTACTTTACATTATTGTTGATATATTGAGAAATCCGGATGGGGTTGGTGCCCACGGTTTGCTTTTTGTGGCATAGGATGGAGTGTATTTTACGCGTGCAGGTAATGGTAATTCCACGCTAGTAACGAAACTCTGCCCAAATTTCGAAAAGTTTTTGTTGGTTCGTGTTTTCGAAGGGGTTTGATTCCGATTTAGGAAGCTAAATCGGGGTTGGGTCCTTTCAGCTTGGTATCAGAGCATTAGGTTGTCAGGTTCTGTAGACTTCTGTAGTCGTGTTTACTAAGGGTATTTGAGAATGTACAGCATGTCTGGAATGGTGACCCGACCGGCCGGCGGATAATCATCAAATTCCGGGTGTTGTATGCTTTGAAATATTTGAAGTTCCATGATTACGTTCCACTTGTTGTGAACGATATTGTATTCATTAGGATGCCTCCTGACGTGCTTTCCGTGTCGTTTCGGTTGTGTATCCTATTGTGGATCATTCGACGCGTGAATTGCCAGTGAACTGTGGATTTGGATGAGTATTCAGAGTTCAGTGAGTTGTGTGGCACGGATTGCCTGGTTGTGTGTGTGAGAGCCTACATGTTGCCTCAGAGCTGAGATTTGTGGCAGTGATGCTTGCCTGAGTCAGATTATTGTATTTGGTGGGCTGTTATTGTGTGAGTCCCAGTTGTGACTCCATGGCCTACATTCAGGGTGTTGTTTATACGGTAATGGTTTTATCAGGCTATCCAGCAATTGTTTGTGGAGTGTTTACCCACCTGAGGCAGAGATGCATTGTCCACATGTTTGTTTCGGTGTGCACGAGTTATGTGGCTTCAGAGGAAGCAGTGCACGAGGTTCGAGATGAGTTTGAACCTGAGCATCAGAGAGATTCTGATTGATATGCCTCGAGACATCCGTGAGGAGCTTAGTGTGTTGCACTCAGTGGCGAGGCTATTATGAGGAAAAGATGTATGTGGTTTTCGATGTGATGGTTCGAGGAAAGTGGATTTAGTTGAGATTTTGATGAGGTTGAGTCCCGACACTTCGGGATCAGTGACTTCATCAGGTTGTGGTCTTTTTGATTATGTTGAGGATTCTCTGCTGATCCGTTTGACGATGGTGGTGATCACAGAGTAGCGGATTTGCTCCTGTGGCATGAGTTCGAGTGATTATTGGTGATCCTTTCACGCAGCAGGTGTTGCGGTGATTTGTGTTCGAGGAGCACTTTTAGT
The DNA here is from genome assembly GCA_946800695.1 of Geum urbanum. Taxonomy (NCBI): domain Eukaryota; kingdom Viridiplantae; phylum Streptophyta; class Magnoliopsida; order Rosales; family Rosaceae; genus Geum; species Geum urbanum. The sequence continues at coordinate 4,340,645 of OX327014.1, forward strand.
TATTGTTTCGGTGGCCAGGAGGGTCACGTTGCGAGGGAGCGCCTCAGCGAGCTGTTGTATCGGTTCGACAGATCAGAGTTGCGAGGAGACCCTCATGTTGTTCCTGTAGTCTGGCCAATGTACCCTTTTGATGAGTTATTCAGCAAGTCGCATGTGATGTGGGCGATTAGTTGGGCATGTTGGGGTTCGTGCCAGGACCTTGTTTGAGGACAGACTTTTCTCCGAGGTTACTGTTGTTTGATATCCATGGCTATTGTACTTGCATCTCCACTTCCGAGGTTTTGGAGAGTATTGCATCCATCCGGAGGTTGCGAGATCCTTGTTGGAAGTTATGGTTTAGCCGCGGATCTGTTATAGCTGGATATTGTGGTTTTGGTATGTTTGTGAGTATAGACTTACTGACGACGTATTTGGCGATGTTCGAGTGCCTCGAGGAGGAGATTGTGTTTCGACGACCAGATTTCCCCGAGATGCTGTTTTGCGGTGATGGTCGAGTGGATGGTGGAGACGAGTTATGTTGTTTTCTTAGCACATGTTGTGGATACTTCGGTTGCTGTGCCCGACATTGGTGACATTGTGGTGGTTCCCGAGTTTCCAGGTGTATTTTGGAGGAGTTACCAGGTGTTCCTCCAGTTCGGGAGATTGACTACACCATTGAGCTTGTACCAGACGCTGGACTCATTTTACCGGCATCTTGTCGTTCGGAGCCAGCGGAGCTGATGGAGCTACAGTTTCGACTCCAGGAGTTGCTGGAGAAGGTTTCAGGAGATTTCAAGAGACGTCGTGCGATTCCACGTATTTGCATGGTGTTCTCTTGCACTGTTTATACGGATGTTGGACGATTTGACGAGGTGGTGCATTGACTACCGGAAGCCGATTTGCTTCGGATTGATGATTTGGTTTGATCAGCTTGTGGGAGCTTCAGACTTGCCGAAGATTGATTTCGGATTTGGATACCATCAGTTGGGGATCCATGAGTCAGATGTGACTATGTTAGCTTTCAGATCTCGGTGCGGACATCAGGAGTTCTTGGTCACGCTGTTTGGTTGACCAATGCCCCCGTGGATCGTGTGGACTTGTTGGACCAGGTGTTCAGACGGTTTCTGGACGAGTTGCGGTCTTGTTCGTTGGCAATGTCCTGATGTACTCCGAGAGTGTGGACTAGTACCTGGAGCTGTTGCAAGCGGTTTGTGGACTTCGCGAGACGATTAGCTGTTGTAAGTTCAGTCAATATGAGATTTGGTTGATTAGCCTGAAGATTTTGGGTTGTGTGATGCTATCCGAGGGAGTTGGCGAGGATCCTGAGTAGTTTGAAGCCGTGTTGATTTGGGGTTGACCTACCATTGTACCAGAGATTCGGAGTTTCTCTTGGGTTTGGCAGGCTATTACCAACGGCTTGTACAGGATTTTCCCGGATTGCTACTTCACTTTCCGGATTGACGAAGAAGGCGTCATGTTCGAGTAATTCGATGCACACGAGGAGAGTTACTTACTCCTGCAGGATGGTTGACCGTTGCATCGGTTTTGTCCTTATTTGGCGACCGCGACGAGTTCGTGGGTTATGGTGATGCGTCGAGATTTGGATTAGGCAGTGTGTTGATGCTGTGTAGCAGAGTGGTGGCTCATGATTCCAGGCAGGGGAACTTTGTATAGCTACGTATCTTATGTATGATTTGGGTGTAGCTGTTCTTGTGTTAGCACCAGAGATATGGAGATACTACTGCTATAGCGTGCAGCATGGTGTAGGATGTACACTGACCATTGAGTTTCATCTACTTGCATTTTCGGCCAGATTTGGGCTTGAGGCAGTGTCGATGGATGGAGTCGACTATCGACTATAGCTGCACCTTTGAGCTTGTTCAGAAAAGGCTAGTGGCTGCATTCTGACCATCTGTTTGGGATGTTGTTGTTGATGCATTCAGTCGAGAGTTGGGAGATTCAGTGTTTCATGTGAGTGTGGCTCGAGTTTCCGTGTTAGCCGAGTTGTGCGCTACGGAAGCTGAGTTAGTGTGTGATGATGCTGAGGCCCATGATTTTGTGCGTGTTTGGCGCTAGTGGTACGGAGAAGTGTCAGATACTTTGAGTTTACTACTCGTGACGCAACATGGAGAGCAATGTAGTAGCTTGTGTGTGCAGATGCCACATTCGTCGACTGGCGATGGCTAGGAAGCAGAGACTTGCCGAGAAGTATCACCGTTTGAGATTTACGGTTAGACGTAACGGTTGCTGTTGTGTTTGTGTGTGTATGTGTACACTTTGGTTGTGATACCAGTTGTCGAGCCTTTGTGGATCATTTGATGAACTCAGTACAGTTCCTTGTACTTTCGGAGATGATTCCAGTGGTTGGCTGGTATAGCTGTGATTGACGGAGGTTGTCCGTCTATGTGGTGTGCCTATGTCCCGATTCGATGTCCGAGATAATCAATTACGACTGTGTGTTGGCGAGCTTTGCAGCGAGCATTGGGGACCAGATTACGAGTTAGTACCGGATCTTATCCTCAGATTGGTGAGCGATCTTTGAGGACTATTCAGACCTTGGAGGGCATGTTGTGGACCTCGGTATTGCAGTTCCGGAGGATTTGGGACCAGCAGTTTCACTTGTTGAGATTGCATGCAGTACCAGTTTGTGGACCACTATGGTATTGACGTTGCTTGATGTCGTTTTGAGGACGAGGTTGTACTCCACTGTGCTGGAGCGAGTTTGGTTTGAGTTTGAGTTGATATTTGATTCGGATTTTGTGGAATGTGCTACCATAGACTTTTGGTTTAGCAGAAACAGGATGATATTGCTTGAGTTTGATGTTAAAGTTATGTGGGTGTGTGTGGACTGAGTTGTGTTGGCCACGTTATGTTGATCCGTATGTGATTATAGGCGAGTTTTTGTTATGCCGTGTGGTTCGGCATCGCCTATAGTGTTGGCTTTTATGTGTGATGTGTTCCGTGTGGCGGAACTGTGTTTCAGGTTGGTTTTGCATTGTGTACCCTGTTTGTTCCTTATGTAGGAACACTTGGCGATTGTGTGAGCCAGTTCAGATTTGTGATTTGAGGGTACAGAGATTCCAGTACGGAATTATCTCCTATTGTGGAGTTTGTGATTAGAGTTGTTCAGTTGAGATTGCCGTTGGTGAGTTGAGCAGTATGCAGAGGCAGTGCTCCTACCTTATAGTCGGCAGACTCGAAAATTTCGAGGTCGAAATTTTTCTAAGGGGGGTGGATTTGTGACGACCCGGATCAGAATCAGCAGTATGTTCAGCTCGATCGATGAGTTATTGCGTAGTCGCAGTTGTCCGACGGTTGTTGGAATCGCCGAGTTTGTTAACGACTTAATCATTGGCCGAGAATTGGAGCTGAGTCTCTTCTCGAGAGTCGTTCTACGTGTGATTTTGAGTTCGTGGGCGGTTCCGGATCGTTACTTGGACAACCGATGAATTAGTTATGAATATTTGAAGTTTCGACGGAAATGGATTTAAATGGCAGGTTTGTTCGCGACTAAATTACCGGACGAGAATTTGGCTTCGGATCCTTCACGGAAGTTGTTCGGAATTTAATTTTGAATTCGTGGGAACTTCCAGAGCATGATTATGAGTTACGAAGATTTAGTTGTGATTATTTCTGTTTGTTGATTAATTAGTCGATTTAAATGTGTGTTGGTTCGAAGGGTTGACTTTTTATCCGTTTGATCGATATGTTTGACTTCGGGTAATATTTGAAGAGTATGTTGAGACGAATTTGTGGCCGCGAGAATTATCGGAATCGGATTTACGACGAGAAAGTTACGCGCGGTTGAAGTTCGTTGAATTGGATAAACATGAAGTTTCCTAATTGGGAAAGCTATAAATAGTAAACTTGCCAAATCAGGAAGGTCAACATTCTTCATTAATAGCTTTGACCCGGTCAACTTGGGTTGACCGAGTGGGTGCGACGGTGTACGGTGGAGGTTCGGCTTCGCCGGCGGCGAGCCTATTCCGGCCACCTCCGAGCCTCCTCTTGGTCTCCATCGACTCGTCTTGCTGCCCTCTACCTAGCCCCGGCCTTGTTTTCCGGCGTGGCTCACCGGAATGAGTAGAATTTCCGGCATGAAACGGTGAGAAAAGTGAGGTAATCGGGTTTCATGTTTTTGATCGATTCGAGCTGAAATTTTGGATGGGCTTTGTTGCTCTCATCCTCTTGAAGCTACTGTGTAAATTTGAAGCACTGATTTTGCTTGAATTTGGAGAATTTTGGATTGGAAGATTTGGTACCAATTCGGGTTTTCATGAAATTGAGGTAGTTAGAGATTGAATTGGCTTTTGTTGCAGTTATGGAAGTTGCTCAGTGCAAGATTTTGAGTGGAATAGAGGTTGTCCCGCCGTGAAACTCTCCGGTCAACAGTGGCGCCGCCGTGGACGGCGGTCAACGGTCAACGGGTTGACTTTTTTTGACTTTCGGCAAGTCGCATGTCGTTTGACTCGAAATCGCGCCCCGATCGCAGTGGGGAGGTTCGTTTTTCGAGTTGAGCGTCCGAACGTAAAACGAGGTATTGAGGTGGTATAAATGGTTTTTCGACGATTCGTCGACTTTGAATCATGCGTTTCCGAGAACGGCTGTTTCTCGTGGTTTGATTTGTATTGTCGGATTATGATTTTGAATATTGGACGTTGTGATTATTCAGGGGTTCGTGATCGTTGTTTTGGCGAGGGACTTTCCGCCGGATCACGGGTTAACGCGATACGCGTTACGCCAGTCTGTGAGTGGACAATTTCTTTTCACGGAAATCTTGCGAGTCTTTTATGTGATTTATGAACTTGTGCATGCAGCATGATTATGGTTTTACGAGCATGAGATTTCATACGAGATTATGATTATATAAGCATGTGTTTACAATTATACGATTATACTTATACGGATATACGTATACGACTATACCTACACTTATATGTTGTTTCATACATTTGCATCGAATTGTTGTGATTTGGTTTTCACAGAGTACAGTCTTGGTTACGTTGTTGTATCGATACACTTGCCTCTCGGTTGATCCCCGATGGTAGGCCATCCAGGAGGGGCGTCGTTATCCCTACCTGACCGGTGAGGGGCGTTTCCCCGGAACCGAGGCCATTTCTGGCTTAGAGTCACGGGGACTAAGGACCTCGTGATTCGGACTGTACTAGCACGGTGTGTGTCCATGAGTGACCCCGTGGGATTTATACTTGCATGCTCAGTACACTGGAGGAGTATGAGTTTTACCTCGTGTACTATGTTATGTTTTTATTTACCTGGACTCGCATATGTTTTTATAACATATATACTTGGTGAAAGACGTTTATTTTCGTCCACTCACTCTAACGTGTTTATTGTCTTTCACCTGGGCTTTTCGGTTTCCGTGCCCAGTTTGCTGTTCAGGCTCTGGTGTCGCACGTCGTGGTCGGAGGCATAGTGCTCGAGCTACTTTATTTCATCCAGTAGGTTTATTGTTCTACCTACTGTGGTAGGAGTATACGATTATGTATTAGATGTCGCTCTGAGCTTCCTATTGATTATGTTATACGATTTTATACTGGATTTTAGTAAAGTGTATATATATTTACTACTTTACATTATTGTTGATATATTGAGAAATCCGGATGGGGTTGGTGCCCACGGTTTGCTTTTTGTGGCATAGGATGGAGTGTATTTTACGCGTGCAGGTAATGGTAATTCCACGCTAGTAACGAAACTCTGCCCAAATTTCGAAAAGTTTTTGTTGGTTCGTGTTTTCGAAGGGGTTTGATTCCGATTTAGGAAGCTAAATCGGGGTTGGGTCCTTTCAGCTTGGTATCAGAGCATTAGGTTGTCAGGTTCTGTAGACTTCTGTAGTCGTGTTTACTAAGGGTATTTGAGAATGTACAGCATGTCTGGAATGGTGACCCGACCGGCCGGCGGATAATCATCAAATTCCGGGTGTTGTATGCTTTCAAATATTTGAAGTTCCATGATTACGTTCCATTTGTTGTGAACGATATTGTATTCATTAGGATGCCTCCTGACGTGCTTTCCGTGTCGTTTCGGTTGTGTATCCTATTGTGGATCATTCGACGCGTGAATTGCCAGTGAACTGTGGATTTGGATGAGTATTCAGAGTTCAGTGAGTTGTGTGGCACGGATTGCCTGGTTGTGTGTGTGAGAGCCTACATGTTGCCTCAGAGCTGAGATTTGTGGCAGTGATGCTTGCCTGAGTCAGATTATTGTATTTGGTGGGCTGTTATTGTGTGAGTCCCAGTTGTGACTCCATGGCCTACATTCAGGGTGTTGTTTATACGGTAATGGTTTTATCAGGCTATCCAGCAATTTTTTGTGGAGTGTTTACCCACCTGAGGCAGAGATGCATTGTCCACATGTTTGTTTCGGTGTGCACGAGTTATGTGGCTTCAGAGGAAGCAGTGCACGAGGTTCGAGATGAGTTTGAACCTGAGCATCAGAGAGATTCTGATTGATATGCCTCGAGACATCCGTGAGGAGCTTAGTGTGTTGCACTCAGTGGCGAGGCTATTATGAGGAAAAGATGTATGTGGTTTTCGATGTGATGGTTCGAGGAAAGTGGATTTAGTTGAGATTTTGATGAGGTTGAGTCCCGACACTTCGGGATCAGTGACTTCATCAGGTTGTGGTCTTTTTGATTATGTTGAGGATTCTCTGCTGATCCGTTTGACGATGGTGGTGATCACAGAGTAGCGGATTTGCTCCTGTGGCATGAGTTCGAGTGATTATTGGTGATCCTTTCACGCAGCAGGTGTTGCGGTGATTTGTGTTCGAGGAGCACTTTTAGTTATTGTTTCGGTGGCCAGGAGGGTCACGTTGCGAGGGAGCGCCTCAGCGAGCTGTTGTATCGGTTCGACAGATCAGAGTTGCGAGGAGACCCTCATGTTGTTCCTGTAGTCTGGCCAATGTACCCTTTTGATGAGTTATTCAGCAAGTCGCATGTGATGTGGGCGATTAGTTGGGCATGTTGGGGTTCGTGCCAGGACCTTGTTTGAGGACAGACTTTTCTCCGAGGTTACTGTTGTTTGATATCCATGGCTATTGTACTTGCATCTCCACTTCCGAGGTTTTGGAGAGTATTGCATCCATCCGGAGGTTGCGAGATCCTTGTTGGAAGTTATGGTTTAGCCGCGGATCTGTTATAGCTGGATATTGTGGTTTTGGTATGTTTGTGAGTATAGACTTACTGACGACGTATTTGGCGATGTTCGAGTGCCTCGAGGAGGAGATTGTGTTTCGACGACCAGATTTCCCCGAGATGCTGTTTTGCGGTGATGGTCGAGTGGATGGTGGAGACGAGTTATGTTGTTTTCTTAGCACATGTTGTGGATACTTCGGTTGCTGTGCCCGACATTGGTGACATTGTGGTGGTTCCCGAGTTTCCAGGTGTATTTTGGAGGAGTTACCAGGTGTTCCTCCAGTTCGGGAGATTGACTACACCATTGAGCTTGTACCAGACGCTGGACTCATTTTACCGGCATCTTGTCGTTCGGAGCCAGCGGAGCTGATGGAGCTACAGTTTCGACTCCAGGAGTTGCTGGAGAAGGTTTCAGGAGATTTCAAGAGACGTCGTGCGATTCCACGTATTTGCATGGTGTTCTCTTGCACTGTTTATACGGATGTTGGACGATTTGACGAGGTGGTGCATTGACTACCGGAAGCCGATTTGCTTCGGATTGATGATTTGGTTTGATCAGCTTGTGGGAGCTTCAGACTTGCCGAAGATTGATTTCGGATTTGGATACCATCAGTTGGGGATCCATGAGTCAGATGTGACTATGTTAGCTTTCAGATCTCGGTGCGGACATCAGGAGTTCTTGGTCACGCTGTTTGGTTGACCAATGCCCCCGTGGATCGTGTGGACTTGTTGGACCAGGTGTTCAGACGGTTTCTGGACGAGTTGCGGTCTTGTTCGTTGGCAATGTCCTGATGTACTCCGAGAGTGTGGACTAGTACCTGGAGCTGTTGCAAGCGGTTTGTGGACTTCGCGAGACGATTAGCTGTTGTAAGTTCAGTCAATATGAGATTTGGTTGATTAGCCTGAAGATTTTGGGTTGTGTGATGCTATCCGAGGGAGTTGGCGAGGATCCTGAGTAGTTTGAAGCCGTGTTGATTTGGGGTTGACCTACCATTGTACCAGAGATTCGGAGTTTCTCTTGGGTTTGGCAGGCTATTACCAACGGCTTGTACAGGATTTTCCCGGATTGCTACTTCACTTTCCGGATTGACGAAGAAGGCGTCAAGTTCGAGTAATTCGATGCACACGAGGAGAGTTACTTACTCCTGCAGGATGGTTGACCGTTGCATCGGTTTTGTCCTTATTTGGCGACCGCGACGAGTTCGTGGGTTATGGTGATGCGTCGAGATTTGGATTAGGCAGTGTGTTGATGCTGTGTAGCAGAGTGGTGGCTCATGATTCCAGGCAGGGGAACTTTGTATAGCTACGTATCTTATGTATGATTTGGGTGTAGCTGTTCTTGTGTTAGCACCAGAGATATGGAGATACTACTGCTATAGCGTGCAGCATGGTGTAGGATGTACACTGACCATTGAGTTTCATCTACTTGCATTTTCGGCCAGATTTGGGCTTGAGGCAGTGTCGATGGATGGAGTCGACTATCGACTATAGCTGCACCTTTGAGCTTGTTCAGAAAAGGCTAGTGGCTGCATTCTGACCATCTGTTTGGGATGTTGTTGTTGATGCATTCAGTCGAGAGTTGGGAGATTCAGTGTTTCATGTGAGTGTGGCTCGAGTTTCCGTGTTAGCCGAGTTGTGCGCTACGGAAGCTGAGTTAGTGTGTGATGATGCTGAGGCCCATGATTTTGTGCGTGTTTGGCGCTAGTGGTACGGAGAAGTGTCAGATACTTTGAGTTTACTACTCGTGACGCAACATGGAGAGCAATGTAGTAGCTTGTGTGTGCAGATGCCACATTCGTCGACTGGCGATGGCTAGGAAGCAGAGACTTGCCGAGAAGTATCACCGTTTGAGATTTACGGTTAGACGTAACGGTTGCTGTTGTGTTTGTGTGTGTATGTGTACACTTTGGTTGTGATACCAGTTGTCGAGCCTTTGTGGATCATTTGATGAACTCAGTACAGTTCCTTGTACTTTCGGAGATGATTCCAGTGGTTGGCTGGTATAGCTGTGATTGACGGAGGTTGTCCGTCTATGTGGTGTGCCTATGTCCCGATTCGATGTCCGAGATAATCAATTACGACTGTGTGTTGGCGAGCTTTGCAGCGAGCATTGGGGACCAGATTACGAGTTAGTACCGGATCTTATCCTCAGATTGGTGAGCGATCTTTGAGGACTATTCAGACCTTGGAGGGCATGTTGTGGACCTCGGTATTGCAGTTCCGGAGGATTTGGGACCAGCAGTTTCACTTGTTGAGATTGCATGCAGTACCAGTTTGTGGACCACTATGGTATTGACGTTGCTTGATGTCGTTTTGAGGACGAGGTTGTACTCCACTGTGCTGGAGCGAGTTTGGTTTGAGTTTGAGTTGATATTTGATTCGGATTTTGTGGAATGTGCTACCATAGACTTTTGGTTTAGCAGAAACAGGATGATATTGCTTGAGTTTGATGTTAAAGTTATGTGGGTGTGTGTGGACTGAGTTGTGTTGGCCACGTTATGTTGATCCGTATGTGATTATAGGCGAGTTTTTGTTATGCCGTGTGGTTCGGCATCGCCTATAGTGTTGGCTTTTATGTGTGATGTGTTCCGTGTGGCGGAACTGTGTTTCAGGTTGGTTTTGCATTGTGTACCCTGTTTGTTCCTTATGTAGGAACACTTGGCGATTGTGTGAGCCAGTTCAGATTTGTGATTTGAGGGTACAGAGATTCCAGTACGGAATTATCTCCTATTGTGGAGTTTGTGATTAGAGTTGTTCAGTTGAGATTGCCGTTGGTGAGTTGAGCAGTATGCAGAGGCAGTGCTCCTACCTTATAGTCGGCAGACTCGGAAATTTCGAGGTCGAAATTTTTCTAAGGGGGGTGGATTTGTGACGACCCGGATCAGAATCAGCAGTATGTTCAGCTCGATCGATGAGTTATTGCGTAGTCGCAGTTGTCCGACGGTTGTTGGAATCGCCGAGTTTGTTAACGACTTAATCATTGGCCGAGAATTGGAGCTGAGTCTCTTCTCGAGAGTCGTTCTACGTGTGATTTTGAGTTCGTGGGCGGTTCCGGATCGTTACTTGGACAACCGATGAATTAGTTATGAATATTTGAAGTTTCGACGGAAATGGATTTAAATGGCAGGTTTGTTCGCGACTAAATTACCGGACGAGAATTTGGCTTCGGATCCTTCACGGAAGTTGTTCGGAATTTAATTTTGAATTCGTGGGAACTTCCAGAGCATGATTATGAGTTACGAAGATTTAGTTGTGATTATTTCTGTTTGTTGATTAATTAGTCGATTTAAATGTGTGTTGGTTCGAAGGGTTGACTTTTTATCCGTTTGATCGATATGTTTGACTTCGGGTAATATTTGAAGAGTATGTTGAGACGAATTTGTGGCCGCGAGAATTATCGGAATCGGATTTACGACGAGAAAGTTACGCGCGTTTGAAGTTCGTTGAATTGGATAAACATGAAGTTTCCTAATTGGGAAAGCTATAAATAGTAAACTTGCCAAATCAGGAAGGTCAACATTCTTCATTAATAGCTTTGACCCGGTCAACTTGGGTTGACCGAGTGGGTGCGACGGTGTACGGTGGAGGTTCGGCTTCGCCGGCGGCGAGCCTATTCCGGCCACCTCCGAGCCTCCTCTTGGTCTCCATCGACTCGTCTTGCTGCCCTCTACCTAGCCCCGGCCTTGTTTTCCGGCGTGGCTCACCGGAATGAGTAGAATTTCCGGCATGAAACGGTGAGAAAAGTGAGGTAATCGGGTTTCATGTTTTTGATCGATTCGAGCTGAAATTTTGGATGGGCTTTGTTGCTCTCATCCTCTTGAAGCTACTGTGTAAATTTGAAGCACTGATTTTGCTTGAATTTGGAGAATTTTGGATTGGAAGATTTGGTACCAATTCGGGTTTTCATGAAATTGAGGTAGTTAGAGATTGAATTGGCTTTTGTTGCAGTTATGGAAGTTGCTCAGTGCAAGATTTTGAGTGGAATAGAGGTTGTCCCGCCGTGAAACTCTCCGGTCAACAGTGGCGCCGCCGTGGACGGCGGTCAACGGTCAACGGGTTGACTTTTTTTGACTTTCGGCAAGTCGCATGTCGTTTGACTCGAAATCGCGCCCCGATCGCAGTGGGGAGGTTCGTTTTTCGAGTTGAGCGTCCGAACGTAAAACGAGGTATTGAGGTGGTATAAATGGTTTTTCGACGATTCGTCGACTTTGAATCATGCGTTTCCGAGAACGGCTGTTTCTCGTGGTTTGATTTGTATTGTCGGATTATGATTTTGAATATTGGACGTTGTGATTATTCAGGGGTTCGTGATCGTTGTTTTGGCGAGGGACTTTCCGCCGGATCACGGGTTAACGCGATACGCGTTACGCCAGTCTGTGAGTGGACAATTTCTTTTCACGGAAATCTTGCGAGTCTTTTATGTGATTTATGAACTTGTGCATGCAGCATGATTATGGTTTTACGAGCATGAGATTTCATACGAGATTATGATTATATAAGCATGTGTTTACAATTATACGATTATACTTATACGGATATACGTATACGACTATACCTACACTTATATGTTGTTTCATACATTTGCATCGAATTGTTGTGATTTGGTTTTCACAGAGTACAGTCTTGGTTACGTTGTTGTATCGATACACTTGCCTCTCGGTTGATCCCCGATGGTAGGCCATCCAGGAGGGGCGTCGTTATCCCTACCTGACCGGTGAGGGGCGTTTCCCCGGAACCGAGGCCATTTCTGGCTTAGAGTCACGGGGACTAAGGACCTCGTGATTCGGACTGTACTAGCACGGTGTGTGTCCATGAGTGACCCCGTGGGATTTATACTTGCATGCTCAGTACACTGGAGGAGTATGAGTTTTACCTCGTGTACTATGTTATGTTTTTATTTACCTGGACTCGCATATGTTTTTATAACATATATACTTGGTGAAAGACGTTTATTTTCGTCCACTCACTCTAACGTGTTTATTGTCTTTCACCTGGGCTTTTCGGTTTCCGTGCCCAGTTTGCAGTTCAGGCTCTGGTGTCGCACGTCGTGGTCGGAGGCATAGTGCTCGAGCTACTTTATTTCATCCAGTAGGTTTATTGTTCTACCTACTGTGGTATGAGTATACGATTATGTATTAGATGTCGCTCTGAGCTTCCTATTGATTATGTTATACGATTTTATACTGGATTTTAGTAAAGTGTATATATATTTACTACTTTACATTATTGTTGATATATTGAGAAATCCGGATGGGGTTGGTGCCCACGGTTTGCTTTTTGTGGCATAGGATGGAGTGTATTTTACGCGTGCAGGTAATGGTAATTCCACGCTAGTAACGAAACTCTGCCCAAATTTCGAAAAGTTTTTGTTGGTTCGTGTTTTCGAAGGGGTTTGATTCCGATTTAGGAAGCTAAATCGGGGTTGGGTCCTTTCAACATCATCATATATGATATACATTGTTAATTTAGTCGAGGACATCATCTAGTATGGGGAAAAAACTAAACAAAAACCTATTATTTTGAAAATGAAAGGTGAGGTTCCATGTGAAGCCAAATGAGTGCTAACATAATATAACAGTCATGTTCGTGTTCTAGATCAGAATGAATGCACATTCTGAATAGATCCTGTATATATGAGATTAATTATAATTTGGAAATACACTGGTTTGTGGAACAAAATTATGAATTCGTGGTTTCCTTAACATGATTAGATTATGTACCTGACACATTCCAGTTGAAAGATTGATTGAATCTATTTTCAGACAATCCCGGATAAATTCCATGATTAGTGTTGTTTGTAAGCTGTTCCATGGATGTTCCTGCATAGGGTTGATTAGTGCCATGGGTTGTGTTTGTAGGTGCCTGTCTGTTGTACCTGTAAGTAGTAAAAAAAATGGCGAAACAAATTAATGAAATTTGAAAGCTGCAAGTATTGGTGTAAAATAACATAGGTATGGAGATTGACCTGATGTTGACCTCTGTTGCTTGATAAAAAAATCCCTTAAATCCAAGCAAAAGTTTTCTGATGTCACTCATCTGGCTTATTTGATCCCACATCAGCATGTTCTGTTGTGCAATTTGTTCATTCTGGTTTTCCAACAGTTGTATACGGCTGTCCAGGGTTTCATTTGGAATGTTTGTTGAACTTGCTCTCCCTTGTTTTCTTGGGCTTTTCTTTTTGTTATGTTGAAGATTTCTGCTGTCATGTTGTGACTCTTCTTGTTGTTTGTCTTTCCTCTTTTTTGTAGGTTCTGGAGTTTCTGTTAGAGGCGTATCTTCTTCCCATGTCCTGAAAAATTGCAAGTTAATATTTCATAATTATTTATGGGGCAATTTGAATTCAATGATGTCACAGTTTGAGAGCATTGGATGGTAATTGCAGCATAGAAAGTAAATATTTGTCACCTGAATTTTTTGGCTATACATCAACATGAAGTTCAATACTTGTATATTTCATCGACACATAAGCAAGTACTTAGGCTAGTCACTGATATGTAATCAAGTACTCACATATGTTTTTTGAGGCAAAGCATTGTTGGTGCACATTTATTCACACGTTAATGATGTTTCTTTGACTAATCACACCTATCTAAGAATTGTTCCAGCACACTCATTTATCTCACCAGGACTATACCATATGATATGGCCTCAAATATATGATATTTATGTTGCTAATGGCCAAAGAACTTCATTCTGTAAATAGAAAGCATGAAAGCAGCAAATAATTCTTGGCTAAGAATGTTTGTGTGTCATAATTCGAACTGGTGTTGTGTTTTAGATTGGGAGGTCCAACAGGAAATGAATTTTTAAAATTTGTACCATTGATGTGTGGGGTTTTTTGGGCCCTTGTCAGCCTTCTTAGTCCAATTAGGGTTGCCCCTTTTTTTTGCTGGTGCAGGTGCTGTCGTTTCAGATCTCTGTGGAAAGGATTCATTTTCCCTATGCGTCCTGAAGGGGAAAAAATAGTAAATGTTATAGAAACAACAATATCAGACAAATCGGACAAAACCATAATTGCCACAATTGGAAAGGCCACTCATCAGAGAAAGCATGAGAAGAGGTAGCATACACAGCGATGTAAACACCCATGGAGAAACAAATCGAAACACGAATGTGCAGAATCATAAATTAGACACTAAGACACCAGACAAACAAAGCAAACATTTAAAGACTTACAAAGAAACCAATGAAATGGTGATTGAATGAAAAGGAGGGAAAGTTATTTCATTGCTCATAAATATACCATTTTGGAAACAAACAATTTGACAGAGAAAGGCAGTGAGCAGATGAATGAGTCAGTGAACACAGTGTTGTATTATATACAGCAACATATAGGAAAGAACGAAATATTAATATTTCTTAAGAGACAGACCTTTTACGTGGCCGTCCTCTTGGTCTCTTTGGGACAGGGTCTTTAGAGAAATCTGGATCCTCGACAGATATTCCCACTTTCTTTTTTCCTGTTCGAGTTATTGGTCTGGCTGATTTTGCCACTGCTGCAATTTTGTTGGCTGCCACAACTGGGTTCGGTTGTTTTGGATTCAGGTTTCTTAATACGCACTTTGCCTTGAATTGTGCTGTGTATAATAACTCAGTCATTTGATGATCCAGAATTAGATGTATCATATGTGCAATGAATGCAGCCCTTATATTCTTGGTTTGAATTTAGACTGTGCTTTTATACAACGTATATGAATTGAAACTAACCACATAAAATAAGGAGTGTACAATGTGCAATCAAGCGAGAATGAATGGGATGTGTATGATAATTTTGTGAGATAATAATGTATTTTATTTGTCTGTGTCATTTCAAGAAACATTGCATGTGGATGGGAAATAACTTCAAGTGAATAAGAGATTATAGGTGCATTTTAGAACTGCATATTTATACTGGAACAGTTAAAAAGTGATGATGAATAAGCTATGTGCTGCATATGTAAAAAGGTAAAGTTGTATGCATTTAATACAGCAAGGTTTGGCATAGATGCTAGAATGAAACACTATCAAATAGCCACAGGAAGCAAGAAGAAAGAGACCAGCAAACATCGAAAGATACTTGAAATTGTATGAAGGGAAAAAATGTAAATAAAGTAGGAAAATGTTGAACCATCCAAGTGAAACTAAGTTAATATACAACATTTCTGTGTAATGAAGTATAAACTATATGGTTTAAGGTTTCATTCATTGTTTAGATGAAAGGCTTTGTTATTCAAGAATGGTTGCAGGGTTCAATTTCTTGGGTATATGAGATTTTTCTTGACTCTTATATGATCAGTGAATGGAAAAAAGAGAAGCATCGTAATATCCTCATGTATTTGAACATTCAAATTGATCAAAGATCTGAGCTGAATGAACATATTGGATGAAATCCCTAATTCTAAAAATGGAAGTAAATAGAACCATATGTTGTCAATTCATGTCCTATTCAAGTTTTAGTACACTGGAATGAAAGATTATCAAAGAGACACAACAAAGAAGAAGAAAATCACCAGCAGACAAAAGAAATTTGTAATCTCATAGGATGATAAGAAAGATAAACAAATGTTGAACAATCAAAAACGTCTATCCCAAGAGTATAGACTCAAGAAATTAGACATGCAATTCCGAACAGAAAAGCACACCAGCTGAATTTTGATATCCATTTAACATCTGAAATATATCAACGCATAGGATGAAATCCCTAATTGCGAAATGAGAGTGGCCGATACCTTTTGTGTGGGTCATGGTGATCAATTAATTGAGAGATCACCGAGGATTGTTGCTTGAGTAGGGCCGAAATCAGTCCATTGATTGCAGATATATTGTATCCCGGGGACTGGGCGAGATTTGTTTCCTCTTAAGCTGCAGCTGGGAGAGGTTTTTTGGTTGCGAAAGAGGAGAGAGATGTGGAGACAGAGGGAGAGAGATAGAAAGAGCGAAATAAGTTCTATTGCAGTGGTGGGTGTAATAGTATTTATCATCGATGGAATGGTCTGTGATTCAAATCTAGTATCTAACTGAAAATTTTATTCCAGCTTTCTCATTCAAAAAGGATAATGATATATCTGATCTCATGAATTGGTGCAGGCATAATATAGTTAGATATATAATAAGGATGTGGTTTGTGAGTCAAATAATTTGGACCTATTCAATTGGTGAAATGGAAGAAGATTATGCATGGTTCTCTTATATATAATTAGAAAAACGATATGAACAATTTGAAGAATAAGAATAATCCTTAAAATATTATCATAAATACATGTATAATAAACTTGTAAGGGCGTGTTATATAAGTCGAACATATTTTAAGGTGTGATATAAAATTGTATGAAATGCTATTTTCGGCCCACAATTTTATACAATAGGAACAGTCATCTCTGAGTAAAAGCTTAGTTTGAAACGCATTGCATGCAGAAGGTTTTGAGTGTGGATGAATAAATTTCTAAGTTCAATAAACGTAAGCATAGATAGGTATTTGATCCCATAGAAGTAATCACTTATGAATGATAGCTATAAATCCAAAAAGTACTTATTTACATCATGGATTTTTGATCCACTTGATATTTTGGATAGCATAACATGTATGTTTACATACCCTTTTTAAAGGTGAATTGCATATATCATGATTTAGCAAATTGTTCAAAAAAGATGCATCAAGAAATTGAAATGAAGAGGATTATAAACTCGTGCTTTGATTTTTTTATTGTGGTCAGTTCAAAAGCTTATTTTGATTTAAGAATGTGTAACGCGAATGGAGCGTATACTGAGAAATGTAGTTGCCTAGAATTAAACTGCGTTAATTTTTTGGACAACTACTTATGTTGTATAAATTGATGTGCCTCAGATGTCAACAACCATTTATCTACAAACAAAGAATCCAAATACTCAATATTGAATATCATAGGACAACTAATTAATTCATAAAAACATAAGCATTGTATACTATATTACCTATAAATCTTATTGAGGTGAAAGTGTCTAAAAACAAAAGGGCAAGATCAATCTCATGGGGCTCGGTACACAAACTATTTGCAGGTCTAAAACAAAGGGGCAAGATCAATTTCATGGAGCTTGGTACACAAACCATTTGGAGGTTGTGTTTTGTTCGACATGTTGCTGACATGTATGCAGTTATACAATCTCATATTCTCTTGTATGGATCCAGTTTTTTCTCACCTCCATAAATAGGTTTCCTAGAAAAATAATTAGCTGAGACATCTTTCTTTTGGATGCAACCAGCCAAGAATATGATCAAGTGAATAATGAGACTTGGTTTAGGGTTAGTGTCGAAGAGAAAACATCTGAATTTTAAACAAACAAATCATGCTAATTGGATTCTATCGGTGGCACAGAGAGGCTCAAGTAATAACATTTTTGTAGGATATGTATCTATTTTTCCCACATACAGGCGATTTGACTTATTCCATATGCATCGATTTGTTAACCTTGCCATGTTATGATGTAAAAAACTGTAAGCATAAACAGCAGCTAGTGTGACATATACATCAGCTTCATAGTATTGTTACATAGTTTCAGTATACATGGGAAACAAAGCATGAGAATTCATGGAAGAACATATGAACATACATAATTTCATTACATACCATGACATAGCAAAATGATACAGCTGCTAACATCCAGATCAAGAAATGATTCTTGATCACAACATTAGCTGCTTCATGTTTGGCATGATAGTTACTAATTATATAAACTAACTTGAACACTAATAATAAAAGACACTACCAGAAATTGAGACATTACCGGTGACCTCCCGTCACCGGCCTTGTCTTTTTTTTTCGCCGGAATTGTCATTCCCGGCGACAAGTCGCCGGCAATGACGTCGCCGGAAATCCCCCGCCGGTGTTAACATTGCCGGCGACGGGAAACGGCGTCGCCGGCAATGTCTCGGACATTACCGGCGACTCAAGTCGCTGGCAATGTCTCGGACATTACCGGCGACGCCGTCGCCGGCAATGGTAGCGCCGCCGTGGCCGGAATTTGTGACATTGCCGGCGACTGAGGTCCATGTCGCCGGCAATGTCCGAAAAAATTTTGAAAAAAAAACGCGGTTCTGGATTGGGCCCAATTCCAGAACCTGCATTGAAAGACATAAATCGTACAATCATACAAGTTCAACAGTACACATAAATGTCCAACGTACAGTACAAATAGCAACGACGATACGAAAATTAACTACAAATACAGGTCAGGGTCCAAGAACTTGCGGGTCAGGGTCGAAGTAATCCATGTACTCATTTGAATTCCGGTGGCTACCTTGGTCTTGCTCTGGCGTTGACTGGTGCGGTGGTGGTGGTGGATAGCTAGGGAACGGAGGGACCAGGACCGGAGGAGGTGTGGGGAACGGTTGTCCGGTAGTCTGAGCCTCGTACATAGTCCGCATCCATGTGTACATCTGAGCCTGCACCTGTGTCTGCTGCATTTGGTACTCGGCCATCTGCCTCTTTTGCTCCTCCAACTCCCTCTGCGTCCTATGAAGCTCCGCTGCGAGGTTACGACTAGAAGTTGAACTTCTTGACCCGGTAGAGTATTGTGAAGTGGTTTTCAATACTCCTTCGCCCGCCGAGCCCATTCCCCTACAGTAGTAGGTATTCTTTCCAGTCCCGCACGCTTTTGCCATGATCTGAGCCGCTATCGGGGGATCAAGCGGATCGATCTGAGAGGCATACTGGGTGACTTCTTCCTCGGACCAGTCAGGATGGTTAGTCCGAGCTATACTCATGGTCACTTCTGCGGTCGCCTCCTCCACTCTCGCCTAATTGAAAAGCGAAAATGAACAACGTATTAACTAACAAAATCTATTAATATCGAAAAATAGTTTTATTAACACATGGAGAGGCGAAAGACTTACCGCTTCGTCAGGGCACTGCGGATAGAACTTCTGATGAATATACACCAAGGGGTTCACTTCTTGTTGTTGTTGCGCCTTAGTCGACCAACCCATGTAGTTGAGTGAACCTGCATGATGGGCCCTGGTGTTTTTCAATCTATTCGCCCGGTTCGTCTTCGAAATCGCCTTGTTTGATAAACATATGGAAAAAAATTAGATCTCACACTATTTCAATCTGATACGATACATTAGGCTTGTAAGATATATTAAGGATGCATACATGAGCTTTGGGGTGCTCGAAGTGGGCTATCAGCCACAGCCACTCGTACTCCCTAAACCGGAATTCGCTAGGGGTAGAACCTCGGCCTAGCTCCTTGTATACAGTGTAATGGGAAGAAAGCTCGTTCTTCCACTCTTTATACCTATATTAAAACAAGGAAAAAAAGTTAGAGATATTAAAACAGTTGATAAACAAAAATCTAACTCGATATATATTCAAATAAGTCGAAGCACATCACCGATTATGTAGTTGACGCTCTACCCACGTGTGAATAAGAACTTCATCCACGTCAAACCACACCTGCAATATGAAAATATAAAAGGTAAAATTATATATTTAAGTGGACTTCATTAATAAATGTAAAATTTACGTAATGAAAATATGATTTTACTCACACTGAGTGCATTATGCACTTGCATCTTCACGTAGATAGGCACAGATTCCCAATCTGGCCAAAGCATTGGGACCTTGTCCCGCACGATCGCACCGGCCATGCTGACATATTTGCGCGTGGTGTCGAATGCCTCGATCACCTCGCCATCCTCATTGGCCCTTATGGGCGTTTTTCTTCCGCCCGTGGCCTGCTCAAGTCTCTTCCCGGTGCAGGTGCCTCTAGCCCCTTTCCGTTTTCCAGTCCCATTAACGAAATTGCCTAATAATACAATGTCAACAAATTGATATCATTAATTTAACCTATCGCAAGTCTTAAGTAATAATTAAGTAATCAATCTGATGTTAAATAAAATTTACCTGCATCGTCCGTTTGTTGGTTGGTGCACCTCACACTCCAAAGATACACGGGGTCGAACGGGAGGAAGTTATACGCTTCCTCCACGCTCAGGAACTCCGGCCGTCCTTCAATATAAACAGGCATCCCCCTATCATCGAATTCAGGGATGACAGGAATCTCGTCGGGTAGGAAGAGACCGGACGGCGGAGATAGACGAGGCCTGGACGATGAGGCGCCAGCACCACCATGTGCCTGGGATGATTCCCGTGAAACGGGAGTAGGCACCATCCGAATATGGGGCATTCGGATTGAGGGAGTTTCTGATGCCCCCGTTGACTGTCGCTCGTCTGAGGCTCTGCCACCGGAGGGACGTCTGCTGATTGAGCGTCTGGAGACTGAGGCTCGAGGCTCAACTTCCGGTTGAACGGCTCTTGATCGTGCAGCTTCCTCCTCAGCTCGCGCCTCTAGCAAGGCTCTCGTGCGAGCACTCATCATTGGCCCACTGGGCGTGTTGCTAACTGCGGGCGAGGAGGAAGCTTGACTACTGTTCCCTCCACTATTTCGGGAACCTCTCCGAAGCCAATTAGCCGCAAAACCTCCTGGCATGGACACCGTAATAGTCATGGGAACTGGGGTTCTATAACAAATTAATTGGAACCGGAACGGTTTGGAACAGGAACCATTTGAACCTGGAACCGTTATATTACAAACAGTTCCGGTTACAAACAGTTCCGGTTCCAAACCGTTCCGGTTCCAAACCGTTTCGGTTCTATAACAAATCAGAAATACCGGAACGGTTTGGAACCGGAAACGTTTGAAACCAGAACTGTTTGTAACCGGAACCGTTATGTTACAAACGGTTCCGGTTACAAACAGTTCCGGTTCGAAACGGTTCCGGTTCCAAACCGTTTCGGTTCTATAACAAATCAGAACCGGAACGGTTTGGAACCGGAACCGTTTGAAACCGGAACTGTTTGTAACTGGAACAATTTGTAACATAACGGTTCTGGTTACAAACAGTTCCGGTTCCAAACCGTTTCGGTTCTATAACAAATCAGAACCGGAACCGTTTGAAACCGGAACCGTTTGTTTTCAAACGGTAAACAAACGGTTCCGGTTATAAACAGTTCCGGTTTCAAACCGTTCCGGTTCCGATTTGGTATGGTTCCAATATCACCTATTATACGTTAAATTAATAACTATATCACCTAACTTAACATATATACATACATCATTTCCGGCTTTAAACTTTTCACACATATATACATCGATCATGCATCTTAATTTCACCTTAATTCACACATATATATATACATCACATATTAATCCAATTCACCCTAGCTAATTAATTTTCCAAATTTTTCAAACATACGTATATATATACATTCCATATATATTAATTAATTTTTCACATATATACATCACATATATTGCTCCTTCACCCCACAATTATCCACATTTTTTTCCCACAATTTTCAAACATACCTTAATTACATTTTACAAATATTTTCCACATGCATACATATATACATCGATCCCACAATTTTCAAAAATTAATTAATCAAAATACACAAAAAAAAATGTGGAATGAGAGAGAGAGAGAGGGAGAGAGAGAGGGAGAGAGAGTGAGCTCAAACCTGGCATGGTGGAGCTCGACCGTTCCGGTTCCGGCGACGGAGGTTAGGGGAGGAGGAAGAGGAGGAGGGGAGGAGGAGAGAGGGGAGGAGAGAGGGGAGGAGAGGAAGAGAAGGGAGAGGGAAGAGAGAAGAGTGGATTGAGGAGAGGGAGGAGAGGTGAGAATTTCGTTTGAAGAGAGGGAAGAGAGATTCGAATTCGGCCGAAGAGAAATGGGGAGGAGGAGAGCTCCTATATCGCCATCATTGCCGGCGAGTTAGGTCAACGTCGTTGGTAATGACATTACCAACGACGTACGTCGTGGGTAATGTCATTACCAACGACTTGACTCGTTGGTAATGACATTACCCACGAGTTGCTAAGTCGTTGGTAATGACATTACCAACGAGTTGCTTGTCAACTCGTTGGTAATGTCATTATTTGTCGACTATTATCCGATCGACCAATTTCCGACCATTTTCCGACTACATAATTTCCGACTACGTACAATTTCCGACTACGTATAATTTCTGACTACGTATAATTTTCCGACTACGTTCAATTTCCGACTACGGTTCCAATTTCCGACTACGGTTCCGATTTCCGACTACGTTCAATTTCCGATTTCCGATTTCCGACTACGTTCAATTTCCGACTACGGTTCCGATTTCCGACTACGTTCAATTTCCGATTTCCGACTACGGTTCCAATTTCCGACTACGGTTCCGATTTCCGACTACGTTCAATTTCCGACTACATACAATTTCCTACTACGTACAATTTCCGACTACATACAATTTCCGAGTACATTTTCCGACTACAATTTCCTTAAACATTTTACTACGTACATTTTACTACGTACATTTGCCGACTACAATTTCCGACTACAATTTCCAACGTACTAAGGATGATAATCGTAATCATCTTCATCACTTGAGTCTGACTCGGTTTCATAGGTAACCTCTGGCAATATGTGCCGCTCCTCGTCATCTGAATCAGCGTCAACTTCATATGGATTAACATCGAGAAGTTCTGCTCCAGTAATTCGAACCACACTCCCAGATCTCACATTATTAAGGCGAATCGTAGATGATTCCGGAATGTCAAAAGCGTTCGGCTCTTGGTATGCAGTAACTTCCTCATCATCTGCGGTCTCACCAAGTGTGGCAACACTGTATATCAATACACTACAACAAAAAATACAATTTGCGACGGTAACTTGACCATCGCAAATAAATGAAGATAATCAAAATGTGAAAATCTGCTAATTAACAATGGCAACACGACCATCAAAAAGAAATAGAGCTGATCATTGTTGTGCAAATTTGCAAATCTACTAGTGCATTACACTTTTATCATTCATAAAGTCTACATAGCCATTCAAGTTCACAGGCTGAACCAGGGTGAACCAGGGTGAACCAAGCTGAACCAAGGTGAACCAGGGTGAACCAAGCTGAAGACTATAGGGTGAACCAGGGTGAACCAAGCTGAACCAAGGTGAACCAAGCTGAAGACTATAGGGTGAACCAAGCTGAACCAGGGTGAACCAGGGTGAACCAAGCTGAAGACTATAGGGTGAACCAGGGTGAACCAAGCTGAACCAGGGTGAACCAGGGTGAACCAAGCTCGAAGACTATACTCAATTACATCTCTAACTAAGGCTGATAATCAGAATCAGAATCATCGCTAGAGTCTGACGCAGTTTGATAGTTGAAGTCTGGTAATAGGTGTCGCTCCTCGTCCTCGTCACTCGAGTCTTCATCAAAGTCATTTGGATTAACATTTAGAAGTGCTGCTCCAGAATTTTGAACCACAATTGAGTATAGTCTTTAGGCATATACTCATACTTTGAACCACAATTGCTCCAGAATTTTCGTTGCCTATACCCATACTTTAGGCAACGATTTGAATAGGCAACGATTTTTTTCGTTGCCTATAAACCAGACATTAGGCAACGATTTGACTTCAACAGGCAACGAGTTCGTTGCCTATAGTTCACAATAAGCAACGAAAAACCTTGTCGTTGCCTATTGTAAACTATAGGCAACGAATTTACCAGCTCGTTGCGCGTTGTTTTAAAATTCGTTGCCTAAAGTGTTTATGTTGGTAGTGATATATACACACATTCACTACTAATAATCGACGTGATCTCTCAATTCAACTCTAATTAAATCAACACATGCATGCATATGTATATATATCGATCTAATCTCTGAATTCGATTCAGTACTCGATGATAGTATTCTCCTTTTTTCAATTCAAAACGTATTTGACTGGGTAGGAGGAGGCTCTGTTAAGCCTGACTCCGATAACGTACAATACGATAATACCAGTCATTGATTCAGACACAAGATTAACTACAAGCTGTTTTCTCGTTTCGGTGACCGTACATCAACAACATTTCATATATATATATATCTCACGAATTGGATTTGATCAACACACACACACATATATATATATATATACCACATATACGTATATATACACCTACGTACCTATATATATAGCTTCCCGAGTGATCGAGTTTTCGACGCCCGCCTTAATTTTGACAATATACCGAATGATCGATTTCAGAGGGTACGTTTTCCTTCTTTCGATTTCTCTGAATTTTTTTCGCTCAAAATGATTGAATGATCGAGCTGCCCGATCCGGCATCTAATATAAGACACATTGCCGGTGACGGAGTAAGTCGCCGGAAATGAAGACATTACCGGCGACATTACGCCGGAATCTCGCCGGTAATGTTTTGGAACATTACCGGCGACTCCAACCGTCGCCGGCAATGTCTAGGGAGACATTTCCGGCGAAATTCTGGCCGGAAAATCGCCGGAAATGTCTCCCTAGACATTGCCGGCGACGGTTAGAGTCGCCGGTAATGTTCCAAAACATTACCGGCGATTTTCCGGCGACATTACCGGCGACGGGGTAAGTCGCCGGTAATGATGGACATTACCGGCGACTTTTCCGGTCGCCGGCCTTGTTGGCCGGAATCTCGCCGGTAATGACTCATTTTCTTGTAGTGAGACACCATTGCAGCAAAAGTATTCAAGGCAAGTCTAGAAAGACATCCTCCCAAAACTATCTTGGTCAACTGAGAAAAGTGGTGTATACACACTTGTTGTCAAAAAGTTGCCTCTGCTTGTTCATTTTTTTACCTGAAAGAAACGACAACAATGCAAGAATTGAAACTGTTCATTGTCCAGTTCATGAATATTTGGGTGGAAATAAGTAAATTTTCTTCTTGATAGATAGTTGGACTTGTATTTTCTATACAATAGGTCAACACACAATAAATCATCATACATAGATTTGTATCCGCTATTGAAATTAACCTGGTCATATGTGATTGACCAAAGAATGTATGTTCTGTGACAGATGCCATCATACACATATTACACATGTGTGACCAGTTACCTTGAAGAGTTTATAGGTATGTCATTTTTGACTTTATAATCTCAAGTGCATATTGTTTATTGTTAACAGGTTTGTTCCAGTAATGCAGGTATTAATAGCTGGATGTATCTTGAAATCAAACATCTGAGCCTGCACTTGTGTCTGCTGCATTTGGTACTCGGCCATCTGCCTCTTTTGCTCCTCCAACTCCCTCTGCGTCCTATGAAGCTCCGCTGCGAGGTTACGACTAGAAGTTGAACTTCTTGACCCGGTAGAGTATTGTGAAGTGGTTTTCAATACTCCTTCGCCCGCCGAGCCCATTCCCCTACAGTAGTAGGTATTCTTTCCAGTCCCGCACGCTTTTGCCATGATCTGAGCCGCTATCGGGGGATCAAGCGGATCGATCTGAGAGGCATACTGGGTGACTTCTTCCTCGGACCAGTCAGGATGGTTAGTCCGAGCTATACTCATGGTCACTTCTGTCGTCGCCTCCTCCACTCTCGCCTAATTGAAAAGCGAAAATGAACAACGTATTAACTAACAACATCTATTAATATCGAAAAATAGTTTTATTAACACATGGAGAGGCGAAAGACTTACCGCTTCATCAGGGCATTGCGGATAGAACTTCTGATGAATATACACCAAGGGGTTCACTTCTTGTTGTTGATGCGCCTTAGTCGACCAACCCATGTAGTTGAGTGAACCTGCATGATGGGCCCTGGTGTTTTTCAATCTATTCGCCCGGTTCGTCTTCGAAATCGCCTTGTTTGATAAACATATGGAAAAAAATTAGTAACTAACTATTTCAATCTGATACGATACATTAGGCTTGTAAGATATATTAAGGATGCATACCTGAGCTTTGGGGTGCTCGAAGTGGGCTATCAGCCACAGCCACTCGTACTCCCTAAACCGGAATTCGCTAGGAGTAGAACCTCGGCCTAGCTCCTTGTATACAGTGTAATGGGAAGAAAGCTCGTTCTTCCACTCTTTATACCTATATTAAAACAAGGAAAAAAAGTTAGAGATATTAAAACAGTTGATAAACAAAAATCTAACTCGATATATATTCAAATAAGTGGAAGCACATCACCGATTATGTAGTTGACGCTCTACCCACGTGTGAATAAGAACTTCATCCACGTCAAACCACACCTGCAATATGAATATATAAAAGGTAAAATTATATATTTAAGTGGACTTAATTAATAAATGTAAAATTTACGTAATGAAAATACGATTTTACTCACACTGAGTGCATTATGCACTTGCATCTTCACGTAGATAGGCACAGATTCCCAATCTGGCCAAAGCATTGGGACCTTGTCCCGCACGATCGCACCGGCCATGCTGACATATTTGCGCGTGGTGTCGAATGCCTCGATCACCTCGCCATCCTCATTGGCCCTTATGGGCGTTTTCCTTCCGCCGGTGGCCTGCTCAAGTCTCTTCCCGGTGCAGGTGCCTCTAGCCCCTTTCCGTTTTCCAGTCCCATTAACGAAATTGCCTAATAAAACAATGTCAACAAATTGATATCATTAATTGAACCAATCGCAAGTCTTAAGTAATAATTAAGTAATCAATCTGATGTTAAATAAAATTTACCTGCATCGTCCGTTTGTTGGTTGGTGCACCTCACACTCCAAAGATACACGGGGTCGAACGGGAGGAAGTTATACGCTTCCTCCACGGTCAGGAAATCCGGCCGTCCTTCAATATAAACAGGCATCCCCCTATCATCGAATTCAGGGATGACAGGAATCTCGTCAGGTAGGAAGAGACCGGACGGCGGAGATAGACGAGGCCTGGACGATGAGGCGCCAGCACCACCATGTGCCTCAGATGATTCCCGTGAAACGGGAGTAGGCACCATCCGAATATGGGGCATTCGGATTGAGGGAGTTTCTGATGCCCCCGTTGACTGTCGCTCGTCTGAGGCTCTGCCACCGGAGGGACGTCTGCTGATTGAGCGTCTAGAGACTGAGGCTCGAGCCTCGAATTCCGGTTCCACGGCTCTTGATCGTGCAGCTTCCTCCTCAGCTCGCGCCTCTAGCAAGGCTCTCGTGCGAGCACTCATCATTGGCCCACTGGGCGTGTTGCTAACTGCGGGCGAGGAGGAAGCTTGACTACTGTTCCCTCCACTATTTCGGGAACCTCTCCGAAGCCAATTAGCCGCAAAACCTCCTGGACATCGTAATAGTCATGGATTCGGTTCAATAACAAATCGGAACCGGAACGGTGTGGAACCGGAACCGTTTGAAACCGGAACTGTTTGTAACCGGAACCGTTTGTAACATAACGGTTCTGGTTACAAACAGTTCCGGTTCCAAACCGTTCCGGTTCCAAACCGTTCCGGTTCCAAACCGTTTCGGTTCTATAACAAATCGGAACCGGAACGGTTTGGAACCGGAACCGTTTGAAACCGGAACTGTTTGGAACCGGAACCGTTTGTAACATAACGGTTCCAGTTCCAAACCGTTCCGGTTCCAAACCGTTTCGGTTCTATAACAAATCGGAACCGGAACGGTTTGGAACCGGAACCGTTTGAAACCGGAACTGTTTGGAACCGGAACCGTTTGTAACATAACGGTTCCAGTTACAATAAGTTCCGGTTCCAGACCGTTTCGGTTCAATAACAAATCGGAACCGGAACGGTGTGGAACCGGAACTGTTTGAAACCGGAACTGTTTGTAACCGGAACCGTTTGTAACATAACGGTTCCGGTTACAAACAGTTCCGGTTCCAAACCGTTCCGGTTCCACACCGTTTCGGTTCTATAACAAATCGGAACCGGAACGGTTTGGAACCGGAACCGTTTGAAACCGGAACTGTTTGTAGTGTACAAACGTTTGTAACATAAAGGTTCCGGTTACAATTTCCGTTCCGGTTCCAAACTGTTCCGGTTCCAAACCGTTCTGGTTCTAAACCGTCCCGATCCCGATTTCCACCTTCATTTATACGATTAATTAACAATTATATCACCTAAATTAACGACTATACATATTACAATTTCTGTATATATATATACATCATGCATCTTAATTAAATTTATCCATCACATATTCATCCAAATCACAAACCCTAATTAATTTGTAACATTTTTCACACATATATATATATATATCATGCATCTTAATTAGGTTTAATTTCCACATATATATACATCACATATTCATCCAAACCACATTTATACATAATTTTCACATATATATATATATACATCACTTCATATTCACATACCTAAATATATATATACATCACATATATACATACATGCTAATTTAGAACTTATCACCCTAATTTCCAACTTAGCACCCTAATTAATTTTCCATACACATACACATACACATACACATACACATGCACATACACATACACATACACATACACATAAACATACACATACACATACACATATACATACACATACACATGCAAAAAAATAATTAAAAATTGAGAGAGAGAGAGAGAGGGAGAGAGAGAGGATCGGACCTGCCATTTTCTTCCACCTACAATGGTAAGGGGAGGAGAGGAGGGGAGGAGGGGAGGAGGGGAGGAGGAGATTTTCGGAGGAGGAGAGGAGAGGGGATCGGTGGAGAGGAGGAGAGGGAGAGGAGGAGTAGAGGATAAGGAGGAGGAGTGGGAGAGGAGGAGGAGGAGGTGAACTCACCGATTTGGGAGGAGGAGACGAAGAGGAGAGGGAGAGGAGGAGGAGAGGGAGAGGAGGAGAAATGAAAGGCTCGGGCTGGATAAAATCAGAAACCAGAAGACATTACCGGCGAGTTGCTTATAACTCGTTGGTAATGTCATTACCAACGACTTCAACTCGTTGGTAATGACATTACCAACGAGTTAACTCGTTGGTAATGACATTACCCACGAGTTATAAGCAACTCGTGGGTAATGACATTACCAACGACGAGTTAACTCGTGGGTAATGTCATTACCAACGAGTTGCTTATAACTCGTGGGTAATGTCATTACCAACGAGTTAACTCGTTGGTAATGTCATTTTTTCCCGAAGAATATCCGACAACATTTTCCGTCTACGATTTCCGGCTACATTTTCCGACTACAATTTCGATTATCAATTTCCGTATACGTACGATTAATGACTACATTTTTCGACTACATTTTCGATTAATGATTTCCGTATACGTACGATTAACGACTACGATTTCCGTATACGTACGATTAACGACTACATTTTCCGTCTACGATTTCCGGCTACATTTTCCGACTAAAATTTCGATTATCAATTTCCGTATACGACTACATTTTCCGACTACATTTTCAATTATCAATTTTCGTATACGTACGATTAACGATTACATTTTCCGTATACGTACCATTTCCAGCTACGTACATTTTCGTATACGTATGATTAACGATTACAATTTCCGTCTACGATTAACGACTACAATTTCCGACTAGATCATATTTCCGACAACAATTTCTGACTACATCATTAACGTACTAAGGATGATAATCGTAATCATCGTCATCACTTGAGTCTGACTCGGTTTCATAGGTAACCTCTGGCAATATGTGCCTCTCCTCGTCATCTGAATCAGCGTCAACTTCATATGGATTAACATCGAGAAGTTCTGCTCTAGTAATTCGAACCACACTCCCAGATCTCACATTATTAAGGCGAATCGTAGATGATTCCGGAATGTCAAAAGCGTTCGGCTCTTGGTATGCAGTAACTTCCTCATCATCTGCGGTATCACCAAGTGTGGCAGCACTGTATATGTTTCTATGAGCAACATGGTTAACCACCTTCCACGGGACTTTGTTAAGAAGATCGTCCAGGTAAAACACTTGTTTTACTGATGAGGCAAGAACGAAAGGGTCATCTTCATACCAGGTAGTAGCAGTATTCACCGAAAAAGTTCCGTACTGATCGGTCCTTGTGTTCTCCGGGCTAGTATCAAACCATCTACACTTGAACAAGTGCACTTTCATGCGGTTCCCATAAATTAATTCAACAACTGAATGAAGGACACCGTAATAGTCAACGCCATCCTGCCCACCATGGACCATCACCCCACAATTCTGTGTTTTCAGTCGGTCGTCTCGATTTTCACATATAAATTTCACGCCATTGACCTGACACATCGAGTAAACTTTTGAAGCAATCGGTTTCATCGCCAGGACCCTCAATTCGTTTGACCACTCTGGGCAACCATCATCTGCTACATGGTTCA
The DNA here is from genome assembly GCA_946800695.1 of Geum urbanum. Taxonomy (NCBI): domain Eukaryota; kingdom Viridiplantae; phylum Streptophyta; class Magnoliopsida; order Rosales; family Rosaceae; genus Geum; species Geum urbanum. Next base: position 4,370,837 of record OX327014.1, read on the forward strand.
TCTGAAAACGTCCATATATTAATACGTACAGAAGAAATTATGTCATCTTGAAACCACAAAAGCACGTACATACATACATGCTATGTAAGGATATATATATATATAAAAATAGACATATACACATATACTTACCCATTGACCAAAGTAGTTTGCAAACGTCTTGTTGTGGTAATCAACATTTCCGGCAATAGCAGGGCAGTGAAGATGATAGTTTTTCCAATATTGTACTTCTTGACAGTTAATCAGTACCGACCAGTGGGCAATGGCTAATTCATTTCCATCCAACTTGTACGACTTTGGCAAGCTTCCCTGTACTACCACGTCACTGGAGATGATAGAAAGGTTGAACTGGGGTTCATCTATCGGCATATGTTGTTGGGGGTCCTCTACATTTTCGAGGTACACTTTGGTGTACGTTACACACTCGTGCGCAAGATATGCTTCAGCGATACACCCTTCAGGTGCATATTTATTCTTCACATAGTCCTTGTAGGCTCCCAATTGTCTACAATTGTTCGGGAAGATGGATCATCAGGTGCGGCATTATGTCGAAAAAATTTGGGGGAAATATCCTCTCAAGCTTGCACATGATAAAAATGATGTCATCTTGCATCTCCCTCAGGTCTGCTTTTTTAACTTCCCTGGTGCATAACTTCTGAAAGAATCTTGACAAGGCCACCAATGGCTCGACCACCTCGTTGGGCATGTACCCTCGAATGAAAATAGGGAAAAGGCGTTGAAGCAGTACATGGCAGTCATGACTCTTTAATCCGTACATCTTATTGTCCCGGAAGTTAACACACCTGCTTATATTTCCTGCATAGCCATAAGGATACCTGCATATATATATATAGATGAAGCCATATATATGGACCAATTATATTTCTCGCATATAACCATATATACTCCGCTAAAAATTTAAGGACAAATTCATACATAGCCATAAGAATATATACCTGACATTACTCAGCCACCGAAAAATTTCATGCTTATGCTTCGGCTTTATGGTGTACGGAGCTTGCGGCATTTTTCTCTTACCATCTCTTAACCACAAATGTTTCCGCACACCCATTGCTTTAAGATCAATGCGTGCCTTAGGGATGTCTTTTGTTTTCCCCTCCAAGTTAAGAACTGTGCCCACCACACTTTCACACACATTCTTCTCTATGTGCATGACATCTAGGTAATGTCTGATAGGCAACCTGGGCCAGTAGGAGAGTTCCCAGAATATGCTCTTGTGTGTCCAAAACTTATACCTTTCGGGCTTGTCTGGAATTGACGCCACTATGTCAGGATGATTGCTCAGCTGGCCAAAATCGTATTCATTCAACACTTCCAAAATTTCGTCCCCTGTCCATCGCCTGGGTGCCACACCAGTTTCAACAGTCCCATCAAACGCGTCTGGATCCTGCCTAAATGGGTGATCATATGGAAGCCAACAACGGTGACGCATCGAGACAATTTTACTGCAATGAGGACTGCAACAATCAACCGTCATGCACTCTGAACAAGCTCTGTAACCCCTGGTAACGTTGCCCGACAACATACCGCGGGCAGGAAAATCACTGATGGTGCCAACAAGCATGGCATGCATCTGGAACATCTCCTTTTTGAACCTATCGTAAGTGGGGTGGCCACACTCACTCAGGTACTTAAGCTCCTCAATCAAAGGCCTCAAATACACATCGAGACACTTTCCTGGATAACCCGGGCCCGGAATTAACAGAGTGAGCATATTGTATTCCTTCTTCATGCACATCCATGGTGGAAGGTTGTACGGTACCAAAATCACAGGCCATATACTGTATTGAAGACTCATGTTGCCAAACGGGTTGAATCCGTCAGATGAGAGCCCTAGCCAAACATTTCGGACCTCTGCTGCAAAATGATCAAACTCCCTGACCATGTGCTTCCAAGCCTCTCCGTCGGAAGGGTGTATAAGGGTGTCATCGTCAGGCAAGTTCCTCTCAGCCCACCATCTCATTGCCTCGGCCGTGAAAGCACACATGAACAACCGCTCCAGCCTATCAATAAGCGGGAAATATCGAAGTATCTTCACAGCTTTCTTGTTGCCTGCAGGAGTCAACTTATACCTTTCTGTAAAACATACCGGGCAGGCTTCAAGGTCTTCGAGATCTTTTCCCCAGAAGAGAATACAATCATATCTGCATGCATGGATTTTGATGTACGAAAGCCCAAGATCTTTCAGGATATGTCGCACCTTATGATGAGTGGTAGGAAGACGATGACCGGGTGGCAGTAGCGAAGCAGTCCACTTCAACCAAGAATCAACAGCTTTGACAGACATTTTGTTCTCCATTTTTAGCTGCATCACTCCCATCACACTTTCAAGAACAGTCTTACTACAACCGTCGTACAACGGAGTCTGTTGCAATGCAATCAGGTTGTTGTACTTGTCCATACCGCTTGTGTTTGCATGACCTCCAGGTAATGGTTCGACTGGCTCGATATGGGGGAAACCCTCAACCACGGGAGGGACATTTGGTGCTTCATCAGCAAATACACCGCTCTCATGAGGAAACATATCATTGATTAACATCGATGTTGGATCATAGGATGAACTGCCCCTCTCAGCAAAATCTCCATAATCATAGCGTGGACTGGCCCTCTCACCAAATTGTCCATGATCATGCGGACCCGCTACCGATGTTTCACCGTGATAAATCCAACAAGTGTACTTATCCCAAAACCCGTATTTACTCAGGTGCCTCTGGACTTTATCAATGGGAAATCGAAATCGATCGCTAAAACACTTACATTCTTTACACGGGCAATAATGAAGTGTAGTGTCTCCACAATTAGCCTTCACAAAATCCACAAAACTCCTAATTCCCTCGTGATATCTGACATCCCATCTTTCGAGGCTCATCCAACTCTTGTCCATCCTGAAAATTCTAACTATTTTACGTATTAATTATATATATACACACATTCACTACTAATAATCGACGTGATCTCTCAATTCAACTATAATTAAATCAACACATGCATGCATATGTATATATATCGATCTAATCTCTAAATTCGATTCAGTACTCGATGATAGTATTCTCTTTTTTTCAATTCAAAACGTAGTTGACTGGGTATATAGGAGGATGCTCTGTTAAGCCTGGCTCCGATAACAATACGATAATACCAGTCATTGATTCAGACACGTACAAGAATAACTACAAGCTGTTTTCTTGTTTCGGTGACCGTACATCAACAACATTTCATATATATATATATATATATATATATATATCTCACGAATTGGATTTGATCAACACACACACACATATATATATATATATACCACATATACGTATATATACACCTACGTACCTATATATACGGTGCTTCCAGAGTGATCGAGTTTTCGACGCGCGCCTTAATTTTGACAATATACCGAATGATCGATTTCAGAGCGTACGTTTTCCTTCTTTCGATTTCTCTGGATTTTTTTCGCTCAAAATGATTGAATGATCGAGCTGCCCGATCCGGCATTTAATATAAGACACATTGCCGGCGACGGAGTAAGTCGCCGGAAATGAAGACATTACCGGCGACTTTAGGCCGGAATCTCGCCGATAATGTCCGTAGACATTACCGGCGACTCCAACCGTCGCCGGCAATGTCTAGGGAGACATTACCGGCGACACCAACCGTCGCCGGCAATGTCTAGGGCGACATTGCCGGCGAAATTCCGGCCGGAATCTCGCCGGTAATGTCTCCCTAGACATTGCCGGCGACGGTTGGAGTCGCCGGTAATGTCTACGGACATTACCGGCGAGATTCCGGCGACATTGCCGGAAAAATCGCCGGTAATGTCTTTTTTTTTTTTTTTTACATTACCGGCGATTTTTGTCGCCGGTAATGTCCGTCGCCGGCAATGCCTCGATGGTAATGTAAAAAAAAAAAAAAAAAGACATTACCGGCGACTTTATTTATGTCGCCGGTAATGTCTTTTTTTTTTTTTTTTAGACATTACCGGCGACATAAATGTATGTCGCCGGCAATGTCATTACAATCAAGACATTGCCGGCGATATACATTTATGTCGTCGGCAATGTCTAAAAAAAAAAAAAAAAAGACATTACCGGCGACTTAAGTCGCCGACAATGTCAAAAATTCGCCGGTAATGTCCAAAAACATTGCCGGCGACATAAAAGTCGCCGGCAATGGGAAGAAATGTTGTAGTGATAGACACTGCCAGACAGAAGGTCTGCAATGCTGACATCATCTTGACATTCACTGCAAAGACAATTTTCATTGAGGTTGGACAGGATATGCCCAAGATACCAAGATATGCTTTCAAGTTTCTTGAATTCTCCCAGCTTGGTGATCAGGCAGAATCTCAGTCCGTGCTTGCAGGTGACAGACAAAACATATTCATCACAGTTTTATGATCTCCATAAAAATATAATGACTTTTTCAGTTTAATAATTGCAAGATTTCTGCGGGTGCATTAAAGCTGTCAAAGAACCGCAGCAGGTTGGCGTGAAAAATTCAAAAAAAAGGAGATTATGACTGATCTTATATTCATGTTTGAGGGGTAAGTTGATATACACTCTCTTGCACATGTATTCCCAATCTACAATTATATTTCCCTGCACAATGCATCTTCCATCAATTACAGTAATTTCCTTCATGTTACTTACACTTGGTGCATTAGTTATCAATTATACTTTGTTCGATGGGATTCCTTTGAAGAGGCTGAATTATTTTACTGGTTCCATCTTCATAACAAAACCCACCAAACAGCCTGTTTTTCAGTTACTGTAGCCATCTATACTATTCTCAGTGTGCCTATTGCAAATTTTCTAAAAATGTTTATGAAACACATGAGCCCATTAGTGAAGAAAGGAGAATGCATGGAAATAGAATATATTATTATCTCACAGGATTATCATACCCATCACATTATATAGCACTCATGTTTTCTATTGTCTTTATCTTTATTACTCAATTCTTGGTATTGATTAATCAAATTAGATGGTGCACTGCTGTATGTTCAGATTTTGATCTCAATTCAGATTCCTCTTTCCTAAATTTGATATCCCACAGTTTGGATGCTGATTTTTGAATTTTGTGTTTTATTTCTAAGAGCCATTATCAAGGAATAAGTATATCAGCTATTCGAAATATTGTTGATTTCGTACATGTTTGACATTTATTCTACAGGCGAGAAGAATTAAAAATTGCATTATGGGGAGATGTTGCCAGGTCATTTCATATGGAAGAAGTCAGGACCTATGATGAACCCGTACTTGCAGTCTTCACCAGCATGAGGATCACCAAGTACGAAGGTATTGTCTATTTTTATCTTATCTGTCAGTAGTTATTGTCAAATAAGTTTTCCATGTATTTCTCCTATTTGCTTTTCCAAAGACTTTTTTGTGATCTAATTATGTTCGTTTATGAAATTTTCTGTTTGTAGGACGACTGAGTGCATCTAGCACAAATCATACATGCATCCTTTTCAATCCAGATATTGAACAAACAAAGAAATTAAAAAATCAGTAAGTACAGCATGCTAAAATTCTCTGCTGATTGCTTATTTAACGTTGCGAACAAGATTTTCCTTGTTTCTTCAACAGCTCAATGACTCACCATTCAACATAATTTCTCACGTTCAAGAGTATTAATATGGCTGCCACTTTGAGTACTGCCCTGTAACATATATAACTATCAACTACATTGTTTACAAGTATAGAAATAACCAGCTTATCATGACATCGCATGTTCTGGTTTGAATGTTTTATTATATGGGTACAATTTTCATCTATTATAACATTGGCATTGTTCAACACATCATCTCACAAATTACCGTTCTAACTATCAGGAGTAGTATTGTCTGTAATTTCAATCATGATTGACAATTATGATGAAGCACAACTACTCTTTAATATGATCCATAAACAGCTTCATTCTGTTTGTGCATCTTTATCATATATCAGCCCTTCTCACCTACAATGACACTGCATATTTACCATGGAACAGAATAATGATATACATAATTTGTTCTTACTATTTCTTCAACTACCTGCATCTTAGCAGACAATAAAAACATTGCATCTGGTTTCTAGCTATTTCTAACAAGATATGAACTGCATGATCATAAAATAATTTTTTTATGATAGCAAAAATTTCAATTTCAGGTTCTCAAGAGTAGGGGACAAGATCAGGGTCTCTGGTGCATACACAAATTTGACATTCACAGGGGAAATGAACAAAGCAGATCGGAAAAATATTACAGAGCTGAAGGCACTTGATCCTGCAATACACGCAGTCAGTAACAATGCAACCTATCCATGATACTTTTTTTTAAGCTTTATAACTTTCGGTCAATAAGCATAATCATGAATTTATAATATTTGCATCACATGAATTGTTCGAATCTTAGGATTATGCAGCGTACGCACATGGTTTTAGTTTGCACATGGTTTTAGTTTGCCATTTTTACACAATATCAACCTTCTGCTAATCTTCATAACCAGACTTTGAATAAAGCCTGCATATCTAGCTGGAAAATAACTATCTTATGTCAATGATAGCCTACAAACAAAACACAGTAACTATCTTCATACACTGTTTAATGGAATTGAATATGCTGCATCTGAATCTTATCAATATCAGTCTTTTCTGTGACCAAATATGTTTATTCAGCATCTGAACAAACACACAATCCAACTGACCGCATAACATTGATAGCCTATAAAAAACATTAGCATCATTTGAATGAGCATACTATTCACAATTCCTAAATTGATTACCCTATGTCACACCTTTCATACATAACGATCTCTTTTTCATTCATTAAATCACTGTTGCAGACAAAGTCAGTGTGGTGTACGGCAGTTGTGGCAAGGTTTTTTGCGGAAAAGGGATGGTGGTATAATTCCTGTTCCCATGACAAGTGTTATAAAGTTATGCTCAAGAATGAAGAAGGTGAAGATAAATATTTCTGTTTCACTCATGGAGAAAACAAACCAAAAAAAAGGTTTCCCCCCTTCCTTCATTTTTGTGCATAATTTCCCAAATTAATGTTCTGTTTCAGCACAAATGTTATTTATCTGACCCAAACATGTGCATTTGCAGCTATATATCCAGTTATAGAGTCTTCATGATAATCGAAGATGAACATGACCAACTTAATCTTACTTTGATGGGAAGATCAGCCGAGGAATTTTTCAATGCAACGTGCCACGACCTGTTGGACAAAAGATTTTATGAAACAGAAGCAACCCTCCTAATTGAGATCAATTCCAAAGTTGGAGAGACTTTTATCTTTGAAATAAACATGAACAACCGAGGTCAATTTTTCCTCAGGTCCACCCTAAAAGATGATAATTCTAAAAAGAGAAAGTCAACAACTGAGGAACCTGCAAAAGAAATTGAAAATGAACAGCCGATCTTGGAAACTCCACCAAAACCATCGGTTGTAAAGAAGCGTGGGAACAAGGCTGTTGCAAAGAAATTATTTGTCAATGAAATGAACAAAAAGGGGAACATGTATGAATAAATTTCTTCCATACACTGTTTATCAATTATACTATTTTTGAAAATATCGAAGAGACCTTTCAAATATTTGCTTCTATACTCAGGGACGAAGATGCTAACACTTCAATGGCATAGCTACAAATTCCCCAAAAAGTAGGTGCATCATTCTATGTTGAAGATTAATAACTGTGATAATCTGACAGCAAATATGTGGCACTTTAAGTTTGCTTAGATTCATGATATTAGTTATAGTGTCTAATTTAGCAAATAATCTGTAGCTTTTCAACTGTCATGGTAAAACTAAACTATCCAAATACAACTATAATATGTTTCTAATCAAATCATGGTTAGTTTGATTTCAAGATACATCCAGCTATTAATACCTGCATTACTGGAACAAACCTGTTAACAATAAACAATATGCACTTGAGATTATAAAGTCAAAAATGACATACCTATAAACTCTTCAAGGTAACTGGTCACACATGTGTAATATGTGTATGATGGCATCTGTCACAGAACATACATTCTTTGGTCAATCACATATGACCAGGTTAATTTCAATAGCGGATACAAATCTATGTATGATGATTTATTGTGTGTTGACCTATTGTATAGAAAATACAAGTCCAACTATCTATCAAGAAGAAAATTTACTTATTTCCACCCAAATATTCATGAACTGGACAATGAACAGTTTCAATTCTTGCATTGTTGTCGTTTCTTTCAGGTAAAAAAATGAACAAGCAGAGGCAACTTTTTGACAACAAGTGTGTATACACCACTTTTCTCAGTTGACCAAGATAGTTTTGGGAGGATGTCTTTCTAGACTTGCCTTGAATACTTTTGCTGCAATGGTGTCTCACTACAAGAAAATGAGTCATTACCGGCGAGATTCCGGCCAACAAGGCCGGCGACCGGAAAAGTCGCCGGTAATGTCCATCATTACCGGCGACTTACCCCGTCGCCGGTAATGTCGCCGGAAAATCGCCGGTAATGTTTTGGAACATTACCGGCGACTCCAACCGTCGCCGGCAATGTCTAGGGAGACATTTCCGGCGATTTTCCGGCCAGAATTTCGCCGGAAATGTCTCCCTAGACATTGCCGGCGACGGTTGGAGTCGCCGGTAATGTTCCAAAACATTACCGGCGAGATTCCGGCGTAATGTCGCCGGTAATGTCTTCATTTTCGGCGACTTACTCCGTCGCCGGCAATGTGTCTTATATTAGATGCCGGATCGGGCAGCTCGATCATTCAATCATTTTGAGCGAAAAAAATTCAGAGAAATCGAAAGAAGGAAAACGTACCCTCTGAAATCGATCATTCGGTATATTGTCAAAATTAAGGCGGGCGTCGAAAACTCGATCACTCGGGAAGCTATATATATAGGTACGTAGGTGTATATATACGTATATGTGGTATATATATATATATGTGTGTGTGTGTTGATCAAATCCAATTCGTGAGATATATATATATATGAAATGTTGTTGATGTACGGTCACCGAAACGAGAAAACAGCTTGTAGTTAATCTTGTGTCTGAATCAATGACTGGTATTATCGTATTGTACGTTATCGGAGCCAGGCTTAACAGAGCCTCCTCCTACCCAGTCAAATACGTTTTGAATTGAAAAAAGGAGAATACTATCATCGAGTACTGAATCGAATTCAGAGATTAGATCGATATATATACATATGCATGCATGTGTTGATTTAATTAGAGTTGAATTGAGAGATCACGTCGATTATTAGTAGTGAATGTGTGTATATATCACTACCAACATAAACACTTTAGGCAACGAATTTTAAAACAACGCGCAACGAGCTGGTAAATTCGTTGCCTATAGTTTACAATAGGCAACGACAAGGTTTTTCGTTGCTTATTGTGAACTATAGGCAACGAACTCGTTGCCTGTTGAAGTCAAATCGTTGCCTAATGTCTGGTTTATAGGCAACGAAAAAAATCGTTGCCTATTCAAATCGTTGCCTAAAGTATGGGTATAGGCAACGAAAATTCTGGAGCAATTGTGGTTCAAAGTATGAGTATATGCCTAAAGACTATACTCAATTGTGGTTCAAAATTCTGGAGCAGCACTTCTAAATGTTAATCCAAATGACTTTGATGAAGACTCGAGTGACGAGGACGAGGAGCGACACCTATTACCAGACTTCAACTATCAAACTGCGTCAGACTCTAGCGATGATTCTGATTCTGATTATCAGCCTTAGTTAGAGATGTAATTGAGTATAGTCTTCGAGCTTGGTTCACCCTGGTTCACCCTGGTTCAGCTTGGTTCACCCTGGTTCACCCTATAGTCTTCAGCTTGGTTCACCCTGGTTCACCCTGGTTCAGCTTGGTTCACCCTATAGTCTTCAGCTTGGTTCACCCTGGTTCAGCTTGGTTCACCCTGGTTCACCCTATAGTCTTCAGCTTGGTTCACCCTGGTTCACCTTGGTTCAGCTTGGTTCACCCTGGTTCACCCTGGTTCAGCCTGTGAACTTGAATGGCTATGTAGACTTTATGAATGATAAAAGTGTAATGCACTAGTAGATTTGCAAATTTGCACAACAATGATCAGCTCTATTTCTTTGTGATGGTCGTGTTGCCATTGTTAATTAGCAGATTTTCACATTTTGATTATCTTCATTTATTTGCGATGGTCAAGTTACCGTCGCAAATTGTATTTTTTGTTGTAGTGTATTGATATACAGTGTTGCCACACTTGGTGAGACCGCAGATGATGAGGAAGTTACTGCATACCAAGAGCCGAACGCTTTTGACATTCCGGAATCATCTACGATTCGCCTTAATAATGTGAGATCTGGGAGTGTGGTTCGAATTACTGGAGCAGAACTTCTCGATGTTAATCCATATGAAGTTGACGCTGATTCAGATGACGAGGAGCGGCACATATTGCCAGAGGTTACCTATGAAACCGAGTCAGACTCAAGTGATGAAGATGATTACGATTATCATCCTTAGTACGTTGGAAATTGTAGTCGGAAATTGTAGTCGGCAAATGTACGTAGTAAAATGTACGTAGTAAAATGTTTAAGGAAATTGTAGTCGGAAAATGTACTCGGAAATTGTATGTAGTCGGAAATTGTACGTAGTAGGAAATTGTATGTAGTCGGAAATTGAACGTAGTCGGAAATCGGAACCGTAGTCGGAAATTGGAACCGTAGTCGGAAATCGGAAATTGAACGTAGTCGGAAATCGGAACCGTAGTCGGAAATTGAACGTAGTCGGAAATCGGAAATCGGAAATTGAACGTAGTCGGAAATCGGAACCGTAGTCGGAAATTGGAACCGTAGTCGGAAATTGAACGTAGTCGGAAAATTATACGTAGTCAGAAATTATACGTAGTCGGAAATTGTACGTAGTCGGAAATTATGTAGTCGGAAAATGGTCGGAAATTGGTCGATCGGATAATAGTCGACAAATAATGACATTACCAACGAGTTGACAAGCAACTCGTTGGTAATGTCATTACCAACGACTTAGCAACTCGTGGGTAATGTCATTACCAACGAGTCAAGTCGTTGGTAATGACATTACCCACGACGTACGTCGTTGGTAATGTCATTACCAACGACGTTGACCTAACTCGCCGGCAATGATGGCGATATAGGAGCTCTCCTCCTCCCCATTTCTCTTCGGCCGAATTCGAATCTCTCTTCCCTCTCTTCAAACGAAATTCTCACCTCTCCTCCCTCTCCTCAATCCACTCTTCTCTCTTCCCTCTCCCTTCTCTTCCTCTCCTCCCCTCTCTCCTCCCCTCTCTCCTCCTCCCCTCCTCCTCTTCCTCCTCCCCTAACCTCCGTCGCCGGAACCGGAACGGTCGAGCTCCACCATGCCAGGTTTGAGCTCACTCTCTCTCCCTCTCTCTCTCCCTCTCTCTCTCTCTCATTCCACATTTTTTTTTGTGTATTTTGATTAATTAATTTTTGAAAATTGTGGGATCGATGTATATATGTATGCATGTGGAAAATATTTGTAAAATGTAATTAAGGTATGTTTGAAAATTGTGGGAAAAAAATGTGGATAATTGTGGGGTGAAGGAGCAATATATGTGATGTATATATGTGAAAAATTAATTAATATATATGGAATGTATATATATACGTATGTTTGAAAAATTTGGAAAATTAATTAGCTAGGGTGAATTGGATTAATATGTGATGTATATATATATATGTGTGAATTAAGGTGAAATTAAGATGCATGATCGATGTATATATGTGTGAAAAGTTTAAAGCCGGAAATGATGTATGTATATATGTTAAGTTAGGTGATATAGTTATTAATTTAACGTATAATAGGTGATATTGGAACCATACCAAATCGGAACCGGAACGGTTTGAAACCGGAACTGTTTATAACCGGAACCGTTTGTTTACCGTTTGAAAACAAACGGTTCCGGTTTCAAACGGTTCCGGTTCTGATTTGTTATAGAACCGAAACGGTTTGGAACCGGAACTGTTTGTAACCAGAACCGTTATGTTACAAATTGTTCCAGTTACAAACAGTTCCGGTTTCAAACGGTTCCGGTTCCAAACCGTTCCGGTTCTGATTTGTTATAGAACCGAAACGGTTTGGAACCGGAACCGTTTCGAACCGGAACTGTTTGTAACCGGAACCGTTTGTAACATAACGGTTCCGGTTACAAACAGTTCTGGTTTCAAACGTTTCCGGTTCCAAACCGTTCCGGTATTTCTGATTTGTTATAGAACCGAAACGGTTTGGAACCGGAACGGTTTGGAACCGGAACTGTTTGTAACCGGAACTGTTTGTAATATAACGGTTCCAGGTTCAAATGGTTCCTGTTCCAAACCGTTCCGGTTCCAATTAATTTGTTATAGAACCCCAGTTCCCATGACTATTACGGTGTCCATGCCAGGAGGTTTTGCGGCTAATTGGCTTCGGAGAGGTTCCCGAAATAGTGGAGGGAACAGTAGTCAAGCTTCCTCCTCGCCCGCAGTTAGCAACACGCCCAGTGGGCCAATGATGAGTGCTCGCACGAGAGCCTTGCTAGAGGCGCGAGCTGAGGAGGAAGCTGCACGATCAAGAGCCGTTCAACCGGAAGTTGAGCCTCGAGCCTCAGTCTCCAGACGCTCAATCAGTAGACGTCCCTCCGGTGGCAGAGCCTCAGACGAGCGACAGTCAACGGGGGCATCAGAAACTCCCTCAATCCGAATGCCCCATATTCGGATGGTGCCTACTCCCGTTTCACGGGAATCATCCCAGGCACATGGTGGTGCTGGCGCCTCATCGTCCAGGCCTCGTCTATCTCCGCCGTCCGGTCTCTTCCTACCCGACGAGATTCCTGTCATCCCTGAATTCGATGATAGGGGATGCCTGTTTATATTGAAGGACGGCCGGAGTTCCTGAGCGTGGAGGAAGCGTATAACTTCCTCCCGTTCGACCCCGTGTATCTTTGGAGTGTGAGGTGCACCAACCAACAAACGGACGATGCAGGTAAATTTTATTTAACATCAGATTGATTACTTAATTATTACTTAAGACTTGCGATAGGTTAAATTAATGATATCAATTTGTTGACATTGTATTATTAGGCAATTTCGTTAATGGGACTGGAAAACGGAAAGGGGCTAGAGGCACCTGCACCGGGAAGAGACTTGAGCAGGCCACGGGCGGAAGAAAAACGCCCATAAGGGCCAATGAGGATGGCGAGGTGATCGAGGCATTCGACACCACGCGCAAATATGTCAGCATGGCCGGTGCGATCGTGCGGGACAAGGTCCCAATGCTTTGGCCAGATTGGGAATCTGTGCCTATCTACGTGAAGATGCAAGTGCATAATGCACTCAGTGTGAGTAAAATCATATTTTCATTACGTAAATTTTACATTTATTAATGAAGTCCACTTAAATATATAATTTTACCTTTTATATTTTCATATTGCAGGTGTGGTTTGACGTGGATGAAGTTCTTATTCACACGTGGGTAGAGCGTCAACTACATAATCGGTGATGTGCTTCGACTTATTTGAATATATATCGAGTTAGATTTTTGTTTATCAACTGTTTTAATATCTCTAACTTTTTTTCCTTGTTTTAATATAGGTATAAAGAGTGGAAGAACGAGCTTTCTTCCCATTACACTGTATACAAGGAGCTAGGCCGAGGTTCTACCCCTAGCGAATTCCGGTTTAGGGAGTACGAGTGGCTGTGGCTGATAGCCCACTTCGAGCACCCCAAAGCTCATGTATGCATCCTTAATATATCTTACAAGCCTAATGTATCGTATCAGATTGAAATAGTGTGAGATCTAATTTTTTTCCATATGTTTATCAAACAAGGCGATTTCGAAGACGAACCGGGCGAATAGATTGAAAAACACCAGGGCCCATCATGCAGGTTCACTCAACTACATGGGTTGGTCGACTAAGGCGCATCAACAACAAGAAGTGAACCCCTTGGTGTATATTCATCAGAAGTTCTATCCGCAATGCCCTGATGAAGCGGTAAGTCTTTCGCCTCTCCATGTGTTAATAAAACTATTTTTCGATATTAATAGATGTTGTTAGTTAATACGTTGTTCATTTTCGCTTTTCAATTAGGCGAGAGTGGAGGAGGCGACGACAGAAGTGACCATGAGTATAGCTCGGACTAACCATCCTGACTGCTCCGAGGAAGAAGTCACCCAGTATGCCTCTCAGATCGATCCGCTTGATCCCCCGATAGCGGCTCAGATCATGGCAAAAGCGTGCGGGACTGGAAAGAATACCTACTACTGTAGGGGAATGGGCTCGGCGGGCGAAGGAGTATTGAAAACCACTTCACAATACTCTACCGGGTCAAGAAGTTCAACTTCTAGTCGTAACCTCACAGCGGAGCTTCATAGGACGCAGAGGGAGTTGGAGGAGCAAAAGAGGCAGATGGCCGAGTACCAAATGCAGCAAACACAAGTGCAGGCTCAGATGTACACATGGATGCGGACGATGTACGAGGCTCAGACTACCGGACAACCGTTCCCCACACCTCCCCCGGCCCCGGTCCCTCCGTTCCCTAGCTATCCACCACCACCACCGCACCAGTCAACGCCAGAGCAAGACCAAGGAAGCCACCGGAATTCAAATGAGTATTTTGATTACTTCGACCCTGACCCGCAAGTTCCTCGACCCTGACCTGTAGTTGTAGTTAATTTTTGTATCGTCGTTGCTATTTGTACTGTACGTTGGACATTTATGTGTACTGTTGAAGTTGTATGATTGTACGGTTTATGTCTTTCAATGCAGGTTCTGGAATTGGGCCCAATCCAGAACCGCGTTTTTTTTTCAAATTTTTTTGTGACATTGCCGGCGACATGGACCTAAGTCGCCGGCAATGTCACAAATTCCGGCCACGGCGGCGCTAGCATTGCCGGCGACGGCGTCGCCGGTAAAGTCCGAGACATTGCCGGCGACTTGGGTCGCCGGTAATGTCCGAGACATTGCCGGCGACACCGTTTCCCGTCGCCGGCAATGTTAACACCGGCGGGGGATTTCCGGCGACGTCATTGCCGGCGACTCGTCGCCGGGAATGACATTTCCGGCGAAAAAAAAAGACAAGGCCGGCGACGGGAGGTCGCCGGTAATGTCTCAATTTCTAGTAGTGAAATGATGAGCATCATATCATTTGATATAAATTACATTTGTTGATATTTTTTTGTTGGAAGCAAAAAATTATGACTCGTATATGATAACTTTAAAGACATGGTGCTATTGAACTTTTGTCTGTTAACACAACTTCCTATCGATATCCTATATACTTATTCTCACTATGAAACCCAATACATAGGTTGAAGGCAACCAAACAGAAGAGAAGCAATCATGAGGTATTTGCACTATATCTCTGTTGCACAGTTGAGCAAATGTATTTGAAGCAAACTATGAAGCAATTGATGCGCTCAATTATAAATTAAAATTCGTGTGATAGAGGAAAAGAAATATTGACTAATAGACCCTGAAAAGGTATAAGTACACAGTGTACTTATTACCAAATTGCAAAGATGGTATTCCCATTAGAAGCATAGGTTTATCAAACTGTTGAAAGTGGTCACTGTAAATATTGTTGTATACTGTTGTATTATAGACCATATTTGAATTAGTTCCTCTCAAATGATAGATTGGAGCTTCATCCTATTAGTCATTATCCATATGATTCGTATATCATTAATATATTTGATGATGAATTTCCTAAATTATCCATTAAGATCCTAAAACTGCTGTTGTGGAGAAAGAGTGGTGTTGACATGAAATGATGAGCATGATCAGGATATAGCTAGGGATTTGGCTAATTTGCAACCAATCAGTCATATAGCATGAATTAAATGAAATTATACAATCATATATCATCGATTGGATGGTGTGAATGTGCAAGCAGCCACAGAAGGATATAGGCGAGGATGTGGAAGAGGAATAATAAACTGCACATAACCTGATCAATATGGTTTGAACTCATTGTTTGAATGTCAAATGTTCAGAATTTTTTTGCCACAATTTTTGCTCAGATAACTAATTTCCATTCCATGGGACTTAAGCTGGATATAATTTATAGTGACTCCATATATCCTTAACATTTAACAATAAATGTTCGTAACCAGTCACCAAAACAAAGATGTTTAAATAAATACTGGCATTTGTGATTACCTCTTCATCCACCAAGAGATAGTGGAGTCCATCGTAATCAAGACTATCAAATCCTCGAGGTCTCCATTCCAGAGCTACCCGTGCCCTGATACTCATTCCAACTGTGAATTTCTTGATGTCCTTAATCAATTTGGTCATCGTTGAACAACCTATAGGAATTCATGAAAATTTGAACATCTGAACAAACATTCAATTAAATTAAACAGATGTGAGAGAATGATGATGCGGTTTAGTTCCAAATTGAATTTGATGTGAATTTTTGAGCAGACCCATCTACCTAAAAGACCTGAGCTGGTCTTGTATGATGCATACACAAATCAGAAAGCTGGAAAATTATGCACATGATGAACGACAGGAAAACTCTAAATGGACGTAATAAAAACTGATGAGTGAGTCATTTTCAGAATCAAAAGTATGTTGTGATCAAGCCATGACAGAAACTCTTCACAATTTGTATTCAGAACTACTTGGAATGGTTCATTTCTCAAATGAGCCGTTTAGAAGATATAATTTTGGTTAGGCTTATTTCATATCATACATTACCACTCTCTCATTGTCCTTCTTTCCAGTTATTTTATATCACTTGCAAAAGATTTGCTCCAAATCCAAGTCTATATGAAAGTGATTGAATTCATGTTCATCTTTTCACTTGATTCGAATCCCTTAATCCGATAACAGAACAACACATTTTCAGAAAATAGCAAATACCCAATTCTATATCATGAACTCTGTAACAAAAATCACAAAAATAGAAGCAAACTTTGACATGGGGTCAGTTCAAAAAAGAAGAAGGGTTCTTTGCAATATGAAAAAGACGAAAACTTTGAGACCCAAAACTGGGTAAATCAGTGTAAAAATGGGTTCTTTATAAACGAACACAAAGATGTAAACTTTCAGTCCTCTAAGCCTCCTTGTTAAACAGAAATGATGAAAACCCAAACAGAACACATTATGTTCACATGAAGATTTCCAAGACTTATCTTTTCTATGTTTCTCACTAGTCCAGTGAAACACACAAAGTACAATGGGTATTCTGATCTTTTGCACTCATTCACTGTCATGATGAATCCATAATTTTT
Organism: Geum urbanum; assembly: GCA_946800695.1. Taxonomy (NCBI): domain Eukaryota; kingdom Viridiplantae; phylum Streptophyta; class Magnoliopsida; order Rosales; family Rosaceae; genus Geum; species Geum urbanum. Next base: position 4,388,075 of record OX327014.1, read on the forward strand.
TCCTTAAACAATGAATTCTAAATTTATGATATAAGCACATATGAATTCAAAATTTACCGAGACATAGATACCAATCAAATTGGGTTGGCTGAATTTAACTCTATCAGAGCACATGTCTTTTCTATGGATGGCATGGAAAGAACAAAGAAACAAATTTAAAAATCATTCAGATCATCACCTTGTTCAGATAGCAGGAACTCTCTTCTTCTTATCTTAGTTCCTAAAAATCACATCAATATAATGTAGAAGAACTAATTAGTACTCAAACGATGACAACTGATGAGAATGATGCCTATTACACCATGGCAGGAAAACTCTTAAATTCCAAATACATCATTCTCAGTAACCACACAACATATACATAAAAGCACAGGCATGGATCAGAACAAACGAAAGAGCTCACACCTTGACTGCGAAGATAATTTCTCTGTTTGACTTGGAAGAACAGTTCAAAATATATATCCAACCCATTGTTGATATTTATAAGGAAGACAGATGGTAGCAGAGGCGGTGAGCGATCATACGTAATGGTGGACGTCATCAATCTCCTCTTTCCTTGATGGAGGATTTCTGGGTATTTTAATCAGGACCTGTTGTGCTGTTGCGTTGGTGCGCGATATCCCCAAAATTGGTTGTCGATTTAACATGCATTCGTGGAAAAAGCTTGTGAGGAATGGGATAGATGAATTCGGATTGAACTGGGCTAGTTGCAAGGAACAGAGCGTGAGAGGAGAGAAAGATCACATTCTATCAAACTGGAATTGAGTCCGGTTGGTTAGAAATGATTGAACTAAGATAAGAAGACACGAACAGTGGGTGATATGACACAGAGGTAATTTTCCAATTATGATCAAATGAATTTTAAAATTGAAGTTAATCATGCACCACTCATTCAATGAACATAAAAAAGCATGGAGAGTAACATGACACAGGGGCAATTTTTCAATCATGACAAATATAGTAATTTTACTCCACTCCTCATGGATGGGTTCATATGGGGGAGTATGATTTGCATGGAGGGAACTTGGATTTCACGCTCTTTCAATCTTATTGTTGAAGGAAATTAACTGTATGTTACGTCGTTCTAACCAAAAAAATGCGTATCTAACATGCGCAAAATTTGCGTGATAAAAAATGTATACATGCATTATCATTAAAACCACAATTATAACATAATTATATGCCTTGTAATACATCTTTATAAACAATATTTTTCGTAAAATTATTAGGAATTTCGTTGTTATTATTTATAAAAATTTTGAGACCATTTTTGGACGTAACTCTTGATAATGCTACATATAATTGTCCATGAGTAAAGACTGGTTCCGATAAATATATTCCAACTTGATTTAATGATTAACCTTGACTTTTATTTATTGTCATTGCATAACATGACCGAACCGGAAATTGACATCTCTTAAATAAAAATGGCCATTTTGTTTCGGTAGCATATAATACAATTTTCGGAATATGAACTTTTTGCCCCATATTATTTCCTGTGAGTATTTTGGCCTCAATTAATCTCTCAAATAATTTTGTCACAATCAATCGTGTACCATTACATAAACCACGTATCTGATCTAAATTTCTTAATAACATAATTGGCATGCCAATTTTCAAAATAAGTTGATGGGTTGGTAATCCATTGAATTCAAGATTGTTTAAAAATTCCATAGGATATAAAAGATTAATGTTATCACTATTACCAGAATTATACGAAATTGAATCAAAACTAAAATATGATTTTTCATGACCGGGCAATAATTTAATTGTGTAATTATTTATTTCTTGAACAGTCACATTTTTTGGAGTCACTATGGCACGCTCTTTTAAATAATTTGTATTATTATATTTTTTCGAAAAGTTGGGATATGTTGCTTGAAAAATTGATTTTATAGGATCAATTGTAGGATCAATAAGTAGTTCTTTTGGTATATCAATCCAATTGACATCTTGATCACCTGTATGAAAATTTGATTCAAATCGACCTTCACCTATTTGTAATATCCATTCAGCAAATTGGTTAATTTCATTCTTTTGTATAATATTTAAACCAACTGTTGACAATCTCATATTTTCAATAAGATGGAACACTGTAATATCAGGCCATATGTATGAATTATTCAAAGATTGTTGAATGACCTGTTCTTTACTACCACCTTGTATTACTGGTAATGTTTGTCTAAAATCTCCTCCAAATAAAATTGTTTTCCCTCCAAATAGTTTTTCTTTCTCCGACAAAATATCACGGAGTGTTCGATCTACTGATTCAATACACCATTTATTACACATAGGAGCTTCATCCCAAACAATTAATTCAGCCTTTTCAATTAGACCAGACAGATTGGTTTTCTTGTTTATATTACAACTTGAATTTTTATCTATGATGGGTTTTAATTGCAAAACGTGAATGAGCTGTTCTACCCATTGGAAGTAATAATGATGCAATACCTGATGAAGCAACCGCCAAAACAATTTTCCCTTCGGATCTCAATTTTGAAATTATAGTGTTCCATAAAAATGTTTTCCCTGTACCTCCGCTGCCATAGACAAAGAATGATCTTGGGTTTTTTTCTTGCACAGCACTTATCACTTGATCATATATAATTTTTTGATTACAATTTAATTTTGTGATTAAGTTAGAATGTTGTATTTTCAATGCTTGACAATCAAAATTTAATTCTTCTCTAATTTGTCTATTTTCTAGTTCATGTATTTGTTGTGTTTTTGGCATTGGCAATTGATGATTTTTTAGGCCACTGGATGAAACATTAAGTAATTTTTCAAGTTCCTGCAAAACAGCATTCTTTAGATCATCATCTGGTATGTTAATATTCTGTAGACCAAAATTTAATTTAATTTTGTGCAATATATCATCAGACATGCTAATCCAACATGTATTAAATAAACTTTCAGGATCAGAAACACTGCAAAACAAAATAATTGTGACAAATAGATAACGAATCTGAGCAGAAGTTGCAGTAAATGTAGATTCTAACAGTGCTTCAAGCCATTCTTTATCATCACCTAACAATCCCAAAGTTCGGCATGCTTCTTGATAAGTAGAATACGTGATGTCATTAACTTTTCTAATTGTTTGAAAATCAGTGCATCCTTTTTGAATATTTAAAAGCATTCGTAAGTAATATAATTCGCCAGCATTTGGTGGCACATGTGATATTCTTCCAAGGACATGATATCGTTTTCTTGGAGTCCATATTCTTAAATCATTATTCCAAACAAATTTAGTGGGGAATTGAGTGTATGTCAATTTTTTAGCTTTCTTATAAGTCTTATTAGCAATGAACCAAGCAGTTAGCATTGTAGATTGTATGGATGGATTTTGTAAGACATTTTCAATAGAAGTAGATCCATGAAAACAAACAGCTTGTTGATCAGGTAAATGTATTTTTAGATATTGAACAGCAGGAAATCTGGAATGAATGGAAAATTCAAACAGACGCCACACAGATTCATGAGGAGTTAAATATCGACAATTAAGATAATTTTGAATTTCATCATTTACATTATTACAAATTAATATCCGTGCTCGATCAGGTCCTTTGTTTATGTATTTGAGTAAATATTTAATTAACATTGATTGAGAACATGATTCTACATTTATATGAGCATTATATCTTAATAATAAATTTCCATTATATGGCACAACAAAATTATTTCCAATTTCAATTCCTTTTTTAATCACAAAATGTGAATCAATATCACGACGTCTATATTGAGGAGAGTTAGTTGCCTGAAAAATGGTGTCAGCTTGAAATGTCTTTGGAAAATGTTTCGTGCATAATTTGTCTCTCATACACGAAGAAGATGGATTGAGTTGCCCGCAAGGACCATGAATCATAAATTGGCTAACTATTTCAAATAATCTTGGATCACTGTTTTTATCAGGCAATTCCGCTGAAATGATAGAATCTACATCATTTGTTGTACGACATTTGTATTCATTTTTAAGCCAAAATAATAAATGAGCATGCGGTAACCCTCTTTTTTGAAATTCAATTGTACATACATGGGCATGAACTTCTCCAAAGGGTTGTCCACTCTTAATATGGGCAATCATATCATCCACTTTTATTTTAAATATGCGACAAATAATATCAGGACGATCTTCAGCCTTGTATCCAGGTATTTTTTCAAAATATCTCAAAATTTCTGACCATTTGACATTGCACGTGAAAGTGATGAATAAGTCAGGATTCCCATATTCTCTACAAATTGTCATCGCATCTTGATAATTATTAATCATATCTCTTGGACTACCTGTGTGAGAACCAGGAAGAAAAATTCTCTTTCCAACTTCATGACATTGAACAATTCCTTCAGAATTATATGCAGATAAATTATTCCAAGTTTCAGACCTTAGTTCTGGTTGATGATGTCTTATATATTCCCAAAGATTTTCTTCGACAGTTGCATATGCATCAACCAAGTATTGTTGAAATAATCTTCCACCCTTTAATAAAGTACTCGATTGATTTGACCTATCATGAATTTGATAACAGACAAATTTGCTCATAGACAATTTTTTTTCCTTATTTTTAGAATCATTTGGCATACATTTTAATTTGATGTTAATTTTAAAGCCATCTTCTCCATGTGGAAAAAGAAGTGGATATTGTAATGACATAAGTTTTGGATGAATTTTGGAGATGCGTTTTAGATATCCTTCATTAGATCGCACAATTATATCTCTATTCGAATTAAACTCAGCTATATCACCAACAATTAATCCACCAATTTCACAACCAGAAGGTAATTCATATTGTTTGCTGTCATTTTTTTCGCGATCAAGCACAGTCATATCAAAATTTGGCAACAAAGAATTTTCAAAATCATCTCTTACAGATCGATATTCTTTTGTCAATTCATTATATTCATCCAATAATTCTATCAAATTTTTTACAATGTTAGTATCAATCTTATTATTGGCATCATTTGGATCAATTGCTATAATACGATTTCGAATTTCATGTTCAGTGTCATACACATATAATTGAGCATATTTAGGAGATTGTCCTTCAGATGGTAAAACTGAACCCATAAGATGATGTACTTGACCACATATCTTAAAAACATAAGTTGCTCCTCCACAATTGATGTCATATTCAATTTTAGCTCCCATAGACGTAAAAGAAAACATCGAATTATAGACCCTAATATTATCACGAAACAAAATACTCCTTCTACCATTCTTTGCATCCAGTAATTCATCAAGAAAAGAAGGTGTTAAATGTGATATTGGAAGTTCAACACGGCCTTTTTCACAACAATGAGTATACATTGGCTGGTTATTTTATTTTTTTTGTACCGATTCATTTAACCAAAAATGGGCGGCACAATGTTTGCATACATAATCATCATCACCACAATCTTCATAATCAACAACCACACCTGCAATTTCAATCATAATAATATCAAGCACACCATGTTTGTCCACCAATAATTGTTGATGAATATTGTATCCAATCATTGCATGCTATCAAAATTAGTTCTAACTTGCTCTATTTCGTTGATAGATTGCATGTCCAAAAGACCCAACATGAACACCTAGGATCCATAATTAATAATCGAGATTAAATTAACCAACAAATGATAAGAGACAAAACAATATATAGAAGACTATTTTCTACCACAATATATCTAATTTTAGGCAAAACAAAACCAGTTTATTATTTCCTCAACAATTAGGTACATAAATTGTTTGCTGTCAGCTCTATAATGATATCAAATTCCAAAGCATACATCATATCAGTTTACCAAATTTATCCTAGACAACATGTCATTACAATATGCACGATGTGATTACGCAAATTCACCAAAATAATTAGCCAAAAAGCGGAAATGAAAAACTCAATACACAGGCACAGAATTGATGAGGATAAGAAAAAGACTTAAATAAATACTAATGCATGTCATGCTATGGCTAAGTGATCTCATCGGATATGATTTCTGTGTTCTATCACACACACCAATTTGCAAGCACAGGGAGGCAATAGTAACAATTCATAAGGAAGAAGTTTTCCGGCGCCCAGGCATAGAAATACCATATAATTCATCTATACCAAATGATGGAAAACAACAGCAAAAATGCAAATAATTCAGAATTGATCCAAAAAGAAATCTACAGCTGTTATATCAATGATAGCCTACAAACAAAACACAGTAACATTTATAAAAACAATGACCGGGAAAACAAATTTATCACAACCACAACAGGAAAATTATAAGAATAGCTCACTATAGTCACTACCTAGGATAAAACAATGCACCGAAAAGGACAGAGAAAACGTGGTAAGACCTGATATAATTCCATGAATTTCTTCATTGTCTCTGTCCTCTTGTACTTCATCATCAATACTTTTGTGCAGATGAATTTCCAACCGTTCAGAAGGTTGGCGTTGTTGAGAGGTGCTGGCAAATAGGCATGATCTCTTAGATGAAGAAGCTCCTGCTTGATTCGACTCCATCCCTTCATCAACAGACTTATGGGTCTTCTTGGTAACAATATCTAAAAAACCAATTTCAATTCCATCAAACAATCCAAACACTATAAAATTGAAAGAGTCATTACAGTGAATATGCTGCCAAATAATGATTCCATCACCTGCAATAGTCTTGTGAAGATCAATATCATCGTCGCAATTGTTTGTCATTGTCCCTACAAACGATTTATCAAGAAAGAGTTAAACTAAAACATTGTGCTTTACTAAAAGATTCCATGTCTTCACCATCCCCAACATGCCATCAGTTTGGATCACCTATTCCTAGGTCACTGGTTGATGCAATTGTATGGTCAATCATCAATGATTCTCCGACCATAATTTCAAAAAGATGTTGTTTCTCATTCAATTATCGCCGAACAATATCTACATCATGGCATTTCCCAAAAAATAATATCATTGTTGTTCCATCAAAATTCGCCTATAAAAAGGGAAATAATATGTAAGAAACATATACAGTTTGTAAGAAAGTACCTGAGGCATTTTGAGAAACAACTTCATTACCAATGCTATTTCCTGCAGACAAACAACGTCTTTTACCGACACTCCTCTCTGACTGTGATGTCATGTTAAGGCACATGGAGACATTCTTATTCCCACAGCGTATTTTTTTCTTCCGCCCCATGGCTAAAAAAGATTACACATTGAAAAAAACAAATTTAATAATCCATTATTGAGCCAAAAGCAACATATAATAACCTATCAATAGTCCTTGCACTGTGAACATCACATTGAAACATAAATGTAAACTACACATCACATGGACGCAAATATTCATGAGAACAAATTGTGGATGATGTGCAAAATACTTAAAATAAGGAGCACAAATGCATGAAAGCGTAATTATTTTCATCAAAGAAATTTCGCTGCAGTATCAGCAAAGACACACAGTAATCTCACACACACTCACAAATTGCAATATACCTACTGCACACATTATTGGTATACCAGCTCACAAACTACAACACCTAATAAAATTTAATCAAAACTCAAACCATAACACCCTAAATGTGCACATTTGCTATCATGCAGACCCTATTCTCTATATCTAAAAAATTATGTGAATTGAAAACACATCATCCATCACAGACATTTATTCATACACACTACGTGACATTAGCTCCTTCAATGATATGAGCTAAATCCGCAAAAAAAAAGAGCCTACAAATGACAATCCCAATTTTGGAAACAAACAACTACCCACCAATGTATCATATCAACATGTCAAATGAAAAAGCACCCAGAAAACAACATCTAATAGAAGGAAAAATAAAGTTGGTGTACAAAACCTGATAAAAATTGACGACGATCTTCATCATAGGCAATGGCTTCACTGTCTGATTCAATTACTCCAAAACGTGGTCTTTTGCCAACATTTCTCTTCGGTCGTGGTGCTGTGTCAAGCAACACTGAGGTGCCTTCGTTTGTATAATCTATAATTTTCTTTCGTTGCATAGCTACAAAATAAAGTCAATCAAACAAAACAAATTTCAATAATCAATTCTCAAACCAAAAACAACATATCATAACATAGTCAGAACATGGAACAGAGACAGAAAGTTAAACAATAACCAAACAAATCCTAAAATTGCTACCGATTTCTCAGCTACCAAATATATTACAGTCACCAATGAACTTTAGGCAAGAAAAAGAAAGAAGTTGTTATAGTAAATATGCCAGAAAATAATTATTACATTACCAGCAATAGTCTCATGAAGATCAGCATCATTGTTGCAACTGTTTGTTGTTGTCCCTACACAAAAAATTTCAAGAAAGAGTCAAAAAAACATTGTGTTTTGCTAAAAGATTCCATGTCTTCAGCATCTATAACATGCCATCAGTTTGTTTTACCTATTCTGAGGTCACTGGTCAATGCCATTGTATGGTTAGGCATCAATGATTCTCCAACCACAGATTCAAGTAGACATTGTCCCTTGCTCAGTCGTTGCTCAACAAAATCTATGTCATGACATTGCACATAGAAAAATATGATTGTTATTCCATGAAAACTCACCCAAAAAATGAAAATAATATGAGAACAACATACACAATTTGCAAGAAACTACCGGAGGTATTTTAAAAAACCAACTTGATGATCAATACTATTTATTGTAGACAGACCAGAAAATGCAATATACTTGCTACACAATTGTTAACCACCCCATAAACTACAATACCCAATAAAATTTGATGAAAATTTAGACCATAACACCCTAAATGCATAATTTTGTTATCAAGTACACTGTATATAATTAAGTGATATGACCTAAATCCCTAAAAAATTCCTGAAAATGAGAATCCGAAACAAAAAATCACTCAGGAAATATCTAATTCAAGAAAAAACAAAATTGGTATAGAATACCTGATAAAAATTGATGAAGATCTCCATCATCACTAATTTTTTTATTATTTGATTCAACTATCCTGGCTACATTTTCATCAACATGATGTTGAGGAAAAAAAAAATTTCCATTGACACCATCAATTGTGCGCTCGTGTCCTCATTCTGAAAGAAACGTTGCCTCTTGCTTGAAAATGGCCTATCTCCAACACTTGGGGACGGATTATGAAAAGTGGTTGATGAAGTTGTTGTCTCTCCAAAGCAGCCGAATGATTGTACCATCTAATCTTTCTCAATCATAGAAAGTAAGTTTCTCTTTTCATCCATACCTAAAATCATAAACATAATAGCATCCATCACCAATTCAATTTGAACCTGATTATCACCACGACGACCACAGATTCTATACATGATTATCACCAAATTATCAACCATTGCATAAAATATAAGACAACACAATTCCTGTAGTTGCTTTCTGTTTACCCACATATCAATTCAATAACTACCAATCTACTATTTGGGAATACTCATAAAGCAAAAATATATTGTTTGGCCGACCCAAAAGAAATTTAGTGCCATATATTCTACTGCATAATCATCCAAATCAAGTAAAATTTCGCACAGAATCACCAGAACAGAATGCAAAGTTTCACCCTATAATGCAACAACAACAAATGCAGCATGTATCAATGCATCCACAGTTACAACTCTATAACATGAACTCAACTTCTCTCACATACCATTTCAAATCAGGAAAAAATCCTTGATTCAAGTTAAAAGACCACATTCACGAACCAACAATATTTGTATAGCAATAATTCCAACCTACGCTGAATGAATACAGACTGATTTAGAGTCCACCAGACTTTGAATGACTAAAAATTTTCACCATCCAGAGATATAAGTCCCATTACAATTGTCCATGCCATCATAAAAAGGAAATATTTTAAAATGAATATAACATGTTCAAATATCACAAAGACAATCAAATACAACACTGATGGAAATGTCCAGACACCAATTGCCTAGTTCTACCTGCAAAGATTGATTCACTTAATGCCATCATGATAGAATGAATGTTCCCAATGACATTTCTTTTCGTACAAATGATACATACGACACATGTATGCCATAAACAAATGATAACGTACTAATGGAAGACCAAATCAACTCAATGAATATGGCTCCTCATCTGTTTTTTAAGAGAGGTGACTCCTTATCTTGTAAGATCAGGATCAGATCTTTGAAAAACAAATTCAGAAAAGGGAAATTACAATGAATTTGTAGAAATCAACATATTTTGTGTACAGAACTAATTTTTATTTGCACATCGATCACTTTGATTCAACATATTAAAGAGTTAAATTAGCGTGATCGTCTCACACATGAAGGAAGTGTGAGACAGAGATCTAAAACCAGCGTGATCGTCTTGGGTGAGGTCAAACATGTGAGGAAAAAAGAGTTAACAACAGTGAGGTTGAAGGCACGAAGATAAACACGAATCTCGTCTTCCATTCAAGCAGGATAATAAAGCTGGACAAAATAAGAGCAAAGAGAATTCAGTTTAAGGATCAGATTGATACAAAGATACAAAGGTTTTTCACTCTGAATTTGAAAATTTCATCAGCAAATTAGGATATTGAATTCCAATAATTCCTATCTATCTTTGCCAAACCAAAAACAAAAACATCATACAGCGCCAGATGTAAACATTCATCTATCACACAATAACACAACTTTATCTATAAGAAATAGTATGAGTCCATACACTCCACACCAGAGGAAGCCAATGCTAAAATCAGATTCTTAAGAGAAGATCCAAGAGCACAGATAATAAGACATTATATATTCAATTTCAAAAAAGCCAGTACTAATAAGACCCAGAAGAGATTTGGGCTGAAAGAGGAATTAAATTTACAATAAAAAAGATTGAATTCAGCCTCGACTCATAATTGATATAAGCATCAAAATAGAAAATATTTAAAATACAGAAATTCTGAATTGAATATATTGCTATAAAAATACAGAAATTATGAAAATTTTGTTGATGCCAAACTATTCAGGCAACACAATCATATGCCTAAAGTCTAAACCAGCAATATCCACCACTGGTTGCATTCCTCTAGGATTGAATATATTGACCACCAGGCAAAATGTTCAGTAAAAAATTTAGAATAACTATTCAACAAAAGTATCTTAAACAGAACAGTTGAAACCTAGCAAATGCCAAAAAGTTGTATACACAAAGCATACTGTAAATTCTAGCCTGGGATTATATTCATTAAGGGAAAACTAATAAACTTTAATAATTCTCAACAAAAATGCAAACCACTGTTGTATATTTGACAAAACAGGTTCCTTTCCACAGAAAGCAAATCAGATTTGTCCAAAAGATAAAAGACGCCAAATGGATATTACGAATACTTTTGGTCTACTATATCTCATACAGCAAACGAAACTCCTAAAAATTTTAATATATTGAACACTAAATGAAGTCAAAATCTTTTGTGTGATTGTGTGCTTGCTTGCTAGCTTATTATTTGTGCAATATTTCTGTTCCACCGATTTTTGCTATTCCAAAAATCCATCTTATACTTATTCCAACAACCTTCATCTGTTAGACCATTTATTCTTCTTTCCACAAAATATAAAAGAAAAGAAAAAATCAATCACAATCACTTAATATATAGAATAGATCACAGTCCAATTCAACCCATGTGAGTCTCCTGCCCACTTAAAAAGGCATAGAAATTTGAAAAGAATGAATTATACCTGAGCCAGATGTCAAAACCTCCACGAACTGCTGAGCACCAATACCAATCGATCCTAAAAAAGAGCATGAATCTGGTGATCAGAGATTTTCTCTCACATCTTAGAATGAAGAAATTTGATAGATAAATCCATGCAAAACTGATAGATACACAGATTACGTGAGTGTTATTGATCAAAGAAATCAAATTATTAATCGAAAATTCAATGACCCAAAAACACAAATAGACTAAAACTGAATCACATTCCTTTCCAAGGCCAATCATAATCAGCACGATCATTTTTTAGAAGCTATCACATGAAGCACACACACAATCACTGACACAAACGTCTTCCATACAAAAAGAGAAATCGTTGATCTTCAAGCCAAAACAAAACAACTTTTGATTATGGACTTCACCAAACGAAAAACATAGAAATGACATGAAAGAAGAAACTACCCAATATGCAAGTCTCCCTTTTGAGCATACATTAAATCAGACAGCCATCAAAAAGAAAACAGGCGAACAATGTCACAACACAAAAATTTCACACATTATCATCAATCAACAGACACAGAGAACCCACACATAGATAAGAAAGAATTTTTTAGCAAGAGTGGGTAAGATGAGATGGGTAAGATGAAATGAGTGAGGCTGAGATAAAAGTAAGCACTGAATCTAAGCAAGAGTGTATAAGATGAGATGAGTGAGCCTGAGACAAAATCACACCATTCACATGCACAGGAAAAGTAACTGAAAATTATGAACAGGAGGTGCGAACAGCAACGCCGAACAGTGGTTGTAAAAATCTATTCTTGGAAGATACAACGAAAATAAACTTATATAACAGAGCAAGGGGAAGAAACAGCAACATTTCAAGCTATCTGTCTAATGCGACTCATATCAGCAGATGCCACCAAATAACAAAAGATATTCAGCAATTGCACTCATTCATATAACCATCACCCTTACATTGCAAAAGGGCATTATCTAACAGCATGTTTTATAGCATATTTTTATTTTCAGCAGCTAAGAGCTTTAGATCAAGCAAAGCAGTAACCCAACTAAAAGCTAAAGGTAGCTCTAAAACACAAACCATGATTGACCAAGATAATAAAATCCATCTATGGCTGCAATTACAATCTGAACTTGAAATTTCCTAACCCAGCCAGCCATGAACTCCAAGTTCAAATTCCAATATAAACAATCAGCAGTTACATACCTGGTCGTACTCCTTATCAAGCTTGAGCTGCTTAAAAGGCTTAGCTTTTCCACCTAAAAAAAAGGACAAAAATGAATCAATTTGGATCCAAAAACCCAACCAAATCTCACAAACGTTCAGGATTTGTTCATCTTGTTCTTATCATAGATGACAGTAACCAAATCAAATCAAACTGACCAAACACCAACAGTTTTACTTCTGTAAGATTCCTGATTTCACAGGAACTATAAATATCCAATCCAATAAATTCATTAACCATGGCAACATTAGATGGTTGATAATAGTCATAACACAACTGTACACCAATTAGCACTTAATGTAACTTGTTGGATTTGTCTATTGAGCTTTCCAACTAATAAACAGGTTTGTTCATTTGTTTCCTCATCAGGTTGACATCAATTAGCTCAGTATATTCTATCCGCAGCCTGATAATATAGCCATTTTATTTCTTATCCACCGAACTAGAAGGAACAAATGATTCCTCAATTAATAGTTTCAAATATCATGATGATAGTTTCGTATATCAAAGCAAGAGCAAATAAAGCACCGATTCAATGCTCAAGTTCACACACATCAGTTCTCCAACTCTACACCAGAACACAGTAATGCTCAAAACAGCAACACCACAAACTCATTTAATAAACAACATAAGTATAAACCCAAAAGTTGGTGTTGTCTTCCTACAGAATAGAAAATAATAGAAGACTCAATCAAGAAATTTGCCGAAAGTTGAATCAAACAGCAATACCATCAATCCAAACAACATGGGACAGAGGCAGAAACACCACGACTAATTTTGTTCACTACAGGTAATCTCCTTGATGTATATTTAATGTAAATAACAGTTTGACAATCTTGCATATCAGCAGCAAGTTGCTAAGCCATGAAGCTGATTATTTTTAAAAGCTGTTGATGCAATGGAAACGTTTGATTTCTTTGTGGCATTTTTAATTTATGCATATTGTGAAATAGGATGCAGCTCTTGCTTTTTAATGGAGATTTAATTGGGAGTCAGAACGATGAAGACCATAATTGCATGACCGAATAACCTGGGCATCACAGTATACCTCAACAGATTTATGATGGCTTGGCGTTTCAAAAGAAAGAAGAAGATTACCTAAGTTTCGAGGCAGTTTGTTCAGAATCAAAACCTGGTCGATCGAAAGCAGGAAGTTTTGCCTCTTCGATCAACTTCACAAACGGCACACACCCACTGATGTAAAAACCGAAAACACCAAAAACAATGAATTAGAAATAGCTAAAACACCCAAATAAAAGAATGCAGAACTGAGATCCATATGATAACCGCAAATTGATCGAAAGAGCGAAGAAGACCCAAAACTTTTAGCGGGCACATAATTGGACATGATTTCTGGGTTTTAGAAGACCTACACAATTGCAAGCATAGAGAAACAATTAATAGGAAGGAAGAAGTTTTTATACCCACTGCCCACAATAAGGAAGAAGTTTTCCCGATAAGATCGGTGGTCCGCCGACCTCTGCACCAAAGAATCGAAGATCAAAAATAAATGGCCGAAGATCGCAAATGAGAAGAAAAATTTTAGGTCTTGATCAGAGAACTCAACACTGAAGAAGACTCCACGATACGGAGAAAATAAAAGGAGACTCCAAAAGAAAAGTCACGTGAGTGGACGATGGGCACGTGAAGCAACTGTTCAAATGAACAGTTGGTCTACTGTTCAAATGAATAGTACTATTCATAAGCACAGTGGACCAACTCTGTTATATAGGGAATATTGTAGCTCGTTTCATATTTTTCTTGATTAGGATGGAATTCTTCTTCAGTTGTTGCAAACTGGCAATGAATGTGTATGATGTGGGTTTGGATAGAGAAGGCGGATAGAGGATGTGCTTTGGCTTTGGTTCTTTCGGTGGGCACCAGTTAATTGTCTTAGAATTAAGGTATGTAAAATCGATAATATCGGTGATATTTTGTCGATATTTTGATTTTTGAGAGTTACCTAAAAAATTCTCAAATATATCCCTAAATTTTTTGAAATTTTTCGATTTTTATCGATATTTCCGCTATATCCCCGATATTCTCGATATTTTTCAAAATTTCCGAAATTTCCATAATCTTTTCACATTTAACATTTAGTTTGGTAAATGTCCAATCTTCACATATTCAATGTCTAATCCATCTTTCACGTGGAATATCCAATACATGCATAATTACATGGGAGAACAATCATTTAATGATTATTCTTCACAATATACACATGATTATGCACAGGGAGATGGAGAAAATAGTATGAATTTCGAACCTCATATGTCCTCTATGTGATTTTAAAGTATTTATATATTTGATTTTGTGATGTGTGATGTGTAACACATTGTACAAAAAACGTGATGGCCTAGCCTCCCATTAAGTTTTAACCATCAAAAGATAAAAATAGAACTATTAAATTATATTTTAATAATTATCAGTACTTAACACGTACTAATTCATATAGTAATATAGCAAATTCATATGTCTTGATATTTGATCAATATTTTCTTTTCACATAAAGTAGATAATTGATCATATAACAACCTTCAAAAGTTTCATTACAAATTTTCATGTATTTTTATTAGTTTCCGTTATTTCCGTCAAAAATTTCACTGGATCGATATTTCATCGATATTTCTGTCGATATATCCAAATTTTGAAACGTCGATATATCCTCAATATCTGATATTTAACTCCTTGCTTAGAACCCAGTGCATGTCTTCATCATGATCTATATTGAAGCGTGTTGTAGTGTGAAGCACAAAACAATGGACATTACCACCGACTATTGTTTGTTTTCACTAAACCGGGACCGGGTGTTCATCATTTTATATATAAATCTTGAATAAATTGACACAAATCACACAATACTACTCTCGTCCAAACATTTCGGAGTATTGATAGGATCCGAATGTATTATTGATAATTGCACCATTTAGTGTATGGAAAATCAATCTAAATAAAGACTTAAAATTAACCTAAAAAAAGCCTTAAGGTCTTAACAAAAAATATAACAAGGATAATACTTGCTGGGCAGCCCCTCCTGCCCTCATTAAATAGAAAAATGACATCTCACTCTTCAACAACCAGAAGCCAACAACCTGCATCTTCGATAACGATTGCACCACCCACTTCGACCTCTGACACCCTTTCATGGTCGTGGCTCTGCCCTCATCTCCATCGACGTCTTTTCATTTGCTAGGCCACCGACCCCGACCACTCTTTGGCGACTCCTTTCGACATGCCCACCAAACCCCGCGCCATCGCCGTCTTCATCGTCGATTCTAAATTATGGACGTGGCTAAGAGCCTAAGACCATGCTTCAAGGCCCTTGCCATGCTCTCTTGGCCGGCATCTCCACCTCCTACCCCAGGAAGATGCTTACGGCCAACGACTTTCTAAGGAGAAGAAGAAAAAGTAGGTCAGGTGTCACTCATTCATTGGTTGGGGCAGAAGGGGATGCCTATGGCTGGACAGCCAAGTATTATCCATATCACAAAGTCGAGTTAAAGTCTTGAAAAGACTTGGCCGCAAAACCCAGTTGATTCATCTGACTTGCAGCCAAGTCTAACCTGGATCCATCTTCCTCCATCAGTGTGACAAAGTTACCATCATGCTTAAGACAAAAAAAGAGGAAATTATTTAAAAACTCAAAAACGGATAAGAATTCAAAAAAAAACTAACTTATGATACCAAGGTAAAAAAGACCCAACTTATGACCCATTTTTTTCCAAAAAAAACCCGGCTGATGTGATTTTCTCCCAAAAAAACCTAAAAAGTTATAAAACATATTTTTTTTCTTCCGATTTTGACCTTCTACCCTAATTTTGAATTCTAACTATCCTCTTCCCTCCTCAATTTTTTCCGGCTCTCTCTCTCTCTCTCTCTCTCTCTCTCTCTCTCTCTCTCTCTCTCTCTCTCTTGCGATCGCGATGACAATCTCGTCAGAACCAAAAATCTGTTCAATCTAGACGTCGTACGAAATTGAAAATTTCAAGCACTGTAAGTTTCAACGCTCTCTCTATCTCTCTCTCTCTCTCTCTCTCTCTCTCCTCTCTCTCTAACTCGTTATCGATGATTTCATATGTTAAGTTCTGTTGTATATCCAATTTCACTCTATTTTTGCACGAAACTGTTTCAGTTCATAGTTGTATTAATCGTTTACATGATAATATTGATTACTTAATTAGGTCTGTCTAAGTATCTATTTTTGCTCCTCAAATTATAAACATTGCGAAATCGAAATGTACTTAATTAGGTCTGGATATGATTTTGGTTCTGAAGATGTATCTAAGTATCTATCTAGGTATCTGTTAGAGTATCAATCATAGTATCTGTTAGTGTATCGGTCTAAGTATCTGTTTGAGTATCTGTCGAGTTAGCTGTTTGGGTAGCTAATTGAGTAGCTGTTGGGATATCTGTTTTTTGTTTATAAACTGCATTTCAGTACTTACTATACAAATAGGAACCTCACCTTTTTGGTTTTTTTCAGGACTCTATACAATTGCATGTGCGATAGTTAATGCCGAAAATGACAGCAACTGGAGGTGGTTCTTGATGAACCTAAGAGATGACATAGATAGACACAACATAAACCAGGAAACTAATACTCGTAGGAAAATAACATTCCCCTTAGACCATCATAATGGAATTATGAGTTCTCTTCTAGAGGTGTTCCCCAATGATGAGCATGGATACTGTTTTCGGCACTTGGTTGCTAACCTCAAAGACAACTACAAAGAACACTTAAAGGATAGAATTTCTAAACTCTTCATGCAATGTGCATATGCTAGAAGTGAAAGACAACCCTATCAATTGAACATACAAGTCTATGTGGATTATTAAAGATGTTGTCAGAATAACTTTCTAAAAGTTTTAATATCTGTCTAGGTATATGTTTAAGTATCTGTCTGGATATCTGGATACGAATTTCAGATCTAAAACTTGTTACTTGCAAATACAAACACAAATTTGAGGTTATTTTCAGGTTTCTTGTTTTTGTGTTTTATACTGCATCGTAAAGAAAGGGAAAACAAGAATTTTATTGCATAGGTTAATTCATTGATTCAATAAAATTCAAGGAAAGTTGTTTGAGTATCTGTCTGAGTATCTGTCTAAGTATCTGTTTGAGTATTTGACTGGACCAGGCTGATAATGTTGTATCATTCAGTGGCTTTATATATTCATTCATAAACTTCATTTCAAAACATAAAACTGAATAACAAAAGATACATAAATAGTATTGCATAGGTTAATGAATTTATTCACAAAAATTCATAGATCGCTGTCTGGGTAGTTATCTGTATAGCTGTTTGTGTATCTGACTGCGTCTGAATACCAACTATACAAACGGGTTTGAGTAGATTTTTTGTTGTAAAATGGATCAGAGAGTGCAAATCAAACACTTTAGTTCATAGGCTTAATGCATTAATTCTCTCATTCAAAAGTCTAGAGCAACACAAATAGTATTTCCCAGACAGATACTCAAGCAGATACTTAATTAGATAGTAATATGATCACATTCATAATGCTCTCCAAAATGTAACACTTACCCTTACAACTACAACAATGTTCACAGAATGATCACTACTACAAAAATATGCACATTAGTTACTGTCCTACACTTGTTTCTGAGCTAGTTCAATCTTTCTTCTTCGATACCTATGATAGATCATGATACATAAACGATTCCAACAATCTGGCCTTGAACCAAGCAACATTCTCACGACTCAGATTTTACTTTATTTCCTTACCCAGAGCAATGTGATACATCATGTAGCAAACAATAGTTCCGCAGTCAAGGCCAAGACGCTGTTAGGGGCTGTTGTTCATCGACTGCACAGGTATTTTGTCAAAGTCCACCTTATGATCTTTGACCCACCGAATGCTTTCGCGTTCATTCTATATGATAGAGATACCCATTCAGATACATAAATAGATACCCAGACAGATACTTAAAACATATCCAGAAAAATGACTTCTGTCACACACAAAACAACAGCAGCAAACTAGTACAACAACCAAAAATCAAACTGAAAACCTTAGAAAAATATCAGCAACACCAACAACATACATTTCAAAAAATTTGAAAGGATATCAAGACAAATACTCAGACAGATACCCAGATAGATACTTAAAAGATATACATAAATAAGGACTTCTATCACACACAAAACAACAGCAACAAACTAGTACAACAACCAAAAATCAACCTGAAAACCTTAGAAAAATGTCACCAGCACCAATAACATACATTTCAAAAAATTTGAAAGGATATTAAGACAGATACTCAAACAGATAGTCAGACAAATACCCAGACAGATACTTAAAAGATATCCAGAAAAGAAAAAAAAAACTTCTATCACACACAAAACAACAACAACAAACTAGTACAACAACCAACAACCAAAAATCAAACTGAAAACCTTAAAAAAATGTCAACAACACCAACTAATTTGAAAGGATATCAAGACAGATACTCAAACAGATAGTTTAAAGGTATCCAGAATAAGGACTTCTATCACAAACACAAAAACAAAAACTAACACAATAAAACAAATCACCTTTTGAACACACTACATACTCTTATTCCCTTATACTGGTTATAGAAATTCGTCATATCCAACACAAAATCCTTGATCACGTACATGTGCGGTAGCGACGTGATCGTCATGGCATCACCTACGCCTTCGATCTTGGTTAAGCACGCCAGGTCGTTGCATTCGTCGATGTTCATTGCGCACAAGCCCTAAATCCCTTCCCAATATAAGCGACAAAAAGTGAGGGAGGGATCCATCTCATTTTTAATCTTGATGAGCGTGACGACGACCATAGGGCCGCAGTCACTGAGGTCGACCTCGTAGTTCTTCAGCTCGGGTTTCGCCAGAGAATTTATGCTCCAACAATAGATCGAGAACGTTTTCATCTTCGAAGAGTGGCCGGAGCCGGCGGCTTCGGGACTGAGGCATCTATCTGCGGCTACGAAACGAAGGCTCCGAACAGCGCCAACCTCATCGTAGAAAATTTTGAAAATGAGATTCCGGTCAAGGAGTCCGTAACAAAACCATCACCATTGTTGAGCTGTTCAGATTGTTGAGGATGGAAGAGAGACTCTTGCTGGTGCTGTCCGGATCGAGTATGGAGTTGGAAGTCGGTGACGGAGGTGAGAAGACCGACAGAAGCCGATGACAAAGTTCGAGTAGGTGACAAGAAGCTGTGAGCTCGGTTTAGAGATTCGATTTGAGAGAGAGGGAGAGAGAGAGAGAGAGAGAGAGAGAGAGAGAGAGAGAGAGAGAGAGAGAGAAGATTTCTCAGAAAGGGATGGGGTTTCAGAAATCAGTGGTATATGTAGTAAATATGAGAATAATATTGAGTTGTTATATATTTAAAAATAGAAGGACTTCTTTAAGGATTGAAAACTTATTGGGGGTTTTTGAGGAAAGAGAGCGGTGAAATTGAAATTTTTTTTTTCATTTTCCCAAAAAAATTGGGTTTCTTGGGAGTGGTAATCCTAGAATTCCGTACTAAAAGCTGCATCTGCCAACACGAATAACTTGCCGGACAAGAAACACGGCTAGATAGGGTAGCTAGCTGCAACTTACATATATAATAGTCAGGTCAGCACGGCTTTGCTTCTCCTTAAATCCATACATAATTACTGCTGCACACAAAGCAAGAGTGTGCAATCGCTTCACAAACGTGTTTATTCTGACCAAACTAGTAGTGACTAGTAAATATACAAGCCAGACAAGACAACAAATGTAACGACCCGAATTAACATTATTGAATTAATCGTAGTTGCTTTAATTAACGAGCTAAGCATCAAACATCACGTTTATTGAGATTTTTTGATAGTCGTGAATTAAAAATTAATATTTTAGTAGTTACGTCTTTGGCTTCAGCTTTCTCTTTGAAGTCATGGAATTCGCCAAGTTGAGTTCGAGGCCACTTCAAGCGTAGAAATTGGAGTCGAGATGAATAAGTTATGATTATCAAAAGTTTATCGAGATTCTTCTCGACTAAATTTTGACCTTTCATAAATTATAAATTTTGAATCGTTCCCTTCATGGATGTTGTTGATGATTTTATATCGAGCATGTCAATACTTTGTTTGTAACTTTTGGGGGTACGAATAATTTTCTAGGAATTTTGGTTTGGGGACCTTTTGCTTATATTATTGGATGTGGGTATTTTTATTTGGGATGGTTAAGTTGACCCAACCTAACTTTCATTTCCCTGTTTCTCTCTCCTCCCTCCCGTGTTCTCTCTCTCCCTCTCCTCCGGTCACCGGCGACCCACCACCGGCCGACCACCATAGTCATTGAGGCTAGTCTCAAAACGACCACCATGGTCTCCTCTTCCGTTCCCCCAACACCACAACTTCCAATTCTCCTCACTGAAGCCAGAAAAATCGATGGGAAATTTTGGGATTTCAGCCTCCGGTGCCGGCGACACCACCGGCGTTAAACCATCCCAACTCTTGGGGGCTTTTGAAGCCCAACCTCTCGGGAGTCGACGCCACCCATGTCGTGGCCCACCATGGTCGCCGGACGGCTTATGATAGTCGTCGGAATCTGTGGGATTCTGGATTTTCTTCGGTAATTTCAAGCCTAATTGCTCGGAATTTGACTATGTTGTTTTGTTGAAAGTTGTTGGGCTTGAGCCGATCTATCTTTTGGTGTATTTGTTGCAGGCATCAGTGACGGTTGACTTCTGGCCACCGTCGTACGCGACGAAGCTCTGCTGACCGGAAAATCTGAATTTGCACGGGAAGTTTCCTAGGACCATCGATGACCATATTTTTCGTAGTTTTGTACGATTCGACAGTTTTAATAATATTTCCAACTATTTCAGGATTCGAGCCGACTCGACACTTCCGTGCCATCAAATGACGTGTGTTGAGTCAATGCTCACCTCCCTATAGAGCATAGGAGCCAAGGATTGTCAGATATATTTGAATTAACGATGTGGCGTAAAAGCGTATGTAGTCTAATTATCGGAAACGTAACGTGAGTATTTAGGATATGAATCGTCTTGGAGCCCTTAACTATTTTTTTTCTAGTAAATGTCGTTTACTAAAGTAAATCTTTAAATGCTTAGAGACTCTAGATACGTTTATCGAGTTAGCGGATCGACTTACTGTTCCAGCATTCCAGGTAAGTGGACATTTTTATTTGACTGTCGAATAGCGAGTCTCGGTTTTATGTTTATTAAGTTTATTTCTGTTTATGCATATGATTTTAGTTACGATTATTTCGATAATCCTTTTCGCACATGTGACTTAAAATACGTTTACGATTATGCATATGATTCCCATTTGATACGCATACATACGTATACTTAATATGTTATGATATGAGTACGTTTATGCACGGAGGCTACACGTTATGATTTCATGTCACACACATGCGCGCACTTATTTATGTTTGAATGCATCGATGCATTGGCTGCTCGGCTGATCATCGAGTACGCTCCTGGTGGGATACGACAACACCTGACCAGATGACTATGTTATGCACGCCTCCACACACGACTATGATATCTTTATTTTTAATTGACTTGCTACGTTTTTGATATATGATTTCGGTGAAAGGCATACATACATATTTTACGATTTTTCTTACGAGACTTTATTTTTCGTCCACTCACTCTAACAGTTTTCTTGTTTTATATGCCTTTCCCTTGAGCCCTTTGGTTTTCAATGCCCAGGTTGCAGAGTTAGTTGTGGTCGGGCGCACACTCAAATCGAAGCATAGCAATATCCGCCGTAGGATCTAGGGTTGATCCTGCGGGTTAGTCACTTGGTCAGTATAGGGAGTTTCGCGAGTCTAGTAGTCTTGAAGTCATAAATAGTTTAAGATTTTGTGTCTATGAGTAGTTATTTTTTTTATTCAGTTCCTTTAATCTATGATTTTCAGCTTATTAGTTGTCCTATTTTCTTTCGAACTAGCATGTGTAGATCGAATGGTCATTTGAGAGCCTAATCCTGGTTAGGAAACTAAAACGGGATCGGGTTCTCACAACAAATATTACAGGGCATAAGAATATGGGAGTAATTACATAGCATGGGGGAGTAAAATTACAAAAACCTATATCAATGATATCTTTAAGCTAGAATATGGAACCTGAACAACTGAAGTTACAAACAAATGAAGGGATAAAGTAATGACAGGGAGCCACGGCACAACCCTGTTCACTAATTAAGAAGTGGAAGCAGCCTACCCAGGACTACAGGAGTCAAATTTTGAGAGGCTTAGCCTTGCGAATATGACCCATGCTATTAACAAGATCTTTGCGGGTGCAAACGGGGAACAAGTTGATGTCCTTGAGCACTTGTAGCCTCCACAATACATAGGGGAAACTGAGCTGATCGCGAGAAGTGAAACGAACCACCTCGTTGAACCAGAGGCACATAAACATATTAGTCAACGGGGTATGCTGCCTCATGATAACAGATGCTTCGGAGAGTGCTGCACACACCAACAGTGCAGGTTAAGTATAGGAATACTAGAGAGCATTTGTTGAGTACAGAATAAGAAAGAGAACATTTGTTGAGTGTAGTAATGCATTCTCATTTCACAGATGTCAACTACAGGAGGGGGCTAATGAGCCATTTCCATAGAATGAACATAAATCAATTGGCGACAGCTTTGGAGATTAGAATCAGAAACAAAATTTAAGAAGAGGACAGATAAATATATAGAAACTTAATCTGGTAGAAAATAATATATTCATCCAAAAGCTAAGGATATACTGGTATATTTGTACGGTGCAAAAAACCTTGAGAATCATTTCATTGATGGGTCTCATATATGTCCATGTCAACAGAAAGAACGTATAAAAACATAAACATGAAGAAACATACCTTTCTTTCCATTGAACCTCTTATCTTCTGGCATTCCATCATGGCGGTATTGAGCCAATTGCACCTCAACTTCTTCAGGTTTGGCCTTGTTTTTCTTGACAACAGCCTTTGCCTCATCATAAATGCTGCTGCGAGCTCCATGTTCTGAGATCGCAAGTACAGAATTGGAATGCCAAAGAAGGGCTTCAAGAACACCCAGAGGGTCCCTTCTAAATTGGGACTTAGAATCTACCCAAATGGAATACTTTGAACGAGGGAAAAGACGATGTGCCAACATCTATCACCAGCCAAAACAGATAAAGTCTCAGATATATTCACAAACATAATATTTGGAAAAACTTAGGAATTGAATCTCTGATACATAGATAAACTGATTATATATCAAGCTGTCATCTCCTTGAGATCATACAATTAAATTAACATAGCAGACTCAACTACAGAAAATACATAACATAAATTTAATATGTCAATCATTTTAAAAATCAGGATGAACAAGTAGTCCAAAAATAGAAATTACAAATGGAAGCATGATCAAGATACAATCTACTGATTTGCAAGTAGCACGGAAATGAATGATAAACTACATCAAGTAAAAATAATTGTTACCTTTGGGATTTTTCCATTTAACCTTTGGTCCGCAAAAGGGAGATCCCTAACAACCACAATGCGCCATTTCCCGATAAATCCATCCTCACCAATCCTATGTTCAGCTAGTTCTTGAGTACTTATGGTAACTTCATCCCAAAAAGCAACATAGCAGACCTGCATAAATTCAGCACCTCTTAGAATAGTGAACTTTATAGATAATAACAAGTGATGCATAACGCAAGAAAATTTAAACCTTCTGGAGGGATGCCTCTGACATTCCAATGGGTTGATAGAGATCATCTCCTCCACCAAATGCACACGTGGAGACTACAATGTCACAACTTTGCATGTAAAACTTGTCTTTATTTGAGATCTTAAAACCACCTCTTTCACTGTAGAAACCACAGTTTACAGTAACAGTTTCATTTACCTGTGAGTAACAAAATTCTAAGAATATGAACACTACTTCTTCATAACAGAACAAATTGACATCAAATTGGGAAAAGAAAAAAAAAATCTATTGATCTTGTGGATAGGGAAACATAATAGAAAAGATGCAGCTTATAACCTTAAACATTTCACCTCTCTGATCTAGAGTTTGATATCCGGTAAATAAATTGAATCTCGTTGCCTCCATGTGCTCTTCTGAAAGGGTATTGTGCCCTCCAAACAACGGAACGTCATTCTCAGTTCTGT
This sequence comes from Geum urbanum, assembly GCA_946800695.1. Taxonomy (NCBI): domain Eukaryota; kingdom Viridiplantae; phylum Streptophyta; class Magnoliopsida; order Rosales; family Rosaceae; genus Geum; species Geum urbanum. Next base: position 4,413,067 of record OX327014.1, read on the forward strand.
ACAACACTTTCTTAACAGGACAATTAGACTCTTCACGAACTGGAATCTCTAGACGCTCAAGTTCTTCAGGAGCTAAGATTGGCAGGCAACCTAATAATGTCCACAAAACTTTCGTTACATATGTCCAACATTAACACTCCACTTTCAACTACAAAGAACTGTTTAACCACATGATACACATAACCTAATTAACACTAACACAATCAAAAGAAGCATCTAAACTCTCTCCCCCAAGCATAACTCATGTGGGTCTTAAGCAAATAAACATAATAAGCAATCAAATTAGCAAAGATCAAAACTTTGATTCCGAAACACATAAAGGGTGTTTCAACTTGTGTCACACATTTCAATTTCAACTGCAATGAGCAGTCCAACCACATAGTAAACATAACCCAATTAACACTAACTCATGTGGATACTAATCACACTAACATAATAAACAGTCAAATAAGCAAAGCTCAGAACTTTGATTCCAAAACACATTATTAAAAGGATGTTCCAACTTACGCTGTCTAATGCCCCGAATAACCTTCGTCGCAGGATCAAGCCGGTTCAAGTTGCCTTCAGATATCTTCTCCGACGAAGAAATCGTTGTATTGAGTTTTGGGTCCGCCGGAGGAGTAGTGGGTTTGAAGCCGATACTCCAAACCTCGTAGAAAAGCAAAACAATGGCGGGGAGGAGAATGAGAAGGGCCCAGTATTTTACCAGATTCTTTACGACTCGGCGAAAGAACTCGTTCTTGAATCGGTGGCCGAGTTTCTTGCGCTTCCGGTGAACTCGTACGCGCATCCGGCCGTGTTCGTCGAGTTCGTCATCGGAGACTTGGATTGATATGCCGTTGTTGTTGTTGCTGAACATTTAATGAGAAAGAGATTGGAATCGGAGACTGTAAATGGTTTTGAGAGATCCAAATGATGGGCTAGTAGTCTGAGTTAGGGGCACCATTCGGCCTATGCGCCCAAAAAGTCGGTGGGCCTCCCGAATCCCGAAAAGCCCAAGTTCGGTCCGGCCAAAATTTAGGCTCGAAAAAGTCCGGCTTTATGAGATTCCAAAGCACATGGGCCTAAAAAAATTTGGTCCATCAATTCTATCAATTGTATATATTATAGATTATTTTATCAATTTTAACCTCTAAACTCTCTAATTTATCTTAATATCATTCATTTACATATTAAATATCAACTTTTTTAGGCTTATATATTATTTAGTGTATATAATTGATAATTAAACACTCTTAATTTTAAGTTTTTTCATTTAATACAAAGAAACTCGGCCTGGCCCGGCCCGACCCAAAAAGCCCATGTGCGGCCCATGGGCTTCAAAAAAAACCCGGCCCGGCCCGGCTTGGATTTTGGAAATGTGATGAAAAACCCCGGCCCAGCCCATTATTGACCCCTAGTGTGAGCTCAATGTGATCCGTACTTCATCAGTTCGTTGCGTTCTGGACTGACTCAGGACTGATGGATTTTTGATCTAGTACACTGTTATTACAAATCGGTTTCATTTTGGAGCCAGGCTCAAAAATTCAAAATCCAAAATATAGTGGTTCTGAAGGCGAAACATCGAAATCTGTTGAGCCTTAAGCAAATGAAATGTATTAGCTATGAAATCGAACGGAATTCGACCCAAATCTAATGAATTCTTACGGTATATTATAGTTTTTTCTTTTTTTTGAGATGGCAAAAAATTGCTATTCAAAATGTGATAGTAAAATAGACTTCTACGTGATTACGGGGCCAGAGAAATTGAAACTCCTAATGCATCACTATATGAAAGCAATTCAAATTCTAATCCTAGACAAGATGCACCACTACGAGCTTAACCGTCTAGGCATCATCTCCTTAAGGAGCCTTTTCGTCGGGTCCCACGAAGGAAACCTGACAGACATCGGAGTTAATTCCCAAAGCCCTACATCCTAATAAAAGAGCCCAACTGTCCAGTATGGTTCAAAACACCCCTACCAGGCCCAATCCTCCCAAGCCCAAAGAGGATGAGCCCAGAAAGGCCTAATAAAACCAAGCCCAATGTGCAGCTCGCATCCCTCGACGTCAAACCCTAACGCTTGACGGCCACCACTCTTTCTCCAACTCTTCGGCCTGAGACTATGCCCCCCACCGGCTTTTATCCATCAGACCTTGTTGCTCACCACCAGAATAGGAAATTTCGTCTCTCGGCACTGCTCTCCTGGGTTCAACTGCTCAGGTTAATCCATTCCCCATATATATCGTTCACTGGGGACAACCAGCCCATGCCGAACATCCCATAGCAAAGACGTCGCCAACCTGTATTCCCCGCCAAGATCTACCACAAACCCAGCTTGGGCCGCTCGATCTGCCAAAGCCGCAACTAGCTCCTCCCTATATTTCATTCTTTGCCAGCACCTTCCACCAAGATACACCATCGGATACAAACCCAAGCCAACCAAGCACCTCCTTCCAACCGTAATTCCCGCCAAAAGTAAGATCGTCACAATCCGAACAAGGCGCGGTCAAAACCCAAAGGTTCGTCCGCCAAACGTCTCCGTGAAAATGGAGCCAAGGGTAAATCGTCTTCGCAGAGAAGTGGAGCCAAGATTTTTAGCCATTATGCTTCTTTCGTAAATTAATTGGTTAATTCATCGGTATAATATGATTTAGTAGGTAGAAAAACCTTTTAAAACAACGGTACCAAAATGATACACATATCGAATAAGTACTCTCTCTCTCTCTCTCTCTCTCCACCAAGCACTAGTGCCATTGAATGTTAGTCGATTTCTCAAATGAAGACAACAAGTTCCCAACCAACGGTCACAAATCCATCATGTACAACGACGTCGTTCACCGACAGACAACACCACCCCCATCAACTCTCTCACAGCCACACCCCCAATCATTTATAAATTCCCCATCTTTCTTTTCATTCCTTTCTTTTTTCGCAAACTTTGTGGGTGTCGGTGTTTCTATAAATTGCTTGAAGCCAATGGTGTGTTTCTAATTAAGGCCATTGATGTGGATGGTCCCAATTGGTTTTAAAACTTGGGCATTGTGAAGTTTGGGTTTCTTGTATTGAATTTCGAATTGGATTTTGTGTTTTGAAACGATTTGAATAGGTAAAAATGAGAGCTTGTTGGGTACCTAAACATACAATGACACCAGTGCTTGGTGGATTGAGAAAGAGTAAAAATTGAAAAATTATAAGGTTATTAAAGTTATTTTACATTGTTATCAAACAGAAAAGATGACACGTTGAGAATAAAAATTGAAAATTATAAGGGTATTGAAGTCATTTTATATTGTTATCAAACAAAAAAAATGTCACGTCATTAGAGTTAATTGAGCCATGACGAAGATTAGCTGGAGACATCACGAAAATACTATTGTGAAAGTCTAGACACCAATTTAATAATTTTTAAAGTTTGAGCATCATATTGATGACTTAGTGAAAGTTCAGACTCCCTTGGTGGTACTTTAATTTGCCAAAATAATATAAACATTTCAGTCGAAATTCATGCACCTATACAACATCAAATTTTCACTGACCTCTTTGTAATCTCGTTGCACAGTTTGATCCACCATCCCTTCTGGAAACTTAGCTTCAAGTCTAGAATATCAAACCACAATTCCCATCCTTTTGTGCCACTTCATCACGAATGGCCTCTCTATTTAGCATTTCACACAACCCATATTCATTCGAGATCTGCAAAAATAGATAACCACCAGACTCATACATGTAGCAGTACAATCTAAGCGTTCAATTGTGCTAAGTATATCTAAGATTCAATTGGATTACTCTAAAATCACAATGACAAAAGAAAGCCTAAATTAAATTAAATTAAATTAAGTTGGTGGTTTACCTCGGTCAAGAAAAGCGTGGCGGAGCTGAAATGACAGCATCTGAAGCAAATAGAATTTTGGAGGTCTCAGAGAGTGTGGGTGAGAGAGAGAGAGAGAGAGAGAGAGAGAGAGAGAGAGAGAGAGAGAGAGAGAGGAGGTGGATGACGTTGGTGTTTGGTGAAGGTTTTCGTCGACAATGTTGATGTGTGCCCAAAGCAAAGGGCGACAGAGAGAAGGAGAGGAAGCCGGGAAAGAGAGAGTGGTGACGAATGTTTTTTGCTGACACCTTTTGAGCTCAGTGGTAGAGGTGAGTGCTGGTCTTTCAAGGACATTTTTTTTACGGAGGGGCAGAGAGTGGCTGAGATATCTGGGCCAAGGTGGTGAGATGGTGCCCTGAGCTTATTGTAAGCTCATTGACGTGTGACTTTTTTTTTTATCAAATATGAGGGTGACATATGTGAAATTTTGAAAAAATTTCTCGTGCAGAGAAATTTCATGCAAAGAAGTCTAACCTCTCTCTCCCTCTCTCTCTCCCTCCCTCTCTCTCTCTCTCTCTCTCTCTCTCTCTCTCTCTCTCTCTCTCTCTCTCTCTCTCTCCCTCAACTATGCCTCTCTCAAATAGTTACTAACTCAAATCAAAATCCTCGCCCTACGCTCGTAAGTTTAGCAAAAAATTAATCTGAAACTCGTTGGACACGCAACACAAAGAATAAGCTAACTGTGAAACCGAAGTAAATTAGGTGTGACCCGAATTACAATAAGAAACCATTTTTATATCAAATCTCAGGCCTAGTTTTATTTGTTATATTCTTTAGAGTAAGGATCTACTATATAAATCTCCAATATTACGCAATAGCCATTGGAAAAAACTTGAGTTCAAACTCAATTGGATGCCAAGGTCCAAACTACTCCCACTTATATAAATTTTGGTTTGTGATTTTATAAACAAAACCACCTAACATATTTACCTCGTAATGTTCATGTATGTAAAAATTTGATTAAATTGAAGATCGTTTGCTCATTATATTTTGCAAAATATATAGACGGCTGTTAATGTAATGTTAAAATTCACAATAATCGTCCATTTATTTAATAAATTTAGATACATAAACGATCTCCATTTTAATTCATTTTTGGATGAGTTGATCTTCAACCCATAGTCTTTAAGATAGGTGGCCTTGATTGTAAAATTACAAATTGAAAGTTGTATAAATGGGAGTAGTTTGAACATTGGCATCCAATTGAGTTTGAACCCAAGTTTTGTCCATAGTCATCTACATGGAAAAAAAATATTGTATTTAAATGTAACATAATTAACAAAGTAGCATAAAACCGAGTATAAACTTGCTCTTAACTTAAAAAAAAGATGCGTCTAGGTGCTCTACTAGGGTTTGAGATCCGCCATCTTTGTGACTAGCTCTTCTACTTTATTTCTTCTATTTCAGCGGCTCTGTTGGTATCAGATATTAAGGCTAAGCCTTCCGGCGAAGCTCTGCCTTCTCCTATCTTCTCCCTTTAAGGATGGTTGGTATTCGGCGTTGGCAGACTTTCAAATTTGCGAGTGTCGAGGATGTTTCCATGGATCCAAAAGTTGTGGTATTTGGTTTCAAAGGAGATGTGCCCTTTGCTCTCTCCATGTTATACGTTGACGTTCTTCAACATCTAAAGCGTGCTCGGCTCTAGTGGTGTCAGGTCAAGCATGGTGGGCGACGCTCCTTATATCTTCTCTGTGCTTGCCTAACGGATATGTCTTCGCCTACTTTATCAGGGGCACGTGGCGTGGGGATGGTTGATCTGGATAAGATCTCATTGGCAGGATTTTCTGGAGACTGAGGGGTTAGTGTAGTGAAGATGAGGGTGGTAGTCTGCTCAATAGTTGGGAAGAGATTGTACGAGATTTTGTTGATGCGGGGGAGAAAAAGCCCGTAGACCGTGCCAAATGTTTACCAGAATCCGAGTGGATATTGGCAAAACACTTTAACGAAGGATGATGAACGAGACGGGGAGTAGACTTGATTTCTTTACACTGAGCTGCTAAGATGAAAGACGGGCGTCAAAAGTGTAGGTGGGGTGGCCCGCCTATCACACTCCAATGCTTAAGCAAGTATGACTAAGAAGAAGGTGAAAGTGTATCACTTGAAGATGTAACTTTAGTAAATTATCTAGCTTATCCTTTATTAATGAAAATTATTGTATTGTGTACTTACCTGGGAACGCGTTGTCTCCTCTTTCTTCGATGTGGGATTCAACATGCTTTCCCTTGTTTTCCTTTCTTCTTCTTTGGTTCTTGATTTTAGTAAGCGTGCACGGAATTGGGTGAGAAGCAACGCTTATGCCGACAACAGTATCATCTTTGCAGTCGACCGTGGCATACTCCCTCCTAAACGTTGTGAACCAATCCCTCAAGGATTCTCTTTGTTTCATATTGAGGGACGTGAGGTAAGTCACATCCTTGACTTATTCTGCATTACTTTTGTTCCTCTTAAAGACTGCAACCTTCAGACCCATACAGTCCTCAATCAATCATGGCGGGGAGGGGCGGGGGACTTGTACCGCTGGAGTGCATGGTCTTTCAAGCTCACCTGGAACATCTTGCACATTCACGCATTGTTTGAGCTGGTGGCCATGGCCGACTTGTAATTCCTTATGTGCTAGTATGGATCTAAGTTTCCTAAATACCTATTAGACCTGGGCTGACTCTACTTCTTGGGGGCTCGGTATCTTGGATGAACTGAGCCAAGGGGTTTTGGGACATCCTACAAACCCTCTGCTCTGCTTCGGATTCCTTCTTAGACAACCCTTCTTTCCTCAACCTCTATGTCTCTTGGTTTATCCCGATATTATGAGCATGTTAGGTTTCCATGAACTGCACCATCATGCCCCTAAGGGCTGCTACCTCGGGCGCCTCCATGTTAGCGGCTGGTCGAGGGATTGGTTCCTCCTAGTCTTGATGGTCGCCTTCCTCCTGGAAGTCGTTCAGTTTGATCGTTAGGATCTCCTGTCTCGTCTCCGTGACCAGGTTTGGTAGGACCACCTTCTATTTCTTCAGTAGTTTTACCAGATCCAATAAGGTGGTTTGAATAGTAGCAACGGTACCGGCCAATTCGTTCATGCTCTCGAGTCTCAGGTTCACGTACCGTTCCTCAGCCTGATGGAGGTCTTGATCGACCTTGATCCTCCATTCTCTGGTTCCCTCATTCTCTGGTTCGAAGCCTTCCTCCTCACTTAGGTGTCCCTTGCGGATTTCTCTGCAAGACCCGATGCAAGATAGTGTTGTCATACTTCGATGTCCCCGTATTTGGGGTGGTTTGATCATCCCCTGTTGGGGAGGGAAGGGTACTCCTTTGTCATGCTGGTTGCTCATGTCGGTGTTGGTGTTGCCTTCCATGTTCTTCCATTCACGAGAGTTAGTTTAGGGTTATGCTCTCAATAAAAGCACCAATTTGTGAGAGCAGATTTCGCCTCCCCTTAAACTTGAATCCTTGTGAACCTGCAAAACAAGTCAAAGAGTAGTGTGATATCGTACTTAGACTCTTCGATGCTTAAGTTAGAATTTTATCAAGAATCAAAGAGTCCTTAGGGCAGAATCACATTACCTTTGACCATGCCGGGATGGTCGATCTATATATAGAGATCGTGCTAGGTCTAAGTATAATCCTTATCGAGCCGGACTATTTACTTTCGGAGAGGAGGAATCTATTAAAGAATGGATCTCTGTATCCAAGGTCAATCATGTCTCATAATTACTACAATCCCTTTGGCATAACCACTCTAGGATTCGTAAAAATACTACCCTTTTCCTCGTGGATTCTCCCAATCCCTCGAGATTTGATCATACAGTCCCTCAATATCAGATCTTACCTTGGGATTGTCATGTCATCGAACATTCTAGAAGTCTCTACAACGTTCCAGATACTTTCAAAAATCTGTAGATAATTCGTTCTCTACTTAAAAAACCCTTACCGACCAAGCCCAAGCCCATTATTCACATTATTGGACCCCATCCAGGATTTGATCCGCCAAGCTAATCTTCCCTAGCTCAGGGTGGCCAAAACTGACTCCCACAATGTTGGCTTACATCATAATATATAACATGATAGTTGAGGAAGAATTTGTGGAGGAAGATTTTGAGGAGAACGAAGAAGATCTACAAAACTCATCGAGTGCTTTTACAATTTATGATGGGCCATTGGATTGACATGATAATCGAATTCCTTTTGATCCAGTTGGAAGAGATGAACAGAATGAACAACGGTTTCTCGACCGTGTTGTAGATCTTCTATCTGCTTAAATCCATAGAGAGCTTTACAAAGACTTAATGAAGCACACCTAATTTCTTGAAGTCGGTATACATCTCTAAACTTTTTTGTAATTCAATATGTTTGAATTTTATGTTATTTAAATTTTATTTAATATGTTTTGATATAATGTGTTTGAATTTTATCTAAATAAATAAAATGTTTTTTTATTTCTCGTAAATTTAAATTACATAATGACAAGCCAAGCTTGAATTTATTATGACGAGAAAAGTAAACTAATCACTAAGTTCAAGTGGGCGCGGGCAATAAGAATTTGAATGGAGGCTCCGCAGCCTTAAGCTCTAATATCATGTACATAAACTAGACAAAAGTAAAATGAAACACCTATCTTGAGCCAGATTGTTGCTGGCTCGATATTGAAAAGAATGCTCTAAAGCTAGGTTATGGCTGAAGACACAAAGTCAGTTCAGTGGCTGGTGTGGTGAGCAACGGAAGCGCCAGATGAGATATTCAAGGGATGAAGTGTGAGCATCCATCATTTTATGAAACTGTCATCCGCTTGGTAAGTCCAGAGTGTTTGAAGCATTCTGAACCTAGAGGTCTATTGCACTATGGCAAGAAGGGACTTCTTGGTGCCGATACTCCCATGTCTGGTATCCCACCAACATCCCCTTCCGGGGGGACGAATGGAAGACTATGGGCACTTCCAAAGTTTTTTCCCACTACCCTCCGCTAGGCCGAGATAAATATCAGGAACCTTAGAGCGAAGAACACATGGAAAAACCTAAGCCTAAGTATCACTACTTAGGCTAAGTTTAAGCCTAGGTATCACAACTTGGAGGGCAACAGGTTGTTCTCGCACTCAGGTAGCTTGGCTTTGAAGGTGTGAAGAAGGAAACGAGAGGAATTGGCCATAGTGGAGGAAGTTGTGTAGTTGTGTTTGTGCCTTGCTTCCCCATTTGAGGATGTATTTATACATAACCAAAGGTTGAATAGTCTTTGTGTGAGCCATAACGTTAGGTCCCAATGCATTGAACGTATTTAACGAAGTAAATGCGAGCATGCAGTCGTTGTGCCACTATTAAGCCACACTCATTCATTTACGGGATTTGGCATTTAATCTCGAACTAATCAAGGTGGAGTATTGGGAGTAATTTCAAGGCAGAAGCATGTTTTGCTTTATTAGGCTAGGAATTCAAGTCTTCTTTTCTTCCCATGAAAACAGTTGAATGGGATTTACATAGAAATATATTATATGCTACCAATCTGTTCAAAATAAAATGGTCCATCATGGGAGCCCAAAAATACAGACTAAACATAAACTAGAGTAGTTTGCTTAGCCTCTTGATCTCAATCTTGGTGTGCTCACACTCGGGCCATGCTTCAACATTTTACTTCTTAGACTGTTCTTCTTGAGTCTTAGCTCGATTGAGGGAGTCTACGCACCTTCGCTTACTCGCAGGATCTCAAAAGCCTTTTCTCGCTATTCTTGGAACTAAGCTTTCATCTCTACCAGTGTTGCCTACAGCCGAGGGAGTTCTTCTTCTTTTCTGGCAATGACGTCATTCTTTTCCGAGACAGTTTTGATGAACGCCTTGAGATCAACCTCATAGGTATTCCACCGTTGTTGTTTGTCCATGAATTTTTTATATGTCTTCTCTCCCTTGCAATCAAGTTCTCTCTTTCCACTGATGAACTTCGACAAGCTCGCAAAGCTTAGATTCCATTGAGTTTAGGATGTTGAGGATGAGAGAATCAACTGTCACCCGAATAGTCTTGATATAATTCAAAGCCGCCTCTAAAACATGAGGTTGTTCTAGGTCGACACCCTGGAGCTCTCCCAGAAGAGCATTGGCAGTCTGAACCTTAGACGAATCGGTAGTGGCAGAAAAGATCATGGCTTGCCTTTCAGTAGCAGTTCGCACTTTCTTCATTATGGCAGAGTTCAAGAAATCTGAGCCCTTCGCGGCAGCGGACGATGCAGTGGATAAGTTTGTGAGATCTGGTGAGCTAGGCTGGGAGGCTACATTGGACATTACGGTGACCAATCCTTCAAGGGTTTCCATAGTCCGAGTACAGACATCACTTGAAGGAGGCTCTTTATCTTGTAGTATGTAGTCAGGTTTTAGTAGTAAGCCTGGATGTGAACAGAATAGTTAAGCATAAAATTAAGCAATGAGGGCATACTAGGATAGAATAAGAGGGCATGTTCATACACTCATGTGCTTGATTATTAGCTGAGGTAGGGATGGTTGGAGCTGATGTTCCCGGGACCCCCTCATGGGGAGCGTTGATCTCTAGGACCTGCATTACAATATTAAGCAAGCTTGAGAATGAGGAAGTAGAGGAAACGAGAAAGGAGTTTCTAGATTTACCTTAGAGGCAAATTGTGGCTTGTTCACTACCACTGAACCCCTCGCTAAGTCCATAGCCTCAGTAAATGCCTCAACCTCAGGTCTCTCTTCGTTGACAGAGTTATCGCCCAGATTGGATGACTTCGGGACAATGGCATCGGTGGTGGGAACCTATTCCTAAAAGTGATTAAGCAGAGGATTGCATGAATTTCTAGGAATGGTTGCAAGACAGGGTCTCCTTACCTTAGTAGTTTCACCTTGGGAGTTGGGAGTTTCCAGAATTGTCTCTGCTGTGGATGAGAAAGTTGTGTTGGTAGAGGCTTAGTCCTTGCCGGCTCCGGTTCATCAAAAGATGGCGCATTAGTGGCCCTTGATTCCTGAGCTACCACCGCTTCCTCGTAGAGAGGGATTCCACTATCACACAGCTCAACCTGGGTTGATAAATGCTCGCACGGAGGTGATGATGCAGAGGTCTCTGCTTTGGTTATTCGACGCTTCAAGAAACCAATCGTTATGTGGTCTCAATCCTCTGAAGTAATCGGAGTATGGGGTTTCCTTTGACGCATCTACATGGATGAGGAAAAAGAGGAGGAGCAAACTAAAGCATTGTAGTAATGGTTTGGACACCATTGAAGTAAGAAAGGTACTCACCAAGCTGGCATATTCTGCTTCTTCCTTTCCTTTTTCTTTTTCTACTCAGTTAACGTCCTCAGGCTCCATCATTTCTTTCGCTTTCTGGGGTGGAGAGATGTTTTCTTGACACTATAGGGGCCAGTGGCCGCACCTGTTGTAGCTGGCGTCGTCTTTGGTACTTAATCAAGAATGAATTCAAGTTCTTATCTTGAACAATGAAGAAAAATTATTTTGCAGTTATATGTCTTGCCTTCGATGCAGTAGTATGGGTTGTCTTAGGGGCTTGCCCGATACTAGTCCTATCCGCTGCAATGTTGAAGTAGGCAGAGAATTCCTGAAATATTTTTCTGAAAGCGTCTTTAGGAGAGCCTTCCAACAATGACTTGAAGCGTTGTTCTAGTTATTGGAAATAGAGCTCAGTGGTTTGGAAGAAGTAATGGACAGTCTGACCATCTTGAATGGCTGCCTTGTAGTCAATTGGTTGAAGCACAAAGTTGTTTACATTCGTTGCATTGGAATTATCAGCATCTGACGGCTTCATTGAGAACCTCCAGGATGTATACTTGTTCTTCAAGGACAAATGTGAACACGACAGCCCTTGGGTCATCCCTAGCTGGCGAGCAAAGTGGTTGGAGGCGTACAACTCAAAATTGATCATCGTGGCCTCGGCTATGCGAAGATCTGCACATGAGATAGTCTGGGTAAAAATGTTCCCCATTGTAGCTTTCTAATAAGAAGAGAGGCAGAAACCAGTAGCCAGGTGAGGAAGGAACTGTTGCTAGACAATCATTTCTGCAACATCCTCAGGGAATGTCCCTAAGGTGTAAAAATAGTTAAAGCTCTTGAAATAGCTTGGCGTTTCAAAGTCACCAGCGATAGTGAAGGTGTGACTCAGCAGCTTGTCTGCCCCGAATTCGGCTATCTTTGGATGGTGAAAGTGGGGGAAACAGACTTGTAGCCACAGGTTGAGGAGCCAGAGGGGCCCGATAGCCTTGTACTTCAGGCCCAAGTTTCGAAAGAAGTATCCAAGGACAGGTTGAGCCAACCCAATCTTGTGCCTGTTGTATAACGCTTCGGCTAGCTTGGTCCAATTTCCTACTATCTTCTCCACAGTGGTACAAAAGACATACTTTCATAACTAATACTCTAAAAATAAAATCCCACCTTGGGAGATTCTATTGGCGGAGTAATGTCGGTGCCAAGTGTAGTAGGATTTCTCATCCTAACGCTGCTCAGGGCTAACTTTGATTTTGAAGTCCTCGTTGTCGAGGTCTCCTCAAGTATAAACCTTGTGGACGATGGGGAGCCCAGCGATGGTGACCACATCCAATAGGCTGATGCTCATATATCGCCGCAAGGAAAACAAAAAGTGTTGCTACTTGTGTCCTATAAACACAACACAGTAGTTACATGTGCTCGGTGTCCACCTACTGGGAGATTAAAGTAGAGCTCGATTATCTCGGTGATACCCACATTTACCCAACGCAACGAATCCTTTTGGGAGCAGGCACAATACCAAACTTGATCTTCTAGTTTGGTTGAGGGCCACTTGCCTAATTTTCCAGTATCCTTTTTGTCCCAATGCAGCGGTACAGCTTTGTCTTGCTGGACGAATAGGGGTGGACATTGGATGGGCTCATTGAGTGCTTGGTGTAGCTTTGCGACGTTGGTCGATGCAAGTCACGATTCCAGTGCAACGGTGTCATTTTTCGCTAAGCTAAGTGAGATGGGTAGACCATGGGGGGTATGCCAAAAAATTTGTAACCAAACCCATCATCATAGACATACTAACCAAAGTTCATGTCAATCAGACTGAAGGGGATGTCACATCATCCCCACAGCCCCATAGGAACATGTCAAAGCTGTCATGATCTTACCGCCATCCCAACTTCAGGTATTAGATCGAAGACCTTTGTGACTCCAAGCATAGCATGTAGCCATGGTCAAAGCAATAACCTCTAACTTAGTATCGACACTGGGTATAGGCCCAGAGGGCTTGTGCCTAGAGCTCCCAAGGCAGAGAGGCCCAAAAATTAGGTCCGAGTATAGAATTATACATGTAAATGGCCCATTTTTTGTGTTGCCTAGAGCCCCATAAGTTATTTCCAAACTTATGGCTGGCCCTGCTCCACCCTAAAATAAGGCACCTCAAGCCCGCCAACAAAACCACTGCTGTCTCATTTAAGAAAAGCTAGACATGGTCAGAGCAATGACCTTCAACCCATAGTAGAAAGTTATCCAACAACTAGACCCAGAAAACCAACTGAAATTAAACCAAATGCCCGTTTGTTTGCTAGAAAAGCGACAACGATGCACTTTCTTTTTTAAGCCCTCAAAAAAAAGAACTTATTTCTTTTCTATATATAAGAATTGGCTTATCTCTGTTCTATACAAGAATTAGTTGTCTTGTGAGGATTCACTGTGTATATTTATCACTTTCCTAATTGTTTTTTCTTTTATCACTGTGTAAAGTTCAAAAGTCAGAAAAATAAAATTAAAAGTTGTTGCAGGAGAAAATATGTAAATTAGGAAAAACCGTTTTTCTTTCATTGATAGAATGTCTTAAATACAATCTAATATAATCTGTTACAACAAATGTCCTAATATAACAAAGATTCTCTATATCTATCGAATTAATATCCATATCTGAGTAGGACAAGACACGCACCAGGAATTATGGAGAATCAATCTCCTTAAAAAAAAGTGATATTTTCAGTATAAAAAAAAATTCTCTGTTTAAGGCCTCAGTTGAATAAGGTGTACAAATGAAAAATTGTTATAGATACAATCAAACAAATGAGGACATTGAATGAGGTATAGATTTAAGTGCTGAAAAAGGTATAATTTTTTGTTGGTAAATGTAGGGAGTAAATTTAAGAGGGTATTAATTTGGACAACAAGTTTACTTACCATATTGTTGTTTTACTTCTTTAGGCTTGCGACATAGCAAAAATTAAATCATCAGTTCCAAGTCCAGAACCAATGAATTAACTCATTTTGGGAAAATTTAGTATCCAAAACTTTATCAAAAGAGTTCTTAAAAAAGCTGGGCTGTCTTCAATGCACTAATATGGCACTCATTAATAGGATGTAAGCCCAGGGAGGAGTTAATTATATTGACAAATATGGGAGAGCAGAACAATCGGAGGTTAGCGAACAAATTTTGCTATAAATTCAATGTTAGGTTTTTCTCATGCGTTATTCCTGTTTTCTTGAATTTTGGGTATTCTCTTCAGATATTGTGGCATTATCTTTAGCCGCCATGGGGTCTTCACGGAGACACTACCAGAGAATTCAGCCAATTCTTCCTGCAGAGTCTGACCTGACTAACAAACGACAGTTCCGTCGCAAGTTATTGGGTCTGGCCAAAGAAATCAGACGGATGAAAGAGAAGACGGGCACAGGATCGACCCTCTATTTTAAGACCAAGGACAACAAGTACCTGCGTGTCAATGCTGATCCCCACAACCCTATCACTGAAGTTGACGATTCCGATCCGGAATTGTTGGATTGGATCAAACAGAAAGAAGCTGAGGAGACCAAGAAGTTAGAGAAACCACTCGAGAAGTCTGTTGGAAAGAAGGATGAGCTTCAAGAGTTCAAGAAGCTCAAGATTTATTTGATGAAGCATTTGGGAGACAAGGAGGAGGCTGTGTTGGAGTGAGTCACACTCCTTGTATAGTTAGAAAATGTATATTTTGTAATTAAGTAAGATTCGATGTTTGATTTAGTTTCCTTTTAAAAATGTAAGTACTTGTGTATTTGTACCCCAATTTGAGATTGATCAATATATCTGAAAATTCTCATAAACCTTGACATGGTATCAGAGCTTAAGTCGATCCTGAAAATCTCAGTCGACCTGATTTTCGCTGCCTGATCTGAATTTGAAACTTGATCTGAATTCTGACCCTTGTTCGACTCAACGAAATTTGACGTTTGAGAATTCCTACGTACCTTGAATTCCAAATTTGATCTTTTGACCTTGAGTTATTTTTTACAATGGATCTTGCGATTTTTGAGCAACCTGAAATCTCTTGTGATCAGATGATGGCTCTTCAAACTGGGCACACAGGATGTGGAGTACAATTGGATGGCAACAACTATCAGTTGTGGAGACGATTGATGAGGATGCATCTTGGCAGTGTTGGAAAGTGGCCGGAACTTTACCATGACCTGCAAACATTGGTAAAGAACAGGCTTTATGAGATACTATGAATTCTAATACAATGATGACTCTCTTGAAATCCATGACGATACCTGTGATGATATTATTCATCTCCAAAAAAAATCTGAGATGTTGTAGCAACCATATATTATTATGGGAATGATTTCGCTCGGGTACATGAGTTGGCATGTCAAGCCTTTACCACTACTCAGAACGACCAACCTTTAACAATATACTACGCAAATCTAAAGGATATCTGGCAAGAACTAGATGAACGAGCTCCGAATACTATGGTGTGTGACATTGATACTGCTACACACAATATGACCACCGACAAGATGCAAGTCCATATCTTTATGAAAGGGTTGGATTCAAAATTCGCTACTGTAAAAGAAGAACTGCTGAGACAAGCCACACCACCGACTCTTGAACAAGCATATGCCTATATCCGTAAAGAAGAGTCGAATCAGCCCAAGGAACTCCATAATGTTGTGTCAAGTCTAGCAGTACAATCAAAACCACAACAAGGGTGGAAGCCAAGGACCCAAGGTACTCAACTCCGAATTCAACCTGCTCGTAGCCCAGATTTAAGCAAGGTGCAATGTTTCTACTGCAAAGAATTTGGCCACTACAAAATCTCGTGTTCTCAGAAACCAATCCAAGGTCCCACCTATGACAATAATCATAATAGCAAGGTGGCAGTACAACTAGTCCAAGCACCAGACTTCTATGGAATAAGGGGCCAAAATCTGACAACAGGTATTTATGCTCATGAGAAAAGAGGTAAAATTGGTATTGCACTCAAAATTTCTGACTTTACTAGTGCGTCTGATCATATAACCTTTGATAAAACCTTGTTTTTTAGTTTGTCTTCATCTCCAATATCTGAAGTATCCAATGCAAATTGTGTGTCTTTTCCTGTTTTAGGTATAGGGTCAATCCAAGTTACTCCCACCTTCATGTTACATAATGTTCTTTATGTGCCTTCTCTATCTCATCACCTATTATCGGTATCTTAATTGAACTCACAAAACAAATGCTCTGTAACCTTTTTTCCAATGTATGCCATCTTTCAGAATCTGTCATCTCATGCGATAATAGGCAAAGGAGATTTGAGGGGGAGACTGTTTCACTTGGATTGCATGTACAACGGGGAAACATGAATGACATCACCAACACTTGCCTTAACTTTGAGTTCTGATCGAGTAAAGGAAATTTGGCTTCACTACCACAATAAACACTATCACCGACGAGATCTGTAAAACTATAACCGACGAGACAAAAATCTCGTCGGATATAGTGGAAAAAAATATTTTTTTTTATATTTTTTTTAAAAAAAATAAAAAATCTCGTCGGTTATAGTACTATAGCCGACGATAATAGCTAAAAATCTCGTCGGTTATAGTACTACCGACCCCCTTTAACCAACAGACTATAGCCGACGACCCTTAAACATCGTCGGTTATAGTCCGTTGGTTAAAGGGGGTCGGTAGTACTATAACCGACGAGATTTTTAGCCATTATCGTCGGCTATAGTACTATAACCGACGAGATTTTTTATTTTTTAAAAAAAAAATTAAAATTTTTTTTTTCCACTATATCCGACGAGATTTTTATCTCGTCGGTTATAGTTTTACAGATCTCGTCGGTGATAGTGTTTATTGTGGTAGTGCTTTGGCATTGTCGATTGGGTCATCCATCGTTTGAGGTTATGAAGAAATCTATGCCGTCTTTGGTTGTAGGAATAAATGAGTCCACTCTCCATTGTGAAACTTGTATTTTTGCTAAGAGTCATAAATCTAGCTATCCCTCTAGCATGTCTTCTAGTTCAACACCATTTGAATTAATTCACTCTGATGTATGGGGATCTTCCAAGAATACAAGATTGTATGTAATGAGATACTTTGTTTTATTTATTGATGACTTTACAAGATTGACATTGGTTGTGTTACTCAAGACGAAGGATGCTGTGTTTTCTGTCTTCACTGCTTTCCATAATCTTATCCGGAATCAGTATGATGCTTATGTCAAGATCTTTTACTCTGATAATGGTGAAGAGTTTGTCAACCACTTTTTCCAAGACTATTTTCGACAATATGGAATCATCCATCAGACTACTAGTCCTCAAACACCTAAACAAAATGAAGTTTCTGAACGAAAGAATTGTCATTTGTTGGAGATGGGCTAAGCTCTCTTGCTTAGTGCCAACACGCCCAAATATATATGGTGCGAAGCTGTATTAAGGCTCATAATTCAGTTTAATTTCTGGAAATATGTACGGCTCCTTGTCACCGGAGTCTTCGTTGTCTTCATTTGGATTAACATCAATTAGTTTAACATCTTCGTCACAAAATCGAACCATAAGACCCGGTCTCACATTATTCACGTGAATTGTAGAGGATTCAGGAATACCAATTGCGTTCAGCTCTTGGCATTTTTTTCTTCCCTTCTTTCAACCACAAATATTTTCGTAAACCCATTCTTTTCAGATCAATGCGTGCCTTAGGGCCGCTTTTAGTTTTCCCCTCTCAATTCACCACTGTGACCACCACACTTTTGCACACATTCTTTTCTATGTGCATGACATCTAGCTAGTGCTTGATGAACAACTTACTCCAATACCGGAGTTCCCAAAATATACTTTTGTGTGTCAAGAATTTATACTTGTCGGGTCTGTCAGGTATTGCCGCCACTATATTAGGATCATTGCTGAGCTGCCCAAAATCGTATTCATTCAGTACTTCTAAAATTTTATCCTCTGTTAATCTCCTGGGTTGTACATCTTCTTCTACAGTCCCATCAAATGCCTTGTCATCCTCCCGCCATGGGTGACCAAGTTCAAGCCAATAACGATGATACATCTGGACAATCTTCTTACAATGAGGTATGACGCACTCATCTGCCAGGCACTCTTGACAAGCCCTGTACCCCTAGTAACGTTGCCCGACAATATCCTGCGGGCAGGAAAATCACTGATGGTACTAATAACCATGGCATGCATCTGGACCATCTCATACTTGTACTTGTCATAAGTGGGATGGCCAACGTTACACAAAAACTTAAGCTCCTTAATCAAGGGTCTCAAATACACATCCATACACTTTCCTGGATAACCTGACACTCGAATTAACAGAGTCAGCATATTGTATTCCTTCTTCATGCACATCCATGGAGGAAAGTTATACGGTACCAAAATAACTGGCCATATACTATATTGAATACTTATGTTGCCAAAAGGGTTGAATCCGACATATGAGAGCCCGAGCCAAACATTTCGGACCTCTGATGCAAAATGAAAAAACTCATTAACTGCATGCTTCCAAGCCTCTCCGCCAGCAGGGTGTATAAGGGTATTATCATCAGGCGAATCTCTCTCAGTGTGCCATCTCATAGTTTTGACTGTGTGTGAAGATATGTACAACCGTTCCAGCCTATCCGTCAGCAGGAAATACTGAAGTATCTTTACAGCTTTCTTATTCCCTGCAGGAGTCAACTTATGCCTACCCATGTGACATACCAGATTGATATCAAGGTTTTCAAGATCATTACCTTCAGGATCTTTACCCCAGAAGAGAACGTAATCATATCTGCATGCATGGATTTTGATGTAGGTAAGACCAGATCTTTCAGGATATCTCACACCTTGCGATGAGTGGTAGGAAGGCAATGACCGGGGGGGGGGGGGGGGGGGGGGGGGGCAGCGCCGAAGTAGTCAACTCTAGATAATCATCAACAACCTTGACACTCAATTTATTCTCCACGTTGACCTTTATTAATCCCATGACCATTTCAAGAATAGTCTTATTACACCTGTTGTACAACGGAGTCTATTGGAAGGCAATCAACTTGTTGTACATGTCAATACCGGCAGTGTTGACAGCTCTAGAGAATTGCATGACTGGCTCGATAACAGAGAAGCCCCCAACTACGGCATGGATATCTTGTACTTGAGCAAATACACTGCTCTTATAAGGAAACACATCGTTTATCAACCTGGTTGTTGGATCCTTAGATGTACTGGCTCTCTCAGGAAACTGGCCATGATCATGTTGACCCGTTGATGATGTTTCGCTATGATAAATCTAACATGTGTACTTATCTCAAAACTCGTTCTTCTTCAGATGCTCCCATACTATATCAATGGAAAAATGATACAAATCGCTGCGACACTGACATTTCGTACACGGGAAATAATGAATTGTATTCCAGTTAACATTAGCCTTCACATATTCCACAAAACTCTACATTCCCTAGCCATATCTTTGATCCCATTTTGGAAGGAAAATCCAACTTTTGTCTATCCTAAAATTTTCAATTGTATATATATATACACACATGCATTAATTAAAAATTCATCATTATATTTATATATATATATTTAAACTACAAATTACATTAATTCTTCTACTCCTTAATTATAAATTAACACACATATGCATACTATCAACAATTAACATATAATTACGTACATATATATATATATTTTTTTTTCATCGAAATCAACTCAAAATCAACAATTAATATATATAATAATTCAACTCAAAATCAACAATCACTCAAAATCAACAATCAACACACATATATATACGTACCTATATATATGTAGCGGGATATAGCTTCACGAACTCATTTTGGACAGCTTCCGACAACACCCAACGTTTTAAGAGCGATTTGTGTTTTTCTCCTGGTTTTTGTTTCCGAATGAATGAGCTGCTACTCAGATTTGTAAACATAAAGAACTTTAGCCGACTATATTATTATTTCATGGGCTAAAGTTTTATTTTCGTCGGCTAAGAATAAAATTTTAATAGGCAAAAGTCAAACTTTAGCCGACGAATTTTTTCGACAGAAGCCGATGATTTTTTTTTCCCCGTCAACTAAAATACTTTAGCCGACGAGTAAAAACTTTAGCCGATGACAACTTTTCTTTGTCAACTAAAGTATGGTATAACCTACGGAAAAAAAATCGTCGATCTATTTTTTTTTATTTTCGCCAACTATTGTGTTTGTTCTGATAGTGTGAAACTGTATGTACGATAACCGTATCTCAGGCTCTCCCATACATGATCAGAACCTCGTATCCGGCCATCCTCTGTGATTGAATCACAAAAGTCATGCTATCATGTCTCACCTTTTGTACGTATTCTTTCAACTCTTGCTAGTCATACACTAGCTAGTTAATTTTATTCAATTATTCTTTCCATCATCATCATCATCATCATCATCGGAGTAACCGTTCTTAAACATGCAATGAGGATTGGATCAATCTGTTGGAATTCGATTAACTTTTGACGTGTGATGATGGCCACTTTTGGATGTGGAAATCGCTGACAATATCGTTGAAACACTTCAGAGTTACTCGGTTACTGATATCTCTCCGCTTATAGTGTTTCAATCACTCGTCCCATTCATACATACATGGGAACTTGGACAAGCTTGTCAGATTCAATTGTATGTGGGTACAAGTAAGAATTGATCCAAAATAACATGGACAGCAGTTCATCATATTAAATTTATTTTTAAATAATTTTTCTTTTAAGTGAAACGATAGAATTAAAAAAAAGAGGAAATACAAAAAAAATCTATTTTACTACTCTCTTTTTTTAAAAATCTTTCATAAGTTTTCAATTAAAAAAAATTATGTTTTTAAGTATGTAATGGACTAGAGTTTTCATCAGATTTACGTTATTTGTCACTCTATTTCTCTCATCTACTACGTTACGCGTTTGTTTCACATCTTTCAGTCGATTTCTCTATGGGTTTTTCAAAATCTCCGCTCCCGCGTTCGTTATTGTCGTTATCGTGTTCGTGTCATTGTCGTTGAGTTCATTACGTCTGTTGTATTTTCAGTGTTCATCGTCATCTCTTTTTGTTGTTATTGTTCTGCACAAGTAATCTCTGCTCAAAAACCTTCGATCTTCATTTTCGTTGTTTCTGAGCAGTTTAGATGTTCATTTCCGTTATTCGTATCTATGCATTTTGAATTTTGAAATGTTGTTGACATTTTTCTAGGGTTTTTAGTTTGAGTTTTTTTTTTGCAACTTTTTTCATGATTTTTTGAAGATGTTATGAGATGTAGTTTGTTCGAAAGGATTTTTGGTTGTTGTTGTTATTGTTGTTGTTGCGTTTGTGATAGAAGAATTTTTTTTGGATCTTTATTTAAGTATATATCTGGATATCTGTTTAATTATTTGTCTGAATATCCTTTCCTTTTGCTTACATGCTATTTAGTGTGTTATGCCTTTAACTATTAGCTATCTGTTTTAGATATATGTCTAACTATTTGTGTGTTGATCATTTTCAGTTAATATATATTAATGGCTAAACACAAGAGAGCAATCTCAGATTAAGACGGTGAAGCTGAGACAAGACATAGAAGATTAGCTAGAAAGAGAGTGAAGTATGTTGAATCTTTTGAATCTGATGGGCCATCTTCTTCTTCTTCTTCTTCTTCTTCTTCTTCTTCTTCTGATGATGATGATGATGATGATGATGATGATGATGATGATGATGAGGAGGAGGAGGAGGACCAGTAGGGAAGAATAGTGGCTTCCTCTTTATCTGGTCCTTCTGTTTTCAAAAATCGTATTATGTAGATTATTAAGGAAACTCTAAAGAAGAAGAAGAAGAGAAGAAGAGCCAAATTGTTCTGATGGAACGGACGTGGAAGTTTTAGTTTCGTTGCTCTTTATATTACTTCCAGAAGTTCATTATGAGTATCCAGAATAAAACCAGTAAGGATGTCAAGAAGAAGGACTTGGAAGTGTCAGTTTCGTTGCTCTTTATATTAGTTCCAGAAGTTCATTGTGAGTATCCGGAATAAAATCAACAAGGATGTCAAGAGGAGGCTGAAGGATACACTGTTTCATGATCTAATTCAAGCATTTATCGATGGTGATATTGATCAATGGGGCTGCCTGAAGTCGGATGACTCAATTACTATGATGGTTGACGCATACAGGAAGGACAATGGTGGATTGGACATGGAAGTGTCAGTTCCGTTGCTCTTTATATTACTTCCAGAAGTTCATTGTGAGTATTTGGAATAAAATCAGCAAGGATGGCAAGAAGAGGCTGAAGGATACACAATTTAATGATCTAATTCGAGCATTCATCGAAGGTGATTTTGTTGGATCTGTGTTGGGTCTCAGCTGCTCTGGAAGACCAATTTCATTGAGAGATAAGATGGTCAAGTTGTTAGACTGGCTGACTAACTTTTTTGATGCTGAGACAACCAACAAGAACAATATTAGCAAGATGTTGGAGAAAATAATTAGTGACAAAGAGAAAGTTGAAGAATGTATTCGTCTTTTTGTTTTGCTTCTTCTGGCCTCTGTTCTCCTGCCAAATTCTGATGGTTCTTTGGCAACTGATTTGGGAAACTATGTGTCCAACATTGAACAAATGAAGGATTATGCTTGGGCAATTGTTGTTTATGACAATCTGTTCAATGCATTGGGGATTTACGCAAAAAAAATTTAATCCTGAAGTACTTAAGAAGAGGGTGGAGGCAAAGAAGCATAAGATAGAGAAGGCAGAGAAGATGAAGGAGGATAATGACAATTATGAGGAGGAGATCGAAAAAGTATGATAGAGCCAATTAGAAGAATGTCGGAGGTTGCATGCTTATTATTCTGGTAAATTTCCTTGAGTTATTTTTTCCTTTGATCCCTTGATTTTTTTTTGTATGTATCACTTATTGTTTTGTTATTGTTGTTTGTATCAGTTTTATCTTGCTTCAATCGTTAACATTTCCAAACCAAGAGCTGGCAAGGAGGATTCAAAGGTGGGCATGGTCAAATACAACCTAGCTCAGTGATATGATGGACTTCTTCTAAAACATCAAAAGCTTGGATATGCTGAGGGTGAATATCTAACTGTGTGTTGTTGTTAATAGTTGTCTGGATATCTGTGTAAATAGCTGTTTATTGATATCATTGATCTCTTTTTCACAGAGCAAGTATTTTTTGTCATCGAGGACTAAGAAAAGTCAAGCTGATGGTGATGGAAGTCGTATCTTGGGATTTGTTAACGATGATGATGACTATGAAAATCTTCAAGCCGAGTTGGATGCCAAGGAAGATGAGTTGAATGACAGTGAAGACTATGTTGTGAAGTTGTAAGACATCGTTATGCATAAGGATGATCACTGGTATGAATGATGAATTGCAGGAAATGCACAACAACAATATAATCCTTGGGCATGTAATTGGTGTTTTGAGAAAAGATGTCAAGTCTTTGGAGCAAGAAAATGAGGACTTGAAAGCAAAGTCATCTACTCCCAATCATCAACTGGTTGAACTGAAAAAGGAGGTTGATGTTCTCCAGAGGCAGAAGCAACACACACTCAGATGAGAATGGAGAATATTGGCCGGGAGAACGAGGTTCTAAAGAACCAATTATCAGCTCTTGTAGATGCTACATATGAGATTGCAGCATTAAGGGTAGAGAATCTTAATGTTGAGAATAAACTGCTGGAAGCGAAGAGAACTACAATTGAGTTTGCCCATCGGGGCATTTAAGCCACTTTAACAGTCTAGAGGTGTCTAGCACAAGGTTCAGCAAGAAAAGGGATTCTATGTGGGTCTTACAAAGAAAAAAGTTATCCATGGGTTTAGTCCTCAATCGACTCCTGGCCAATGTGAAGAAAGATCTCTATACGAAAAGGGGATTACTTGCGCTGAGATGTGAAATCACTTGCTGCAATTGCCTAAGAGAAGTCTATGCTTAAGGCAAGGTTAAGGGATGTAAAGTATGCTGCTAAAGCTGTTGCCGAAGTTGTTGCTGGAGAGATTACGAATTTGAAGAAGCAACTCAAGGAAGCACAAGTTACTACTTAATTGAAGGCACAACTTGCTTTTGAAGAGAACAATAAGTTGCATAAGCAAGTTGAAGATGATGCTACTGAAGTAGTTAAATCTTCTCAACGAGCAAATGAGGAGCTTCAGAGGAGATTTTATGTTTTGCAACTTGGAAAAGAAGGAACTTAAGAAGCAAAAGAAAGATGTTGAAGATGCAAAGTAGAAACTAGAGGTTACCAATCTGCAACTTATTGAAGAGAATGTTGTTGTAGTTAGAAAGGGACTTGCCGGTATTAATTCTGACATTTCAAAATAATAGATCTCCTTCATTTAATTTTGTATAATTCCCCTAATTTTAAGGAACAGAACACAAGTACTTTTCATTTTCTTTTATTTTTTATAACTCACATTTTTATATATCTATCTATTTATCTGAGTTATTGTGTCAACACCGTCTATCTGTCTAGATATTTGTTTGGATATTTGTTTGAATATTTGTTTGTGCTCTGGACATGTAGTGTATCTGTTTTTGTACCTTGTTTTTTCATTGAATTCTTTTTTGTATTTATTTTAGGGACTTTTTCAGAGACCAAGAAGAGTTCCAAACAAGGAGAGTTTGTATCTTCTTTCCATCTATTTAGCCCCATTCCTAGTCCCATGCCTACTCCAGTGGTATTGCTTACTTCTCTGGAGTCTTCCTCATCCTCCTGCTGGTGCATCTCCTCTGAGAGTTCAAACTGATTTGATTGCCAAGGATCTTCCTAGGCCTGGTGAGAGACTTAATAGAGAAAATATTTATCTTTGATAGTGAAAGTGTTCAACAAGAATAGGGGCGAGCCGAGATCAGAAGAATCTGGGTGAATTTGACTGATGAGGAGAACCTGTCTATACCGTTTCTTGATTTTGATATTATTCAGTAAATGGGAGAGCGCTACCAGAGGGAGTTGGTGAGGTACTGGATGCTACTGCCAAAACTTTGTAAGTCTCTCAAATTTTCAAATTTTTTTTTGCTTAATTATGTTTTAGTTTTTTTTAAAAAACTTTTTTTTGTGTTCTGTGTGTATTTTGGATAGAGATTTCTTTTGGACTGTCATTGCTTCCTTTGAGTTCTTTGACCAGGAAGATCTGCAGGCTATTAATAGTGGAGATAAGATCTCGAACTCTATTTGGATTTCTATTCCGCTATCCTTAGTGAAGATATGAATGACATGGGATCTGAAAGTTTTTATGTTTTTCACATCTTGGCTCATGTAATCCTTCTTCTTTATGTCTGTTCTTAGTCCCCCTTTTTAAGCTGATGTGTGTCTTTAATTTTTGTGTGCTGCTTTTGACAAGTTTTTAGATCAGAGCTGAAATTAAAGATTATGCATGAACGTCTTTTTGAGAGGTTGTTCAAGGTTTTAGACAACTGTGGCAAGCTGTTGTTCTCGATCCTTTCTCATGATCATTTTCACCTTCTAATGTTTGATAAAAGTGTGCCATGCTGGTCTCATTTTGACTCACTTAGAAGGAATTCAAAGTCCATAAACAACAAACACTTTCGGGAGGTCCTAAAAACGGTAATGTTTATTCTCTGTTTCTAGTTTTCTTTTCATTTTCTTTTCTGGATTTTTGGTATTTACAGTTTACATATAGGATGACAGATAGTTTACTGTATTGATGCAGGTTCGTTTGATGAAAGGAGCTAATCCCGATTTAGTTGCCTAAATCGGAATTAAGCCTTAATGAGTCTGCTAGCCTTAGTTACTACTCATTAATTGAAAGCCAATATGGAGATTTAAAATTCGAAAATCACGAAATAAAGAAATTTCTCACATAAAGGTTCACTATAAAAATTAACAATATTTACAACTGTTTTCGACATCAGAGCAGCTAGACAAATTAAACTGCGTATAAAAAGTAAAATACTAACTCGCAGGATCAACCTTGGATCCTACAGTAGATACTGCTATGCCATGAACTACGTGCGTGCTCGACCTCAAACGAACTCTGCAAACTGAGCAATTAAACTGAAAAGCCCATGGAAAGGCACATAAAATAATAAAACTGTTATAACAAATGGACGAAAATAATATTTCACTTTAAACTGAAAACTATAACTGATATGCCTTTCACTATAAATGTACATAAAAATGACGCGAGTCTAAAAATATGATCATCCAGGTACTCTTGGGTACTATAAAATATGTGGAGGCTATGACTCGGGTCATTTGACCTATGTCAAATTTCCTGGCCCTTCTGGGTGCTCTATAAATCCTCAGGTCAGGTCCCTGACCCTCCCGGAGCATCTCGGGGATTAGCCGAGAAGCAGTGCATCGATGCAACAACTGTGACTATGCTATGTATAAAAACAACTCATATATGCTTCCAAATGCAAATGCATAAACGTAAATGCATAACTGTAAACTGTATAACTGAAAAATGCATAACTGAAGACTCGCAACACAACAATATAAATAAAATGTCCACTCACAGTACTGTGCGGTGATTTCTACCAAACCAAAGCCTGCAAGTCGACGATTCTATACGTCTGCCACTAGCTGCTAATACGTGATCCTGAAACAACGATTCATATTTAAAAATACTAATCGTTGAAAATAATATTGATTAATAAGCTCATTCATTTAACGAGCAATATCGTTGAGAACGTCGCATTCTTGAATATCGTGCTTCCCGAACTACAAACAAGCTTTAATCTAATTCCATATTCTAAATCTTAAATCCTTTTTAAAGTTCGTAACACAATTCTTGAACATTATGCTAGTCGAGGTCGATTCGATGTTCGACTCAACCGATCCTTAAAATCGTTAAATCAATTTTATTAATATCCGATTAATCATACGTTTAAACCAACAATGTCCAATTAACCTCATTATTTCGATCCGTACGTGATTATGAGTAAAACGACATATAACTCGACCCGTTTAGGAAAATAATTTTTCGGATCAACTTTCCGAGTCAGCACGTAATCGCAGTTTTCCGTAATCGGCTTAATCCACGAATTAGCGCGTAATCGCAGTTTTCCGTAAATTGATTGATTTGCCGGTTTTGATCACGACTTAAATATTGGCCGAAAATTTGAATTGAGCCTCTTCTCGAGAGTTGTTGTACGCGTGATTTCGAGTTCGTGGGAGGTTCCAGATTATTATTTCCACGACCGAGGAATATAATATGAATATTTGAAATTACGGAATTTAGTCGAGTTTATCCATTCGTATTGAATTTATCCGAAACGTGGATGTGTTCCGTTTTGGATCGTCAATTGTTCTGAGCCACGAGTATAAATATTGGAAATAGTCGAAAAATTGTCGAAAACACTGTTCGGGAAGTTTGACCGGTGTTGACCAACCTTGGGTGCGTTGACCTGCGTTGACCAAAGAAGAAAAACTTCACCGCTGTGACGACCCGGAACAGAATCAGCAGTATAGTCAGCTTGATCGATGTGTTACAGCGTAGTCTCGGATTTTCGACAGTTATTGGAATCGCCAGAGTTGTTAGCGACTTAATTATTGGCCGAGAATTGGAGCTGAGTCTCTTCTCGAGAGTCGTAGTATATGTGATTTCGAGTTCGTGGGCGGTTCCGGATCGTTATTTGGACGACCGAGGAATTAATTATGAATATTTGAAGTTCAGATTTAAATGGTGGGCTACTTAACGACTAAATTACCGAACGAGAATTTGGTTTCGGCTTCTTCACGAAAGTTGTTCAGAATTTAATTTCGAGCTTGTGGGAACTTTCGGAACATAATTTTGAGTTACGAAGAATTAGTTGCGAATATTTCCGTTTGTTGTTGGTTTAGTCAATTGAATATATGTTGGGTTGAATGGTTGACTTTTTATCCGATTGGCCTGATGTGTTTGACTTCGGGTGATTATTGAAGATCATGTGGAGACGAGTTTGTGGCCGCGAGAATTATTGGAATCAGAATCACGATGAGGAAGTTACGCGTGTTTAAAGTTCGTCGAAAGGATAATTACGAAGTTTCCTAAAATAGCAGGCTATAAATAGGGGTTGCCATAAAAGGAAAGTCAAAGCTAGACTTTATTATGGTTGACCGAGTTGACCGAGTCAACTCGGTGGAGGAAGAGAAGAGGACGACGGCGTACGGTGGACTTCACGGTGACGGGCCGTCCGGCTACCCCAGGCGACGGGGTTGGTCCCAATCTCTTCGCCTCACCTCCCTCATCTTGTTCCCGGCCACCACGCACTCCGAGGCTCACCGGAGAGGAAGAATTTTCCGGCCAAAGTTCAAGGGTTTTTGGTGAATTCGGGTTTTGATTTTCTAGCCGATTTGAGCTGTAATTTGGAGTGGGCTTTGAAGCTCTCATCACTAGGAAGCTACCATGTAAGTTTGGTGATCTAATTTTGCTTGAGCTTGGAGAATTTTGGATTGGAAAATTTGGTACCAATTCAGTTTTGTGTGAAATTGACCTAGTTAGAGGTTGAATTGGCCTTTGTTGTAGTTGACAAAGTTGCTCAGTGGGTGATTTTGAGTGGAACAAGGGTTTCTCCGCCGTGAATTCTTTCGGTCAACAGTGGCGCCGCCGTGGACGGCGGTCAACGGCGGTCAACGGTCAACGGGTTGACTTTTTGACTTTCGACAAGTTGCATGTCATTTGACTCGAAATCGCGCTCCGATCGCAGTGGGGAGGTTCGTTTTTCGAGTTGAGCGTCCGAACGTAAAGCAAGGTATTGAAGTGGTATATATGGATTTTCGACGATTCGTCGACTTTGAATTATCTGTTTCCGAGAACGGTGGTGTCTCATGGTTTGATTTGTATTGTCGGATTATGACTTTGAATAATGAACTTTGTGAATATTCAGGGGTTTCGTGATCGTTCGTTTGGCGAGGGACATTCCGCCGGATCACGGGTTAACGCGATACGCGTTACGCCAGTCTGTGAGTGGACAATTTCTTTTCACGGAATTCTTGCGAGTCTTTTATAATGATTTTCGAACTTGAGCATGCGTATTGAGATTACGAATTGCATGAGCATGTGTTTTATGATTATACGATATACTTATACGAATATACGTATACGAGTATACATACACTTATATGCTGTTTCGTGCATTTGCATCGAAATGTTTATGATTTGGTTTACACAGAGTACAGTCTTGGTTACGTTGTTGTATCGATACACTTAGCCTCTCGGCTGATCCCTGATGGTAGGCATCCCAGGCGGGGCGTTACCCCGACCTGACCGGCGAGGGGCGTATCCCCGGAACCGAGGCCTTTCTGGCTTAGAATCACGTGTGGGTTCGGGATCCCCTGATTCGGACTGTACTAGCACGGTGTGTGTCCATGAGCGACCCCGTGAGATTTTTACTTGCATGCTCAGTACACTGGAGGAGTGTGAGTTTTACCTCGTGTACTATGTTGTTTTTATTTACCTGGACTCGCATATGTTTTTATAACATATATATTAGCTGGTGAAAGACATTTATTTTTGTCCACTCACTCTAACGTGTTTATTGTCTTTCCCCTGGGTTTTTCAGTTTCCGTGCCTAGTTTGCAGTTCAGACTCTGGTGTCGCACGTCGTGGTCGGAGGCATAGTGCTCGAGCTACTTTGTTTCATCCAGTAGGTTTATTGTTCTACCTACTGTGGTATGCGTATACGATTATGTATTAGATGTCGCTCTGAGCTTCCTATTGAATACGTTATTCGATTTTACATTGGATTTCAGTAAAGTGCATATATATTTACTACTTTACTTTATTGTTGATATGTTGAGAAATCCGGATGGGATTGGTGTCCACGGTTTGCTTTTTGTGGCATAGGATGAAGTGTATTTTCCGCGTGCAGGTAATGGTAATTCCACGATAGTAACGAAACTCTGCCAAAATTTCGAAAAGTTTTTGTTGGTTCGTGTTTTCGAAGGGGTTCGATTCCGGTTTAGGGAGCTAAATCGGGGTTGGGTCCTTTCAGCTTGGTATCAGAGCATTAGGTTATAGGTTCTGTAGACTTCTGTAGTCGTGTTTACTAAGGATATTTGAGAATGTACAGCATGTCTGGAATGGTGACCCGACCGGCCGGCGGATAATCATCAAACTCCGGGTGTTGTATGCTTTCAAATATTTGAAGTTCCATGATTACGTTCCACTTGTTGTGAACGATATTGTACTCATTAGGATGCCTCCTGACGTGCTTTTCGTGTCGTTTCGGTTGTGGATCCTGTTGAGGATCAATCGACGCGTGATTTTCCAGAGAACAGTGGTGTTGGATAAGTATTCAGAGTTCAGAGAATTGTGTGGCACGGATTGCCTGGGGATGTGTATATGAGCGTCTACATGTTGCCTCAAAGCTGAGATTTGTGGCAGTTGATGTTTGCCTGAGTCAGTTTGTTGTGTTTGGTGGGCTGATATTGTGTGAGTTCCGGTTGCGACTCCACGGCCTACATTTAGGGTGTTGTTATTACGGTAATGGTTTAATCAGGCTACCCAGCGTTCGAATGTGGAGTGTTTACCCACCTGAGGCAGAGATGCATTGTCCACATGTTTGTTTCGGTGTGCACGAGTTATGTGGCTTCAGAGGAAGCAGTGCACGAGGTTCGAGATGAGTTTGAACCTGAGCATCAGAGAGAGTCCGATTGATGTGCCTCGAGACATCCGTGAGGAGCTTAGTTTGTTGCACTCAGTGGTGAGGCTATGGTGATGGAAAAATGTACACGGTTTTTGATGTGATGGTTTGAGGAAAGTGGATTTAGTCGAGATTTTGATGAGGTTGAGTTTCGACACTTCGGCATCAGTGATTTCATCAGATTGTGGTCTTTTTGATTTTGTTGAGGATCCTCTGCTGATCCGTTTGATGATGGCGGAGATCGCAGAGTAGCGGACTTGCTTCTGTGGCGTGAGTTTGGGCGATTGTTGGTGATCTTTTCACACAGCAGGTGTTGCGGTGACGTGTGTTTGTGGTACACTCTCAGTTGCTGTTTATGTGGCCAGGAGGGTCACGTTACGAGGGAGCGCCTTCAGCCAGCTGTGTTTGCGGCTCGACAGCTCGGAGTGCACGAGAAGATCCTCATGTTGTTCCTGCAGTCTAATCAATGTACCCGGATTTCTAGATGAGTTATTCAGCAAGTCGCGGTTGATGTGGGCGGCTATTTGGGCATGTTGGAGTTCGTGCCATGATCTTGTTAAGGACAGACTTTTCTCCGAGGTTGCTGTTGTTTGATATCCATGGCTATTGTACCTGTATCTCCACTTCCGAGGTCTTGGAGAGTGTTGCATCCATCCGGAGGTCGCGAGATCCTTGTTGGAGGTTATGACTTAGCCGCGGATCTGTTATAGCTGGATATTGTAGTTTTGGTATGTTTGTGAGTATGGACTTACTGACGATGCATTTGGCTGTGTTCGAGTACCTCGAGAAGGAGGTTGTGTTTCGACGACCAGATTTTTCCCGGATATTGTTTCGCGGTGATGGTCGAGCGGATGGTGGTGATTAGTTGTGTTGCCTGCTTAGCCCATGTTGTGGATACTACGGTTGCTGTGCCCGATATTGGTGACATTGTGGTGGTTCCCGAATTTCCAGGTGTGTTCCGGAGGAGTTACCAGATGTTTCTCCAGTTCGGGAGACTGACTACACCATTGAGCTTGTACCAGGCGCTGGACTCATTTTACCGACATCTAGTCGTTCGGAGCCAGCGGAGCTGATGGAGCTATTGTTTCGACTGCAGGAGTTGCTGGAGGAGATTTCAGGAGATTTCATGCGACCCCGCGTATTTGCGTGGTGTGCTCTTGCATCAGTTGTGCGACTGTTTGTATGGTTCGATGAGGTGGCGCATTGACTACCGGAAGCCTGATTTGCTTCAGAGGAGAGTGAGTATCCTCCGCTTCGGATTGACGATTGGTTGATCAGCTCGCGAGAGCTTCAGTCCTTTCGAAGATTGATTTTGGTTTTGGATACCATCAGTTGAGGATCGGTGAGTCAGGTGTGGTTTGGACAGCTTTCGGATCTCGGTGCGGGCATCATGCACTCTTGGTCATGCTGTTTGGTTGACCAATGCCCCCGTAGATCGTGTGGACTTGATGGACCAGGTGTTCAGACGGTTCCTAGACGAGGTTGCGGTCATGTTCGTTGGCAATTTCCTGATGTACTTCAGGAGTGTGGGCCAACACCTGAGACGATTGTGAGTGGTTTTACAGACTTTGCGAGACGATCAGCTGTTGTGAAGTTCAGCCAGTGTGAGTTTTGGTTGATTAGCGTGAAGATGTTAGGCTATGTGATGTTATCCGAGGGAGTTGGCGTAGATCCTGACCAGTTCGAAGCCGGGTTGATTTGGAGTTTGCCCTACTACTGTGTAAGAGATCAGGAGTCTCTTGGGTTTGGCAAGCTATTACCGACGGCTTATACAGGATTTTTCCAGATTGCCACTCTACTTTCCGGATTGACGAAGAAGGTATCACGTTCGAGTGGTTCGATGCACGCGAGGAGAATTACTTACTCCTGCAGGATGGTTGATCGTTGTTTCGATTTTGACCTTACCTGACGATCGTGATGATTTCGTGGGATATGGCGATGCATCGAGATTTGGTTGGGTTGTGCTTTGATGTTGTGTAGCAGAGCGGTGGCTCATGATTCCAGGCAGTGGAACTTTGTATAGCCACGTATCCTATGTATGATTTAGGTGTAGCTGTCCTTGTGTTAGCACCAGAGAGATGGAGATATTACTGCTAGGGCGTGCAGCGTGGTGTAGGATGTACACCGACCATTCAGTTTCATCCACTTGCATTTTCGGCCAGATTTGGGCTTGAGGCAGTGTCGATGGATGGAGTCGACTGATGACTATGGCTGCACATTAGAGTTTGTTCGAGAAGGCTAAAGATTGTATTTTGACCATCTGGTGCATTCAGTCGGAAGACGGGAGCTTCAGTGTTTCATGTGAGTATGGCTCGAGTCTCCGTGTTAGCCGAGTTATGGGCTACGAGAGCTGAGTTCGAGTGTGATGATGTTGAGGCTTGTGGTTTTGCGTGCGTTATGCACTGTTGATGCAGCGAGGTATCAGATACTTCGAGTTTACCAGTCGTGACGCAATCCACAGAGCAATGTAGCAGCTTGAGTGTGTACTGATGCCACATTCGTCGACTGGCGATGGCTAGGAGGCAGAGACTTGCCGAGAAGTATCAGCCATTTGAGATTTCCGGTTAGACATGGCGGTTGCTGCGGTGATTGTGTGTGTTTGTACACTTTAGTTTGTGATACCAGTTGTTAGGCCTTTGTGGATTATTTGACGAACTCAGTACAGTTCCTTGTACTTTCGGAGATGATTCCAGTGGTTGGCTGGCATAGCTGTGTTTGACGGAGATTGGCTATTTACGTGGTGTACCTGTGTCCCAGTTCGTTGGTCGAGATATTCAGCTACAACAAAGTATTGGCGAGTTTTGCAGCGAGCATTGGGGACCACATTGCAGATTAATACCTGTTTTTATCCTCAGATTGGCAAGCGATCTTTGAGGACTATTCAGACCTTGGAGGGCATACTGTGGACCTCGGTATTGCAGTTCCGAGAGATTTGGGACCAGCAGTTTCTCTTGTTCGAGATTGCTTGCAGTACCAGTTTGTTTACCACTGTGATTTCGACGTTGTGTTATGTCGTTTTGAGGGATGTTGTTGTACCCCACTGTGTTGGAGTGAGTTTGGCTGAATTTGAGTTGATGTTTGTTTCCGATTTTGTGGAGTGTGTTACCACAGACTGTCAGATTAGCGAAAATGGATTGGTTATTGCCCGAGTTCGATGTTCGAGCTATGCTGATATGAATGTGTGAGATATATTGATGTGTGAACTGAGTTCTGATTTGCCTTGATGTTTTGATCCATATGTGGTCATAGGCGAGTTTGTATTATGCCGTATAGTTCGGCATCGCCTATAGCATTGGCTTTTGTGCGAGTTGTGTTCCGTGTGGCGGAACTGTGTTTCAGGTTGGTTTCGTGTGGTATACCCTGTCTGTTCCTTATGCAGGAACACTTGGCGCTTGTGTGGTGCTAGTTCAGATTTGTGATTTGTGGGTACAGGGATTCCAGCACGGAATTGTCTCCTATTGTGGAGTTTATGATCAAAGTTGTTCAGTTGAGATTACAGTTGGTGAGTTGAACAGTATGTAGAGGCAGTGCTTCTACCTTGTAGTCGGCAGACTCGGAAATTTCGAGGTCGAAATTTTTCTAAGGGGGGTGGATTTGTGACGACCCGGAACAGAATCAGCAGTATGGTCAGCTTGATCGATGTGTTACAGCGTAGTAGCGGATTTTCGACAGTTATTGGAATCGCCAGAGTTGTTAGCGACTTAATTATTGGCCGAGAATTGGAGCTGAGTCTCTTCTCGAGAGTCGTAGTATATGTGATTATGAATATTTGAAGTTCGTGGGCGGTTCCGGATCGTTATTTGGACGACCGAGGAATTAATTATGAATATTTGAAGTTCAGATTTAAATGGTGGGCTACTTAACGACTAAATTACCGGACGAGAATTTGGTTTCGGCTTCTTCACGGAAGTTGTTCAGAATTTAATTTCGAGCTTGTGGGAACTTTCGGAGCATAATTTTGAGTTACGAAGAATTAGTTGCGAATATTTCCGTTTGTTGTTGGTTTAGTCAATTGAATATATGTTGGGTTGAATGGTTGACTTTTTATCCGATTGGCCGATGTGTTTGACTTCGGGTGATTATTGAAGATCATGTGGAGACGAGTTTGTGGCCGATGTCTTTAAGGGGGGTAGATTTGTGACGACCCGAACCAGAATCAGATGTATGTTTGGCACGATTCTCGAGATTTGGTTATAGTCGCAGTTTTACGATATTGTGTGGTTTGTCGATTCGATTCGCGACTATGTTTTTAGTCGAGAATTTGAGTTGGGTGTCTTCACGGAAATTGTAGAGTACGTGATTTTGAGCTCGTGGGTGGTTTCGGAACATTTTTCCGATAGCCGAGGAATATTTTATGATTATTTGAAGTTTCGGGTTCCGACGAGTTTATCCGATCGTTTCATGTTTATCCGAATCATTTCGTATTTTCATTTCGGACCGTCGATCGACCCGAGGGACGAGTATAAATATCGGAAAGTCGAAAAATAGTCGAGAAATAGTCGAGAATTCATTGTGGGAGTTGACCAGTCGTTGACTTTCGTATTTTGGAAAGTGAGCCATCGGACCGAAAGGGAAAGTTTCCCAAACGGGAAGTCACTTTCCGGCGACCTTTTTCCGGCCACCTCCGGTCACGAATCAGGTATGGTTAGATTCCTCTTCTGATTTCGAGCATGATGGTGCTTGGTTTGGAAAGATTTGGTGTTGTTTTGGTTGAGTCCGATTGAAGCCGAGGTGGATGGTTTCGCCGGTGACGGTGGAGGCTGTTTCGGCGAGTTTTGAGGGTCGAGGTGTTGGGGGTTTTGCTCCCCACACCTCGTAGATGCTTTCTAGTGAATTGGTTTGGGACGAGATGTGGTTTGGGGGTGAACCCGATTAGGGATTCGGGTTGGAATTTTCGATTTGGTTTTGAGAATTGAAGGGGTTCCTTTGAGATTTGGGCTTTGTGTCAGAAGGGAAACATGTTCAGCACGTTGAGATCATGAAAACTGGAGCTTCCCGCCGTGTGATTTCACCGTTGACGGCGCGCCGCCGCCGGCGGCGGCGGTCAACGGCGGAGGGAAAAAGTTGACTTTTCAGATTTCGATAATTTTAATGTCGTTTTTCTCGTAATCACGCCCTAATCATCGTCCATAGGTTTTTGGGTTGATTTAGTTAGCCGATTTTCAGTCGAGGGTTCGAGTGGGGATTTCGGGATTTCAGTAATTCATTTTGTACTGCATTTCGTATTTCCGGGAACAGTTGGTTTCCGTGCATCAGTACAGTGTTGTAGATTACGATATTGATCAGTTATGTTTTGTGGATATTCAGGAGATCGAGATCGAGATCTGGATCGTGATCGTGCTTCAGGCGAGGGAACTTCCGCCGGACCACGAGATTAGCGCGAGTTTGCGCTAGCTGATCTGTGAGTGGACAAGTTTTTATTTTCACTGTTGATTTTGCGAGTTCGTGGATTTATTGATTTCCGTATTTATTTTATACGATGATTGTGATATATGTTATTTTCGGAGGTATGTTACTATGTGATATTGGTGATTGGCATTTATTGCATCGATGCTACCAGAGTTGAGAGATTCCTCTGGCCCAGAGTTGAGAGATTCCTCTGAAGCAGGGTTGAGAGATTCCCCTGAGTGCCGCCGGGGTTGAGAGATTCCCCTGGCTTGTGATTCGCATCTTTTCAAGCATTTAATTAAACACTCAATCAAACACGAAAGCAATTAAAACCTTTCTTTGTAGATGTAGCATTGGTAAGTAGGGATCGTTCTTAACCGGGGATTGAGGGTGCATGCATAACTATGCTAGGTTTGTTTATGGGGGTGCGAGATTTGGTTTGTTTAACTAATGGCCTACGAAATTTAAACCTAATTCTACTATGTACACGTGATCATCACATCATGTCTACCTCCACCATTTTCATGCTTCACTTACCCAGTATCAACGAAATTCTTACCTTCAACCTGCAATTTATACACATGCTTTTAAGAGTGCGACGAAGAGCGCCTACACCTTAATTTATCTAAGATTCATACAAAACATGCTAGGGAGGAACGAAGAGCGTATCACCCAACACATTAAGAAGCTTTAAGCATACAAGCATGCATACAAGTCAAAGACCAAAACTAAGAACACATGGAAGATAACATAAGTAAGTAAAAACGTATAGCCTTTATTAAACAAATCACAAGTCGTAAACCGAATTCTTTACAAGACAAAAGATGAGATAGAAGGTTTATGGTTACACTTTTGGAGTCTGTGAAGAGCACTAACAACGCCTCGAGTGGATGGATTCTCAAGAACAAGACGAAGAGCGCCGATTATTCTTGATCCGTGAGGAGGGAGCTTCGGCCTTGGAGGGGATTAGGCTTAGGATGACTTGGGAGGTGTTTTGGGCAGAGCTTTGCTGTCTATGATGTGTGATCCTTTTCTCTTCCCCATAGCTCTCCTTATATAGGAGATGATGATGGTGCCGTTCCTCCATTTGAAATCATGCAATTATGCATGATTGCATTTCATCTTCTACAAAACCGTTTTGCATGTAACGTCATATACGGTGTGCATGCATCTCCTTCAATCATTAGCATCCCATGGCCACCGTTTCAAACACTATGTATCTAGCTAGAAACTTTGCACAATTGGCTCAAAGCCGTTGCCTTCTTCTCAAGTCCGTTTCAATCCTTTAACTAAGCTCACCGTTGCACCATTA
Organism: Geum urbanum; assembly: GCA_946800695.1. Lineage (NCBI taxonomy): Eukaryota > Viridiplantae > Streptophyta > Magnoliopsida > Rosales > Rosaceae > Geum > Geum urbanum. Next base: position 4,450,375 of record OX327014.1, read on the forward strand.
GCTAATTATACATCCGTTGCATGCATTAGCTACATTTCCTCACCACCGTTACACCCATTTGCTCATCACCTCATCACCATTTTGTCTTTATTTGCAATTCATCTCAATCCCGTTTACTCCACTCATGCAAAACCGTTCCATCATTTGTCATCCATTAAGCTAGGAACCGTTCACTCATTAGCTAGCTCATCACCATTTCATATCTTTAGCTCAATACCGTACATCACCTCCACCTCATGCCATGCAAATCAATCCATTAATGTCCATGCAATTAAGGTCCATTTCAAAACCATGCAATTATCATGCATCACCACTTCATCCTCTTCATGCAATTAAACTACATGCAAAGCTCCATGCAATTTCACGTGACCATTTATTCTTCGGAGTTTAGGAACGTCTTCCTTAGCACACATTTTGCTCCGAATCGTCTCCTTTATTATTTCTCCTTTATTTTCTACCTAAAAACATAAAACAAGTTAGAAACATATTTACTAAGCTCATAACAAAGCAAAATGTAGAGAGAAAGACATTAATAATCAAGCATAAAATGCGTAGATCAAATTCCCCCACACTTAGACTTTGCTAGTCCCTAGCAAAAACTAAACAAAGCAAAGGACTCAAAAATTAAAAAGAAAGACACACCTTATCATCAAGTAGAAACTTTTCTCAAAGGTATGACAAAAGCACAACTAAGCCCTTAGCCAAAAATGTCTCAGAAATTTTCCTAAGTATATGGCGATGACATTACAAAATTTCAAATGATAACCAAGATATGATTCATGTAATGAACAAGTAAGACGTGGTGGAAATAATGGTGATGTTTAAAGCTGTGCATGTTTCGAATAGAGGTTCAAGTCAACTCACATGGATGTACTCATCATATTCTCACTCAAAATGGATAGAAGTAATTGAAAACCTCAAGAATGAATTACTTGCACAAATGAACCAACCTATATGCTTACTCATGCAATTTACTCCACAGATTAACTGCTACTCATCTTAAGGATCAAAAAGGTCTTTCGAAGGGTTATAATGGGGCAAGGCTAAGGCATTCGGAATTTAGATATGTGGCGATAAAAACGTTCCAAAGACTTAGTCGAAATATCACAAACTTTGTAACACCAGACTCCTTCATCTTTTCCACGCCTCCATGTTCAATCTTCTATAAACAAGGGCCAAATTTCATTTTGTTGGACCCTAACTTCATTCTAAACTCCCATTGAGCTTTGTGAATAGGACAAATGCCATATTTCTTTATTTTTGGGCCTTCAATTCGTGGCATACTCCAAATTCACAAGTATGGGGGACATTAATCCAAACATTTACAAAACATAACAGAACACATTGCCATGAGAGATCACACATTTTTTTCCTTTTTCTTTGTTCTCTCGAAATTTCTTTTCTTTTCTTTTGGAAATAACACACTTTTTAAGCTATTTGGACAAGTCTATCCCCATACACACATTATAACAATCAATGAACATCACCAAAATCGTTATCTTCTCCTCTTGTCGACATTACTTCACACTAAGTCTGCAGAACATAGGGTAAATAAGTCCTACACTAGGCAAAGTGTTTAGGTATTACGGGTGATGAAAGAAAGCTTAACGTGGGCTCAAATGGTTTATCTAAGGGTGTCGCAACTCATGCGCACATAATGGGACACATGGCTATTTGGCTAAGTGGTGGAAAACCTAAGTGCCTTTTATCATATCCAAAATCAGAGTATATATTAACTATAAGCTTTGCAAATTCACATGAGTAAGTTCTAGTAATCTCTAGTTCATTAAGATCTATGGCAAGTAACCAAATGATGCACATGCATAGTTTTGAGACTAATATGCACGAAATTCACTCAAAAGAAATGTATAGGCTCAAAACTCACGTTTAGGGTTCATATGACTTAAACTTATTCTCACATGCGAAATCTGTACCATGTTTAACTATCCATATCTACTACATGTCATGACACTCAAAATAACTCAATTAACACAAGAAATTATGAATGCAATGCCATATGTATGTTCAAATTCAGTCCATTTTCACCATCGACTAACTAAGGGCATCCTAAGACTCTTTAAAACACTAAGTTAAACAAAAAGACTCAAAATACACTAAGTATGACTCAAAACAAATTTTTTTTTTTTTTTTTTTAAAGCATCATCCGCCGGAAAGTTCCATTGTCCGCCCAATTTTACAATTTTATGACTCAATAAAGTTGTAAACCCCTTCCCCCACACTTAAACTCTACATTGTCCTCAATGTACCAAAGTAAAGTGATAGAATTTAAGCATGAAAGAAGAAGCTTACGAAAATTTCTAACTAATGAAGTAAAATTTACGAAAACTAAAAGAGAAAGGGAAGAGAATGCAAATCTGTTGTAGACTCCTCCATTGGGTTGCCTCCCAACAAGCGCTTGTTTTTTAACGTCTTCCAGCCTAGACGTGATGCTTTCTTTTATGCTCAATGAACAGCCTGAACTTGGAGGTGCATCGCCTCCATTTCTTCTTTCCATTTTTCAGCTTCCTTGTTCTGACCTCTGTACCTTTAAGCTTGAATTACCAACGATGTAGAGCTCAAAAATTTGTGATCTTTACATGGATGAAAACTAGACGTCTCGAGCTTTCCAACCATATAAAGAACTTGATCTAACTCCAAACAAGCTGAAAGTTATGGCCTTCAGAAGTTGACTATTCTGTTTGGACAGAAACTGCGAATTTATCCAAATATTTGGAGCACGTTCCTCCAACGTATCCTTCAAAACTCAACAAACATCAAATCCAATGCAAATGCATGAAATGTATTATGAGGTTGCATGAAATGTATTATGAATATGATGCAAAATGATGAAATTATGTAATGCAAGAAATTGTTATGCAAAGATATGCAAAGATGCGAAACTATTCTAAACAAAAATCGAGCAGCCTGAGCATGACTACTTGCATAATTTCTCTAGAATTAATCACACGTTGAAACAAGCTGAAAATTTGCGAGCGAGGACTAGACACATAAACGAACACTTCCTCAAATTTTCAGAATTTTTCGATACATGTAACTACGTCAGAAAAATCACACAAACAGCCCATTTCCCAGCTCCGATTTGACTCTCTAAAAATAAAAAGTAAAGTGTGGTTACCTCATGTACTTAGTTCCTGCAGGGGTTAGTTGTATAATTACTAAGTCAAAAACGTCATATACATAAATTGTCACTCAAAAAAAATGCAAGCACACCATAGTCCACGAAATTCATGCAAGAATTCATTCAAACTTTCATTCAAAGTGCATCAAGCAAGAACCTAAGTGAAAGATGGAGTGAATGCATAAGAGAAAACGTTATGCAAGTTACAAATGCAAGTGGTTAAGTCCTTTACACGTTGGTTACAAACAACACGTTGGTTACATACAACACGTTGGTTTTATGCACAAGTAGGGTTCATTGTGTTGCGCTTTAGATTTGGAGAGAGTACATTTGCTTGATTTTTAGGTCGTTCAAAGGACGTGCGACCCGCGCGATAAAGTGTACACTTTCAATCGAATGGTCTTGGTTCAATCGAAAAACATGGCCAGTTAGGGATAGAGATAACGCGAGAGGTAGGACTAATTTTGACAATACACCCCGAGGCTAACCGGGCCAATGGTATATACTCCAATGGTGTAAGTCTTTCTTAGATCCAAAACCTGTCACCAGTCATAACTCGTTTCTAGACACCATGTCCGACATTCAACCAATCTTTCGAAAATGTACAACTCCCTCATAGTCCAATGTAAACTCCGCCCTCAACCTCATGTCCATAACTTCACTTAGGTTATGGTGTATGGTGGTGAAATCCATACATCACGAGGGGTTAAGGAGATAAACATGGAAAAGAGGCGCCATCTATTCACAATGAGTGCGACTTAATCAACCAAGCTCATGTACTCAATGCAAATCCAAGCTTCCTTTAACGTTACATGGCTGCAAAAGATACAATATGAACATTGCTAGTATAAATATGAACAAAAATTTCGTAGGTTTAATGTACAATTTCACATATTCACAAGAACACATGCAATTCCAGATTCTGGCAAACATGAACACAGCAGCTTGTCGAATTTTTTTAGAATTATTGGCTCGGCGGAATGTAATGAAAATTTACAGACACAAATTAGACACGTAACCAAACAATCCTACAAATTTTCAGAGTTTTATGAGACCTGTAGCTATGTCAAATAATTTACACAAAACAGGGCAGTGCACAGTTCCGAAAACGGAAAAATATAAATATATTGTACAAGCATAATCACACAATTCTTTACAATCCCCGGCAACGGCGCCAAAATTGATTCACATATTTTCAAGTACTTAATTTAAACACTTAATACTCAACAACAATGAGTCAATTAAAACCCTTTTTAGTAGATGTAGCATTGGTAAATAGGGATCGTTCTTAACCGGGGATTGAGGGTGCATGCATAACTATGCTAGGTTTGTTTATGGGGGTGCGAGATTTGGTTTGTTTAACTAATGGCCTACGAAATTTAAACCTAATTCTACTATGTACACGTGATCATCACATCATGTCTACCTCCACCATTTTCATGCTTCACTTACCCAGTATCAACGAAATTCTTACCTTCAACCTGCAATTTATACACATGCTTTTAAGAGTGCGACGAAGAGCGCCTACACCTTAATTTATCTAAGATTCATACAAAACATGCTAGGGAGGAACGAAGAGCGTATCACCCAACACATTAAGAAGCTTTAAGCATACAAGCATGCATACGGGAGGAACGAAATTGTAGAGTACGTGATTTCGAGCGCGTGGGCGTTTCGGAAGATTTTTCCGATAGCCGAGGAATATTTTATGATTATTTGAAGTTTCGGGTTTCGACGAGTTTATCCGATTGTTTCGAGCTTATCCGAATCATTTTGTATTTTCATTTCGGACCGTCGATCGACCCGAGGGACGAGTATAAATATCAAAAATAGTCGTAAAATTGTCAAAAGTTGATTTTGGGCCGAGTTGACTGAAACAGGACCGTTGACCACGTTGACTTACGTTGACCGAGAGGAGAAACGGACCGTTTGGATTCTCTTGCCGGACCGGCCAATTCCGGCCACTTTAGGCCTCGACCTTTGAAGGTAAAGTGTTCCTCTTGTGATTCTATGCTGTTTTGCCTTTGGAATTGTGTGAATTGGTTGAGTTTGGAAGGAGAAATCACGGTTTGAAGTTGATGAGTTTTCCGACCGGTGTGGGTTTCGGTGACGGTGGTGCTCCGGCCACGGTGGTGGCCGGAGGGTTAGGGGGTTTTGGTCAGGGAGGCAAGGTGATCCTTTAGGGACAGGTTTGGGAGTCAAACGTGCGCCGTGGACGGAGGATTGGAGGCGAACAGTTCGCCGGAGGAGATTTGACCACCGTGGCTTTCGAGCTAGATTCCGGCCACGGTGGTGGTTGGATGATGATGACTCCTTCATTAATGTTGCTCGCCTGGTTGAGGAGAGTTTTGTGGTAGCTCGGTCGCCGGAAAAACTCTCCGGTTGACAGCGCTCCGCCGGCGGCGGCGGCGGTCAACGCCGGAGCTCCGGCGACCCTTTGACTTTTTGGATTTTGGTGTTTTTAATGTCGTTTTTCTCGTAATCGCGCCCTGATTATCGTCCAGAGGTTTTCGGGTTGATTTGGTTAGCCGATTTTCAGTCGAGGTTTCGAGTTGGGATTTCGGGAATTCCGTAATTCATTTTGTACTGCATTTCGAGTTTCCGGGAACGGTTGGTTTCCGTGCATCAGTACAGTGTTGTGGATTACGATATTGATCAGTTATGTTTTGTGAATGTATTCAGGAGATCCTGAGCGAGATCTGGATCGTAATCGTGCTTCAGGCGAGGGATCTTCCGCCGGACCACGAGTTTAGCGCGTGTGCGCGTATCGAGAGTCTGTGAGTGGACAGTTTATTTTCACGGAATCCTTGCGAGTCTTTTAATTATGATTTACGAACTTGAGCATGCAGATTGATTATGATTTTACGAGCATATGATTTACGATTATGCATATACGAATATACGTATACGAATATATATTCAATATCGTAATCCACAACACTGTACTGTTGCACGGAAACCAACACTGTATTCGTAACACTGTACTGTTACGAATATACGTATACGAATATATATTCATACGTACATATTATGTTTTAAGCATGTGCATAGAAAAGATTTATGATTTGATTTACACAGAGTACAGTCTCAGTATATGTTGTGGTATCGATACACATTGGCTTCTCGGCTGATCCCCGAGTACGCTCCGGGGGGGACAGATATCCTGACCCGAGGCCTTTCTGGCTAGGATCACGTGTGGGTCTGGGATCCCGTGATTCAGACTGTGCTATCGCGTGGAAGCCCACGAGAGTCTCCGCGATATGTTTTACGTTGCATGCTCTATACGTGAGTGGTAGTCAGCATCTCCTCACGTACCATTTGATTTTCATGCATATGACTCGCATATGATTTTATATGTATAAATATTACTTGGTGAAAGACATTTATTTTCGTCCACTCACTCTAACGTGTTTATTGTCTTTCACCTGGGCTTTTCGGTTTCCGTGCCCAGTTTGCAGTTCAGGTTTGGTGTTTCACGTCGCGGTTTGGAGGCTAGTGATCAGAGTTATCTGTGTTTTCCAGTAGGTTCTTGTTTCGCCTACTGATGTACATATTGTATATGTTTTACTCTAGTGGTCGCTCTGATACATTCTGATACATGTTGTGCGGATTTTCACGGATATACTTATATACATAGTACAGTTTATTTACTGTTGTTGATTATATTGATGTTGAGAAATCCGGATGGGATTGGTGCCCACGGTTTGATTTTTGTGGCATAGGACGAAGTGTGTTTTTCCGCGTGCAGGTTAAGGTAATTCCACGCTAGTAACGAAACTCTGCCCAAATTTCGGAAAATTTTTGTTGGTTCGTGTTTTCGAAGGGGTTCGATTCCGGTTTAGGTAGCTAAATCGGGGTTGGGTCCTTTCAAATAATTAATTTATAATTATACATATTATAATATAATTAAGTTGTATTATATTAATTAATAACATACATCGACTTTATATATATATATGTTCAATCAAGCATGTATCGATAAAAATTACAAATGCACCGAACTAGATCGGTCAATCAATCAATATATATATATATATCAATCAATAATCAGCATCGGGATCATAGTCTTCATCAACATCTTCCTCTTCACTACTCTCAACTGACAGCTGGTCCTCATCATCATAGTCTCCATCATTATCATCGTATTTGAGGTCGCCTTCATCCTCCACTCCTCATTTTCAGATGCATTATCAATCGAAAGGTCTGTGATCTCCTTTTTAGTAAGATCTGTTTCCTGATCAGGCATGGGTTAGTGTTCGTTAAGACGAGTGAGTTCCCTTATGTCTGGGATGACAGAAGTATCAGATTTTTGATATGCACTGACGAGATTATCTTGTTGAGTGTGAATTAGTGACAACCCTTCGAGTCTTGTGGCACTCCATATTCCTCGGTGAGACATATGGTTTACTATTTTCCAGCCTTCACCAGCTTTCGGATCATCCAGATAGAACACATGCCAAACGTGTGTGGCAAGAGTGAAATGCTCATCCTCATACTAGCTTGAGTTTGTATCGACTGATAAAAGACCCAGATATTTCTTTGTACGCTTGAACCATTTACCGTTGAATAGAAAAATGTTGATACAATTCCCATATAGTAGCTGAACGAAATTGACAAGAACTCCGTAATATACATTGTCGCCTTGTCTGACCGCGATCCCACTATTTTATGTTCTTCTTCCTTCATCTCGGTCCACTGAATGAAACTTTACACAGTTAATAAAACATCCGGGGTAAATATAGTGTTGAACCGGCTTACGAGCCAACATGTGTTTTTCCCATGACCACCACGCCTTGTGGTTAGACGATTTCTATAGATCCTCCATCTGCAAAAAATGTGAACGTACAAGATGTAATTTAGAATATATATATATATATATATCTACCAAAATTTTGCCATAGTTTCCCCTAAAACTAAAGGAAACCACAAATAAACTTGCATCCAAAATTTGATCAAAAAATTACGAATCCATTAATTAAACATGAAATTTAAATCAAATAACAAATTACATAACTAATTAATCCTTATACTAGTCCAGTTCCAAATATATATATATATATATATCAACATCAAATTTTAAAAAGGAAGCACAAAGCTGACATGCATGGTTTAATAATTTAAAGTGACATACCCATTGGAGGAAATAATCAGGGAACTTCTTCTTAAGCATTTTTTCAACCCAGTTAAGACTCTTGTCCAGTTTGACTATCTGAATTTTAGTTCTGTAAGTTTGCATGTAACCAGTAATGTCTTCACAGTCTCGCAACACTACCCACTGTGCTTTAATAAGTTCATCCTAACTTAATTTTTGGTTAATACTCCTTTAAGCAGTCATACAAGATCTGTGACGACTGAAAGATTGTAGGTAACAGGTGTATTGGAGGCGGTCTCGATCGGATCATTGAAGTACTTACTGTAGTAAGTAACAGACTTAGGCATTAGGTATGTTTCCGCGATGGAACCATTTGGGGCAGACCTATTTTTGACGAATCCTTTATATTGTGACAACCCGGACCAGAATTGGTATAGTAATCAGCTTAGTCCGCGAGTTTTACGATTAACTGTGGTTTAGCGTAATTAATCGGATATGCAACTTCGTTCACGACTTAATTTTTGGACACAAATTTGGGCTTTCGTTTGGGCTCAGTGAGTCACGACTCGCCGTCGTGGTGGCTACCGGAATACGACGCAGTTGCCAGAAATAAAGGTAAGGAGCTGAAGCTTGATATTTGGGTTTTCGTTTGATGTATGAATTGTGATGTTTGGTGGAGGTTTTGGGTTGAAATTGTGGAGGAGAAACGGTGGGTTTTCGAGGGTGACGGACGGCGGTGCTCCGGCCACGGTGGTGGCTGGGGATTAGGGGGGAAAGGTTTGTGGGGCCACAGTGAGGCTTTTAGTGGTGGTCACGAGGACCGTCGTGCGTCGTGGCCGGAGTTCAGGTGATGGGCCGATCGCCGGCCGGTTTGGATTTCTTGGATGTCTCGAGCTATTTTTCGGAGGAATATGGCGGAATTGGAGGAGGGCGCAATTGAGAAAAGTATTGGGCTCGAAGAGAAGAAGAAATCTAGGCTTTCCTCGCCGAAAAATCTCGTCGATGACGGCACGCCGCCGCTGGCGGCGGCGATCAACGGTGGATCTCCGGTGAGGCGTTGACTTTTGGGATTTTCTCAAGTTTTATGCCGTTTTTCTCGTAATCACTCCCCGATCGTCGCCTTGAGATTTTCAAGTTGATTTGGGATGCCGGATTTTGTGTCGAGGGTTTATGTGGAGTATTTTGGGATTTTCGGCGATTCTTTTGTTATCCGAGTTGTATATTTCCGGAAATGGTTGGTTTCCGAGGTGTGGGTCAGAGTATTGAATTGTGATTTTGATCAATGATATTTTGTGATTATTTAAGAGATCGAGATCGTACGTTGGGCGAGGGATCTTCAACCGGATCTCGGGATTAGCGCGTCTGCGCGTTGTGCTTATCTGTGAGTGGACATTTATTTACACTGTCGTAGCGAGTTCTTGGTTTCAGTATTTATTTCCAGTATAGTATTGAGATTATTTATTGTTTTGGAGTTATTGTTTTATGTTTTATTGGTGATGGCATTTACTTAGCATTGATTCATTGACTACTCGGCTGATCACCGGCAGTCCAGTTCCAGGCTTGAGAGATTCACCTGATGTGCCCACTAGGCTTGAGAGATTCGCCTAGTCTATCACCGTCGGGCTTGAGAGATTCGCCTGACACCTCCATTTATTTTAAGAACTCGCATTATTTTTATGTTATGTAAATGGTGAAAGACATATGTTTATTTTTCGTCCACTCACTCTAACGATTTTATTTGCCTTTCCCTTGGGCTTTTCGGTTTCTGTGCCCAGTTTGCAGTTTGGATTCTGGTGTCGTACGTCACAGTCGGAAGCTTAGTATTCGAGCTATTTTTCTTTTTCAGTAGGTTCTTGTTTAGCTTACTGCTGTGTATTTCTGTAAATATATACTAGAGGTCGCTCTGAATACTCTGATGTTTATATTTTCATATGATTTTCCTTGATTTCTGTAAAGTTACAGTTTTCGCTTCTTGCTTTATATTATATTATGATTTTGAGAAATCCGGATGGGATTGGTGCCCACAGTTTGGCTTTTGTGGCATAGGATGAATTGTGTTTTCGGGTGCAGGTTAATGATAATTCCGCGATATAGTGAAACTCTACCGAAATCTCTATGGTTTTTGAAAGTTCATGTTTTCGGAAGGGGTTTGATTCTAGTTTAGGAAACTAAATCGGGGTTGAGTCCTTTCAATATTGTCCAAGTTGTCTACAAAATAGGCATTATATTATTAATTCGCAGCGATCTTTATAAGAAAAGAGACATATAAATGATGGAAAAAGTGTTTCAAAATATTTTGTACGTACTACTTCATATTTTACCTTTCCTAAGGATACATCCAAATTGTATTGAACCAGACCAGAAAGCAGAACTTGTTCGAGAAGGTGGACCATGAGGTGAATCATGATGTCGAAGAAAGAAGGGGGGAAAATTCTCTCTAATTTGCAGAGGATGTGGACAATTTTGTATTGAAGTTCAACCACATCCGACTTCTTTAGCTCCCTAGTGCGTATTCTCTGCCACCATCTACACAATGCAACAATTGGTTCGACGATGTCTTTAGGAAAATAAGGTCGAATTACCACTGGAATCAGACGTTGCAGTATAACGTGACAGCCATGAGTCTTTAAACCAATGAACTTGTGTTCCCCTACTTTGACACAGTTATATATGTTGGATGCATAATTAGACGGATACCGAACACGCTGAAACCAGTTGAATACAGCATCCCTCATTGTCGGCTTCACTGTGTAAGGTGCAACGGGTATCTTGTTGTAAACACCTCTTCTATCCTTCTTTAACCATAAAGAACGGCGTATATTCATAGATTCTAGATCTTTCCGTGCTTTGGGAGTGTCCTTAGTTTTGAACTTAATACAGAGAATGGTTCCCGCCACGCTGTCCCACACATTCTTCTCTATGTGGATGACATCAAGGTTGTTCCTCAACTTTAATTTTGACCCATAAGGCAGTTCAAAGAAAATACTCATGTGGTGCCAATATGCAACATATTGTGGAGGGTGTGGATTCAATTTCTTCATATCATCGTCATTGGTCAACACGCCAAAATTGAAACCATTTAACCTTTCCAAAATCTCTTCGTCGGTCCAATGTTGGGGTTTAGGACCATTTTCTACTGTCTTATCAAAACAGTCCTTATCCTGTCGCCACTGGTGATCATGAGGAAGCCATCTATGGTGACCCAAGTAACACACCTTCCCCGCATGCCAACTCAAGTTCACGCCATCTAAGAAGAAATGACAAGCATTGTATCCTCTGGTTATGCAAGATGCAACATCCTATACGCAGGAAAATCGTTGAAGGTCCACATTACCGCGACTCTCATCAAGAACATTGTGTTATTGAACTTGATATACGTTGGAACTCTAGTTTCCCACAATAGTTTCAGCTCGTCAATCAATGGTCTAAGGTACACATCTAAACACTTTCCAGGAGACTTATGCCCTGGAATTAGCAGAGGAAGGAAATTAAATTCCTTGTTCATACACATCCAGGGAGGCAGGTTGTATGACATGAGGATAGCTGGCCAAGCACGATACGTGCCATCGTTAAAAGGATTGAACCCGTTTGTAGAAAGTCCTAGTCTGACATTTTGAATCTTCGCTACAAAGTTTGGAAATTCCCTGTTGAAATGTTTAAAAGCCTCCCCATCTGCCACGTGTCTAAGCACATTGTCATCTATTATCTTTTCCATATACCATCTCATCAGCTCTGCTGTATATAGAGACATGAACAAACACTGCAATCTGGGAATCAACAGAAAATATCGAAGTACCTTCACAGGAATCTTCTTCTTCGAACTCCTCATTTCAGGGTACTTCCATCTGGAGTGGTTGCAAATAGGACAGTAGTCCAACTCTGCATACTCCTTATAAAACAGCACGCAATCGTTTCTACATATGTGGATGTGCTCGTACTTCAGACCCAGTTTGCTTAAGAAACTTTTTACCTTGTAATAGGAACGTGGAAGCTTGTGATTGTTAGGAAGCAAATCACATATGTGTTTCTGGATTTCGTCAAAACCTACATCCGATATTTTGTGTTTCACTTTGTACTCAATTTGGTCATTATGGTGTGCAACATAGTCTGTCGACATCCATCGTACATCGGGGTTCGGGCTTCAAGTAGCATGCTATTGTACCTATCAAATTCAGTACTGTCAATTTTCGGGAATATGGCAGGGACTGGGTGAACATTAAGAGTATCAGATCCTCCCCATTCTTGTTGCTCTCTACCATGTCCACTGAATTCCTGGAAAAGCATCATGGACCAAATCCTCGGTGGGGTTTCAAGAAGGGGCGCCACTACCATGTCCACATCATACCGTGCTAATACAAGTGATGAGCCATAATATGAGACTCCACAAACTAATGGTTAAGATATTTTCTGCACGGACACCTTAAACGTTTCTTTCCTTGACCATATATGTTGCATCGCAAACATTACAAACTCTCATATTCCGTCCATATACCTCTCGTCACTTCTAATCGCCAACTGTATCCACCTCTTGTCCATATTCGATACCTGTGTAAGCTAGTAAACGAAACTTTTAAATTATCAAATAAACCATTGTTAGAAGTTAACAAAAAATTGTCGTTCAATTCATACAATTCCTAATTAATTAATAAATAATTTATTTATTTATTTCTACCAAATTAACATTATTTAATTATGATTTTAATATATCGATCGATGAACACAGATATATATATATATATATCTGTGTGTATATATATATATATATATATATATGCCTTTCAAGCGTTGTTCGATCATCAATAATTAGTTACCAAGCTAGCACACAATTCAATTAATTAAACGAAATATATAGCTAGCTAGTTTGTCACATATATATATGCATTATGGAATAATATTGAATATATTAATTATATATATGCATGCAAACAAATTAAAATCATCGGATTGATCGATCCATTGCAAGTTAGAAGAATTATATATACGTACGTACGTATCTTAATTCGTCGATAATTACATGCTGTTTGATCGACGTCATCGTTGATCGAAATGGAGTGATCGATCGAGATACCTTGATCGAGGTACGTACGTAAGCTATAGCTAGCTATATATATATATTATTTTATTAGAAAGCTAGAGAGTCGAGATTGATGAAGCTAGTGAGTGCGAGTGATTGATATGAAGATCGAGATGGAGAGAATGGCAAAGCTGATATATATAATATAAATTTTTCACTTAAATGACGAAGAAAGAATTCTTGCGTCGTCTAAGCTTTCACTTAGACGATGCATAAGATAAAATCCGTCGTCTAATTGGTTTCTTAAACGACGAATAAACAAAGGTGTTGGTAGGTCGTGTAAGAAACCACTTAGACGACGCAACTCAAATAGGCGTCGTCTATGTGTTATCTTACATTGCGCAACTAAATTACGTCATCTAAGATAGTACTTAGACGACGCCTAATTGATTTGTGTAGTCTAAGATAACACGTAGATGATGTAATTTAGTTGCATCGTGTAAACCATCTTAGATGACAGAGCTGATAAGCTTTCTTCGTCTAAGAAGCTTTTTCTGTTAGTGGACAATTCTCCAGACAGCTACTTAGATAGCTCTCTAGACAGCTATGCATGATAGTTGAGAAACGACATGTCGTTTTATGCCGCATCTGTTCATTTTCACCTTGTAGAGATCATTTCGTTTAACAACACTGGATCACATTGAAACCCTAAAAACTAGTATAAAAGCTCCTCAATCCTCACATCTTTATCATTTTCATCCTCGCATCTTTATCAAAACTCTAAAACAACTCATCTCCCAAAAATCCATGGCTCCCACTACTCACAGATCATCCAGGCTCCGCAAAGAATATTCATCCTCGACTTCTCCTTCGTCTCAGTGTCCCAACACCGGATCATTTACAGATCCGTTTGGCGCCGAGTTCACACGGATGAGGAATGCAATTGAGGCAAATCGCCTTTCAAACCTTAAATTGGTGGGGATGATGGAATTTGCACTTCAGAAGATTGACGAGGCCATAATGAAGATTGATGAGCCCACAGTGAAGATTGACAAGGCCACTAAGAAGATTAAGAAATTGGAAGAGACAATGGAAGATTTGAAAGATGTTGTTCATTTTTGTTAATTTTTATTTCACTTGACCGAAATCCACTAAATTTGTAATCTTTGGGTCTTTTACATTCTCCGTGATTAGTCTCATGAATTGATTCATGTTAAACCAAGCATTTAATTAAAAACTTAATCAACCACAAATACAATTAAAACCCTTCTTTGTTGATGTAGCATTGGTGAGTAGGGATCGTTCTTAACCGGGGATTGAGGGTGCATGCATAATTATTCTAAGGTTGTTTAGGGGGGTGCAAGATTGTTAGTTTTAAGTTTCCTACAAAATAAAACAAGAAGATGGTTAGATACATATCAAGAAATCACAAGTTCTAACATGTTTAAACTCATAGACAAGCAAACAATCAAGAACACATAATCCTAACATGCATCTAGCCGAAAATAAGTTCCTTAATCTATTATTTACACGTTGATCATCACATCTAGTTACCTAGCCGATTATCCCAGCTTTGTTTAAGTCCTATGAAATTTCTAGGTTAATTAAAACACATACACATGCTTACATCGAATTAGAGAGCAACCAAATCATCTAGTTAACTTCCTAATTCAATTTTATCTTGATTAATTCGGTGGAACATGCTAGGGTGAACCAAATCATCTAGTGTCATCCTAAACAAGTTTCAGAGCATTAAGAACTTAGTAAGCAAGCATACATGTGAAAGGACCCAATCCCGATTCAGTTACCTAAACCGGAATCAAACCCTTCCGAAAATACGAACCAATAAAAAATTTTCAAAATTTCGGCAGAGTTTCGTTACTAGCATAGAATTACCATAACCTGCACCCAGAAATTAACACTTCGTCCTATGCCACAAAAAGCAAACCGTGGGCACCAATCCCATCCGGATTTCTCAACATCAATATATGAATCATAAACAGTAAACAGTACTGTACTATATATAGTATATCCGTGAAAATCCGCATAACATGTATCAGAATGTATCAGAGCGACCTCTAGAGTAAAACATATACAATATGTACATCAGTAGGCGAAACAAGAACCTACTGGAAAACACAGGTGACCCTGATCACTAGCCTCCAAACCGCGACGTGAAACACCAAACCTGAACTGCACACTGGGCACGGAAACCAAAAAGCCCAGGGGAAAGACAAAAAAACACGTTAGAGTGAGTGGACGAAAATAAATGTCTTTCACCAGTTAATAGATATGTTATAAAAACATATGCGAGTCCAGATAAATAGAAATAATAAAGTACACGAGGTAAAACCATAGTCCTCCAGCGTACTGAGCATGCAAGTAAAAATCCCACGGGGTCACTCATGGACACACACCGTGCTAGTACAGTCAGAATCACAGAGTCCCAGACTTCCACGCGATTCTAGCCAGAAAGGCCTCAGGTCAGAGGTCTGCCTCCCCCCGGTACAGGTCACGGGTCAGGAGTCACAGCCTCCCCCGGTACACATCCTCGGGGATCAGCCGAGATGCGAGTGTATCGATACAACAACATATAACGAATGTACTCTGTGTAAACTAAATCACAAACATTTTGATGCAAATGCATGAAACAACATATAAGTGTATGTATACTCGTATACGTATATTCGTATAAGTATATCGTATAATCGTAAAACACATGCTCATGTAATCCGAAATCTCAATATGCATGCTCAAGATCAAAAATCATATAAAAGACTCGCAAGAATTCCGTGAAAAGAAAATTGTCCACTCACAGGTGAGCAAACAGCACACACGCTCTCGAGGACCGGCGGAAGATCCCTCGCCAGAAGCTCGATCACGATCCAGATCTCGATCCCGATCTCCTGAATATCCACAAAAACATAACTGATCAATTACATAGTCCACAACACTGTACTGATGCATGAAAACCAACCGTTCCCGGAAATACGAAATGCAGTGTAAAATGAATTACAGAAATCCCGAAATCCCCACTCGAAACCTCGACTGAAAATCGGCTAATCAAATCAACCCGAAAACCTCTGGACGACGATCAGGGCGCGATTATGAGAAAAATGACATTAAAATCGTCGAAATCTGAAAAGTTGACTTTTTCCACGCCGTTGACCGCCGTTGACCGCAGCCGGCGGCGGCGGCGCACCGTCAACGGTGGAGTTTTGCGGCCAAAATTTCCAGATTTCATGCCCTCCTCATTTCGAACCACTTTGTCAACTACCACATAGTCCAATTCACAAAGGAACCACGTCAATTTCTCAAAACCAAATCGAAAATCCCAAACAGAATCCCTAATCGGGTTCGATCCCAAACTCAAACTCGTTCAATACTATCAACCTGGGGAGCATCACTGAGGGATGGGGAACGAAACCCCCAATAACCCAACCCCAGAAACTCGC
This sequence comes from Geum urbanum, assembly GCA_946800695.1. Classification (NCBI taxonomy): domain Eukaryota; kingdom Viridiplantae; phylum Streptophyta; class Magnoliopsida; order Rosales; family Rosaceae; genus Geum; species Geum urbanum. The sequence goes on from OX327014.1 coordinate 4,467,075, forward strand.
CGGAACCATGCTCACCGTCACCGGCGAAATCCTTCCCCTCGGCCCGATTCGAAATCGACTAAAACCCCATCAATTTCTCTCAAACGAATTACAGACCAACATGAAATCACGAGAGGAAGAAGTCCCTACCTTTTAATTGATCGGAGGTGGCCGGAAACTCGACGTCGGACGGCAAGCACCGAAACGGGAAACTTTCCTTTTTTGTCCAAAAAGTCAACTTACCAAAAACAGAAAGTCAACGATGGTCAATGCAAATTTGTGTTTTTACGACTATTTTCCGACTTTTCGATATTTATACTCGTCCCTCGGGTCGATCAACGGTCCAAAATGAAAATACGAAATGATTCGGATAAGCTCGAAACATTCGGATAAACTCGTCGAAACCCGAAACTTCAAATAATCATAAAATATTCCTCGGCTATCGGAAAAATCTTCCGGAACCGCCCACGAACTTGAAATCACATACTCTACACTTTCCGTGCAGACATCCAACTCAATTTCTCGACTGAAAACATAGTCGCGAATCAAATCGACAAACCACACAATATCGTAAAACTGCGACTATAACCAAATCTCGAGAATCGTACCAAACACACATCTGATTCTGGTTCGGGTTGTCACAAATCTACCCCCCTTAAAGAATTTTCGACCTCAAAATTTACGTACCTGTCAAGTGAACAGATGAGGATACTGCTCCCGCATACGCTGCTCGGTCTCCCAGGTGGCCTCCTCCACTGAATGGTTCTGCCACAAGACCTTCACCAGCGGAATCACACGGTGCCTCAACTCCTGCTCACGACGATCGAGAATCTGCACTGGTTCCTCAGCATACGATAAATCCTCTCTGATCGGCAACTGCTGTGGGGCTAACACATGTGAAGGATCTGAGATGTACTTCCGCAACATCGAAACATGGAAGACATCATGCACACGAGCCATCTCAGCCGGTAACTCAAGTCTGTAAGCAACAGCTCCAACCCTCTCCGTAATCTCATATGGACCAATGTACCGCGGTCGAAGCTTGCCACGCTTCCCGAAACGCACAACTCCTCTCCACGGAGATAGTTTCAGGAAGACCCAATCACCAACCTCGAACTCTAAGCTCTTCCTCCTCACATCCGCGTAACTCTTCTGCCGATCCTGGGCAATCTTCAGTCGATCCCGAATAACCTGTATGTCCTCCATCGTGGTTTTCACCAAATCAGGACCAATGAGCCAACGCTCGCCCACCTCACTCCAACACAATGGAGTGCGACACTACTTCCCGTACAGGGCCTCGTACGGTGCCATCTCAATACTGGCTTGATAGCTGTTATTGTAGGCGAACTCAATCAAGTGCAACTGCTGATCCCAGTTTCCACGAAACTGCAACACACATGCTCTCAGAATATCCTCAAGTATCTGAATGGTCCGCTCGGACTGCCCATCAGTCTGAGGATGAAAAGCTGTACTAAATCGCAACCTCGTGCCTAAAGCTCACTGTAAAGCCTGCCAAAACTCGGATGTGAACTGACTATCATGGTCAGAAACAATGGACACAGGCACACCATGCAAGCGAACAATCTCGGATAAGTACAACTTAGCCAATCTGCCCACTGAAATCTTCCCTGGAAGTGCAAGAAAGTGTGCGGATTTCGTCAGTCGGTCAACAATAACCCAAATGCCAGTGTTGCCCGCCGAAGTACGTGGCAACTGATAGACGAAATCCATCGTGATATGCTCCCACTTCCAAACTGGAATCTCAAGTGGCTGTAATTTCCCTGCAGGTTTCTGTCTCTCCGCCTTCACCTGCTGACAAATCAAACACCGACTCACGTACGCGGCAATCTCCCGCTTCATATTGCGCCACCAATAGTACGCTCGAAGTGTACGAAACATCTTCGTACCTCCGGGATGCATCGCATATGCTGAACTGTGGGCCTCGTCCAGAATCTCCTTCTTCAAGTCCTCGTCTCTGGGTACACAAAGCCTGCCTCTGAACAACAACGTACCGTCGTCACTCAAACGGAACTCAGTAGGCACACCATTCCGTATCATGGTCTTCTTGCTCAGCAAGTAAGGATCTGAATCCTGTGCCTCCCGTACCTGATCAACCAGTACCGGTCGAACCTGAAAGCTGGCCAACAAAGCTCCATCATCATCATACCCAAATACAGCACCAGTAGCTCAAAGCTCGGCTAACATCGATACTCTGGCCACACACATGTGAAATAACGAGGCTCTAGATTTCCGGCTAAGTGCATCCGCCACAACATTGGCCTTCCCCAGATGATACTCAAACGTGCAATCGTAATCATTAATCAACTCCATCCATCGGCGCTGCCTCATGTTTAGATCTGGCTGTGTCCGCAAGTAGGTGAGACTCTTGTGGTCAGTGAAAATCTTACACTGAGCACCATACAGGTAATGTCTCCAACTCTTCAACGCTAATACAATAGCGGCTAACTCTAAATCATGCGTCGGATAGATGATCTCATGCGGTTTCAGCTGTCTGGAACCATATGCCACGACTCTACCATGCTGCATCAACACACAGCCAAGGCCCAACTTCGACGCGTCGCTGTACACAACAAACTTACCACTGTCGTCTGGCAACGTCAGAACCGGTGCGGCAGTCAATCTCTCCTTCAGGAGCAAATAACTCTCCTCGCACGCATCAGACCACTCAAATTTGACGCCCTTCTTCGTCAATCTGATCAGTGGTGTAGCAATCCGGGAGAAATCCTGAACAAACCGTCGGTAATAGCCTGCTAACCCCAAGAAACTCCGGATCTCCGGCACAATAGTGGGTCGACTCCAATTCAGCACGACCTCGATCTTCTCAGGATCAACACTAACTCCCTCGGCTGAAATCACGTGGCCCAGAACTCACACTTGCTAAACTTCGCGAACAACTGATGGTCCCGCAAAGTCCGCAACACTGCTCGCAAGTACTTCTTGTGTTGGCCCACATTCCTCGAGTATATCAAAATATCATCAATGAATACTATCACGAACTTGTCCAAGAATCGTCGAAACACCCGATTCGTCAAGTCCATGAAAGCTGCGGGGGCGTTGGTCAGCCCAAACGGCATAACCAAAAACTCATAGTGCCCATACCGCGTCCTAAAAGCTGTCCTGGCCACATCTGAATCTCGGATCCTCAACTGGTGATATCCGGATCGAAGGTCAATCTTCGAAAAGACTGCTGCTCCCTTCAGCTGATCGAACAAGTCGTCAATCCGCAACAATGGATACTTGTTCCTCACTGTAATCTGATTCAGTTTCCGATAGTCGATACACAAACGCATGGACCCGTCCTTCTTCCACACAAACAACACTGGAGCACCCCACGGAGAAACACTCGGTCAAATGAATCCCTTCTCTAACAACTCCTGAAGCTGAATCTGCAACTCCCTCAACTCTGCGGGCGCCATCCGGTACAGTGTCTGGGAAATCGGTCCAGTACCCGGCAACAACTCAATGGTAAAATCAATCTCCCGCACAGGGGGTATACCAGGTAACTCCGCTGGAAACACATCCGGAAACTCAGACACAACCTCAATACTATCAAGATCCGGCACTGCAGCTGTAGTGTCCACAACGTGGGCTAAGTACACAACACAACCCTTCTTCATCAACCGATCCGCCCTCATCGCGGAAATCAAACACGGTAGGGAAGTGTTCTTCTCGCCACGAAACAGTATCTCAGGTAACCCTGGTCGTCGAAACGCGACCTCCTTCCTGTGGCAATCAAACATGCCCAATGCGACTCCAAAAAGTCCATACCCAATATCAGATCAAAATCCACGATATCAAGCAGTAACAGATCTGCGGCTAAACCATGGCCATCAATAAACACCTCACAATCTCGGTAAACCCAACCGATGCTCACAACCTCACCTGATGGATACAACACTCTCCACAACCCTAGAAGTGGAGATGCAGGTACCGTAGCCAATGATGACAGTCTAAATGATATGAATGAATGTGTGGCACCTGGATCTAACAATGCAACTACTGGAATACCAAAAACATGTAACGTACCGATAACGACCTCCGGCGATGCTCTGCCCTCACGCATAGTCATAGCATGAACTCTCGCTTGTCCGGCTGGTCGTCCTCGCTGGGGCTGTCCCTGCTGTCAGCCCTGGCCTGCAAACTGTGCTGGTCGAGCTCCCGTAGTGGCACCTCGCTCAACTCCGGAACTCTGGGCTGCCTGTCCGTCACCGCCATATAACTGAGGACACTCCCTCGCATAGTGACCCACCTGGCCACAACGGAAACAAGTGACAGGACCTCGCTGACATGGACCCACATGATGCCTATTGAAAAATTGCACAATGGGTACCCCCGCGGTACAGCAAACATGCCACCAGTACGCCGCGGATAACTAGAACCACTGGAACTCCCACTAGCCTGTGGTCGCTGCGGTCGATCTCTCCTCCACCCAAACCTCCGTCTCGATGCACCAGCTGGTGGTCGATATGATCCACCGCCTGAAGATGAAGCTGAGCTGGAAGTATCAGAACACTGCCTCTTTGAAGGCCCCTGACTCGGTTCACCTTCCTCAAACCGTCTCGGCCGATACCTCTGCTGTCTTTCCTGCTCAATATCCTCACCTCGGAGAGCTGCACTAACAAACTCATCAAAGTTGTTCCTCGGCATTGTGGTCAGCGTCGCCTTAATGTTCAAATTCAATCCCAGCTCAAACCTGCGACACTTGGCTTCCTCTGTAGCCACCATATCCCGCGCAAAACGAGACAAACGGGTAAACCGATCCCGATACTCAAGTACAGACAAACTGCCCTGCCTCAAGTTCGTGAACTCCTCGTACTTGCGCTGCTGGGTAGCCTGATTGAAGTACCTCCGCATAAACAAATCACAAAACAATGTCCACGGTGTATTAGCCGGAACTTTGTCGGTGCTAACCCACCAAAAATATGCATCACCCTCAAGTAAACCAACTGCGGCTACTAACATCTGCTCAGGTGTAAACTGCAGACGCTCACAAACACGTTCAATCTGAACCAACCATGCCTCGTATATCTCTGGATCAACTGAACCCGAAAACACAGTAGCACCCGTAGTGTGAGCCTTGACCACAGGGTCAAAACGCTCTTCCAAACGCAGCACTCGCATCAGCAAGTCGCGCGTTCGGCGATCCTCATCAGGATCATCATCCCGGTCAACACGGGGACCACGTCGAGGATGCATCCTACTGATACAAGACAAGCATTAGGTACAAGCAGAAGGAACGTAATCATGAAACCGCAGATATTTGAGGACACACAACACCCGAAGTATTAATGAGTACCGCTGGCCAGTCGGGTCATCACTCCAGTCATGGTGTATCAACTCAAATACCCTAAGCGTCACAACTACAAGAGTCTACAGAATCTGACAACCTAAGGCTCTGATACCAAGCTGAAAGGACCCAATCCCGATTCAGTTACCTAAACTGGAATCAAACCCTTCCGAAAATACGAACCAACAAAAAATTTTCAAAATTGAGGCAGAGTTTCGTTACTAGCGTAGAATTACCATAACCTGCACCCAGAAATTAACACTTCGTCCTATGCCACAAAAAGCAAACCGTGGGCACCAATCCCATCCGGATTTCTCAACATCAATATATGAATCATAAACAGTAAACAGTACTGTACTATATATAGTATATCCGTGAAAATCTGCATAACATGTATCAGAATGTATCAGAGCGACCTCTAGAGTAAAACATATACAATATGTACATCAGTAGGCGAAACAAGAACCTACTGGAAAACACAGGTGACCTTGATCACTAGCCTCCAAACCGCGACGTGAAACACCAAACCTGAACTGCACACTGGGCACGGAAACCGAAAAGCCCAGGGGAAAGACAAAAAAACACGTTAGAGTGAGTGGACGAAAATAAATGTCTTTCACCAGTTAATAGATATGTTATAAAAACATATGCGAGTCCAGATAAATAGAAATAATAAAGTACACGAGGTAAAACCATAGTCCTCCAGCATACTGAGCATGCAAGTAAAAATCCCACGGGGTCACTCATGGACACACACCATGCTAGTACAGTCAGAATCACGGAGTCCCAGACTTCCACGCGATTCTAGCCAGAAAGGCCTCAGGTCAGAGGTCTGCATCCCCCCGGTACAGGTCACGGGTCAGGAGTCACAGCCTCCCCCGGTACACATCCTCGGGGATCAGCCGGGATGCGAGTGTATCGATACAACAACATATAACGACTGTACTCTGTGTAAACTAAATCATAAACATTTTGATGCAAATGCATGAAACAGCATATAAGTGTATGTATACTCATATACGTATATTCGTATAAGTATATCGTATAATCGTAAAACACATGCTCATGTAATCCGAAATCTCAATACGCATGCTCAAGATCGAAAATCATATAAAAGACTCGCAAGAATTCCGTGCAAAGAAAATTGTCCAGTCACAGGTGAGCAAACAGCACACACGCTCTACTCTCGAGGACCGGCGGAAGATCCCTCGCCAGAAGCTCGATCACGATCCAGATCTCGATCCCGATCTCCTGAATATCCACAAAAACATAACTGATCAATTACATAGTCCACAACACTGTACTGATGCACGAAAACCAACCGTTCCCGGAAATACGAAATGCAGTGTAAAATGAATTACAGAAATCCCGAAATCCCCACTCGAAACCTCGACTGAAAATCGGCTAATCAAATCAACCCGAAAACCTCTGGACGACGATCAGGGTGCGATTACGAGAAAAATGACATTAAAATCGTCAAAATCTGAAAAGTTGACTTTTTCCTCGCCGTTGACTGCCGCCGCCGCCGGCGGCGCGCTGTCAACGGTGGAGTTTTGCGGCCAAAATTTCCAGATTTCATGCCCTCCTCATTTCGAACCACTTTGTCAACTACCACATAGTCCAATTCACAAAGGAACCACGTCAATTTCTCAAAACCAAATCGAAAATCCCAAATCGAATCCCTAATCGGGTTCGATCCCAAACTCAAACTCGTTCAAAACTATCAACCTGGGGAGCATCACTAAGGGATGGGGAACGAAACCCCCAACAACCCAACCCCAGAAACTCGCCGGAACCATGCTCACCGTCACCGGCGAAATCCTCCCCCTCGGCCCGATTCGAAATCGACTAAAACCCCATCAATTTCTCTCAAACGAATTACAGACCAACATGAAATCACGAGAGGAAGAAGTCCCTACCTTTTAATTGATCGGAGGTGGCCGGAAACTCGACGTCGGACGGCAAGCACCGAAACGGGAAACTTTCCTTTTTTGTCCAAAAAGTCAACTTACCAAAAACAGAAAGTCAACGATGGTCAATGCAAATTCGTGTTTTTACGACTATTTTCCGACTTTTCGATATTTATACTCGTCCCTCGGGTCGATCAACGGTCCAAAATGAAAATACGAAATGATTCGGATAAGCTCGAAACATTCGGATAAACTCGTCGAAACCCGAAACTTCAAATAATCATAAAATATTCCTCGGCTATCGGAAAAATCTTCCGGAACCGCCCACGAACTCGAAATCACATACTCTACACTTTCCGTGAAGACATCCAACTCAATTTCTCGACTGAAAACATAGTCACGAATCAAATCGACAAACCACACAATATCGTAAAACTGCGACTATAACCAAATCTCGAGAATCGTGCCAAACACACATCTGATTCTGGTTCGGGTCGTCACAATATGTTCGAATCCAACCTACAAACACATGGAAGAACTCAAAACAAGTCAGAAATAATCATATTACACTAAAACATTAGTCTTTTATTACAAAGTCTCGAAAAACCAATATAAACCGAAAATAAGTACAAAGAGGCCATGTTACACTTTTTTCTCCGAGGTAGTCTCTCTCTGCATGCTCCAAGCGCACGTCCCTTTGTTGGTGATGGTGAACGTAAGATTCCAAGGCCAAATCTAGCACAGGTAGGCTCACGGGTGAAGGAAGGATTATTTGGAAGGTGGTGGAAATGGTATTTCGGTTTAGGGAGAGGCTGATCTTAACTAAGTATGAGAGGAGTTAGTGTTTGGACAAGGGTTCGGCTCTATGATGTTTGATCCTCCTGAATGAGTCGAGCTCCCCTTTATATAGGAGAAGGGTAGGGTTTTTCCTACCAAAACAAGACCTTCCATATTAAAATCTGGGAAATCTGACCAGCTGTAGTAAAAAGCGTTTTCCCGGAGTTTCAGATCTTGAAAAATTCTGATTCTTGTTTCATTGGAAAGAATATTCAAAGGGATATAAAATACATATAAGGAATGCCATATTTGGAATTGAACTGGATTTACTACGGATTTTAGAAATTAAGTGACCTGGCTGCCCTGTTTTCTTTTTCTTCAAGGAAAAGGAAAATGAAATCTTCATATCTTCAAATCTTGCATTCCTTATTCCCTAATAATTCTTGGCCGCATCTAGCATATTCTTGCACATATTTTGGCCCTCAAATCAGGTCTGAAAATTCCTATAATATCTCCCAAAATTCGTCCATTAATTATATGCTCCATATATTCCGCCATATTTCTCTTTCCTGGGTCGCGCAGGAGAAATGTCTTCATCTTTTTGTCCACCATTTTAGTATCCATTTCATTTGGCATTTGGTTTCCAATTCTTGACACCATATGGGAATGCATTTTAGTAACCATTTGAAGACCATTCCTCGGACCATTTCTTCTCTGGAATTAGGAACTTTTCTCCTTATCCCGCTTTTAGCTCCGAAACGCCTCCTTTATTATTTGCTCCTTTATTTCTACCTAAAAACATAAAGTAAGTTAGAAACATATTTACTAAGCATAAAACAAAGTTAAATGTAGAGAGAAAGACATTAAGAATCAAGCATAAAATGCGTAGATCAAATTCCCCCACACTTAGACTTTGCTAGTCCCTTAGCAAATACAAAACAAAACTACGGACACGAAAAATCAAAGAGAATCAATAAAGGAAAATGTCATACATTATTCACAAACACTTAGCTGTTTCTTCGTTTCAAAGCCGCAAATTCTCATATAATCATGTTTGAAAACGCAAGAAAACACTAAGTAAAACAAAACTAACCCCTTGGTTGAATTTGTCTCAGAAATTCTTTAAGTATATGGCGAATTAAGCATGAATGTTCATAGAATTCAATAGAGAATAGAGATATAATCATGTTATGAACAAGTAAGACATGGAGAAAAGAATGGTGATTTTAAGTATGTGCATGCTCCGAATAAGGTTCAAATCAACTGACATGGATGCTCTCATCATATTTCCACTCATGCAAAAAGGGTTCTCTCAAAGTGTTTAAATATGCAACGAAATGGAATCAACTACTTGCACAAATGAACCAAAACTATATGCTTACTCATGCAACTTGCTGCACATATTGAAGGCTACTCATCTTAAGGATCAAAAAGGACTTTTAAGGGTTGTAATGGGGCTTAGGCTAAGGCATTTAAAAATATGGATATGTGGTGGTTAAGAACATTCAAAAGACTTAGTCAAAGCACCAAAAACTTCATAAATTTCGTTCATCCTCCTCTCACCAACGTCACCATGGTCAAATCCTACATGCACGGGACACATTTCATATTGTTGGACCCTAACTTCATTCTAAACTTCCCTTGAGCTTTTGTAGACAGGACAAATGCCATATTTCTTCACTTTTGGGCTTTCAATTCAATACAAACTCCAAATCCATAAGTATGAGGCACATTAATCCAAACAATGTACACTAAAAACCTATTGCCGGAGAGCTTTTGATTTTTTTTTTTTTACTCTTTTCTTTTTCTTGCTCTCGATTTTTTTCTTCTTTTCTTCTTTCTATTTTCGGCAATTGCAAACTTTTTTCAAGGTATTTAGACAAGTCTATCCCCATACACACATCTCCTCATGATCTTCACACCATCTCCATGATTTTAGCTTCAAAAATCTCCACCAAGTCTTTTGAACAAGGGTACGAATATTCTACATTAGGTTAAAGTGTTTAGATATGTATGATAATGAAAGAAAGGCATAATGTGGGCTCAAATGGGTTATCTACGGGTGTCGCAACTCGTGCGCACAAATGTGACACATGACTATTTGGCAAAGTGGTAGATATCCTAAGTGCCTTTAATCACATCCAAAATCAGAGTATTTATCAACTTAAAAGCTTTGCAAATCTACATGAGTAAGTTCTAGTATTCTCTAGTTCATTGAAATCTATGGCAAATAATTAGATGAGGCATGCTCTATTTTTGAAACCATTATGCACGAAATTCACTCTCAAAAGAATAATGTAGGCTCAAAAACTCACTTTTATGGTTTGTATGATTTAAAACTCATTCTAGCATGCGAAATCTATACCATGTTTATGCAAACCATATCCACTACATGTCATAACAATCAAAATATCTCAATTAGCACAAGAAATCCCATGCAACGCCATATGTTTATTCTTTTCGGTCTTATTCTCATCATAGACTAATTAAGGGCATCCTAAAGACTCTTTAAAATATTAAGTTAAAAACAAAGACTCAAAACAATAATTTTTTTTAGGGCATCATCCTTGAGTGAACTCTTATCCGCCCAATTTTTCAATTTATGACTCAAATAAATTGTAAACCCCTCCCCCACACTTAAACTCTACATTGTCCTCAATGTACTAAAGTAAAACATAGAATCAAGCATGAAGAATAGGATTTTACGAAAATCTAACTAATAAAAGTAAAAGCTACAAAAATTAAAAAGAGAAAAAGGGAAGAGAAATCAAATCTGGTTTGTAGACTCCCCTATTGGGTTGCCTCCCAACAAGCGCTTGTTTTTTTTAACGTCATACAGCCTAGACGTGTTGCTTTCTTTTATGCTCAATGAACATCCTGTCTTGGAGGTGCAACTCCTCCATTTTTGCCTTCCACTTTTCAGCTTCCATGTTCTGACCTCCGTGCCTTTGAACTTTAATTCCCAACAATTTAGAAATCAGAATTTTGTGATCTTTATATGGATGGAAATTAGACGTCCAGAGATTTCCAACCCTATAAAGAACTTCATCTAACTCCAACCGAGCTGAAAGTTATGGCTTTTCGAATTTGATTGTTCTTTTTGGACCGAAACTGCGAATTTATAAAAACACATGGAGCACGTTCCTCCATCGTATCCTTCAAAATTCAACAAACATCAAATCCAATGGAAAAATGCATGAAATGCAATGATGAATATGATGCATGATGATGCAACTATGTAATGAATGACATGATATGCAAAGATGTATATGCATCCTAAATATTACAAAAATCGAGCAGCCTGAGCATGACTCCTTGCATAATTTCTCTAGAATTAATTACACGTTGGAACTAACTAAAATTTTACGACCATAAACTAGACACATACACAAACATGTCATAAAAGTTTCAGAATTTTTCGTGACATGAAACTATGTCAGATAAATCACACAAAATATCCTATTACTCAGCTCCGATTTGACTATCTAAAACTAAAAATACAATTAACATTGTACAAAACATGAAATGATTAGAGTATGGTTAGTCTTCTTTAAAAAGTTCACTTTCGACATGTATGCACAAGTAGTGTCCAAATTGAGTGCGTCAATGATTTAAAGAGAGTACACTAGCTTAATTTTAAGGTCATTCAATGGACGTGCGACCCGCGCGATAAAGTATGAAATTTCAATCAAATGGCCTTGGTTCAATCGAAAAACATGGCCAGTGTTAGTATTGTATCATTAGTTGTACGATTAACATACTTATCAACTTAAGCAGATTAGCGACACCTACCACACCACACGCAAGACCACCAAGGAGGCTCCAACTTCACTCACCAGACCGGCCCCATCCGAGCGCGCACGCGCCCGTGGGGGCGCGCCCGAACAAGCGGATCACACACCAGCAGAGTGCAGGTTGTCCCACATCGAAGAACACCACCAGGTTCCAAACTCAACCACTTATACATATCAGGTATTTATTACAGGTAAGATCACTCATTCACATTCCAACTCGCACGTTCGCTTGACTGTTATATCCAATACATCATCTGACTTAGGCATCGGAGCGTTGAAGGCGGGCCACCCCGTCTTGACCCCTGACCGCCTGTTTCGTTGTTGTATTCTTCTAACAGCTGCACCCGAACGCCCGAGAGGAGGTAGCGCCCGACAGGAGAGCCCACCGCCCGAAGGAAGGTATCCCGCACGCACGAAGGAAGAAGAGAGAGGGTCCCCCCATCCGAACAGCCCCAGCATTCGGACGCACCGGGAGGAGAAGGAAACCCATCGCACATACGAAGAGGAGGAAGGAGTACTCGAGGAAGCTTATTCGTGTTGCTTCTGCCCCTTTACGCCCCCGCGCGTAATTCGGTAGAAACATCTGGCGCCGTCTGTGGGAAACTTACAAATTGCAAACCTCGTATAAACACCACCGAAATCAAAGGTCCACATGCTCAACCCGGTGACTAACGGCAGTAACACGCCCGATGGGGAGACGCCGCCAGACTCACAGAAGCGAAATGTACAGGCGACCGACAAGAACGACAATGAGGGGCGCATCAGCAGCATGGTCCAGGAGTTGCGGGAGGCGGCGCTCGAGAGAGCGGAGGAGCGCCAAATCCGCCGGAGGATGGAAGAACGACTGGAAGCACTCATCAGCCAGCAGATGGAGCAGCACGAAGAAACCCAGGAGACCACCAGCGAGGAGCGACATCCGTTCGCCAGAACCAACGCCCAGGCGGCTTGAGCGCCCTCGCCTGTGGAGGAGTCGGCACCCCCGACGAACGAGGCTTTGATCCTACGGAGGATGGAGGAGCTGGCAGAGGAAGTCTCACGCTTGCGCAAGGACAAGCTGGCCGGTCAGGGCGGGACGTTCGCCCCCCAGGTTAGCCCATTCGCGGCGCACATACTGGAGAGGGGAAGGGACCCCACGCCAAGATAACAAAGATCGCTCGGTTCGACGGGAGCGGAGATCCACAAGCGCACGTGGACGAGTTTCGGTCCACCACGGACGGGACCCGATATTCAGACCCAACCTTGTGTTTCCTGTTCCAGGAAACGCTGGCGGAAGAAGCGCGGAGCTGGTTCTACGAGATCCCGCCAGGATCCATCCACTCGTTCCTCGAGCTGGCGGGGAGTTTCCAAAAGCGCTATCGGCTCCAGGGGAAGTACAACACCATGGGCATCCTCCTCAAGGTCTGCCAGAGGATGGACGAGAGCCTGTTAAGCTACGTCAACCGGTGGAGGACGCTCGCCAGCACATGCAGGGACCTTGACAAGCGAGTGGCCAAGGTCGCCCTGATGGATAACTTACTCGCCACTCCATTCGTAGAGAAACTTGTGAGGAAGGAGCATCTCGACTACGACGAGATTATGGACCTGGTTGTACAGAAGGTGTTAGTGGAGACGCGAGTGTATGGATCCGCCTCCGAACCCAGCTCCAGCAGACCAGAAGCAACAAACGCTCAACCACGACAGCCGGCGGACGACGGAAGGCCAATCGGGAGCTTCAAGAGGAACCAGGACACGTACAGGCAGAACTACCAGAGACCTTTCTTCCGCGGCCATCAGGGCAACTACAACCAGGCGCAGGGTGCCCGCTTCCCACCGGCACCGCGCTACCGGCCGGCGGTGCAAGAGGTCTTCACGATCGACGGGCAGTCGCCCGAGTGCCTACTCCGCCTGCATCGACACCGAATACCACCACCGAACAACATGACAAAAGCGGGGGTACCAGCCGGCCAACTCCCGGACGTATGGTGCGAATTCCATAACGCCGCCACCCACCATACCAACAGCTGCATTATGCTGAAGAAGGCCCTCGAAGACATGAAGGACGAAGGGACAACCCCTCCCAGGGCGGGGGGACAGCAGCGCCAAATGGGCACCAGGACCTGTGGGACCATCAACACAATATCCGGGGGCAAGCGCAAGGAGAGAGCATCATCGCCCGATCGCCCGAGCAGGGATGTGCTGGCGATCGGGGCAGGAAGAGCGCCCAAGGAAGGAAGGGAGGGAGCGCCCACCATCAGCTTCACAACAAAAGATGAGGAGGAGAACCCGAAGGACAGCACCCTACCGTTCGTAATCGACGCGATCATCGATCAATTCCTTGTGAAGAGGGTGCTGGTTGACAGCGGGGCGTCCGTGAGCATAATCTACTTCGACGCATACACAGCGCTCGGACGACCCGCCAGCAAGATGACGCAGGATCATGAGTGCATAGCCAGCTTCACGGGCGAGACCTCGTATCCCATCGGAAGCGACAGCCTGCGGGTCGAGATTGGCGCACCCGACTCCCCGCACAGCGAAATCCGGACGGACTTCATCATCATGGACACCCCCTCCCCCTACAACGCCATACTTGGGAGGCCAGGGATCTGCAAACTAAAATTGATCATCGCAGGGCACCTGCTCCTGGGAAGATTCCCAACCGGGCATGGGATCGGGCACGTTCGGGGATACAATCACGAGGAAACCACGGAGCCTCGGGGCAGGCAGGAGGTTCTCACCTTGGAACCCACGGACCGAAGGGTGCGATCCGCGCACGAGCGGCGCAGGACCACACCTCGAGTAATCTACTGAGGGGGCGAGGAAACGGATCGCCGATCGTCCAGACCAGCGCACCTAATGGAAGAGGAACACCCCGCCCATGGAGCGTCCAACATTTGGGGAAGTACTTTTATTACTTATTGATCACTGTACTTTTGTTATACTCTTTCCGTTAACCTATATTGTCGCGCCCGCTCGTCCTTGACCCGCCCGCCCATGTACTCGGGGGACTGGGGGACTGGGGATAGGCCATTTAATGTAACATTTTGCTTTCCACGTTCGCGCCAGTTATTCAAAAGATGCCAAAACAAAAAATCAAATCAAGGCACACATGCGGAAAGAAAGAAATTTCATTCATTCAAATACCACTTACTCTATTACAACAGAAATGGAAAAGCTACACTACTCCACCCCTGTATCCACATCCAGCTCTTCACCCTCATCGGATGACGCCGCCACCTCAGCCTCCACCTGCTCGCCCGGACCCACCCGCATGACCACCGGATCCAGCTCCATTTCGGCAGGTTCCCTGGAAGGCCCTGCCACTCTCTCGTATGCAGGAACCTTGGCGCCCGCCAGCCTCTCAACCTCAGACTGCAGGAACGACTCCCGGGCGGCTGCTTCCGCACGCGCGCGCCGCAGCACGTCACGCAGACACTCCACCTCGGCCTCAGCCTTATCCCTCTCAATCTTCGCCAAAGCTTCACAGGCAGTAGCTTCTTCCGCCCGGGTATTCGCCTCGTCCGCACGAGCAACGTACCGGCGCACCAGATCATTGGCCTTGTCTCGACTGACAACCAACCGATCCACCACCTTTCGGTGCTCCAGCGCATCAGCCCTGAGGCGTGCAAGTTCCGCAAACCGCGAGCGATAGCGGAAGACCTGCTGCATCAGCCGGGTACACGAGCCAAAGACCGCATCCAGCCCATCAAAAGGGGCATCCTCCACCGGCGGCAGCAGGGACGCAAGCACGGCAGCATCATCCGCCAGCGAACGGCGCAGCCTATCCACAACATCATCACCCGACCCTGGGGCGGGGCCGGGAGAGGAGTCTTCCACCCGCGCCTGTTCCCCCCCTTTTCCTTGCGAGGGAGACTTTGGCGCACCCAAGGACATAGACATGGGATTTGGAGAGCAAGAGCCTCGTGGAGGACTTGAAGGTCGACTTCAAACAATCGCCCGACTTGGAGACGGCACCACAGCAAGCGCACGACTCATCGACGACGCCAGCGCAAGAACAACCTCCCGCCTGTCCACGACATCATTCCGCGCCACCAGCTGTTGCTCACGTTCTACTTGGACCTGCACCTCGGTCCCCGCAACATCGCCTGGTGGCGGGAGAGGAACATCCGCTTGTGGCACTTGGACAGGCAGAGAAAGGGCACCCGCATCGCCCACGGGCGACGCACGTCTGATCTCATACGCCACCCCGAGGGCCTTCGCCCCAACACTCCGCAGTCTGAGCATTTGACGCCTGGCCACTTCATCCATCTTCTTCGCTGCAAGCGCACGCGCAGAAAGGTTAGCAAACAGATACAACACTTCGTAAAAATTCTATTCCTATTTCTTGTGAGACACCGCAAACACTACTGGCATGGCCTACTGGCGCGCCCGCGCCCATTGGGCGCTCACCCATGCCGAGCGCACGCAAGAACTGGGGGACTTTCGCTCATGCGGCTCACGGACGAAGGAAGCAACACTTGGCAGCAGACAACAACACACCAGAAACACCAAAAACCCACCACACACCACCCAAAAACAGATCGAACCCACCCCACCTCAAAGACAAGCCCTGTTCTTGAGAAAAACAAGCCAAAAACCCAGAAACACCCAAACAGCCCAGAAACACACAAAACACAGAGAGGGGGGAAACAAGCAACATCAGGGACAGGAGCTTCACCAGGTTGGAATGGTAGTACAGGATATAAGCGTCGACCACGTATTCCGGCAACAGAGGACACAAACACAGAAAAGCTCGAGGAGGTAGATCGCAAGAGATTTCGACAGAGTTTCTTGTGAGTCATGAAAGAGTTGAACAAGACAAACCACACCCCTATTTATACTAATCGACCGACGTCAGCCAGCCAACGCCAGCCGTCCATTCTATCGTACCCACCGTCGGATCGCGACGCGTGGCACGAACCTGTTCACTTACCTTTCTCAGTAACCGTGCCAGCCCACCATCTTCCCGCCTTAAATTCAACCCTAGCATGGCCCCCAACAGATCGACACGTGGCACCCATGCACTACCCCCACGCGCCCACGCGCGTAACGCCTGCCCTTCAAACAATCATGACGACAGCAGCATTTGATGCCTGACCCACGCCAGCATTAAAGACAACGGCTAGCATTCATCACAAACGGTTCCCAAGGGAAGATCAACGGGAATGTCACCTCAACAATTCCATCATCAAACGCACCACCAGACCCAAGGCAAGCCACACCACCCGCACGGCCGGAGTAAACATATCACTCGCACCCGCCCAAACAAGGTCAACACTCCGCGCACATCGGTAAGAACTCGCAACACGATTTACGCGGCAACAGGCATGGCGCGTTAAAATAGACAGACGCCACGGACGCAGGGTTCTCCCCATGCTCGCAACACTAGCAATCAACACACCGGCTCGGCCCTGGCAGGTTGCAGGCGCTGAGACCAACAGGCGACGGACATGGGGTACGTCCCCTCCGTACGCAAAGATACAGGTTGCCTATACGAAAAGGCAAGGGGCCCGTCCTCCCCTTGCAGACCCTGAAAACCAACAGGCAACGAGTGTCGGGTACGCCCCCCCCCCCCCCCCGTTCGCACAAAGTACAGGCCGGATTAAGTAGCAGAGGCATGGGGTACGTCTGAAAGGACCCAATCCCGATTCAGTTACCTAAACCGGAATCAAACCCTTTCGAAAATACGAACCAACAAAAATTTTTCGAAATTTGGGCAGAGTTTCGTTACTAGCGTTGAATTACCATAACCTGCACCCAGAAATTAACACTTCGTCCTATGCCACAAAAGAAACAAACCGTGGGCACCAATCCCATCCGGATTTCTCAACATCAATATAATCATCAACAGTAAATAAACTGTACTATGTATATATGTATATCTGTGAAAATCCGCCCAACATGTATCAGAATGTATCAGAGCGACCTCTAGAGTAAAACATATACAATATGTACATCAGTAGGTGAAACAAGAACCTACTGGAAAACACAGGTGACTCTGATCACTAGCCTCCAAACCGCGACGTGAAACACCAAACCTGAACTGCAAACTGGGCACGGAAACCGAAAAGCCCAGGGGAAAGACAATAAACACGTTAGAGTGAGTGGACGAAAATAAATGTCTTTCACCAAGTAATATATACATATAAAATCATATGCGAGTCAAATGCATAAATAAAGAAATGGTACATGAGGGAGACTCCAACTCCTCACGCGTCCGGGTACACGAGGGAGACTCCAACTCCTCACGCGTACAGAGCATGCAATATAAAATCGCGGAATCACTCATGGACTACCACGCGATAGCACAGTCTGAATCACGGGATCCCAGACCCACACGTGATTCCTAGCCAGAAAAGCCTCGGGTCAGGATATCTGTCCCCCCCGGAGCGTACTCGGGGATCAGCCGAGAAGCCAATGTGTATCGATACCACAACATATACTGAGACTGTACTCTATGTAAACCAAATCATAAATCTTTTCTATGCACATGCTTAAAACATAATATGTACGTATATGTATATATTCGTATACGTATATTCGTATAAACATAATCGTAAAACACATGCTCGTAAAATCATAATCAATCTGCATGCTCAAGTTCGTAAATCATAAATAAAAGACTCGCAATCAATCCGTGAAAATAAATGTCCACTCACAGACTCTCGAAACGCGCACACGCGCTACACTCGTGGTCCGGCGGAAGATCCCTCGCCTGAAGCACGATCACGATCTCGATCTCCTGAAGATTCATAAAAACATAACTGATCAAAATCGTAGTCTACAACACTGTACTGATGCACGGAAACCAACCGTTCCCGGAAATACGAAATGCAGTGCAAAATGAATTACGGAAATCCCGAAATCTCAACTCGAAACCTCGACTGAAAATCGGTTACTCAAATCAACCCGAAAACCTCCGTACGATAACCAGGGCGTGTTTTTACGACTATTTCTCGACTATTTTTCGACTTTTCTATATTTATACTCGTCCCTCGGGTCAATCAACGGTCCGGAATGAATATACGATGTGATTCGGATAAGCTCGAAATAATCGGATAAACTCGTCGGAACTTGAAACTTCAAATAATCATAAAATATTCCTCGGTTATCGGAAAAATCTTTTGGAACCACCCATAAGCTCGTAATCACGTACTCTACAATTTTCGTGAAGACACCCAACTCAAATTCTCGACCGAAAACAAAGTCGCGAATCGAATCGGCAAACCACATAATATCGCAAAACTGCGACTAAAACCAAACCTCGAGAATCGTGCCAAACACACATCTGATTCTGGTTCGGGTCGTCACAAATCCACCCCCCTTAAAGAAATTTCGACCTCGAAATTTACGTACCTGTCATGTGAACAGATGAGGATACTGCTCCCGCATACGCTGCTCGGTCTCCCAGGTGGCCTCCTCCACTGAATGGTTCTGCCACAAGACCTTCACCAGCGGAATCACACGGTGTCTCAACTCCTGCTCACGTCGATCGAGAATCTGCACTGGCTCCTCAACATACGATAAGTCCTCTCTGATCGGCAACCGCTGTGGGGCTATCACATGTGAAGGATCTGAGATGTACTTCCGCAACATCGAAACATAGAAGACATCATGTACACTAGCCATCTCAGTCGGTAACTCAAGTCTGTAAGCAACAGCTCAAACCCTCTCCGTAATCTCATACGGACCAATGTACCGTGGTCGAAGCTTGCCACGCTTCCCGAAACGCACTACTCCCCTCCACGGAGATAGTTTCAGGAAGACCCAATCACCAACCTCGAACTCTAAGCTCTTCCTCCTCACATCCGCGTAACTTTTCTGCCGATCCTGGGCAATCTTCAGTCGATCCCGAATAACCTGTATGTCCTCCATCGTGGTTTTCACCAAATCAGGACCAATGAGCCAACGCTCGCCCACCTCACTCCAACACAAAGGAGTGCGACACTGCTTCCCGTATAGAGCCTCGTACGGTGCCATCTCAATACTGGCCTGATAGCTGTTGTTAAAGGCGAACTCAATCAAGTGCAACTGCTGATCCCAGTTTCCACGAAACTGTAACACACACGATCTCAGCATATCCTCAAGGGTCTAAATGGTCCGCTCGGACTGCCCGTCAGTCTGAGGATGAAAAGCTGTACTAAATCGCAACTTCGTGCCTAACGCTCGCTGTAAAGCCTGCCAAAACTCAGAAGTGAACTGACTATCACGGTCAGAAACAATCGACACAGGCACACCATGCAAGCGAACAATCTCGGATAAGTACAACTTAGCCAATCTGCCCACTGAAATCTTCCTTGGAAGTGCCAGAAAATGTGCGGATTTCGTCAATCGATCAACGATAACCCAAATGCCAGTGTTGCCCGCCGAAGTACGCGGCAACTGATAGACAAAATCCATCGTGATATGCTCCCACTTCCAAACTGGAATCTCAAGTGGCTGTAGTTTCCCTGCAGGTTTCTGCCTCTCCGCCTTCACCTGCTGACAAATCAAACATCGACTCACGTACGCGGCAATCTCCCGCTTCATGTTGCGCCACCAATAGTACGCTCAAAGTGTACGAAACATCTTCGTACCTCCGGGATGCATCGCATACGCTGAACTGTGAGCCTCGTCTAGAATCTCTTTCTTCAAGTCCTCGTCCCTGGGTACACATAATCTGCCCCTGAACAACAACGTACCGTCGTCACTTAAACGGAACTCTGTAGGCACACCATTCCGAATCATGGTCTTCTTGCTCAGCTAGTAAGGATCTGAATCCTGTGCCTCCCGTACCTGATCAACCAGTACCGGTCGAACCTGGAAACTGGCCAACAAAGCTCCATCATCATCATACCCAAATACAGCACCTGTAGCTCGAAGCTCAGCTAACATCGATACTCTGGCCACACACATGTGAAACAATGAAGCTCCAGATTTCCGGCTAAGTGCATCCGCTACAACGTTGGCCTTCCCTGGATGGTACTCAAACGTGCAATCATAATCATTGATCAACTCCATCCATCGGCGCTGCCTCATGTTCAGATCCGGCTGCGTCCGCAAGTAAGTGAGACTCTTGTGGTCAGTGAAAATCTTACACTGAGCACCATACAGATAATGTCTCCAACTCTTCAACGCTAATACAATAGCGGCTAACTCCAAATCATGCGTCGGATAGTTGACCTCGTGCAGTTTCAGCTGTCTGGAACCATATGCCACGACTCTACCATGCTGCATCAACACACAGCCAAGGCCCAACTTCGACGCGTCGCTGTACACAACAAACTCACCACTATCGTCTGGCAACGTCAAAACTGGTGCGGTAGTCAATCTCTCCTTCAGGAGCAAATAACTCTCCTCACACGCATCAGACCACTCAAACTTGACGCCCTTCTTCGTCAATCTGGTCAGTGGTGTAGCAATCCGAGAGAAATCCTGTACAAACCGTCGATAATAGCCTGCTAACCCCAAGAAACTCCGGATCTCCGGCACAGTAGTGGGTCGACTCCAATTCAGCACGGCCTCGATCTTGTCAGGATCAACACTAACTCCCTCGGCCGAAATCACGTGGCCCAGAAACTTCACACTATCCAACCAGAACTCACACTTGCTAAACTTCGCGAACAGCTGATGGTCCCGTAAAGTCCGCAACACCGCTCGCAAGTGCTTCTTGTGTTGGCCCACACTCCTCGAATAAATCAGGATATCGTCTATGAATACAATCACGAACTTGTCCAAGAATCGAGGAAACACCCGATTCATCAAGTCCATGAAAGCTGCGGGGGCGTTGGTCAACCCAAACGGCATAACCAAAAACTCATAGTGCCCATACCGCGTCCTGAAAGCTGTCCTGGCAACATCTGAATCCCAGATCCTCAACTGGTGATATCCGGATCGAACATCAATCTTCGAAAAGACTGCTGCTCCCTTCAGCTGATCGAACAAGTCGTCAATCCGCGGCAACGGATACTTGTTCCTCACTGTAATCTGATTCAGCTTCCGATAGTCGATGCACAACCGCATGGACCCGTCCTTCTTCCGCACAAACAACACTGGAGCACCCCACGGAGAAACACTCGGTCGAATGAATCCCTTCTCTAACAACTCCTGAAGCTGAATCTGCAACTCCCTCAACTCTGCAGGCGCCATCCGGTACGGTGTCTGGGAAATCGGTCCAGTACCCAGCAATAACTCAATGGTAAAATCAATCTCCCGCACAGGGGGTATACCAGGTAACTCCGCTGGAAACACATCCGGAAACTCAGACACAACCTCAATACTACTAAGATCTGGCACTACAGCTGTAGTGTCCACAACATGGGCTAAGTAAGCAACACAACCCTTCTTCATCAACCGATCCGCCCTCATCGCGGAAATCAAACACGGTAGGGAAGTGTTCTTCTCGCCACGAAACAGTATCTCAGGTAACCCGGGTCGTCGAAATGCGACCTCCTTCCTGTGGCAATCAAACATGGCCCAGTGCGACTCCAAAAAGTCCATACCCAATATCAAATCAAAATCCACAATATCAAGCAACAACAGATCAGCGGCTAAACCATGGCCATCAACAAACACCTCATAATCTCGGTAAACCCAACCGATGCTCACAACCTCACCTGACGGATACAATACTCTCCACAACCCCGGAAGTGGAGATGCAGGTACCGTAGCCAATGATGACAGTCTAAATGATATGAATGAATGTGTAGCACCTGGATCTAGCAATGCAACTACTGGAATACCAAAAACATGTAACGTACCAATAACGACCTCCGGTGATGCTCTGCCCTCACGTAGAGTCATAGCATGCACTCTCGCCTGTCCGGCTGGACGTCCTCGCTGGGGCTGACCCTGCTGCCTACCTTGACCTGCAAACTGTGCTGGTCGAGCTCCCGAAGTGGCACCTCGCTCTCCTCCGGAACTCTGAGCTGCCTGTCCACCAGCACCATACGACTGAGGACACTCCCTCGAATAGTGACCCACCTGGCCACAACTGTAACAAGTGACAGTACCCCGCTGACATAAACCAACATGATACCTATTGCACAAGTTGCACAACGGGTACTCCCTCGGTGTAGCAAAAGTGCCAAAAAGGTCGTCGAGGATGACTGGAACCGCTGGAACCTCCACTAGCCTGTGGTCGCTGCGGTCGATCTCTCCTCCATCCCAACCTCCATCTCGATGCACCAGCTGGTGGTCGATATGATCCACCGCCAGAAGATGAAGCTGAACCGGAAGTATCGGAACTCTGCCTCTTCGATGGCCCCTGACTCGGTTCACCTTCCTCAAATCGTCTCGGCTGGTACCTCTGCCGCTGTCTCTCCTGCTCAATATCCTCACCTCGGAGAGCTGCACTGACAAACTCATCAAAGTTGTTCCTCGGCATCATAGTCAACGTCGCCTTGATGTTCAGATTCAATCCCAGCTCAAACCTGCGACACTTGGCTTCCTCTGTAGCCACCATATCCTGCGCAAAACGAGACAAACGAGTAAACCGATCCCGATACTCAAGTACAGACAAACTGCCCTGCCTCAAGTTCGTAAACTCCTCGTACTTGCGCTGCTGGGTAGCCTGATTAAAATACCTCCGCATAAACAGATCACGAAACAATGTCCATGGTGTATCCACAGGAACTCTGTCAGTGCTGACCCACCAAAAGTATGCATCACCCTCAAGTAAATCAACTGCGGCTACTGACATTTGCTCAGGTGTAAACTGCAGACGCTCACAAACACGCTCAATCTGAACCAACCATGCCTCGCATATCTCTGGATCAACTGAACCCGAAAACACAGTAGCACCCGTAGTGCGAGCCTTGACCACAGGGTCAAAACGCTCTTCCAAACGCAGCACTCGCATCAGCAAGTCGCGCGTTCGGCGATCCTCATCAGGATCATCATCCCTATCAACACGGGGACCACGTCGAGGAGGCATCCTACTGATACAAGACAAGCATTAGGCACAAGCAGAAAGAACGTAATCATGAAACCGCAGATATTTGAGGACAGACAACACTCGAAGTATTGATGAGTACCGCTGGCCAGTCGGGTCATCACTCCAGTCATGCTGTATCAACTCAAATACCCTAAGTGCCATAACTACAAGAGTCTACAAAATCTGACAACCTAATGCTCTGATACCAAGCTGAAAGGACCCAATCCCGATTCAGTTACCTAAACCGGAACCAAACCCTTTCGAAAATACGAACCAACAAAAAATTTTCGAAATTTGGGCAGAGTTTCGTTACTAGCGTTGAATTACCATAACCTGCACCCAGAAATTAACACTTCGTCCTATGCCACAAAAAAAACAAACCGGATTTCTCAACATCAATATAATCATCAACAGTAAATAAACTGTACTATGTATATATGTATATCTGTGAAAATCCGCGCAACATGTATCAGAATGTATCAGACGACCTCTAAAGTAAAACATATACAATATGTACATCAGTAGGTGAAACAAGAACCTACTGGAAAACACAGGTGACTCTGATCACTAGCCTCCAAACCGCGACGTGAAACACCAAACCTGAACTGCAAACTGGGCACGGAAACCGAAAAGCCCAGGGGAAAGACAATAAACACGTTAGAGTGAGTGGACGAAAATAAATGTCTTTCACCAAGTAATATATACATATAAAATCATATGCGAGTCAAATGCATAAATAAAGAAATGGTACACGAGGGAGACTCCAACTCCTCACGCGTCCGGGTACACGAGGGAGACTCCAACTCCTCACGCGTACAGAGCACGCAATATAAAATCGCGGAATCACTCATGGACTACCACGCGATAGCACAGTCTGAATCACGGGATCCCAGACCCACACGTGATTCCTAGCCAGAAAAGCCTCGGGTCAGGATATCTGTCCCCCCCGGAGCGTACTCGGGGATCAGCCGAGAAGCCAATGTATATCGATACCACAACATATACTGAGACTGTACTCTGTGTAAACCAAATCATAAATCTTTTCTATGCACATGCTTAAAACATAATATGTACGTATATGTATATATTCGTATACGTATATTCGTATAAACATAATCGTAAAACACATGCTCGTAAAATCATAATCAATCTGCATGCTTAAGTTCGTAAATCATAAATAAAAGACTCGCAATCAATCCGTGAAAATAAATGTTCACTCACAGACTCTCGAAACGCGCACACGCGCTACACTCGTGGTCCGGCGGAAGATCCCTCGCCTGAAGCACGATCACGATCCAGATCTCGATCTCGATCTCCTGAAGATTTATAAAAACATAACTGATCAAAATCGTAGTCTACAACACTGTACTGATGCACGGAAACCAACCGTTCCCGGAAATACGAAATGCAGTGCAAAATGAATTACGGAAATCCCGAAATCTCAACTCGAAAGCTCGACTGAAAATCGGTTACTCAAATCAACCCGAAAACCTCCGTACGATAACCAGGGCGTGATTACGAGAAAAATGACACTAATTACATCAAAATATGAAAAGTTGACTTTTTGACCGCCGTTGACCGCCGCCGCCGCGCCGTCAACGGTGGAATTTCATGGCCAAATTTTCCAGTTTAGACCATCTCAACCACACGAACAACTTTCCCTTCTAACACGAAGACCAATTCAGCCCGGAACCACCTCAAATTCACGAAACCCGATCGAATTTCCAAATCGGAGCCCTACTCGGGTTCGACCCAAAACCTCCTCTCTTCCAAAACTAATCACCCCGTGAGCCTCCCCAAGGTGTGGGGAGCAAAAGCCCCAACAAATCCCCCCTCAAATCTCGCTGGAGCACCACCTCCCGACTCCGGCGAAATCCGGCGAAATCATCCACTTCGGGTTACACCCAAACAACATCAATTCCACTCAAACAACCTACCATCATGCTCGAAATCAAAGGAGGAACCTAATCATACCTGATTTGGGGCCGGAGGTGGCCGGAATCCGGTCGCCGGAAGTGCAAGACCGAAACGGAAACTCTCCTCCACGGTCAACCAGTCAAACTTTCCAAAACGGGAAAGTCAACGCAAGTCAATGCAAATTCGTGTTTTTACGACTATTTCTCGACTATTTTTCGACTTTTCGATATTTATACTCGTCCCTCGGGTCAATCAACGGTCCGGAATGAATATACAATGTGATTCGGATAAGCTCGAAACAATCGGATAAACTCGTCGGAACTTGAAACTTCAAATAATCATAAAATATTCCTCGGTTATCGGAAAAATCTTCCGAAACCGCCCACAAGCTCGTAATCACGTATTCTACAATTTCCGTGAAGACACCCAACTCAAATTCTCGACCGAAAAACAAAGTCGCGAATCGAATCGGCAAACCACATAATATCGCAAAACTACGACTAAAACCAAACCTCGAGAATCGTGCCAAACACACATCTGATTCTGGTTCGGGTCGTCACAACGTCCCCTCTCTGAGTATCCCAAAGAATCGATGAGTGGCAACAGGCATGGGGTACGTCCCCTCTCTTGCGCGAGCCAAGGGTGCTACTGGCGTGGGGTTCTTCCCCTCCGTACCCCACTCATTCCAAAGCAGAGGCATGGGGTACGTCCCCTCTCTGAGTATCCCAAAGAATCGATGGGCGGAAATAGGCATGGGGTACGTCCCCTCTCTTGCGCGCGCCAAGGGTGCTACGGGCGTGGGGTTCTTCCCCTCCGTACCCCACTCATTCCAAAGCAGAGGCATGGGGTACGTCCCCTCTCTGAGTATCCCAAAGAATCGATGGGCGGCAACAGGCATGGGGTACGTCCCCTCTCTTGCGCGCGCTAAGGGTGCTACGGGCGTGGGGGTTCTTCCCCTCCGTACCCCACTCATTCCAAAGCAGAGGCATGGGGTACGTCCCCTCTCTGAGTATCCCAAAGAATCGATGGGCGGCAACAGGCATGGGGTACGTCCCCTCTCTTGCGCGCGCCAAGGGTGCTACGGGCGTGGGGTTCTTCCCCTCCGTACCCCACTCATCCAAAGCAGAGGCATGGGGTACGTCCCCTCTCTGAGTATCCCAAAGAATCGATGGGCGGCAACAGGCATGGGGTACGTCCCCTCTCTTGCGCGCGCCAAGGGTGCTACGGGCATGGGGTTCTTCCCCTCCGTACCCCTCTCATTCCAAAGCAGAGGCATGGGGTACGTCCCCTCTCTGAGTATCCCAAAGAATCGATGGGTGGCAACAGGCATGGGGTACGTCCCCTCTTTGAGTATCCCAAAGAATCGATGGGCGGCAACAGGCATGGGGTACGTCCCCTCTCTTGCGCGCGCCAAGGGTGCTACGGGCGTGGGGTTCTTCCCCTCCGTACCCCACTCATTCCAAAGCAGAGGCATGGGGTACGTCCCCTCTCTGAGTATCCCAAAGAATCGATGGGCGGCAACAGGCATGGGGTACGTCCCCTCTCTTGTGCGCGCCAAGGGTGCTACGGGCGTGGGGTTCTTCCCCTCCGTACCCCACTCATTCCAAAGCAGAGGCATGGGGTACGTCCCCTCTCTGAGTATCCCAAAGAATCGATGGGCGGGAACAGGCATGGGTACGTCCCCTCTCTTGCGCGTGCCAAGGGTGCTACGGGCGTGGGGTTCTTCCCCTCCGTACCCCACTCATTCCAAAGCAGAGGCATGGGATACGTCCCCTCTCCTGACGAAACAAAATCGGTTTACGCGCCAATAGGCATGGGGTCCGTCCCCTCTTTGCGCGCGCTAAGCACGATTGGCGACCACGGGCAAGGGGTTCTTCCCCTCCGTACGCCAAGCTAAGCCCTGGTAGGGGTGTGAGGTCCGTCCCCCCTATAGGCCATGGACACGACGCGGGTGTGGGGTGCGCCCCTCCTCGACGATCGCAACGGTATAAGCCGAATTAGCAGGGCTAAGCTCGATGGGCGACACGGGTGTGGGGTTCATCCCCTCCTAAGGGCCCGAGACTGATGAACGTAGACCGGGTGTGGGGTCTGTCCTCTCCGGGCGCGACATCTTCCCGGGTTAGGCGGCAGAGGCCTCTGCGCGCGCTAAGGCCGATGGGCGGCACGAGTACGTGATCGTGGGCGCCGTAACACTTGTAGGTCGCGGTTCTGATCGCCCCATTGACGCTACAGCGTGCGCAACGGCATCCCCGTTGACGTACGGCGTACGCAGTGTATCCCATAACTGGCGTACAGACAGCATTTTTGCATACACACCTCATACCATACATTCACGCATCATATCATACTACATCTATATACCTATATATTTATAGACCTATATATTTATATACCTATTTACCTATCTACCTATATATCTATATATCTATTTACCTATCTACCTATTTTTCCTATACGTCTGTATCTGTTACCCCATGACTGTCTCCAAAATCCCACCCCATCTGGGTGCCCGGCTCCCAAGCATATATAGAAAGTCGTGCTTGGAGGTCGGGCCCATAGGTACACCAAACAACCCACGGGCGCGCGGGTCCTAACTAGCAAGATCAGTTGGGACGCCGGGCCCAGAACACAGGAACAGGTACACCATCGAACGAACAGGTACACGCTCGGACACCCAGGTCCCGCTCCGTCATGCGAGCCCTTTCTTGACCGGAGAGTTGGGGACTTGGGGGGTCACAGGATCATGACCACTGCTCAACCGGATAAGTATTCTTATTAATCACACACCCTTTTTCAACTCCCCAGTCAAGAAAGTTCTCTTTGACTTGGGGAATTGGGGGACTTGTTAGTATTGTATCATTAGTTGTACGATTAACATACTTATCCACTTAAGCAGATTAGCGACACCTACCACACCACACGCAAGACCACCAAGGAGGCTCCAACTTCACTCACCAGACCGGCCCCATCCGAGCGCGCACGCGCCCGTGGTGGGCGCGCCCGAACAAGCGGATCACACACCAGCAGAGTGCAGGTTGTCCCACATCGAAGAACACCACCAGGTTCCAAACTCAACCACTTATACATATCAGGTATTTATTACAGGTAAGATCACTCATTCACATTCCAACTCGCACATTCGCTTGACTGTTATATCCAATACATCATCTGATTTAGGCATCGGAGTGTTGAAGGCGGGCCACCCCGTCTTGACCCCTGACCGCCTGTTTCGTTGTTGTATTCTTCTAACAGCTGCACCCAAACGCCCGAGAGGAGGTAGCGCCCGACAGGAGAGCCCACCGCCCGAAGGAAGATATCCCGCACGCATGAAGGAAGAAGAGAGAGGGTCCCCCCATCCGAACAGCCCCAGCATTCGGATGCACCAGGAGGAGAAGGAAACCCATCGCACGTACGAAGAGGAGGAAGGAGTACTCGAGGAAGCTTATTCGTGTTTCTTCTGCCCCTTTACGCCCCCGCGCGTAATTCGGTAGAAACAGCCAGTTAGGGATAGAGATAACGCGAGAGGCAAGACTAATTTCGACAATACACCCCGAGGCTAACCGGGCCAATGTAATATACGCTATTGGTGTAAGTCTTTCTTAGATCCAGAACCTGTCACCAGTCATACCCCATTATAGACACCATGTCCGACATTCAGCCAAAATCTCGAAAATTCACACTCCCTCAAGTCCTTTGTAGACTCCGCCCTCAACCACATGTCCATAACTTCACTTAGATTATGGTGTGCGGTGATGAAATCCACAAATCATGAGGGGTTAAGGAGATAAACAAGGAAAAGAGGCGCCATCTATTCCAAAGAATGCGACTTAATCAACCAAACTTATGTACTAAATTTAAATCAAAGACTACCTATAATATGTATAACTGAAAAATAAAATTAGATTGTAATTATAAATAAGTATTGAATTATAAATAAGTATGCAAATTTTTAATATACACATGCTTTCTATTTACACAATTTCACATATTCACAAAGAACACATGCAAATTCCAGAATCGGGCAAAGTTGAACACAGCTTCTTGTCGATTTTTTCCAGAATTATTGGCTCCGTCGAATGCAATAAACTTTTACAGGCTCAAACTAGACACGTAACCAAACAATCCTGAAAATTTTCAGATTTTTAGGAAACATGTAACTATGTCAAATAATTTACACAAAACAGAGCAGTGCACAGTTCTGAAAACAGAAAAATATAAACATATTGTACAAGCATAATCACACAATTTTTTACAATCCCCAGCAACGGCGACAGAATTATTCATGTTAAACCAAGAATTTAATTAAAAACTTAATCAAACAAAAATACAATTAAAACCCTTCTTTGTTGATGTAGCATTGGTGAGTAGGGATCGTTCTTAACCGGGGATTGATGGTGCATGCATAACTATGCCAAAGTTGTTTAGGGGGGTGCAAGATTGTTGGTTTTAAGTTTCCTACGAATAAAACAAGAAGATGGTTAGATACATATCAAGAAATCACAAGTTCTAACATGTTTAAGCTCATAGACAAGCAAACAATCAAGAACACATAATCCTAACATGCATCTAGCCGAAAATAAGTTCCTTAATCTATTATTTACACGTTGATCATCACATCTAGTTACCAAGCCGATTATCCCATCTTTGTTTAAGTCCAACGAAATTTCTAGGTTAATTAAAACACATACACATGCTTACATCGAATTAGAGAGCAACCAAATCATCTAGTTAACTTCCTAATTCAATTTTATCTTGATTAATTCGGTGGAACATGCTAGGGTGAACCAAATCATCTAGTGTCATCCTAAACAAGTTTCAGAGCATTAAGAACTTAGTAAGCAAGCATACATGTTCGAATCCAACCTACAAACACATGGAAGAACTCAAAACAAGCCAGAAATAATCATATTTACACTAAAACATTAGTCTTTTATTACAAAGTCTCGAAAAACCAATATAAACCGAAAATAAATACAAAGAGGCCATGTTACACTTTTTTCTCCGAGGTAGTCTCTCTCTGCATGCTCCAAGCGCACGTCCCTTTGTTGGTGATGGTGAACGCAAGATTCCAAGGCCAAATCTAGCACAGGTAGGCTCACGGGTGAAGGAAAGATTATTTGGAAGGTGGTGGAGATGGTATTTCGGTTTAGGGAGAGGCTGATCCTAACTAAGTATGAGAGGAGTTAGTGTTTGGACAAGGGTTCGGCTCTATGATGTGTGATCCTCCTGAATGAGTCGAGCTCCCCTTTATATAGGAGAAGGGTAGGGTTTTTCCTACCAAAACAAGACCTTCCATATTAAAATCTGGGAAATCTGACCAGCTGTAGTAAAAAGCGTTTTCCCGAAGTTTCAGATCTTGAAAAATTCTGATTCTTGTTTCATTGGAAAGCATATTCAAAGGGATATAAAATCCATATAAGGAATGCCATATTTGGAATTGAATTGGATTTACTACGGATTTTAGAAGTTAAGTGACCTGGCTGCCCTGTTTTCTTTTTCTTCAAGGAAAAGGAAAAGGAAATCTTCATATCTTCAAATCTTGCATTCCTTATTCCCTAATAATTCTTGGCCGCATCTAGCATATTCTTGCACATATTTTGGCCCTCAAATCAAGTCTGAAAATTTATATAATATCTCCCAAAATTCGTCCATTATATGCTCCATATATTCTGCCATATTTGCTCTTTCCTGGCTCTCGCAGGAGAAATGTCTTCATCTTTTTGTCCACCATTTTGGTATCCATTTGAAAGGACCCAACCCCGATTTAGCTCTCTAAACCAGAATCAAACCCTTTCGAAAACACGAATCAACAAAAACCAACAAAATTTCGGCAGAGTTTCGTTACTAACGTGGAATTACCATTAGCTGCACGCGGAAAATACACTTCATCCTATGCCACAAAAAGCAAACCGTGGGCACCAATCCCATCCGGATTTCTCAATATATCAACAATAATGTAAAGTAGTAAATATATATGCACTTTACTGAAATCCGGAGTAAAATCGTATAATACATACAATAGAATACTCAGAGCGACCTCTAATGTATAATCATATAAGTATACCACAGTAGGTAGAACAATAAACCTACTGGAAGAAATAAGGTAGCTCGAGCACTATGCCTCCGACCACGACGTGCGACACCAGAGTCCGAACTGCAAACTGGGCACGGAAACCGAAAAGCCCAGGGGAAAGACATGAAAACTGTTAGAGTGAGTGGACGAAAATAAATGTCTTTCACCAAGTAATATATGTTATAAAAACATATGCGAGTCGAAATATAAATAAATCAAATCAAATAGTATACGAGGAGACGCTGACTCCAACTCGTAAACAGAGCATGCATGGAAAATCTCACAGTCAGAACCACGGGGTCCCTTGCCCACACGTGATTCTAGCTTAGGTAGCACAGTCGGAACCACGGGGTCCCTAGCCCACACGTGATTCAGAACCACGGGGTCCCTAGCCCACACGTGATTCTAGCCGGTAAACATCCTCGGGGATCAGCCGGGATACAGTGTATCGATACAACATCATAAACTACGACTGTACTCTGTGAAAATAATATCATAAACAGTTCGATGCAAATGCATGAAACAACATATAAGTGTATGTATACCCGTATACGCATATCCGTATATGTATAATCGTAAAATACATACTCATGTAAATCATAATCTTGTATGAAATCTCATGCTCGTAAAACCATAATCACACTGCATGCTCAAGTTCGCAAAACGTATATAAAAGACTAGCGTAACGCGATACGCGTTAACCCGTGATCTGGCGGAAAGTCCCTCGCCAAATGAACGATCACGAACACCTGAATATTCACAAAGTTCATATCTCAAAGTCATAACTCGACAATTCAAAACAAATCACGAGAAACCACCGTTCTTGGAAACACGTAATTCAATGTCGACGAATCGTCGAAAATCCGATATTCACACCTCAATACCTCGCTGTACTTTCGGACGCTCAATTCAAAAAACGAACCTCCCCACTGCGATCGGGGCGCGATTTCGAGTGAAATGACATGCAACTTGTCGAAAATCCCAAAAAGTCAAACTTTGACCGTCGTTGATCGTTGACCGCCGCCGTTGACCGCAGTCAACGGTGGCGCCGCCACCGAACTGAACTTTTCCCAGCGGAGCAACCACCATTCCATGAAAAAACACCTACTGAACAACTTTGTCAACTACAACAAAGGCCAATTCTCACTCTAACTTGTCCAATTTCACGAAAAACTGAATGTTCACACAATTTTCAAATCCAAAATTCTCCATGTACAATCAAAATTAGAACTTCATACTTACATGGTTAGGATCATGGAGAGGAGAGCTACAAAACCCAGTCCTTGTTTGAGCTCAACTCGGCCCGAATCGAAAACCACCATTAACCCCAAAATTCACAAACTTTGGTCCAAGGTTTCTCTCTCCACCGTGAGATATGCCGAAAAGGGAGGCCGGAGTTGGGTTCGGGACCTCGAGACGAAAAGAACAAGACCATTCCCAAGCCGTGGGGTGGCCGGAATGAACTTCGTCGCCGGCGAGCCATACGGCGTCGCGCACCACTCGGTCAAACCGAGTTGACCGGGTCAAAGCCACTTCATTTCAGTCTTTGACTTTCCCTTTGTGGCAACCACTATTTATACCTGCTATTTTAGGAAACTTCCAAAATTAGATTTACGACAAACTTTAAACACACGTAACTTCCCCGTCCTAATTCCGATCCCGATAATTCTCGCGGCAACAAACTCGACTCGACATGCTCTTCAATTATCACCCAAAGTCAAACACATCGACTAAACCGATAAAAAGTCAACCGTTCAAACCAACACATATTTAAACCGACTAAATAATCAACAATCGGAAATAATCACAACTTAATCTTCGTAACTCAGAATAATGCTCCAGAAGTTCCCACGAGCTCGAAATTAAATTCTCAACAACTTTCGTGAAGAAGCCGAAACCAAATTCTCGACCGGTAATTTAGTCGTTAAGAGCATCACCATTTAAATCCGAATACGTCGAAACTTCAAATATTCATAACTTATTCCTCGGTCGTCCAAATAACGATCCGGAACCGCCCAAGAACTCCAAATCACACGTACAACGACTCTCGAGAACAGACCCAGCTCCAATTGAAAGGACCCAATCCCGATTCAGTTACCTAAACCGGAATCAAACCCTTTCGAAAAATACGAACCAACAAAAAATTTTCAAAATTTCGGCAGAGTTTCGTTACTAGCGTGGAATTACCATAACCTGCACACGGAAATTAACACTTCGTCCTATGCCACAAAAAGTAAACCGTGGGCACCAATCCCATCCGGATTTCTCAACATCAATATAATCAACAACAGTAAATAAACTGTACTATGTATATATGTATATCCGTGAAAATCCGCATAAACATGTATCAGAACGTATCAGAGCGACTTCTAGAGTAAAACATATACAATATGTACATCAGTAGGCGAAACAAGAACCTACTGGAAAACACAGGTGACTCTGATCACTAGCCTCCAAACCGCGACGTGAAACACCAAACCTGAACTGCAACTGGGCACGGAAACCGAAAATCCCAGGGGAAAGACAATAAACACGTTAGAGTGAGTGGACGAAAATAAATGTCTTTCACCAAGTAATATATACGTATAAAAATCATATGCGAGTCAAATGCATAAGTAAAGAAAAGGTACACGAGGGAGACTCCAACTCCTCACGCGTCTGGGTACACGAGGGAGACTCCAACTCCTCACTCGTCCGGGTACACGAGGGAGACTCCAACTCCTCACGCGTACAGAGCATGCAATATAAAATCGCGGAATCACTCATGGACTACCACGCGATAGCACAGTCTGAATCACGGGATCCCAGACCCACACGTGATACCTAGCCAGAAAGGCCTCGGGTCAGGATATCTGTCCCCCCCGGAGCGTACTCGGGGATCAGCCGAGAAGCCAATGTGTATCGATACCACAACATATACTGAGACTGTACTCTGTGTAAACCAAATCATAAATCTTTTCTATGCACATGCTTAAAACATAATATGTACGTATATGTATATACTCGTATACGTATATTCGTATAAGCATAATCATAAAACACATGCTCGTAAAATCATAATCAATCTGCATGCTCAAGTTCGTAAATCATAAATAAGGACTCGCAATCAATCCGTGAAAATAAAGAGTCCACTAACAGACTCTCGAAACGCGCACACGCGCTACACTCGTGGTCCGGCGGAAGATCCCTCGCCTGAGGCACGATCACGATCCAGATCTCGATCTCGATCTCGATCTCCTGAATATATTCATAAAACATAACCGATCAAAATCATAGTTCTCAACACTGTACTGATGCACGGAAACCAACCGTTCCCGGAAATACGAAATGCAGTGCAAAATGAATTACGGAAATCCCAAAATCCCAACTCGAAACCTCGACTGAAAATCGGCTAATCAAATCAACCCAAAAACCTCTGTACGATAACCAGGGCGTGATTACGAGAAAAACGACACTAATTTCATCAAAATCTGAAAAAGTCAACTCCTCCGCTGTTGACCACCGTTGACCGCCGCCGCCGACGGCGACGCGCCGTCAACGGCGAAATTCACCGGCGGAGAACTTCCAGTTCTCAAGATCACGATCAGCCCGACACATTTCTTAACTGGCTCCCAGACCAATACGCACTCCATCCTTACCAAAACCCCTCGAAACCAAACGGAATCCCAGATTCCGGCCACCCATTCAGATCCAACAAAAACTCAACCCAAACCTTAATCGATCACATGGTTAGACTCCCCAGGATAAGAGGGGTCGAACCCCCTTATCCACCACCACCGTCGTCCACCGGAGGACCTCCTCCCGATACCAGCGACAAACCCAAATCGGCCCTACTTCGAAGCCCCCCAAAACGTGATTAATTCACACAAACTCAAACATGAAATGAAAGAGGAGCTCAAGGTGAGTCGAAATGTGCCCTCGGCCTAGCCGGAGATGGCCGGAAAAATCGGGTCAGCCGGCGAGTCAAACGGGTCGTCCACCACCTTCACGGGTCAACAGTAGGTTTCCAAATTTGGAAAGTCAACCAAAAGTCAAAGCTTAGTCAAAGTTCACAATGAAATTTCCGACTAATTCACGACTATTTTTCGACTTTTCGATATTTATACTCGTCCCTCGGGTCGATCGACGATTCGAAATGGATAACCCTCACGATTCGGATAAACACGAAACAATCGGATAAACTCGTCGGAAACTGAAACTTCAAATAATTATAAAATATTCCTCGGTTATCGGAAAAATCTTCCGGAACCGCCCACGAGCTCAAAATCACGTACTCTACAATTTCCGTGAAGACACCCAACTCAAATTGTCGACTGAAAACATAGTCGTGAATCGGATCGACGAACCACACAATATCGTAAAACTGCGACTATAACCAAATCTCGAGAATCGTGCCAAACACACATTTGATTCTGGTTCGGGTCGTCACACCAATTCTCGGCCAATAAGTTAGTCGTTATCAAGTCCGGCGATCCAAACGACTATCGGAAATCTGCGATAACACGCGAGCTCGTAGATTAAGCTGATTCCACTACTGATTCTGTTCTGGGTCGTCACACCATTTCATTTGGCATTTAGTTTCCAATTCTTGACACCATATGGGAATGCATTTTAGTAACCATTTGAAGACCATTCCTCGGACCATTTCTTCTCTGGAATTAGGAACTTTTCTCCTTAGCCCGCTTTTAGCTCCGAAACGCCTCCTTTATTATTTCCTCCTTTATTTCTACCTAAAAACATAAAGTAAGTTAGAAATATATTTACTAAGCATAAAACAAAGTTAAATGTAGAGAGAAAGACATTAAGAATCAAGCATAAAATGCGTAGATCATGTCCCAACACCGGATCATCTACAGATCCATTTGGCGCCGAGTTCACACGGACGAGGAATGCAATTGAGGCAAATCGCCTTTCAAACCTTAAATTGGTGGGGATGATGGAATTTGTTCTTCAGAAGATTGACGAGGCCATAATGAAGATTGATGAGCCCACAGTGATGATTGACAAGGCCACTAAGAAGATTAAGAAAATTGAAGAGACAGTGGAAGATTTGAAAGATGTTGTTCATTTTTGTTAATTTTTTTTTCACTTGACCAAAATCCACTAAATTTGTAATCTTTGGGTCTTTTACGTTCTCCGTGATTAGTCTCATGTATCTAACTTATATATATGCTTCACAAATTCTCCTTTCACTTAGATCTACATAGTTTTATCATTGATGTTTGTAGGTATTGTAGTGTTTCAAGTCTCATGGATGATATGGTAGTGCAACAGTCTCATAAATAGATCTTGATTCTATTATGTTGTAGATAAATTGAACAGTTGTTAGTTTATCTATGTTTTGCTATAACAGTATGTTTAAGGGAATGGATAATTTTTGGGTGAGGGTTGATTTTTGTCAACTTCCTTTCCCGTGGAGAGAGAGAAAGCGACCAGAGGCGACAGGTTGGTACTTCGGCGGCACCACGCTGTCTGGCCACCTCCGACCTTCAGACTAGTCCCGTTGGGTTTAGCTCGGTGTCCTCTACCCATTTCTGAGTTTGATTAACAGCGATGAGGCCGGAGAAGGGGGAATTCACGACGAGAAAAGCTAGGGTTTTCTGGTGGTTCTAGGTTTGCCGTTGTCAACGCTATTTTTGGCAGATTCTGGTATCAATCGAGGTCATGAGAACCTCTTTATGGGTTGTTTATACTTGTATGGATGGAATTTGCAAGTTTTGGACAGATTGGATTCAGAATCGAACGA
Organism: Geum urbanum; assembly: GCA_946800695.1. Taxonomy (NCBI): domain Eukaryota; kingdom Viridiplantae; phylum Streptophyta; class Magnoliopsida; order Rosales; family Rosaceae; genus Geum; species Geum urbanum. The sequence continues at coordinate 4,504,469 of OX327014.1, forward strand.
TTCCGATTGGTTTCGTTTCGGCCTCCACCGTACTCGGCAGAGCCAGTGTTATTCGGCGGTAGGGTGAGAGGGATTTTTCTCCCTACCTCGTCGTGAGTCGATTGGGTCCACCCTCGAGCTCCGAAATGGCTTAACAGTAGAGATCAAAACCGGAATCTAATTTCTGGCTATTGGCTTTTCGGGCCGATTCTGGCCAAATGCACCGGAATTTGCTTAGTGTGCTTTAGAGTTTATTGTTCGGCTCATCACGAGCTTTCTTTTGGTGTTTCATTCGACGCCGCCGGCGGTGGTCGATGGTGGTACGTAGCCAAAAGTTGTCACCGAAAAAATTATTTTTGATATTGGTTGAGTTATATGTTGTTAGGTTCGTATCGATGATACAAACACAGTCGTGAGGTTTAATTTGTGTTTCGGCTTCGTCGACCAAGTGGAAGGTTCAAGACCCTCCCAAAAATATATGGAGCTGTACTACAGGTACTTCAAGTATATATCTACTTTGTAAGTGTGTATTTGGTTTGTTAGTATTTTTCAGCTCCTCCTTTAATTTTATATTCATTGTATTACTGGTGATACATAGAGTTCATGTGTAAAACATATAATTGAAGATTTTGAACAAGACGAAGTAGAAGCTGGCCAAGTTTTGGTTTCCTATTTTGGAAGAGGTTGTGCAAACTCTGGTCAAGGAGCATGGTGATGAGGATGAGGTTATGAATGTGTATTAATTAGTAATTAGGTTTTGATAGTGAGACTTGATTTGAGCCTTCACATTCCATATGTATGTGTTTATTAGTCATCTGTGATTGATCTTGCTATGGATTTGAAATTTTGAATTCCACTGTATCTATATCTCATATCACAAAATTAATAATTAATATTTTTATGAAATTAATATCAAAACGATTATATAAATTTCCTGCTACACTACTGGCAAAAACACTATAGCCGACGAGATTTTGAAAACTATAGCCGACGAGATAAAAATCTCGTCGGCTATAGTGGAAAAAATAATTTTTTTTAATTTTTTTTACAATCTCGTCGACTATAGTACTATAGCCGACGAGATTGGGTATAAACCTCGTCGGCTATACTATTACTGACCGACTTTAGCCAGCCGACTATAGCCGACGAGCCCCAGGCTAAAGTCTAAAGTCGGTCGGTAATAGTATAGCCGACGAGGTTTTTACCCAATCTCGTCGGCTATAGTACTATAGCCGACGAGATTGTAAAAAAAATTAAAAAAAATTATTTTTTCCACTATAGCCGACGAGATTTTTATCTCGTCGGCTATAGTTTTCAAAATCTCGTCGGCTATAGTGTTTTTGCCGGTAGTGCTAATTTTTTCCGCCAATCAATTTGGTGCCAATTTTGAAAAAAAGAAGATGCAAAATTTGAAAAGAATCGGTGACAAAAGAGGATGGATTGAGTCACAAACTAAAATCGTGACATATATCTCTTTGAATGACAAAGTCATTTGTTACAATTTTCAGCGATAAATTTAGTAACAAACGAACTTTATCACCAATACCTATAGGTGACAAAATATCTAATATTGGTAACAAAATTGGTTTATCACCAAAATCCTTTTTTCTTGTAGTGTCCTTTGCCGCTTGGTGAGGTGAGGAGGGACCACTGGAGCTTCATAGGTGGGTGTAAGAGTAGAAAGGGGTTGGTTAGAGGAAAAATCAGAGTGTTGGGCCATTTTATTTTAAAGGCGTTGACAAAGAATATCTTGATAGCGACGAAGGTCAGTGAACCATCTTGATATACACGCTAAGTAGAAGATGAAAAGTAGTGATAGTGATGATGATCAAGACACGTCTTGGAAAACATGTAGAGAAACAGAAGGATTTATCGGGAGAGGGAAGATTTTGGGTTAGTGGATACGCAACCGAGTTGAGCCTTTAATTTCTAAAACCCATATGGGAGTCCAGTTGAGCTTATGATCATGTCTTTTGAACAAAATAAGCAATTGAGTAGCAAAATAAAGAAAAGATAGATAGGTAGATATTTGAACAGATAGCTAGGTAGATAGACTTTGAAAATGATAGTATTGATTGACAGAAATGAAACAACACTATTCATTCTTTAAAGTAAGATAGATTCATTGATAATAGGAAAAAAAATACAATAATAGAAAGGTGATAAAAATTAAAATGTACATAATAAATTACAAAATCAAATATAGAATTCTAATTTTATAGTTGTTCAATGCTTCCTCTTCTTGTTGCTGCTTGCTTCCTTGGATCCTGGCTGTGGAGGAGGCAACGTCTCAAAGATTTGGTGAAGCAGTTGAAGGATTGCCTCATTTCTTCTAGATGAATTTTTGCTTTTTCTTGAGGTTCTTCAGGCGATCCTCAAGGTTAGTTATCCTTGTGGATAACTGTTGAAGCATAGATGGAGGTAGAGCAATTTTTGGATGACGGTGACGGTGACAGCGACAATGTTTGTTTTCCTTGCATTCTCGGACCATTTATTCAATAGGGTCCTTTGATTCATGCTTGGATTTTTTAGTGGGGACACTACAACATTTTAGGGTATTGTCAGCGACTTAAAGTCGCCGGCCTTTCTTTTTAAGTCACCGGTAATAACTATTACCGGCGACAAGTCGCCGGTAATACTCTCGCCGGAAATTTGGCGCCGGTGAAAGTATTACCGGCGACTTATTTTTAAAGTCGCCGGCAATGCTTAAGGGCATTACCGGCGACTCAAGTCGCCGGCAATGCTCAACGAATCACCGGCGACTTGAGTCACCGGTAATGCCCCTCCGCCGTGGCCGGAAAATGAGGGGTATTGCCGGCGACTTTGGTCCAAGTTGCCGGCAATACCCGGAGAAATTTGTCAAAAAAAAGCCGGTTCTGGATTGGGCCCAATTCCAAAACCTGCACTGAAAAACAGAAACCGTACAAATACAAGTTCAAAAGTACACACATAATTGTCCAACGTACAGTACAAACAGCAACAATACGAAAATAAACTACAACTACACTAAGGGTCGAGGAAATCCATGTGGACGTAATCATTTGAACTCTGGTGGCTACCCTGGTCTTGTTGTGGCGGTGACTGCTGCGGTGGTGGATCCGTGTGGAACACAGGGACCGGGGGAGGTGTGGGGAGCGGTTGTCCAGTAGTCTGGCACGCGTACATTGTCTGCATCCATGTGAACATTTGTGTCTGCTGCTGGACCATCATTCGGTGTTGCTCGGCCATCACCCGGTACTCGGCATCTCTGACTGCCTGCTGCTTGGCCAATTGCCGCATCTCCTCCATCTGCCTCCTTTGCTCCTCCAACTCCCTTTGCGTCCTCTGAAGCTCCACTGCTAGGTAAGAGTTCCTAGAAGTTGAAGTTCTTGACCCGGTAGAGTATTCCGAAGTGTTCTTCAATACTCCTTCGCCCGCCGAGCCCATTCCCCTGCAGTAGTAGGTATTTTTTCCAGTCCTGCACGCTTTTGTCATGATCTGAGCTGCTATAGGGGGATCAAGCGGATCGATCTGAAAGGCATACTGGGTCACTTCTTCCTCCGAGTAGTCAGGATGGTTGTTTCGAGCTATATTCATGGTGACTTCTGTGATCGCATCCTCCAATCTCGCCTAATTGAAAAGCGAATATGAATAACGTATTATTAAACAAAATAAATTAATAGAGAAAAATAGTTTTATTAACACATGCATATGTGAAGTACAAAATAATGAGGCTAAAGACTTACCGCTTCTTCAGGACACTGCGGATAGAACTTCTGATGAATAAACACCAACGGGTTGACTTCTTGTTGTTGCTGCGCCTTACTCGACCAACCCAAATAGTTGAGTGAACCTGCATGATGGGCCTTGGTGTTTTTCAATCTGTTCTCCATGTTTGTCTTCGAAATCGCCTTGTTTGATAAACATATGTAAAAAAATTAGTAACTAACTATTTCAATGTGATACGATACATTAGGGTTGTAAAATATATTCAGGATGCATACCTTCACTTTTGGGTGCTCGAAGTGGGCTACTAGCCACAGCCACTCGTACTCCCTAAACCGGAATTCGCTAGGGGTAGAACCTTGGCCTAGCTCCTTATACTGTGTGTAATGTTTTGAAAGCTCGTTCTTCCACTCTTTATACCTATATTCACACCAGAAAAAAAAAAGTTAGAGATATTAAAACACTTGATAAACAAAAATCTAACTCGATATATACTTAAATAACTCGAATCACATCACCTGATATGTAGTTGACGCTCTACCCACGTGTGAATAAGGCATTCATCCACGTCAAACCACACCTGCAAGATGAATATATAAACGGTAAAGTTATATATTTATTCGGACTTAATTAATAAATGTAAAATTTACGTAATGAAAATATGATTTAACTCACACTCAGTGCATTATGCACTTGCATCTTCACGTAGAGAGGCACAGATTCCCAATCTGGCCACAGCATTGGGACCTTGTCCCGCACGACGGCCCCGGCCATGCTGGCATACTTTCGCGTGGTGTCAAATGTCTCGATCACCTCACCATGCTCATTGGCCCTAATGAGCGTTTTCCTTCCCCCGGTGGCCTACTCAAGATTCTTCCCGGTGCAGGGGCCTCTAGTCTTTCGTTTTCCAGTGCCATTAACGAAATTGCCTAATAATACAATGTCAACAAATTGATATTATTAATTGAACCTATCGTAAGTCTTAAGTAATAATTAAGTAATCAATCTTGTTAAATAAAATTTACCTGCATCGTTCATTTGCTGGTTGTTGCACCTCGCACTCTAAAGATACACGGGGTCGAACGGGATGAAGTTATACGCTTCCTCCACGCTCAGGAACTCCGGTCGTCCTTCAATATAAATAGGCCTCCCCCTATCATCGAATTCAGGGATCACAGGAATCTCGACGGGCAGGAAGAGACCGGACGGCGGAGATAGACGAGACCTGCTGAAAGGACCCAACCCCGATTTAGCTCCCTAAACCGGAATCAAACCCTTTCGAAAACACGAATCAACAAAAACCAACAAAAATTTTGGCAGAGTTTCGTTACTAACGTGAAATTACCATTACCTGCACGCGGAAAATACACTTCATCCTATGCCACAAAAATCAAACCGTGGGCACCAATCCCATCCGGATTTCTCAATATATCAACAGTAAAGTAAAACAATAAATATAACTGTACATTACTGAAATCTGGAGTAAAATCGTATAACATAATCAACAGATTACTCAGAGTGATCTCTAGTGTATAAACATATAAGTATACCACAGTAGGTAGAACAATAAACCTACTAGAAGAAATAAGGTAGCTCGAGCACTATGCCTCCGACCACGACGTGCGACACCAGAGTCCGAACTGCAAACTGAGCACGGAAACCGAAAAGCCCAGGGGAAAGGCAAATAAAAACGTTAGAGTGAGTGAACGAAAATAAACATATGCCTTTCACCAGTTATAAACATAATCAATATAAAACAGTGCGAGTTCGGAAAACATATACATATGGAGGTTGTCGGGCGACCTCTCAAACCCGACGTCAGGTGAATCGCTCAAACCCGACGTCAGGTGAATCGCTCAAACCCGACGTCAGGTGAATCGCTCAAACCCGACGGTGATAGGCCAGGGGACCTCTCAACCCTGCCCAGATGACCTCTCAACTCTGGTGGATTACCGGTGATCAGCCGAGTAGTCGAAGCATCGATGCAGTAATACCATCACCAATAAATATAAAACAATACCTCCGAAAATAACATATATCTCAATCATCATATAAAGTAAACACGAAAATCATAAAATCCACGAACTCGCAAATCAACTGTGAAAATAGAAATTTGTCCACTCACACGCTAGCGTAACGCAGTTCGCGTTAACCCGTGATCCGGCAGAATATCCAATTCTAAATAATCACAAACGATCATGAACACCTGAATAATCACAATATCCAATTCTCACAATCATAATTCGACAATTCAAAACAAATCACGAGAAACCACCGTTCTCGGAAACACGAAATTCAATGTCAACGAATCGTCGAAAATCCGTAAATCACACCTCAATACCTCGCTGTACTTTCGGACGCTCAACTCGAAAAACGAACCTCCCCACTGCGATCGGGGCGCGATTTCGAGTGTAATGACATGCAACTTGTCGAAAATCCCAAAAAGTCAAACTTTGACCGCCGTTGACCACCGCCCACGGCGACGCCACCACCAACCTGAGCAAAATCATCCACTGAGCAACTTTCATAACTGCAACAAAGGCCAATTCAATCTCTAACTAGCTCAATTTCATGATAAACCGAATTGTTCCGAAAATTTCAAATCCAAAATTCTCCATCCACAATCAAAATTAGAACGCCAAACTTACATGGTAGCTTCATGGTGATGAGGGCTACAAAGCCCACTCCAAATTTCAGCTCGAATCGGTCTAAAACATGGAACCCGAATTCACCATTTTCTTTTGAATTTTTGGCCGGAAAATTCCTCCTCCACCGTGAACCATGCCGGAAAATGAGGCCGGGGATGAGTTCGGGACTTCGAGACGAAAAGAACAAGACTATTCCCAAGCCGTGGGGTGGCCGGAATGTCCCTCGCCACCGGCGAGCCATACGGCGTCACGCCACCAGCACCACAGCTCGGTCAAACCGAGTTGACCCAATAAATGATACATGCTGACTTTCCTGATATGGTAAGTTCACTATTTAAAGCTTTCCCAAAGAGGAAACCCCCATAAATACATTTTACGACAAACTTCAAACACACGTAATTTCCTCGTCGTAATTCCGATTCCAATAATTCTCGCGGCCACAAGCTCGTCTCGACGTACTCTTCAATTATCACCCAAAGTCAAACACATCGACCAATCAGATAAAAAGTCAACCATTCAAACCAACACATATTTAATCGACTAAACAATCAACAATCGGAAATATTCACAACTTAATCTTCGTAACTCGGAATTATGCTCCGGAAGTTCCCACAAACTCAAAATTAAATTCTGAACAACTTCCGTGCAGAAACCGAAACCAAATTCTCGTCTAGTAATTTAGTCGTTCAAAGAGCCACCAATTAAACCCGTTTCCGTCGAAACTTCAAATATTCATAACTTATTCCTCGGTCGTCCAAATAACGATCCGGAGCCGCTCACGAACTCGAAATCAAACGTACAATGACTCTCGAGAAGAGACCCAGCTCCAATTCTCGGCCAATGATTTAGTCGTTAACAAGCCTCGTGATTCAAATAGCTGTCGGAAATCCGCGATAACACGCGAGCTCGTAGATTAAGCTGATTCCTCTTACTGATTCTGTTCCGGGTCATCACACATGGACGATGAGGCGCCAACACCATCTGCCTCAGATGATTTCCGTGAAACGGGAGTAGGCACCGGGCTAATAGGGGGCATTCGGATGGAGGGAGTTTCTGATGCCCCCGTTGACTATCGCTCGTCTGTGGGTCTGCTGACTGAGGGTCTGTTGACTGAGGCTCGAGGCTGGACTGGGGGTTGCACGGATCCGGATCGTGCAGCTTCCTCCTCTCCTCGCGTAGCTAGCAACATTTGTGTGCGAGCATTCATAATTGGGCCACTGCGCGTGTTGCGGACTACGGCTGAGGAACCTTGACTGCTGCTCCCTCCACTATCTCTAGTCCCTCTCCGTTTGATGCATCCAAGCCAATTTGCCGCAAAACCTCCTATCGGTTCCAACAATTAATTCGGTTCTATGAAAATTAAGGAACCAGAACTGTAAAGAACCAGAACCGTAAAGAACCAGAACTGGAACCGATAACCGCTAGAACCGGAACCGGAACCGAACAGTTCCGGTTCCAAATGGTTATCGGTTCCGACAATTAGTCCTGGTTTCGGTTCTATACAAAACTGGAACCGTTTGGAACCGAAACCGTTTTGAACCGATAACCGGTTCCGGTTCCGAACAGTTCCGGTTCCAAAAGGTTCCGGTTTTTCATAGAACCGAAACCAGGACTAATTGTTGGAACCGATAACCATTTGGAACCGGAACCGTTTGGAACCGGAACAATTTGGAACCAGAACCGTTCGGAACCGGAACCGTTTGGAACCGTTTGCATCATATTAAATTTCATAGGCCAAATGCTTATGATATCATATAAAACATTAAATTTAATTGCATCATATCATATCGATCATTACGAATATAATTATCAAAATATCAATTAAATATTACCCAAATGCTTATTTAACCAATTAATTAAGTTAACAAATATATCTTAAATTATCAACTATATCAATTAATCCAAATCACCTTAATTTGCCCATGCAACACCTTAAAAATACAATATAATTATCAACTATATCAATTAATCCAATTAAATCAACTTAAATTACCTAAATATTTTCTACATATATACATACATACATTTGCCTAATAATTATCAAAAATTAACTCAAAACCCAAAACTTAATTAATCAAGTTAATTAAATCAAATATAATTAAAATGCATATATACACATAATTATAAAAAAACAAAAATAGAGAGAGAGAGAGAGAGAGAGAGATCGGATTCCGGCGGCGGAGGTGAGGGGAGGAGGTAAAGGAGGAGGGGAGGAGGAGAGGAGGAGGGGAGGAGAGGTAGGGGAAATTTGGGTTTAGGTATTTTTGTGTGGAGAGGGGAGAGGGGAGAGGGGAGGAGGGGAGGGGAGGAGAGGAAGAGATGGGGTTTTAGGGTTTTCAAGGAAGAGATGGGGTGAAGAAATGAGGCAGCTCGAGCTGCCTCTCCTGGGAAATAACGAAGCATTGCCGGCGAGTTACAAGTTAACTCGTGGGCAATACTATTACCAACGAGTTAACTCGTTGGTAATGATAGTGATTCCCGACCAATTCCGACCAATTTACGGCCAATTTCCGACCAATTTCTGACCAATTCCCGGCAAATTTACGACTATAATTTCCGACTCTAATTTACGACTATATATAATTTACGACGTACTATAAATACGAAATATCGAATTTCCGACTATAATGTACGACTACAATTTCCGACTATTATTTTCGATTAGAATTTCCAACTAGAATTTCCGACTATATATAATTTACGACTAGAATTTCCGACTAGAATTTCCGACTATGTATAATTTACGACTAGAATTTTCGACTAGAATTTTCGACTATAATTTCCGACTATAATTTTCGACTAGAATTTCCGACTATAATTTACGATGTACTATAATTTTCGACTAGAATTTCCGACTATAATTTCCGACTAGAATTTACCTCCAAGCCAATTTACGACTATAAATACATACATCATTAACGTACTAAGGATGATAATCATAATCATCTTCATCACTTGAGTCTGACTCGGTTTCATAGGTAACCTCTGGCAATATGTGCCGCTCCTCGTCATCTGAATCAGCGTCAACTTCATTTGGATTAACATCGAGAAGTTCTGCTCCAGTAATTCGAACCACACTCCCAGATCTCACATTATTAAGGAGAATCGTAGAGGATTCCGGAATGCCAAAAGCGTTCGGCTCTTGGTATGCAGTAACTTCTTTATCATCTGCGGTCTCACCAAGTGTGGCAGCACTGTATATGTTTCTATGAGCAACATGGTTAACCACCTTCCACGGGACTTTGTTCAGAAGATCGTCAAGGTAAAACACTTGTTTTACTAATGTGGCAAGAATGAAAGGGTCTTCTTTATACCAGCTTGTAGCAGTATTCACCGAAAATATTCCATACTAATCGTCCTTGTGTTCTCCGGGCTAGTATCAAACCATCTACACTTGAAACAAGTGCACTTTCATGCGGTTCCCATAAATTAGTTCAACAACTGAATGAAGAACACCGTAATAGTCAACGCCATCCTGCCCACTATGGACCATCACCCCACAATTCTGTGTTTTCAGTCGGTCGTCTCGATTTTCACATATAAATTTCACGCCATTGACCTGACACATCGAGTAAAATTTTGAAACTATCGGTTTCATCGCCAAGACCCTCAATTCGTTTGACCACTCTGGGCAACCATCATTTGCTACATGGTTCATCTGAAAACGATGAGAAACCAGGTACACCATAAATTATGAACATAGAAAAAGGAAACCATGTACACACATGCTATATAAGGAGCTAAAAATAGATATATACACATATACCCTTACCCATTGACCAAAGTAGTTTGCAAACGTCATGTTGTGGTAATCAACATTTCTGGCAATAGCAGGGCAGTGAAGATGATAGTTTTTCCAATATTGTACTTCTGGACAGTTCATCAGTACCGACCAGTGGGCAATGGCTACCTCATTTCCATCCAACTTGTACGACTTTGGCAAGCTTCCGTGTACTACCACGTCATTGGAGATGATATAAAGGTTGAACTGGGGTTCATTTATCGGCATCTGTTGTTGGGGGTCCTCCACCGCTCCCAAATACAAGTTGGTGTACGTTACACACTCGTGCGCAATATATGCTTCAGCGATACACCCTTCAGGTGCATATTTATTATTCACATAGTCCTTGTAGGCTCCCAATTGTCTACAAGTTAACAAGTGCATGTTATGATACTTAAAAAATAAGAATTTACATATAAAAATAGAGGCAAACCAAATGTATGAATCATTTGTACCTTTCCATGGGATACATCCAAGTGTAGTGTACAGGACCGGTAAGCAACAATTGTTCGGGAAGATGGATCATCAGGTGAGGCATGATGTCGAAAAAATTTGGGGGAAATATTCTCTCAAGCTTGCACATGATAAAAATGATGTCATCTTGCATCTCCCTGAGATCTGATTTTTTAACTTCCCTGGTGCATAACTTCTGAAAGAATCTTGATAAGGCCACCAACGGCTCCACCACCTCTTTGGGCAGGTACCCTCGAATGAAAATAGGGAAAAGGCGTTGAAGCAGTACATGGCAGTCATGACTCTTTAATCCGTACATCTTATTGTCCCGGAAGTTAACACACCTGCTTATATTTTCTGCATAGCCATAAGGATACCTGCATATATATATAGCCATAAGCAACAATTATATTTCTCGCATATAACCATATATAACTACAAATTATATTAATTTCCTCCATAGCCATAAGAATATATACCTAACATTACTCAGCCACCCAAAAATTTCATGCTTATGCTTCGGCTTGACGGTGTATGGAGCTTGCGGCATTTTTTTCTTACCATCTCTTAACCACAAATGTTTCCGCAGTCCCATAGATTTCAGATCATTGCGTGCCTTAGGGATGTCTTTTGTTTTCCCCTCCAAATTAAGAACTGTGCCCACCACACTTTCACACACATTCTTCTCTATGTGCATGACATCTAGGTAGTGTCTGATATGCAACCTGGGCCAGTAGGGGAGTTCCCAGAATATGCTCTTGTGTGTCCAAAACTTATACCTTTCGGGCTTGTCTGGAATTGACGCCACTATCTCAGGATGATTGCTCAGCTGGCCAAAATCATATTCATTCAACACTTCCAAAATTTCATCCCCTGTCCATCGCCTGGGTGCCACACCTGTTTCCACAGTCCCATCAAAAGCATCTTGATCCTGCCTAAATGGGTGGTCATATGGAAGCCAACAACGGTGACGCATCTGAACAATTTTACTGCAATGAAGACTGCAACAATCAACAGTCATGCACTCTGAACAAGCCCTGTAACCCCTGGTAACGTTGCCCAACAACATACCGCGGGCAGGAAAATCACTGATGGTACCAACAAGCATGGCATGCATCTGGAACATCTCATTTTTGAACCTATCGTAAGTGGGGTGGCCACACTCACTCAGGTACTTAAGCTCCTCAATCAAAGGCCTCAAATGCACATCGAGACACTTTCCTGGATAACCCGGGCCCGGAATTAACAGAGTCAGCATATTGTATTCCTTCTTCATGCACATCCATGGTGGAAGGTTGTACGGTACCAAAACAACTGGCCATATACTGTATTGAAGACTTATGTTGCCAAAAGGGTTGAATCCGTCAGATGAGAGCCCTAGCCAAACATTTCGGACCTCTGCTGCAAAATGATCAAACTCCCTGACCATGTGCTTCCAAGCCTCTCCGTCGGAAGGGTGTATAAGGGTGTCATCGTCAAGCAAATTCCTCTCAGCCCACCATCTCATAGCTTCGGCCGTGAAAGCACACATGAACAACTGCTCCAGCCTATCAATAAGCGGGAAATATCAAAGTATCTTCACAGCTTTCTTGTTGCCTGCAGGAGTCAACTTATACCTTTCTGTAAAACATACCGGGCAGGCTTCAAGGTCTTCAAGATCTTTTCCCCAGAAGAGAATACAATCATATCTGCATGCATGGATTTTGATGTAGGAAAGCCCAAGATCTTTCAGGATATGTCGCACCTTATGATGAGTGGTAGGAAGACGATGATCGAGTGGCAGTAGCGAAGCAGTCCACTTCAGCCAAGAATCAACAGTTTTGACAGACATTTTTTTCTCCATTTTGAGCTGCATCACTCCCATGACACTTTCAAGAACAGTCTTACTACAACCCTCGTACAACGGAGTCTGTTGCAATGCAATCAGGTTGTTGTACTTGTACATACCGCTTGTGTTGACATGAGCTCCAGGTAATGGCTCGACTGGCTCAATTAATATGGGGGAAACCCTGCACGACGGGAGGGACATTTGGTGCTTGATCAGCAAATACACCGCTCTTATGAGGAAACATATCATTGATTAACATCGATGTTGGATCATAAGATGGACTGGCCCTCTCAGCAAAATGTCCATGATCATAGGATGGACTGACCCTCTCATAAAATTGTCCATGATCATGCGGACCCGCTAACGATATTTCACCGTGATAAATCCAACAAGTGTACTTATCCCAAAACCCGTATTTACTCAGGTGCTTCTGGACTTTATCAATGGGAAAATGAAATCGATCACTGCGACACTTACATTCTTTACATGGGCAATAATGAAGTGTAGTGTCTCCACAATTAGCCTTCACAAAATCCACAAAACTCCTAATTCCATGGTGATATCTCACATCCCATCTTTCGAGGCTCATCTAACTCTTGTCCATCCTGAAAATTATAACATTACGTACTATAAATATATATATACACATTCATTACTAATTAATTAATAAATCATCATTAATTACATTCGAATTCATCCGATTAATTAACAAAAGTTGACCCATGCATGCATATAAATTAAAAAATATATATATATACCAACAATTCGCAATTACAAATTAACATGCCTGTATATATATATAGACATATTAACAATTAATATACCATCAATAATTTTATATACATACATATATATATACACAAATTAACATATTTTCATCGAAATAATCTCAAATCAACTCAAAATTAACAGTCAATCACTCGAAATCAACAATATATCCACTCTATTTGCATATCAAACCAATAATCGATATCTCAACTCTAAATCAACACATGCATGCATATATATATATATATATCGATCTAATTAAATCAACACACATATATATATACATACGTATATACGTACCTATATATATATAGCTACGTATATATATATAGCTTCCCGAGCGGGTTTTCGACGCCTTTTGACAATACCCAACGATTTCATAGCGTTTTCCTTCTTTCGATTTCACCGGATTTTTCTATATCCAAATGAATGAGCTGCTGCGATCTGGATCTGATATAAGAGGTATTGCCGACGATTCATTAAATCACCGGCAATGGAGTTATTGCCGGCGAAATTCCGGCCAAAAATTGCCAGAAATTGTGGAAACTTGGCGACGGCAATAATTTTTCACCATTGCTAGCGATATTTGGGCCGGAATATCGCCAGCAATGATGGAGAGATTATTACTGGCGACGGAGAAGGTCGCCGGCAATACTTTGGACCATTTCCGGCGACTTTTGAAACTCATTGCCGGCGATGGTCCATATCGCCGGCGATGGTCCATATCGCCGGCAATGCTCATCATTGTCGGCGACTTGCTCCGTCGCCGGCCCTTTTTTTTCCCTTGTCGCCGGCAATAGTAGTAAATGCGGTAGTGGGAGGTGATGCATGAGATGAGTTGTTAGAGAATTTGGTCATTTGATCTTTTGAGCAGAAGCAAATGAGGGTTAAGAAGAATGTTTTTGTTTTGTGAAGAAGTTATGTTCTCTACATTTTATTAATAGAAATTGAAAGGTTGCGTCTTTTGATTTGGTTGAAGAGTTGTGTATTAACGTTGTTCAATACAATTATGCACGCTTTTTGGGAGAAACAAAGAGAGTGGAAGAGTTTTGTCGTAAAAAGAGAAGAAGAGAATTAGAGAGGGAGAGAGACAGAGATGAAGCGTCTTCTCGTAAAAATACAAGGAAAGATGAAAAGACGTGGGAGAAAACCTTTTCAGCCAGAAACGACATAGTTTTCGCTCTTTATATTTAGGACTGGCTTTCTATACTCTCCATAACATGTTAGTGCTTCATTTTCAACTCCTACTCCTTCTGCTTGAGTTCATCTTCTTCTCCAAGTTTTTTATCAACCAACAAAACAATATCCCCAAGGAAGAAGAATCCAAATAATTCAAATACCAGTGGTCATTCCATAAATGATGACTTTGATCCATCTAAGTCCAAGTCCTCCTCCTCCTCCTCCTCCTCCTCCAAGTCTTATTCAACTGAAGACTCTATTTATGGTCCTCCTCCTGCTGCTAGACCTCCTGTAGGTATTATTCCTGATGGCCTACTTCAACCTATGGTCTAGACGATGGGTCGAATGAAGTGTCAGATGGAGACGATGAAGGAGGATATTGACTTGGTTCTTGTCGAACAGGACCCGATGTTTGATTTTCTTATGGGAATCATATCTCATCTACCTCGTTTGCCATCAAGTTTTCAAGAGGGAAGCAGCAGTGGCACCAAGAACAATGGCAGCAAGAAGAGGAAGATGTGAAGCACAAGATTAATTTTTCAGTTTTTTATATGTTTTTAGTTTGAACTTTGTGTTTGTTTTTATGTTTTTTGTTGTTGTTTGTAATTGAATTAGTAATGTTAATAAAGTTTATGTTTTTGTATATTTGATTTATTTTTGTTCTTTATTTTATGTTTTGGAATGGACTTGATGAATGAATGTATGTATGAAGCCATTGAATGATACAACATCATCAACCAGGTCCAGTCAGATATCCAAACAGCTTTACAGACAACTATCCAGACAGCTATCCATGAGTTTTAGTAAATCAATGTATTAACATATGCAACAAAATGTATTATTTCTCTATCTTTGATTTATTTTTGTTCTTCATTTTATGTTTTGGAATGGACTTGATGAATGAATGTATGTATGAAGTCATTGAATGATACAACATCATCAACCAGGTCCAGTCAGATATCCAAACAGCTTTACAGACAACTATCCAGACAACTATCCATGAGTTTTAGTAAATCAATGTATTAACATATGCAACAAAATGTATTATTTCTCTATCTTTGATTTATTTTTGTTCTTCATTTTATGTTTTGGAATGGACTTGATGAATGAATGTATGTATGAAGCCATTGAATGATACACCATCATCACCCAGGTCCAGTAAGATATCCAAATAGCTTTACAGACAACTATCCAGACAGCTATCCATGAGTTTTAGTAAATCAATGTATTAACCTATGCAACAAAATGTATTATTTCTATATCTTTGATTTATTTTGGTTCTTCATTTTATGTTTTGGAATGGATGGACTTGATGAATGAATGTATGTATGAAGTCATTGAATGATACCGCATCATCAGCCAGGTCCAGTCAGATATCCAAACAGTTTTACAAACAGCTATCCATCAATTTTAGTAAATCAATGTATTAACCTATGCAACAATTTTTTTTGTTTTTTCCCTTCTTTATGATGCAATATAAAACACAAAAACAAGGGACCTAAAAAAACCTCAAATTTGTTTTTGTATTTCATGTAACAAGTAGCAGATCTGAAATTCGTATATAGATATCCAGACAGCTATCCAGACATGTGGCTTAACAGATATTCAAATTCTTAGAAAATTATTTGAAAACAAATTTTTGATAATCCAGATAGACATGTATTTTTCAATTGATAGAGTTGTTGCAGGTTCTCCTGTTGTGGCCAATTTGGCTGCATCTTGAGCATTTTGTTGACATTGTTTGTTTTTCGCTATTCTTCTTCATTCTCTTTTTCTTTGGTTTTCTGGGTTGCTTCTTTATTAATGGAGGCCTGACGTCCAATCCATATTGTGACATGTCCTGAAACGATTTCTCAATATTTGCCACTAGATTGATTGTGAAGGAGTAAGCTTGTTTGTAATATGGAACTTTGTACAAGCTGTCCACATAATCATAAGGATCTTTTCCTATCTCTTGAATTACAACAAAAGCATGGGTGCACGAAAACCTGAGCAACTGCCATTGTCCACATGAACAGGTCCATGTCTCCATGTTGACTGCACTACTGTATTTTTCAGACTGAACTTTGTAGACAAGACCATTGGAGTTCATCACTCTCCAATTCCTTCCTATATTAAGTATTTCAATGACCTTTCCTTTTGTCCTCGGTCCTATTATAATGTGCCATTTTTCAGATTCTTCTTTTTTGCTTGCAATCATTTCCATCATTTTTCTCCTTGAAGAGTAGTAATAGAAAAAAGAATGAAATAGTGCAATTTACAGATATCCTAGAAATAATAGAATGAAACAATGTAAGGTGTAATGGATGACCTGATTTCATCATCAAGATAGAAGACATACAGAGTGTGGAGACGTAGTATCCCACTATTGAAGCACTCTGAGATGTTATTTATCATTTTGCCATATTTATCTCTTTCAAAGAATGCAGCACACCATTTTTCCTTTGGTAGATTCTTCAAGAATTCATTAATGGGTCCATATCCACCTTCTAGCTTCATCTGGTGAAGAAGGAACTCATATTGTCTTTCACTTCTTGCATATGCACATTGCATGAAGAGGTCAAAAATTCTATCCTTCAAGGGTCCTCTGAAGTTGTCTTTGAGGTTGGCAACGAAGTGCCTAAAACAGTAACCCAGATCATCATTGGGGAACACTTTTGAGAGAGAAATAATAATTCCATTATGAAAATCTGAGTGAAATGTTATTTTCCTTCGAGTATTAGTTTTCTGGTTGATGTTGTATCTATTTATCTCATCTTTTAAGTTCATCAAGAACCATCTCTAGTTGTTGTCAGTTTAGGCATCAACTATCGCAAATGCAATTGGATACAGTCCTGTAAAGAACAAAAAAGGTAAGGATCCTAATTGTATAGTAAGTAGTGAAATACAATTTATAAACTAAAAATAGATATCAATGAACTCCTATCTTTACATTTCTACATTATTTTGATCTGCATCTTTTGCAGAGGCCCCCAAGATCTGTCCTTTGTATTTGTTCTTTAGGAAACTTGCATGAAAAAATATCATAGGTCAACAGTATTGGAATCCTTGCATGCAAGCACCGAATGACACAAAAAAGCGCTGAAACCTTTATGTTTCCGGATGACTATCGACAACAACTTTTGAGCCAGGATTTGTTTTCATTAATTCATCTCGGAACCAGAGAAGGTTTGTCTATGATTTGGCTTCGTTTTCATGCAATGGATTCATTGCCAATTCCTTGTCATACCACATCATCTTGTAAGAGACTTTCAGGCCAAAACTTTCTCTATTTATGTTTGTAAGTCCTTGGCTCCCTTATTAGGATCAGCGCGTAGTTTGAAAGGACCCAATCCCGATTCAGTTACCTAAACCGGAATCAAACCCTTTCGAAAATACGAACCAACAAAAATTTTGCAAAATTTCGGCAGAGTTTCGTTACTAGCGTAGAATTACCATAACCTGCACCCAGAAATTAACACTTCGTCCTATGCCACAAAAAGCAAACCGTGGGCACCAATCCCATCCGGATTTCTCAACATCAATATAATCAACAACAGTAAATGAACTGTACTCTGTATATATGTATATCCGTGAAAATCCGCACAACATGTATCAGAATGTATCAGAGCAACCACTAGAGTAAAACATATATAATATGTACATCAGTAGGCGAAACAAGAACCTACTAGAAAAACACAGGTGACTCTGATCACTAGCCTCCAAACCGCGACGTGAAACACCGAACCTGAACTGCAAACTGGGCACGGAAACCGAAAAGCCCAGGGGAAAGACAATAAACACGTTAGAGTGAGTGGACGAAAATAAATGTCTTTCACTAAGTAATATATATGTATAAAATCAGATGCGAGTCAAATGCATGAAAATCAAATGCTACGTGAGGAGACTATGGCTACCACTCACGTACAGAGCATGCAACGTAAAACATATCGCGGAGACTCTCGTGGGCTTCCACGCGATAGCACAGTCTGAATCACGGGATCCCAGACCCACACGTGATCCTAGCCAGAAAGGACTCGGGTCAGGATATATGTCCCCCCCGGAGCGTACTCGGGGATCAGCCGAGAAGCCAATGTGTATCGATACCACAACATATACTGAGACTATACTCTGTGTAAACCAAATCATAAATCTTTTCTATGCACATGCTTAAAACATAATATGTACGTATATGTATATATTCGTATACGTATATTCCTATAAGCATAATCGTAAAACACATGCTCGTAAAATCATAATCATTCCGCATGCTAAAGTTCGTAAATCATTTATAAAAGGACTCGCAATCAATCCGTGAAAAGAAATGTCCACTCACAGACACGTGAAATGCGCACTCGCGCTAAACTCGTGGTCCGGCGGAAGATCCCTCGCCTGAAGCACGATCACGATCCAGATCTCGATCTCGATCCCCTGAATATATTCATAAAACACAACTGATCAATATCGTAATCCTTAACACAGTACGGATGCACGAAAACCAACCGTTCCCGGAAATATGCAATGCGGTACAAAATGTATAACGGAAATCCCGAAATCCCCACTCGAAATCTCGACTGACAAACGGCTAATCAAATCGACCCAAAAACCTTTGGACGACGATCAGAGCGTGATTACGAGAAAAATGACATTAAAATCGTCGAAATCTGAAAAGTTGACTTTTTCCACGCCGTTGACCACCGTTGACCGCCGCCACTGACGGCGGCGCGCCGTCAACGGCGAGATCCAGCGGCGGAGAAACTCCAGTTCCAAAGGTCTCTCTAAGGCGAATCACATCCATAACTACCATGAAGATCAATTCGGCCTCTAACCCAAACAATTTCACAATTAAGCAAATCGAAATTCCCAAACGGAACCCTAATGGGGTTCGCCACCAAACGCCACCTCGTCCCAAAACAAACACCTAGATAGCATCACCGAAGTGTGGGGGGCAAAACCCCCAACAAACCCACCTCCAAAACCCATCGGAACCACCGTGACCATTAACGGCGACAACCTCCCCCTCGGCCCGATTCGAACCCAGGATAAACACCACCAATTTCAACCAACTCACACATAAAATGAAAGAGAAACACGAAAGGATTCGAACTGTACCCTCAGACTAGCCGGAGGTGGCCGGAAAAGTCGGGTCGCCGACGAACTGAATCGGGTCGCTCGCTCACCGTACGGGTCAACGGCTACTTTCCAATTTTGGAAAGTCAACAGATGGTCAAAGTTCAGTCAAAGCTCAATTTGCAATTTTTGACAATTTTATGACTATTCCCAATATTTATACTCGCGCCTCGGGTCAATCGACGGTCCGAAATAAATATACGAAATGATTCAGATAAGCTCGAAACAATCGGATAAACTCGTCGAAACCCGAAACATCAAATAATCATAAAATATTCCTCGGTTATCAGAAAAATCTTCCTGAACCGCCCACGAGCTCGAAATGACGTACTCTACAATTCCCGTGAAGACACCCAACTCAAATTCTCGACCAAAAACATAGTCGCGAATCGAATCGACAAACCACACAATATCGTAAAACTGCGACTATAACCAAATCTCGAGAATCGTGCCAAACACACATCTGATTCTGGTTCGGGTCGTCACAAATCTACCCCCCTTAAAGAAATTTCGACCTCGAAATTTACGTACCTGTCATGTGAACAGATGAGGATACTGCTCCCGCATACGCTGCTCGGTCTCCCAGGTGGCCTCCTCAATCGAGTGGTTCTGCCACAAGATCTTCACCAGCGGAATCACACGGTGCCTCAACTCCTGCTCACGACGATCGAGAATCTGCACTGGTTCCTCAACATACGATAAGTCCTCCCTAATCGGCAACTGCTGTGGAGCTAACACATGTGAAGGATCTGAAATGTACTTCCGCAACATCGAAACATGGAAGACATCATGCACACGAGCCATCTCAGCCGGTAACTCAAGTCTGTAAGCAACAGCTCCAACCCTCTCCGTAATCTCATACGGTCCAATGTACTATGGTCGAAGCTTGCCACGCTTCCCGAAACGCACTACTCCCCTCCACGGAGATAGTTTCAGGAAGACCCAATCGCCAACCTCGAACTCTAAACTCTTCCTCCTCACATCTGCGTAACTCTTCTGCCGATCCTGTGCGATCTTCAGGCGATCCCGAATAACTTGAATGTCCTCCATCGTGGTTTTTACCAAATTAGGACCAATGAGCCAACGCTCGCCCACCTCACTCCAACACAATGGAGTGCGACACTGCTTCCCGTACAGGGCCTCGTACGGTGCCATCTCAATACTGGCCTGATAGCTGTTGTTGTAGGCGAACTCAATCAAGTGTAACTGTTGATCCCAGTTTCCACGAAACTGCAACACACACGATCTCAGCATATCCTCAAGAGTCTGAATGGTCCGCTCGGACTGCCCGTCCGTCTGAGGATGAAAAGTTGTACTAAACCGCAACCTCGTGCCCAACGCTCGCTGTAAAGCCTGCCAAAACTCGGATGTGAACTGACTATCACGGTCAGAAACAATGGACACAGGCACACCGTGCAAGCGAACAATCTCAGATAAATACAACTTAGCCAATCTTCCCACTGATACCTTCCCTGGAAGTGCAAGAAAGTGTGCGGATTTCGTCAGTCGGTCAACAATAACCCAAATGCCAGTGTTGCCCACCGAAGTATGCGGCAACTGATAGACGAAATCCATCGTGATATGCTCCCACTTCCAAACTGGAATCTCAAGTGGCTGTAGTTTCCCTGCAGGTTTCTGCCTTTCCGCCTTCACCTGCTGACAAATCAAACATCGACTCACGTACGCGGCAATCTCCCGCTTCATGTTGCGCCACCAATAGTACGCTCGGAGTGTACGAAACATCTTCGTACCTCCGGGATGCATCGCATACGCTGAACTGTGAGCCTCATCCAGAATTTCCTTCTTCAAATCCTCGTCTCTGGGTACACATAGCCTGCCTCTGAACAACAACGTACCGTCGTCGCTTAAACGGAACTCTGTAGGTACACCATTCCGTATCATGGTCTTCTTGCCCAGCAAGTAAGGATCTGAATCCTGTGCCTCCCATACCTGATCAACCAACACTGGTCGAACCTGGAAACTGGCCAACAAAGCTCCATCATCATCATACCCAAATACCGCACCTGTAGCTCGAAGCTCAGCTAACATCGATACTCTGGCTACACACATGTGAAACAACGAAGCTCCAGATTTCCGACTAAGTGCATCTGCTACAACGTTAGCCTTCCCTGCATGGTACTCAAACGTGCAATCGTAGTCGTTGATCAACTCCATCCATCGGCGCTGCCTCATATTCAGATCCGGCTGCGTCCGCAAGTAGGTGAGACTCTTGTGATCAGTGAAAATCTTACACTGAGCACCATACAAATAATGTTTCTAACTCTTCAACGCTAACACAATAGCGGCTAACTCCAAATCATGCGTCGGATAGTTGACCTCGTGCGGTTTCAGCTGTCTGGAACCATATGCCACGACTCTACCATGCTGCATCAACACACAGCCAAGGCCCAACTTCGACGCGTCGCTGTACACAACAAACTCACCACTGTCGTCTGGCAATGTCAGAACCGGTGCGGTAGTCAATCTCTCCTTCAGGAGCAAATAACTCTCCTCGCACGCATCAAACCACTCAAACTTGACACCCTTCTTCGTCAATCTGGTCAATGGTGTAGCTATCCGGGAGAAATCCTGTACAAACCGTCGATAATAGCCTGCTAACCCCAAGAAACTCCGGATCTCCGGCACAGTAGTAGGTCGACTCCAATTCAACACAGCCTCAATCTTGTCAGGATCAACACTAACTCCCTCGGCCGAAATCACGTGGCCCAGAAACTTTACACTATCTAACCAAAACTCACACTTGCTAAACTTCGCGAACAGCTGATAGTCCCGCAAAGTCCGCTACACCGCTCGCAAGTGCTTCCTGTGCTGGCCCACACTCGTCGAGTATATCAAAATATCATCAATGAATACTATCACGAACTTGTCTAGGAATCGTCTGAACACCCGATTCATCAAGTCCATGAAAGCTGCGGGGGCGTTGGTCAACTCAAACGGCATAACCAGAAACTCATAGTGCCCATACCGCGTCCTGAATGCTGTCCTGACCACATCTGAATCCCGGATCCTCAACTGGTGATATCCGGATCGAAGATCAATCTTCGAAAAGACTGCTGCTCCTTTCAGCTGATCGAACAAGTCGTCAATCCGTGGCAACGGATACTTGTTCCTCACCGTAACCTGATTCAGCTTCCGATAGTCGATGCACAACCGCATGGACCCGTCTTTCTTCCGAACAAACAACACTGGAGCACCCCACGGAGAAACACTCGGTCGAATGAATCCCTTCTCTAACAACTCCTGAAGCTGAATCTGCAACTCATTCAACTCTGCAGGCGCCATCCGGTATGGTGTCTGGGAAATTGGTCCAGTACCTGGTAACAACTCAATGGTAAAATCAATCTCCCGTACAGGGGGTATACCAGATAACTCTGCTGGAAACACATCTGGAAACTCAGACGCAACCTCAATACTACAAAGGTCCGGCACTGCAGCTGTAGTGTCCACAACATGGGCTAAATACGCAACACAACCCTTCTTCATCAACCGATCTGCCCTCATCGCGGAAACCAAACACGGTAGGGAAGTGTTCTTCTCGCCACGAAATAGTATCTCAGGTAACCCTGGTCGTCGAAACGCGACCTCCTTCATGTGGCAGTCAAACATGGCCCAGTGCGACTCCAGAAAGTCCATACCCAATATCAAATCAAAATCCACAATATCAAGCAGTAACAGATCTGCGGCTAAACCATGGCCATCAACAAACACCTCACAATCTCGGTAAACCCAACCGATGCTCACAACCTCACCTGACGGATACAACACTCTCCACAACCCCGGAAGTGGAGATGCAGGTACCGTAGCCAGTGATGACAATCTAAATGATATGAATGAATGTGTGGCACCTGGATCTAACAATGCAACTACTGGAATACTAAAAACATGTAACGTACCGATAACGACCTCCGGTGATGCTCTGCCCTCACGAAGAGTCATAGCATGAACTCTCGCCTGTCCGGCTGGTCGTCCTCGCTGGGGCTGACCCTGCTGCCTGCCCTGGCCTGCAAACTGTGCTGGTTGAGCTCCCGAAGTGGCACCTCGCTCAACTCCGGAACTCTGGGCTGCCTGTCTATCACCTCCATACAACTGAGGACACGCCCTCGCATAGTGACCCACCTGGCCACAATGATAACAGTTGAGGGTGCCTCGCTGACACGAACCAACATGATACCTATTGCACAAGTTGCACAACGGATACTCCCTCGGTGTAGTAAAAGTGCCAAATGGTCGTCGAGGATAACTAGAACCGCTGGAATCCCCACTAACCTGTGGTCGCTGCGGTCGATCTCTCCTTCATCCCGATCTCCGTCTCGGTACACTAACTGGTGGTCGATATGACCCACCGCCTGAGGATGAAGCTGAACCAGAAGTATCAGAACTCAGCCTCTTTGAAGGCCCCTGACTTGGTCCACCTTCCTCGAATCGCCTCGGCTGGTACCTCTGCTGTCTCTCCTGCTCAATATCCTCGCCTCGGAGTGCAGCACTGACAAACTCATCAAAGTTGTTCCTCGGCATCGTAGTCAACGTCGCCTTGATGTGCAGATTCAATCCCAGCTCAAACCTACGACACTTGGCTTCCTCTGTAGCCACCATATCCCGCGCAAATCGAGACAATCGAGTAAACCGATCCCGATACTCAAGTACAGACAAACTGCCCTGCCTCAAGTTCGTAAACTCCTCGTACTTGCGCTGCTGGGTAGCCTGATTAAAATACCTCCACATAAATAGATCACGGAACAATGTCGACAGAGTATCAGCTGGAACTCTGTCGGTGCTAACCCACCAAAAGTATGCATCACCCTCAAGTAAACCAACTGCGGCTACCGACATCTGCTCAGGTGTAAACTGCAGACGCTCACAAACACGTTCAATCTGAACAAACCATGCCTCACATATCTCTGGATCAACTGAACCCGAAAACACAGTAGCACCCGCAGTGCGAGCCTTGACCACAGGGTCAAAACGCTCCTCCAAACGCAGCACTCGCATCAGCAAGTCACGCGTTCGGCGATCCTCATCAGGATCATCATCCCGGTCAACACGGGGACCACGTCGAGGAGGCATCCTACTGATACAAGACAAGCATTAGGTACAAGCAGAAAGAACGTAATCATGAAACCGCAGATATTTGAGGACATACAACACCCGAAGTATTGATGAGTACCGCTGGCCAGTCGGGTCATCACTCCAGTCATGCTGTATCAACTCAAATACCCTAAGCGTCACAACTACAAGAGTCTACAGAATCTGACAACCTAATGCTCTGATACCAAGCTGAAAGGACCCAATCCCGATTCAGTTACCTAAACCGGAATCAAACCCTTTCGAAAATACGAACCAACAAAAATTTTGCAAAATTTCGGCAGAGTTTCGTTACTAGCGTAGAATTACCATAACCTGCACCCAGAAATTAACACTTCGTCCTATGCCACAAAAAGCAAACCGTGGGCACCAATCCCATCCGGATTTCTCAACATCAATATAATCAACAACAGTAAATGAACTGTACTCTGTATATATGTATATCCGTGAAAATCCGCACAACATGTATCAGAATGTATCAGAGCAACCACTAGAGTAAAACATATACAATATGTACATCAGTAGGCGAAACAAGAACCTACTGGAAAAACACAGGTGACTCTGATCACTAGCCTCCAAACCGCGACGTGAAACACCGAACCTGAACTGCAAACTGGGCACGGAAACCGAAAAGCCCAGGGGAAAGACAATAAACACGTTAGAGTGAGTGGACGAAAATAAATGTCTTTCACCAAGTAATATATACGTATAAAATCAGATGCGAGTCAAATGCATGAAAATCAAATGCTATGTGAGGAGACTCTGGCTACCACTCACGTACAGAGCATGCAACGTAAAACATATCGCGGAGACTCTCGTGGGCTTCCACGCGATAGCACAGTTTGAATCACGGGATCTCAGACCCACACGTGATCCTAGCCAGAAAGGCCTCGGGTCAGGATATCTGTCCCCCCCGGAGCGTACTCGGGGATCAGCCGAGAAGCCAATGTGTATCGATACCACAACATATACTGAGACTGTACTCTGTGTAAACCAAATCATAAATCTTTTCTATACACATGCTTAAAACATAATATGTACGTATATGTATATATTCGTATACGTATATTCGTATAAGCATAATCGTAAAACACATGCTTGTAAAATCATAATCATTCCGCATGCTCAAGTTCGTAAATCATTTATAAAAGGACTCGCAATCAATCCGTGAAAAGAAATGTCCATTCACAGACACGTGAAATGCGCACTCGCGCTAAACTCGTGGTCCGGCGGAAGATCCCTCGCCTGAAGCACGATCACGATCCAGATATCGATCTCGATCCCCTGAATATATTCATAAAACACAACTGATCAATATCGTAATCCTTAACACTGTACGGATGCACGAAAACCAACTGTTCCCGGAAATATGCAATGCGGTACAAAATGTATAACGGAAATACCGAAATCCCCACTCGAAATCTCGACTGACAAACGGCTAATCAAATCGACCCAAAAAACTCTGGACGACGATCAGAGCGTAATTACGAGAAAAACGACATTAAAATCGTCGAAATCTGAAAAGTTGACTTTTTCCTCGCCGTTGACCACCGTTGACCGCCGCCACTGACGGCGGCGCGCCGTCAACGGCGAGATCCAGCGGCGGAGAAACTCCAGTTCCAAAGGTCTCTCTAAGGCTAATCACATCCATAACTACCATGAAGATCAATTCGGCCTCTAACCCAAACAATTTCACAATTAAGCAAATCGAAACCCAAACGGAACCCTAATCGGGTTCGCCACCAAACTCCACCTCGTCCCAAAACAAACACCTAGATAGCATCACCGAAGTGTGGGGGGCAAAACCCCCAACAAACCCACCTCCAAAACCCATCGGAACCACCGTGACCATTAACGGCGACAACCTCCCCCTCGGCCCGATTCGAACCTAGGATAAATACCACCAATTTCAACCAACTCACACATAAAATGAAAGAGAAACACGAGAGGATTCGAACTGTACCCTCAGTCTAGCCGGAGGTGGCCGGAAAAGTCGGGTCGCCGACAAACTGAATCGGGTCGCTCGCTCACCGTACGGGTCAACGGCTACTTTCCAATTTTGGAAAGTCAACAGATGGTCAAAGTTCAGTCAAAGTCCAATTTGCAATTTTCGACGATTTTACGACTATTCCCAATATTTATACTAGTGCCTCAGGTCAATCGACGGTCCGAAATAAATATACGAAATGATTCGGATAAGCTCGAAACAATCGGATAAACTCATCGAAACCCGAAACATCAAATAATCATAAAATATTCCTCGGTTATCTGAAAAATCTTCCGGAATTGCCCACGAGCTCGAAATGACGTACTCTACAATTCCCATGAAGACACCCAACTCAAATTCTCGACCGAAAATATAGTCGCGAATCGAATCGACAAACCACACAATATCGTAAAACTGCGACTATAACCAAATCTCGAGAATCGTGCCAAACACACATCTGATTCTGGTTCGGGTCGTCACATAGTTTGTCCTTAAGGATTGAGCTGAGTATTGAAGAAGTGATAAGTTTTAAGTATAGAAAATAATTGGCACAAAAGAAGAATTCTTTAAACAGATATTTCAACAGCTAGTTATGTTAAAAAAATGTCTCATGCCTGACAATAGAAGATCTCATCATCTCATCGGTTTGTTTTTGGACCTTCTCTTTGCATGTATGCTTATTGTTGATTTTAGTGATGTAAAATAAACAATTCGTCCGATATAGTTTTACCTTCATAGACTATTCGCATTTATCGCCCCCTGTGTATTTGCAATGTATACTTACATGTGTCGGCTCATTCTTCACATATGTAAACTTGAATCTACTTTCAATTGAGTACTTTCTGAGTTTTAGTCACACCACCTAAGAATTTCTGCCCCTTTTCTTGTATCATTTTTGCCCATGATTTTGTAATGTAATCCTTTGTCTCCTCTTCTCGAAAGCATCCAAAACCAACATCAGCGACATTATTAATTTCTATGTAGCCACCCATATGCACATCCTGCCCTGAGTTTTCATTCTACATGCTACAAATTGACCGGTTGGAACTCACATTTGTAGTTTGCTGGAAAGAGGAAAATATGCAAATAGATATTCAAACAAATATTCAAACTGATATGCAAACAAATATTCAAATGTGTTTTTGATGTTCTACCTCATTCAGGTCAGTGACTCTGATCTCAATATATTTTGAATTGAGCTTTTCGAGAGAAATCATCATAAAAAACACGCCACGATCAGTTTCCAGAAAAAAAAGGTTCATCCTCTGGCGGGATACAGTTCTTGTACGTCAAGTTTGAGTTGTTGAGTGATTTGAATAGCCGACGGATAATATCCACAATGTAATTAAGTGTGATATTAACATTTAAAATATTCATCACACCTTCTCGACGGTGATCATATTTCACAATGATTGGAAATGGTGCTGTTGCCATTGAATATACTACAGAAAACTTTAAAAAGTTGTTAAAGAGTTGAACAAACACATTGTAGCTGCTTTGGCTAACTAACAGATTAAGTCTGATACTTCCAACAGATAGGTTAACAGAACAGATAGACAAACAAATAGCCAGGGAGATACTCTAATGGATATCCAAACAAATCTTCAGAACCAAAATCAAATCCAGACCTAATTGAGGACTAAATTGATTATACAAACAATACTTTGATGAAATGGAGTAATACAACTACATACAGAAATAGTTTCATGCAACATTAATTCAAATCATCTATCATATATAAAAACATATTGAAATTGGAAGTACGTACAACAAAATTCAACATATGAAATCATCAATATATTTTGAAAAACATTGTAGCTATTTTGATTAACTAATAGTTAGATTTGATACTTCCAACAGATAGGTTAACATAACAAATAGACAAATTGATAGCCAGACAAATACTCTAATAGATATCCAAACAGATCTTTAGAACAAAAATCAAATCCAGACCTAATTGAGGAGCAAATTGATTATACAAACAATACTTTGATGAAATTGAGTAATACAACTACGAACGAAAATTCTTTCATGCAACATCCATTCAAATCATGTATCATATACAAAAATTAGAATGAAATTGGATGTATAACAAAATTTAACATATCAAATCATCAATTGTGTCAAATAAATTAACATATAGAGATCGCAACTTCGAGATAAAGTGAGAGAGAGAGAGAGAGAGAGAGATTTTCCGAGCAAAAATTGAGAGAAGAGAGCTGTTTTGCAGCAAGGAAAGGAAAAATTGTCACATGAAAAATAGGTTTTATAATTTTTTGGGTTTTTTTAGGAGATGTCAACTGAGTTTTTTTTATAAAAATAAAGGTCATAAGTTGATACTTTTTTACCATGATGTAATAAATTGGGTCTTTTTAAAAATCATATGTGTTTTTGGGTTTTAAAATAATTTTCCCTAAAAAAAGTTACATACATATCAATTAGTTACTTGTTTTCTCAAATGTCCACCTAAATTGAAAATTATATAGATATAAGAGATTTACTAGAATAGGTGAAATTGTCACTTCAGTTTTCTATAAACCACACACTTTTCTTTAATATTTAATTTTGTATATATTTTCAATACAAATTTGCATAAAAATGTGATGGAGGTGTATGTTATTCGACTATTCGTTAAAATAGAAGGCCAATTTCACCTCCATTTATCGTTTATAAATATAAAAGAGAATATTAGAAGAACATTACCTGGCATATATAGAAGCCATTCATATTAGTACCTTAATTTAGTTTTTACTCGAAACAATAACAATGTTACAAATTCGACTTAACTTTAGTGCCGGCCTTCCATCAAACATTTCTATTATAACCGTTGTTAAGTTTCATAATTTGAAGGCCAAGCATCTGGTGTAAGCCATCGGCGGTCTTCCACTGCCACAAGATACCTTGCCAGAACTCTTCTTTGTTGCTCGTAGCGACGGTAGCGCACAACCAATGCTCCATCTTCAAGTAGTGACGCGGTTCGCCCAATAGTGTCAATCATTGTTTTCCTAAGGGATAAAGGTTTTTAAGACTTTCTAATTTTACAGTGTTTTTCTAAATGATGTGCATATAGTCTATTATTTAAAGTGGAATAGCAAGAGATCGAGAAGTAGTAGGTGTACCTACTAGAACCTTAAGTAGAAAACAAAACAGATAGTGCATACATTAATCAGTTTTGAAGTCCCATCCCAAATGAATTAACCTCTCGTGTTCCTTTTGAATATTAGCAAAGTTTTTAGAAGCACAATCCACCATTTTCCATCCATATATTACTTACCAGGACAAACCAACAAATATTGATGATAATTTTTTAACACAGTGAAAGAATTCTAAGAATCTCAATGAATGGTTAGTTTCCTTAGAAGCCGGCCCTTCTCATGTAGTTGGATCGATGCACATCCTCCTTATATATATGAACTGCATAACACTTGGTCACATGGCATAACATGATTGGTGACCAAGAACAAACTCCTCCTCATCTCACAGTGTGGTTCCCTATATGGCTATACATAAAAAAAATGAAGCTAGCTCTATATATATCGTAGGAGTTTTTTTTCCTTCAACCTCAGCTCTCCACATTTTTTTGAAACAATCATTCTCCTTTGGATCCCAACCTTACTAAGAGAGAGCTTAATTAGTTAGCATGAACATTCCCAACAAGCCCTTTTTGGTTCTTCTCTCTTGTTATTTCCTCATTTTGTCTTGCTTCTTGTTTGCTCAAATCCATGGAAGCAAGCATTCACAGGCGCTTTCCCAGTTCTACAAGGCAAAGCAGAACTCGCAAAGCGTCGGCCTCAACACGAAGCCTTTCGAGGTCATTCTTCGTGCTAATGCATCCGACATTCATCATCCCCAGGAAGGGTTGAAGGAGAAAGATAGGATCAAAAGCTTGCCAGGACAGCCAAAGGTGAAGTTCGACCAGTATGGCGGGTATGTCACCGTAAATAAAAAAGCAGGCCGCTCCTTCTTTTACTACTTTGTTGAAGCTGAGAATCGAAAAGACAAGGACTGCTTGCCTCTTCTTCTTTGGCTCAATGGAGGTAATTAAAATTTATCATATACAATACATTTTTAGAGTTGGTGAGTTCTAGTTCTGCGGTCAGCCATGATATCATAATCGAATTCATAGTGACATGTTTGAATCTCATCAAACACTAATATTGTCGTTTAATCTTAAAAATGAGAATTTCGCCTCGAATTAAGGTGTCAATTTCACCAATTGAATAAAGTTGTACTAGTTTGTTTGCTGCATAAGATACAAACATGATACTGCTGTTAGGATGACATTTCCTTCCATTTCTTTATTTCATTTTTGTATTTGTGGGGAAATGTGAAATAGATGGAAATCCTCATCGTTCATGTGTGAGGCTGGCTAGCTACTACTCTTTCTTTGTAGTAAGCCTCACATATTTGCATGATGAGTCCAAGACTGGAGGTGATTATTAAAAGATGAGTAGTTTTTAGACAATAGTATATTCATTCATCACATTATTGATGGCACCCAACACAATTATTTTCTAGTATACCAAATTACTTGGTTGCTTGTTCTGAAAACAACCATCAATTATTAAACTGATGATCTTTATTTTATGTACAATACATATATATTTTGGACTGTCACAAAAAAAATGTGCATGATGTTTGAGTTTTCAACTATACAACAAAGATGAATTAACGATTGACAATAGCTTACGCGTAGATGAGAGAATGCGTGCATATTATTCTATATATTTTTTTGTATGCAATTTGAGTAGATCATATGCATCTTTCCGAGGTGGCCTCCTGCAAGCCAACCCTTTTTGATTTGTGGATTCAAATCCCAGAATTTACTCTTGTTGAGGATATCTCGGCGATCATGTTGTAGTTATAGTGTTATACATCTTTCTAGGACATGTAATTTTTTAAATAAAACGTTGAGAAAGTTCTTGATGGATAACATGCAGCTCAATCATTTGAAAGCACATTTTGTGGTCATTGGTCAAATGGTTAAACAAATTTATCCCAATTGGGTTTGCCTTTTCTCATTTCTGCCATACTCAAATGAGTTTAGTTGTTTTGATCAAAAAAAGAAAAGAAAAAGAGTTTAGTTTTAAATACATAGTAATCTCTGTAGCCAGCCACTTTAGTAAACTTCAAGAAATGGAGCTAACTATATAATGCTGATTGTGTATGCTAAGAAATGTGTTGCAGGACCTGGATGTTCTTCTCTTGCCTATGGAGCAATGCTTGAGCTTGGACCGTTCCGTATCCATAGCGATGGAAAAACGCTTTACCGAAACAGATATTCGTGGAACAACGGTACTAATCCACTCGAATACAATCGTGTTTAAAGTGTATAATGTGTCATCTTTGAGACAAATGATCATGATTGCCAATTTAATTGTGTGTTGATCAGCTGCAAATGTTCTGTTCCTCGAGTCTCCTGCCGGTGTGGGATTTTCGTACTCTAACAGAACATCAGATTATGACAAGAGTGGAGACAGAAGAACAGCTGCAGATAATTATGTGTTCTTGGTGAATTGGTTGGAGAGGTTTCCTGAGTACAAAGGGAGAGAGTTTTATATTTCTGGTGAAAGCTACGCAGGGCATTATGTGCCTCAACTTGCACAGACAATTCTCCACCACAACAAGAAGGCTAACAAAACCATCATCAACCTCAAGGGTGTCATTGTAAGTCCCCTCTCTCTCTGCCACTCTATATGTTTTTGTATTCTTGGTAGGTAGTTGGAGAAAGTATTAGAAAAATGATGGAGAAAGACTAACCTCCTTTGGTGAATGATCCATCTCAGGGAGAGTCATTTTCAGATTTTCTGGTTCCTACTGATGCACATGCAATGGGAGTATGGGCTAATAGCCCCTTTGTTTGGTTGTTTGGGCGATGTGATGTGATCCCCATCACACTAAAATCCAATTTTTTTTATATATATTTATATACGCTTATTCATAATTTCAAAATAAAAACTTCAATTCTGAATTTAAGACGGTTTTTTTATTGCTAATTGGATTTGAGTTTGATGCTCTAACTTCGACAAACATATATTTTGTATGTGAAACATTGTACACAGCAGCTTTACCTCTTCTTGAATCTTGACTAAAGCATTCCTTTGGCAAATGATGCAGATGGGAAATGCAGTGATTAATGATGAAACTGACACAAAAGGAATGTATGACTACCTTGCTTCCCATGCTCTCATTTCCGAAGAAACTGCAAATCAACTCCGAAATTACTGTGATTTTTCGCCAAATGCCACCACTCAGCCTAAAGAGTGCAAAGCTGCTACTGATGCTACTGATAGAGCTACATATTTCGTTGACATCTATAGCATCTATGCCCCTTTGTGTGCCTCTTCCAATCTTACTGTCCATCCCAAAAAGGCTTCAGTAAGTTCAAACATTGCAATCTAAGATATGCAATTATTTTAAGAGGAAATTTACTGAAATTTATGATCTGTGCTACTTGTTGTGGTACAGGTACTAAATTTTGATCCGTGTAGCGAGTACTATGCGCAAGCTTATCTGAATCGGCCTGAGGTCCAAGAAGCTCTACATGCGAATGTCACAAAACTCACACATGACTGGGAACCATGTAGTGATGTTATTACACACTGGGAAGATAGCTCAACAACTGTAATACCCATTTTACGCGAATTAATGGACAGCGGACTCCGCGTATGGATTTTCAGGTAAAAACTGTTATGCAGTTTCAGTATTTTGGAAATATGTGACTAGCTGCATTATGCAAAAAACTAGCAAAGACTTATTCATATGGACATAACCACTACTGCAGTGGCGATACTGATGGAAGGGTACCAGTCACTTCAACAAAGTATTCTCTTGAGAAGATGAATCTTCCAATTAAGACTGAATGGCACGCGTGGTTCCTTAGCGGACAAGTAATTAGTTCTCTGTTGTCTATACACTTTGGCTCTTCCATTAAGTACTATTTGGGTTTTGCCTTATATGCATAGTACTATTTTCTGCAAATGCAGGTTAGTGGTTTCACACAAGTGTACGAGGGAGACATAACATTTGCCACAGTGAGGGAGGCAGGGCATCAAGTCCCAAGCTACCAGCCTGCTAGGGCACTTTCACTCATCATGCATTTCCTTAATGGAACACCTCTTCCTGATACTACAAGATACATTTAAAAAAAATGAGAAGACAGTAGAGATTCAAAACTGAAAAGCTATCAATATATCATTGCCTTGTTACAATTTTTTTTTTCTACACAAGGTTATTCATCATACTGTTCTAATGCTAATTTATTTTTCATTGATTAATAAAAATTCTAGTCAAATTTTATTGCTTAAGCTCCCGCTTTAATTTCAGTACTTGATCAGAATGGATCTTCAAGGTTAATTAATGTATCGACGAGTGAAACTTGCAAGCTAAACATTCTCCAACGTTGAGACTTGAGAATTCCGTAATTATCCTGAACTAATGTACATCTGTAATTTCAAATAATGAAGCAAATGCAATAGTGGAAGCTAGCTAAACATCTCATTTCTTCAGATGTTTCAGTAAGATGGCTGGAAAACAAAATGATGTGCAGTGCTCTCCAGTAGAGAGGCCTGATTCTCCTACTATTTACCTCTTCTATGAACTTCCAAATCTGATCACTAGATAAGGGGTTCATCAACTCACCGGTCTTGAAACCAATATTTGTTGTTCTTTTTACTTTAAAGAAACTGAGTATAACACATCAAAAAGGAAAATAAAAATAAAAAAAATAGGTAAAATAAATGTGGACCGTCCAATCGTGGATATTGAGGCTCTTCCATGGTTTAAATATTCCTGCTGAGCATGGAATCTACAATTTTGGCGTAATTGATGACTAACTACATTAATCAGAACTAATCACTTTGGTATAGTGGCTACTTGATATTACTCTAAGAGAGAAGGTCCAAGGTTTGAATATCACCATAAAACCGATTTTTGGGGTTCGAGCCGTAAGAATTTTGCTCGCCATGTCTGTGTGTGAATTGCTTCCCTTGAAAAACAGTCTTGAATTCTTGATCATGAGCCTTGACTCTTAAACTTTCCTGGATGATCTGGGAAACACTGTAGTTGGGCCTGCCATGGGCTCGTTAGTTGGTCTAGTTTGGGCCGTCATAAGATATATATGATATTTCGCTCCAAGCGAACCAGTAACAGTAACAATATTGGAGACGCAAAAATTTGAGCTCGCTCGACATGGTCGGCAACACGAAGAGACCATACAGAATCTCCAGAGCTCCGACCAGAATCCAATCTCTCGAAAATGACACCCTCTGCATCATCTTCTCATTCCTCGACTTCTTCGACCTCGTATGTTGTTCCCTCGTCTGCAAAAACTGGTAACAAATTCTCTTATTACACTATTCTTTTCCTGCACTACTTAATATATATCTAAGGACCATATATCTATATGAAAACGGCAAATGCGAAATGGGGTTCTTGTGTTAATTTCAATTCAGGGGTGCTGTTATCAACAAGTCCAAGTTACTTCAAGTTCTTTACCGCAAGAAATGGCAGATGGGTCTTTTGGGAACTTCTCACTCTCCTCCAGAGAAATCTCTCAATGTTTACTTGGAGGAGATGGCTTTGGAGAATCACAGACGGGCTTTAGAGCAAGGTCGGATTGATGTTGATCAATGGAAGGCTCACTCTGTTGGGTACTCACTCTTGAAATTAAATTGTTTTTATTTAATTGGAGCCATTGAATTGGTTATGCATATGATATCAGTTTCCTAACCTTGCCTTTCTATTAGGGTTGATCAGTGTCGAAAGCAGATGAATTTACTTCTTACTGGTGTCGGCGATAAGGTAATTTCCATTGTGCACAGCTACCAAACTTTTGTTTTAAGTATATTCACATGGAAGCAAGGAGGGAGCATTAGACTATTATGCTTGAAGCATATATTTCTATTTGGTGGTGATACTTCAATTGTTATACTATTTTTATGTATATTCTTGAGGTAGGAAGCATATTTATGCAAATTATTAATTTTGGATAAGCTTAAGCGTTATGGAGGTGGTACAGTAGGTTTCAAGTGGTATAAAAACTAAAAGGTTGTAGCCTTGTATGTGACTAGATGTGGCTGGAGAATCTGGTTTCAGGGTGTAAAAACAAAGCCATCCCAAATTGCTGTTTGATCACTAGATCTTTCTCCGCTGGGCCAATTTTTTTTTTCTTTCTATATATAGATTTTTGTGCTAAAGGCCAGAACTTTATAGATTTTTGTACTAAAGGCCAGAAATTTATTTAAAGAATTTTATTATGGTTTATGGTAATCCGCTCATGAGATTTCTATTCATTGTAATTCTTTTCAGCACTGACTCTTGGCATCATCATTATGCTAGGTTATGCGCCTTTGGTCATTGGAAAGCTATGAATGTATGGGAGAATATCCCGTTCCAGACAAGTCCCCTTTAGTTGACTTTGATTTTGATGAGAGCAAGGTAACTCAAATTACTACTTCTTGGTAGTCAATTATGCACGGCTATATCATCCATCTTGCAGACCAACAGATCCATGTGAGGCATACCTTGATAGTTTTGAGTGTCCCCATTTAAGAAAAACTGTGATAATGTTTGCTTGATCACATCTTCTTGTTGGTGGATTGTAAATTTGTAATGGCATGTATGCATCTTCTTTGTATGAGTGCAAGCAAAGCATTAAAAGAGGGCACACAAAATTACTATCACACTTCATCATTCTCCTAGCATCCTTGGAGATTTTAATAGCGTATATCATGTTCTTTTTCCTTCTTTTCTTCCCCTTTCATTTTTTAGAATGGTACTGATGAGGAATTATGATATAACCACTTGACCTTATTATTAGGTCTTCCATAACATGTTTAGTTAATTGAAATAAATATGTCAAAATCTTTTATTAACTGGAAAACTTCTTATTTCTGTATGAGGAACTCGATTAATTTTCCCTATAGATAGTTGGTTTGCTTGGCACTCGTATATGCATATGGAGAAGGAATGGAATTCGAAGTATATTCCCCTCGTGTGAAGGAACCTTTCCAAAGGGCTTATGCATGCGGTATGTTTTTAAATTATATAGCACTTTCACTATGTATTGTTGGGCATGTAAGTACCCGTATATATTTCAGAAGGGGGAAATAAGAGAAACCATCTGCATAGTAAAGATATATAGTAGAAAGTGTAATATGTAGCTTCTTTAAGTATATAGTCAGCACATAACATCTTCAAATATTTATTCTTAAGCTTTTATTGGCTGTTGACCTGTTTTTGAAACTATTATGCTTTGATTGTATCTTAGTTCTCTTATACAAGTTACCACTGTATTGATTTTAAACTTAAAGTGCTATTTAATATGCTTTTTCATAAGGTCATTCAAGTTTTTTCTTTTCCGCAATGGATTTCTTTATATATTTGGACGTCTACATTTGATGTGTACTAATTATCTCATCTGTCTGAAGATACTGTGTTCCTGAGGCTGTGGTTGGGTGTGTGGATGGGACAACTCGTGTGTTTGACATGTACAGCCAACAATGTTCTCAGATCATCAAGTATGTAGTCCAAGACATTTTTTTTTAAATATAATTTTTTTCTGGTAAAAGATACTGAAGGTGGCTTGTGATATGAATTGCAAATTCAGTGTACTTTGACTTCTTCACATGCATTTACATTTCAATAGACACAGAAAATTCTGAACTAAGCGGGAAAGCAAATATATGTTACTTGAATATGATTATATGATAAAAAGTCTTCGTTCTATCTTTTTTGTTCCAACTCCTGACTGCTGCTGCTATATGCATTTATACTGGTCATTCTTAATTTCAGAATGCATGCTGGGCCAGTGACATGCTTATATTTGAGTGATGATCAGTTGATATTAAGTGGTTACATGCTTATATTTGAGTGATGATCAGTTGATATTAAGTGGTTCTTCTGTAGGAAGTGTAACTGTATCTGAAGTTTCATCCGGTCAGCAGGTATTCATATTAAGATTGACAAGTTCTAAAGGTTTGAATCTATGCCTGATTTAAGTGTCCTCTTACTATACGTATTTTATAATGAAGTTATAAGATATGTTTGCTCATTATTGATTTCTTCGACATCCACAACTTCCTTGGTAGTTTTGTCTATTTTCAAAATATGAGTTCCTTTTCTTTCTTTTGGCCCACATCTACTCGGTGTTGGCCTTGCGGAGAAGAGCGTGTCATCAGTTTTTTGCTTTTTAGTTTCTCTTTAGCAGGT
The DNA here is from genome assembly GCA_946800695.1 of Geum urbanum. Lineage (NCBI taxonomy): Eukaryota > Viridiplantae > Streptophyta > Magnoliopsida > Rosales > Rosaceae > Geum > Geum urbanum. Next base: position 4,542,220 of record OX327014.1, read on the forward strand.
CGGTGTGCAATGTAGAAGAACGACATAAACTGTACAGAGAGAGAAGAGTGGGACATCAATTAAAAAATAGAAAACCCAGATTACAGGTTGTTGTAGAACACTCGTATATATGTAAAAAGTTTCCCCTTTTGCAATTACGCCAATTTGTGCACCCTATCCTGTAATTATAACCAAATATATATGGAAATATCCTTGTTGGAAAAATATAGGATGATAAAGGCAATAAAAGAGAGAAAAATGAGATCGTTGAGTCAAGGCACAAAGTGGATTCGTTTTCTTTAAGACTAATTTTCCGCTTTTCCTTGGTGCAAAAAGAGTTTAAAGCAAATTGTCACCAGGATACAATAGACTCAAACTCACTTGTTATTATTATTGTGAATTTGCACTACACAAGAATAACCTGAACTTTAGAGACTAGATAGAAGAAAGAGAATTAATATATTAAAAGTCTGCAGTTAGATTGCTACATATTAGATACCAATGATGTCTCTTTTAAAAAAACAAGAACACATCAGTCGGTTTCTATCAATATATCACTATATTTGAAATTTTCTAACAACCCTTTTACCTGGAAACCGACTCATTGAGATGTGGTAACTATAACCCATGATTTAACCACTTCTTTAACTCTTTGTTATTCTGTTTGGTTACTGAATGATGTCTTCATATGCCTTTGAATGCATGGGAAAGAGAAATGTCAATCAGTTTCTTTAGATTGCTTGAAATGCTTGAACTTGCCAAAAAAAATAAAAAATTGCTGGCAGTCATTCTTTTTTTTTTTAGATACTTTGATGTTGGTATTTTCAGATACTTTGACATACATTATATGAGACAGCATAAATAGAGCTTCAATATTTTTGGCAGGCATACGAACTTTGTGCTTAAACCCGTCCTCGCAACTGCTTTTTGCTGGTACAACTGATGGATATCTATTTTGTTGGGACCTTAGGTATGTTGCTCAACTTGTAATGGTATCGTAATGGAGTGAACTTGCATGGATAAACACATTTCTTACTCTGAGATTTAATTTTTTTGTGGCAATCTGTAATCTGTAATTTCGTATTGTGTAGACCATCCATACTTATTTTCATCAGCATCTAGTTTGCGTTTTGTTTGCTTGTTCAGAGGAAAGTGTTAGGATGTTTTTCATTCCATTTATGGGCTGTTGTAACTGTTTAGTATCAGCCCTGTGCTGTGTGTATTGAGTAACTTGACCTCTAACTAAAGATATGGAACATGGAACATCTGCTTGCCATAAATTGTTTGGCAAGTAAAATTGTGAAGTAACGGGTTTGCTGAGTTATTCTGCTTTGTATCTTTTACTACTGACCTATCTCCTATCTTTTACTACTATCCTAGGTATGTGTAGCATAGATTTTCATATGACCTATGCTACAGTGGGATTCCTATGAGGTTGGAATTATTATTCTTGCAATTAGTGACCCAAGAAATTTGTCTCCTTTTGTCTTAGTTATCTCCCTAGTAATTGTAGTGTTATGATGACCTTTTTCGACCATTCATTATCTTATACAGGAAAAGGAGATGTGTATGGGAGACATGAGTGAGTCCAAACATTGTTTATTCCTTGCAACACCTGAGAAATGATTCCTCAAGCTTAGTGGTTGGTGGAATTGATGGTGTGCTACGTACACTAAATCAGAATACAGGTGAAGTAATTTCAAGATTTGTCGTGGAAGGGAACTTATTACCAAGTTCAAGTTCAAGTTCTCATCAAAATGCAGTTGGGAGTAGGACGGTCCAAAAGCTGAGAGGCATGAGGCTTTCGGAAGATACTTTAATCGATAGCATTCCTAGAATTGGTCGACCTGCCATCACTTGCTTGGTGGTAGGGATGAAGAAAGTTATTACCATGCACAACAATAAGTACATCAGAACTTGGAAGTTCAACCAAGACTCAGAGACCAGTTGTTGTTGTCAGGATATGTATATCTGCAGGCTGCAGCTTGATATCACATAGGAGAAAACTGCATCTCAGAATAGATGGTATACCAGTTGTATGCTTCCCAGATTTTGTTTCTCAAGGGGAATGCTTAATGCGCAGTGTTACCAGTTTTGTATTTGACTGGTTTCCAACACTAGGCATTCTTGGTTGGGTGTTTAATAGATTCAATTATGTAATCATTTAATTACAGTACATAGTAGAATAGGCAATTTTATTTCAATATGCAATTCTAATCATTTATGTAGAATGTAGTATGCTTTTGCTTATTTTATGTCATTTCGATGAAAGGTTTCCTAAGAAAGCATTCGATATCTTTTTTTTTTTTTTTTTTGCTAATTAACATTTTAATGGCAGTCTCATTTTTTGCACCACCAAGGTGACTGGATGTAAGCTTTGTGATTGACTATAGCGTGTATTAACGAATCGATACACGAGTATATTACTTTGAAGACATAAGTAGACTACCTCGATATACTGACACAGATTACTTTCAAGCAGTCTACTAGATGTATCGGATTTTTTTACCCTCGTACTAAGTAAAGAGAACCGAGTAACATCACTTCTACACATTAGGATTAGGTTTATTATTGTTTGGGCCCAAAATAAACATAATATTTATTTTTAATACTTTGGAGCTTCGAAGACAAAATGGGTCAACCATATGCAGCCTGATTTGAGCTGCGAATCAGGGAAGGATATTTATGCGATTCCTAGATAATCCAGGGAAATCTAGAGGCAAGATATTATTCCTAATAGATAATGTTACATTGTCAAGCGAAGAGGATCATAATGCATATCTCTATAAATAGAAGAAGTAAAAGCAGATTTGCGGACGTCTCTACACTCATACAGAATTTGCGCACCAACAAATCTTACTCCGCTGCGAGTAAACAACAAGCGAATAACGAGCTCAGGATCTAGGCCACCCAACAGAGCATGGGGATTCGAAGGTTCACTCAAGCTAAGCAACCGGCAACAGCGAATTCAAGATCTAGGCCACCCGACAGAGCGTGGGGATTCGAAGATTCACTCGAGGTACGACGACATCAATCGGTGGAGTCCAAGCAACCCGACAGAGCGTGGAGATTCTAAATATCTATGAAGCTACACTATCCGGTGTTCTCGACACTATGCCCTTAGGATTGCTCTACTTTATACTTGCTCGAGAGTGTAATGTATTGATTCTTTGTGGCTTGGCAGAGAGACACGAAGCTTACGTCTTGTATCAAGACAAGTAGGACTCAACGAGCGAGGTTGGTGCTCTCCTCGCTCCAATCGCTTGACAAGAAGCAGAGACTATGCGGCGCACTAAACAATGCCATTCTTCCATCGGCAGTGGCACGCCTCATATACAGCACATCAACAAACAACAGATACAAAAAGAAACATTTTGCGACAACTCTAATCGCAGTAACTTGACTTCAGAAAATTGAAGCCAAACATTTTGGCACGCCCAGTGGGACTCAGGTTTAGTGTCTTACAATCATTGATCCGTATCACAAAACTTTCATGAGTCGCCTTAAGTATCCAACACCTGCGTTCTGAGAACATAACTCAGCCGCTTATAGGGGTTTAAGCAACGAGAAAGTACTACAGAGGTTCGGTGCGACAATGACTAAGGGTCGATGGTCATCATAGTCGTTAGAACCTAGGAATATTGAAGAAATTAGGGCCATGAATTTTGAGGCCTAAAGAGATTTTTCGCTCGAACTGTGACGACCCGGACCGGAATTGGTATAATAATCGGTTTAATCCGCGAGTTTTGCAAGTAATCGAGATTTATCGTACTTAATCGGATATGTGGTTTTGATCACGATTTAATTTTCGGATACGAATTTGATTTGGGGTTTGTTCGTGGGAAATGTAGAGAATTTGATTTCGAGTTTGTTGGAGCTTTCCGAGGATTTTTCGGATAATCAAGGAATATAAAATGAATATTTGAAATTATTGCCGAGTTAGTCGTGTTTATCCGTTTGAGTTGGAGTTATCCGAATTGCGGATAGAGTTGATTCGCGACTTATAAATAGCCGAATAGTCGTAAAGTTGTCGCAAAACTTCGAAAATGGGCTGTTTGACCGAGTTGACTGAGCTGGGCCGAGTTGACCGAGTCAACCCGTGGTTGACTCAGTGAGTCCGTGACTCACCGTCGAGGTGGTCCCCGGAATACGGCGCGGTTGCCGGATTTCAAGGTAAGGTTTTGAAGCTCTTCCTTTGGGCTTTCCATTGATGTATATATGGTGTGTTATGGTGGCAGTTTGCTTGTTCGATTTTGAGCTTGAAGTTCGCCGAAATCGGGTGTAATGGTGGAGATTTTTCCGGTGACTTTTCGAAGGGGATTTTGGGTGGTAATGGTTGGGTTCGAGCTAGGGAGGAAGCCCTTTGAATTTGGGAGGCCGAGGTGGCCTCACGGTGGAGAATTTTGCCGTAGAAATTTTCCGGGCGGTTTGAGATTTTGGAGACTTTCGAGGCTTTTTCCGGTGAACCACGGCGGAATTTGTGGATGGTGTAGTGGAGAGATGTGTTGGGCGTGAGGTGTAGACCATTTCTGGAAAGTTTGGCCAGAATTCGCCACTGTTGACGCTGCGCCGCCGCCAGCGGCGGTCAACGGCGGCGCTCCGGCGAAGGGTTGACTTTTTGAATTTTGACAAGTTTTATGCCGTTTTTCTCGTAATCGCGCCCCTATCGTCGCCTTGAGGTTTTCGAGTTGTTTTGAGTAGTGGATTTTAAGTTGAGGGTTTATGTGGAGTATTTTGTGATTTTCGACGATTCTTTTGCATCCAAGTTATATATTTCCGGAAATTGTTGGTTTCCGAGGTGTGGTTCAGAGTAATGAATCATGATTTTGATCAGTGATATTTTGTGATTATTTAGGGGATCGAGATCGTACTTTGGGCGAGGGATCTTCCGCCGGATCTCAGGATTAGCGCCTCTACGCGCTGTGCTTATCTGTGAGTGGACATTTATTTACACGTACTGTCGTAGCGAGTTCTTGGTTTCAATATTTATTTCCAGTACAGTATTGAGATTATTTATTGTTTTGCAGGTATTCTTTTATGTTTTATTGGTGATGGCATTTACTTAGCATCGATGCATTGACTACTCGGCTGATCACCGGTAGTCCAGTTCCAGGCTTGAGAGATTCGCTTGATGTGCCCAATAGGCTTGAGAGATTCGCCTAGTATATCACCGTCGGGCTTGAGAGATTCGCTCGACACCTTCATTTATTTGAAGAACTCGCAATATTTTTATGTTATGTAAATGGTGAAAGGCATATGTTTATTTTTCGTCCACTCACTCTAACGATTTTATTTGCCTTTCCCCTGGGCTTTTTGGTTTCCGTGCCCAGTTTGCAGTTCGGATTGTGGTGTCGCATGTCGCTGTCAGAGGCTTAGTGTTCGAGTTACTTTTCTTTCTCAGTAGGTTTGTTGTTTAGACTACTGCTGTGTATTTATGTATATATATACTAGAGGTCACTCTGAATACTCTGATGTTCATATTTTCATATGATTTTCCCGGATTTCTGTAAAGTTACAGTTTTGCTTATTACTTTATATTATGATGATATGATATTGAGAAATCCGGATGGGATTGGTACCCACGGTTTGGCTTTTGTGGCATAGGATGAAGTGTGTTTTCGGGTGCAGGTTAATGAAAATTCCATGATATAGTGAAACTCTGCCGAAATATCTATGGTTTTTGAAAGTTTGTGTTTTCAGAAGGGGTTTGATTCCAGTTTAGGAAACTAAATCGGGGTTGGGACCTTTCACGAACAAGAGCAATAGCGAAATGCTAACATTGAACGGATGCTGAACAACATGGAGGCTAGCGACAAGACGGTATCCAAAGTTCAAAACAGGCTCGACATCCTTTACGAGGCTCAAGAGATTGAGCATGCCAATAACAACAAAAAGTTTGATGCTCTCATGGCAGCTCTCGCAAACTTCACCAACACTATGAAAGCCAGCTTCGCGCTGATCAACGACAAGTTGGGGGAGGGAGAACCTCTCTTTCATAATGATGAGGAAGTCAAAGACGACGGCGTACCAACTCCGCCTCCTCCGTAGCCAAACTTTGAGCGAGAGTTGGAGGAAAGGATTAATCACATCATCAATCAGAGGCTGCCAGATGCAGCAAGAACTCCGGTAACCTACAATGACCTATTCGCACCACTGCCATTCAGATGGAAGTGGCCAAAGGGTTATCGACCCATCTCGTTCACTCACTTCAGCGGTGAGGGGGCAGAGCCAGTAACCACCCACATTGCCCGATTTAGGGTCGAGTGTGGACCGTGGGGGAGGCCTAGCGAGTTCAAATTAAGAGTCATCGCATAATCGCTGTCAGGTGCAGCACTACATTGGTATACAAACCTACCGCGAGGCTCGGTCCGCTAATGTGCGAAGATGGAAAGATTGTTTACCGAACACTTTGGTGGATCAGAACCGGCTGTGAAGCTTGGTAAGTTATGCCAAGTGGTACAAATTTCAAGCGAATCTCAATTGGCATACTTACACATGTTCAAGACTGAATACACCAAGTACGTTGACGCAAAGTTCACATCGATGAATGCTCTCACCGATGTTATAGCTCAAACTCATGCCACATACGAGGAAGCTGAAAATAGGTGCAACGAATCTTGGTGAACATATACTCTAAAGAATCTGTACCAAGAACGTCCCAAGATAATTGGAGCAGTGCAGGAAGAGAAAGAATCTGGTGGATATGATTCAGACGATACGACAGTGGCTGGTATGGAATTAATAGCCAAAAATACACTCAAGTCAAAGAAAATAATTCCCTCAAAGGGACCAGTGCGAGTTCTGACTAGTGCCTTCACAAAACCAGAATTTGAATTATACATCTACGATGCAAACGCAACTCATGAGGTCGTAGAAGACTTGATTGATAGAAAGCTGACCAAGTCCGAAATATTGTAAGTTCCATAACATGTGGAACCATACTACCAAATATTGCATCAAGCTGAAGGACCAAATCCAGAAGTGGATTAATGAGGGGAGGCTTGCAATTGATGCATCACCACAGATTTCTCTAGTTGATCGGCAACCTTTCGCAGATACTTCCATAGGAGAAGTAGAGCTTGTAACACCAAAGGCCATCAGTACGTTCAACAGTGATAGGATGGAGGAAATCCTGGATGCGTTAATCGAAGCAGGCATCACGAACGTACTTAACCCCATTGCTTCAACATCTTCTCATAAAGTATTGTACTGCAAGTTCCATCATGCTTGGACACATGATATAAACCAATGCGCGGCGTTATAGGAACAGATCCAGCAATGGATAGATGAAGGGGATATCGTTCTTCCGGACAACGAGGGAGAAGAAACTGCCGAATGATCATTCATGGTGGGTACCCTGGAAGTATCTTGGCATGGAGGAGCCAAGCGGAGGTAAACATTGGATCTCAAAACCACCAATGAAGTAGTCCCTAGTAGTAGTAACAAAGAAGATCCCAAAGGGAAGCATAAGGAGGTCTGCAGTGAGGCAACTCTTGTAGCGCTCTGTGCCCGGTGCAAGGTAGAATGTGGCCTCAAGATGACTTATAAAGAGTTTGTGGAAGCAGTACGAGCAGGGTCATCAGTCAAATCTCTACCGGAGAGCTATCAGCCAGCAAGCCAGAAGAAATCACACACATTTGCCAAGGAATCTAATCTATTCAAACGTATACGATTGTCAGAGAAGAAAAATGAGGCAGTTGGTGATAAGCAGCGAGTTGAGCCGAGCAAACCTTACATCCCTCCAGCAAGCCGATCTGTTACTAAGGAAAGCGTGTGGTATGTAAAATTAGGAGGAAAGACTATGGAGATCACCCCTACCAGAAAGAGGAAGCTCTAGTGTCAATTCGAGGCTGCAAAGAGGACATTAAAGGCTTTAGACAGAGGTTTGATCAAACCGAAGTAGTTCATGGAGCCACAAGAACAGATTTAGAGAAGAATGAATAGGCTCGCAGCTACACCCATGATTACGTTCGACAAAGGGTCCAGCAGACCAAAGGTGCGAGCAACCAAATCAAGTGTGTTTTCCCGGATTGATAAGGTAGAACCTAACGTAGAGGCACATCGAGCGCCAAAAAGGGCTCGAGAGATGGTTGAAGATAAGCTAGTGCGGAAATCAGTCTTCAAACACCTCGAATCAAGGGCAGAACCAATCGCTGAGTCGAAAAAGAAGCCAGTGCTACGATGGAAACCAAAGTCTTTGGTAATTGAAGAACAAAAGAAGCTCGCTAGCTCTTCTTCTAACCTCAATGTCAAAGAAGTCACGGTTAGTGAGTCAGAACTCACGGCAAAGGTAGACTCCTTAAAGGAACCTAAGTCAGAGTTTTACGTCAGAGAGAAACAAAGCCCTTACATCAAAGACCAAAACCATGAGCCACTGTTAGTTGAAATTGAAGCAGACGATGAAGACGAGCAATTAGTCGACTACAAAAGGACTTAGAGGAAGTCTACACTGAAGACACGCACGTAAGCATGGTGAACTTTTTACCAGCCAAATTTTCAAAGCCAGTCAAGGCAAAACATGTGGCCGTTGTAAGCAAGGCAGCTCAAGCACTAACTTTGGTAGAAATAGAAGAACCAGTGGAGCGGGGAACACATGTGCACCTTGTTATGCAAAATTCCTACATGATGTTCTGCAAAACTACAGCCACAATAGCCTCGCACATGAGACCATTGTATATCACTACGGGCATGGGGGGCATCCAGCTTAGCAAGGTCATGGTGGACACCGAAGCAGTAGTAAATGTCTTGACTACTCGAGCAGTGACATTGTTGAGTATTTCAAGATCAGCTATTCAAGCAACATCCATGACGATCAAGAACTTTGCAGAGACTGTCTCGCAGACACTAAGATTGTTGTTCATGGAAGTAAAAGTTGGACCTGTTGTAGTGGTTCATAATTTTTTTGTCATCGAATGCAATTCACCCTTCAGTGCTATACTGCACTACCAGAAGAATGCCTATACCCGACGAGATTCCCAAAAAACGACCGACGACAAGGTTTCTCGTCGGTTATAGTAAACTATAACCGACGACAAGATTACCTCGTCGGTTATAGTTTTTTTACCGACTAGATAATCTTGTCGTCGGTTATAGTCGCCGAAAAATCGTCGGATATAGTTTTCAACTAACACCGACGATTTTTTCTGACTATAACCGACGATTTATTGGTATCGTCGGCTATAGTTTCTTATTTCAGATCCATTCTGGGCAGCAGCTCGATTTTTCAATATTCAAAAAAATCTCCCGCGAAAACTGAAAATGCTCTGAAATCTTTAGGTGATGTGGAAAACTATCGAGAATGATCGATCGATGAGTTCGTGATCGATGATTCATTAATTATATATAGGTACGTACTTAATTAATATTATATATATGCATGTGTGTGTTGATCGATTGTTGAATTTGAATATATTGATCGATCGAGTTAATTGATTGTTGAGTTTGAGTAATTGATGGTTGATTTTGAGTACGTGATTGATGATAGTTAAGTTGGAGTAGTACGTATTTGTTGTGTTGATTATTGTGAATATATATATATAGCTAGCTAGGGTGATTAATTAATTAATTTAATTGCATTATATATTGTGATTATTAAAGTATTAATTGTGATTATTAATTATGGGTATAATATATATTGTACGTGATTATTGTGATGTTTCGATCGGTTAATTGTGATTAATTATATATAGTGTACGTGGTTATATATATTTAGATTTATGTGATCGATCGATTATATATATATAGTTAGGGTGTACGTACGTGTATATATATATTAAAATTATGGGAATTATAATAATATATATTTATATTAATTGATTGATCGAATGTTTTGATTTTGATCGAGTTAAATTAGACGAAATTATATATATATGAATAATTATGGATCGAGTAGAATAATTAGACGACTATATATATATGTTCATTTGTAATTAATTAGCTAGCTAGCTAGGGATCGAGTAGATTGAATAATTAAATTATGTAATTTATAGTTTGAATATCGATATATATATATATACATAGATCGATATATATATATCTAGCTATGAAATTTTAATTAATAAGATCATGGGTATATATATATGCAGTTATAATTTTCAGGATGGACAAGAGTTGGATGTGTCTTCCAAGATGGGATGTAAGATATCACCGTGGAATTAGAAGTTTTGTGGAATATGTGAAGGTTAATTGTGGAGGGATGACAATTCATTATTGTCTGTGTATGAAATGTCAGTGTCGCAGCGAGCGATATCGTTTTCACATCGATAAAGTATTGGAGCACTTGAAGAAAAACGGGTTTTGGGATAAGTACACATGTTGGATTTATCATGGTGAGAGCTCATTAGTTGGTCAACATGATCACGGACAATTTTTTGAGAGTGGCAGTACATCCAATGATCCAACAACAAGGTTGATCAATGATATGTTTCCTCATGAGAGCGGTATATTTGCTCAAGCACCGGATATCCTTCTTGCCGTTGGAGACTTCCCTCATATTGAGCCAGTCCAGCAATTACCTACCGCTGTCAACACTGCTGGTATGGACAAGTACAACAACCTCATTGCCTTCCAACAGACCCCGTTGTACAACGGGTGTAATAAGACTGTTCTTGAAAGTGTTATGGGAGTAATGAAGCTCAAAGTGGAGAACAAAATGAGTGTGAAGGCTGTTGATGATTGGCTGAAGTGGTCTAGTTCGTTGTTGCCCCCCGGTCATTGTCTTCATACCACTCATCGTAAGGTGCGACAGATCCTGAAACATCTTGGTCTTTCCTACATCAAAATCCATGCTTGTAGATATGATTGTGTTCTCTTCTGGGGTGAAGATGCTTATGGGAATGATCTTGAATCCCTTGATGAATGCCCGGTATGTGGTACAGATAGGTATCACTACAACATTTTTACACATTGCCGGCGACTTTTAAGTCGCCGGTAATGTCCAAAAACAAGGCCGGCGATTTTTGGACATTACCGGCGACTTAAGTCGCCGGTAATGTAATTTTTTTTTTTTTTTTTTTTACATTGCCGGCGACATGAATTTATGTCGCCGGTAATGTCTCGAAGCTAAAGACATTGCCGGCGACATAAATTCATGTCGCCGGTAATGTAAAAAAAAAAAAAAAAAAAAAGACATTACCGGCGACATAAATAAAGTCGCCGGTAATGTCTTTTTTTTTTTTTTTTTTACATTACCATCGAGGGATTGCCGGCGACGGACATTACCGGCGACAAAAATCGCCGGTAATGTTAAAAAAAAAAAAAAAAAAAAGACATTACCGGCGATTTTCCGGCGAAAATCGCCGGTAATGTCTAAAGACATTGCCGGCGACTTAAAAGTCGCCGGCAATGTCTCCAAATGTTGTAGTGTATAAGTTGACTCCTGCCGGAAACAAGAAAGCTGTGAAGATACTTCGGTATTTTCTGCTGATAGATAGGCTAGAACGGTTGTTCATGTGTGCACACACGGCTGAAGCTATGAGATGGTGGGCCGAGAGGAATTTGCCCGAGGGTGATACGCTTATACACCCTGCTGACGGAGAGGCTTGGAAGCACATGGTGAAGGAGTTTTCTTATTTTGCATCAGAGGTTCGAAATGTTTGGCTGGGGCTTTCATCTGACAGATTCAACCCTTTTGGCAACATGAGTCTTCAATACAGTATATGGCCAGTTATTTTGGTACCGTACAACCTTCCTCCATGGATGTGCATGAAGAAAGAATACAATATGCTCACTATGATAATTCCAAGGCCGGGTTATCCAGGAAAGTGTCTCGATGTGTATTTGAGACCCTTGATTGAGGAGCTTAAGTACTTGAGTGAGCATGGTCATCCCACTTATGACAAGTTCAAAAATGAGATGTTCCAGATGCATGCCATGCTTGTTGGCACCATTAGCGATTTTCCTGCACGCGGGATGTTGTTGGGCAACGTTACCAGGGGATACAGGGCTTGTCCAGAGTGCATGACGGTTGAGTGTTGCAGACCTCATTGCAGGAAGATTATACATATGCGTCATCGTTGTTGGCTTCCACATGATCACCCATTTCGGGAGGATATAGAGGCATTTGATGGGACTGTGGAAACAGGTGAGCAGCCGAGGAGATGGACGGGGGATGAAATATTGGAAGTGCTAAATGAATACGATTTTGGGCAGCTAAACAATCATCCTGAGATAGTGGCGTCAATACCTGACAAACCCGACAGGTATAAATTCTGGACACACAAGTATTTTTTAGGAACTTCTGTATTGGTCCAAGTTGTTGATCAGACACTACTTAGATGTCATGCACATAGAGAAAAATGTGTGCGAGAGTGTGGTCGGCACAGTGTTGAATTGGGAGGGAAAAACTAAAGACGGCCCGAAGGCACGCATTGATCTTAAAAGGATTGGACTGCGAAAACATTTGTGGTTGAGAGATGGGAAGAAAAAAATGCCACAAGCTCCTTATACCGTCAAGCCTTCCCAGAAAAATGGAATTTTTGGCTGGATGGGTAATGTTAGGTATCCTTCAGGCTATGCTGGAAATATAAGTCGATGTGTTAACTTCAAAGATAATAAGATGTACGGACCAAAGAGTCATGACTGTCATATACTGCTTCAACGCCTCTTCCCTGTTTTCATTCGAGGGTACCTGCCCAAAGAGGTGGTGGAGACGTTAATGGCTTTGTCAAGATTCTTTCAGAAGTTATGCACGAGAGAAGTGAAGAAATCCGACTTGTCTGAAATGCAACAGGACATCATTTTATCATGTGCAAATTTGAAAGGATATTTCCTCCAAACTTTTTTGACATCATGCCTCACCTAATGCTCCATCTTCCGGAACAATTGTTGCTTACTGGTCCAGTACACTACACATGGATGTATCCTATGGAAAGGTACGTAATGCATCTCTGAATCTGGCTATATATGTCGATCTTTAATATTATTTATTCACTTATTTTGCAATAAGCATAACATGCTCGATCTGTAATTACCACTTTATAGATAATTAGGGGACTACAAAGACTATGTGATGAACAAATCTTTACCCGAAGGGTGTATCGCTGAAGCATATATTGCGCATGAGTACGTAACGTACACCAAGTTGTATTTGGGAGCGTTGGAGGACCCTCCACAACATATGCCAGTGGATGGAGGGCAGTTCAACCTTTCGATCATCTCCGATGATGTTGAAGTTTCTGGAAAGTTGCCCAACTCGTACAATTTGGAACCTTATGAGCTAGTCATTGCCCATTGGTCGGTATTGATTAACTGTCCAGAAGTTCAATATTGGAAAATTTTGCACCTTTACTGCTCTGCTATTTCCGGTGATGTTGAGTACCACAACAAGACGTTCGCAAACTATTTTGGCAAATGGGTACGTATATAGATATATTGACTGGTATATGAATTTAAGTGCATGTCTCGTATCCTATTTATAGTTAAGTTAATAAATGATTATTTTAAGATGAACCATGTACAAGATGATGGTATCCCCCAGTGGTCACACGAATTGAGGCTCTTGGCGCAGAAACCGGTAACTTCCAGAGTTTATCCTATGTGTAAGGTAAATGGCGTGCTATTTATTTGTGAATATAGAGATGTCAGACGAAAAACACAGAATTCTGGGGTATTGGTGCATGGTGGGTAGAATGAAGTTGATTATTACGGTGTTCTCCATTCAGTTGTCGAATTAATATATGGGGAAGGCATGACCGTGCACCTGTTTAAGTGTAGATGGTTTGATACCGACCCTCAGAACACAAGGACCGATCAATACGACATTTTTTCGGTGAATACTGCTACAAGCTGGTATGAAGATGATCCGTTTGTTTTGGCCACGATGGTGAAACAATTTTTCTATCTTGATGATCTTGTGCATAAATGCGCGTGGAAAGTGGTTAACCATGTTCTTCCAAGAAACATATACAGTGCCTCAACCCTTGGTGTGACCTCGGATAATGAAGAAGTTAGTGCATACCAAGAGCCGAACGCAACTGGTATTCTTGAAACCTCAACAATTCGCCTTAATAATGTGAGACATGGCAGTGTGGTACGAATTCCTCAACCGAATCTTATTGATGCTAATCAAAACGAAGACAATGAAGACCCAAGTGATGAGGGCATACACATCTTACCTGAAATTAACTCGGAAACAGAGTCAGACTCAAGCGATGATTCTGACTATGCGCCTTAGTGTATGTATGTTAATTAATTTGAGTTTGAACGTGCAATGTAAAATGAATTAAATTCAGATGATCGACTTTAACTTAATTGGATCGATGTAATTAATTAAAGTAGATACTTTGTTTAATGAGCATTTTTTAATTTATAAGTTAGGAAAAAAAACGTACTCATAGCCTTTTTGTATATATAAAAATATAAAAGAAATAGAAATGTTTGATAAGTGGGAAAAAATTTCACAAAGTTCACAAAGTTTTGGACCGCGTATATCCACGTGAATAATTAAGGAGCTGATCGATATCCAGGTGTTGTTTTCTCATTGGAGCATCACATGACGTGGATTAACGGTAATTTACAAAAATTTCTCGTTATAAGTTGTATTTTTGTAGAAACTAATTAAATATATTTTTGAATTTTTAAATAATATCCCCTAAAAATATATTATTCAAATAGTGAGAAGCCAAAAGCATAGAAGTCCGTTGGTAATTTCGCATTATTATTCGAGATGCAAATGAAAAAAAAAACAAACTATAACCAACGATATTCATAGTAAATATCGTCGGTTATACTATGGCCGACGATAATACTTATATCGTCGGCAATAGTCTCGGTTTATATCCAGGACAACAGCCGTTTTGGGCAGAACGAAACTGCCCAAAACGAAAGGCCTCCTCTCCGATTCGATTTCTTCCTTTTCCGGTGTGTTGGGAGCAAGCAAGATGTCCTGAAGCCAAAGTCCATCGATCGATCGATCCTCAAGCCTCTATTCTTGGATTCTAAACCCAAAAAACAGGTTTGAAATCCCTAAATCCCTAATTCTCTAATTTCGAATTTTTTTTATTTAGGTTAGATTTGAAGTTGTTTAGTTTGTTGATCGATAATGTGGATGTTTGGATGCATTGTGTGAATATATATTCGATTATTGTTGAATTTTGTGGATTTTTCGAATTATTGTTGATTTTTTTGGAATTATATATTCGAATTATTGGATATATTAAAGTATATATTGGATTATATATATATTGGAATTATTGTGGATTTTTTTGGAATTATATATTGGAATTATTGGATATATTATATATATATATTGGATGAATTATATTGGATTATATATATATATTGGAATTATTGGAATTATTGTCAATTTTTTTGGAATTATGTATTGGACTTATTGGATTATATATATATTGGAATTATTGTGGATTTTATGGAATTATTGGAATTATTGTTGATTATATATATATTGGTGCTATATATTGGATTATTGATATATATATATTGGATTATATATATACATGGTCATTTAATATTTGGATTTATGGAATTATTGTTGATTATATATATATATTGGATTTATATATTGGATTATATATATATTGGATTTATGTTTAATTATTGGAATTATTGGACTATATATTGGATTTATGGAATTATTGGATTATATATATATAGAGGAGTTTAATTAATTTTTGGAATTATTGGATTACGAATTCGAATTTTTGGATGAATTAGGAATTATTTTGAATTTTTGTAATTTTATAGCAACGATGAATTGGTTTAATTGCGGTGCTTCCCGAAGGGGGTCGAGCTCGAGGGGGAGGTCGAGAGGGAGAGGGAGATCGGGACGTGGGGATGAGGGCACCGGAAGTCGGTCGGCATCAGGATCCACCAGCGTCGGCAACACTTACAGCATTCCTCCCACCTCTCGGCTCCGTACACTTCTGGGTGAGGGACAACCTCAACAGTAGCAGGTGGAGCCTGCTCGATCCTCAGGCGCAAGGAGGCATTATGAGGCCAGTCGCACGCCAGAAACGGATAGTGCGACTCAATCCTCGGTCCGAATGCCGGAGATTCATCGCGAGGACCCTTCCCCATTCACCCACCAGACTCCTCATTCTTCCGAGGAGGCTGGTGGATCGACTCAGTCCTCGGCCAGGATGCGACTATGCCCGCCGTCTACCCTATTCTTACCGTTGGAAATCCCGACGATACCTCTCGTCGATTCCACGGGGATGCCTGTTCCAGGACAGCTAGAGTTCATTACCCCGGACCAGGCATACGCGTATGTACCCTTCCCGGAACCTCTCTGGAGTGTGAGGATTCCGGGACAACGCACCGACGAATCAGGTAAATATTAATTAGTGATATCTTTTTACTTAGTAATATTTAAATTCAATTAGGTGTTGATGATTTAAAAAATTGTCTACATATATATATATGTGATAGGCGAGATCGTGCCCGATGACAAACAAAAGAGAACCAGAGGCCCCGTCGTCGGCAAGTTACTGGACGACGCCATTCAGGCTAGCGGTGGTGGCCAAGTTATGATTCCGACCGGGGATAGAGGGCAGGTGATCGAGGGAAAGGTCACTCGAAGGTACACAGGGATGGCGGGCAGCCTCATACGGGATAGAGTCCTAATGTTGTGGCCAGATTGGAATTCAGTGCCGCAATCCGTCAAATATGAGCTGAATAATGCGTTGTCGGTGAGTTGAATTGTATATTCATTATGTATATTTTCTAAATAAATTTTTAATATTATTGATATATATATATATATATATGCATTGCAGAGGTGGTTCCGCGTGGACAATGACATTAGACCCACGTGGGCGGATGAAGTGCATGGGAGCAGGTTACTAGATTCATTTGTTTCAATTTTTTCGTTTCTTTTGATTATGTTCATACAATGTTGTAAGTTACTAACGATTGATTTTATTAATATAGGTATAAGGAGTGGAAGGGCGAGCTGAAAAAACATTGGAAAAAGTACGGCGACGATCGTTCGGGTACCCCTAGCGAGTTTCGTTATAGGGAGTACGAGTGGCGATGGCTTGTGGTTCACTTCAACAACCCGAAATTGAAGGTACGCAACCTTCGATCGATTAAATTTTTGTTTTATCGTACTTCCCTCAAATTATTTGGCTAATAATTTTTTGATGTTGGATTAATCGAGCAGGCTATTTCTGAAGTCAACACAAGGAACCGGGCCAAAAACACCAAAAATCATCATGCCGGTTCCAGATCATACTTGGGTTGGATCGAGGAGGCGGCCAACCACCCAGAAGAGGATCCCCTAGCCTTGTCTATACGATGCAGCACGCGTATCCGCAGTCCCGACCCCCGAATATGCTATAAGTGTCCTTATAATAAAATAAACATATTTCTTATTTTTTTAGATTGTTTACATTAATTAATATTTTATTTTTCTTTGTCAATTAGGCGAGAGTTCAGGAGGCGATTCCGGAGGTGTTGACTCAAGTGGCGAGAGAGCTCTATCCCAACACCCCCGATGCGGAACTCCCGATTGATCAGATTGATCGATCTGATCCGATCGTCAGGGCCAGGATTATGTCAACTGCGATCCCTCCAGGGAAGAACATTTTCTACTGCAGGGGTTCCGGAAAGTGGGGTCAAGGGCTGCTGAAGAAGACCCCTGAATTCTCTCGCAGATCGGGATCATCTTCGAAGACTAATGAGCTACAGGACCAGCTTCATAGGCAAGCGATTGAGATGGAAGCTCAACGACGTCGGATGGAGGAGATGGAGCAGGCGCGAGCCGCAGAGCAGAATCGGTTGGCCAAACAGCAGCAACAGATGGGGACATGGATGCAGCACTGTTATGCATAGTTGCATGCATCTGGAATCCAGATAGCTCCCCCGCCCATTTTCGGTGCGCCACAGCCACAGCCTCAGCCTCAGCCTCAGCCTCAGCCTCAGCCGCAGCCTCAGCCAGACCAGGACCAACCAACTTATGACGATCCGTTTGACCACATAGACTTAGGACCCCCGTAGATTTGAACAATTGTCGGTTTTTTATTTTAATTATTTACTACGTACGCATATGTATACAGATTTGAACGATTTCGGTTTTTTTTTATTTACTACTATAGTTTCAATGGTTGTTGATTTTCAATTTGAACAATATTGGTGATCTTTTGGGAATGCAGGTTTTGGGATAAAACCCAGAACCTGCAAAAAAAATTAATTATTATTAACTATAACCGACGATATATGTCACCATCGTCGGTTATAGTTTGAAACTATGGCCGACGATAATGTCTCGTTGCCTTTAGTTTTTTTTTTCCAACGAAAAACCTAATTCATCGTCTGTTATAGTATCACCGACGGTGCATTACCGACGAGACTATAACCGACGATGAGTCGTCGGGTATAGGGTATATCCGACGAAACAACGGAACAGACTGACCACACCAACTCGTCGGGTATAGTGATTCTTCTGGTAGTGCTGGGCAGAGATTGGATCCACAAGAGCTACTGCGTACCTTGATCGCTTCATCAACATCTCCTTATATGGGATATGAAGTCATCAGAATCGCACGTAGTCAACGCTGATCCACGACCATATTCAGTCTCGGCGAACACGCTGGATGCCTATTATTACAATGGAAATCTTCGGCCATTGAAAGTGTGTGGCGTCGATAAGAAGGGCTGACCTATTGGAGTAACGGCCTCAGAACTAGCTCGATGGGGAATAGTGCAAGCAAGAGAAGATAAAACATGACCTTATTTCCTCGAGCTAGCTTCCACAGACCATCAATGATACATCCGTCCAAGGTTGAGGAGGCAGAGGCTTGTGCTTCTCTATATGCAAGATTGCAAATTTATATGATAGAGTCGCAAATTTAAGATTGTCTGCCAACCATAGCCACGGTAGAGTGTATCAACGAAGACGTCCAACAGGAAGAGATAGAGAAGGTTATCATCCAACTCGCACCTGCAGGCTTGGATGACACACCACCTAAAGTTAGAGATCCAACCGAGAAGATTAACCTTGGAACTCTCGTTAAGCCAATTGAGGTGGCTATCAGTACCTTCTTAGAGCTTGCAGAAAGAAAGTGGCTCGTTGACTTATTGTTTGAGTATAAAAATTACTTTTCGGAGAATTTTGAAGATATGCCAGGCCTTTCACCAGAGCTGGTTGTCCATAAACTTCCAATCGCAGAAGGGAGAAAGCCATTTCAGCAGCAGATGCAGAGGATGAATCTGGATACAGCAACATTGGTCAAGGAAGAAATCGAGAAAATTTTGAAGTCCGGAGTCATCCAAGTGGCTAAGTACACAAAGTGGATATTAAACATCGTCCCAGTGCGGAAGAAGAATGGGAAAATAAGAGTATGTGTGGACTACAGGGACTTAAAGCAGGCTACTCCGAAGGACGCTTACCCAATGCTGGTCACTGATTTACTCATTGATGCAGTGGCAAGACATGAGATGTTGTCATTCAGGGATGGTACAATAGGATATCATCAAATCCCGGTCGCTGAGGAAGATAGGCATAAAACACTATTTAGATGCCCAGGGGTGTTAGGAGTATTTGAATATGTCAATATGCCATTCAGGTTGAAGAACGCAAGGGCCACATATCAGCGAGCAATGCATTATATATTCCATGACCTAGCAGGTGATACAATGGAGGTCTACATTGATGATGTTGTGGTCAAATCAAAGCAGAAGTCAAGCCATGCGAAGGATCTGAGACATGTTTTCATGCGAATGAGGAAACATCAGCTCAAAATGAAACCTGCTAAGTGCGTCTTTCGGGTGCAAGCGGGAGACTTCCTTGGTTTCTTGGTACATCAGCAAGGAATAGAGGTGTCAGACAATAAGAAAGAAGCGGTTTTATGGGCTCCTCCTCAAAAGAACAAACAAGAGCTTTAACGGTTACTCGGGAAGATTAATTTCTTGACAAGGCTCATTGCTAACACTGTGGGAAAAACCAAACCTTTCGCACGTCTACTCAAGTTGCAAGGAGAGAAGGAGTTTGTGTGGGAATCGGTCTACCAAGAAGTGTTTAACACGATCAAACAGTACTTGGTTAACTTTCCAATCTTAGTACCACCGCAAAAAGGCGTGCCACTTAAGCTTTACATTTCCATAACAGAATCATCCATATGAAGCTTATTGGCGCAAGACGATGAGATGAAGGCGGAAAGAGCAATATTCTACCCTAAGCAGGACTCTCACGAACTGTAAGAGTAAGTATACACCAATGGAAAAATTATGCCTTGCTCTTTACTTCGCAGGCTACAAGTTAAGGCATTATATGCTTTTCTTCACTACGTACATCATTGCACAAACAAACTTGGTTCGATATATGTTAGCCCGACCTATACTTCAAGGACAGATATGGAAATGGATTCTTGCACTGTTCGATTTTTCGTTACAATATGTCCCACTAAAGGCAGTAAAGGGCCAAGCAGTGGCCAATTTCCTCGCACATCACCCTATGGAGGAAATCTCAAAGCAGAAGGAGTTAGAGCTATCACACATCTCACTGGCTCCTTGGAAACTCTACTTTGATGGGTCCGGCAGGAGTGCTTTTGCAAGGGCAGGGATAGCGTTGGTCAATCCACAAGGTGAAATATTTGCCTATTCCTTCCGCCTCGAGTACAACTACTCCAACAATGCGGCAAAATACTAAGCCCTAATCATCGGACTGGAGCTTTTATGGGATCTTGGTGATATGGATATCCAAGTTCGGGGAGACTCGCTGCTTGTGATCAGACAGCTCCAAGCCACGGTCAAAACAGGACTCATCTGTGATGACTCGAACCAGAATCAGTATAGTAATCGGCTTAATCCACGAGTTTACGCGTAATTATAGTTTTCCGTAAATGAATTGAATTGCCGGTTTTGATCACAACTTAATTACCGAGCGAGAATTTGAGTTAAGTCTCTTCTCGAGAGTTGTTGTACACGTGATTTCGAGTTCGTGGGCAGTTCCGGATAATTATTTCTACGACCGAGGAGTATATTATGAATATTTGAAATTGCAGAATTTCGTCGTGTTTATCCGTTCATATTTGAGTTATCCGAGACGTGGAGGTGTTCCGTTTTGGACCGTCGATCGTATCGAGCCGCGAGTATAAATATTAGAAATAGTCGAAAAATTGTCAAAAACACTGTTCGGGAAGTTTGACCGGCGTTGCCAAGAAGCTGACCGTTGACCACCGTTGACCCGTGGAGAATTTTCGACCCGTTTGTGACTCGCCGGCCGACCCGGATTTTTCGGCCACCTCCGGCTTTGACTTTGGTATATTTTGATTCCTCTCTTGATTTGCAACAGTTTAGCACTTGGAATTGTTTGAATTGATGTTGATTTGAGGTAGAACGAGTGAGTTGAATTTTGGGGTTTTCCGGCCGGAATCGGGTGAGTTGGACGGTGGCGCTCCGGTCTAGGTGGTGGCTGGAGATTAGGGGGTTTCGACCGGTGGGGCCACGGTGGTGCTTTTGGGAGTGGTCTCGAGGGCCGCCGTGCGCCGTGGACGGAGATGGACAGAAAACAGGGGCTGTCGGCGGTGGAAGATTCTGGGATTTTTGAGCTGTTTTCCGGCCAATCGCAGCGGAATTGGACCTTGGCTCAGTTCGGAAAGATGTTGGGCTTGATGAGGAGAAGCTTCAGTGAGCTTGGCCGCCGGGAAATATCTCCGGTTGACGGCGCACCGCCACCGGCGGCGGCGGTCAACAGCAGAGCTCCGGCGACTTGTTGACTTTTTTAGAATTTGATGATTTTTATGTCGTTTTGCTCGTAATTGCGCCCCGATCATCGCCTTGAGGTTTTTGTGTTGATTTGGAAGCCAGATTTTTAGTTGAGGGTTTGTGTGGAGATTTTAGGAATTTACGTCGATTATTTTGTACCGAGTTATATGTTTCCGGAAATTGTTGGTTTCCGAGGTGTGGTACAGAGTATTGAACTATGATTTTGATCAGTTATATATTGTGATTATTTAGGGGATCGAGATCATACATTAAGCGAGGGATCTTCCGCCGAATCTCGTGATTAGCACGTGTGCGCGCTATGCTCACCTGTGAGTGGACTTTTCTATTTTCACTGTTGTAGCGAGTTCATGATTTCCGTATTTATTTATATACGATGTTGAGATTATTTATTACTTTTGGACGTATTGTTTTATATTTTATATGGTGATGACATTTATTTAGCATCGATGGATTGGCTACTCGGCTGATCACCGATAGTCAGATCCAGGGTTGAGAGATTCCTCTGATGTGCCCGCTAGGCTTGAGAGATTCGCCTAGCCTATCACCATCGGGCTTGAGAGATTTGCTTGACCGTCTGGCTTGAAAGATTCGCCTGGCACCTCCATTTATTTTCCAAACTCGCTTTGCTTGATTTTATGATATATGTAAATGGTGAAAGGCATATGTTTATTTTCGTCTACTCACTCTAACAATTTTATTTGCCTTTCCCCTGGGCTTTTCAATTTCCGTGCCCAGTTTGCAGTTCGGATTCTGGTGTCTCACGTCACGGTCGGAGGCTTAGCGTTCGAGCTACCTTTCTTTTCCAGTAGGTTTCTTGTTTTACCTACTGTTGTATATTTTTGTATATATACACTAGAGGTCGCTCTGATACGCTACTGATATGTTCTCTTATGATTTTCCTCGAATTTCTGTAAAGTACAGTTTTTGATTACTGCTTTGTCTTATTGTTATGATATTGAGAAATCCAGATGGGATTGGTGCCCACGGTTTGGCTTTTGTGGCATAGGATGAAGTGTGTTTTCCGGGTGCAGGTTAATGGCAATTCCGCGTTAGTAACGAAACTCTGCCAAAATTTTTGTGGTTTTTGCAAGTTCGTGTTTTTAGAAGGGGTTTGATTCCGGTTTAGGAAACTAAATCGGGGTTGGGTCCTTTCAGCTTGGTATCAGAGCATTAGGTGTCAGATTCTGTAGACTCTTATAGTTGTGACACTTAGGGTATTTGAGTATGTACAGCATGTCTGGAGTGATGACCCGACTGGCAAGCGGTTACTCATCAATGCTTCGGGTGTTATGTATTCTCAAATGTGTAAAGTCTCATGATTACGTTCCTAGTGCTTGTGGTTAATGCTTGTCTTGTATCAGTATGATGCATCCTCGACGTGGTCCCCATGTCAATCAGGATGTGGATCCTGATGAGGATCGCCAGACGCACGACTTGCTGATGCGAGTATTGCGTTTGGAGGAGCATTTTGACCCTGTGGTCAAAGCTCGTACAGTTGGTGCGACTGTCTTTTCGGGTTCAGCTGATCCAGATATTTGTGAGGCATGGTTGGTTCAGGTTGAAAGCGTTTGTGAGCATCTGCGTCTCACCCCTGAGCAGATGACAGTGGCAGCAGTTGGTTTACTTGAGTCAAATGCATACTTCTGGTGGGTTAGCACCAATAGAGTTCTAGTTGATACTCCGTGGACTTTGTTTCGAGATTTGTTTATGCGGAGATACTTCAACCAGGCTACGCAGCAGCGGAAGTATGAGAAGTTCACTAATTTGAGGCAGGGCAGTATGTCTGTGCTTGAGTACCGGGACGGATTTACCGGCTTATCTCAGTTTGCTCGTGACATAGTGGCTACAGAGGAAGCCAAGTGCCATAGATTTGAGCTGGGTTTGAACTGGAACATCAAGGGGACTCTGACTACGATGCCTCGGAACAACTTTGATGAGTTTGTCAATGCAGCACTTTGCAGTTGGTTTACTTGAGTCAAATGCATACTTCTGGTGGGTTAGCACCGATAGAGTTCCAGTTGATACTCCGTGGACTTTGTTTCGAGATTTGTTTATGCGGAGATACTTCAACCAGGCTACACAACAGCGGAAGTATGAGGAGTTCACTAATTTGAGGCAGGGCAGTATGTTTGTGCTTGAGTACCGGGACAGATTTACCGGCTTATCTCAGTTTGCTCGTGACATAGTGGCTACAGAGGAAGCCAAGTGCCGTAGATTTGAGTTGGGTTTGAACTTGAACATAAAGGGGACTCTGACTACGATACCTTAGAACAACTTTGATGAGTTTGTCAATGCAGCACTTCGAGGCGAGGATATCAAGAAAGAAAGGCAGATGAGATACCAGTCTCGACGATTTGAGGAGGGCAGACCGAGTCAGGGAACTTCTAAGAGGCTGAGTTCTGATACTTCCAGATCGGCATCATCCTCGGGCAGTGGACCATTTAGACCACTAGCTAGTGCACCAAGACAGAGGCAGAGATGGAGGAGAGATCGACCGCAGTTACCACAATCTAGTGGGGGTTCTAGCGGTTCTAGTTATCATCGGCGTATCGGTGGCACTTTTGCCGTACCGAGGGAGTACCCATTGTGTAGTCTCTGCAGTAGGCATCATGTCGGTCCATGTCAACGAGGCCCTGTCGTTTGTTATCGTTGTGGCCAGGAGGGTCACTATGCGAAAGAGTGTTTCCAACTTGCTGGTGCTGATGGACAGGCGGCCTAAAGTTCCGGAGGAGAGCGAGGTGCCACTTCTGGGGCTCGACTAGTACAGTTTTCTGGCCAAGGTGGACAGCAGGGACACCCTCAGCGTGGACGACCAGCTGGGCAGGCCAGGGTTCATGCTATGACTTTACACAAGGGCAGAGCTTCACCGGAGGTTGTTATCGGTACGTTGCATGTCTTTGGCTATCCAGTACTTACATTGCTAGATCCAGGTGCTACGCATTCATTTATGTCATATAGATTATCATCTTTAGCTACTGTACCTGCGTCTCCACTTCCGGGGTTGTGGAGAGTGTTGTATCCGTCCGGTGAGGTTGTGAGTATTGGCTGGGTATATAGGGATTGTGAGATTTTTATTGGAGGTCATGACTTAGCCGCGGATTTTTTATTGCTAGATATCGTCGACTTTAATGTGATTTAGGGTATGTCTTGGAGACACATTGGGCTATGTTCGATTGTCATAAGAAGGAGGTTGTGTTTCGACGACCAGGCTTTCCAGAGATATTGTTTCGCGGTGAGAAGAATACTTCATTGTCATGTGTGATTTCAGCGATGAAGGCTGATCGGATGTTGAAGAAGGGTTGTGTTGCTTACTTAGCTGATGTTGTGGATACTACGGCTGTTGTGCCAGACATTGGTGATATTGAGGTTGTTTTCGAGTTTCCAGATGTGTTTTCAGAGGAGTTACCAGGTATTCCTCCAGTTCGGGAGATCTATTTCACCATTGAGTTATTACCGGGCACTGGACCCATATCACAGGCACCGTATCGTATGGCGCCAGCGGAGTTGAAAGAGCTATAGATTCAACTTCAAGAGTTGCTGGAGAAGTATACCACCCGGGGTATCGTCGTGGGGTGCTTTGGTATTGTTTGTGCGGAAGAAGGATAGTTCCATGCGGTTATGCATCGATTATCTGAAGCTGAATCATGTCACTGTGAAGAACAGGTATCCGTTGCCGCGGATTGACGACGTACTTGTTTAATCAGCTCAAGGGAGCTTCACTCTTTTCGAAGATTGACCTCAGGTCCGGATACCATCAGTTGAGGATCAGAGAGTTAGATGTTGCCAAGACAGCTTTCAGATCACGGTACAGACATTACGAGTTCTTGGTTATGCCGTTTGGTTTGACCAATGCCCCCGCAGCTTTTATGGACTTGATGAACCGGGTGTTCAGGCGGTTTATGGACAAGTTCGTGATCGTGTTCGTCGACGACATCCTGATTTACTCCAGGAGTGTGGGCCAACACAAGAAGCATTTACGAGCTGTTTTACGGAGTTTTTTAGGATAATCAGTTGTTTGCGAAGTTCAGCAAGTGTGACTTTTGGTTGGATAACGTGAAGTTTTTGGGTCACGTGATATCAGCTGAGGGAGTCAGCGTGGATCCTGACAAAATTGAAGCCGTGTTGAATTGGATTAGACCTACCACTGTACCAGAGATTAGGAGTTTCTTGGGTTTGGCAGGTTACTATCGGCGCTTTGTGTAAGATTTTTCATGGATTGCCACTCCACTTACCAGATTGACGAAGAAAGGCGTCAAGTTTGAGTGGTCCGATGCATGTGAGGAGAGTTACTTGATCCTGAAGGAAAAGTTGACTACTGCACCGATTTTGACTTTACCTGATGACAGTGGTGAGTTCGTGGTTTACAGCGATGCATCAAAGTTGGGACTTGGTTGTGTCTTGATACAACATGGCAGAGTTGTGGCCTACAGTTCCAGGCAGTTGAAACCACATGAAATCAACTATCCGACGCATGATTTGGAGTAGGCTTTTATTGTATTAGCGTTGAAGAGTTGGAGACACTACTTGTACGGAGCTCAGTGCAAGATATACACCGATCATAAGAGTCTCACTTATTTGCGCACGCAGCCAGACTTGAATATGAGGCACCGCAAATGGATGAAGTTGATCAACGTACGATAACGATTGCACTTTCGAGTACCATCCAGGGAAGGCAATCCGGAGCTTCGTTGTTTCATGTGTGTGTGGCCAGAGTTTCCATGTTAGCCAAGCTTCGGACCACAGGAGCTGAGTTTCAGTGGGATGATGATGGAGCTTTGTTGGCTAGCTTCCAGGTTCAACCGGTATTGGTCGACCAAGTGCGGGAAGCTTACGATACAGATTCTTACCTGTTGGACAAGAAGACCATGATTCAGAATGGTGTGCCAACAGAGTTTCGGTTGAGCGATGATGGGACGTTGCTGTTCAGAGGCAGATTATGTGTACCCAAGGACGAGAGTCTGAAGAAAGAGATTTTAGATGAAGCTCATTGTTCGGCGTATGCGATGCATCCCGGTGGTATGAAGATGTTTCGTACACTTCAAGCTTATTACTGGTGGCGCAATATGAAGCGGGAGATTGCCGCATATGTGAGCAAATGTTTGATTTGTCAGCAGGTTAAAGCAGAGAGGCAGAAGCCTGCGGGGAAGTTACAGCCCCTGGAGATTCCGGTTTGGATGTGGGAGCACATTACCATGGATTTCGTGTATCAGTTACCGCGTA
Source organism: Geum urbanum (assembly GCA_946800695.1). NCBI lineage: Eukaryota > Viridiplantae > Streptophyta > Magnoliopsida > Rosales > Rosaceae > Geum > Geum urbanum. Next base: position 4,569,103 of record OX327014.1, read on the forward strand.
CTTTGGTCGGTAATACTGGTATTTGAGTTATCGTAGATCGATTGACGAAATCTGCTCATTTTCTTGCACTTCCGGGGAAGATTTCATTGGACAGATTGGCAAAGCTGTATTGGTCAGAGATCGTTCGACTGCACGGTGTGCCTGTATCTATTGTTTCTGACCGAGACAGTCAGTTTACTTCCGAGTTCTGGCAGGCATTGCAGCGAGCTATGGGTACTAGATTGCGTTTCAGTACAGCTTTTCATCCTCAGACTGATGGGCAGTCTGAGAGGACTATTCAGACTCTCGAGGATATGTTGCGGTCTTGTGTTTTGCAGTTTCGAGGAAACTGGGACCAGCAACTGCATTTGATCAAGTTTTCTTACAACAACAGCTATCAGGCCCGTATTGAGATGGCACCGTATGAGGCCCTATACGGGAGGCAGTGTCGCACTCCATTGTGTTGGAGTGAGGTGGGCGAGCGATGGCTTATTGGCCCTGATCTGGTGAAGAGCACCATGGAAGACATTCAGATTATCCGGGATAGATTGAATATTGCTCAGGATCGCCAGAAGAGTTATCTGGACGTGAGAAGAAAGAGTCTCGAGTTTGAGGTGGGCAATTGGGTCTTCCTGAAACTATCTCCGTGGAGGGGAGTTGTGTATTTCGGGAAGTGTGGCAAGCTTCGACCACGTTACATTGGTCCGTATGAGATTACCAAGAGGGTTGGTGTCGTGGCTTACAGACTTGAATTACCATCCGAGATGGCTCGTGTACACGATGTTTTTCATGTTTCGATGTTGCAGAAGTATATCTCAGATCCATCACATGTGTTAGCATCACATCAGCTATCTATCCGAGAGGATTTAACATATGTGGAAGAGCCGGTATAGATTCTCGATCGGCGTGAGCAGGAGTTGAGGCACCGTGTTATTCCGCTGGTGAAGGTCTTGTGGCAAAATCACTCGGTTGAGAAGGCCACCTGGGAGACTGAGCAGCATATGCGGGAACAGTATCCTCATCTGTTCACCTGACAGGTACGTAAATTTCGAGGTCAAATTTTTTTTAAGGGGGGTAGATTTGTGACGACCCGAATCGGAATTAGTATAATAATCGGCTTAATCCACGAGTTTACGCGTAATTACAGTTTTCCGTAAATGAATTGAATTGCCGGTTTTGATCACGACTTAATTACCGGGCGAGAATTTGAGTTAAATCTCTTCTTGAGAGTTGTTGTACGCATGATTTCGAGTTCGTGGGCGGTTCCGGATAATTATTTCGACGATCGAGGAGTATATTATGAATATTTGAAATTGCAGAATTTCGTCGTGTTTATCCGTTCGTATTTGAGTTATCCGAAACGTGTATGTCTTCCGTTTTGGACTGTCGATCATATCGAGTCGCGAGTATAAATATAGGAAATAGTTGAAAAATTGTCAAAAACACTGTTCGGGAAGTTTGACCGGCGTTGACCAAGGAGTTGGCCGTTGACCACTGTTGACCCGTGGAGAATTTTCGACCCATTTGTGACTCGCCGGCCCACCCAAATTTTCCGGCCACCTCCGGCTTGGACTTTGTTATATTTCGATTCCTCTCTTGATTTGCAACAGTTTAGCACTTGGAATTTTTTGAATTGATGTTGATTTGAGGTAGAACGAGTGACTTGAATTTTGGGGTTTCCCGGCCAGAATCGGGTGAGTTGGACGGTGGCGCTCCGGTCAAGGTGGTGGCCGAAGATTGGGGGGTTTCGACCGGTGGGGCCACGGCGGTGCTTTTAGGAGTGGTCTCAAGGGCTGCCATGCGCCGTGGACGGAGATCGACGGAAAATAGGGGCTGCCGGCAGTGGAAGATTCCAGGATTTTCGAGCTGTTTTCCGGCCAATCGCGGCGGAATTGGACCTTGGCTCAGTTGGGAAAGATGTTGGGCTTTATGAGGAGAAGCTTCAGTGAGCTTGGCTGCCGAGAAATCTCTCTGGTTGACGGTGTGGCGGCGGCGGCGGTCAACGGTGGAGCTCTGGCGACCCGTTGACTTTTTTAGAATTTGATGATTTTTATGTCGTTTTGCTCCTAATCGCGTCCCAATCATCGCCTTGAGGTTGTCGAGTTGATTTGGAAGCCAAATTTTTAGTCGAGGGTTTGTGTGGAGATTTCAAGAATTTACGTCGATTATTTTGTACCGGGTTATATGTTTCCGGAAATGGTTGGTTTCCGAGGTGTGGTACAGAGTATTGAACTATGATTTTGATCAGTTATATTTTGTGATTATTTAGGGGATCAAGATCCTACATTGGGCGAGGGATCTTTCACCGGATCTCGTGATTAGGGCGTGTGCGCGCTGTGCTCACCTATGAATGGACTTTTCTATTTTCACTGTTGTAGCGAGTTCGTGATTTCCGTATTTATTTATATACGATGTTGAGATTCTCTATTGCTTTTGGAGGTATTGTTTTATATTCTATATGGTGATGGCATTTATTTAGCATCGATGCATTGGTTACTCGGCTGATCACCGGTAGTCAGATCCAGGGTTGAGAGATTGTCCTGATATGCCCGCTAGGCTTGAGAGATTCGCCTAGCCTATCACTGTCAGGCTTGAGAGATTCGCCTGACCGTCGGGCTTGAGAGATTCGCCTGGCACCTCCATTTTTTTTCCGAACTCGCTTTGCTTGATTTTATGATATATGTAAATGGTGAAAGGCATATATTTATTTTTGTCCACTCACTCTAACGATTTTATTTGCTTTTCCCCTGAGATTTTCGATTTTCGCGCCCAGTTTGCAGTTCGGATAACTAGCTTGCCCCAGCAGCAGCATTAGCCCCACCCTCCTCCAGCACCGGCCCATCACCCTCGGTTTGCGCCCAGACCTCCTTCTCTTCAAGTGAGCGCTTCAACTTCTCAACCTTAGCGGCTTGCCATGCCTCAAACTCGTCCACCTTCACGAACGGAAACACGAGCGAGGAGAAGTCCTCACATTGGACGTTGGCCTCAGCAGCAACCAAGTCCTCGAACTCGTCTGGATCCTTGAAAGTCTGGACCGCGTCAGCCTTGACCTTCTCGAACTTGGAAGATGCCTTGTACTCGGCCACTGCTTCTTCCCCAATCCTCTGCCGAACCTCATCCGTAACGGCATGGGCTCGGGCCTCCGCAAGCTAGCGCTCCAACTCCACAATGCGCGCACTGCTAGACGTTCGGAGGGTGGCAAGGTCAGTCTCTAGGATGGCGACCCCAGATTGCGCTTCCCCCAGGTCCTTCCTCAGCTCATCAGCTTCGCGCACAAGCTTGTTTACCCTGGAAATCTTCTGATTGGCTATATTGATTGAGTTGGTCAGAGCCTACTGCTGCTTCCCAACGTTGGCCTACAGACGCCTATTCTCAGCTTTCACCTTCGATTGCATTGTGGTCTGCAACATCGACCCCTCGAGCCCTTTGATAAGGAATAGCTGGTGCTAGAGCTGCGTGCATGTGTCAAACGCAGCACTGAGGATTCGCTCGGGTCGGCGCCCAGCTGATGCCACTTTTGGAGGGCTTCAATACCCGCACCCACAGAGCTCTGGATACAGGTAATGAACTCTGAAGAGAGCGCCGTTTCGCCCGCCACCGCAACAGTAATGACAAGGGAGGCCTCAGTGGATGGACCTCGGGAGGCCTCAGTGGATGGACCTCGGGAGGCCTCAGTGGATGGACTAGAAGTGCCTTGGCTATCCGGCCTCCTTGCCGAGGTCTGAGACCATCACGCATCCGCCTCTCCAGGCTGACGGATGGGGGAGATCTTGAACGAACTCCTGGAGGAGCCCGTATGGGTGGAGGGAGACTTGCCCTGGCTCGCACGCCTGTCCACGCATTGAACACGACGCTCCCCGCGCTCCTTGCTACACGTCTCCTTCTCTTGACGACACCGCTCCCTTCAAGCCTGCTCGCCCTCCTCCCCCCTTCGTGTATCGGGGGCCTCCTCCTCAGCCCTCCCCTCAGAAGTAACGACAGGTACTCTGATAGCCGCGCCCACGACTTGCACCTTTTCATCCCCCTCCGGTACCAGATCGAGGTACTGGTTGCAATCCGGAGGGTGCAGCATGCCCTGGAGAGTGTCACCCTGCACCAGATGGCAGCTCGCATCCTCGACGACCATGTGGGCCTGCCGGGCCCTCTCCATGAGCACCAACATGCGTTGGTGGGCAGCGTCCTACTTGGTGGAGGATCTGAACTTCTTCATCTTAGCTGTAACAAAAAACACACAAGGGTTAGCCCGACAACCCACACTAACGGAATGAGCAAACGCACAGAACATGATAGAAACATACCAGGGGGCGTGTGAGACCGCAACGCTCAACAAGCTCCTAGTGATTGCATGCCTAGAAATTTTGCTCGTCTGGGTGGGGGTAGAAGGCAAACTTGATACGCGCCAACCGCTTTTCCTCCAAACGAGTGAGAGGGTACGATCTTTGGTCTGCAAAAGAAGAAACGTATTAGCAAGAACGAATACAAAACTTCAAAGAGGGCAAACGCCGTTAGCCGACACTACAACACCACACCTAGTAGTTAAAAAGACTCGAAGACTTGGTGTATTTGATCGCGCCCACGCGATAGAGCACCATCCGGCTTGTCGAACTCCCACTCGCCTCTGACAAGGCAATGATACCTACGCCAGGGTGTGGAGGAGGAAGGGGGCTCCGTTAACCACCACTTCGTTCGGGGCTCGACTGTCATCGTACCCTTATCCTTCATACGAGAAGAATACTTCAAACGGAAGAAATGCCCGATCTCTGCCTGTGTGGGGAACTGCAGCCCACTTAGTTTCCAGATGTTGTGGAAGGCGATCAGCACGCGCGTCAACGTCGCCCCGCATTGGCCTAACATGATATTGAAGGAGCGCATACTGAAAGAATGGATACAGGGGAAGCTTCAACCCTGCCTTCAGCTGAAACTCGCTCACGCACACGTAGCCGCACAGAGGGCGTGCGAACGACTCGCCCTGATGGAGGGCCCTCAGCTTCACCATACAAGGGATATGGTAGTCGCGATACCATCGCTCGATCTTGCGCACCGACGGGGACCCCTCTGGCTCCTACACAACTTGGTCGTCCGCCAGTCGCCATAGCACGAGCCCACCCTGGGGAAGCACGAGAAGGGCAGCCCCAGATGCCCGTTCACCGCTTGGGAGCACAACATATCCATCTGATCCCCTGGAAGAAGATAACGCCTCACCGCTCGGCACCATCGAAGCACCTGGCTACTCGGACCGCCCAGCCATTGATCCAATTTGCTCCATATTCGGCACTGACAACCTTCACAAAGCACTACTGGCGTTAACGGATAGTGGGGAGACACTCAGTACGCTATCGGACGAAAAGTCCGAAACACTATAGGTTGAACCACGAGACCCTATACGGAACCTAGGGGTTGGCAGAGGAGACTCATCGCTGGATACAACAACCAATTCCATGGTCCTAAGAGAAAATCAAATGGGGCATAAGCCAAACCGCGAACGCGTAGACTGCCGCAACCCCAATCCCCCAACAAAAACAAGTACCCACTTTTCGCAATACCCAAAAACTGATCAAAAACCCAAAAACAACAAAAACCTCAAGAACTCAAAGCTGTTCTTCGCCATGCACCTAGAAAAGCCCAGAAATTCTTTTAAGCACCAACACAAAAGGAAAACCACAAAACCCAGAAATTTACCCTAAAATAGTAACCAAAATAAGTACAAAAGCAACACAAACCACAAACAACTTTTCAGGAAATTACCTTTGAAGAGATAAGAGGAAGATTCACAAGATAGCAAGTAAGAAACACTCCAAACTGATAGCAAGCAGATTCGAGAACACGTTTTCGCAGAGTTTCAGTTTGAGCAGCAAAAGTGTAAAAGGTAAAAGTGAAATACCAAAGTATATATAGGCAGCGAATCTAACCCTAGGCAAATGCCTACCGTTTATTTTCAGCGCTTCCGACCGCAGGATGACGACACGTGTCTCACGCGCCCCATGCGCTCCTGCCAAAATTAATTACCCTACCGCTTCGAATTCGATGTGCCACGCGTTACGCATGCAACTAACATCTGAAATAAACCGTGTGACACGCGAGCATGTCAAGCGACAGATAACCGTTATGAAGCCGAAAAGGTCAGAATAAGAAAAGACAAGAGGGTCCCACTTCGAAAACAACAACATCGTTGGGGATTCCAACACGATAGCGGAACAGCAACAATGTTCGCGCTATCGTGGGATGAGTAGCAACATCACTTGTCGCCACATAAGTGGCTCCAAACAGCAACATCGTTTCGGAGTCCAACCCGATAGCCAAACAGCAACAACGTTTGCGCTATCGTGAGACGAGTAGCAACATCACTTATGGCCACATAAGCGGCTCCAAACAGCAACATCAGGTTTCAAAGTCCAACCCGATAGCCGAAATAGCAACAACGTTCGCGCTATCGTGGGACGAGTAGCAACATCACTTGTCGCCACATAAGCGGCTCCAAACAACAACATCAGGTTTCAGAGTCCAACCCCTTCTCGAGTGACCATGTGTGCAAATCTGGACAAAGCCTTGCAACTCCCCAATCAAGAGCTGATTCCCTTGACTTGGGGACTTGGGGGACTTGTTAGTACGTGATCCCGTAAACATATAATTGTCGCACACTTAATCACTCCAAACGGGTCAACACAGCTCAGACCAAACGCACGACAGCAACACAGGCTCCAAACTTAAACAAGGAAGCAACACCATCCGAAAGCCCACGCGCTTGAAACAACAAACAGAAGGTACCAGGACAGGTCATGAACAAACAAGCAGGATCCCACATCGAAGAGCAACAAAAGACTCCATACTCAACCAACAATATAAGCAACACATTTATGACAGTTACAAGGTACGCCCGTTACTCTACCAATACTATATATTGTTACGCTTCATACACTAAATTTAGCGTCAGAGAGTCGAAGGCGGGAACAACACATCAAGGCTCCTAACAACCGTTTGGTGTATTACTCTTAACAGTAGGTAAATGACGACATATGCGCAATAGCTCGGATCATCCGAATTGACCTCATCCGCACTTCTACTGGAATTCCTACGGAGTGTGGTAGAAACACCCTCTATCTTTTTCTCATAACCTCAACACTCATCTCTCCTTTGTTTTGCTCGAATTTGGAGAGAAATGTTCAAAATTTTCAAGGACCCTAGAAATTTGGTGTCAATTGATTCGGCATCAATTTGGCCAAGGAGACCTACTGGGATTTATAGCCCTCTTCCTTGTGAGTCTTTACATACCAAGCAGGGAGAATCGGTGAAAATATAAAAGATAATCCAGGGATTTCAGGTTTTTTGGGTGTTCTTGGATTCAAAAGATAATCCAAGGAGTTCTATTTGGAATTGGACTTGGGTGTAGTTGAGAAAGTTGTTGGGTTAATTTTGGAGAAAATATAAAAAATAAAGTCGGAGGGATTTTTAGAAATCACTTAATCTAACAATAACGCCTCCGGTGAGCTCGACGACGAGTGAGAGATGGAGAGGGTTGGAAGAAAATCAGGAGAGAGAGAGAGAAGTAAAGGGAAAAAATGAAATAGACACAAAATAAAAAAGAAAAAAATGAAAATAAAATAGAAAAGAAAAGAAAAGAAAAATAGGGAAAAAATTAAAACAAAAAAAATAAAAATAAAAAATTTAAAAATGAAAATAAAAAAATCGGAAGGGTATTATAGTCTTTCTCTCTTTTTTGAAAAAAATGCCACGTCATCATTATAGATGGAGCAATGACGGGTAATGGCTCTAGGCATCACGTATATATAATTTCAAGAGTTTGAGCATGACTTTAATAGTTTTTAAAATTCAGGCATCATTTTGATAACACAGCGAAAGTTCAGACCCTGTGTGTGACTTTTTTCCTAAAGAAGATATGCTGAAATAACCCATTTTCTACCTTCTAGGCGGTAGTCCGCCACCTAGAGAATTAAATAAATATGAACAAGTAAGAAGAACCCACTTTCTTCCTCCTTCTGGGCGGTAGTCCGCCTCTCAGAAAAATTTAATGAGTTTTTATGAACATATAAAAAACAAGTTGAAAGACTATTAGTTGAAAAGCATAGCTGATTTATTCCAACTTCATTACAAACTATAGATCCAGAACCTCATTTTCTGGTAAACAGCTATAAGTTGTTTAGCCACGCATAGTAGTAGGCATACTTACTTGGAACTAGAGAAACTGAACAGTTTGCTTTCACTCTATCTCTCGACTCACACTTTGTACTTAGGCAATCCTACTCTCAGATATATCTTCTTCTATTCTAATTTTTGATGCCTAGAACTAGGACTAAAGGCTCATTTTATAGGGATCAAACTTCAAAATGGAATTGAAACACACATAATTAATATTAGCTTTACTAAGGATAATGACCCCATACTGATCAGGTTTATGCTTTCCTCTATTGGATTCTTTTGGAAAGTTTATTCCTTCACGATAAGAGATGTGTTTCACTTAAGAAAAAGACAATACGACATCACCTGTCTTTACAGGTCATCGTATATTTATGAGTTTTCCCCAAGATAGGGTTCATCAAATTCAATTCTTCTTCTTATTCCATTCTCTTCCCTGTCGGTATCAACATACATCTTGTAATACCTTTTTTTCTCGATCTTTTCGAGCCACTGGGCACATGCAAGGGTGGAATCTATTTTTTTTTCTCTTAAAGGGCAACAAACAGATCACTCGACCTCTGGGTAGTCATAGGCATTGACAATTATTTTCTCTCCGGATGCAAGAAAAGTAGTCTCTTGGTCTTCTTCGATTATTTTCTTGACATATTCTAATGTCATTGCTTCATCTATGGAATACTAGAATTTGGAGTTTTGTTATATCCAACACAAATTGGTTCTAAAGACTGACCCTAGTTGATCCTGTCATAGTGATATGGAGAAATATACTCAGTTTCTCCATTAAACTTCTGCACCCATTTAGGAGGTGTAGATCTGAACTTGAGTCTAAGAATGCAGTTGGTCTTCTTTACATTCTTGACTATATTACAGATGATAGTCACCTGTCTTTTGCGGTCATCATTTATTTTTGTCCACAGATTATGGACAAAGCCATTTTCAACCAACCATAGTTTATGCTCTTGTGGATGTTCACTTTGAACATTCACCACATATCTTCCTAGAAATGGTCTTGAAATTATGAAAAGTGTATCAGGAAGAATTGTTTGGGTGAATGTTTTCCAATGGTGTTATGGAATTTGAACCATTCTATCACTTTTAATGCCTGAATTGGTACCTTTGTACTTTCATGGGTTCTAATGTACAACACAACTGGTTCATTAACAACAATTTGTTGTTTTTTCTTTTGGCTCAGCTCTTTAGCTAAGGCATTCATAACCTCTACCATAAGCCTTTTTTATATTACTCATGGAAGGCAAACATTAAATAGTCTAGCAAAATTTTCTGGTGAAATGCTAGATCTAGGTTAGTCTGGAAAACTGATTTTGATAAAGTATTCAGTTGATAATTGAATATATTTACAAACCACGTATAAAAAATTCTGCTTTTTGGCAAAGCAGCAGCCTTCAAAGGTCTTGATGAGCCTTTACCGTTTGCCATTTGAGACGGGCAAGTTAATCCTTTCTCCTGAAAGTGGTCAGTTAAGCATGGTCTTTTAGGACACAGCAAAAAAATCTTAAGAACCTTTTCAATAGACTCTTCTTGTTGTTCAGGTTCTTTTCCTGGCCTCCTGCTCTTGAGATTCCGACATTCATCGTCTTTTTCATGTCTTCGAAACATTGTCATTTCTATTGTCAAAGCGTCTGGAAGATAATTCTTATTACCTGCAATTAATTCAACATCATAATCATATTGGTTAAGAAATAATTGCCATTTTGCTAATCTTCCCCTATCAGTAGCTTCATCGTGTTTGAAATTTTTGAAATTTTTTACTCTGGCGCAATTTGTTCTCATTGTGAATGGTTTTCCTAAAAAGGCTAGTGAATTTTCAATTATTTTTTTATTGCCAGAATTTCCTTTTTCCATGTGAGATAATTCTATTCTGCATAATTAAACTTTCCACTATAGAATTTTAAAATTTTCTCATTGTTAGTGTCTGACGCTCTTGCTAGCACTACACCTCCCAGAAGTTATCACTAACATCTATTTGAAGAATGATCTCATCATTTTCTTCAGGATGATGCAGTGGAGGCAATGTTTTACATAGTTCTTAGATTTGTTTGACGATCTTTTCATCATCTTCTGTGAATTTCCAAACTCTCTTTAAACTTGTTTTAAGGGACAGTATTGTTGTTAATCCAACAATTTTAGGAAGGAAAAACTATTCCATAGTTTTTGACCCCTAAAATCTCTGTAGACTTTTAGCGTCAAGAATTTTGTCTGGGAACTTCCAGACCTTTTCTAAGATATGAGGTTGAAGCTTGATAACCCCATTTCTTATATTGATTCCTAAGAAGTCAATTTCATCTAGGACGAAAAAGACTTTCTTTTCTCCTAGAATGATTCAATGTTGAACTATCAGTTTGACTACTTCATAGACATGATTCATGTGTTCCTCTTTATTTTTTGAGAGGACAAATATATAATCAATATAGATGACACAAAAGTCATCTATATTGAAACTGGTTGACTACTTTCAACCAGTTTCAATATGTTGTCTATTTGTCTCTGAAAAATGGATGGAGCTTGTTTTAGCCTAAAAAACATTACTAGCCATTCATAGTGTCCTTGTGGAGTTCCGAATGTTGTAAGGGGAATGCTGTTAGAATGCATTCTGACTTGCCAGAATCCTTATTTTGCAACAAATTTTGAGAACACTTTGGCTCCTCTGAGCCTATTGACTAGCACTCTTGCATGTGCAATTTGATAACCGTCTTTTATGGTTTTCTTATTGACATCTCTATAGTCTATCACCATTCTTGCTTTTTCGCGAACATCTTCCATGTGATTCCTGACATAGAATGCTGGGGAGTGATGATGACTATTTGATGGTCTTATCAATCTTTTTTTCACAAGATCAGCTATGTCATTCCTGAATTCTTTCTGATCTTCTTCCTTGTACTGAGTGATTTCTTTTACGTGAAAGGTGGAATTCATGTCATGTAGCTTGAGCTCACAGACCACTGGGTCTTTTTCCCAGAATTTTAGATGATTGATGTCAATATTTTGTTTTAGCATTTCCTTAATCTCTCCAAGGGTATGCATCTTTTGTTTCTCAAGCTTTCCCTTGAAGTGCTTGAGATTATGCTCTTTTATGAAGGCAGCCTTAGTTGTCTCTTCATCTTCTTCTTCATCCTCATATAATTCTTCAACATGCAACTCTTCTTGTTGCTTGTGTTACAATATCGTTTCGTATTTTGGTATATATCCACCACTATTCTGCTATGACTTTTGATATTGCGCTAAAAATTCTGGACCAACCACACTTTTTGCTTGTTTCAGTCGCTCCGTCCAGAAGATCTTATTATTCTTTTCAAAACCTAATAAGTTCACTTCTGAATTCTAGATCAATTTTTCCTGTAGAAGAAAATCATTGCCAATCAGTATATATGAGTCTTGGCTTTCTGATTGCCAAAGCTCTTTAATTACAAAGGTTCCTCCTCCAATTGAGATTTGAACATTTTTGGCAACTATATTCATGAAGATTTTTCTCTCTTCTAAAATTTTCCCAGTTGCACCTCTACTTGGATTGGTAATCCAAAATTCCTCAGGTATGTAGTTGCTGAACTTACTCGTATAAGAAGTTGCTGCCTTGCACAAATTTTGTTTCGAAGAACCTTCTTATTCTATCTATCTTTGTGAAAGGACTGCATTGCTCTTCTTCACAAGTTGGGCTATCTGTAGATACTACTTTATTTTTTTCCAGTAGTAGTATATACTTTCATTCTTTCTAGAATTTCATTTCTCTCTTATAGCTTGTAGAACTAGTCTTCATACTCTTGTTCAATAATCTAATTTATACAACTATTCTTTGTTTTTCTTCTTACTTCAGCTATGAAGCATTCTTTGTGATATGTTTTTCTTGACATTTCACAAAACATGGGAATACCATATTTTTTGTAGCAATGACAGTAGTCACAGACAAATAATCCGGGATTGATTTTGTAAGAAGAAATATTTTCTTCTTCAGTGCTTTCTTCCCAGTTTTTTATTTCAAGAAGATAAACCCCTCTGGGTTCATATTCCTCTTCAGAATTTGTTTCTGATTCTTCTGAAAATTCATCTTTTGTCCTGGCTAAATAGACTGATACATTATTGTCTTCATCTTTTAAATAGACTACCTCATTGCCTTTCATATTGGCCATCTCTATGACCTCTTCATATTCTTTCACAAGAGTTTTTGAATTTTGTTTATCCTTCTTAGGACATTCGTTAGCATAGTGCCATTCTACCTTACATAACCAACATCTACATATTCTCTTCTTTTCTGTTTCTTGAGAGAATCTTTTGTTTTTAAAGAATCTCTTTCTTGAGTTTTGTTTTTCTCTTCTGTAATTGGACCTTTTCTTGAATCTCCAATTATTCCTTTCAATTCCTTTAAAATGTTTATGTAAGTACCTCCCTTGCTTATGTTCATCGCATCCCCAATTGGTTGGGATATCGGCAATTCTAGTGCAGAAATTGTCAGATCCTTTAAGCTGTTTCTTTGCAGCTTTTGCTTTTATGTTGGCTTTATATTGTTCTCGCATCAACTGCCTAATTCTTTCTGTAACTCCCCTTACTGAAAAAATTTCTAGGGGTCTTTCTTCTATATTCTCCCTCATGGTTGTCCTCCAAGATTCATGAAGCTTTCTATGCAAGAGATGTATTTGATCGCTGTTTTTTAGCTCTCCTATTATGCAATAGTATTCTTGAAATTCATTAGATATTCCTCGAAATACTTCATATTGCATATCTTGAATGCATATATGTTAGTTTTTGCTTACTCTTTAGCTTTGTCCCTAACATATAAGATATCTCCACAAAAAATTTGATAGATTGGAGTTGCAAAGGTATATGGAGATTTATCACTTTTGATTTTCTCCAACCACTCTTGTGTCCTAGAAGTTTGCTTGAAAGCAAATAGAACTTTTTTGCCATCCATGTAAGGGTTGATTCGTATATATAGCTGCATGTCTGCTGCTTCAAACCTTCCATAAGTAGTACATGTTGTCATAACTAGGCTAGCAGCCCACTCATCTATGGCTTTCTTTTTGTCTAGAGATTTATCTAGATCGAGCCATATATACACCAAATTACGTAATCGGCACTTTTGGTTTACTGTCCTGTGGAATGAATTTATGAGAACTTCTTTCTCCTTTCTTTCCACCATACACATAATTGTGTAATCGACACTTTTGGTGTACTGTCTTGTGGAATGAATTTATGAAAACTTCTTTCTCCTTTCATTCCAGTAGAACCTTTCATGTTTGGAAGTCTTGGACCTCTATAAACCTTGATGATAGTGATTCCTGAAGACTCTCCTTCTTCCATTTTTACTTCTTGATAAGGAAAGACTTTTCTCCTTTTTGAATGTGAAACTTTCAATCTCTCTGATCAACTGTTCCAAGCGAGAAGAATCTTTGCAGTTTTCTGCTTTTTCATAAAGCTCAAAGTGCTTTTCTGATTTTGGTATTTTAGATTTTAGCATGCTGATATCTCTTTCTAATTTAGCATCTAAATCTTCTTCCTTCCCTAGGTGGGTTTCTTCTCTTATTGAAAATCTGATACTTTTAGTACCCTTTTCTCTAGAAGAGCTGCATCTTCTGAATGATCTTGAGCTTTCACCTCTCATACTTTTGAGGGATACATCACTATTTCTGTGTCCATCAAATTTTAGATTAATGTCCTCAAGTTCCTCTATTCTCATAGACTACTGCTCTTTCACTTTCTGGGTTTTCTTTGGGGCCAGACAATTTCCATTCCAATGGAAATGTTACTTCATCCCATCTAACCTTATGGATTTGTTTCGAATGATTTTTCGGATTTGTGAGGAATCCAGTAGTAAGACTAGGAATGTTTATTATTTTGGTCTTTGGTTCTACTGTTGTGTTCATAAGTTTATAGTAAACCCTATAAACCACATCAAGCTTTTGCGGGTTGTCTTTCATTGAAGTTCCATATGTTTTTACTCTCAATCGTAAACAATGAGCCGCATCAGTCAGGTTGGTTGAAAAGTTTATGATATACAACTTGGTTGCACCATGATACTTGGAGGGTTCCCAATAAACTTTTTTAGAAATCAATCAGTCTATTGTCTTGTAAGACACATAAGACTGAGCAATTTATGCCTTCTTTGGCTAGTAATTTTATGCCGATTTAGACTGCTTTAATGTGCATAAATTTGTAGTTTTTTTTTGGGTTTAGCAACTTCTTCAAATGTTATCAAAAGGAGATATGTTTCTCATGTTGTTGCTGGAATGGTGAATTCAAAGATTTTGAACTGATGGCTTTTCAACATGTCAAAATTTCCTCTTTTATAAATTTGATTGAATTCAAACTTTGGAATTGAAGAATTTTTAACATTTTCTTCAATTTCATTAAATTCAAATTCTTCAATTGTAATGTCTTTTTCTTTCCAAAGATGCTTAACATATTCATTTTATAAACATCTTCAATTTTGGATTTTGGAAATCTTATGCTTGACAGATTTGTTGTTGAATCCAAGAGAAACAGTATTGGTGAAAGGTTCCCCCTTAGAACCTCTAATAATGGTTTAAAGTCTTTAGTTTTTCTTTTGACTATTCGAGGTGGACTGTCTCTTGACGTTTTGTGTTCTCAGGCTATCTTTTGAACATAGTCAAGAATCTTCAACTGTTGAAGATTTAGTCCCTTGATCTTGCTATTAACCTTTGTTAATAGTTCTTTCTTGTTTTTCAGGTAATTTTGGATATAATCCATTTTAGTTTCTACTTTCTGTAATTGGTTACTAATCACCAGAAGTATCTCCAGATACTCTTTGTTTCTAGATATTTCTGTTAAAGACTCTTAATGCATTGCATCAGTTGAATTTAGTAGAGAATCTAGTTTCTCTATTATTTTCTCTGAACGTGTTCCCATTTGTGGGAATTTGTTGAGCTATAGCAAGCTCTATTACTAGTAACGGGTATATCTAACCAAAAGCTCAGAGATATAATCTGTGTAACTGTTGTTTGAATCTAGCTTTATCTCTTTGACAAGCGGCTAAATAAATTTGCTCTGCAGCAATTTTTCTTTCAACTCTTGCTCTATCTTGAAGAGGAACTTCTCCTCTCAATTTTTCTAAAAGTTTAATTTTTTGTTTGCGGTTGTCAATAAAGTCTCGAATTAATTTAAGTTTTCTACTTAAATTGCGAGTGACTTGAAAATGAAAAAAAAAATTATGGTAGAAGATAATTGTTTACCTTCGAGTATTGAGGATAGATCTTTAGCTGCAAGTGTTAGAACAAACAAATTATGAGCCCACTACGCTTTCAAAAACACATAGGTAAAATAAAATTACACCTCACTACTATTCACTAGGGACTTGGTGATCTTTTTGTCGCTCCGCACATTTGTGTGCAGCACACCGCAAAACTACTCATCTAAACACGTAAGAACGTTTGAATGATGTATATCTTAAACCTACCTATTAGCATGTACAAAATCGCATAAACAAATACTTACAAAGTTGAACCAACATTGACTCAGAGAGGAAAAATATTAAGAGGAAAAATCTCAGTTCTAATTGACGTTTGTTCACCCATCATTCTATAAGCATCTGAATGAAAAAATGTCAGACTTGACTATGATAAAATCATTGTTCTAAAAATCAGCCCATCATTGAATTTTTCCTCAAAACAAGCAAAACAAATATTTTTCCTTTCTAAGCGCACCCAGGCAATCTTCAGTCGTGATCTGGTGGTCAATAAATTTCGTGGTCAATTATCATTAGATCCCCATCCAATGAATGATAATAAATTGTCTTTCAACTATTTTTTAATCACCTACTGTTAGATTTAGACCTAACAGCAGTTGAGTATAACTGACCACATATATAATTTATTGACCACCAGATCAAAACTCAGGCGATCTGAGGCAGAACTAGGTGAGTCAGAATTTTTTTTTCTTTAGAAATATAAAAGCTTAAATTTAGGATCTAACCCTAAATTCCCAAATTGACTCGCGTCACAACGTCTCCGGCGTCTTGCCTTGCGACAGTCAATCGCGATTAAGCTCGATCTCCTCACTTTGCAGTCTTTTATTGTTTTATGGTTTTGTATTGTGTGGATAGATTAATTATAACGAATATAAAGTCTTAACATTGTGTCATATAAATTATAATAAATACCCGATGATATATCTTTTATTTAGTTATTGTAACTATAATTATGTCTAATTTAGCTTTATAAAGATCTTTATTATTATATATATCAATTAATATATATTTAATACAAACCATCTCAAAACCTCATAGAATCCAATTAATCCATGTTTAGCTGCCTAAACGCTAGAAGGTACCCTAACCGTCTAGGGCGCCAGAAATTTTTTAGAACCTTGGATATAATCTAATTTAGTGCATCAAATTAATTGCCTAAGGCGTAAGTTCGAATATATTGTTGGACTAGCCAGTAAGCTATAAGTATTCACAATTATTTAGTAATGCACACCATATAATGAAAAAGAAGAAGAGAAAAATTAAGAGTAAAATCTCTAATGATATTTAAAACTCATGGTCATTACCTATTATATTATAAGACACCCAAACTACTACTAGCTATGTTCTAATCTAATAATATTTCTTAATCATATACATAGAAATTGAAATCAATTTGAGCTCCTAATCAACATTTATTTATTTATTTATTATTATTTTTAAGCTGGTACAAGGTCAAACTAGAACATTGCCAGCAAATTATTGATAGAAATTAAAAAGATACTAGAGTACCTAGGGATTAAACCCACACCAGAAAAGAAAGAAGAAACTCATAGCTAAAGTAACAAACAAGAAAGACTAGAAAGCCTTGCAACAAAACAAATGACCCCTATGTCCAATCCATATTCTCAAAAGCCTACTGCAAGCCCTCAATGACCATTCACTTGAAGCGATAGGATGCCGACGACGACTTATCTGCCAAGAAATTCGGTAAAGTCCTCCACCAAATTGAGCCCGGATGTACTGTTCCATAACATACTCACCAATCAATGTGCAATAGAATTTCCTTCCCAAAAAATGTGAGAAATCTTGACAATCATATTGCTCATTCTCAACCTGCAATTTCTCCACACATTCTGAATACACCAACTTCTCTGACTTAACTATGTGTAAAATAATAGCATAATCAACCTCAACCCAAAGTCTATGCCAATTCAACTCCCACGCCACTTTGACAGCTTCCACCACTGCAAAAATCTCAATCTCTAAAGCACTTTCAACCCTCTCATGCCAAGAAAAACATCCCAAATATGTTCCCTGATCATCACGGAAGAAACCTCCATATCTTCCACTACTTGGTGCAATAAAAGATCCATGAGTGTTTACTTTAATCCAACCCAGAGGAGGAGGCTGCCATCTCACAATTCTGAACTCTGGAGCATTACTTTGGAGGGGGGTTATTCCCAACAAACCAAAAATTCCATGCATATTAGATGACTCAGTGAAAGAAACTTTTACAATTTCTCTCAAAGAAGTATAAAATAATTGCTTTAACCTCAAGACAATGAAGACTGCATTGTTATAGCGCACTCTATTTTTCTCCGTCCACAAACATCATAACATTGAGCACACCGCTATGTACCATACATATTCGTCTTAACGCCTTAGACCTCCAAAATAGCAAGTCTGTAGATACCAATTGTTCAAAGGATAAATCCACGTTTTACATAACCTCAAAAATCTCAAAACTCCACTTCCACACCCAAACAACTTTGGGACATCTCCAGAATAGGTGATCGACATCTTCAGAACTTGATAGATGATAGGCAGAAGGAACATTGAGAGACAATTATTGCTCCACGCTTCCGTTGAACGTCATCAACAAGAACTCTCCTCTTCAATACCTTCCAAGTTAACAAACTACGGCTTGGAGGAATATGAGTTGACCAAATATTTTTTGACTAAACCCACTCTATCGGACGACACCAACAAATGCTCATAAGCCTCTCTTGCATTAAGAGTACCTATTTTAGTTGATGGCCATACAAAACTGTCCGGTTGATACTCCTCATGCAAGTGAATATCACTAATCAACTCAATAGCTTGAGGGATACAAGCAATAAAAGATTCTGGAATAATCCATCTTGCATGATCCATATACTCACACACGTGCTCCCTTGGAAACCCTGCCACATCTTGATTAATATTAAGGAATGAAACCAAAGGTTAGCCCAACCAATTATCTCTCCAAAAATTCACCAATCGACCATCTCCGATTATCCACTGAGCTTGCGAACACAAAGTAGGCCATTGCTTTTTAAGACCCAGCCAAATAGAAGAGACCATGTAGCTTTTGTACGGTGTAACTCCCAACTTCAGAAATCGTTGCTTCAAAAGAATATCCGCCGGCGTGTCACCAGGAACCACAGACCAATGTCACGCCCCGCCAACATTCCAAAGGTTGCCTTGAGCATTCGCGAGGGAAGCATGGCTCAAGGATAGGGTTGGAGCACCCTAGAAGCATCCGAGGGCAGCTAGAGGCACCCAGAGGGGGCTGCCAGGGACATACAGGGGCTGTCCGAAGCACCCAGAGGCAGCCGGGTGCCAGCCAGGGGGCTGCCTGGCGCAACAGGAGGCAGCAGGGTGCCACCCGGGTGGCTGCCAGAGGCACCCGGGGGCTGCCAGAGGCACCCGGGGGCTGCCAGAAGCACCCGAGGGGGCTGCCAGAAGCACCCAGGAGGGCCTGGAAGGTGCTGGAAGGTGCTAGAAGGCTGCGGAACAGCAGAGACAGTTCCGGAAAGGTCCGGAACAGCGGGGTTAGTTCCGGAGGGGTCCGGAACAGTGTGGTAGCATCCGGAAGGGTCCGGAATGGTACGGAGGCACCCGGAACACTACGGAAGGTTCCGGAAGGCCGTGGAAGGCCTTAGAAGGTTGCGGAAGGACGCGGAAGTTTCCGGAAGACTCGGGAAGCATCAAGAGAGGTCTTGAACTCTCTAGAACCTTAGAGAGGCTTATGGGTCAAGGTCACTCCGGAGACCTCTAGAATCGTCAAGGGACATCTTGGAGTTGTCTAGAAAGGTCTAGAACTCCCTCATTTGTATATGTGCTAGATTAGTCTAGAAACACATAGGCTTGGAGGTGGAGACTATAAATAGGGAACCTCCCCTCCCATTTGAGATTAGATTGGAAGATTGGGAGATTGGATTGGTAGATTAGAGAGACTAGAGAAAGGAACTCTAGGAGCAAGTTGTCAAACTCTTGTAAAGCTTTCTTTTAGCAATACAAGTTTCTTACTTGCAAAACTCTTCTCCCTTCGATCTTTCGGTTGCTCTAGCCAAGCGTTGGCGACATTTAGGCTGACTTAGCATAAGGGGAGTGCTAAGGCCGCACGAGTGCTAGCAGAAAAGTAAGCTCGTGACAGTTGGTATCAGAGCCGAAGTTCCTTCGGAGCCTCATTCAACGATGGTGAAGCAAACAGCGAGCAAAGGTGTATCGCTTGACATTACCAAAGGTGCGTCGGGGTCCAGCCCTTCCGATGTGGTGACGCAAGAGGGAGTTCGCGAAGAGCTTGCCAACCCAAAGAGGTCTACAAGGGACATGCTTTCTTCTCTCGACTCACGCCTAGCTCAGGTGGAGGAGGGCGTGAGTGGCATGGGGGCCCAGGTGGAGGACCTAAGCCAACAAGTGGAGGGCTTAGAGGCGGAGGATATCGCCATCCACACTGCGATCAAGGGGATGCTAGTCCAATTGGAGGAGACCTTGCGTGGCGAGATGGGGAAGATTCGCGAGGAGTTCATGGGGGAACTCGCAAGGATGCGTCAAGTCCACGAGAAGGAGTCGAATAATACGCTTGCACGCATGGAGGAGATGCATGGGGACTTGACCCTATGCAAGCGCGCATTGGCATCGACGGGGACAAGCACCAGTGGTATGGGGGAGGCTACGCACGTGGAGGTGCCAAAGCCAAATAGTTTCGGAGGTTCGCGCAACGCTCGTGAAGTGGACAACTTCTTATGGGGGCTAGATCAATACTTTGGAGCCGTGGGCATCAACGAGGAGGATGCCAAGATTCGGGCAGCGGCTCTCTACCTCACCGACACAGCCATGTTGTGGTGGAGGCGAAGGCGAGGAGACATTGAAAAAGGTACGTGCACCATCTCTACCTTTGATGAATTTAAGAAGGATCTTAAGAGGCAATTCTATCCCGAGAATGCCGAGGACGAGGCAAGAGCTCGATTACGAAGGCTCAAGCACTCGGGGTTGATTGGTGAGTATGTCAAGGATTTCACCAATCTAGTGCTTGAGATCCCCGACATGACCGACAAGGATGCTCTCTTCAATTTCATGGATGGTCTCCAAGCATGGGCCAAGGCCGAGTTAAGGCGACGTGGGGTGCAAGACCTTGCTACCGCCATAGCTGTGGCCGAAAGCCTAATCGACTACACTAGTCGAGAGGAGACTAGCAGCCAGCCGAGGGAAAAAGAGAGTATTCATGTCAAGGGTGGGGGAGACATAGGCCTACGTGAGAGAAACGGAAGCCCACGCAGGGACGAGTTCCGACAAAACAATCACTCGGGACGGAGAGTGGACAAGGGCAAACAAAGGGACACGAGGAGCTTGGGGAAGCTCAATGACAACCGGTGTTTCCTTTGCGATGGTCCGCATTGGGCGAGGGACTGCCCAAAGAAGAATGCGTTGAGCGCAATTCTAGGGACCCGTCAAAGTGAGATGGAGGCCAAGGGTGGCCACGAGGATGCACGTATGGGGGCTATACAGCTGCTGAATGCGATCGAATCCACTCCTACGGATGAAGGTAAAGGCTTACACTTTGTCGACATCACTATAAAGGGAAAGCCAACGGTGGCGATGATCGACACAGGTGCATCCCACAACTTCATTTCCATTGAGGAGGCCCAAAGGTTAGGACTTAAGGGCAACGATGGAGGACACTTCATGAAGGCGATCAATTCACCAGCTCAGCCAACTCTAGGGAGAGTTCGAGGAGTCAAGACAAGCATGGGGGCTTGGCATGGGAAATTAGACTTCTCGATAGTGCCCATGGATGACTACAAAGTTGTCTTGGGGATGGAGTTCCATGATCGGGTCAAGGCGATTCCGATACCGTTCGCCAAAAGCATGTTCATCATGGACGGCGACAGGGTTTGTGTAGTGCCAACCAAGGTCACCAAGCAAGGCGCGAAGGTGTTATCGGCATTACAACTCGTGAAGGAGCCAGCTAGGGAGGCTACACATCGGGTGATAACGAAGGTCGTGGAAAAAGTGCTCGCGGATAGAGTCACTTATCGCCTGGGGAGGCAAAGCCACAGGGAGTACCTTATCAAGTGGAGAGGTCTACCCGACACGAAAGCCAGCTGGGAGTCCGAGGACGTTTTGTGGCGATTCAAGGACGAGGTCCGACGCTACAATGGGGAAGCCGCGATGAGGGCATCGCGAGATTGGGTGGGGGAGAATGTCACGCCCCGCCAACATTCCAAAGGTTGCCTTGAGCATTCGCGAGGGAAGCATGGCTCAAGGATAGGGTTGGAGCACCCTAGAAGCATCCGAGGGCAGCTAGAGGCACCCAGAGGGGGCTGCCAGGGACATACAGGGGCTGTCCGAAGCACCCAGAGGCAGCCGGGTGCCAGCCAGGGGGCTGCCTGGCGCAACAGGAGGCAGCAGGGTGCCACCCGGGTGGCTGCCAGAGGCACCCGGGGGCTGCCAGAGGCACCCGGGGGCTGCCAGAAGCACCCGAGGGGGCTGCCAGAAGCACCCAGGAGGGCCTGGAAGGTGCTGGAAGGTGCTAGAAGGCTGCGGAACAGCAGAGACAGTTCCGGAAAGGTCCGGAACAGCGGGGTTAGTTCCGGAGGGGTCCGGAACAGTGTGGTAGCATCCGGAAGGGTCCGGAATGGTACGGAGGCACCCGGAACACTACGGAAGGTTCCGGAAGGCCGTGGAAGGCCTTAGAAGGTTGCGGAAGGACGCGGAAGTTTCCGGAAGACTCGGGAAGCATCAAGAGAGGTCTTGAACTCTCTAGAACCTTAGAGAGGCTTATGGGTCAAGGTCACTCCGGAGACCTCTAGAATCGTCAAGGGACATCTTGGAGTTGTCTAGAAAGGTCTAGAACTCCCTCATTTGTATATGTGCTAGATTAGTCTAGAAACACATAGGCTTGGAGGTGGAGACTATAAATAGGGAACCTCCCCTCCCATTTGAGATTAGATTGGAAGATTGGGAGATTGGATTGGTAGATTAGAGAGACTAGAGAAAGGAACTCTAGGAGCAAGTTGTCAAACTCTTGTAAAGCTTTCTTTTAGCAATACAAGTTTCTTACTTGCAAAACTCTTCTCCCTTCGATCTTTCGGTTGCTCTAGCCAAGCGTTGGCGACATTTAGGCTGACTTAGCATAAGGGGAGTGCTAAGGCCGCACGAGTGCTAGCAGAAAAGTAAGCTCGTGACACCAAGCTCTCTTTAGGAGAAGAGAGTTATTCATAGTCCCCAAATGCTTAAGACCCAAATCTCCTTTATCTCTAGGAAAACAACAACTTTTCCAATATTCAACATGCGTATTCAACAATCTTCAAATTCCCTATATAACAATACCGGCCCACTGTACAAAAACTCAGTTCATTGCACTGAATTTACTGTTCCTAAGCAGGGGGCAATTTTGTCATCAAAAGTAAAAAAGAGAAGAAGAAAACCAGGGGATTCACTCACGTTTCAGCTTTCTCTCTTTCTCATCTCACCCACTTTTTCTCTCTGTTTCTTGCTCCTCCCGATTTGCTAGAGAGGAAGAAAACCAGAGCCTTCTCACTCACTCATGCTCTCTCTCTTTCTCATCTCACCCATTTTTTCTCTCTGTTCCTTGCTCCTCCAAATTTGGTTGTGCGCGATTCGATCTTAGCCTCTCACGCACGCCTTTACGAAATCTCGCAGTCTTCGATTGGCTTTGCTTCACCGTAAGTAATTCGATGCTTCTCTTTTCCAAGTTTGATTACCGTGGCCTTTCATATATTACTGTGAAGTTCGAATTTTTGTGTTGGTTCTTCATTAATGTTTTATTGGGTGGTGAAATTAGTTTTCTGCTTCAGATTTATGTTTATCTAATTACAGGTATTTCATGCTTGGATCTGAGTTATGGATTATAGGTATTTCATGCTTGAATCTGGGTTATGGGTTATAGGTATTTCATACTTGAATCTGGGTATGACTGTGGTGGGGGTATTTTCGAGAGTTCTGCAAAACATTAGAACAAAGTCAGCAGTCTAATGTGTTTATTCACTCTCACATCGCAGCCTCACTCCCCCAGCCTATTCGCACAGACGCCCACTGCAACCTCTTCCTCCGTCATCGATCGTCTCACCGAATATCACTACTTCCATCATTCGATTTCAGTTTCGGTCTTCGTTCTTCATTCAACGGTTCTCTCGATCGCATCTTCCTCCTCTATGCCCATAATCGACCATTGCCTATTCTCAAAACAGCATTCATGTTACAAAGCTTCGGTTGATCAAGGTACGGTGTAGTTTCAGATCATAGTCTATTCCCTCAAAATCATTTTGTTTATGAATAGCTCTGATTTGGGTTGAACAAATGTGATGCATCAAGGAGATAATTTATGTTGGATTTAGGTTGATGTCATATTTCTGTTTCATTTAATTAGTTGCTAATTAAGCTGAGGAAATTGATTTGGGATTGATTCTGGTTTAGATTATCTGTTTGATTGGAATTGTTCGACGGATTGGTGAAGTTTGATTTTGGTGGTTTTTATGCCGCTGTGGTGTTGTGGTTTCTGGAACATAGATTTTTATTGTTGATAAATGAGTTTCTGGAACATATTTCCTATATATATAACAATCCTATATATTTCCTATATAACACTACCCGTCCATTGTACAAAAATATTGTACAGTGCAAAGAGATCGATGCAATATAGAAAGCATATGCATATACTGGAGAACAGTTAGAAGTTAGAACAATATATGTTCGATCATGAGTCAATCTTCTAGGTGAAACATGTTTAAAGCATGCATCTTCTTTTGACCTTTCACAACAGATGAAAACAATATCGGGTAGCTATGTCTTATGTAGTTGGATTTATAGTCCTTACGTCCCCACTGAACTGTAGTGGATTCTGATATTGGCCCCAATCTTCTTTTCTGTGACTTATTTTCTGCAACTAGCCGGGATTCGTCCCCATTTGCATGCCTTGCTCTGCTCTATTATATATTTCTATTTCTGTATATGTCCTTCCGTCACCAACTGCCTGCAGAAAAAGAAGTCGTTTTTAAGAACAAAGATGACCACTTTTAGTTGAGGTTACTGAGTATTATATGATCGAGTAACCAACGGCCAAAATAAACTACCTTATTCTAGAGTTGAATTAAGTAATATCTTGGTTTGCGAGGTTGAATGCGACTATTTATAATACAAAAGAAAAGCTGGATTTGGTTTTTCACTGTTTTTTTCGTGTATCCAAAGTGCAGTGTGACTACACATACTAGCAGGTATTCCATTGTTAATGTTATACTTATAATAAGTCGTCTTTGAATGGATGAATCGAAAAACTAGAAAAGAAGTCTCCTCATGTCATTAAATTTTCAAAATCAAAGACAAGGGCTAGAAGTACTACACGATCCATAGTCGTCATTATATCAAAGCTTAGTGCCAATTTCTCTTACTTTTCATTGTTGTGCTGTATCATGTTGAAACATTCATCATTGATTCACCAAACGGTAGATAGAAAAGCTAGCAATAATGCAATAATCCATGAATGATATGATATACATGTTAAGAACATAATAATCACAAGACTACCAGCTATGGCTTAATTTATATGTAGAGGCCATGATTTCAATTAAGTAGAAACCATTATGCATTATGCATATTGTATTGGACGAGCTTTGCTTGGATTTAGTATATATTTTGCTATAAACCCAAGGTCTCCACTGTAGTGTGTGGTTGCAAACGTATAGCTCAGTTTTCTCTTTTTGGGTAAGGTTCTAATATTAGACATGAGCTGTCATTGATTTGTTATTCTTCATTTAAATTTTGGGGTTTTAATTGAATGTAATTCCAAACCTGTCTTTAGTGTTGCTCCCAAGGTTTCAAATTCAATTAAATCAGTCTATCTGTAAGTACTGAATTATTGTGATTGATTTATGCAGTAAGTTGTAGAAGTAAAATCTCGATTTGCTAGATATATCAGTGATACCTTTATAATTTGCTATATATATGCAGAGGCCGGGATTTCAATTAAGTAGAAACCATTATCTATTATGCATTATGCATATTTGTATTGGACGAGGTTTGCTTGGATTTAGTCTATATTTGTATTGGGTGGTGATTGGAATTATTATAAGTATATGTTAAGCCTTATGCATATTTGTATATATAAGGCAGCTCTGGTACCAATAATGATGATGATGATGGACCTAAATTGTTTGAAGATATAAGTGGATTAAATTTGTTAATAGCATCTACCTAGATTTTTGTTAGCTTTAGATAGTATAAGTAGCTTAGTCTTAATTTTTTTTGAGTCTTTAGGCTGTGGCACCATTGTGGACTTAATCGTTTTGATTTTGGTTTGTAGTATTTGATGTGGCTGATTCATGAATTTTGTTTGTTCATACATGAGATCACATGATGATCTCTACTTATCTTTTCATTATGACTCTGTTCATGAGTTGGGTTTTCAGTTTTTGATTAATTTGAGGTTTTTGGGTTCAGTTCTATTCATCAAAACTCGATGGGTTATTTCTTCTGTCTAACATTTCTTCTTTTTTATCATTTAACTGTGTCAAGTTTATATTTGATACTGTCAAGTTTAGTGCCATGGTCTTAATTTTATTTGAGCCTTTCTTCCATCATTCGATTTCAGTTTCGGGTCTTCGTTCAACGGTTCTCTCGATCGCATCTTCCATTCCGTCGACGGTCGCGCTCCACCTCTGTGCCTACAATCGACCCTTGCCGATTCTCAGAACACCATTCACGTTAAATGCTTAGGTTGATCAAGGTATGGTGTAGTTTTCTCTCAAAATGATTTTGTTCATGGATACTTTAGTTTCAGATCAGACTCTATTCATGAACAAGTCTCTCTTTCTTCTTTTTGCTTTGGGTTTAGGTTGTAACTATGAAGAAACTATAAGGAATAGTGTATCACCATCTAATTACCTTAGAGTTAAATGATGACTGACAAACTATTTATGTATTTTCCAATTGAACTTTAAAATTTGCTTAGAACCTGTAGCATAATAACAGGGTCACCTTGCCAAGACAACCACTTTTCCTCTCACATCCGATCCACCATCTTTTTTACAAACCGCTGCATCTCATCCTGGAGAAAAATAAAGATGCATTACAGTATTAAATGTTCATTGATGCAATCATTCTTAGAGTAGCAGTGCATGATTAAACATGTTTCAGTTTGTTTCTGGGTATTGTGTTGGGATGCGAATGCATATTGGTGTCAGTGCTGGGTATTGATATGCAATTAGATATATCAGTGTTTCAGAGTGTTTGAGTGCAATTAGATTCGAATGCATATGGTGTTCAGTAGATCAATAAATGAATAGGTGTTGATATATGATTGATGATGTATGATCAAAATTAGAATCTGGGATATTTTGATTGCCGCATGAAAGGACCCAATCCCGATTTAGTTACCTAAACCGGAATCAAACCCTTTCGAAAATACGAACCAACAAAAAATTTTCAAAATTTCGGCCGAGTGTCGTTACTAGCGTAGGATTACTATAACCTGCACCCAGAAATTAACACTTCGTCCTATGCCACAAAAAGCAAACCGTGGGCACCAATCCCATCCGGATTTCTCAACATCAATATATGAATCATAAACATTAAACAATACTGTACTATATATATTATATCCGTGAAAATCCGCATAAACATGTATCAGAATGTATCAGAGCGACCTCTAGAGTAAAATATATACAACATGTACATCAGTAGGCGAAACAAGAACCTACTAGAAAACACAGGTGACTCTGATCACTAGCCTCCAAACCGCGACGTGAAACACCAAACCTGAACTGCAAACTGGGCACGGAAACCGAAAAGCCCAGGGGAAAGACAATAAACACGTTAGAGTGAGTGGACGAAAATAAATGTCTTTCACCAGTTAATATATATGAAAGGACCCAACCCCGATTTAGCTTCCTAAATCGGAATCAAACCCCTTCGAAAACACGAACCAACAAAAACTTTTCGAAATTTGGGCAGAGTTTCGTTACTAGCGTGGAATTACCATTACCTGCACGCGTAAAATACATTCCATCCTATGCCACAAAAAGCAAACCGTGGGCACCAACCCCATCCGGATTTCTCAATATATCAACAATAACGTAAAGTAGTAAATATATATACACTTTACTGAAATCCAGTGTAAAATCGTATAACATATTCAATAGGAAGCTCAGAGCGACATCTAATACATAATCGTATACTCATACCACAGTAGGTAGAACAATAAACCTACTGGATGAAATAAAGTAGCTCGAGCACTATGCCTCCGACCACGACGTGCGACATCAGAGCCTGAACTGCAAACTGGGCACGGAAACCGAAAAGCCCAGGGGAAAGACAATAAACACGTTAGAGTGAGTGGACGAAAATAAATGTCTTTCACCGAGGAATATATGTTATAAAAACATATGCGAGTCGAAATATAATAAATCAAACCAAATAGAATACGAGGAGACACTGACTCCAACTCGTAAATAGAGCATGCATAGAAAGTATCACGGGGTCACTCATGGACACGTCCGTGCTAGTACAGTCAGAATCACGGAGTCCTTGACTACCACGTGATTCATAGCCAGAAAGGCCTCGGTTCCGGGGTACTGCCCCTCGCCGGTCAGGTAGGGGTACTGCCCTCCTGGTGGCCTACAATCGGGGATCAGCCGAGAGGCAAGATGTATCGATACAACAACGTAACTGAGACTGTACTCTGTGTAAACCAAATCATAAACAGTTCGATGCAAATGCATGAAATAACATATAAGTGTATGTATATTCGTATACGTATATCTGTATAAGTATAATCGTATAATCGTAAACACATGCTCATATTTAATATAATCTCGTATGAAATCTCATGCCCGTAAATCATCATCATGCTGCATGCTCAAGTTCATAAAACGTATATAAAAGACTCGCAATCAATCCGTGAAAATAAAATGTCCACTCACAGACTGGCGTAACGCGTATCGCGTTAACCCGTGATCCGGCGGAAAGTCCATCGCCAAACAAACGATCACGAACCCCTGAATAAATCACAACGTCCAATATTCAAAGTCATAATCCGACAATTCGAATCAAACCACGAGAAACCACCGTTCTCGGAAATACACAATTCGAATACGACGAATCGTCGAAAATCCATATATACCACCTCAATCCCTCGTTTTACGTTCGGACGCTCAACTCGAAAAACGAACCTCCCCACTGCGATCGGAGCGCGATTTCGAGTCAAACGACATGCGACTTGCCGAAAGTCAAAAAGTCAACCCGTTGACCGTTGACCGCCGCACACGGCGGCGCCACTGTTGACCGGAGAATTTCACGGCGGAGCAACCCCTATTCCATGCAAAACCACCCACTGAGCAACTTTGTCAACTGCACCGAAGTCCAATTCTCCCTCTAACATGGTCAATTTCATGAAAAACCGAATGAACACACAAATTTCAAATCCAAAATTCTCCTTGTACACATCGAATTGAAACACGAAACTTACAGGGAAGCATCAAGGGGATGAGAGCTTCAAAGCCCACTCAAAGTTGTAGCTCAATTCGGCCAAAAACCATGAACCCGAATACACCTAATTTTCTCCAATTTTGGGCCGGAAATTCCTTCTTTTCCGGCGACCCACGCCACAAACGGTGGCCGGCACCACCACAGGAAGGCCGAGGCGCACCAAACGGACCCTTCTCCAAGCCTTGGGGTGGCCGGAAAAGACTCCACCGCCGTGAGCCACCACAAGCCGTCGAACTCACCCTCTCTCCACCGAGTTGACCGAGTCAACTCGGTCAACACCCAAATAGGAAAGGTTTGACCTGCCCAAAATAGCAACTTCTATTTATAGACTTTCCATTTTTGGAAACTTCATGTTTATCCAATTCGGCAAACTTGAAACGCGCGCAACTTTCTCGTCGTAATTCCAATTCCGATAATTCTCGCGGTCACAAACTCGCCTCGACGTACTCTTCCAATATTACCTGAAGTCAAACATATCGGCCAACCGAATAAAAAGTCAACCCTTCAAAGCAACACACATTAAATCGACTAAATAATCAACAAACGGAAAAATTCGCAACTAATTCCTCGTAACTCCAAATCATGCTCCGGAAGTTCCCACGAACTCGAAATTAAATTCTGAACAACTTCCGTGAAGAAGCCGAAACCAAATTCTCGTCCGGTAATTTAGTCGTTAAGTAGCCCACCATTTAAATCCGAACTTCAAATATTCATAACTAATTCCCCGGTCGTCCAAATAACGATCCGGAACCGCCCACAAATTCATAATCACATATAGAACGACTCTCGAGAAGAGACCCAGCTCCAATTCTCGGCCAATAATTTAGTCGTTAAGAACTCTGGCGATTCCATTATCTGTCGAAAATCCGCGACTGCGCTGTAACTCACGAATCAAGCTGATTATACTTCTGATTCTGGTCCGGGTCGTCACAATATATGTTTAAAATAACATATGCGAGTCCAGGTAAATGAAAATAATAAAATACGCGAGGTAAATATCATACTCCTCCAGCGTACTGAGCATGCAAGTAAAAATCTCACAGTTAGAACCACGGGGTCCATAGCCCACACGTGATCCTAGCTGGGTAGTACAGTCAGAACCACGGGGTCCCTAGCCCACACGTGATTCCAGAACCACGGGGTCTCTAGCCCACACGTGATTCGAGCCGGTGACATCCTCGGGGATCAGCCGGGATGCTTTGTATCGATACAACAACGTAACTGAAACTGTACTCTGTGAAAATCAAATCATAAACAATTCGATACGAATGCATGAAACAGTATAAAAGTGTATGCATATTCATATACGTATATCCGTATAAGTATAATCGTATACTCGTAAACACATGCTCATATAGTCTGAAATCTCATACGCATGCTCAAGTTCATAAATCACATAAACGACTCGCAAGATTTCCGTGAAAAGAAATTGTCCACTCACAGGTGAGCAAAACGCGCACACGAGCTAATCTCGTGGTCCGGCGGAAGATCCCTCGCCTGAAGCACGATCACGATCTCGATCTCGATCTCGATCTCCTGAACATATTCATAAAACATATCTGATCAATATCGTAATTCACAACACTGTACGGATGCACGGAAACCAACCGTTCCCGGAAATACGAAATATAGTACATAATGAATTACTGAAATCCCGAAATCCCTACTCGAAATCTCGACCGAAAATCGGCTAATCAAATCAACCCAAAAACCTCTGGACAACGATCAGGGCGCGATTTCAAGAAAAACGACACTAATTACATCGAAATCTGAAAAAATCAACCCTCGCTGGAAAATCACCGTTGACCGCCGCCGCCGCCGGCGGCGCACCGTCAACCGTGAAATTTCACGGCGGGGAAATTCCAGAATTAAAGACCTCTTCAAGGCGAACCATTCCTATAACTGGCACGAAGTCCAATTCGATCCATAACCAAGTCAATTAACCCGAAACAGTTCGGCGATTCATAGCTCCGGTGACCTAATCGAACCCCCCTCAAAACTCAATCTCAGACCAAAATGAACACACTACGAGACTCAGAGGAGCTAGGGGAGTCTAACCCCCATAACCCCCACCTCCAAACCTCGCCGGAAACGGCCAACCGTCACCGGCGAAATCGAGGAGCTCGACTCGACTCGAACTCATGCAAAACGAAACCAATTTAATCCAAATCAAACACCAACGTACTCGAAATCATCTAAGGATTCCAACTGTACCTGTTACGAAGCCGGAGGTGGCCGGAATTGGGTCGCCGGAATTTGAAGCCGAAACGGGAAAGTTTTTCCTCACGGGTCAACGGTCAAAGTTTCCCAAAATGGAAAGTCAACGTCTGGTCAACCGAAAACAATGTTTTACGACTAATTCTCGACTATTGCGCTATTTATACTCGAGCCTCGGGTCGATCGACGGTCCAAAACGAATATACGAAATGATTCGGATAAACACGAAACAATCGGATAAACTCGTCGGAATCCGAAACTTCAAATAATCATAAAATATTCCTCGGTTATCGGAAAAATCTTCCAGAACCGCCCACGAGTTCGAAATCACGTACTCTACAATTTCCGTGAAGACACCCAACTCAAATTCTCGATTGAAAACATAGTCGCGAATCGAATCAACAAACCACACAATATCGTAAAACTGCGACTATAACCAAATCTTGAGAATCGTGCCAAACACACATCTGATTCTGGTTTGGGTCGTCACACCGCATTCTTATATGGTAGCTATATCATGGAGTTTGTGCTTTTTATGTGATTAGGAGCGTACTTATCTTACATTGTGCAAAACTTAATATCCATTCTCCCTACCAATTTGTGATTTCAATTTGTGCTGATTCGCTCCAATTTTGGTCAGTGTGGTCTTTGTTTCCGCTTTTCGATCTTCGTTTACCATCTTGCAACAAAGTAATATTTAGAAACTGATTTTGGAAAAATCCTCTTATGAAATATCATTTGTTTGGCTGTGAAACATCTGCACAAGTATCTATGGATTTTCTATTGTTGTTTTAGCTCGATTATGTGATTTTGGATTAATGGAACCTCTTTGCTGTATCAATAGGCCTATGCATGATTGCTGAGTTTAGTTGTATACCAAGTTGATCGATGCGCTAACTCTGTGCTTCTCTTGGACAACCTGTTTTTTGATTTCAAAAGGTATTATTTGCTTCTAATATTTGTCTTCTATTATTTTGGTTCCTTATTTTGTTTCTCTCGATCAGTTTGAGATTATTGAATTCAAAGCTCACGTGAGTTTAATCGTTATCGTCTCAGCATTCCTCACGATATCTCATATTCAATTTGCCTAGCTTTCATCTCCGCGGATCCCAAGACTCCGGGCTACGATAAAACCCAAATTAAACCAGATAAACCCTTTGTTGATTAACTTCTTAAAAAATAGAGGCAAAGGTTTGAGTTTCTGGTGTAGTTTGTTGTTTTTCTCTCTCACCTCTTCTTATTTTTGTTTATAGTTGGGCAACAAAAGTATTTTAGTGAGTGATAATTAATCAGTATTGTTATTTAGTTGCATATACGGAAATTTAGTCTCCAAACATATTTTGGAAGATTTATATGAGAGGTTCCTTTAACGTTCATGGAAGCTTTCATTCAGAGTTTTAGTTGATGCAAATGAGTGATTATGGAATCAATGATTGTCGTTTTGTTTTTCTTTCTTGATTACAAAAGTCACAAAACTAATGTAATTAGAAGAGGCAATCTTCTGTCAATAAGGTTTATATAGAAGAAGCAGTAGACATAAGGTAGGAATTAAATAAATCTAATCGGTAATCACTACCACATATTGACTAAAAGTCGCCGGCAATGTTTTGGACATTACCGGCGATTTTTGCCGGAAAAATCACCGGTAATGTCTTTTTTTTTTTTTTTACATTACCGGCAATTTTTGTCGCCGGTAATGTCTTTTTTTTTTTTTTTTTACATTACCATCGAGACATTGCGGCGACGGACATTACCGGCGATTTTTTGTCGTCGGTAATGTAAAAAAAAAAAAGACATTACCGGCGATTTTTCCGGCAAAAATCGCCGGTAATGTCCAAAAACATTGCCGGTTTTAAGTCGCCGGCAATGAGTCAATATGTGGTAGTGAATGTATATAAAGCCATAAAATACAAGTATACAATTAACAAGTCTATAGAGCCTCTTATTCTATATATAGTATAAACCGGCCCATTGGTGATGTGATTTTTTATGCTCATGTTTTTGGTGTTATTGTTCACAGATTTGCTCTCCAAGGGTTACTCCGATTTCGTTCTCTCAGTCTCACTTTCTGTCAATTTGCTCTCGAATTTGTGAATTGGTTTAAGTTGGTTGGTCTCTTTTGTCCGTGATTGATCTATTTTCGTTTTTGGGTTATATGAAGTTTAATACTCTTTTGCGGTATTCATTTGTCTAATTTATTTTGTTGTTTTTGGTGTTACTGCTCTCGGACTGTTCTCCAAGGGTTATTGGATTTCACTTTTTGTTGATCTGCTCCCAAATTTGCGAATCGATTTAGGTTCGTACATCT
Organism: Geum urbanum; assembly: GCA_946800695.1. Classification (NCBI taxonomy): domain Eukaryota; kingdom Viridiplantae; phylum Streptophyta; class Magnoliopsida; order Rosales; family Rosaceae; genus Geum; species Geum urbanum. The sequence goes on from OX327014.1 coordinate 4,602,459, forward strand.
CTTTTGTTCGTTGTCTATCTATTTTTTCCTTTTGGGGTTAATTTGTTTTTTTGTGTGGGAAGAGAGATTATATTTATCGAGTAAGATTGATTATAGTGAGGTATTATGTGAGATTTAATGAATCAACCTAACTATAGTAATATGCCGTCACTACTAGAAAAACTTCAAAATGCGTTGTATGTGTTTACTCTCTTCGTCTTTATCTATAGATTGTGATTTGTTAACTTTTGGTTTAATTGATATGGTCGATGTTGTTATTTCCATGATTTTGTTGAATGTTTGGTATACATATGACCTTTTATCTGCAAAAGGAATATAATTATTAGTTATGTTTTATATACAGTCCTATATCTAAAATCTGGCTTGGAGATGTGTTTAGAAGTGTGAAATTTACACAGAAGTTAGGAATTACGGATTCTATTGTTTTAGTCAAACAGGAGGAAAAAATATTCTCCCTCTGTACTTTTGAATTCATTACTCATTACCATGTAGTTTAAGATTGGTTTCAGAGTACATTGTTGGTTCTTGAAAAGTACTTTTGTAATTAGAGACGGATTTACTAGAAAAATTATCATGTTATGATGATGCTAAAGTCTATAAGGTCTTTTGTGTGAGTAGCAAGTTTGAACTATATTCGTCCAGTTTCCTGATATAGTTGCTTCTATAACATAATGAATCTTTTATTTGTTTCATTGGGTGACTGTTGTTATTGTGTGTTAGGAAACAAACATTTTGAACTTTTACAGTTTCATTACATTGAGTTTCTTTCTTCGCTCTCTGAAAAATACTACACCGTTTCTAATCTGTAAGGTACTTTTCATTTTTGATTTAGGCAAAGAATAAAATTAAAATATAGTTAATATTATTGCTGAGTTTGATGAGTATTCTGGATCTGTAACCATATTTGGTATTGAAAGATTTCATAGCTATTGGGATTAGAAACGGTGATCGATAATAATCTATTATCTTGTTATATATAGCAGCAGGCCACTTTGACATATATGTTATTATTGATTCGTTACTACTCATGTATCGATCTACACGTGACCAAATTGTGGTATACTCATTGTGCTGGCATGATGGATGTAATTGTGATCGATCAAGTACATACGTACTGGATGGATATATGCATGATGATTAATTTCTCCTTTAGATTTACAACAACGAGCGAGTTATATGCAGAATCAAATCGATCACTAATTGATCAAATTTGGATTTGGTTTTGAAGGATATTGAAGTGGAGACAACAATAAGGAGATCACCTATATCGTTTCGTTGTTTTGGCTTGATCTAGGTGAAACTTCCTATCTATAAGTGTGTTGCTATCATTACCAATTTTTTTTTGTTGTATGTTGGTAGGAATTTCGATTTGGTGCTCTTGAGGCTGAGTTGTGGTTTTCAGAATTATTTTTTGAGGTAATTTCTATTTAGTTTCAATTTGATTGTCAAGAAGAATAAAACAAAACTAGAATATTTAAGATAGTATAGATGTTATGTTATTAGTTTAAAGGAGTCATAATATGGTATAGTTGGTTGCGTGATATATAAAAGCAAGTGTTCTTACCAAGGTGAACAACCTATTTCGTTTGATAATCTATATTATACATGATAGAATGTTCTTTAATAATCTGGTAACTGTAAAAATGTGATTTTGTGTGTTGAGATTTTGTTAATTGCAACATTCTGGGTTTCAATTGTTCAAGAAAAATTGAATGATTGAATATAATTTTTGATGCTTGATTTGTTATTAATCAAATAGTTTGTTTGTGTGTTTGTTTCTTTCTTTTATTTCATCTTATTGTCAATATGTTGTCGCTAAGTTGTATTCTATATATATTGATTTTAGAATTTTGTATGCTATTATTGTTTTGGGGTATGAAAAATGTATTTTTTTTATAGGAGAAAAAATGTATTCTTTTTAATATGATTTATGAGAATGCATTAGCATGGTTACATAAACTTTGACTAAAGTGACTGTTCCATTACTGTGTTTATTAGATTTCTGTTTTCATTAGGTTATGATATTTGCCATACTGTTATTTTTTCATACTCTTATTTATCAATTAGTTATAATTTTTGTAGGAATGCTGCCAAAAAGTCGTTCAACCAAAAGGTCAAAATTTTTTGAAGACCCTGACAATTTTAATGGGTCACCCTCTGTTCCAAGTGAGGGCTCGCGAACGAAGAAGACAAAATTTTTTGAAGATCCGAAATTTTTTGAACAAGACTTGGCAGTGCAAGAAACAACAGCAACAAGTATGTACTATGCTACTGATAATGTAAATTTTGATTAAACTATTTTTAGATAATTATGAAGGAATAACAGTTATTTTGTTTAATATTAGGTGTGTTCCCTTCTTCAACTTCTTTTGGTCAAGCATCGTATCAAAAAAGTCGCCAAGGTGAATTATTTACCTTCTTAATTTTTGAATTAGTCAAATAATGACATATTCAAAATTGAGTTTTGCCGACTTTACTTGCAGGTGTGATAGTTAAATATGAAGATTCTGGCGACAATAACTATTGCTGTAAGTATTGTGGTGCATATTTTTGGTTAGGTGAGGCATTGAAAAAAATGGTTGAGAATACACCAATTTACACCACTTGCTGTTAAAAAGGACAAGTCAAACTCTCATGATCAAAACCAACACCACAATTTCTTGAACAATTATTGAATCCAAATAATGGAAGAGAAAGCATACTATTTCGTGAAAATATTCGAGTTTATAATTCTATGTTTGCTTTTACTTCTATGGGTGCAAAAATTGATTACAAAATAAATGATGGCAGAGCTCCCTATATATTCAAAATCTGTGGGCAAGTGCATCATTTGATGAGATCTGTGTTACCTTCTGTGAATGAATCTCCTAGGTTTGCCCAGTTATATGTTTATGACACAGTTAACGAGATTTCTAATCGTATTAATGCCATTGATCCAAATAACGCAAATCAAAATATTGATGCTGACATTGTTGAAACTTTAGCAAATATGCTTGATGACGTTAATGAATTGGTCAAAAAGTTTCGATCAATCAGGAATGAATTTGAAAATATTTCATTGGCTAATTGTAATATGACTCTACTTGATCGACAACTTACTGATAGCAAGCAATATGAATTACCAAGTGCTTCTGAAATTGCCGGTTTAATTGTTGGTGATATAGGAGAATTTAATTCTAATAGAGATATCGTTATTCGATCAATTGATGGACATTTGAAACGAATATCTAAAATACATCCAAAATTAATGTCATTGCAATATCCACTGCTTTTTCCATATGGTGAGGATGGATTCAGAATAGACATGTTATTAGAGCGTACTAGAGAAAATGATAAAAGGAAAATAACAAAATTGACGATGATAAAATTTGTCTGTTATCAAATTCATGATAAAGATAATGATTCTGGTACTTTATTAAAAGGCGGAAGGTTGTTTCAACAATACTTAGTTGATGCATATGCGACTGTTGAAGAAAATCGCTTAGAGTATATAAGAAATAATCAACCATTATTGAAGTGTGAAAAATGGAATCAATTATCTACTTTTGCTTCAGATGGTGTTACTCGATGTTCTGATGTGGGACAAACTATTTTTCTTCCAGGAACTCATATTGGCAGTCCTAGAGATATGTTAAATAATTATCAAGATGCTATGGCAATTTGTAGATATTATGGTAATCCAGATTTGTTTATAACTTTTACTTGCAATGTTAAATGGCCAGAAATTATGAGATATTTTGAAAAAAAATCAGGATACAAAGCTGAAGATAGACCAGATATTATTTCTCGGATTTTTAAAATTAAATTGGATGATATGATTGAATTCATTAAATCCGGAGAACCTTTTGGAGATATTGATGCACATGTTTGTACAATTGAATTTCAAAAACGAGGATTACCTCATGCTCATTTACTAATTTGGCTTAAAAGACCATATAAATGTTACACATCAACAGATATAGATTCTATTATTTCAGCTGAATTACCAGATAGAAACATTAGTCCAAAACTTTTTGAAATAGTTAGTCAATTTATGATACATGGGCCTTGCGGTCAATTAAATTCAAAATCTTCCTGCATGAGAGATGGAAAATGCACAAAATCTTTCCAAAATCATACATTCCTAACACAATATTTCATGCAATTAAAGCTCCTCAATATAGAAGACATGATGATGATTCAAAGTTTGTCAATTAAAATGGAATTCATATTGGTAATAATTTTGTTGTTCCATACAATCCCATTTTGTTGTTAAGATATAATGCTCATATAAATGTTGAATCGTGTTCTCAATATATGTTAATAAAATACTTATTTAAATATATAAATAAAGGTCCAGATAGAGCTCGAGTGATGATTCGCAACAGTGTGAATGATGAAATACAAAATTATTTGAATTGTCGACATTGAACTCCCCATGAATCCGTGTGGCGGTTGTTTGAATTATCTATTCATACCAGATATCTTGCAGTGCAATACTTAAAAATTCATTTGCCAAATGAACAGAGTGTTTTTTTCTATGAAGGTCAATCTCTTCAACAAGTTGTTGAAAATCCAGATATGGAACGTACTATGTTAACTGCTTGGTTTGATGCTAATACTATTTATAAGAACACAACTAAGTTAACTTATGCTCAATTTCCTTCTGAGTTTGTTTCGGACAGTGATAGTAAAACATGGATTCCAAGAAAATGATACAAAGTTATTGGTAGAATTGCGCACGTACCACCAATTGCAGGTGAATTATTTTACTTACGAATGTTGTTGAATATTCAAAAGGGATGTCGCAATTTTGATTGGGTTAGAACAGTTAATGGAATCACTTATTCCACTTTTCAAGAAGCATGTCGAGCTTTGGGATTGCTAGATGATGACAAAGAATGGAATGATGCTTTGGTTGAATCTTCATTTACTGCGACCTCTTCTCAGGTTAGACAACTATTTGTTACTATTATTCTTTTTTGTAATGTTTCGAATCCGCAAGCTCTATTTGATGTGCATTGGATGATCATGTCTGATGATATTTTATACAAAATTCGATCCAAATTCAACATGCCCAATCTCACCATACCTGAAGATGATTTGATAAATGGTGTTTTACATGAACTTGAAAAATTGTTCAATATGGCATCCAGTTCACTGAAAGAACATCAATTATCGATGCCAAAAACAGAAAAGATACAACAACTGAACAATAAATTAATGAGAGAGGAATTAGATTTTGATTGTGAGACACTTAAACGTGATCATTGTGAATATGTTGCTAAATTAAATTCATGTCAGAAAATTATTTACGATGAAGTGATTGAAGCCGTGGAACAGAAAGCTGAAAAATCGTTCTTTGTACATGGTAGTGGTGGAACAGGGAAAACTTTTTTGTGGAATACAATAATTTCTAGACTGAGATCTGAAGAAAAAATTGTTCTCGCTGTTGCTTCATCCGGAATTGCTTCTCTGTTACTTCCTAAAGGTCGAACAGCACATTCACGTTTTAAAATAAAGCCAGTTTTAGATAAAGATTTAAAATGTTTGATAAATAAAAATACACATCTTGCAGAATTAATTCAAAAAGCAGATTTAATCATTTGGGATGAAGCTCCGATGTGTAATAAATGTTGTATAGAATCATTGGATAAAACTCTTCGGGATATTTTGTCGGCAAACTCTGATGATCGAAAGAATCAAATACCATTTGGAGGTAAACCATTTTTGTTTGGCGGAGATTTAGACAAAGTTTACCAGTTATAGAAAGAGGAAGCAAAGAGGAAATTATTGAGGCTTCATTGAATAATTCATATTTGTGGCCTTCGCTTAAAGTATTCTATTTAACTGAAAACATGAGATTATGCTCTGCTGGATTAACAACCGTTGAAAATGATGAAATTCAAAAATTTGCAGAGTGGATGATACATATAGGTGAGGGTCGATTGGAATCAAATTTTCTTACAAATGATCCAGATACATCTTGGATTCATATTCCTGATGATCTACTTACTGATTCAACTTTAGATCCTATAAAGTCAATTTTTACGGCTACTTATCCTAATTTTGAATGTAAATACCATGATACATGTTATTTGAGAAAGCGTGCTATTGTTACCCCCAGAAATGCAACTGTCCATGAAATAAATAAATATGCAATTAATTTATTACCTGGTGATAAAAGAACATACTTTAGTTCTGATTCAATTTCGTTTAATACAGGAATGTACAGTGATAACAGCCTTATATATCCTATAGAATTTTTAAATAAACTTGAATTTAGCAGTTTACCATCACATGAACTTATACTAAAAGTTGGAATGCCAATTATGTTATTAAGAAATTTAAATCAAATACAAGGTTTGTGCAACGGAACACGGTTAATTGTAACAAAGTTGTTTGAAAAAATAATAGAGGCAAAAATACTGACAGGGGCTAATATTGGGGAAAAAGTTTACATTCCAAGGATTGTTCTGACTGCAAATTAAACTAAATGGCCATTCACATTTAAGAGACAACAGTTTCCTGTTAGAGTATGTTATGCAATGACAATCAACAAAAGTCAGGGTCAATCGTTAAACCAAGTCGGAGTATATTTGACTGAACCAGTTTTCAGTCACGGACAATTATATGTTGCACTATCAAGAGTTACATCAAAAAAGGCCTAAAGATTATGATAAATAATGGTAATGACATACCTAATAATTATACAAAAAATATAGTTTATAAAGATGTTTTGCAAAACATATGATACTCTCATAAGTAGATAGTTATACATATATACATAAAATGTACAGTTTAATACGTTTTGAACTTTTTCACTGTTTTCCAGTTACTGTTCGGTTTCTCTCTCTATGGTGTATGCCAATGAGAGAACAATGACACATGACGGCTCCGATAGTCTTCAAGTTCGAAGGTGCGTTCTTTATTGATTTTTTTTCTTTTGGTTATTCTCGCTCTGTTGGGTTCTATTGGCTTTTATTAGATTCAGAGTTTTAGGGTTGTGAGCTCTTATTCGAACATATAATTTTTTTTCAAGGTTGTGCTGACATATACATGCCTCATATTTCTTATGCTTTTCAAATTATTTGATTGGTCACACGGTCAAGAACAACAAAGCATCTTGAACATCCATCTGAGCTTCTGAAGTGGATCATTGATGGATCAAGTATTGGACAGGCACCCGGAGATGACAGTGAAATGATCTTATAGTGAGATCTCAAGTACAAAGGTACAACTTTGATTCTATTTAGTCATAATTTCATGTAATTTGACTTGACTTTTATTTTCCAGCCCACAAGTTTCTACGCTGGCAACAATATATTGGTAGGCATCATACATATGCAAATCCAAAAATTAGTTTCTTATTATAGAAAGATTAACATTTATAGAGCTATGTTATAACAAGTGATGCCAGAAAACATGATTGGTTTCATCTTATTTGTTTTACATAGGTAATTTGTGATGCATACACTCCACAAGCTGAGCATATCCCTACAAACGAACGATACAAGGCTGCTCAAGAATTTGGCAACCAGAAGCTCATTGATGAAGTTCCATGGTAATTCTACTTTTTAATTTTTGTTATTTTGGTGTGTGTACAAAAGATTTCATCCTAACCATATGTATTGATACTATCTACTATTCCTGTAATTCTGAAAAATTTGTTGATCTTGACTACTCTGCTCAGGTTTGGGATTGAGCAAGGGTACACATTACTTCAATCCAACATGAAATGACCTTTAGGTTGGCCAGCTGGAGATTATCTTGGTCCTCAGGTAATTCTATTTGCTATTGTCCAATGTCAGCCAATTTGTCCTCAAATTTAATTGTGCAATATAATCATCAAATGTGCTTACAATGAATGACTTTTCATTTATATCAGGGTCCTTACTACTGTGATGCTGGTGCAGACAAGTCGTTTGGACGTGACATATCAGATGCTCATTACAAGGCTTGCCTATATGCTAGAATCAGTGGCACCAATGGAGAAGTTATGTCTAGCCAGGTTTTCCTTTTGACATCTCTTTCTTGGTTTATGCATTTTAAGTATTAGAGCCTTGGGTTTAGGTTGTTGATCAACCCAAGTTCAGTAACAATATCTCAAGCCCTAAAAAAACTAAAGTAGATTCCATACTACTTTTGCTCAGTATGACATCTTATAGTCTAATGATTCTGTCGGACCAAATTACTCACTTTTCTTTTGAAATGCCACACTTTCTAAGATTGAAGTGTCTTCCTTTCAGCTTTCTGCTAAAAGTGGCAGACAAAGATGTTATTGCCAGATAATAATCGATGGTCAATCTATGTTGAGTTAAGGAGGAATTTAGTTGCCGGATTAAGGATTACGCATATGATTAGAGAAGAATGTCTACCTAGCATTGAGAAAAAGCATCCTTTAAAACAATGTGAGAACAAGTAGCAACTGCTTTAGACTCTCTTTTTTCTAGCTAATGCATATGCACTTTTTTTATAATAGACTTTATAATTGCATAATGAATTCTGGTAACAGTTTCTAGCATAACTACTCAAGTTATCAATACATTAACAGAAAGAAATGAGTGGGTTATCTCTCTACATACACTTTCTTTTTGATGTGTTGCTTTACGAATTTGAGGTTTTCTTTCTTTCTTTCATGTGTTCATTTTTTTATAGACATTGAGATTTCTAGGTCTTAATCCTTCTATGTAAGTTGATATATGTGCATGAGTATAAAGATAAGCAAGTATGAATAAATACAAAGAGCATGTATCATATTGATTTTCTCTTTAATTTGATTGCGTCTGTGCATAGGTTGGCACGTACACGGTGAAGTCAATTTCGTAGACTCAGTTACTATCTAATTTTATTATTTTTATCTGTTGTTAGATTGAAATGATGAACAAATGGCAGCAATGATAAGCCTTAAGGGTGCATATCTTCCGAGGGTGATATTCCCTGTCAAGTCTAAGTTATCTCACCCATTGTCGTTCTTCTTCATCGTGGAGGTAATAGTTTCTCTCTAAAACATAATATTATACTCTAAAAATGTGTTCAATTCTAATACTTCTTCCCGTTTTTCCGTGTAATATGCTTACAAAATATTTCATTCATACCTAGAAATGGTTTTAATGCTTCTGTAATGTTAGTGTAATAAGATGTTTGAAGTCAATTTGTTTTTGTTTTTTTTTTTTGAGTTCATAGTGTTGACACTGAGACGAGGTTGTTTTTTCCTTCAAAATTGTGGTATATCTTTTCGCGTAATCTCTCTCTGGCTCTCTCCACAAATCAAGACCCGCATCTCTTTGCCCTCAACATTTTCCAGTTAATTCAGGTTCTTTTCTCCTCTCTGCTATTTAATTTCACCTAATTTATTTCTGGGTATTAATTTATTAATGCTAACAACAGTCCTAGAATCATCTAAGTTGAAACGCTTTTTATTTCTGAAATTATTTAATTTGTAATTGTATCTTTGTTGTTTTGAAGGATCAATATCGAACAGCTCGAAATCGTATCTTCATGTATTGTTTGAAAAGTTGGATAGTTTGATTATTGATGATGGCTTGATTCATTAGGTGGGGTTCGCATCTATTGAATTTTCTTGATTTTATTAGTCCATGTTGGAAACATATTGATTTATGTTAATTTAGTTGTAGTTATACATAGAAGATATATACAAACAAAGTGTTTAACATGGGATCAACTTATGGGTTACGGGTTGTTGAGGGCATGATCAAGATTCAAAGAACAATGATTCAATGTTTATAATATAATATATCTATCTTCTAACTTTTTATATGGTATCATTGTAAAGCATCTTAATGTAGTTTTTGTGCTTTCAAAAAAATGTAGTCTTTTGTCGTGGTACGGAAACTCCATTTGAAACTACATGTATCATAAAAATATTCTGTCTCTATCTATTAAGCCAATGTTAATGTTATTGAATAACGAAGATCATGTATGTTGTATATTCTAGACTACACAATTTTCTTCTTACAATTTTACTTCGGTAAACCGTGCCCGGGCGCGGGCAACTTCCTAGTATTCAACAATCTTTAGGAGCTCCTAATCAACATGCATAAGTATAAATAAGGCCTAATTTTTTTTTTTAATTCTCACTAGTCAATAAAGAGTTCAAATATTAATTCTCACTAACTAATTAATTAGATAAAAAGACTAGTTTATCCTCAATTTAATTAATCAATTACCAAATATCATTACTCTCTCATTACTTCTATATTAACAATTTACTTCACTTCGGTAGCGGCGTTGACCGTTGACCGGTCATCGGATTTCAGCAACTCTGGCCGGATTTTGACCACTGGTGACCGAATTTTGGCGACTTTGACTGTTGACCATTGACTTTGGTCATTTTCGTTGACCGTTAAGGTCTCTAGACTATGGGTTCATTAACTGATAATCAGTTGAGGTTCAACTGATACTCAGTTGACATTCAATTAATACTCAGTTGAGGGTCACATGATTGATACTCAGTTAAGGGTCAACTGATACTCAATTGATGTTCATCGGATACTCAGTTGAGGGTCATCTGATACTCAGTTGAGAGTCAACTGAGTGTCAGTTCACATATAATACACACTAAGAACAAATATCATAACATAAATGTAAACCTCTATACAAAAAAGTCTGACAGTTTTCTCCCACTCAACCAATACAATACTAACAACAAACACTATAACAACTCGGACCTATCTAGATACACAGAAAATTTCTCAAATCCAACACACCACCAATAACATGAGATAAGGCTTAAGCAAAATCAAATAGCCGAAAACTAAACACACCAACCACAATCTTCCAAAGAAAGCAAGCATGATAAAATTAATACATTTCCTAGTAAAGTACAAATCATCATCACTCAAACATTGAGTTGCTTAGTTTGAGTACTTTAAACACCATTACATAATTTCTTGTTAGGAGTCCCATTATTCCATAGAGTATGGCAGCTTGAGCGAGGAGTCACCGCTGCCCTTTGAGCGAGGAGCATGAAGACAAAGGGAACCAGATCTCGAGTTCGGAACTCTAGGTGAGGATGGCAGCTTGAGAGAGGAGTTGTCGCTGCTCTCTGACTCTCTGAGCATGAAGACAAAGGGAGCCAGATATTGAGTTTGATCCTGTGCCGCGAGAGAAGAGAGAGGTAACATTGCGTGGCGAGGAGAGAAGCGACGAGTGCGGCGCATCATGATGGCAAGTGACGGAGACTAGGGATGAGGCGAGCACGAGCGACAACGAAGGAAAGGGAGCCTGAGGCTTGGGAAGGTAGCGAGTTCATGGTGTGAGAGAGGATCACGAGGCTTGGAATCTACGAGCCCTGGAGACACCAAGGCCGATGGGGGCAACGAGGGTAGGATGCCGTTCTCTAGTTGTTAGTGTGTGATCCCGTAAACACATAATTGTTGCACACTTAGTCACTCCAAACGGGTCAACACAGCTCAGACCAAAAGCAAGATAGCAACACAGGCTCCAAACTTAAACTAGGAAGCAACACCATCCGAAAGCCCACACGCTCGGAACAACAAACGGAATATACCAGAACAGGTCATGAACAAACAAGCAGGATCCCACATCGAAGAGCAACAAAAGACTCCATACTCAACCACCAATATAAGCAACACATTTATGACAGTTACAAGGTACGCCCGTTACTCTACCAATACTACTGTTACACTTCATACACTAACTTGAGCGTCGGAGAGTCGAATGTGGGAACAACCCGTCAAGGCTTCTAACAACCGTTTGGTGTATTACTCTTAACAGCAGGTAAAGGACGATATACGCGCGACAACTCAGGTCATCCGAAATAGCCCTATCCGCGCTTCTACTAGAATTCCTACGGAGTTTGGTAGAAACAATTGGCGCCGTCTGTGGGAATCGAGCAATCGTAAACCACCCGAAACCATAGCAGCAAAGATGGCAACAGACCACATTACACCCGAAAGCCGAAAGACGAGAGACACACCCGTAGACGCGATCAGCAGCATCAACGACCTAATGGAGGATGAAGCAGCAGCCCACCTCATAAAGGAACTCTAAACGGTCCGAACAGAAAGAGACCATGAACGCCAGGCCCGACAGCGCTTGGAGGATCAACTTGACGCGTTCATTTGGAGCCAGGAGACCCAACTAAAGGAATCAGAACCAACGGAGGAGCCAGGAACAAGCAGGCAAGTCATCAGAATCGACCCACCATGGGGACTGCGAAACAACCAAATCCCGGGACCTCCACCACCGCCCGAAAGAATACGGGAGTACGATGACGAGGAACCTACCACGACGGTTGAGAAGGCCGTGCTCCGGCGAATGGCAGAGATGGAGGCCGAAATCATGTCACTCAAGAAAAGCACGCACATCGGGCCAAAAGGAATGTACACTCCCTGTGTGATCCCCTTATCGAATGATATCCTGGCGCAGGGCAGGGATCCGTATTCCAAAACCAACAAGATCAGCAGGTTCAACGGGAAGGGAGACCCGCGAACACACATCGACGAGTACCAATCTGCTACTACAGGTACCCGGTATTCGAACACAACCCTCTATTTCCAGTTCCAAGAGATGCTAACGGAAGAAGCACGAAATTAGCTTTACGAGTTGCCCACGAGATCCATTCACTCGTTCGAAGAGCTCACAGAGTGTTTCCTCAAGCGATACCGGTTATAGGGCAAGTACAACACTGCCAGCACGCTTCTAAAGATCCGTCAGGGGGACAATGAAAACCTATCCGACTGCATCAATCGGTGGAAGGCCCTTGCAAACACGTGCAGGAACCTCGACAAGAACGTGGCAAAAACGGCTCTATTAGAAAACCTGACGGGAACCCCGTTCGTTGAGAAGATGGTCAGAAAGGACCACTTCGGGTATGATGAGATCATCGACCTAATCATCCAAAAGACACTGGTGGAAACCTATGTGTACGGAGCGCAAGGCCCAAACACGACACAGACCTCGAAGACACACGGCTACGTACAAGATCATCCGCCATACCCCCATACAGCCAAAAATCCGCCACCAAAAGCACAGCCCACCATATCCCGCATGCGCGAAGATCACTATCGCGAACACAAGAACAACAAACAGTATCAGCAAACACATTGCGAGCGTTCACCACCGTGAAACCCACCACCCAAAGATTCCCACCAGCGACGCATAGTCTTCTCCATTACCCAGGGCACAAACGAGGAAGTGCTCAAACAGAATAAATGACAAATCCGCCTGCCCATGCCTAGGGCGCCCGGCATCGCCCCTATGCGAAACAACAGGGGAACGTGGTACATGTATCATGATTCAAATACCCATAACACCAAAGACTGCGAAATCGTAGCCAAAGAAATCGAACGACTGCACACGGAGGGAACGCTAATCTTCCGAGCAACAAACGCGGAACGCCCAGCTACGGATATACGAATGAGGGGCACCATCAACAACATCTCGGGAGGGAAGCGGAAGGCCGAACGCCCCCAAGAATGGGAAGAACCCCGACCTAGGGACGTATTTGCGGTACATCTTGGAAATCCGCCGAAGGCTGTCAAGAAGGATTGGCCTCCAATCACCTTCACCTACGAGGAAGAGGGCAACCAGAACAGCATGCTCCCGTTCTTTATCGACGGAATGGTGGACCGATACCTAGTCAAGCACATCCTCATCGATAACGGAGCTTCTGTTAACATCATCTTTCGGGAAGCGCACAAGGCCTCAAGCGCTCGAAATGCAAGATGACCCTCGGTAGCGACTACATGCGATTCGGGATCGGAGCACCAGGAACCCCCCCAGAGCGAGATCAGAACAAACTTCGTTATCATAGACCTCCACACGTCCTACAACATGATCATTGGGTGACCGGGTATCTCGAAGCTGAGAATGATCATTGCAGGCCATATGCTCATGGCAACGTTCCCGACAGACTACGGAATCGGCACGGTCAGGGGGTACATGTGACGACCCGGACTAGAATCAGCAGTATGATCAGCTTGATCGATGAGTTACTGCGTAGTCGCAGTTGTCCGATGGTTATTCGAATCGCCAGGCTTGTTAACGACTAAATTATTAGCCGAGAATTGGAGCTGGGTCTCTTCTCAAGAGTCGTAGTACATGTGATTTCGAGTTCGTGGGCGGTTCCGGATCGTTATTTGGACAACCGAGGAATTAATTATGAATATTTGAAGTTCGGGTTTTAAAGGCAGCCTTCTTAACGACTAAATTACCAGTCGGGAATTTGGTTTCGGCTTCTTCATGGAAGTTGTTCAAAATTTAATTTCAAGTTTGTGGGAACTTCTGGAGCATTTTTCTGAGTTACGAAGATTAAGTTGTGATTATTTCCGATTGTTCGTTATTTAGTCGATTAAATATGTGTTTGGTTGAAGGGTTGACTTTTTATAGGTTTGGCCGATGTGTTTGACTTTGGATGATAATTGAAGATCATGTCGAGATGAGTTTGTGGCCACGAGAATTATCGGAATCAGAGTTACGACGAGAAAGTTACGCGTGTTTAAAGTTCGTCGAAATGGATAAACATGAAGTTTCCGTTTTGGGAAAGGCTATAAATAGAAACCTGCTATTTTGGGTAAGTGGAAGACCTGCCATTTTGGGTTTTGACCGAGTTGACCGAGTCAACTCGGTGGAGAGAGAATGGGTTCGACGGCATCCTCCACGGCTCACGGCGGTGATGTCCGTCCGGCTTCCTTTGGGCTCAACCTTGGTATCAATCAACTCGCCTTGGAGCCCTCGACACCGTGCCGGTCTTCTTTCACGGCGAGGTCGCCGGAGGTGGAAGATATTTCCGATCAAAGTTTGCAAAATTTTGGGTTAATGGTGGTTTTTGATTCGGGCCGTGATGAGCTCAAACAAGGACTGGGTTTTGTAGCCCTCTTCACCATGATTCTAACCATATAGGTATGGTGTTCCAATTTGATTTGTGTGTGGAGAATTTTGGGATTGAAATTTGTGTGTTCATTCGGTTTATCGTGAAATTGACCAAGCTAGAGTGAGAATTGGCCTTCGTTGTAGTTGACAAAGTTGCTCAGTGGGTGATTTTGCATGGAATAGGGGTTGCTCCGCCGTGAAATGTTCCGGTCAGTGGCGGCGCCGCCGTGGGCGGTGGTCAACGGCGGTCAAAGTTTGACTTTTTGGACTTTCGACAAGTTGCATGTCATTTGACTCGAAATCGCGCTCCGATCGCAGTGGGGAGGTTCGTTTTTTATGTTGAGCGTCCGAACGTAAAGCGAGGTATTGAGGTGTTATATACGGATTTTCGACGATTCGTCGACTTTGAATTACCTGTTTCCGAGAACGGTGGTTTCTCGTGGTTTGATTTGAATTTTCGGATTATGACTTTGAATAATGGACTTTGTGAATATTCAGGGGTTCGTGATCGTTGTTTTGGCGAGGGACTTTCCGCCGGATCACGGGTTAACGCGATACGCGTTACGCCAGTCAGTGAGTGGACATTTCTTTTCACGGAAAATATTGCGAGTCTTTTATTTGATTTATGAACTTGAGCATGCGTATGAGATTTCGGATTACATGAGCATGTGTTTTTACGATTGTATGATTAAACTTATACGAATATACGTATACGAGTATACATACATTTATATGTTGTTTCATGCATTTGCATCGAGCTGTTTATGATTTGGTTTACACAGAGTACAGTCGTGGTTACGTTGTTGTATCGATACACTTTGCCTCTCGGTTGATCCCCGATGGTAGGCCGCCTGGAGGGGCGTTTCCCCAACCAGACCGGTGAGGGGCGTATCCCCGGATCCGAGGCCATTTCTGGCTAGAATCACGTGTGGGTCTGGGATCCCGTGATTCTGACTGTACTAGCACGGTGTGTGTCCATGAGTGACCCCGTGAGATTTTTACTTGCATGCTCAGTACACTGGAGGAGTGTGAGTTTTACCTCGTGTACTATGATGTTTTTATTTACTTAGACTCGCATATGTTATTTTAAACATATATATTAACTGGTGAAAGACATTTATTTTCGTCCACTCACTCTAACGTGTTTATTGTCTTTCCCCTGGGCTTTTCGGTTTTCGTGCCCAGTTTGCAGTTCAGGCTCTGGTGTCGCACGTCGTGGTCGGAGGCATAGTGCTCGAGCTACTTTGTTCCATCCAGTAGGTTTATTGTTCTACCTACTGTGGTATGCATATATGATTATGTATTAGAAGTCGCTCTGAGTTTCCTATTGAATATGTTATACGATTTTACCCGGATTTCAGTAAAGTATATATTATATGTATTGTTTACTTTACTGTTGATATATTGAGAAATCCGGATAGGATTGGTGCCCACGGTTTTCTTTTTGTGGCATAGGATGAAGTGTATTTTCCGCGTGCAGGTAATGGTAATTCCACGCTAGTAACGAAACTCTGCCCAAATTTCGAAAAGTTTTTGTTGGTTCATGTTTTCGAAGGGGTTTGATTCCGATTTAGGAAGCTAAATCGGGGTTGGGTCCTTTCAGCTTGGTATCAGAGCATTAGGTTATAGGTTCTGTAGACTTCTGTAGTCGTGTTTACTAAGGATATTCTAGAATGTACAGCATGTCTGGAATGGTGACCCGACCGGCCGGCGGATAATCATCAAATTCCGGATGTTGTATGCTTTTAAATATTTGAAGTTCCATGATTACGTTCCACTTGTTGTGAACGATGTTTTATTCATTAGGATGCCTCCTGACGTGCTTTCCGTGTCGTTTCGGTTGTGGATCCTGTTGAGGATCATTCGACGCGTGAATTGCCAGAGAAAAGTGGGTTTGGATGAGTATACAGAGTTCAGAGAATTGTGTGGCACGGATTGCCTGGTTGTGTGTGTATGAGCGTCTACATGTTGCCTCAGAGCTGAGATTTGTGGCAGTGATGTTTGCCTGAGTCAGATTGTTGTGTTTGGTGGGCTGATATTGTGTGAGTTTCGGTTGCGACTCCACGGCCTACATTTAGAGTGTTGTGTATACGGTAATGGTTTATCAGGCTACCTGGCATTCGAATGAGGAGTGTTTACCCACCTGAGGCAGAGATACACTGTTCACATATTTGTCCATGTTTGCACATGTTATGTGGCTTCAGAGGAAGCGGTGCACGAGGTTCGAGATGAGTTTGAACCTGAGCATCAAAGAGAGTCTGATTGATGTGCCTCGAGATAACCTTGAAGAGCTTAGTGTGTAGCACTCCGTGGCGAGGCTATTATGAGGGAAAGATGTACGCGGTTTCCGATGTGATGATTCGAGGAAAGTGGATCTAGTCGAGACTTTGATGAGGTTGAGTTCCGACATTTCGGGATCAGTGACTTAATCAGGCTGTGATTTTTCCGATATTGTTGAGGGCCATCAGTTCGAGCAGAGGATTCGTTTAACGATGGCGGAGATCACAGAGTAGCGAATTTGCTCATGTGGCATGAGTTGGGTGATCATTGATGATCCTTTCACGCAGCAGGTGTTGCGGTGATTTGTGTTCGAGGAGCACTTTCAGTTGCTATTTCGGTGGCCAGGAGGGTCACGTTATGAGGGAACGCATCAGCCAGCTATTGTAGCGGTTCGACAGCTCAGAGTTCACGAGGAGATTCTCATGTTGTTCCTGCAGTCTGATCAATGTGTCCTTTTGACGAATTAATCAACTATGTCGCATTTGATGTGGGCGGTTAGTTGGACATGTTGGAGTTCGTGCCAGGACCTTGTTTGAGGACAGACTTTTTCTCCGAGGTTACTATGCTTGATATTCATGGCTACTGTACCTGCATCTCCACTTCTGAAGTTTTGGAGAGTGTTGCATCCATCCGGAGATTGTGAGATCCTTGTTAGAGGTTATGGATTAGCCATAGATCTGTTATAGCTGGACATTGTGGTTTTGGTGTGCTTGTGAGTATGGACTTACTGACGACGCATGTGGCGATGTTCGGGTGCCTCGAGAAGGAGGTTGTGTTTCGACGACCAGTTTTTCCCGAGATGCTGTTTTGTGGTGATGGTCGAGCGGATGGTGGTGACGAGTTGTGTTGTTTGTGTAGCTCATGTTGTGGATACTACGGTTGCTGTGCCTGACATTGGTGACATTGAGGTGGTTCCCGAGTTTTCCAGGTGTATTCCGGAGGAGTTACCAGGTATTCCTCCAGTTCGGGAGACTGACTACACCAATGAGCTTGTACCGCGCGCTGGACTTATTTTACCGACATTTTGTCGTTGGGAACCAGCGGAGCTATTAGAGCTACAGTTTCGACTCCAGGAGTTGCTGGAGGAGGTTTCAGGAGATTTCATGCGACCCCGCGTATTTGCGTAGTGTGCTCTTGCATCAGTTGTGCGACTGTTTGTATGGTTCGATGAGGTGGCGCATTGACTACCGGAAGCCTGATTCGCTTCAGAGGAGAATGAGTATCCTCCGCTTCGGATTGACGGTTGGTTGATCAACTCGCGAGAGCTTTAGTCTTTTCGAGGATTGATTTCGGATTCGGATACCATCAGTGGAGGTTTGATGAGTCAGATGTGGCTATGTTGGCTTTCAGATCTCGGTGCGGACATCATGAGTTCTTGGTCACGCTGTTGGGTTGACCAATGCCCCGTAGATCGTGTGGACTTGATGGACCATGTGTTCAGACAGTTTCTGGACGAGTTGCGGTCATGTTCGTGGCAACGTCCTGATGTACTCCGAGAGTGTGAACCAGTACCTAGAGCAGTTGCGAGCGGTTTTGTGGACTTCGCGAAACGATTAGCTGTTTGTGAAGTTCAGCCAATGTGAGTTATAGCTGATTAGCGTAACGATTTTGAGCTGTGTGATGCTAGCCGAGGGAGTTGGCGTGGATCCTGACCAGTTAGAAGCCGTATTTATTTGGGGTTGACCTACCATTGTACCAGAGATCCGGTGTTTCTCTTGGGTTTGGCAGGCTATTACCGATGGCTTGTGCAGGATTTTCCCGGATTGCCACTCTACTTTCCGGATTGAGGAAGAAGGCGTCAAGTTCATGTGGTTCGATGCACGCGAGGAGAGTTACTTACTCCTGCAGGATGGTTGACCGTTGCTTCGGTTTTGACCTTACCTGACGATCGTGATGAATTCGTGGGTTACGTCGATGCATCGAGGTTTGGATTTGGATATGCTTTGATGGCTATGTAGCAGAGCGGTGGCTCATTGTTTCAGGCAGTGTGGAAACCTTATGAAGCTACGTATCCAGAGTTTGATTTGGGTGTAGCTATCTTTGTGTTAGCATCAGAGAGTTCAAGACACTACAGCTATGGCGTGCAGCTCAATGTAGGACGTACACTGATCACTGAGTTTCATCCACTTGCATTTTCAGCCAGATTCGGGCTTGAGGCAGTGTAGATGGAGGGAGTCGATTACCGACTATGGCTGCACCTTTGAGTTTATTCGAGAAGGCTAGTGGTTGCATTTTGACTATCCGTCTGGGATGCTGTTGTGCTGATATATTCAGTCGAGAGTCGAGATTTTAGTGTTGCATGTGTGTATGTGTGGCTCGAGTTTCCGTGTTAGTCGAGTGTGGGCTACGGGAGCTGAGTTCGAGTGTGATGATGTTGAGGCTCGTGGTTTTGCGCGCGTTTGGCGCTAGTGGTACGGAGATGTATCAGATACTTCGAGTTTACTACTTGTAGCATAATCCGTAGAGCAATGTAGTAGCTTGAGTGTGCAGATGCCACATTCGTCGACTGGTGATGGCTAGGAGGCAGAGACTTGCCGAGATGTGTCAGCCATTTGAAATTTCCGATTAGACGTGGTGTTTATCGCTGTGATCTTGTGTGTGTTTGTACGCACTTCGGTTTGTGATACCAGTTATCAGGCCTTTGTGGACCGTTTGATGAACTTGGTACATTTCCTTGCACTCTCAGTGATGATTTTAGTGGCAGGAAATCATGGTTGTGTTTGATGGAGGTTGTCCATCTACGTGGTATACCTGTGTCCCAGTTCGCCGATCGAGGTAGTCAGCTACAACTGCGTGTTGGCGAGCTTTGCAGCAAGCATTGGGGACCAGACTACGAGTTAGTACCGGTTCTTATCCTCAGATTGGTGGGCAATCTTTGAGGACTAGTCAGACTTTGGAGGGCATGTTGTGGACCTCGGTATTGCGGTTCCGGAGGATTCAGGACCAGCAGTTTCACTTGTTCGAGATTGCTTGCAGTACTAGTTTGTTGACCACTGTGATTCTGATGCTGCATGATGTCGTTTTGAGGAACGATGTTGTATTCCATTGTGCTAGAGTGAGTTTGGTTTGGGTTTGAATTGGTGTTTGATTTAGATTTTGTGGAATGTGCTACCACAGTCTGTCAGATTAGCGGAAATGGGTTGATAATTGCTTGAGTTTGATGTTTGAGTTGTGATTTGCTATGTTATTTTGATCCGCGGGTGGTCATAGGCGAGTTTGTGTTATGCCGTATGGTTCGGCATCGCCTATAGTATTGGCTTTTATGTGTGTTGTGTTCCGTGAGGCGGAACTGTGTTTCAGATTTGTTTTGCATTGTGTACCCTATCTGTTCCGTATGTAGGAACACTTGGCGATTGTGTGAGCCAGTTCAGATTTGTGATTTGAGGGTACAGGGATTCCAGCACGGAGTTATCTCCTATTGTGGAGTCTGTTATCAGAATTGTTCAGTTGACGTTACCACTGAGCAGTTGAGCAGTATGCAGAGGCAGTGCTCCTATGTGTAGTCGGCAGACTTGGAAATTTCGAGGTCGAAATTTTTCTAAGGGGGGTGGATTTGTGACGACCCAGACTAGAATCAGCAGTATGATCAGCTTGATCGATGAGTTACTGCGTAGTCGCAGTTGTCCGATGGTTATTCGAATCGCCAGGCTTGTTAACGACTAAATTATTGGCCGAGAATTGGAGCTGGGTCTCTTCTCGAGAGTCGTAGTACATGTGATTTCGAGTTCGTTGGCGGTTCCGGATCGTTATTTGGACAACCGAGGAATTAATTATGAATATTTGAAGTTCGGGTTTTAAAGGCAGCATTCTTAACGACTAAATTACCGGTCGGGAATTTTGTTTTGGCTTCTTCACGGAAGTTGTTCAGAATTTAATTTTGAGTTTGTTGGAACTTCCGGAGCATTTTTCTGAGTTACGAAGATTAAGTTGTGATTATTTCCGATTGTTGGTTATTTAGTCGATTAAATATGTGTTTGGTTGAAGGGTTGACTTTTTATAGGTTTGGCCGATGTGTTTGACTTTGGATGATAATTGAAGATCATGTCGAGATGAGTTTGTGGCCACGAGAATTATCGGAATCGGAGTTACGACGAGAAAGTTATGCGTGTTTAAAGTTCGTCGAAATGGATAAACATGAAGTTTCCGTTTTGGGAAAGGCTATAAATAGAAACCTGCTATTTTGGGTAAGTGGAAGACCTGTCATTTTGGGGTTTGAGAGAATGGGTTCGACGGCATCCTCCACGGCTCACGGCGGTGATGTCCGTCCGGCTTCCTTTGGGCTCAACCTTGGTATCAATCAACTCGCCTTGGAGCCCTCGACACCGTGCCGGTCTTCTTTCACGGCGAGGTCGCCGGAGGTGGAAGATATTTATGATCAAAGTTTGCAAAATTTTGGGTTAATGGTGGTTTTTGATTCGGGCCGTGATGAGCTCAAACAAGGACTGGGTTTTGTAGCCCTCTTCACCATGATTCTAACCATATAGGTATGGTGTTCCAATTTGATTTGTGTGTGGAGAATTTTGGGATTGAAATTTGTGTGTTCATTCGGTTTATCGTGAAATTGACCTAGCTAGAGTGAGAATTGGCCTTCGTTGTAGTTGACAAAGTTGCTCAGTGGGTGATTTTGCATGGAATAGGGGTTGCTCCACCGTGAAATGTTCCGGTCAGTGGCGGCGCCGCCGTGGGCGGTGGTCAACGGCGGTCAAAGTTTGACTTTTTGGACTTTAGACAAGTTGCATGTCATTTGACTCGAAATCGCGCTCCGATCGCAGTAGGCAGGTTCATTTTTCAAGTTGAGCGTCCGAACGTAAAGCGAGGTATTGACGTGTTATATACGGATTTTCGACGATTCGTCGACTTTGAATTACCTGTTTCCGAGAACGATGGTTTCTCGTGGTTTGATTTGAATTGTCAGATTATGACTTTGAATAATGGACTTTGTGAATATTCAGGGGTTCGTGATCGTTGTTTTGGCGAGGGACTTTCCGCCGGATCACGGGTTAACGCGATACGCATTACGCCAGTCAGTGAGTGGACATTTCTTTTCACGGAAAATCTTGCGAGTCTTTTATTTGATTTATGAACTTGAGCATGCTCATGCATTTGCATCGAGCTGTTTATGATTTGGTTTACACAGAGTACAGTCATGGTTACGTTGTTGTATCGATACACTTTGCCTCTCGGTTGATCCCCGATGGTAGGCCGCCTGGAGGGGCGTTTCCCCAACCAGACCGGTGAGGGGCGTATCCCCGGATCCGAGGCCATTTCTGGCTAGAATCACGTGTGGGTCTGGGATCCCGTGATTCTGACTGTACTAGCACGGTGTGTGTCCATGAGTGACCCCGTGAGATTTTTACTTGCATGCTCAGTACACTAGAGGAGTGTGAGTTTTACCTCGTGTACTATGATGTTTTTATTTACTTAGACTCGCATATGTTATTTTAAACATATATATTAACTGGTGAAAGACATTTATTTTCGTCCACTCACTCTAACGTGTTTATTGTCTTTCCCCTGGGCTTTTTGGTTTTCGTGCCCAGTTTGCAGTTCAGGCTCTGGTGTCGCACGTCGTGGTCGGAGGCATAGTGCTCGAGCTACTTTGTTCCATCCAGTAGGTTTATTGTTTTACCTACTGTGGTATGCATATATGATTATGTATTAGAAGTCGCTCTAAGTTTCCTATTGAATATGTTATACGATTTTACCCGGATTTCAGTAAAGTATGTATTATATGTATTGTTTACTTTACTGTTGATATATTGAGAAATCCGGATGGGATTGGTGCCCACGGTTTTCTTTTTGTGGCATAGGATGAAGTGTATTTTCCGCGTGCAGATAATGGTAATTCCACGCTAGTAACGAAACTCTGCCCAAATTTCGAAAAGTTTTTGTTGGTTCATGTTTTCGAAGGGGTTTGATTCCGATTTAGGAAGCTAAATCGGGGTTGGGTCCTTTCAGCTTGGTATCAGAGCATTAGGTTATAGGTTCTGTAGACTTCTGTAGTCGTGTTTACTAAGGATATTTGAGAATGTACAGCATGTCTGGAATGGTGACCCGACCGGCCGGCGGATAATCATCAAATTCCGGATGTTGTATGCTTTTAAATATTTGAAGTTCCATGATTACGTTCCACTTGTTGTGAACGATGTTTTATTCATTAGGATGCCTCCTGACGTGCTTTCCGTGTCGTTTCGGTTGTGGATCCTGTTGAGGATCATTCGACGCGTGAATTGCCAGAGAAAAGTGGGTTTGGATGAGTATACAGAGTTCAGAGAATTGTGTGGCACGGATTGCCTGGTTGTGTATGTATGAGCGTCTACATGTTGCCTCAGAGCTAAGATTTGTGGCAGTGATGTTTGCCTGAGTCAGATTGTTGTGTTTGGTGGGCTGATATTGTGTGAGTTTCGGTTGCGACTCCACGGCCTACATTTAGAGTGTTGTGTATACGGTAATGGTTTATCAGGCTACCTGGCATTCGAATGAGGAGTGTTTACCCACCTGAGGCAGAGATACACTGTTCACATATTTGTCCATGTTTGCACATGTTATGTGGCTTCAGAGGAAGCGGTGCACGAGGTTCGAGATGAGTTTGAACCTGAGCATCAAAGAGAGTCTGATTGATGTGCCTCGAGATAACCTTGAAGAGCTTAGTGTGTAGCACTCCGTGGCGAGGCTATTATGAGGGAAAGATGTACGCGGTTTCCGATGTGATGATTCGAGGAAAGTGGATCTAGTCGAGACTTTGATGAGGTTGAATTCCGACATTTCGGGATCAGTGACTTAATCAGGCTGTGATTTTTCCGATATTGTTGAGGGCCATCAGTTCGAGCAGAGCATTCGTTTAACGATGGCGGAGATCACAGAGTAGCGAATTTGCTCCTGTGGCATGAGTTGGGTGATCATTGATGATCCTTTCACGCAGCAGGTGTTCCACTCACTCTAACGTGTTTATTGTCTTTCCCCTGGGCTTTTCGGTTTTCGTGCCCAGTTTGCAATTCAGGCTCTGGTGTCGCACGTCGTGGTCGGAGGCATAGTGCTCGAGCTACTTTGTTCCATCCAGTAGGTTTATTGTTCTACCTACTGTGGTATGCATATATGATTATGTATTAGAAGTCGCTCTGAGTTTCCTATTGAATATGTTATACGATTTTACCCGGATTTCAGTAAAGTATATATTATATGTATTGTTTACTTTACTGTTGATATATTGAGAAATCCGGATGGGATTGGTGCCCACGGTTTTCTTTTTGTGGCATAGGATGAAGTGTATTTTCCACGTGCAGGTAATGGTAATTCCACGCTAGTAACGAAACTCTGCCCAAATTTCGAAAAGTTTTTGTTGGTTCGTGTTTTCGAAGGGGTTTGATTCCGATTTAGGAAGCTAAATCGGGGTTGGGTCCTTTCAGTACGATTTCGTGGAAAAAATAGTTCGACTGGACAAAGACAACACGCGATTGGAAGTACGTGCAGTGGCGTAGTGCTTCCCTGAAAAGCAACAACTTGATGACACGCGTGACGAACTGAACACTATCCGACCCGCCGAAGAGCAGGAGGGGCAACGTACAATACAACAGTCCCATGAACACCTGGAGCGCACAATCTGCATTAGCGCACAGTTAGAGCCCGACATGGCGGCTCAGCTAACCCAGGTCCTGACGGATTGCAACCAGGTATTTGCATGGTCTTACACGGACATGCCTGGAATTGCCCGAAGCATCATCTCCCCCAAACTCAGCATCAACTCACTTGCAAAGCCGATAAAGCAGAAACGGCGGGCGTATGACCAGGAACGATATGCTACGCATGCGAAGGTTGACACACTGCAGAAAATCAGCTTCATCTGAAAAGTCGACTACCCGAAATGGATCTCCAACGCCGTCATGGTCAAGAAGCACAACGGATCTTGGCGCATGTGCATAGATTACAGTAATTTGAATAAGGCATGCCCGAAAGACAGTTTCCCGTTACCCCGTTTCGATCAGCTCATATATGTCACTGCTGGGCACGAACTACTGTCAATGATGGACGCATACTCGTGGTACAACCAGATCCTCATCAACCCTGAAGACCAGGAGGCCATATGTTTCACAACAGACAAGGGGCTCTACTGTTACGTAGTCATACCGTTTGGCCTAAAGAACGCAAGATCCACATACAAAAGATTAATGAATATCTTATTTGATAGGTTGACGGGCGGGCAAAATTGTAGAAGTCTACATCGATGACATACTGGTCAAGAGCACCAAGGCAACGGATCATCCCGAACACCTACGAACAGTACTCGAACTCCTGATCAAAAACGGCATGCGATTGAACCCCGCCAAATGCACGTTAGGCATAACAACAAGCAAGTTTCTCGGATACATCATCAGCAAGGGGGGCATCGAGGCCTCAGCAACGAAGGGCAAGGCAATACTAGACATGTAATCCCCCACGACTAAAGCCGAACTCCAAAGCCTAACGGGAAAACTGGCATCCCTTAATCGTTTCATCTCCCGCAACTCCGAAAATGTGCACTGTTCTTCAAGGCCATCCGAACAATAAATAAGCGAAGCGTCATTTGGACAACCGAATGTGACGCCGCATTTGCATCAATCAAGCAGTACCTCGCCTCAATCCCTCTCTTGTCCAGACCCGTAAAGGGAGAATTCCTGTATCTCTATCGATCCGATTCCCTAACGGTTGTCAGTTAGGCCCTGGTCCGAAGAGAAATAAATTCCGAATTGCCAGTTTTCTTTACCGGAAAGGGCATGACACCTCCCGAGACCCGTTACCCTACAATCGAGAAGGTGACACTTGCACTCATCTCAGCAGCAAGGCGACTCAGGCCATACTTCCAGGCCCACAGCATCCACGTTCTTACCAATGTCCCATTACGATAGGTATTGCAATCGCCCGACCACAATGGCCGTTTGGCGAAATGGGCCGTCGAGCTAAGCGAATACGACATCCATTATGCGCCCCGAACGGAGGCCTAAGGGGCGACACAGCCCGCCCTTGACACGCCACCCGTTAGCACGGAGCCTCCCAAGGAAGAACCCCCAAAACCCGAATCACCATGGAACCTTTACGTGGACGTGTCATGCACCAAGAACACCAGTGGGGCTGGGATCATCCTCACCAGGCCCGGGGGCGTACGAGCCGAATACGCGCTAAGATTCAAATTCAAAACAACAAACAACGAGGCCGAATATGAAGCTTTTATCGCCAGTCTACAACTGGCTCGAAACTCAGAAGCCCCAAGCATCAACATCTTCAGTGATTCACAACTAGTCGTCAACCAAATCCGAGGCGATTTCAAGATGAATGGCGATACGATGACGACATACCATGACCACGTACGCACAATGTTAAGAAAGCTCAAGTTCTTCAACATCAACCACATCCCAAGGGGAAGAAACACCAAGGCAGACGCACTCGCCTGTTTAGCAACATCTCCCGTACAAACGGAGCCAGGGAAACGAGTAGTGGAAGTCCTAAAGAGACCAAGCATCACGAAAACGCAAGAAGAAATCTTCACGATCGAGCCACATGTTGCCAGCTGGATGGACCCCATCATCAAATACAAAACACGGGGAGAACTACCAGCAGACCGGGCCCAAGTGCGAAACATCATAGCCAGAGCAGTCAACTTCAGCATCTGACATGACAGCCTGTATATACAAGGGAAGACGTAGGCCAACCTCAAATGTGTCATACCAGAGCAAGAGGACAAGATACTCAGGGAAATCCATTCGGGCGTATGTGGCCACCACGCAGGAGCACGATTCATCGCACAGAAGGCACTCCATTGTGAATTCTGGTGGCCCACGATCCACGTGGATGCAACCGCGATCACTACCACCTACCATCTGTGTCAACTCTACGCACACAAAAATCACGCGCCCTCGGTTCCCCTATCGATTCTCACTTCTCCTGTTCAGTTTGCACAATGGGGACTCAATCTCATCGGAGAACTTCTGAAATCCAAGGGCCAATATCGATGCATCATCGTGATCATTGACTACCACACAAAGTTTATGAAGGCGGAACAGATGGTCAAAATCCCGACAGAAAAAGTTAAGAGATTTTTGTCGCGTTTTCTCTACTGTCGCTATGGCACCCCACTCAACATCATCACTGATAATGGGCCGCAATTCCAAAACGACGAGCTCAAGGCATTCTGCAAAAGCCAAGGCTTCAATCTAATATTCGCGTCGCCAGCACATCCCCAGACAAACGAACAGGTAGAAGTGGAAAACAAAATCATCAAGGAGGGAATCAAGAAGAAAATTGAACTCATCGAAAAGGGAGACGTTTGGTACGGACGATGGCCCACAATACTCCCTGAAATACTATGGTCAATCCGAACGACCGCAACGGTAGCAACAGGAGAAACCTCGTTTAGCCTCACATTCGGAACGGAGGCCGTACTACCACTCAAGCTCACATACAAGAGTCCAAGAATTAAAAGCTACGACCCCACCACCAATGGCGAAGGACTTAGACTCGACAATGACCTCCTAGAAGAAAGACGAGACACTGCACATCTTCACAACACCGCAAACAAGCAGTGAATCTCTCGACTATTCAACCAACGTGTGAAGGAGCACCCGCTTCAGCTGGGGGTCATGAAGGAAATTCAAACGAAGCCCAAAGGATTACGCCCATCATGGGAAGGTCCCTACGTCATATACACATTCGTAAGACCAGGTACGTTTTACATCAAGGACATGTTCAGAAGGAGGATAGGCAATCCCTGGAACATACAGCACCTAAGGAAATGTTTCCACTAAGTGTTCATCTACAAGCGTTTGAGCATTATTCCACGTTTTGTAACCTAGCGTGCATACATCTAATTATTGTAAACTTGTGCATATGTACTATCACACGTTTTGTTTTGTGCCAGTAACGATATAAGTATACATCAAACGCACTCAGACAAGCAATGTAAACGAAACAAAAGGTACTTGGATATATTTCCCCAAAAGAGATGTACACAATTCATTCAAGCAAACGCACGTAGGCCCAAGGGTACAAATCAAAAAAGAGAAAGCGAAAGTACAAGATAATTAGTAGGCCCCAGCAGCAGCATCAACCTCACCCTCCTCAGGCACCAGCACACCATCCTCAACTTGCGCCCGGACCTCCGGCTCTTCAAGCAAACGCTTCAGCTTTTCAGCCTCAGTGGCCTGCCACGCCTCAAACTCGTCCACCTTCACGAATAGAAGCACGAGCGAGGAGAAGTCCTCACATTGGATGTTGGCCTCAGCTGCAACCAAGTCCTTAAACTCTTCTGAATCATTGAAAGCCTGGACCACGTCAGCCCTGACCTTCTCAAACTCAGCAAATGCCTTGAACTTGGCCACTGCCTCTTCCGCAATCCTCATGCGAACTTCTTCTATTACCGCATGGGCCCGGGCCTCTACAAGCTCACGCTCCAGCTTCACAATGCGTGCACTGCTAGACGTCCGGAGGGTGGCAAGGTCAGTCTCCAGGATGGTGACCCCGGATTTGACTTCCTTCAGGTCCTTCCGGAGCTTATCAGCCTCGCGCACAAACTCGTTTACCCGGGCAATCTTTCGATTGGCTATATCGGTGGACTTGGTCAGAGCCTGCTGCAGCTTGCCAACGTCGGCCGGCAGACGCCTGTTCTCGGCGTTCGCCTTCGATAGCATGGTAGTCTGTAGCATCGACCCTTCGAGCCCTTTAATAAGGAAGAGCGGGTGCTGGAGCTGTGTACAGGTGTCAAACGCAGCACTGAGGGATTCGATCGGATCGACACCCACCTGACGCCACTTCTGGAGGGACTCAATATCCGCACCCATGAGGCTTTGGATACTGGAAATGAACTCCGAGGAGAGCGCCGTTTTGCCCGCCACCGTGAAAGTGACAGCAGGGGAGGCCTCGATGGACGGCCCACGGGAGCGCTTCAATGGACGGCTGGAAGCGCCTTAACCATCCGGCCTCCTCACCGAGGGCACAGATCGACGCGCATCCGCATTTCCAGGCTGGAGGATTGGGGAGAGCTCAAAGGAACTTCTGGAGGAGCCCGTGTTGGTGGAGGGAGACTTGCCCTGACTAGCGCACCTATCACCGCGCTTAACGCGACGCTCGCCGCGCTCCTTACTGCGCATCTCCTTCTCTTGGCGGAGGCGCTCATTTCGAAGCTGCTCTCCTTCCTCCCCCCTTCGTGTCTCAGAGGCCACTTCTTTAACCCGCCTCTTAGGAGTAGCGGCAGGGACTCCAATAGCCGCGCCTACGGCTTGGACCTCCTCATCCCCCACTGGTACTAGATCGAGGTACTGATTGTAGTTCGGAGGGTGCAACACGCCCTGGGGAATATCGCCCTACACCAGACGGCTGCTCGCATCCTCGACAACCAGGCGGGCCCTCTCCATAAGCACCAACATGCGTTGGTGGGCAGCATCCTGCTTCGTGGAGGATCTGAACTTCTTCATCTTAGCTGCAACAAAAAAATACACAAGCGTAAGCCCGAAAACCCACACAAACGGAGTAAAAAAATGCACTGAACAGGAAAGATACATACTAGGAGGGCGCGAGAGACCACAACGCTCGACAAGCTCCCAGTGGTTGGCAGCCCAGAAGTTTCGCGCGTCCGGGTGGGGGTCGGAGGCAAACTTAATATGCGCCAACCGCTTTCCCAGTATTTTTCCTCCAAACCAAAACAACAACAAACACATTAGCAAGCAAGAATACAAACTTCAAAGAAAGAAAATGTCGTTAGTCGACACTACAACACCACATCTTGCGGTTGAAAAGACTCGGCGACTCGGTATATCTGATCGCATCCGCGCGATGGAGCACCATCCACCTTGTCGAACTCCCACTCACCTCCGACAAGACAGTGATACCTACTCCAGGCTGTGGAAGAAGAAGGGGGCTCCGTTAACCACCACTTCGTTCGGGGCTCGACTGTCATCGTACCCTTGTCCTTCATACGGGGAGAATACTTCAAACGGAAGAAATGTCAGAGCTCCGCCCGTGTGGGGAACTGTAGCCCACTAAGCTTCCAGATGTTGTGGAAGGCGATCAGCACGCGCGTCAACGTCATCCCGCATTGGCCTAACGTTATATTGAAGAGGGCGAGCGCATACTGAAAGAATGGGTGGAGAGGAAGCTTTAGCCATACCTTCAGCTCAAACTCGCTCACGCACACGTAGCCGCGCGGAGGGCGTTTGAATGACTCGCCCTGGCAAAGGGCCCTCAACTTCACCGTACGAGGGATATGGTAGTCGCAATACCATCGCTCGAAATCGCATACCGAAGGGGACCCCTCTGGCTCCTGCACAACTTGGTTCTCCGCCAGTCACCATAACACGGGCCCGCCCTGAGGAAGCACAGGAAGGGCAGCCCCAGACGCCGGTTCACCGCGTGGGAGAACAACGTATCCATTTGATCCCCCGGAATAAGAGGACACCTCACCACTCGGCACCATCGAAGCACATGCCTGCTCAGACCACCCAACCATCGATTCACTTTGTTCAATGTTCGATACTGACGACCTACGCAAAGCACTACTGGCATTAACGGATAGTGGAGAGACGCTTAGTACGCTATCGGACGAAGAGTCCGAAATACTATAGGATGAACCACGACACCGTATACGGAACCTAGGGGTTGGCGGAGGAGACTCATCGCTGGATACAGCTACCAATTCCATAGTCCTAAGAGAAAAGAAAACGGGGCATAAGCCAAACAGTGAACGCGTAGACTGCCGCAACCCTAATCCCCCAGCAAAAACAAGTACCCACTTTTCGCAATACCCAAAAACTGATCAAAGCCCCCCAAAAAAAACAACAAAAACCTCAAGAACTCGAAGCAGTTCTTCGCCACGCACCCAGAATTGCCCAAAAATTCTTTCAAGCACCAACACAATGGAAAACCACAAAACCCAGAAATTTACCCCAAAAAGTGACAAAAACGAGTACAAAAGCAACACAAACCACAGGTTTTTTAGCAAGCAAGAACAAAAAAATCGCCTTTGAAGAGAGAAGAGGACGATTCACGAGATAGCAAGTAAGAAACACTCCAAATTGATAGCAAGCAGATTCAAGATAACATTTTCACAGAGTTTCAGTTTGAGCAGCAAAAGTGTAAAAAGGGAAAGTGAAATACCAAACTATTT
Organism: Geum urbanum; assembly: GCA_946800695.1. Taxonomy (NCBI): domain Eukaryota; kingdom Viridiplantae; phylum Streptophyta; class Magnoliopsida; order Rosales; family Rosaceae; genus Geum; species Geum urbanum. The sequence continues at coordinate 4,633,705 of OX327014.1, forward strand.
ATAGGAAGCGAAACTAACCCTAGGCAAACGCCTACCGTTTATTTTCAGCGCTTCCGACCGCAGGATGATGACACATGTCTGACACGCTCCCGCCAAAATTAATTACCCTACAGCTTTGAATTCAGTGTGCCACACGTCACGCATGCAACAAACAACTGAAATAAACCGTCTGACACGCAAGCATGTCAAGCGACAGATAACCGTTACGAAGCCGAAAAGGTCGGAATACGAAAAGACAAGAGGGACCCACTTCGAAAACAGCAACATCAAGTTTTGGAGTCCAACCCGATAGCCGAACAGCAACAACGTGGCTATCGTGGGACGAGTAGCAACATCACTTGTCGCCATGTAAGCGGCTCCAAACAACAACATCAAGTTTTGGAGTCCAACCCGATAGCCGAACAGCAACAACGTTCGCGCTATTGTGGGACGAGTAGCAACATCACTTGTCGCCACGTAAGCGGCTCCAAACAGCAACACTAGGTTTCAGAGTCCAACCCGATAGCTGAACAACAACAACGTTCGCGCTATAGTGGGACGAGTAGCAACATCACTTGTCGCCACGTAAACGGATCCAAACAGCAACATCAAATTTCAGAATCCACCCCGATAGCGGAATAGCAACAAACGTCCGCACTATCACGGGAAGAGGGAGGAAGACAAGTAGCCCCACAGCACGAAACTTCGACATTCGACCTCAATATCAGCTCTTCATCGGAGAGTTGGGGAACTCGGGGTTATCAGGGTGCGTCCCCCTCCTCGAGTGACCACTTGTGCAAATCTGGACAAAGCCTTGCAACTCCCCAATCAAGAGCTGATTCCCTTGACTTGGGGACTTTTTAGTGTGTGATCCTGTAAACACATAATTGTCGCACACTTAGTCACTCCAAACCGGTTAACACAGCTCAGACCAAACGTAAGACAGCAACACAGGCTCCAAACTTAAACAAGGAAGCAACACCATCTGAAAGCCCACGCGCTCGAAACAACAAACGGAAGGTACCAGGACAAGTCATGAACAAACAAGCAGGATCCCACATCGAAGAGCAAAAAAAGACTCCATACTCAACCACCAATATAAGCAACACATTTATGACAGTTACAAGATACGCCCGTTACTCTAACAATACTATTGTTACACTTCATACATTAACTTGAGCTTCGGAGCGTCGGAGAGTCGAAGGCGGGGACAATCCGTCAAGGCTCCTAACGCCCGTTTTGTGTATTACACTTAACAGCAGGTAAATGACGATATACGCGCGACAGCTCAGGTCATCCGAAATAGCCCCATCCCCGCTTCTACAGGAATTCCTACGGAGTTTGGTAGAAACACTAGTGACATGGCTATCAGAGCAGATATGTTAAGATCTTGAGAGAGATAAAGGGAGACGATGTTGATGTTTCAAATCGAGCGGGTGAGCGTAAGAGTGATGTTTCAAAAGATAAGGGTAATTTTGGAATGAAAAAGTAAAGATAGTGAACAACTTTGGCTGATGGGAATAACTCCTTAGAGTTTATATAGTGCTTGGGAATATTTGAAACTTTTGTTGGCTAGTGGGAAGTGATTCTTTAAAATTAGGGCTAATGGAAAATTTCTTATACTTGTGCAAGTAAAAATTGCTCGCTTATCCAAAAAATTCCTCAAAAATTCTCACGATCTCGAAATTAAATACTCTACAATTCTCGTGAAGGAAGTCAGCACAAATTCTCGTCTGATGAGAAAGTCGTTAACAAACCTAATTACACGATTAATCTGTGATAATTCAATTCCGTATAGATTAATACGTAGATTTTGGTTCGGGTTGTCACAATCCATCCCCCTTACAAAATTTCATCCTCGAAAATTACATACCTGTTAGGAGAACGAAGCTACGGTTCACACACACTGTTCTGCCTGCTACGTGGCTACATTTGCTGCATGATTTCTGTATAACACTGACACTACAGAATATTCCTGTTCTAGAGAATCTATTCTTGACGGTTAAGAAAATCCATCGGTTCCATAACATGAACTGAACTGAAATTGAAACTATCTGCAATAGAAATTTTCTGAGGCATGCTAATATCAGAGGATTAGGAATATACATCCACAATTCCGATATCTGAAATACATTATATACATATGCCAACCCTGATAATATTTCTCAAATGGTAAACCACAATGCCCATATCCTTACTTACTTTTCTCAACATAGCCGAATACTGCATGGCTTACCATAAAATGCTTAATAAAGTGGTATCTGGATATTCAGATGAAAATTGTAATCATAGACGAATTTCGCCCAAATGATGACGCTTCATAAGAAACTATAATACACACAATCGTAGCATACCACAATAATCTGAGTAGTTCTCACGAACTGACACGCCACCAGAGATAAAATCTAGGTTCTGCATCAGATATACAACGCTGCTATTTATTTACTTTAGAATGCTCCACCGAATCGAGTAACAAGCCTCATCAGAATTCTTCTGTTTTCGACTAATCTTTAACTGATACACGAAATCTGCCTTTATATAACAACAATCTCATCTCTATCTGCAAGAAATCAAGAAATCCACCAACATACAATTTACTAAAGAAAGATCACAACTCTGGAGTTCACGAAATCGATAAGAAGAAACTGGTCGAATCAAGAATTAGCAACAAAACCTCTGGCTTAATAATTGTGATATAAAAAAAATACTTCTAACACACATCTCTGATTGAAGTAGTATTCACGATTTCTGAATATGCAATAATGTAACACCAGATTTCTATCTAAATATATCAGTAATAAAATCGAATTCTTTTCTCAACAATGAGATCACTAACGCCGTAATACGTAAAAAGTCTAACACAAATCGGTGATAAAAACAAACTAACCACAAAAAGCTCAGAATAACTGTCATGTTAATAAGTTTACTCTAGATCAACACATCTTCAACCTTATCCGGTCCATATTGACATACCCTGCTGCTGCTGTACATCCCTGAAAATAAACTAATACGTCAGCAATACAGTCGATAACAAATTCACCTGATCGAATATGTTCAGTACACACGATTCATTATACTCATATACAACTAGATACGTTCAGTAAAACAAAATGCATCACCCGAAATTTACATCGACCGAATCACGATCAAACATCAAATTTAAACAATAATGAAGCTCCTTTCAAATTATCTAACCAATCATCACAACAAAATGGTGGATACTTACTCTTCACAATAACTCAGTTCATCTACCGACAGACATCACACGGTCAAATCAAACCATCTGGTACAGCGCCTACGCAATGAGACATATACCGGAAAAAGAAAACTCATACATAAAAGTAATTTCCCGTAATATAGGAAGACCTAATAATTATTCAGGGCAAACATTAGGACATTCCTTGACTACAGCAATTCTTCAAGATTAGGAGGGAAAACACAAGTATTTACATTGTTAGCTAAATATGACATGCACCATTACACAGTAATCCGCTACTTCACAACGACGATCACTAATAGAAATATTCCACTCTTCCAAAAGTTATATAATGCAATCAGTTCGACTAGTCTATCCAATCCTCACAACTTCTGATCCTGCTAACTGATTACCTGGGTGACGATGCGGCTCTAACCTCTGAAGTGGCTCCCTGAATCACCACAAGCACTAACAAACTCATCAAAGTTATCTTTAGGCATAGTGGTCAAAGTCCCCTTGATATTCAGATTCAAACCCAACTCGAATCTTCTACACTTTGCTTCTTTTGATGCCACCATATCACGAACAAACCGTGACAAACAGGTAAACTTATCCCGACACTCAAGCACTGACATATTCTCCTGCCTCAGGTTGGTAAACTCCCATATTTCCACTATTGAGTAGCCTGACTAAAATACTGACACATAAACATCTCTCTGAATATTGGCCATAGAGTATCAATAGGAACTCTCTCAGTACCAGTCCACCAAAAGTAGACATCTGACTCAAGCAAACCCACTGCTACTACAGTTCTCTGTTCAGGAGTAAAATGCAGACACCCACAAACACGGTCAACCTGAACCAACCATGCTTCATACCTTAGGATCAGAGCAACCAGAGAAAACAATTTTCTCCCGCTGTCCTAGCATTAATGACAGGGTCAAAACGCTCTTCCAAACGCAACACTCGCATAAGTAAGTCATGCATACGCTGATCCTCATCAGAATCCCCAGTCGTATTAACACTGACTCCATGTCGAAGAGGCATCCTAAGGGGGTAAAAGGCATTAGCCACAAGGCATAAAGGGCGTAATCATGAAACTTCAGACATTTGAAAGCATACAACACTCTAGAGCATTGATGATTATTCGCTTGCCAGTCGGGTCATCGCTCCTGATATGCTGTACATTCTCAAATACCCTTAGTAACACAACTACAAAAGTCTATAGAACCTCAAACCTAATGCTCTGATACCAACTAAAAGGACCTGACCCTGATTCAGTTGCCTAAACCGGAATCAAACCCCTTCTAAAAACGTGACCTTTCAACAAACCATCTTGACAGAGTTTACTCGATAATGCGCGATACCATATAACCTGCAGCAGAAAACACATTTCTCCATATAACCACAAAAGCCAAACCGTGGGTGCCATATCCCATCCGGATTTCTCAAAAACATAACGTAATGCATAAAAGAAATCATATGTGATACATAAATCCGGACAAACATTTGAAAAGACAACTCATATTCAGAGCGACGTCTATATACATATATACAAATAGTAGGCCAAACTAGAAACCTACTTAGAAAAGAAAGGTAGCTCGAATTCTACGCCTTCAATAGCGACGTGCGACAACAGAACTCAAACTGTAAACTGGGCAAAGGAAACTGAAAAGCCCAGGGAAAGACAATTGAAATCGTTAAAGTGAGTGGACGAAAATAAAATGTCTTTCACCATATATATATATATATATACATGCTCATAAAATCATGCGAGTCAAAACAAACAAGCTCAGGTCAAGTGCTCATAAAAACGTAACTCTCCTGGGTACTGTGTCTGTGGAGGCTGTAACATGAGTACTTTTTCGTCAAAGTTACAACACTCTCGAGTCAAGTTCTCATAAAGACGTAACCCTCCCGGAGCAACTCGAGGATCAGCCGAGATGCCCTAGCATCGATGCATCCATATATCCATACTCAGTGTAAAAACCAATCACATGTGCCTCCAAATCAATGTATGCTCAAAAAATACATAATCATAAATGCATACTCGTAAATGCATAATTATAAAGCATACTCGTATGTAAATAATCATAAACTGCATAAATTGAGAGTCGCAAATCAATAGTGAAAATCAAAGTGTCCACTCACAGTACGAAGCTAATTCTGAGGTCCGGCGGAAGATCCCTCGCCAAACACTCAATCACGATCACCTAAATAATAGGGATACGATCAATAAATACTGACTTTCAACATATGAAGCAAATACGTCAAGAACCTCGCGTTCTCGAAAATGGTATCGCTCAAAATATCGACAAGGATAACAAAATTCCCAAAATATACCCAAACAACCCTCGTCCCAAAATAAAACACTCAACTCAACCCAACAACCTCACCATTACATTCAGCATGTAAAAACGAGCGAAACGACATAAAGCTTTGTCGAAAATCCACCACGCCGGAGATCCGCCGTGCACGGCGGCAAGTGGGGCCGCCGCTGCCGCCACTAGCCGCCGGTATTCCAACCGGCCCAAAAATCTTCGACCTATACATGGAATTGAAGATCTCAAAATTTCCAACAACTTTATATTTCAATGCTAAGCCTAATTTTAATTGAAAAATGTCTAAAACTCACCGTGAAGTTCGAAAACCTCGCCGAAATTTCCATTCTCCGATCGGCCATCACCAGCCACGGCAAGACCCAAGAACACATGGGTTCAACTCTCCATCACAACGGCTACAAAACCCCCATAAAGTCGACCTCCATCGCCGCCGGTATCGCAGCCACCAACTCCGCCGATTCCGGCCGGAAAATCCTCCACTTCAACACATCGTAACTTCCTCCTCCGGCCACCAATAAGGGCGATCCACCTATCAAAAGAAACTGGAGATCAAGCCCAACAACATTCATCAAGGAACCACAGCCAAATATGGCCGAAATCGAGCACACCGGTGTCGAAAAGTTTTGAAGTAAAACTGGTCAGTTTTGACCCGTGGGTCAACGCGGTCAAACCCAGATTTCCAAAAATAGAAACTTTCCCATTTTGTCTCGTATTTATACCATATAAATACCATACACCTACCAGCCCCAAATCGACGGCTATAATTCTGAAAGGACCCAACCCCGATTTAGTTTCCTAAACCGGAATCAAACCCCTTCTGAAAACGTGAACCAACAAAAACCATTAAAATTTCGGTAGAGTAACGCTACTAACATGGAATTACCAATACCTGCACCCTGAAAACAACACTTCATCCTATGCCACAAAAGCCAAACCGTGGGCACCAATCCCATCCGGATTTCTCAAATATCATATCATAATCAATAAACAGTAAACATACTGTAATATATATAATATATCCGAGAAATCCGTATAAAACATGTATCAGAATGTATCAGAGCGACCTCTAGTGTAAATAAATACAATATATACATCAGTAGGCGAAACAAGAACCTACTGGAAAACACAGGTAGCTCGAATCACTAGCCTCCAAACGCGACGTGAGACACCAGAATCCGAACTGCAAACTGGGCACGGAAACTGAAAAGCCCAGGGGAAAGGCAAATAAAAACGTTAGAGTGAGTGGACGAAAATAAACATATGCCTTTCACCAGTTATATACATAATCAATGTAAAACAGTGCGAGTTCGGAAAGTATATATATGGAGGTTGTTAGGCGAATCTCTCAAGCCCGACGTCAGGTGAATCGCTCAAACCCGACGGTGATAGGCCATGGGAATCTCTCAAACCCGGTGGCATACAGGGGAATCTCTCAACCCTGCCCAGAGGAATCTCTCAACTCTGGTCCAGAGGAATCTCTCAACTCTGGCGGACTACCGGTGATCAGCCGAGTAGCCGAAGCATCGATGCAGTAATGCCATCACCAAAAATATAAAATAATACCTCCGAAAATAACACATATCTCAACATTGTATAAAGTAAATACGGAAAATCACAATAAATCACAAACTCGCAAACAATTGTGAAAATATAAAATTGTCCACTCACAGATCAGCAAGCGCCCACTCGCGCTAATCTCGTGGTCCAGCGGAAGATCCCTCGCCTGAAGCACGATCTCGATCCCCTGAATAATCATAAACACATCTGATCAAAACCATAGCCCACAACACTCTACTTAACCACGGAAACCAACCGTTCCCGGAAACTTATAAAACTGTATAAAATAATCGTCTGAATTTCCGAAATCTCCACTCGAATCCCTCGACTGAAAATCCAATACCCAAATCAATTCGAAAACCTCAAGGTGATAATCGGGGCGCGATTACGAGAAGAATGACATTAAAAACATCGAAAACCAAAATGTCAACCTTCTCGCCGGAGCGCCGCCGTTGACCGCCGCCCCCACCGGCGGGGCGCCGTCAACGGAGACTTTTTCCGGCGAGGAAGCTCCAGTTTTCAAGATCTCCTCAAGCCCAACCACTTTTACAACTACAACAACCCTCAATTCAAACCACAACACCTTCAATTTAGCTCGAAACCCAAATTGGAGAAAACTCCGGCAACCCCCCACGGGTTCACTCAAACCCAACCTTAGCCAAAATTAAACACATAGAGAGCCTCACTGGGGCAAGAGGAGTCGAAACCCTCTCACCCCCGCCACCGTGGCTCGCTGGAACACCACAAAACAATACCGGCGAAATTCATGAAACGGACCCGAATCGGGTTCAACCAAAACCTCATCAATTCATACAAACTCAATCACAAAACAATAAAGGAACTCAAGGGGAATCAATTGGTAACCTCAGCGTGGCTGGAGGTGGCCAGAAGAATCGGGTTGGCCGGCGAGCACAAACGGGTCGCGTTCTCACCTTCACGGGTCAACGGTCACTTTCCAAAAATAGAAGGTCAACGTATGGTCAAACCTCTAACAGTGTTTTACGACTATTTCTCGACTATTCCCGATATTTATACTCTCGTTTCGGGACGATCAACGGTTCAAAACGGATAACCAATACGATTCGGATAAATACGAAACGAACGGATAAACTCGTCGATAAACCAAAACTTCAAATAATCATATTATATTCCTCGGTTATCGGAAAAATCATCCGGAACCGGCCACGAACTCGAAATCACGTGCTCTACAACTCCCGTGAAAAAACTCAATTCAAATTCTCGGCCGATAATCAAGTCGTGAACTAAACCGACAAATCACACACATAACGATAAACCGCGATTATACGCTAACTCGTGAATCGAGCTAATTACTCTACTGATTCTGGTTCAGATCGCCACAAATCTACCCCCCTTAAAAAAATTTCGACCTCGAAATTTACATACCTGTCAAGTGAACAGATGAGGATACTGCTCCCGCATACGCTGCTCAGTCTCCCAGGTGGCCTCCTCAACTGAGTGATTCTGCCACAAGACCTTCACTAGCAGAATCACACGGTGTCTCAGCTCCTGTTCACGACAATCGAGAATCTGCACAGGCTCCTCCACGTATGTCAAATCCTCTCGGATCGGTAACTGCTATGGGGCTAACACATGGGAAGGATCTGAGATGTACTTCCGCAACATCGAAACGTGGAAAACATCATGAACACGAGCCATCTCAGCCGGCAACTCCAGTCTGTAAGCAACAGCTCCAACCATCTCTGTGATCTCGTACGGACCAATGTATCGTGGTCGAAGCTTGCCACGCTTCCCGAAACGCACAACTCCCCTCCACGGAGATAGTTTCAGGAAGACCCAATCGCCTACCTCAAACTCGAGGCTCTTTCTCCTCACGTCCGCATAACTCTTCTGTCGATCCTGGGCAATCTTTAATCTATCCCGGATAATCTGGACGTCCTCCATAGTGCTCTTCACCAGATCAAGGCCAATAAGCCATCGCTCGCCCACCTCACTCCAACACAACGGAGTGCGACACTGCTTCCCGTACAGGGCCTCGTACGGTGCCATCTCAATATTGGCCTGATAGCTGTTGTTGTAGGCGAACTCTATCAAATGTAGCTGCTGGTCCCAATTCCCGCGGAACTGCAACACACATGACCGCAACATATCCTCAAGTGTCTGTATAGTCCACTCGGACTGCCCATCGGTCTGAGGATGAAAAGCTGTACTGAATCGCAACTTCGTGCCCAAGGCTCGCTGTAATGCCTGCCAAAACTCAGAGGTAAACTGACTGTCTCGGTCAGAAACAATAGACATAGGCACACCGTGCAGGCGAACAATCTCTGATAAGTACAACTTGGCGAATCTGCCCACTGATACCTTCCCCGGAAGTGCGAGAAAATGAGCGGATTTTGTCAGTCGATCCACAATAACCCAAATACCAGTGTTGCCAGCCGAAGTACGCGGCAACTGATAGACGAAATCCATCATAATGTGCTCCCACTTCCAAACTGGAATCTCTAGTGGTTGTAGTTTCCCTGCAGGTTTCTGCCTCTCCACTTTAACCTGCTGACAAATCAAACATCGGCTCACGTATGCGGCAATCTCTCGGTTCATGTTACGCCACCAGTAATACGCTCAAAGTGTACGAAACATCTTCGTACCTCCGGGATGCATCATATACGCTGAACTATGGGCCTTATCCAGAATCTCCTTCTTCAGGCTCTCGTCTTTGGGCACACATAACCTGCCTCTGAACAACAATGTACCGTTGTCGCTCAAACGAAACTCTGTAGGCACACCATTCCGTATCATGGTCTTCTTGTCCAACAAGTAAGAATCTGAATCCTGAGCCTCTTGTACCTGATCAACCAATACGGGTCGAACCTGAAAACTGGCCAACAAAGCTCCCTCATCATCCCACTCGAACTCGGCACCCGTAGCCCGAAGCTCGGCTAACAACGAGACACTGGCCACACACATATGAAACAACGAAGCTCCAGATTTCCGGCTAAGTGCATCAGCTACAACATTGGCCTTCCCTGGATGGTACTCGAAAGTGCAATCATAGTCGTTGATCAACTCCATCCACCGGCGTTGCCTCATGTTCAGATCCGGCTGCGTACGCAAATAGGTAAGACTTTTGTGGTCGGTGTAGATCTTACACTGAGGTCCATACAGGTAATGTCTCCAACTCTTCAACGCTAACACAATAGCGGCTAACTCCAAATCATGCGTCGGATAGTTGACCTCATGTGGTTTCAGCTGCTTGGAACCGTAGGCCACAACTTTACCATGCTGCATCAACACACAGCCAAGCCCCAATTTCGACGCATCATTGTACACTACGAACTCACCACTGTTGTCTGGCAATGTCAGAACCGGTGCAGTAGTCAACCTCTCCTTCAGGAGTAAATAACTCTCCTCACATGCATCGGACCACTCAAACTTGACGCCCTTCTTCGTCAATCTGGTCAGTGGTGTAGCAATCCGAGAGAAATCCTGTACAAACCGCCGGTAATAGCCTGCTAACCCCAAGAAACTCCGGATCTCCGGAACAGTAGTAGGTCTACTCCAGTTCAGCACGGCCTCGATCTTGTCAGGATCAACACTGACCCCCTCAGCCGATATCACGTGGCCCAGAAACTTCACACTATCCAGCCAAAACTCACACTTTCTAAACTTCACAAACAACTGATGGTCATGCAAAGTCCGCAACACCGCTCGCAAATGCTTCTTATGCTGGCCCACACTCCTGGAATAGATCAAAATATCATCGATGAATACAATCACGAACTTGTCCAGAAACCGTCTGAACACCCGATTCATCAAGTCCATGAAAGCTGCGGGGGCGTTGGTCAACCCAAACGGCATAACCAAAAACTCGTAATGCCCATACCGTGACCTGAAAGCTGTCTTGGCCATATCAGAGTCTCGGATCCTCAACTGGTGATATCCGGATCAAAGGCAATATTCGAAAAGACTGATGCTCCCTTAAGCTGATCGAACAAATCATCAATCCGTGGTAACGGATACTTGTTCTTCACTGTAACCTGATTCAGCTTCCGGTAGTCGATGCACAAACGCATAGATCCATCCTTCTTCCGCACAAACAAAAACGGGGCACCCCACGGAGAAACACTAGGTCGAATAAAACCCTTCTCCAACAACTCCTGGAGCTGAACCTGCAACTCTTTCAACTTCGCTGGCGCCATACGATACGGGGTCTGTGAAATCGGTCCTGTACCCGGTAACAGCTCAATAGTGAAGTCAATCTCCCGCACAGGTGGTATACCAGGTAACTCTGCTGGAAACACATCTGGAAACTCAGAAACAACCTCAATACTACCAAGATCTGGCACAACCGCTGTAGTGTCCACAACATGGGCTAAATAAGCAACACAACCCTTCTTCATCAACCGATCTGCCCTCATCGCGGAAATCAAACACGGCAGTGAGGTGTTCTTCTTGCCGCGAAACGAATTCTCGGGAAAGCCTGGTCGTCGAAATGCGACCTCCTTCTTGTGACAGTCAAACATGGCCCAATGCGTCTCCAAGAAGTCCATACCTAAGATCAGATCAATATCAACGACGATATCAAGCAATAACAAATCTGCGGCTAAACCATAGCCTCCAATAAAAATCTCACAGTCTCTGTATACCCAACCGATACTCACAATCTCCCATGACTGATATAACACTCTCCACAACCCCGGAAGTGGAGATGCAGGTACCGTAGCTAATGATGATAGTCTATATGACATAAATGAATGCGTGGCACCTGGATCTAACAATGTAAGTACTGGAATACCAAATACATGTAACGTACCGATAACGACCTCCGGTGAAGCTGAACCGGAAGTATCAGAACTCTGCCTCTTTGAAGGCCCCTGACTCGGTCCACCCTCCTCAAACCGTCTAGGCTGATATCTCTGCTGCCTCTCCTTCTCAATGTCCTCACCTCGGAGTGCTGCACTGACAAACTCATCAAAGTTGTTCCTAGGCATCGTAGTCAGAGTCCCCTTGATGCTCAAATTCAAACCCAGCTCAAACCTGCGACACCTAGCTTCCTCAGTAGCCACCATATCACGCGCAAATCGAGATAAGAGGGTAAACCTGTCCCGGTACTCAAGCACAGACATACTGCATTATCTCAAGTTTGTGAACTACTCATACTTGCGCTGCTGGGTAGCCTGGTTGAAATACCTTCGCATAAACAAATCACGGAACAAAGTCCACGGAGTATCAACTGGAACTCTGTCGGTGCTAACCCACCAGAAATATGCATCAGACTCAAGTAATCCGACTGCTGCCACTGTCATCAGCTCAGGAGTAAACCGCAGACGCTCACATACACGTTCAACTTGAACCACCCATGCCTCACATATCTGTGGATCAGCTGCACCCGAAAACACAGTAGCACCAGCAGTACGAGTTTTGACCACAGGGTCAAAACGCTCTTCCAAACGTAGCACTCGCATCAGCAAGTCTTGCGTCTGGCGATCCTCATCAGGATCCGCTTCCCGATCAACACGGGGACCACGTCGAGGAGGCATCATACTGATACAAGACAAGCATTAGGTACAAGCAGAAAGAACGTAATCATGAGACCGCAGATATTTGAGAACACACAACACCCGAAGTATCGATGAGTACCGCTGGCCAGTCGGGTCATCACTCCAGTCATGCTGTATAAACTCAAATACCCTAAGCGTCACAACTACAAGAGTCTACAGAATCTGACAACCTAATGCTCTGATACCAAGCTGAAAGGACCCAACCCCGATTTAGTTTCCTAAACCGGAATCAAACCCCTTCTGAAAACGTGAACCAACAAAAACCATTAAAATTTCGGCAGAGTAACGCTACTAACGTGGAATTACCAATACCTGCACCCTAAAAACAACACTTCATCCTATGCCACAAAAGCCAAACCGTGGGCACCAATCCCATCCGGATTTCTCAAATATCATATCATAATCAATAAACAGTAAACATACTGTAATATATATAATATATCCGAGAAAATCCGTATAAAACATATAAAAGAATGTATCAGAGCAACCTCTAGTGTAAATATATACAATATATACATCAGTAGGCGAAACAAGAACTTACTAGAAAACACAGGTAGTGATAGGTGCATATTTATGCAACGTTTCTATGTCTAATATTACCTTATATTTAGTTTCTTTTGTTATGTTTTCAGCATTTTAATAATGTTTAATTGTTTTATAGGTTTACTGAGAATAATGATTAAAAGATGACTAAATAGACTTTCTTAGGTCAACAAGGAGAAGCAATGAGCTAGCAAGAAATTAATGAATCATGTCCAAACAAAGAATGGATTGCTAAAACCCTAAATTTGTGGAGGAAATAAAATAAAATAAAGATTAAATGTTGCAAAGTAGACTATTGAATTTGGAGAGCACGTGGGAATCGGTGGGCTTGGAATACATGATAAAGAGAAAGACAAAACATTGAGTCCATAGGCAATTCAGATTGTTTAACACGTGGGAACAATTACAACTAGGTTAATTAACCTAGCAGATTGAGATATATATATATATAGAGCTAATAAGAAGAAGAGGGGCGGCAGAACTGGGAGAAGGAAGAAAAAGAAAATAAAAACATTTCGGCAGTTTCGAAGAGGAGGAGGAAGAAAAAGAAGAAAAAAAACAGTACGGCAAGGAAGAGGAGAAGAAGAGAAAAGGAAGAAAAGGCTCCATCATCATTACCTTATGGCTGTAATTTATTTCTCTCATCTATATTTTTCTTTAGCTTCCATGGTTGACATGAGGAGCTAAACTTTATTTGTTACGGGCTGATCGAAGCCCTAGACATGTTTTGATCTTGAACCCCAGTGATTTACATAACTTTTTGATGAGAATTTATTCACTATTTTATCACCGTATGATTTCTTGCATATGTGTCTTTGGTTCGAAACTTAGATGTGTATGTTAGGATCTATTATCTTGAATGTGTAGGTGAAAGGACTCAACCCCGATTTAGCTCCCTAAATCGGAATCAAACCCTTTCGAAAACACGAACCAACAAAAACTTTTTGAAATTTGGGCAGAGTCGTTACTAGCGTGGAATTACCTTAACCTGCACGCTGAAAATACACTTCATCCTATGCCACAAAAAGCAAACCGTGGGCACCAATCCCATCCGGATTTCTCAATATCTCAACAGTAAAGTAAACAATACAAAATATAGTACTTTACTGAAATCCGGGTTTAAAATCGTATAACATATACAACAGGAAGCTCAGAGCGACTTCTAATACATAACCATATATGTATACCACAGTAGGTAGAACAATAAACCTACTGGAAGAAACAAAGTAGCTCGAGCACTATGCCTCCGACCACGACGTGCGACACCAGAGCCTGAATTGCAAACTGGGCACGGAAACCGAAAAGCCCAGGGGAAAGGCAAATAAAACGTTAGAGTGAGTGGACGAAAATAACATATGCCTTTCACCAATTTATACACATACTCAGTATAAAACAGTGCGAGTTCGGAAAACACAACAACACAACACATATATATATGGAGGTTGTCGGGCGAATCTCTCAAGCCCGACGTCAGGTGAATCGCTCAAACCTGACGGTGAAAGGCCAGGGGAATCTCTCAACCCCGGCGGCACTCAGGGGAATCTCTCAACCCTGCTTCAGAGGAATCTCTGAACTCTGGGCCAGAGGAATCTCTCAACTCTGGTAGCATCGATGCTATAAATGCCATCACCCATAAACACATAACAACACCTCCGAAAATAACATATATCTCAATGATCGTATAATTTAAATACGGAAATCAATAAATCCACGAACTCGCAAAATCAACAGTGTAAATAGAAACTTGTCCACTCACACGCTTGCGTAACGCGTATCGCGTTAACCCGTGATCCGGCGGAAAATCCCTCGCCAAACGAACGATCACGAACACCTGAATAATCACAATGTCCAATTCTCACAAACATAATTCGACAATTCAAAACAAATCACGTGAAACCACCGTTCTCGGAAACACGTAATCCAATCACGACAAACTGTCGGAAATCCGGAAATCATACCACAATACCTCGCTGTAATTTCGGACGCTCAACTCGAAAAACAAACCTCCCCACTGCGATCGGGGCGCGATTTCGAGTGAAATGACATGCAACTTATCTAAAATCCCAAAAAGTCAAAGTTTGACCGCCGTTGACCGTTGACCGCCGCCCACGGCGGCGCCACCACCAAACGGAGAATTTTCCGGCGGAGCAACCACCATTCCATGCAAAATCACCCACTGAGCAACTTTGTCAACTACAACAAAGGCCAATTCTCACTCTAACTCATCCAATTTCATGAAGAACCGAATTGTACACAAAATTTCAATCCCAAAATTCTCAATTCACAAACCAAATTAGAACACAATGTTTATATGGTTAGAATCACCTTGAAAAGGGCTACAAAACCCAGTACCTCTTGAAGTTCGACTCGGCCCGAATCCAAGAACCCGAATTCACTTCATTTTCTTCAATTTCTCGCCGGAAAAAGCTTCCTCCTCCTGCGTCCTTGCCGCAAACGGAGATCGGGAAAGTGAAGAGGAGGTCTAGACGAGTCAAAAGACACCAACCTCAAGCCCGGAGGTGGCCGGAATCTCATCACCGCCGTGAAGCACCGTGGCCTCCGTCGAACTCTCCTCCCACTCGGTCAACCCGTGTTGACCAGGTCAACCAATTAATGTCCATAGTTGACTTTCCTCTTAAGGAAACCCCAATATTTATACCTCATTAAATACTTTCCCAAAACGGAAATTTCATAATTATCCATTTCGACGAACTTCAAACACGCATAACTTTCGCGTCGTAACTCCAATTCCGACAATTCTCGCGGCCACGAACTCGACTCGACATAATCTTCCAACATCACCCAAAGTCAAACATATCGGCCAACCGAATAAAAAGTCAACCCTTGAAAGCAACACACATTAAATCGACTAATTAATCAACAAACGGCAAAATTCGCAACTAATTCCTCGTAACTCTAAATCATGCTCTGGAAGTTCACACGAACTCGAAATTAAATTCTGAACAACTTCCGTGAAGAAGCCGAAACCAAATTCCCGTCCGATAATTTAGTCGTTAAGTAGCCCACCATTTAAATCTGAACTTCAAATATTCATAACTAATTCTTCGGTCGTCCAAATAACGATCCGGAACCTCCCACGAACTCGTAATCACATGTACAATGACTCTCGAGAAGAGACCCAGCTCAAATTCTTGGCCAATAATTAAGTCGTTAACGAGTTCGGCGATTCAAACAGCTGTCGTAAACCTGCGACTACGCAGTAACTCACGTACATAGCTGATCATACTGGTGATTCTGGTCCGGGTCGTCACAGTAGGTGACGATCAATCAGTGCATATTCTATAGAGATGAACAGCTTAATACGTTGTGTGAATTAGTTCTAAGGTGATGCAAGGGCACTCATCCATAGTAGCTCTAGAAGTCTTGTTGTTATCTCAGACATCCTACAGATCGTAATGACTTAGTTTAAGTTGATTTTGGACCGATCGAAGAAGTACCATATCTCTTAAGTTAAGATCAAGTTAAGCTAGGGTACATCAACCGGTTTAGCATGTCAAGCACGAGGGTGTAAGGTGTATGCGACTTAATCACAGCGTATGCATGAGAAACATTCATTTGAGGTTATGTGAATTGATTGGGGTAGATTGGAATTGTCTAGGGTGGAGAGAAGTTTCTAACGATCTCTTTATTTTGATTAAATCGTTGTTTTACTGTACTGTTTTCAGTTCGTAGTCTAATTTATATAATTTATTTCGACATTCAAAACAACTCCGATTATATTGAAATTTTGTGTGGTTGTCCGACACTGTGTCTAGTTTGTCCTGTATAAATTTCGTGATTTTTAGTTTAGTCCAGGTATTTTAATTAATTATGTTTTCGTCCAGTGTTCGAGTCTGTCAGATTTTTGACTTTCGCGTTATTTTTGGTTGGTGTGCGACCACCGACCAGATTTTGGCGCCGTTGCCGGGGAAAAGCGTGTTCTTTATATTCTGAAACTAACTTTGTTTTTCTGTTTTCTGCTTTGTAGGTGTCTTGAGAGAAGCTTCGATCCATCGAAGCACTGTTTTCAATTTTTAGGTTTTTCTTTAAATTTCATTTTTTATTTTTCTTCTAGTTAATGTGTCTTAGTGCATGCAGACTAGGCGTTCAAAGAAAACTGAACTTTTAGAGACAAATCTTGAGATTGAACGCTCCGCAAGGGCGAACCGGAAGCAGCAAAGGCAAGCAGCACTGGAGATTGGAGGTCCAAGTACGTTATCGGATCCTGAGATAACAGTAGAGACAAGTTCAGAATCAAAAGAGGATATACCATCATCACCAGCTTCTACAATGGGGGAGCAACAACCAAGGACGTTGATGAATTCCTTCGTACCGAGTGCAAATGGAAACTCATCACCTATTTTACTGCCAGCTCTTGGCATTTACTCTGTACCCCCTGCTTTACTTTCAGCTCTCCCACATTTTAGGGGAACATTTTCTGAGGATCCTCAACAGCATCTGGCTGAAATTGAGGCTTTAGCTTCCACACAAAATTTACAAAATGTTGAAACTAATGTGTTAAAGCTAATTCTATTTCCGTTTTCTGTGAAGGATGGAGCAAAGATGTGGTTCAATTCTTTGACTTCCAGGTCTATCACCTCATAGGGAGAGATGAAGGTAGCATTTATGAAAGAATACTTCTCTGCCCAGAAGACGAAACAGATGAAGAAGGAGATCCATAGCTTCATTCAGAAAGATGGAGACATGTTACATGAAGCATGGAGTCATTTCAAAGAACTGCTAAGAAAATGCCCACATCATGGGTATGATCTTGAAGATAGAATGACTTTCTTTTATGAAGGTCTAGAACCGGCCAACAAAACAAGGGTGGACTCTGCATGTGGAGGTATGTTCATGTATCAAACAGGACAGCAGGCCCATGACATTATTGAGAAATTGGCTGAAAACACCAAGCAGTTCTATACAAGGGAAAGAACCTTAGCAAGCAAGAAGCAACAGGCTGTGTATGAGGTCACTACAGACCCAAGTATGGACAAGAGAATTCAAGCATTGGAGAAGAAGCTAGACTTCATCGCCAGTGCTATCAAAAGCCAAACAACGTCATCCTCGTCCATTGCTCAGGTATGTTCTGTATGCTCTATGTCAGATCACACTAACGAATCTTGTCCATTTATTCCTGAAGAAGAGCAGGTGAACTTTGTAGAACAAAGAGTAGCGAGGAATGACCCTTACTCAAATTCTTACAATCCGGGGTGGAGGAATCATCCGAATTTGAGCTATGGAAACAATAATAACATCTTAAATCCACCCCCAGGTTTTAAGGTAAGACAGGAGTACCAGCCGCCACAACAAAAGGAAGCACCCTCAGTACCGGATTTCGCTTTAGCCGCCATCATGGCCAAGCTTGAGGGAATAGAGGTTCATAATAGAGACTCTAGCAAGGCATTCCAAATACTAGAGAAACGGATGAACAACATGGAACAACAAATGTCTGCTAGAGAACAGGGCACCCTTCCAGGTAAAGTTGTGCAGAATCCAAGAGGGGCAAATCATGAAGCCAATGTGATTACGTTGAGGAATGGAAGAGTGATTGCAGAGGTTGAAAAGCCTCCTAAAAAGTCTTTAGAAGAGGATGAACCAGTCTTAGAACAGGTGCTTCCTTTTCCCCCACTACAGCAAAACCCGAAGGATGGCTTCGATGGATCGAAGCCAATCTTCGACCCATCGAAAGGGGCACCTGGACAGAAGAATTCCGGAGGACAAAAATCAGGTAAAATAATTTCTAGCCCTTCCTCTTCTATTCCATTTGATGCACCCTTTCCTAGCAGGTTCAGGAAGAAGAACAATGACATAGCGGAGCAAGAGATTTTGGACACATTCCGGAAAGTCCAAGTAAACATTCATTTACTTGATGCAATCAAGCAAGTACCGAAGTATGCAAAGTTCCTCAAGGAGCTTTGTACCATGAAGAGGAAGTTTACAGGGACTGAGACGGTAGCGCTGAGTGAGAAAGTTTCTGCTGTGTTACAAAGGAAGCTACCACCCAAAATGGGGGATCCAGGACGTTTCACCGTCCCATGTACAATCGGTAACACTAACTTTACAGGAGCTTTATTAGACTTAGGTGCATCAATAAATCTTATGCCTTATTCAGTTTATGAAACTTTAAATATTGGTGCACTTCAGCAAACTGGTGTTACTATTAAATTAGCTGATAGATCTAACTGCTACCCTCGAGGTTTTGTTGAGGATGTTCTTGTGCAGGTGGGCAAATTGATCTTTCCAGCTGATTTCTTTGTACTGGAAATGGAGGCAGAGCCTCAACCTTCTGAATTACCATTGATACTTGGTCATCCATTCCTACGGACAGCAAGGACCAAAATTGATTGCTACAGTGGTACCCTCTCCATGAAAGTGGATGGGGAGAAAATACGTTTTAATATCTTTGATGCTATGAAACATCCTAGTGATATGGACTTGCATTCCTGTTTTTCGATAGATACTTTTGATAATTTCATGCAGGAGTTTATGCAATTTTCAGTGGATGACAAGGATGATGCTTTGAAGAAAGCAATCGAAGAAGGTGGGAGGAAATCTAAAACCTCCCAAGGTGCGAAAGTGTGGGATGAACTTGGGGAATTGATCACCCGAGTTCGATCCCAAGATGAGGAAGAAGCGTTGAGAATCAGCTCGTCTGAGGACTTGGTGATGGGAGAAGAGTACGATAATGCAGTTGAAGCCCTGGAATCATTGCCATATATTAAGGGTAACTCGAAATCTCTCCCTCTTCCTATTTCAAATAACAAGCTTTTGCCTTCTATTGTGACAGCACCAGAACTAGAGCTCAAGCCATTGCCTGAGCATTTGAAGTATGCATTCCTCGGTGCAGGTAAGACTTTACCATTTATCTTATCTTCAAAACTAACACTGTCACAGGAAGAAAAGCTAGTAACTATACTCCGACAGTACAAGGAAGCAATCGGTTGGACAATTGCGGATATCAAAGGAATAGATCCAATACTTTGTACTCACAGGATATTCCATGAAGATGGAGCAAAACCAACAAGAGAGGCACAAAGGAGACTCAACCCACCTATGATGGATGTGGTCAAGAATGAGGTTATCAAACTGTTGGATGCATGTATTATTTATGCAATATCTGACAGCAAGTGGGTGAGTCCTGTGCAGGTGGTTCCCAAGAAATCAGGAATCACAGTGATTAAAAATGATGAGGATGTGCTGGTGCCTCAGAGAATACAAACCGGATGGAGAGTCTGTATAGTCTACCGCAGGCTTAATGCCACAACCCATAAGGATCATTTTCCCCTTCCTTTTATTGACCAAATGTTGGAACGTCTTGCAGGTCATACGTATTATTGCTTTTTAGATGGCTATTCTGGCTACAATCAGATTGCCATTGACAGAGAAGACCAGGAGAAGACTACCTTCACGTGTCCATTTGGCACGTTTGCTTACAGGAGGATGCCTTTTGGGTTGTGTAATGCACCAGCAACCTTCCAGAGATGCATGATGAGCATTTTTTCAGACATGGTGGAGAAGATCATCAAGGTATTCATGGATGATTTTTTTGTTTTTGGTGATTCTTTTGATACATGTTTGAATAACCTGTCCCTAGTTTTAGAAAGATGTGTGGAAAAGAACCTTGTGTTAAATTGGGAAAAATGTCATTTTATGGTAGAACAAGGTATTGTATTGGGACATGTAATTTCTGAAAGAGGTATAGAGGTAGACAAAGCAAAAGTGGATATTATTCGTACCTTACCACCTCCCACCATGGTGAGAGGCGTGTGCTCTTTTCTTGGACATGCAGGTTTTTATCGCAGGTTTATCAAGGACTTTTCCAAGATAGCCCGACCACTCAGTGCATTGATCCAGAAGGATGCAGTTTTCAGTTTTACAGAAGAATGTCTCATCGCATTTCAGAAGCTCAAGGAGCTATTGATCACTGCCCCAATGATACAGGCACCAGATTAGAACTTACCATTTGAGTTGATGTGTGATGCATCACAATATGCAATAGGTGCTGTTTTGGGACAGTGGGTGGAGAAGCTGCCTCATGTTATATATTATGCTTCTAGAACATTAAATGATGCTCAGTTAAATTACTCAACAACTGAGAAAGAACTTTTGGCTGTTGTATTTGCTTTAGAGAAATTTCGGTTATATCTGCTAGGTACTAAAGTTATTATTTTCTCTGACCATGCTGCATTGAGATATCTTATGACAAAGCAGGATGTAAAGCCAAGGTTAATCAGGTGGTTACTACTCCTTCAGGAGTTTGATGTGGAAATCAAGGACAAGAAAGGAACTGAGAATGTGGTTGCAGACCACTTAAGTCGATTGACACATGGATCAAAGGCGGAGGAAGACAACCTCCAATTGAATGAGAGATTTCCGGATGAGCAGCTTTTTGCTATCCAGGATCTAGAGCCGTGGTATGCGGATATTGTGAACTATCTTGTGACAAAAGAGTTACCTCATGACATCACCAGAGCTCAGAAGTACAAACTGATTAAGGAGGCCCGGAATTATATGTGGGATGATCCATATCTATGGAAACATTGCCCAGACTCCATCATTCGTAGGTGCGTGCCCGAATCTGAATTTTATCTTATTCTTTCTTTCTGTCATTCGCATGTAGGTGGAGGACATTTTGGAGGGAAGAAAACAACACTGAAGGTACTCGAATGCGGATTCTATTGGCCTAGCATTTTCAGGGATGCTCATGAGTTTTACAAAGCATGTCCACGGTGTCAAATGACAGGTAATCTCGGTCACAGGGATCAAATGCCTCAACGCCCAATATTGGTTGTTGAAATCTTTGATGTGTGGGGCATTGATTTTATGGGTCCATTTCCTTCCTCTAATTCGAATGTGTACATCTTATTAGCAGTCGATTATGTTTCTAAGTGGGTGGAGGCAGCTGCCACCAGGACTAATGATTCTGCTGTTGTTATTAAGTTCTTAAAGTCCATATTTGCAAGATTTGGTACACCCAGGTGTATAATCAGTGATGGAGGATCGCATTTTTGCAACCGTACTTTTGCTGCTCTGCTGAGAAAATATAATGTCCAACACAAGGTGGCAACACCTTATCATCCTCAGACCAGCGGGCAAGTGGAGGTATCTAATAGGGAAATCAAGAAGATCCTAGAGAAAACTGTCAGCCCATCTAGGAAGGACTGGGGTCAGATATTGGATGAGGCTTTGTGGGCATACCGGACAGTGTACAAAACTCCTATAGGGATGTCTCCCTATAGGCTTATATATGGAAAAGCTTATCACCTACCGGTGGAGCTTGAGCACAAAGCCTATTGGGTAATAGCAAAGTTCAACTTCAATGTAGATAATGCTGGGACGCATAGGAAGTTGCAACTGAATGAGCTGGATGAAATCCGAAACAATGCTTATGAATCCAGCAGAATTTACAAGGAAAAGTCTAAGGCATTTCATGATAAAAGAATTAGGAGCAAGACTTTTGTTGTAGGACAGAAGGTTTTGCTATTCAATGCGCGTCTCAAATTATTCCCAGGTAAGCTTCAGTCTAGATGGAATGGTCCTTATACTGTGACTAATGTGTTTTTTCATGGTGTAGTAGAGATATACAATCCAAGAAATGGCAGCACATTCAAAGTCAATGGGCACAGGCTAAAGCATTTTCATGAACTTGTGGGTGAGCGCGTGGTAGAAGAAGTTGACATTGTGGAACCAAAGCTTAACACAGATTGAATGTCACTGTCTGGCTGAAGACGTTAAACTTAGCGCTACTTGGGAGGCAACCCATGTGGATGGAGAGCAGGATTCCAGATTTGCATCTCTTTCTCTCTTATCTCTTTTATCTTTTTCGTGTTTTTCTCCATTTAGTGTGTTTCGTGATGTGTTATATGTCTTACTTCATATTTGGATGATGTGTTGCTTGCTTTAGTGTTATGTACATTGAGGACAATGCAAATTTCAAGTGTGGGGTGGGAGGCAACCCATGTGGATGGAGAGCAGGATTCCAGATTTGCATCTCTTTCTCTCTTATCTCTTTTATCTTTTTCGTGTTTTTCTCCATTTAGTGTGTTTCGTGATGTGTTATATGTCTTACTTCATATTTGGATGATGTGTTGCTTGCTTTAGTGTTATTTACATTGAGGACAATGCAAATTTCAAGTGTGTGGTGGGGTTTATAGCATATCCTTAGCATCTATGTATAAATTTTTCATTTTTTTTTAGTGTTATTTCGAAACTGGACAATATCCTGTCTTGTATGAATTATTTCACATAGTTAGATGTCTCAGAAAATTCTGAAATTTTGAGGGAACGTGTTTTTATATGACTAGTTTATGCTCACAAAATTTCATATCAATCGGATATGTGGTTAATTCTGTAGAAAATATGCAAGTCAGATCAAAGTCTATTGTCAGTTTTTAGTGTTTTCTTTTGGTCTTGTGTGTGTTTTTGAGTCCTTTTTGATAAAACAAAATACAAAAGTAAAAAATGACAAGAAAATACCAAAAATAAGAGTCTTAGGATGCCCGTAACAAAGTCAATGATTATTCTATATCTTCCTTTGTTGTGACTAAGAGATTAATTGTGCCTATATGATTTAAGTTTCTTCGGTTAATTTTGATGCATGGTGAGTATGCGAATATGTAGTGGATATAGAAATAAGTTAACATGGTACAGATTATTTGCATGTTTAAACAAGTTGAGAATCATTTTACATGTGAGAGATTGAGCCTGAACTGAATACTTTATTTCTTGAGTGTTTCAAGTGCTTGCTGCAGATTAAGTTAATGGACTCTAGAGATTACTAGAACTCGCTCTTGTACTTGTCAAAGCTTATTGTCACTATTTGTTCTGATTGAGAAGAAGATGATAAAGGCATTTAGGATGTACCACCACTTTGCTATATTGCCATGTGTCCTTATGATTTGTTCTCACAAGTTGAGACCCTTTAGAGTATCCATTTTGAGCCTACATCTAGCATTTCTTTTATAACCCAGGGATATCTAAACACTTAACCTAGTGTAGGACTTATTTGCCCTTTGTTACTGGCAATGACTTTGTGTGAAGTAATGTCGACAAGAGGGGATGTGTTTCTTTGTTTGTTGAGTTGGAAGATGGGTGGCTTGATGTATTTGTATAGGGAAAGACTTGTTCAGACTGCATAATAAGATGCAAGTGCCTTATCAGAAAAAAAACAAAAACAAAACATTTCGAAAAAAAGAGAAAAAAAAAATAGTGTATTCTCGAAGGCAATAAAGATTTCTGAATTAATGTTCCCTATATTTGTAATTTGGAGTATGATATGAAGTGAATGCCCAACAAAGAAAATTTGGCATTTGTCCTGTTGTAAAGCTCAGGGAGATGAAAAACCATGGTGACTTTGGTGAAGTTGGGGGATCTTGGCCTAGTATGGGGGGAATATTGTATCATCACATATCCTAAATATTTCCATTGCCTTAAACTTAGCCTCATTACAACCTTTAAAGCCCTTTTGATTCTTAAGATGACAGTCTGTGATCTGTGGAGATTAGTCACAAGAGTTGAGCATATGGTTCGATCCATTTGGAAAGCATTTGAATTGAGTGACTACCTTAAATACATATGAGTGAAACACTTTGAAAGCGTTTCTTGTGAGGTTGGTTCTTGATTTGTTTGTTGCATACTACAGTTTTTCACCATGATTATGTCTTTGTTCTACTTGTTACATAGATACTATGCATTGAATTTAACCATTGGAACTTTGTGAAATATAGGAGATTTGATCTTGCTGTTGTGATATTTGGAAGATTGCTGAGACAAATTTGTGAGGGCATTAGAGTTGTGTCTGTACATAGTGTGTTTGTGTTTTTGAGTCATAGTTTAATATTTTGCTTGAGGACTAGCAAAAGCTAAGTGTGGGGTATTCTGATAGGTGCATATTTATGCAACGTTTCTATGTCTAATATTACCTTATATATATTTAGTTTCTTTTGTTATGTTTTCAGCATTTTAATAATGTTTATTTGTTTTATAGGTTTACGGAGAATAATGATTAAAAGATGACTAAATGGACTTTCCTAGGTCAACAAGGAGAAGCAATAAGCTAGCAAGAAATTAATGAATCAAGTCCAAACAAGGAATGGATTGCTAAAGCCCTAAATTCGTGGAGGAAATAAAATAAAATAAAGATTAAATGTTGCAAAGTAGACTATTGAATTTGGAGAGCACGTGGGAATCGGTGGGCTTGGAATACATGATAAAGAGAAAGACAAAACACTGAGTCCATAGGCAATTGGGATTGTTTAACACGTGGGAACAATTACAACTAGGTTAATTAACCTAGCAGATTGATATATATATATATATATATAGAGCTAATAAGAAGAAAAGGGGCGGCAGAACTGGGAGAAGGAAGAAAAAGAAAATAAAAACAGTTCGGCAGTTTCGAAGAGGAGGAGGAAGAAAAAGAAGAAGAAAAAACAGTACGGCAAGGAAGAGGAGAAGAAGAGAAAAGGAAGAAAAGACTCCATCATCATCACCTTCTGGCCGTAATTTATTTCTCTCCTCTATATTTTTCTTTAGCTTCCATGGTTGACATGAGGAGCTAAACTTTATTTGTTAGGGGCTGATCGAAGCCCTATACATGTTTTGATCTTGAACCCCAGTGATTTACATAACTTTTTGATGAGAATTTATTCACTATTTTATCACCGTATGATTTCTTGCATATGTGTCTTTGGTTCGAAACTTAGATGTGTATGTTAGGATCTATTATCTTGAATGTGTAGGTGACGATCAATCAGTGCATATTCTATAGAGATGAACAGTTTAATACGTTGTGTGAATTAGTTCCAAGGTGATGCAAGGACACTCATCCATAGTAGCTCTAGAAGTCTTGTTGTTATCTCAGACATCCTACAGATCGTAATGACTTAGTTTAAGTTGATTTTGGACCGATCGAAGAAGTACCATATCTCTTAAGTTAAGATCAAGTTAAGCTAGGGTACATCAACCGGTTTAGCATGTCAAGCACGAGGGTGTAAGGTGTATGCGACTTAATCACAGTGTATGCATGAGAAACATTCATTTGAGGTTATGTGAATTGATTGGGGTAGATTGGAATTGTCTAGGGTGGAGAGAAGTTTCTAACGATCTCTTTATTTTGATTAAATAATTGTTTTACTGTACTATTTTCAGTTCATAGTGTAGTTTATATAATTTATTTCGACATTCAAAACAACTCCGATTATATTGAAATTTTGTGTGGTTGTCCAACACTGTGTCTAGTTTGTCCTGTATAAATTTCGTGATTTTTAGTTTAGTGTAGGTATTTTAATTAATTAAGTTTTCGTCCAGTGGTCGAGTCTGTCAGATTTCTGACTTTCGCGTCTTAGTTTGTGTTTAGAGTATAGAGTCTACCTTTTCCCTGTGGATCGATCCCTATCTGCACTATATTGCATTAATCATAAGTATATACTGAATAGGGTATTATTTTTTGTTGGTGTGCGACCACCGACCAGGTAACTCGAATCACTAGCCTCCAACCGGGACGTGAGACACCAGAATCCGAACTGCAAACTGGGCACGGAAACCGAAAAGCCCAAGGGAAAGGCAAATAAAAACGTTAGAGTGAGTGGACGAAAATAAACATATGCCTTTCACCAGTTATATACATAATCAATGTAAAACAGTGCGAGTTCGGAAAGTATATATATGGAAGTTGTCAGGCGAATCTCTCAAGCCCGACGTCAGGTGAATCGCTCAAACCCAACGGTGATAGGCCAGGGGAATCTCTCAACCCCAGCGGCATATAGGGGAACCAACCGTAGCCCACAACACTGTACTTAACCGCTGAAACCAACCGTTCCCGGAAACTTATAAAACTGTATAAAATAATCGACTGAATTTCTGAAATCTCCACTCGAATCCCTTGACTGAAAATCCGATACCCAAATCAATTCGAAAACATCAAGGTGATAATCGGGGCGCGATTACGAGAAGAATGACATTAAAAACATTGAAAACTGAAAAGTCAACCTTTTCGCCGGAGTGCCGCCATTGACCGCCGCCGCCGCTGGCGGCGCGCCGTCAACGGAGACTTTTTCCGGCGAGGAAGCTCCAGTTCTCAAGATCTCCTCAAGCCCAACCACTTTTACAACTACAACAACCCTTAATTCAAACCACAATACCTTCAATTTAGCTCGAAACCCAAATTGGAGAAAACTCCGGCAACCCCCCACGGGTTCACTCAAAACCCAACCTTAGCCAAAATTAAACACATAGAGAGCCTCACTGGGGCAAGGGGAGTCGAAACCCCCTCACCCCCGCCACCGTGGCTCGCCGGAACACCACAAACCAATACCGGCGGAATTCATGAAACGGACCCGAATCGAGTTCAACCAAAACCTCATCAATTCATACAAACTCAATCACAAAACAATAAAGGAACTCAAGGGGAATCGATTGGTAACCTCAGCGTGGCCGGAGGTGGCCGGAAAAATTGGGTCGGCCGGCGAGCACAAACGGGTCGCGTTCCCACCTTCACGGGTCAACGGTCACTTTCCAAAAATAGAAGGTCAACGTATGGTCAAACCTCAAACAGTGTTTTACGACTATTTCTCGACTATTCCCGATATTTATACTCGCGTTTCGGGACGATCAACGGTCCAAAACGGATAACCAATACGATTTGGATAAGTACGAAACGAACGGATAAACTCGTCGATAAACCAAAACTTCAAATAATCATATTATATTCCTCGATTATCGGAAAAATCATCCGGAACCGCCCACGAACTCGAAATCATGTGCTCTACAACTCTCGTGAAGAAACTCAATTCAAATTCTCGGCCGATAATCAAGTCGTGAACTAAACCGACAAATCACACACATAACGATAAACCGCGATTATACGCTAACTCGTGAATCGTGCTAATTACTCTACTGATTCTGGTTCGGGTCGTCACAAATTCAATCTGATCAAGATCGGACGGTCACGATTAAATGAGCAATAAAAATAACACTTTTATATATTTTCACTTACCGACTTCAAAACTTGATAAAACATTGCTCGGTTATCCAAAAAAATCCTCAAAAATTCCCACGATCTCGAAATTAAATACTCTAAAATTCTCGTGAAGGAAGTCAACACAAATTGTCGTTTGATGAAAAAGTCGTTAACAAACACAATTACGCGATTTATCTGCGATAATTCAATTCCGTACTGATTAATACGTAGATTTTGGTTCAAGTTGTCACAGCCGACCAGTTTTTCTCCCCGCGACCCGTTTCATTTGACGTGACCGAAACTGCCATTTTCGGCCACCTCCGGAAACAAAAAAATTAGGGAATAAAAGCTCCTTGCCTCCTTAATCTATTACTGTGAGAAATTTTGGAATTTGTAGGTGATCGGATGTCACTCAAATCGAGTTTAACTCCGTCGAATCGCCCCCAGCGGTGGCGATGCTCTGGCGTGAGTTGGGGGTTGAGGGTAGTGGGGTTTTGGATACCCTCCATCTCCTGAGTCTATCTGGGTAGGTGGTGTGGTCCGCCGAGGCTTCACGGTGGAGCTTCGATGCTGTGAGGTTTCCGGCCAATTTTAGGCCGTGAAGTTTCGAAGTGAATTCTGGTCACGTGAGGTGTAGTTGGAGCACATAAGGTTAGGGGTTTGTTTGGGATCATTGAGATGAGTGTTTTGAGGAGTTAATCGCCGCCATTGGTGGCGGTCGCCAAAAAGTGGGTTTCCGGTATGTTTACTCGTTTTCTGGCCAAATGCGGGTGAGTTGGACATCGGTCCAGTGTTGAATGTTGTAAGTCTTGAGGAGAGCTTTCCAACAAGGGGTCGAATGCCCCCATCGGAGATGATTCACTGGAGGCATGTGTAACCCACACGTCGCCGCCAGTTGAGGCACGTGAGGGCCACGCGCCTCCGCCCACGGCAGAGCTCCAACGAGGCAGTTTACATGATTTTTTCGACGAGAATTTTGGGGTTATCTTTAGAGTCAATTTTCATGATATTTACATGTTTTGATATCGTATTATCCGTATTTCAAGACATCGAGATCGTGGCCCTAGCAGCGAAGAACAAACCGCTGGACCCCAGTAGTAGTAGTAGATTTGTGAGTGGACACCTTTATTTTCATAGTTGATATGGTTTTTAAAGCTTTACTCTTTACGGTATATTTTTTTGAGCGTTTATTTGGAAGTTTGTTTGTGATTGTTTATTTAGTTGCATCGATACTCTAGCTATTCGGCTAATCCCTGAATAGTAGGTCCAACCGGGTCAGGATCCCTGCCTGACCCTGATTCGTCTCAGGTCAGATAACACCCTAGACGCTCTCATCACTTGCATTTTCTTTTTATAGTCATACCGAGTCTGGAGCCTTCAACGACTACCTCTATTGCCTTTCAGTTTATTTATTTTGAACTCACTTTATTTCCCAGAAATTGGTGGAAAAGGCATGTTAAATCAGTTTTATTCAGATTATGTTATTTTTGTCCACTCACACTAACGTTTTATATTTTAATGTCTTTCCCTAGGAATTTCTGTTTCCATTGCCCAGGCTGCAGTTTATTCCCGAGAGTGTGCTTGGTGTCGTAGTAGGCTTCGAGTCCACCAGTCTTCCGTCAGTAGTATGTTTCAGCTGACTGTCAGTTTGTATATAGAGGTCACTCCAGATATCCTCACCAAATGACTCCAAGGCTTCTTGCTCCAATTCTTCACTCTAAGATAACACCAAGTCTTCAAGAGGAGGTAAGGGTAATCCTTAGGATTCCAAGGAACCAAGGGGAAGAAGGATTACTTCCCACTCATTTGAACTCTAAAGACCAAACCAAACCCTAGAGAGAAAGATAAGAGGAGGAACACCCAAATAGGCCAAAGTGATGGTGTTGTGGTGGAGAGGTTCGGCTCTACCCAAGAGAGGGAAGAGCTAGGTCTCTAATGGTAGTGGTTATGGAGATTTTTTGGCATAGAAATGGAGGAGGAGAGGTAGAGGAGAGTGCTAGAAGGTTGGGATAAGGATAAGGGATCTAGAGAGAGTGTAAAACTACGGAAAATATGAAAATGAGGTGAGTTCTCTATGTGTGTAAGGGGGAGGTCGACCCTATAGTGTTGAGGGAGATACTTTGAGTGCAAATAATTCTAATTCAAGCTTAGACATGATCCACATTTTTAGGCTTTAGGTAGTGCTCCTAAGATGACTCACCTATGTCATGTGAGTTGCATGTGCATGTCTCCACACTAAAATATCTTCTCATATAGGCTCTTGTGGGATTGGGTCATCATATCTTGACCTGGTCATTGACCGATGAAGACTCGCCGGAGTTGATCACTGCCGTCGGAATTGACCGTTAACTGGCGGTTAATCTCAATCTTTAAGCTCCTTTCCACATAAACTCCCAATTTCCTAGCATGACAAGGAAACATATCAAAAATGACGCTTTATTCCAAAAAGACAAGCACTAAGCATAAGGTTAGGCACATAATTAGAACGTAATTATGGACCTAACACTTAGCTAGTAATTCAATTCGGTAGTTTTCTTGTAATGTGGAGGTTAAACTTTGTAAAATCATTGCATGCGCTACGAGTTTTTATATATAAAAATGTTTGGGATGCAATTCTAGTGGGGTCTTGCAATTGGAACCAATGAACTCGTACAACCGTCTTCACTTGCATAGGCTTTTGACATTTTTGGGAATCTTTCATTCTCCCAATATCTTATTTTCACTTGCTCCTTTTGTTTTTTGTAGAATCTTTATTTGGATAATAATGTATTGCTTTCCACTAGATTTTCTCATGAATTTGTTGGTGAAGGAGAGTGTTAGGATAGCATAGTAGCTAGTCTTTTGTAGCTCCAGAGGCCTAATGTGTTTTGGCTTTGTTCCAATGCATATTTAAACAGTTGTTGCTAAGTGTAGGAGGTATCAAAAACATGAATGAAATATCTCTC
The DNA here is from genome assembly GCA_946800695.1 of Geum urbanum. NCBI lineage: Eukaryota > Viridiplantae > Streptophyta > Magnoliopsida > Rosales > Rosaceae > Geum > Geum urbanum. The sequence goes on from OX327014.1 coordinate 4,664,766, forward strand.
TAGTTTTCCTTAATTTCCTTGCATTCTGTACTTTCCCTGAGTTAGCACCAAACATTGGTATCCAGAGCTGGTTCCGATAAGACGCTGGTTTCGATGAGACCTCATGAAGCCCCTCCCTCCCAACCCATGTCTTCCGCCTTCATTCCACTCATTTTCACTGCCACCACCTCATATCTCTATGTGCATGGTCTAAGTGATCACTTAGACTACGGATTTATTGCGTGGTCTAAGTGATCACTTAGACCATGCACACGCTATTTACGTCGTCCATGTATAACTTAGACCACGCAATAATTGCGTAGTCTAAGATGTACTTGGACGATGCAAATAATATTTGTGTCGTCTAATCATATCTTGGACGACGGTCCATCTGCGTCGTCTAAGTAACCTCCTGGACGACGGAATGTACCATTTCTGTTGTCCAAGTGCTTAAACAACGACACTTGGAAGAAAGACTAAAGACGACGGAGATTCCGTAGTCTAAATACTTGGACGACGGAAACACTAACCTAGATGACGGAAATGATCCGTGGTCTAGATGCGTTTTTCTTGTAGTGTGGCAGCATGATGTGATCTAATCACATCACACAAAAAAAGGGGATATGGTGAAATTGGTAGACGCTATAGACTTAATTGGATTAAGCCTTGGTATGGAAATCTACCAAGTGATAACTTTCAAATTTAGAGAAACCGTGGAATTAAAAATGGGAAATATTGAGCGAAATCCCGTTTGATGAAAAGAAACAACGGTTTCAGAACGCGACAAAAAAAAAGGATAGGTGCAAATACTCGATGGAAGTTGTTCTAACAAATGGAGTTGGGTACATTATGTTTGTAAAGGATTCCTTACATTAAAACTTCAGAAAGGATGAAAGGGAAATCTATATATATATGTATACTTCCTGAACTATTATGGCCAAATGATTAAAAGTGATTAATGACGCCTTCAAGCGGTTCTATATTTATATATATATATGTTTATATGAAAAATATAAGAATTTTTGAATCAATTCCAAATCAAAATTGAAAAAAGAATCACATATTCATATATCAAATCATCCACTCCATCATAGTCTGATAGATCTTTTTAAAAACTGATTAATCGGATAAGAATAAAGATAGAGTCTCGTTTTACATGTCAATATTGACAACAATGAAATTTATAGTAAGAGGAAAATCCACCGACTTTAGAAATCATGAGGGTTCAAGTCCCTCTATCCCCAAAAAGAAATGCTTGTCTCCCTAATTCTGTATTCATTTTGTTAGCAACTCCAAATTTGCTATGCTTCCAAGTCACTCTCACCCTACTCTCTCACACTTTCACAAACACGTTTTTTTTCTTATCCCACCACAAGTCTTGCTTGTGATTTATATGATAATGATATATGTTCAAATGCAAATAAACATCTTTGAACAATGTGTTAAACTTAAATAATTAACAATCCATATGATTGTTTGTACTGTATTGAAACTTTCAAAGTTTTCTTTTTGAAAATATAAGAAATTCTAATGGAGCTCATATATTACTTTGTAATGGTTTTTAATTTTTTTAATTGACATAGGCCCTAGTCCTCTATTAAAATAAACTAAAATAAAGTGAGGATGATGCGTCATGAAAGGTTGGGATAACTTAGCTGGTAAAGCAGAGGATTGAAAATCCTCGTGTCACCAGTTCAAATCTGGTTCCTAGCATATGAATAATTTGTATGAGTATATATTCTACAAATTAATTGATATCGGTCAACATACATATTCAGTATTATTTCATATAAATATCTAGTATTATTTCATTATTCTAATGAGACTACAACCTTATCCATCTAAGTGTCGGAGATATACCCCTTCCTAATTTTGTTTTATGAATATAAAAAGGACAAAAGAAAGGATGGGTCTTGTGTACTTTTATTTTTAAAAGTAGAGAAAAGAATTTCATTCTGTTTCCTCTTCTTTTTTTATTTGTTTGTGTCTCCGCCAGTTCAAAAAATGTGACTACCGAAGTGATGTGTGCAGTACAAAATTCATGATGCAAAACTCTTTTGATTTCATTCTATTGGCTCGGCTCATCCGAAAAGGTATCTTCAAAATTTGAAAATATCAATGAACCTTTGAATTTTTTTTTAGTATTTAATTTGTAATTATTTAGCTCACCTAAATAAAAAATATATATGATAAAAAAACTATGTGAATGAAACATTAATTAGTCTCTTTGATCTATGTACATATACCCGGCTAAATCACCTAGGTACGTGCTTGGGCGACTTCAAATATAAATTATGATTATGTCTCACCGCCGCCATGACAGGGACCACCGCCAGGAAGGCTCCAACTTTGATGACCAACCCCGCCCGACATTCGATCAGGATAACTCACACACGCCATCACCGATACCGGTTAGACAAAAGAACATACACAATAGTCCCACATCGAAAGCAGAAAGACAGTTCAACCTCCAACCACCAATATATACCGATCAACTCAGCATTAAATGGGACACGCTCTTAACTTACTATACCGTTATTCTGTCCAATCTCTATATCGATTCTGAGTTAGGCATCGGAGGGTTGAAGGCGGGCCATCCCGTCTCTCCTTAACCGTTATTGATCTTAGCAGTAATCCGAGATCATTGTGGAACACCGACAACGATCATCCACCGATACCGCCCGACATCAATCATCCCGCGATCTCCATCCGTTCCTGATCCCGCCCAATATCCTATATACATACCGCGGATGCTAAATATTAACATTTGGTCATATCTTGAATATCCGTTATTCAGGATTTGAACATTGGCGCCGTCTGTGGGAATCGCACACAAGAATTTTTTTTTTCAAACCACGAAACTCACAATAAGCGACGAGCATGGACACTAGCCTGACACTTGGAATATCACCCGGTACCGGACAACGGGAAACCCATCACGATAACGAACATGACGATCAGACGTTGCAGCGGCCAGGTAAGCGCCACGTAAGCGTCACGCGTGACCACATCGCCGACATGCAACGCCGGTACGAATCAGCCATGGAAAGATGCGTAGAGCTCGAAAAGGCCAGGGACTTCGAGCACCAGCGATACATAGGGGCATCCGCGGGGATGAGAACCATGGAACGCGTGGGGCCTAACCCAGGCTTATTATCAGAGGCAACCCCCCCACCCCAATCCAGCAACCGAGAGCCAGAATCGCCCGAGGGGGACGACGGACTGCAAGGCATTGACGGGCCAGAACCAAATAACTTCACCCGCTCACCGGTATCACCGCCCCCACACATCAACACTAGAACGAATGTAAGCGACCCGCTCGGCGGGCAGATGGCGGCACGAGTGGCCGACCTCGAAATGGTGATACGACAGTTATCACAACCGGAGCCCAGTTACCTCGACCGCACACTCCCAGCAGTACGTAAAGAACCATTCTCGAGCGACATTATGCGCCGAGGACGACATCCATTGGCAAAAATAAAGTTAGAACGATACAGGGGAAAAACAGACCCATCCCTCCACATCGACGTTTTCACATCAGCAACAATTGGCAGGGGCTACGACGACGCCACAAACTGTTACCTATTCATGGAGAGCCTAACGGGCGAGGCGCTCAGCTGGCTCTTTAGCATCCCGCCAAAATCCATAAAATCTTTCCCATAACTCATTAAAGCTTTTTTAAAGAGATACATAACATCGGTGAGTTGCTCACTAACTTACAATCAATTGCAGGCTATAAAACAAGAACCCGCGGAGGGACTATCCGCATTCATTTCTCGCTGGAACACCGCCATCGCCAACTGCCGCGGCATATCCAGCGACTCGGCCTTCTGCGTACTCAGAAACGCCCTACAAACAGGATCGCTAACCTGGAAGCTCAACGAGAATCCAGCGACCACATACGCCGACCTACTAGACCGCGTGACATCGCACGCCCAGCTAGAACTGCAGACTTGTGGCTCCAACCCCACAACAACACAACAGGTAAACACATTCACCACAAACGTACAGGATGCGCTCCCCGCCCACGATCAATCACGAGCAACCCCACCCAGAAATAGGGGAAGATCACACGACCAGGACCAACAGAGATGGCGACAAGGCGGACAATGGCACAACGCCGGAAGGCACAATTACGCCAACAACGGCAAAGGTTACACCAACGCCGGGAAAAGACAACGAGATGAGAAAACAAACTTCACCACCCCGCTACCACGGCCGGTGTTCAGCGTACTAAATACCAAATACGCCGATATCCTCACGGCCCACCCAGAACTATTCACACTGCCCAAAAAGTCATTCCGGGCAACAGATTACAGGAACACGGGGAGGTGGTGCGACTTCCACCAAAACGAGTCCCACGACACAGAAAGGTGTCACGACGTGAAAAAGGCGGTACATGCACAGCTGGAGAAAGGAAACCTATCGACATTCAGGACAGGGCACAACGCTCAACCAGAGCGCTCGGTAACAAACATCAATAGCGTCAGAAGAATCAACGCAATCACGGGCGGCAAGTCCAAAACGGAACGAAGAAACGAATGAGCGATATGTAACCTACGACAGGGACCAGCAAAGGCCGCCAAGACGGGATGGGGGTCCATAACATTCCACGAATCAGAAGAACAGGAGAGACCGCCGGTATCTGAAGACTACCCCTTCCTAATAGACGCCGTGATCGAACTATGCAGCGTCGGACGATGCCTCGTGGACACAGGCTCATCGGTCAACTTCATATTCCGGCCAGCTTACGAAGCACTCGAGCGACTCCCATCTAAGTTGAAACGGGACCACCATCCACTAGTAAGCTTCAGCGGCGACCAAATACAATCACTGGGAAGCGACTACCTCAGAATGGCGCTAGGACAAGAGGGCTGCAGTGCCGAGACACACATCGAATTCCTAGTCGTCGATGCCCCCTCGTTCTACAACGCCATTATCGGGTGCAATACCTTAAACAGGATAAACGCTATCATATCGCAACGGATGTTAACAATGAAATTCCCAACGACCGGAGGAGTATGCACCGTCAGGGGAACAACGCCCACTCTACCAGGATCCCCCACTCACGCCAACTACCCGGCAAGAAAGGTATGTGCGCTAAAAGACAACAGACTACACGAGACTTCCGACGACCCAAGGGCGGAATCACTGACAGCCCGCCCAACCGCCGAGACATCCACAAAACCAATCTCCATCTCTGACGAGCACGCCGAGGGAACCATCAGAATTGGAACTAACCTGGACCCAACAATCGAGACCGCCCTCGTCAACATCCTCAGGGAGTGCGGTACCGTATTCGCATGGTCATACGCCGACATGCCGGGGATAGCAACAGATATCGTTTCACACAAACTAAATATCTCGCCCGGCGCCATCCCAAAAAAACAAAAGCGGCGTGCATACAACGAAGAACAATACAGCGCCATGCGAGAGGAGGTAACCAGGCTACTCGACATAGGGTTCATCAGAAAAATCCACTACCCGGAATGGATCTCAAACGTCGTCATGGTCAAAAAAAGAAACAACAAATGGAGAATGTGCGTAGACTACACCGACGTTAACAAAGCATGCCCAAAAGATTCCTTCCCATTACAACGAATCCACCAACTCGCAGACGCCACCAGCGGCCACAAATTCTTATCAACAATGGACTGCTACTCGGGATACAACCAAATCAAGATGATCCCGGCGGACAGCGAAGCAACGTGTTTCATCACAGACCGAGGACTATACTGCTACAACGTCATGCCTTTCGGAATGAAGAACGCTGGAGCCACATACCATAGGTTCATGACAGAGCTGCTGGCACCACTGGATAACGACACTGTCGCGGTCTACGTGGACGACCTAATTGTCAAAAGCCGTCACCGGGAGGACCACGTCAAAAATCTGAAAGCAGTGTTAGACACGCTCATCGGCAGCGGCATGAGGCTCAACCCGGAAAAATGCATCTTCGGGGTAACAACAACGAAATTCCTGGGGTACATGGTAAGCCAACGCGGGATCGAGGCCAACCCGGGAAAGGTGCAGGCCGTCCTGGACACAACACGCCCAATAACCAAAAAGGAACTCCAAGCGCTCACCGGAAAACTAGCATCACTGGCCCGGTTCATTGCACGATACACAGACAAATGCGAGCCGTTCTTCAAAGCAATCAGACTCACAAAAAAGAAGGCAGTAGAATGGACCGACGAGTGCGAATCAGCACTAACCGCCATCAAGCAATATCTCGCCCACATCCCTTTCCTCTACGCACCAGTTCCGGGCGAGGTCTTGTACATCTACCTCGCCACCTCGCTCACTGCCGTAAGCTCCGCACTAGTCAGACGGGATACCGACACCGAGTTACCAGTATTCTTCACCGGAAAAGGATTGGAAAAAGCAGAAACAAAATACCCGGCTCTCGAGCAACTGGCCTTAGCGCTAATAACGGCGGCGAGACGCCTACGACCATACTTCCAATCCCACACTGTGCACGTCCTAACGGACCAACCACTACGCCAAGTGCTGGCTAGCCCCAACCACTCCGGAAGATTAACCAAATGGGCAATAGAACTCAGCGAGTTCGACATCGAATACAAACCACGAGGAGCGATAAAAGGACAGGCAATAGCGGATTTCATAGCAGAACTAACGCCGACAATTACCGACCAACAACAGCCGGAATCGGCGAGCTCGCCCATAACCCAGGTAACAGCACCGTCATACTGGAACCTATACGTTGACGGATCCAGAACGGCCATAGCAGCGGGGGCAGGGGCAATCCTAACCGGTCCCGGCAAAACCTACGCCGAGTACGCCCTACGATTCACATTCCCGGCATCCAACAACGAGGCCGAGTACGAGGCCCTGATTGCCGGTCTACAACTCGCCCTAGACACAGGGGCCAGAGACGTTAATATATTCAGCGACTCCCAACTAACGGTCCATCACGTAACCGGGGAATAAAAGGCACGAGGAACACAGATGTCGGCATACCTAGGATACGTAAAGGTGCTACTGGGCAAATTCTCCTTTTACAACATAACGCACATCCCAAGAGAGCAGAACAGGAGGCCCGACGCTCTGGCAAGACTGGCAACCGCTCCATTAATCGCGGCAAGAGGGCACACGATGGTGGAAACATTAGAACGACCAAGCATATCCAAAAGCTTCCAAGAAATATTTACAATAACCACAGCGGCTCCACCAGCGATACCAGAGGAAGACTGGCGAACAAGCATAATTAACCAAATACCTGACAGATAGAACAACGCCAGCCAATCGAACAGAGGCAAGACAACTCGCCCAAAGAGCGGCATACTACAACATACAAAACGACCAACTATACATGAACAAAAGGGGGTTCCCAATGCTAAAGTGTATCACGCAAACGGAAGGTAAGAGCATGCTGAAAGACCTCCACGACTGCGAATACGACAACCACGGCGGACCAAATAACATCATACACAAACTACTTCGATATGCTTTCTACTACAAAGGAATGCGACAGGATGCAAGAAATATCGTCGATCAGTGCCAGGCCTGCGCCCAGCACGCACACCGGATACACGCCCCGGCAGCACCAATGTCCATCATCGTCAGCCCGGTACTGTTCGCACAATGGGGACTCGACCTGATCGGGCCACTAAAGGCATCATCCGGCCAATTCAAATACAGCATCGTCTGCATAGACTACCATACGAAATACATCGAAGCCAGACCGCTCATCCTCATCACCACGAAAAAGGTCATCAACTTCCTCTGGAAGGATATATATTGCCAGTACGGGGCCCCACTAACGATAGTCACCGACAACGGGAAACAATTCAACAACGACGAGATGAAGAGGTTCACCGGCAACTTGGGAACTCGCCTGGTATTCGCATCGGTATACTACCCTCAGACAAACGGACAAGTAGAAGCGGCAAACAAAAATTAAAGAATGGCCTAAAAAGAAGAATGGAGGACTACAATCACAAATGGGCAGAAAGTCTTTACGAGGTTCTCTGGGCGATACGAAAAACGCCAACAGAGGCAACTGGGGACTCACCGTTCTCACTGGTCTATGGCGCCGAGGCCGTCTTACCATTAGAAATCATACACCGAAGCCCGAGACTCGAGGGGTACGACCAGAACACCAACGAGGACGGCTTAAACATGGCCAACATACTCCGGGAAGAAAGGCAAGACAACACCGTCATCGCACTCTCAGCAAACAAGCAACTAGTCGCCCGACATTACAACAGACGGGTAAAGGCACGCAAGCTCCACGTCGGCGATATGGTCTGGAGAGAAGTCATCCCCAAACCCAAAGGCCTAGCACCAACATGGGAGGGCCCTTTGAAAATCACCGAGAGCGTCACACCAACCACATTCATCCTCCAAGACAAGAACGGCCTAAAGATACCACGCACATGGAACACAGAACACCTCCGATATTGCCACGAATAGGGCAAAATTCCACGTACCAACATGGTCAGGGCGTCCAAACAACTAGCCCCATCATACCGGGGACTCATCTCGCTCGGTCATCCGGCACCGCCACCGATGAAACAAAAATTCTTCAGACCTTTGTCGTTTGACTACATCGCGTCCCCAAACCCCGATACTTGTGTAAATCAAAGAAAGCATAGTAAAAAGCTCAGCGAGGCACAAATGGAGTAGCCAAATTGGTGAACCACTATAAAACATTCGTCTCATTTGATAAAACACCAAACACTAAATCGCTCTCGGGCGTTATCGAAGATACCGGTTATCCCCAAACACTTAGAATCCACAAACAGACAAATGAATTTTTTTCAGATCTTTCATCACTGGCGATACCGGACCACACTTAGAAAAATTTCATTTCATTCAAAAGGCCATTACGGCACGGATACAAAGTTCAAACACACCTACACTAAGCAAAAGGAAAAACACTAAAACTAAAAGTAGAAGATGCCCGAGCTTCACAACAGATCCACAGCACCGTCATCAGAAAACCGCTCCCGATACAAGCCCGCCAGCCTCTCACTCTGTGCCTGAGAAAAAAGTTCAACCTCACGAATATGACGAGTTAGAGGAGTCGACGGAGACGCACTAGGCGTTAAAGGATGAAAGCCATCAGGAGTCATACCTTGGGAAACATTCGACCGCTGTCGTTCTTCCTCATCGGCCTTCTCTTCCTTAATCTTCACAAAGGCTTTAACATTGGACTCACGCTTCAGACGGCGCTCCTCGTTGATACGCTTCAGGTCAGCGTCATACTTCTCGTTCACCCAACCGTTATCAAAAAAGCGCTTCTGAGTCTGCTGCAGGCCGTCAGTAAAAGCCTTCTTGACAGCGCCATCAAACTCGGGGCTGGCCTTGAAATCTTCCACAGCATCGATCAGCTCCTTCTCACGCCGATCCTCCAACTCCTTTACCTGGCCGCGTAGGGCAGTGACTTGGCCCTCAGCAATGGCCAGACGAGCCTTCAGATCCTTAGCCCACTGACGCTCCTCCTTAACTTCCAGCTCAAGCTGGCGACCCCGGATAAAGGAAGCATCCAGGCACTCATCGGCGAGCTTCTTCTCGCCATCCAGAACCTCGTACATCTGCTACAAGGACTGCCACTCCTCGCTCGCTTTCACGAGTTGCTCATCCCTCACCGATAAGAGGCCATTGACACGGGCCAGCTCCTCAGAGGACGCCACCATAGCATGACGTTGATGACACATCAACTGGAGGGAGGCGGCAAAGGACCGCAGACACTGCTCGGCCCCACTCTCGATATTGGCCACTGTGGCCACGTCTGGAGGTAGGAGAGCGAGGATCTTGGCCGAGTAAGGCGGTGGTCCTTCCCAGTTGCTTGAATGGGCAATGACGACGCTCCCATCAACAGCAACGTTAAGATCGCCACGAGGGACATCGCCTAACAGACAGTAAGGACGAACACTGGAATCAGCAACCTGAAGACAAGTGTCCGCTATATCAAAGTACCAAAGATTATCGGCGTCACCTGTTTCAGCAGCGCCATCACGGGAACCGGGGACTGCAACAGTGACACGGGAGGCTTCCTCATCATCCAGCACGGGGATAGGAGCTCCAGGAATCTCGCCCATCCGCTTCAGACGCTTAGGAGGAGCGCCCTCATCTCTAGACCTCCTCTTCAAGCGAACAGGAGAGCGGGGAGGACTCTCGGGTTGGCCGGTCACAACTCGATCAGGCACGTGACTCCCCACCGTATCGATCTGGGACTCCGGGGGAGGTGGCAGATCTGTCTGCTCCGAGAGAGTAACACTCCTCCCAGAACGCACGTCCAGGTCAATCACCTTGGCGGTAGAGGCTTCCTCCGCCAGCTGGGCAATAAGCTCGTCGATATCACCATAGGAACTCTACATCTTCCGGTCTCGCTTTTGATTTTTGTACCCAACTGCAAAACAACGGTGAGAAGATAAGACACCGAGATACAACAAAAGATACAACAAAAACAAACAAGAACAAGCAACACAAACGGGCAAACAAGCAAACAAAGACGGCATACTGGGCGTCTTAGCGAGACCGGTCATCTCCATAATCCGGTAATCAGCAAGCAGATACACACTCTTAAACCTCTCACTGAAACCCCTCTCGACCCTGTGGCACCGCCGCTTTTCCATAGCGGTCAAAGAATACTGACGTGTAACTACAAAAATAAAAACAAGTAAGACAAACACACAACCAACACATGACGGAAATCACGCCGATATAGAAACGTCACCTCGGGCACGAAACCGGGTAGGCACACGGCTGTGGGGGAAGGACGACCACCCACTGGCAAAGAAGTGCTCACCCCGCCAGTCAGGACACGAACTCGCAAAATCAGTGAAGCCCAACGAACTCTTTCGTCGTTGTCGGAGCGAGAGCGTCCCACCACAACCCTTCTTCGTTGAATACGCCATATCGAAGTAGTACAACACCTCATTACGAGTAGGGCAATCCAGGCCTGCCAGCTTCCATAGCAAGAACATCGCACTCAGTACCTGAAGCATCAGCGACAACACCTGTCCCACGGCACAACCCAGCTCACCAAAAATGTACTCGTGGAAAGGATGAAGAGGCAGGCGAAGACCGTATCGAAGTTGAGCGCGATCGACAGCAATAAAACCCCTAGGCGGCCTAGAGAACTGCTCACCAAGAGCCGGGGACTTCAGAATAACACCAGGCCCGATCTGAAACTCGGATCTCACCTTATCCAACTCGATCATGGATAACGCCTTTGCAGGCTCATCGACCTCCTGACCATCGCTAAGGGTCCACAGGAGAGGCCCGTCGAGCCCATAACGGCGAGAACCGGAACCCGTATCGGCATCGTGACGAGAAGAAGACATGGCACCTATGAAACAGCCACGGACAATGTCAAAACCTAAACAGTTCACCAGCCCGCAACTAGTTTCCTAGGCGGCATACCATCCCGGCAAACAAACAAAAAACACGCGAGAAGAAGAGGAAACGCAAAAACGAGGAAAGAAAAACAGAATGTACTACGACAAAACCAGGAATCAACAAAAAACACCAAACAAAACAAATAGCCCAAAAGCCCAAACCAAAAACCTCAAAAACAACAAGGATTGGACGGCGAACCCTTACCGGAAAAAGGAGAAGAGAAGGGAGAACCAACGGTGGCGCAACGGCGTACACAGCGTAAGCAGGAGGAGAACGAAAGAACACGACGGCAAAAAATCGCAAATCTTGCAGAACAATAAAAAGCAGAAAAGAAAACGTACAAAAAACAAGCAGAGGTATATATAGGTAAGGACGGCGAGATCGCAACCGTTGGAACAGACACGTCGGTTAAGAAGATTACGACACATGGCGGCCAGAATCAGAAGGGTCTGGAACGAGAACCGGTACGCACCATTTCGAGGAGGGCGCAACCTTCGAAGAAAAATGCAATCATCACGCTTTATGGCTACGACATGACGTTTGGGAACCCTCATACACCCTACTCGGACACATGGCAGCACGACATCGAACAACATTTAATGGTGAGCAGAGTAGATACACCAACCACACCGACCAAACAAAAACCCATATCGATGACAGAGCGCGCATAGCACAAATAGAGCGATATCGCCCACCAATATCGTTCCACACTCTTCATCGCCAAAATCATGCCATACCCTTCACCACTCGGCATCACTAATAACGATCTAGTCACTCGGCATCACTATTAACGATCTAGTTACTCGACATCACTGATAACGATCCAGTCACTCGGCATCACTGATAACGTTCTGGTCACCCTTCATCATTCTTCATCACTCGTCATTACCGGCCACTAGGAGAAATGGACTCGGGGACTTAAGGGTTACCAATTCAAACGAGCTCCCCCTACCATAGCGCCCACAAACAGCGACCCCCCTGGTCGATACAAACTGAAGAGCGCTCAAACAACAAAGGATACCTAATCACCATTTCACGAAGTACTGCGACAGAACGGTGAACTAGCTACTCACCGGTTTCGTCCCTAACCTGTCAAAATAACACGTACAGGTACGGGAGCGCCCACAGCCAAGATTCACAACCTGGGTCACCCAGTTGGGGGACTGTATAGTATGATACCTGGCTCCTAAACAAAGGTACACATCGCCGCCTAAGCACGTCCTGGTGATCTCGCCGGTACCACTTCTTTTTTCAACTCGCCAACCAAGGTTGATCTCCTTGGCTGAGCAAGTTGGGGGACTTGTACATATACCCGGCTAAATCACCTAGGTACGTGCTTGGGCGACTTCAAATATAAATTATGATTATGTCTCACCGCCGCCATGACAGGGACCACCGCCAGGAAGGCTCCAACTTTGATGACCAAACCCGCCCGACATTCGATCAGGATAACGCACACGTGCCATCACTGATACCGGTTAGACAAAAGAACATACACAACAGTCCCACATCGAAAGCAGAATGACAGTTCAACCTCCAACCACCAATATATACCGATCAACTCAGCATTAAATGGGACACGCTCTTAACTTACTATACCGTTATTCTGTCCAATCTCTATATCGATTCTGACTTAGGCATCAGAGGGTTGAAGGCGGGTCATCCCGTCTCTCCTTAACCGTTGTTGATCTTAGCAGTAATCCGAGATCGCTGTGGAACACCGACAATGATCATCCACCGATACCGCCCGACATCAATCATCCCGCGATCTCCATCCGTTCCTGATCCCACCCAATATCCGATATACATACCGCGGATGCTAAATATTAACATTTGGTCATATCTTGAATATCCGTTATTCAGGATTTGAACAATCTATAAGTGAACGCACAAATATTCTTGTAATCTCTGGGGTTGTAGAAGTTAATATTTGTTTCTGATTATTCAATGAGCACGCATCTTGTATTTCATAAAAATTTGGGGTAATATAATCCTTATGTAAAGGCGATCCTATCCAACTTTTAGGCATTAAGATACGTTTCAGGCGTGGATGATTATCATATAAGATTCCCAGCACATCATAAAATTTCCTTTCATGAAAATCTGCACTTTTCCAAACCCAGAAACCGACGGAATTCAAGGATTCCTCGTTGGGGAAAATAATTTTATGCATACCTCTTCCGGTTGATCTATACCATACTCTATTCGAGTAAGATGATATACACTAGCTAACAGACCATATGGTGCTACATTATAACCACATTGGGAACGTAGATAATTATAACCACATACATATAAACTGACGGTAATTAAATGCCAATCCTGGGACTTTATTAGTAAAGTTTCTATTCCTTGGTAATCGAAACACAAAGATCTATGAATTAACCCATGTTTGACTAACCAAACAGACAAACGACCTTGCATTTTTTATATCTCCCAGATTTTTATTTGTATTAAGTATTTCATATTGACGATGAAATTTATAAAGATTGAGTCACTCTTTATTATTTTATAAAAAAAGACCCTGCCTAATTCACTAATTCGTGGGAAGATACTAAACTTTTATATTTGAAAAATATTTCGAAAGGGATCTCTGAAGTCATATAGCAATCCTTGATCATAATTTTCGATATGAGTACTACGCTCAAGACGAAACTTGTGACTGGTAGTAAAACACCGAATGCCCTATTGATATCGAATTCGATCTTCATAAATTTCTCGAGATATTTTCTTACAAAGTTTTATTATAGCATCTATAACTGCCTCTGGTTTAGGTGGACAGCCCAGTAAATAGACATCCACAAGAATTAGCTTACAATTCCTCGAACAGTACTAAAGAATCAGTACTGAACATCCCTCCTGTAATTGTATAGGCTACCATAACAATAACATATTTTGGTTTAGGCATTTGCTCATATAATCTCACTAAGGAGATGTCGATATCTGTAAGGTCGCTAATGAGCTGGTGAATGGCGACGATGAATTGACTTGTTGCGTAGGAGCATCATATTTACTCATAGTTTAGTGAGACTCTAGAACAAATGAAGCTTAAGACAAAGCCCCAAAATTCATAATTGACGAGGAGGGTTGAGTGTCGTCATTCTTAACTCTCGGGAGCTTAGTGTTGAAGACCATCATAGCTGTAACGACGGCGCGAAAGTTGTGGTTGTACGTTCGAGCTATATTCTCACTCGCGTGCTGCTTGACTAGGATTTCGTCGACCGTTGGCGTAACGCTGCTGTGCGACGTTGGCACAGAGTCGAAGTAGAGCGACAAGGACAAAATGGTGGGAGCCGAGAAGCTGGTGAATCTGTGGCTAGTCAGCACGGTCGAAATGAGCTGTGCTTTCTTCTCTATTTCAACCCCAGCAAGCAGATGTCGACGTGCTTGTGGCTCAAGCAGCAGTGTTGTCTCGAGCCGCTGTTGTCGTAGCTGCTCACGTTTTTGACTCTTCCCAAGTCGAATTTAATGGCGAGCCTCAAACTCTTCCATTCGAGTATCAAACTTCGCATACAAGTTTGAACCTTCTTTTCAAGCTTTTCAATCGCATCTAACAACTCCCTCTGGACAACCATCTCTCGAGTGATAGAAACCATCTCCGTCGCGCAAAATTCACGTGGTGGTTGTGAGCTGTCGCCCACATTCAATTTCGGAAGGGTTGGGTTTTGAATTTGGGGGATTTGTTGTATCGGTGGTGGTGGGTTCACGGAATTATAGTGTGGTGATAGGTTGTATGGTGTGTAAGGTGAGTATTGTGATGGTGAGTTATATGGTTGTGATGGGCAGTATCGTGGTGTTGGATAGGTGGCTAGTGGCAGTGAGTAGTAGTGCGGTGGGTAGGACTGAGCAAAACTACTGACCCACGCCGTCATCGTCATCGAATCCCATCCCGAATCCACCAAAATCTATGCCGCTACTATAGATTGATGTTGTGGTGAACCATAACCCGTCAGCCCCATGATGTTGGGGCTCTGATACCAGTTGTTAGGATCCCACTGGGATTGTAACCGTAAAACGTCATCAGATAAGAAAGTAAAGGAAAATGATGGAAGCTAAGAGAAATAAAAGTTAAAACTTGATTCAATATTTAGATGTCATTACAAAATGAGACTGAACTATATAGCTAACATAGTAAGCTAATATGGGCTAGTAAAATGTAAATGGGCCTGGGTTCCATCTTGGACTTGGGTCTCGTATTTTGGGGCTATAACAGATAGCCTACCTTGAGAGATAGGCTATGAATAGGTGTAAGACACCGAATTTCAGGATAATATCCCAAAGCTCAATAAGACACCAAAGCATCAGATATCCCAAACTCCAAGAGCCTCAAATTCAAATTCATACATCCCAAACTCCCAATTATATAATTGAATTGAAAACCATAACCCATGAAATCGAATTTCAAATTTCAATTCAATTAGTATCATATCCACAAATTCTAAAAACCCAATCCCAAAAGCCCCAATTCTAATTAGAAAGAATCCTAATTTAAGAAAAACTTACATTTTTCCGAGAACTCTTTCTCTGAATGAAGTGTTCTTGAAGAGAGCCTCTAAAGTTGGAGTTAGATCCTGCATTCATTTATTAATACCTACGATTGGAGCTTGTGTCGAGGTCGAGGACTCAAGGCACAGCAGGATGCGGTGCGTCGACAACGGCGAGAGGTACTAGTCAGAATCCGTAGAGCATCGGTTTGTTTTGACAACGGTCGAAAAACGTGATCGACGATGACATTTGAGGACGAGAGAGAGAGAGAGAGAGAGCTACATTTGGTTCGAACTTCAAACTAAAATGTGAGAGAGACAAAGAGCTACATTTGGTTCGAACTTCGAACTAAAATGTGAGAGAGAAACCAGGGTTAAGCAAAATGAGAGGCTTAAAGTGTTCTAACCTAAATACATAAACGTTAATTTATTCTTTTACTATTCTTTTAGGGTTTATGGTTTAAAATGTAGTCTAGAGTTTAAGGTTTAAAAAAATGTTTTTATCTTTTTTTATATGGTAAGATAGATATGAAAGTCATGATAATGTGCGTGAGGTATTTTTGTTCCAAATTATGTTTGACGGAGCCGCAAATTGTGTTTTATTCTTAAGGGTAATATGGTCACTATTATTGGACGCACAGACCGAGGTCAAATTCAAATAGAAAAGTTCAAATTTTTTTACAAAGTTCTTAGATCCACGATCTCTTTCCCTTTTAGACACTCACTCCATTCTACAACACCAATTCGAATATCATTTACTCATAAATAAGTTTATAATTAATATGGTGTAGACATGCACTGGAGTGAAGAGTGCAGTCATGCTTGCTGGCATCCCAAGGAAAGAATGCATGGTGTTTGGGCCTGAAATAAATATTTCATATTGGGCTTGAATTGCTGAAGTCTTGGCGAGCGGCCCAAGATGGGTGAAGTCTTGGCGAGCGGCCCATATTTTATAAGAGCTTGGCGAGCGGCCAAGTGTGAGAGATAGAGTTCGATTAGAACTGTAAATCATGAATTAGCTGATTCCATGTGGCTTTGATGTCTATCATACCTTTTCTGTTTCATATAGGTTTCTTTATTAAAGGAGTTGTGATAGCTTTGAAATTCTATAAGGATGAAAACTCATATGCTGGTGTTGGAGTTATATTGAAATTCAAAGAGCAAGAGCAAAAGAAGTTCAAATGAATGGAAAGACAACTACTGAGCATTATATAAGGACAGTAAGAGCTTTGTGGAAAAGGTCTCCGATCAAACATACAACATTTGCTATACGCAAGTACACCTAGACAGACATCTCGTCAAGAGATTCTATCTTCTTTGCAACCAGCAGATCAAAGTGTTTGTCACCTATCGAGTGAGAGTATTGCGATCAGAAGGAAGCAATAGCGACTGAACGATTGAAGGGTTTGTCACCTATCGAGTGAGAGTTTGGATATCTAAAGGAAGCAGTGTTCTCAACACATCGTCAGAGAGATTGCTCTGCTCTGCACTGATAAGGGAGTGTGAGGTATCGATATCGAAGGCTCTGTTAGAAACACATATCAAAAGTCCTAGATTATTAGGCGAGAATGACCTATTTGGACAGGGTTGGTGCTCTCCTTGTCTTAATCGCTTATCAAGAAGTCAGACAGCTTTACATTCTATATTCCGTTGAAGAACGGTGGCATGCCAGCATACGAAGCATATATAAGATAAACTGATACTTGCGGTTAAACTATCCGAAGCCAATAAAAGAGACTGCTGCATGGAAGAATCTCTCCGCGGGAGATATTTTTGCATCGAACATTTTGGCACGCCTAATAGAACTTATTTGTGTCTCTAAGTGACAATAGAGGATCCTTACCGAAGGAATTACCCTCAGTGTCGCAAGCACCCACAACCGACTTACCATGAACATACATCTACTCGGTGTCGTTCATTGAGTGATCAAGGGGTTGGCATCATCTTTGCTAAAGACTTTAATTCAATCATGTCATTTAAATCTTTAAGTGAAGCGGAGATGGCGGAACTTATGTTCCAAGAGTACCTAGCTTACGCGGCTAGGCGCGACGAACACCAGACTAGTTACTATACGGCTCTCGATGAAAGGATCGAACATCAAGCGACTCTTCTTACTACCCAAGGCAACATAATAGACACAGCATTAGCTGAAATCCAAGCGTTACGGGTGGAATTCAACAGAGATTGGGAGGAGAGAGAGGCAATTGGAGCCCAGGTAGCAAGTCTTGTGGAAGGTCAGGACAAATTACGGATAGACATTATACAACACTTGGGAACAAGTTTGGATGAATACCGCTGGCATGCAGCGACACTGTCTCAAAGGACAGACAGGGGCATAGCGTCTCTAACTAAATCTGTTTCTGACCTGGCAAGAAAGACTAGACAAGCAGATTCTTTCCCTCCTGCTTGGGAGCAACGGTTCAACAGGTTCATGAACGATTGCGACATACATCTGGCCAAGATGTATGATTCATATGAGACACCGTTTCCTCCTTTGCAAAAGGATGATCCTGATGCTTAGCAATGGCCAAAGTTCTACCGGCATCAGACCTTCCAGACCTTCTCTGGCGACGATGATGATAACGTGGCAACACACTTAGCATACTTCACACTGCAATTAGGACAGTTTTCCGATAATGATGGACTCAAGTTGAGAGTCTTTGGATCATCTCTATCATGATTGGCCCTCGTATGGTATACGGGATTAGAAAATGGGTCGGTCAATAAGTGGAAGGATATGGAGGCTTTATTCATAGACCACTTTGGAACGGCTAGACCTGAAACCAGTGTTGGAAAGCTAGCTTCCTTGAGCCAATCGGCAACAAAAAGTCTAGTCACCTTCCTGCACCGTTTCCGGTCAGAGTATAATCTATGCAAGACTCCACTCGGAAAAGAGGAGGTAGTAGAAATGGCCAAGAATGGTTTGGAGGATACGTACCACCAACTGTTCTTAAACAGCAAGTACTTTTCCTTAAACGAGTTTATCACAGCTGTAACTAAAGCTTACAGTACCATGCAAGAAAGAGATAATAAAAGGAATGCGTCTAAAGGAACGTACAATGGTAGGTCTTATGATAGACCAAAGCCAAAGACTGTGGCTTATATAGAAGATATAGACGGCCAAGAGTCGGACTCTGATGGCGAGCAAGTGGGAGCTGTGGATTTATCGACAAACAAAGTTTTAAAGCCCCACAAGCTTCAGAAGAATAAGGGTCCAATCAAGCTTTCGACAGTGGCTTTTACTAAGCCAGAATTCGAAACATACACTTATGATGCCAACATGGCTCATGAGATCTTGGACGAGCTATATAGCATGCGAGCTGTCAAAGCAGATTTTGGACCGCTACCTACGGCTGAGCAGTTAAAAGGTAAAAAGTATTGCAAGTTCCATGGAGAATGGAACCACATTACAAAGGACTGCATCGAGCTAAAGGATCAGATCCAGAAATGGATCAACGAAGTGAAACTAGAGCTAGAGGGAGCGTCCAATGCAGTTGCATTAGTTTATTCGAAGCCCTTTCCACCACTTCACGTTAATATGATTGATATCGAGTGGTCATCACCCGATAACTGTATTGGAGGTGTGGAAGACTGGGATCGGCCTGTCTTTGTGGGATATTCTTTCAACCATGAAAAACTGGAGGAGATTCTAAACAGGTTACGTGACATGGGCTTGGTCTCTTATTACCAGGTATTTGAACTCAGACATTTACGCTATGAGGGCCCAGCTCAACATTTCTGCAGATTTCATAACTAGTTTGGTCATCAAACAGCACAGTTTTCGACCTTGAGAGATAAGATTCAAGGGTTGATCAACTGGGAAGTGATTAAAGTCGACTACAAGGGAGTGGTGGAATGGCATCCACAGTATCCTCATAGGGCATCACCATCTCCCTATACACCAGTTCCTTCTACCGACACCGTTTTCGTTTGTGAGGAATCTAAACAGACCTACAGAAGGAAAAGTTCAAGGAGGAGGCCTAGATGCAATTTAGCATTTGTCCGACCTAAGCAAGCTGAGATTACTTATGATGCGTCTAAGCGAGAGGAAATATTTGAAGAGCTAGTTCAAGCAGGGATAGCAACAATTCTTGATAATTGGGGAATGCCGGACCCACATCCTGAGGATGTCAGGGGTCTACTTTACTGTCGATACCATCATCGATGGGGTCACCATTCCATGAATGCTTGTCGTGATTTAAAATTCATGATTCAACAGTGGATTGACGAGGGAGAAATAATGATAGACCAAGAGCCCTCACCAAGCTTGGCAACCGACATATCATTAACGGTTGGGATGTTGGAACTAACGAAAAACAAATCAAACAAATGAAAACAGACCAACAGTCATCAAACTACTAGCGAGAGTCCACCAAGCAGGCAAACGACAAAATCAACTAAAGGAAAAGAAATAGTGGACCCAAAAGCAGACTCACCAGTGGCCCTTTGTGCTCATTGTAAACTCAGAAGCGGGTTGAAGATTTCCTATGAAGAGTTGGCTGAAGCAGCTAAGGTCTTCCCAGAGTTATTTTCACAAACAAATCATCAGCCCCATAATTCACACCGAGCAAGGCAAAGGGACTCCCCAGCTCCCAAGCGCTCGCGAGCAACATAAAAGGTTAATGAAGCCAAGAAATCTGAGTCAGAAGTTGCTAATACACTCGCCAGGCCATATGTTCCTTCAGCCTCAAGAAATATCACAAAGGAGAACGTATGGTATGTGAAAGAGAAGGGAAAGACTATAGAGGTAACTCCAAGTAAAAGAAGAAATCTTCAGCGACGCATTGGAGAAGCCAAAAGAGCATTAAAGGCTTATGAAGCAGGCCTGCTCAAAGAAGAAGAACTGATGTGCTCTCCAGAAACGCGGCAAAGGCGAATGAATGCCGTTGTAGTAAACCCCTTAGTGGTTTTCGGGAAAATGTCTCGCAAGCCCAAAGTGAGAGCACAACACCCAGGTGTCTTTGACTGTAATCTTGAGTTATGGTCTAAAGGCAAACAACCCGAACCTATTCCTGAGAATCATCGTGAAGTCATGACACGAAAGCCAGTGAGAAGACGTCTCACTTTTAATGATGAAACGATGGAAACAATGGGGCTACATACACCGCCAAAGGAGGGGAAACAAGTTCAAAAGAGTAATACTCCAAGTGAGACTAGGGTCTTGCAATGGAGACCGAGACCTTTAATCATAGAAGAACAAAAGAAGGTTAGTCAAACCATTTCCCATCCTAAGGAACAAAATCCAGCACTACTCATGCCAATAACCATAGATCCTATACCTGAGGATCACTTGCAACAGGTTGCTTCTCTCGAGGTCACTACAACTTTGGACTCCGAGTGACAACAGGCTAAGGACAACGACTATGAAGATGATGAGGAGTTGTTGGATTATGGTGAAGGTGAAGATGAAGAAGCTGAGGAATACGTCGAGGAGATGGATACCACTGTTAACATGGTGGTGTTTATTCTGTCCTCCAAATATGCTTTACCTCCACCAGCATCGATGCATGAATCGATCACGAGCAGAAGCGCCAACAACTTGGTAGTGCCAGAAGATGAACCATTACTGACAGACCAATTAGCACTCGCCAAGACATCAAAGATTGATTCATCATCAACAAAGGGACAGATGATGTTCGCCAACCCTACCGTGGACATGGCCATGCACATGCGGCCATTATATGTAATGGGAAATGTCCAGGGAATTCAAGTCAACAAACTCTTAGTGGACTCAGGGGCAGCGGTGAATATCATCACAGTCAAAGCAATGGCCTTGTTAGGCGTTCCCAAGTCTGCTATCCAAGAAACCACACTCAACGTTAGAAACTTCCAGGGTAACATTTCCAAAACCTTCGGCATTGTCTTTTTGCAGGTACACATCGGTCCAGCCACCGGTACATACACGTTCTTTGTAGCAGAGTGCACAGCTCCATACAGTGCAATTCTGGGGCGTGACTGGATCTACTGGAGCTACTGTGTACCTTCGTCAGCAGATGTTGCTCTGGAATATGGAGTCAAGTGAGGCAGAGATAGTTGATGCTAATCCTCGTCCATACTCCATTTATGCTAATTCTTTAGAAACCAGCTATTACCACAGTGACCTTAGGCCATTGGAAGTATGTGGCGTCGATAACAAAGGCCGCCCAATTGGTGTTACGGCCTCTGAGCTAGCTTAGTGGGGTATAATTCAAGAAAATCATGATCATAGCAGACCCTACACCGTTGAGCTACCATGCAATCATTCTCAATGATCGGGTCTCTATCAAGTATAGAGACCGAGGCTTGTTACTCTTTACACGAGCACTTTCACAATTTTTTGTTGAAGAATCAAGCCTATGAGAAGGTTCCAATGATAGCAGCATTGGAATATGTGGATGAAGATGTTTTGAACGACTTAGATGAGGAGGAAGAGATTAAATTAGCTCCAGCAACTTTGGATGACTTTCCTCCTAAAGTCAAAGATCCCATTGAAAAGATCAATCTTGGGACCAATGAAGAGCCAATCTCTGTGGCCATTAGTACCTTCCTAGAGCCTGAGGAACGACTGAAGCTCATTGAGTTGCTACGTGAATACGCTGATTATTTTGCAGAAAAGTATGACGACATGTCAGGCCTGTCACCAGACTTGGTTTGTCATAGCTTACCCATCATAGAGGGGAAAAAGCCGGTGAAACAAGAGATGCGTCGGATGAACACAGAAACAGCAATTCTAGTCAAGGAAGAAGTCGAAAAGATGCTCAAGTCAGGGATCATACGAGTAGCCAAGTATAATGAGTGGCTATCCAACGTAGTCCCCGTCAAGAAAAAGATTGGAAAAATGCCAGTGTGTGTTGACTATAGAGACTTGAACAATGCAACTCCAAAAGATGCATACCCAATGCCAGTAGCGGATTTGTTGGTGGACTCAGTGGCTCGTCATGAGATGTTAACATTCATGGATGGGACTGCTGGTTACCATCAAATTCCAGTGGCAGAATCAGATAGACATAAAACTGCGTTTCGGTGCCCAGGATTTGCAGAAGTATTTGAGTACGTGGACATGCCATTTGGACTCAAGAATGCATGGACAACCTACCAACGAGCAATGAACTTAATCTTCCATGATCTTATTGGCAAGACTATGGAAGTCTATATAGATGATGTGGTAGTTAAAACGAAGTGTAGAAGTGATCACATTGAAGACTTACGGCAGGTGTTTCTCAGAATGAGGCAACATCAACTGAAGATGAATCCAGCTAAATGTGTATTTGGAGTACAAGCAGGAGACTTCCTGGGATTTTTGGTTCATCAGCGTGGGACTGAGATACCGGACGACAAGAAACAAGCGGTTCTTAGTGCAACCCCACCAAAAAGTAAGAAAGAACTACAACGCTTATTAGGAAAAATCAATTTCTTACGACGATTCATTGTCAATGCTGCTGGGAAAACACAACCATTTTCAACGTTGCTCAAGCTTCAAAATCAGAAAGACTTTATATGGGCGCTTATCCACCAAGAGGCGTTTGAGACCATCAATGCATATTTAACGAACCCGCTAGTCTTGGTGCCTCCAAGGCCAGGGGTTCCTCTTAAGCTGTATATTTCAGCTACTGATCTTTCTATTGGGAGTCTCTTAGCTCAGGACGACATATTAGGAACTGAACGTGCTATTTTCTATCTCAGTCGTACCTTGAATGAGTGTGAAACGAGATACTCGCCAATGGAAAGATTGTGCCTGGCTCTGTATTTTTCAGGATGCAAATTGAGGCACTACATGCTTTCCTTCACCACGTGCGTTATAGCACAAATAGATTTGGTGAAGTACATGTTGTCCAGACCCATTCTCCGGGGACGGATTGGGAAGTGGATTCTGGCAATGTCAGAATTTTCTTTGCAATACGTTCCCCAGAAGGCGGTTAAAGACCAAGCAGTGGCTGACTTTCTGGCCCATCATCCAATGAAGGATGTTCACGAGGGGCCAGAATTGGAACTTGCTCGTATCGATTTGGCCCCTTAGTGTCTATACTTTGATGGGTCAAGTACGAGTACTATGGTTGGGGCAGGAGTTGCATTAGTCTCTCCACACGGCCAAACTTTTTCTTATTCTTTCAGGTTGGACTTCAGATGCACAAATAACCAAGCAGAGTATGAAGCTTTGATCATTGGATTTGAACTTCTATTAGATATGGAGATCACGGATGTGCATGTATTTGGAGATTCCCAACTAGTAATCTGACAACTTGAAACCAAGTATAAGGCTGAACCAATATTAGAACCATACGCTAGCGAGCCTGTGAATTGCTCAAGTTGTTTACTGAGGTGGAGTTGAGCTATATTCCTCGCGAGAGGAATTATGCAGCAAACGAGTTGGCTCAACTAGCAACGAGGGTGAGCTTGCAAGATGTAGTACGTGAACAGATATTAAAGGTCGAACGAATGACCCTTCCATCTTTCCTTGCTCGCCAAGAAGATAAAAACGAGTGGTACGTTGCTACCCTTGATCACATTGATGTGGATTGGAGACAAGATATTATTTCCTACCTCCAAAATCCTAATAATCCAGTAGATAAGCGGATTCGTTTTTTAGCTCCTAACTATGTACTCAAGGAGGATGAGTTGTATAGAAGAGGAGAGGAAGGCATACTCTTACATTGTGTCTTTGGACGTGAAGCAAAGCGATTAATGATGGAAGTCCATCTTGGAATAGTAGGGGCACATCAGGCCGGTCCTAAGATGAGATGGTTAATACGACGACATGGATTTTATTGGCCAGGAATGCTCAAAGATTGCATTACATTTGCTAAAGGTTGTAAAGAATGCCAGAAACATGGTCCAATCAGCCATATGCCCAGAATACTATTACAGCCTATAATCAAGCCTTGGCCAGCTCAAGGATGGGCTTTGGACTTAATTGGAATGATTCATCCTCATTCATCTGATGGGCACAAATTCATCATCGTGGCTACTGATTTCTTCACAAAATGGGTTGAAGCTCGACCTCTCAGGGTATCATCAGCAAAGGTCATCCGCCAGTTTTTATTTGAAGATATCATTTGTAGGTTTGGCATTCCTGAGAGTTTTGTTTCAGACCGTAGGGCAGCCTTCATGTCTAGAGATGTAGATGAGCTTATGAAGGATTTTGGAATACATTTTCTACATTCTTCTCCATACTATGTCCAATCTAATGGTCAAACTGAAGCAAGTAACAAAATCATTATACATATCCTCAAAAGGATGCTTGCGAGCAATGCCAGATTGTGGCATGAAGAATTATTTAACACTCTGTGGGCTTATAGAACAAGTAAAAGGACACCCACAAGTACCACTCCTTATGCATTAATGTTCGGCCATAATGCGGTCTTGCCTCTCGAAATTAACGTTCAATCTTTACCGGTGATGGAACAACATAACCTGATCGGTGAAGATTATGTACAAGCAATGTGGCAAGAGCATGAAGACTTGGATGAACAGAGAATACAAGCTAATGATAGTCTATGTGCTGAAAAACGAAAGGTGGTTCGTGCTTATGACCGATGTACTAGGGGCATGAGTTTTGCAGAAGGAGAACTGGTCTGGCGAGTCATTTTGCCCGTTGGCGAGAAGACTGAAGACCGAGGAAAATGGTCAGAAAAATGGGAAGGACCATACATTGTCGATCGACTTCTAGGTAAAGGAGCAGTTCGTTTACGAGATCGAGATGGCACCATACACGCTAATCCTATAAATGGCCGTTTTCTTAAGAAGTTCATACAACCGGTCTTAGAGTATGAAGACCCTCCAATTGTGGCTTAATCCAGTTTATTCATGTTCATTCCATTTCACTCGCATGAGTAAACTGCATGGGCAACACACAAGGATTATGTACATCATAGTAGCCTATACTTGGGGCTAAATCTTTAATTAGGGCCTATATTTGAGGCCAATTTTTACTTTTTGTATTTCTTCTAAGTCAAGAGAGTTCATGTTAGCCAATTACTGTGGCCTAAGATATGTACAAACTATATATGAGTTTATCAATATAAATTTACATAAGGAACTCTTTGCTTCAAACAAAAATATTACATTCATCATTTAGAAGAATACAAAGGCTTTACGGCCTCAAGCTCTGATACCATATGAGAAACAAACTACAAATCAGCAACAGAACAGAAAGATAAATACAGTTTGTTTTTCCAAATCCTCAAACAGTTGATATCCAATCCTTGGGTCCACGTATCAAATATGCACACATTGGAACGAGAATGCGACCTCAAGCGGTGAGATGGGAGGATTTGAAACGCCAAGGAAACTAGTTCAACAGATCAGAAGACCATTTAAACTAGATTTCGCGTTTGTTACTTTTTTTCCCGGGCTGAAGTCCCTGTCTTTCCTCTTCAGTGTAGCCATGTTCATAGGGCTTGCAGCATCTATGCATATGGATACGGAGCGGGTGCACAGGAGGAAGACGAGGTGTTTTCAACCTCGGGATCGTGGCTTCCTCTTCTTGTGGAAGCACAGAAGAGTCAGCCAAGGCAACGCCTGGACGTAGATATTGCTATCTAGTCCAGGTTTGGACGTGGATATTGCTATCTAAAGACTACAATATGGAAGGCTTCATCTGGAGGTTTCTTTAGATAGGAGAACCAGAGCAAACACACAAAAGGGGAGTTCATTCTCGCAAGAAAGTTTGGAAGGTTGATTACAAGATAGTAAAGGGGAAACCTTTTATAGAAAGGAGTCACAGCGGTAAGGCTTCGTGAGAGTAAATACACCCGTTAATAGAAGACACGCGTCTAATTGGAATTGGGCCATGTTGCGGTTTATCTACCCCCAGAGGAGAGAATGATGAATGAAAGATTTTTGGGGTAGGTAAAATGTATTTTGAAGATTTGATTGTTTGACGCGATACAGATTCCAAGCATGGAATTAAATTCCATTTAATGTTGGACAATCAGGGCAAGCGAGCGGTTAGAGTCTATAAATGAGACTAATTATGTTTGAACCAGTTTTTGGGAAGGCTTAATTCTGAGGCCCAGTCTTGCTATCGGGCCCAATTGATACTGTGCTTCCAAAATTTGGATTAAACAAATAAATACTTAAAAGAATTTTTGGAGTAGCAAAAAGGGATTAAAATCTGAGGCCCAATGATTACAACAGGAGGGTTTGTTCCCTCACGGATGCCTTTGCGATTTCCAGAGCCAGCCAAGATTGTTTGAATATTTGTATAGTGCTTGTGGCTTCTTCTTGTGTCTCCTGCATAAGTTGAGCTTGGCTCTCTCCTTCAATCATGAGTTGGCATGCGGTGTCTTGATCTCTATGGGTATCAGCTTGCAAACCGTCTACTTCAACTTCAAGGGTAGCCAATTCAGCTTTAAGAATAGATATTCTAGCTTTTTTGGTTGCCAAGGCTTCTTGATGGGTAGACATGTCCTTCAGAACGACCTGGATTCATTTTTTCTCTTCTTGAGTCTGGCGTTCCAACGTTCCACTGCTTCTTTCTTACGCTCGGCCTCGAGTTTCAGGCGTTGGTGGGTTTCACTTTTGCTCAAGAGTTGGTAGAGTTTCTCCTCAAGGTCAGGAAGACGATGGATAAAATCGGCAGGGGCAGTAGCCTTTAGATCCCTGACTTGTTCGCGAACATGTTAGATGTCTTGAGGAGAGTCTAGGTTGCCAGAGAGGATGTTCTGAAGGGTGACATCAATTGCAGAAGGAAAGCTCAGTGCACTCAACCTAGTATACATTCCTTGCAACATTTTTGTTGTTTCTTATGGTTGGAGTGCCTGAGTGGAAAGTCATGGTGATGAAGACGGTGCAGTAGCTTCTTCAATTGTAGGATCTGGGTCTTTATCATTGACACAATGAGAACTGCTAAGCTGACCCATGGCGGCCATTACAGGAAATTTAGAAAATTGGTCTGGCGAGTACATTTGTTCCTTTGGACTTGCTGGTAAATCAGGAGTCGTCTCATCGTTGTTCAGAGGAATGCTTTTGGACTAAAAATAATAATACAAGTTGTCAAGACCAATTAAAGGTTAATAAAGTACAGAACGAAGTAAATAAATAAGTTCTTACTTGGACAGGGAACAATAGCTATGTTTCTTCAGTCGCTTGAAGCTTAAGCTCTGGCAAGGAAGGAGCTTGCTCCTTTAGTTCTGGATTAACCTCAACCAATGGATGTGGTTTGGCGACTGGGAGCTCTGGCGGGGAGGAAATTTGATGTTCTTGCTCTAAAATGACTTGGTCATTTTGAGTACTCGTGCCCTCGCCAGAGGAGGAAGGAATGAAGCAAGATTGAAATTCAATCTGCAGGCGCCGGAACAGAATAGCAATATCAATGGGCTTGTTCTTCTCTTCTTCCTCAAGTTCCTTATGGATGATTCCAGCCAGAAATTGGGCTATGAAGTCTTTGCAGCACTCTTTGCCGCTGTTGATGACTTCATGTCTTGTGTCATGATCTTCAGCTCCGTATATAATGCTGGAATCATCAAACTTCAAAATGTAAGCTTTGCAGCATGCTTCAGAGAGCCTTTCCCCCAGTGAGTATAATATAATAGACTTCGTCTTCAGCTTTTAGGACGAAGAAGTGATCTTTCCAACTCACTATATATACTTGAGGCGTGTGGCTCTTGCTGATTTGCTCCCATGACATATCAAAAGATGCAAGACCATCCAGGGCTGTAAACCTCTCTGGGTTGAAATACCCAATGAATGAGTCATCAGAGGAAATCTTCGAGGGTCTGATGTTAGCCTTCGAAATAACCTCGAGATCAAAATGTTGATCTGGGTATGAGCTTGCGAGGGCCTCGTCCTTGCACAGTTTCTACCACTCCGAGGAACCTTGAATCAGGAGGTCATCAAACTCGGAGAGTGTGGGCATGTTGTTTGGATTTGCACATAGCCAGTGTGCAGTAGTGAAAACCAATACTGAGCAGGCGCTTACCCCGGAAGCTTTGTCACTCCTTTGATCAAAGGTGGCATGGAAGACTTGAGCCTGAAGTTTGGCTTGTTTGTCCCTGTTAGTGATTTCTGTAGCCAACCAGATGCCACTTGGAGGTTCCTCAAGTTTGGAGTGAATCTTCCTACGTTTCTGAGACTATCAAAAGATTGGGTTAGCTACAGTTCAGTGACAAAATCAAACAGTTCGTTCTGGGTAAATAAATTGCAGTACTTACTGATTGCCCAGAAGGATTGGACCTTTTATTCTTGAACAAGTGTAAGGCGACAGTCACGTCTGGCTCTAGGGCGTGCTGTTTTTAAGAAGAAAGGTTAGCCAGATACAGTATAAGAAATTGCTAATATATGTGGCATTTTTGGGTGTAAGAAGTATACATGTGGCCAGGGAATAGTACTTATGTTCTTGTACGACTTCTTAATAGCAGCCGAGTCTTCTTCATTCAAAAATCTTTTGCCAAAATCATAAAAGATAGTGGCAAAATGAACAAGCGGTCCCTTGTGTGGTACATCTTCCCAAAGTTGGGAGCGCCAGACTTGGTACGACTTGGTGATCGATTGAGAAATCAAAAGTGGCTTCGTAAAGATAGGAAGTACTACTGTTGGGAAGCCGAAATGTTCATCATGCACTTCTGCTGCTGTAGGATGGTTTGTCCCTCGCCAAAGGGTATACTTGTTCACAGAACAAGCGAGGGGCATAGGAGCGTCTTGAGAGAGCCCAAGCTGTCTTGTGAAATAGTTTGAAACATAGAGCTCATACCCGGAGCTCGCTGAATCCGGGATTGACAAGTCTTTGTAGGTGTGACATTGAAGAAAGAAGTTCCTCGCAAGAGCGTTTTGCTCTAGCGAGGGCATAAACCCACTCGCAAGGATGCTAGGATGGCGACGATTCAAAATCACTTCAACTGCTGATGTTGGAAAGTCTTTATGCGTGCAGAGGTAGTTGAAGCAGACTAGATAAGACCATACTCTAGTCCTAGTTGGTGTAGACACCAATGTTTGGCCTAACAGCTTGTGATCTTCAAAGACAGGAGCTGTTGTAGGGCAGAGAAAGGGAAAGTACATTCGCAACCAGAGCTCTATCATCCAGAGCGGTCCTGGTTGATTAAGGTCAAGCTTTGAAAGGACGACTCGCCTCAGACCATAGTAGATGTATGCGAGAACGGATTCAACCAATGCCCAGTAGTTCACAGTTGAAGAGGCGTTCGGCAAGGTTGGTCCAGCATCTATTGACATTTGCAGAAGATGGACAGAATATATACTTTGATAGCCAGTATTCCAAAAAGGTTATGCCTCCTTGGCCGGTGTCTTTCTCCTCCTGAGCAAAATGTTTAACCTAGGAAGAGTAGGAGGAATGACGATTGAGGGAGGCTTGAACTGGTGTCCCGGTATGTTGATTGAGCGACTAGGAGTTTGCAAACGTTGGAACTCCGAAAAGGGTGTACAAGTCAAGGATTGTAATGCTTACATCACCACAGGGGAGACAGAAGCAGTTGGCGGTGTAATCTCAAAAGCACACGGCTGAGGCGAACGGTGCTCTGTTGCCACCAACTAGGAGTGAAAAGCACAAATCAAAGAGTTGGGTGATTCCAACCGCTTCCCATCGGTTGATATCTTGTCCGCGACGGTGCCGGTACCAAGCGAGATCCTCTGCGTTTGGGTGCGGCCACCTCCCAATTAGGCAAAGGGTATCTTTGCTTGTCCATTCTTTGGGTTCTGCCTTGGGATGTTCTTGGACTATCAAGGCTGAATTGCAGATGGGATGGCGGTGAAGATTGAAAAGCTCTGGATTGATTGGAACATCCAGAAAGGGACCAAGCAGGTCAGTGCCTTCGTTTGGGTCTTTCGTTAGAGAGATGATTGCCTCTGGGTGTTGTCGTCTGGTGACGACCTTGAGGTGTCTCGAGAATTTCTCGATGCTACGGTCTGGGTAAGGAAAGGAGATGTCTTTGCTTAGAGGCATTGTCTAGGTTGGAATAGATGAACGGCGGCAAAAATGAAAGGTCTTAACTTTTGACTAAGAAGGTTGAAGGTGCAGGATCAAGGCAAGTGAGAAGGTCTCGTTGGGAATGAGATTTTGTTGATGTGGACTGGTGCTTTTATATTACGTCAGTCGAGTGACGCAACTTTTTAGAGGAGTTATGTAACGTGGCACATGGGTGTTATATTACCGTTTGGTTTAACAGCGCGTCAGTCGGGTAATATTCAAGTCTTTTCGCTTGCATAGGTAATTTAAGTTCAAGACTTGAGGGGCAATGTTTGGGCCTGAAATAAATATTTCATATTGGACTTGAATGACCGAAGTCTTGGCGAGCAGCCCAAGATGGCTGAAGTCTTAGCGAGCGGCCCATATTTTATAAGAGCTTGGCGAGTGGCCAACTGTGAGAGATAGAATTCGATTAGAATTGTAAATCATAAATTAGCTGATTCCATGCAGCTTAGATATCTATCATACCTTTTCTATTTTAGATAGGTTTCTTTATTAAATGAGTTGTGATAGCATTGAAATTTTATAAGGATGAAAACTCGTATATTAGTGTTGGAGTTATATTGAAATTCAAAGAGCAAGAGCAGAAGAAGTTCAAATGAATTGAAAGACAACTGCTGAACATTATATAAGGACAGTACGAGCTTTATGAAAAATGTCCCCGATCAAACATACAACATTTACTATACGCAAGTACACCTAGACAGACATCTCGTCAAGAGATTCTATTTTCTTTGCAACCAGCAGATCAAAGTGTTTGACATCTATAGAGTGAGTATTGCGATCAGAAAGAAGTAATAGCGACTAGACGATTAAAGTGTTTGTCACCTATCGAGTGTGAGTTTGGATATCTAAAGAAATCAGTGTTCTCAACACATTGTCAGAGAGATTGCTCTGCTTTGTACTGATAAGGGAGTGTGAGGTATCGATTTCGAAAGCTCTGCTAGAGACACATATCAAAAGTCATAGATTACTAGGCGAGAAGGACCTATTTGGACATGGTTGGTGCTCTCCTTATCTTAATCGCTTATCAAGAAGTCAGGCGGCTTTACATTCTATATTCCGTTGAATAACGGTGACACGCCAGCATACGAAACACATACAGAATAAACCGATACATACGATCAAACTATCCGAAATCAATAAAAGAAACTGCTTCGCGGAAAGATCTCTCCGCAGAAAATATTTTTATATCAAACACATGGAAAAGAAAGATATCATGTCTTTCAATCTAAAAGTCACAAACTTCTGCATTGGGGGATCTCTCACCAACCCATCCAAACAACTCAAATCCGTTAACCTCACTAACCAAATGCTCCATCTAAAAACTAACTACTAACCAATCCCAATTATCAAACAAAAATTCATAGTATAAGCAATTTCTTGCATTAACAACACCCCAAAAACCACTCCGTGAAGTATAGAACTAAGCACCTTAATTATACTTCAAATTTTAACTACAGGACCCAAAATCCATTCAACCCGTGGAAACAGTAACTAACAAACTTCTCAATCATCAAACAAAATCTGGAAATTAATTCTACAAGCCGTACACTTTACCTGCCGAAACCCAAACTTCCCAAAACCTTGTTGGACACCTACCCCGCCGCACTACCTCCGTTCGTTGCCGTGTTCTAGTCGGTAGTCGCTCGCAGGTCGGGTCGTTACCACACCGACTCCTCAGCAGACTCCTTCAACAGTGAAAGGGAGAAGGAAGTGTGAAGAACACGGTGGTGAGCTCTGCTCCACTGTTCGCGGCTAGCAACTCCTCTCTAGTTCCCACAGACAGGCACACTACGCGCCGCTGACCCTCTCGTAACTCTCTCTCTCTCAAGTTCTGTTTGCTCTTTCTTTTTCTCTTTTTTTTTTTCTTCCTATCCTTCTCTCGGCTGCAACCTTAATCAAAAGTAGGTTACTTCCTCTATTTTTTTAGTTTAGTGCAGGTGGACTTGCGGTCTCAATTAAACTATTTAATCAAATTGGGCCCAATTTTTTAATAGGTCTACTTCCCTTAGTTTAGGTTTTCCCTTCATTATTTACTAGCCTCTCGATACGTGCAAATTATTTGTGTGTATATTTATCTCTATTATTTTTCACAATCTATAATTCAATTACAAACTAATTATATTGTCGCAAATGGATTACAATTGTACAACTTATTTCCTTAATAGACTCATCAATTAATATATTGAAACCTTTGCTTTATTATATAGATGCTACAAATATCCACATACATATTAATATTTGTCTTTTCAAATCAACTTCATTTCAGTCATCCTGAGCGCATGTTGAAGAGCATCAAATAATATTAAGAAATACTACATATTATATGCGTGTATCCATCACATCCATATTATATGTGAAAGTTATCGCGCTTGCGCGTGTGAATCATCGGTAAATCTATCAACGGTATACAAATTAGACTCTGTCAGCTCTTAATATACACGTGCAAATTGTATTTTCATTCAATTTTATAACTTTGTCGAAACAACAAATAGTTCACTATATAATACATACGCATGAGATACTTTATAAAATTTTGATAGATTATATCGCACAAATGGAAGCAGAAAGAATGACTCATGAAAAATTGAAGACATCAAAATTCTAATCAAGCTTGTTCATACTTAGATTAGTTAAATAGATATATATATATATAAGAGCGCAGACATCTGTAATATGTGAAGCAAGTAGAATAAAAAATAAAATGAAATACCAATCCTTATTGCTCACGCTAAAGCACGCTTAAGTGGCTTTGTCTATCTCAACACTACAAGAAAACAGCACTTAGACCACGGAAACGTAATTGTTCCGTGGTCCAAGTGACACTTGGACGACGGAGAAGTCTCCGTCGTCCAAGTACTACCTAGACGACGGAGAATACCTTATCCGTCGTCCAGGTGATCACCTGGATGACGAAGAAGACTCCGAGGTCCAGGTGATAACCTGGACGACGGAGATGGTATTCTCCGTCGTCCAGGTGATCACCTGGACCTCGGAGTCTTCTCCGTCCTCCAGGTGATCACCTGGACGACGGAGAATACCGTCTCCGTCGTCCAGGTGGACACCTGGACCTCGGAGTCTTTTCCGTCCTCCAGGTGATCACCTAGACGACGGAGATGGTATTCTCCGTCGTCCAGGTGATCACCTGGACAACGGACCAACACGCCGTCGTCCGAGTAACTTCCACTTAGACGACGTACCGACACCTCCGCCGTCTAAGTGAAGCATTATATAAGCCCGATGCCAAACTCGAGCTCTCTTCATTCCATCCGATATCCTCTCTTTCATTCCATTCGAAGCAGAATTGAAGGAGAAGGAGAAGGAGATCGAAGGGAGAAGGCTGAGAAGGATCGATCAGGATATATAAGGGATCTCCGCTGACTAGCTAGCTAGCTTAATTAACAGATATCAAGAAGGCAAGCAGGTACGTACGTACGCAGTTAAAATTTGCTTAATATATATTTAGTGAAAACGTACGTACATACATGCATGGATGTTAGCTATATATATAGATTAAATTATGTACGTACGTAATTGATGGATCGATGTAGATCAAGTACGTATAATTAAGCATAAATTAATGAACTAATATATATATATATATATATGTAATAATTAATTAATTATAATATTTTGTAGCAGTATGGACAAGAGTTGGATAAAGTTGAAGAATAGATGTGATGTCCGGTATATGGATGGAATTAGCGAATTTGTGAATTTTGCGATAGAACATGGTCAGGGGAAAAAACGTTTCAGGTGTCCGTGTCAGAAATGTCTTAATTGTCAGTATGTGGAGGTTAATGTTATGGTGCAACACCTGTACGAAAATGGTATGATGTGGAGTTACACTACATGGAGCGAGCATGGTGAAGCAGTAGAGTTCAGCGCAGCAGACTTCAGCTCAGGGTACAGTTACCATGGTGCCTCATTTAGCGGGAGTGGTGCCGGACCCCCAGCTTACAACCCAACTGCAGATTTGGTCCATGATGCGATTCCGGGATGTAGTCATGGTGGACACCAACACCAAGACGGAGGTTACAGTACCACTAATGAGCATGATGACACATTCCCCGATGCTAGCTTGGCCACTGATACTAGTGAGATGGATAAGTACAACCGGATGCTACTTGAAGCGCATACCCCGGTGTTCCCTAGATGTCGAGAGAATGTGTTGCAATATGTGATGGAGCAAATGAAGATAAAAGTGAAGCACAAAATGTCAGTGAGTGTTTTTGACGAAATTCAGGAGCAAATATGTAAGTTGCTTCCTGATGATCACAATCTTCCTAAATCTCATTATAAGGTTAGAAATATCTTGAGCAGCCTCGGTCTAATGTACAGGATAATTGACGCATGTCCGAATGATTGTGTTCTATTTTACAAAGAATATAAAGATTTGGACTATTGTCCCGTATGTGGCCAGTGCAGATTCCAGGTGAATAGAAAGAGTTCGAAAAAGAGAATTCTTGTGAAAGTTGTTCGATATTTTTCCTTGATTCCCAGATTGCAGCGCCTTTACATGTCTGTACACACAGCAGAGGCGATGCGATGGTACGCAGAAAAGCGAATAGATGACGATGTCCTGCGACACACCGCAGATGGGAAGGGTTTCAAACATTTCGACAGAGAATTTGGAGACTTTGCTGCAAAGGTTAGAAATGTTAGACTCGGCCTATCTACAGACAGATTCAATCCTTGGGGAAGTAATAGCTCCGCCGTCAGCAGTTGGCCAGTTATTCTGATGCCATACAACTTGCCTCCGTGGATGTGCATGAACAAGGAATTTAATTTCCTTACTGTACTAATTCCAGGTCCTAAATCTCCAGGGAAATCCTTAGATGTCTACCTCAGACCTTTGATCGACGAGCAGAAACTGTTGTGGGAAAATAGAGTCCCAACTTATGACAAATTAACTGACACGATGTTCACGATGAGGGCTGCCGTAATGTGGACGATCAGCGATTTTCCAGCGTATGGGATGTTGGCAGCCTGCAGGACAAAAGGATATAATGGATGTCCTATATGTTTGGACGACGTGAACTCTAGTTGGCACGCGGGGAAGGTGTGTTACTTGGGTCACCGTAGATGGCTTCCTCACGACCACCCGTGGCGACAGGATGAAGCTCATTTCGACGGGACGGTAGAGAACAATCCTAAACCCCGTAGTTGGTCGGGCAAAGAGATTTTAGAGAGGTTGAGCTATATATTTCGAGTTTGGTGTGTTGAGCAATGACGCGGATGTAAAGAAATGCAATCCAATTCCTCCACAAGATCTGAGCTATTGGGATCACAAGAGTATATTCTTTGAACTCCCTTACTGGTCGAAGTTGAAGCTGAGGAACAACTTGGACGCGATGCACATAGAAAAGAATGTGTGCGACAGCGTGGTGGGAACAATTCTTGGTATTAAGTTCAAGACTAAAGATACTCCCAAAGCGCGCAAAGATTTGGAATCAATGAATCTACGTCGTCCCTTGTGGTTGAGGAAGGATAGGAAAGGAGTGTACAACAAGATGCCAGCTGCACCTTACACAGTGAAGCCGACGCTTAGACGTTCTGTATTTCACTGGTTTAAGGGCGTTCGTTATCCGGCTACGTATGCAGCTACTATAACTGGAGCAGTGGACGAGGTGCAACACAAGTTTGTGGGTCTAAAGACACATGACTATCACGTTATGCTGCAACGTCTGATTCCAGTGGTAATTCGACAATACTTGCCTCGTGACGTCGTAAAACCAATTGTGGCATTGTGCAGGTGGTGGCAGAGGTTATGCGCCAGAGAATTAAAGAAGTCAGATGTGGTGGAATTGCAACAACAAATTGTGCACATCATTTGCAAACTAGAGAGAATTTTTCCCCCTGCTTTCTTTGACATCATGATTCACCTAATGATCCACCTGCCCGAGCAGGAGCTCATTTCTGGTCCGGTCCAGTACACTTGGATGTATCCTCAAGAAAGGTACGTACAACTAATTAATTTGTTCCACTAGAGATTACTAGCTAGCTATATGTACTTATTCTTATTGTACGTTTGATTTTGTAGACAATTTGGACAATATAAGTCATTCGTCAAAAACAGGTCGGCCCCAGATGGCTCCATAGCGGAGACATACCTAATGCATGAGTGTGTTACTTACTGCAACATGTACCTCAAAGATCCACCACCTCCCACTGCCTCCGATCGCAGTGCCCGCATCAATTTTTCAGTCGTCACCAATGTCGTCCGACCGTTTAGAGGAGTATTGAAGGAATCGTTAACACGGGAAGAACTTATTGAGGCACATTGGGTAGTGTTGCGAGACTGTGACGAAGTTGAGCCGTACATGATGTCATACAGGGAGAGGCTTCAGGCGTTAAATCAAAACAAGAGTTCGGCGTGGATTGAGAAAATGGTTAAGAAGAAGTTTCCCGATTATTTCTTCCAATGGGTACGTACGTACCTCAAGGTAATTAATTAGTAATTTATATACGTACATATCGATCATGTTTGGAGAAAGTCCAAATTAAACCCTTATATTAATTTGCCCTTTTTTGCAGATGATTGATCTGCAAAAATCTGAAAACCACGGGGGGTGGTGGTCATGGCCAAAGCACTTGCTAGCAGGGAAGCCAGTTAAACACTATATTTATCCCGGATGTTTTGTGAACGGTGTAAAGTTCCATTCATTGGCCCGAGACGAAGGAAGAAGAACACAAAACAGTGGGGTATCGGTTGGGAAAGACAATGATCTATATTACGGGGCTATTATATATGTGGTTCAGCTATGTTACGGGAATAATGTTAACGTTTTCCTATTCAAGTGCAGATGGTTCAAGCGTACAAAGGAAGACCTGGGACTATTATCAGTCGATACAAACTCTAGCTGGTATGAGGATGAGCCTTTCGCTCTCGCCACCTTAGTTCGGCAGGTGTTCTATCTCGACGATCCGAAAGCCGGTGAAGGGTGGAAAATAGTGAACCATATCTCTCACCGAGGAATATGGAATACAGAGACAATTGAAGGGACACCGGCGACGACTGAAGATGCTGCTAAACCAGAAAGAGACATTCCTGCCTATCAAGAGCCTAATATTTCTGTCATCCGCTCTGATATAATGGACCTGGTTCAAGATGGTGAACGGTTACCCATGCCTGATGGTTGTACATATCTAACTGAAGATGAGATTATCGATGAGGTAGATGAAGAAGACGAGTAGGAAGAGGACGCGGACGAGGACTCAGGTTATTCGTCGAACGATGTTGAGTACGGTCATACGACGATGACGATTATGACGAAGAGTACGGTCATACGACGAGGATTATTAATTGGTAATTAATTATTGTAATTATTGTAATATATGATCGATGCAGGTTTACGGTAATTAATTAATCCGAATTATATATCCTGGACAACGGAGAAATTAATTGCAGGTTGTCGCCTTTGGGTATTTTGGCTATCTCCTTAAATCCTCGACCATAAATCTAGCAAATCGGATCGATCGATCATTTATTTAATTTTTTTTTGATTCAAAATAATTGAACGGACACCTGAATTCAGGGTCTATACACCTGGACGACGGAGATGAGATATTCCGTCGACGTTTATATTAGGTCCCCCGCCATTTTCACCTTTGGCGCCCCACCAAATCTCAATCGATATCTCATATAAAACCCTAAATCCTGGACCCTAAATCTAGCAGATCGGATCGATCGATCAATTTTTTAATTATATTTTTGAATCAGAATAATTGAACGGACACACAAATGACCGGGGACGACCTAAACCGTAAACCCTAAGGCCCTAACCCCTGAATTCGGGGTTTAGAACTTGGACGACGGAGAAGGTCATTCTCCGTCGTCCAAGTGTGTACCTGAACGACGGAGAATGACCTTCTCCGTCTTTCAAGTGTTAAACCCTATACCCTATACCCTAAGGACCCCTAACCCCTGAATTCAGGGTTTATGCACCTGGACGACGGATAATCTCATATCCGTCGTCCAGGTGATTACCTGGACGACGGAAAATCTCATATCCGTCGTCCAGGTGCAGATATCATAAATTTTTCTAAGACAACGACCATCTAGACCTTCTTCCAATGCATATTCTCTTCGTCAAGACTTTAGAGTAAACAATTCTTGGTGTGTGAGCTTCGACGGTTCGAAAATCGGAGTTGCGAAATGCCTTGTATCCACGTTTCCGGTTTGTGAAATTATCGGTTTTGCGGTTGACTGTGCCGATGAAACCCTTCCCGAACTTATTATTTTATGGTCCTTTGAAGACAATTATATATTATGTTACGACGAACATATCCAACGGTTGTTTTGTCCAAATTCAATTTCGTTAATACTCTGCTGCAAATGAGCCTCTACTCCTGAACACTTAAGTCGTAAGGATTAGTCGATACTTAACAACTTTCAAAACGAAAAATTATTCGTCGGTTCAAATTTAACTGTTCATATATACGATGCGTTCATCGATATTGGACGACTATTTCACTCGAATGACAGATCGCTAAATTCCTAGCGAATTAATTTTAAAATTTTTTTTAACGTAATTGAACCTGGACGACGAAGAATGACGTTCTCCGTCGTCCAGGTTCAATTTACCATGGCAGTTCGATTTTTTTTTAATTTTTTTTTTCAATGAATATTCAACTTGGACGACGGAGAATGACGTTTTTCGTCGTCCAGGTGAACACCTGGACGACGGAGAACGTCATTCTCCGTCGTCCAAGTCGAAAATCATGGCGGTTCGATTTACCGCCTCAATTTTCGGCGCCGCTTGAATTTTCACTTAGACGATGGAGATTCACTTCTCCGTCGTCTAAGTCCAAATTTATGGCGGGTGAAACGTCCCGCCCATTAATTACGCGCCGCTTCGAAAAAATTTAACCCTTCACTTAGACGACGGAAAACACTGTTTCCGTTGTCCAAGTGCACTTAGACGACGGAAATTAGTTCTCCGTCGTCTAAGTGAAACTCTATATATAAGACTGCTCACCCCCTCCTTTTCTCATTCCATCTCCTCTCCTCTCCTCCGGCGATCCTCCTCCGGCGACGCTCCGACGACCAAATTTCCGGCATGGTTCCCCCTCTCCGACGACTCTACTCTTCCGATATTCCGGCAAAATTCCGACGAGGTAATAATTCTATTTTTTAACTCTTTAACATTTTTTTATTTAATTAATTATTTAATTTCTAAATAATTTTAATTTATTAGTTTTAAATAATAAATAGTTGTAATTATAATAATTATTTTGTTGTTATTATTATTATTTAGTAATCATTATTAGTTGTTAATTATTTGGTAATGAATAATTATTAGTTAAAATTAAATAATAGTAATAATAATAATTGTTAATAATAATTAATTATGTTGGTAAATGAATAATTTTTATTAAATGCATGATAAATAATAATTCATTATTGTAATTATTTATTGTTTTAATTAATTGATAATTACATGTATTTTCTAGTAAATTGCATGGTAGTACGTCTTCGATTTAAATTTAGTACATAGGCTTGATTTATTAATTCGCAATCTTTGGAATAGATGGCGCCACTTTTCCTAGCTTATCTCCTTAACCCCTCGTGATGTGTGGATTTCATCACCGCACACCATAACCTAAGTGAAGTTATGGACACGAGGTTGAGGGAGGAGTTTGCAAATGACTTGAGGGAGTGTAAATTTTCGAAAAATTGGCCGAATGTCGGACATGGTGTCTAGAAACGGGTTATGACTGGTGACAGGATTTGGACTAAGAAAGACTTTTGTCGAACTTAGTCCTGCCTCTCGCGTTATCTCTATCCCTAACTGGCCATGTTTTTCAATTTAACCAAGGCTGATTAATTGAAAATTTACACTTTATCGCGCGGGTCGCACGTCCATTGAACGACCGAAAAAGCCAAGCTAGTGTACTCTATTTAAATCTTAAC
This sequence comes from Geum urbanum, assembly GCA_946800695.1. NCBI lineage: Eukaryota > Viridiplantae > Streptophyta > Magnoliopsida > Rosales > Rosaceae > Geum > Geum urbanum. The sequence goes on from OX327014.1 coordinate 4,705,414, forward strand.
CGTACTTAATTAGTGTAAATTTTGCACTTGTAATTATAATGGTAAGTAGGTATTTTAACAACGTACTCGTAGGTTTAAATGGCTTCATCCGGCAAGAAGAAAGCCCAACAAGAGGCAGAAGATGCCATGCTCCGCCGCTTGGCGGACCAAGTCGGTTGGGAATTACCGGAGGGCAACGACGCCCTCAATCCGGACCCTTCATCTGGTCCGTCCGTAGCGCCCTCTGGGGAAATTTCCGCTCCCCCATTCATCTCGAGCGGTGATGACGTCGACCCCTTCCAATCTCCGACGCCCGGTACCTATTCAACGGGAAGTACTTAGGCGTCCTCGACCGCCGAATCAATCATGTTCAGCGCCCGGCGTAGGCAAAGGAGGGCCCCCATTGACCCGGAACCGAAAAAGACTCGGGGTCTCGTTAAAGGGGGCAAAGCGGAGAAAATTTGCAAGTCGACTGGGAAAAAGATCGACTTGCCCTATGATGAATTCACCGGTGGCCCTCCCACAACTCAGCTAACAAGTCTCTCGGCGCATAGCATATGGTCAATCGTCCGTAGCCGAGTTCGTCTCACTGCCCCTACTTGGAAGGAGGCGCCGGATAATGAAAAGGCGAAAGTCTTTAAAGATCTTTCGGTATGTAATACGTCCAATTTAGTTATTATATAATATTGTTAATATTAGTTATAATTTCATAATATATACGATTATAATTTTCTATTTATTTTTGATAGGAACAATTTGCGGTGGATCCGACACCGGCGATGTTGAGGCATATCAACCAAACCACCAACTCCATCTACAAAGATTGGAAGTACAGGCTCCATCAGTACTTCCAAACTTATGGTCCCTCGCCTCCCCCCGTAGAGCTGCGTGGGGATAGAGAAGATGAGTGGGAGTGGTTATGTAACCACTTTGCCGATGACTCCTTTAAGGTGTTAATTTACTTTTTTATTTCAATTAAGATAATTGAATTATTTAAATTTTAGTTAATAATTTTTTATGATTTAATTATGTTGTGTAACAGAAATTCTCCGGTGTCAACAAAGCCAACCGGGGGACGAAGGACAAACACCATACTACCGGCGCCAAGCAGTTCATTCAAATAGCCAAGGAGCACAAGGATAAGGGCTCCAAACACCCTTATCTTGACGCAAGCATAAGCGCGTACGTGACGCCTGGGCTCGATAATGAAGCCAGTCAATGCGGCGTAAGTGATATATATATATATGTGCTTTTAATTATAGTAATTATTTATTTAAATATTATTTCATTATAATAAATTAATTATTCTTTTGTAGGCAAGGGTGATAGAGCGTGCGCAGGGAGAGTTGGCTGACACTCAGCTTGCGTTCCCAGATGTGCCGCCGGAAGACCTGCCTCCTCTATCCTTAGAGAGCCAAATTGCAATAGCCGATGAGGTCTACGGTCGTAGAGCTGGCAATGAGGTTAGGCACTTCGGGTCTAGGGTGGTACGAGATTTGTCGACGACCTCCGACTCATCATCTACGGGAGGTTCGGGCCAGCGGAGAAGGACTCAGGCTGCGGCCGTCGAAGCAGCCATTCAAGAGGCTCGACTGGCACGAGAGGAGAATCAATCCATGCGGCAAAGACTTGATGAACAACAAGCACAAATAGCCCAACTCATCGCCCTCATGCAACAAAATCGAGAAGTATGTCAACCTCCTCCGAACCCACACTCCGATGACAACGACCCGGCTGGAGGCGGAGGACTCGGCGGCGCATCTGCTCCTCCAGTGTATTAGCTAGCTAGTAGTTTATTATCTCGTTTCTTTCCGCATTCCGAACAATATTTTAATTTTTAATTTATGAGTTTTTTCGATTATGCATTTATGTACAAATTATTTTTAATTATTTAATAATTAAGTAATATTCAAAATTTAGTTTATTTAATTAATTTTAGCATTTTTCATTATTTAAATTCAATTAATAATAAATTAAATTAATAATATTTAATTACAATTTAATTTTTTTTTAAAATTAAAAAGTCACTTGGACGACGGAGATTTAGTTCTCCGTCGTCCAAGTGACCACCTGGGCCACGGAGAACGTATCAATATCCGTGGCCCAGGTGGTCACTTGGACGACGGAGATACGTTCTCCGTGGCCCAGGTGGTCACCTGGACGACGGAGAACTAGTTCTCCATCGTCCAAGTGACCACCTGGGCCACGGATATTGATACGTTCTCCGTTGACCACCTATCTCCATTGTCCAAGTGACCACCTGGGCCACGGATATTGATACGTTCTCCGTGGCCCAGGTGGTCACTTGGACGACGGAGAACTAGTTCTCTGTCGTCCAGGTGTTTACCTGGGCCACGGATATTCATACGTTCTCCGTGGCCCAGGTGTTCACTTGGACGACGGAGATTTAGTTCTCCGTCGTCCAGGTGTTTACCTGGGCCTCGGAGAACGTCCGCGGTCCAAGTGAACTTGGACGACGGAGAACTATATCTCCGTCGTCCAAGTGCTTGGACGACAGCACTTGGAGCACGGACCTTGGACGACGGAGATTCCGTCGTCTAAGTACTTAGACGACGGAAAACGTCACTTAGACGACGGAAATGCTCCGTGGTCTAAGTCCGTTTTTCTTGTAGTGCAATGATATACACAGTATTAATTTCATGTCTTACATATGCATCATGGAATCCCAACCTTCCATCGACATAAAATATTGTATTTTTCTCTTTATCCTGTTAATAAGGAACATACATCCAAAATAATTAGATGTTGAGACCAAAATTATACTATTACTACTACATAAAAGTATTAACCAAAAGATACTTATAGAAGCATCCTTTGATAGTTTGACAGTACTCTGAAGATAATGGTGTTGCTCAAGTATATCATGTTTCATGCACTTGCTTATGAAAAAAAAGAAAGTAATGCCCACAGCATTGTATTAGAAATAATTATCAGTATAAATCATCATTGGGCATATAAGATTTAATGAGTACACCAAATTTATTAGTCCATAGATAATACAACAGAGCAATCAAATGGTGTATAGGTTCGTTGACTACAGCATCATGCCCAAGTAGAAACAGCATTCTTCCAAAAGTATATCTATATTGCAAAAAAATCAATTACCTTGCAGTTAAATTCGAGATTTCCAATGCAGAAGCTTGCGACTTGTATATTTTTCAAATGAATTTTGGTTTGTTTAAAGAATATATTTTTATTGTTGTATTGATATGCTCAAGCCTTTATTTGGTTTAAAAGATGATGTCTCCTTCTTTTCTTGCATAGGTTCCCCTAAAAGAGGGGTTGGGAAAGTAGAATGATGCATTTTACTATTCTTTACAATTCTATCTCCTCTTGCTGCCCTTCCCGAGTTGTAGTGATCTTATCAGTTACTATCTTCTAACTGTTTCTCAAATGGTACACAAATTTGTTGAATAAAACATCATGCCCAAATAAAAACTGTTTGTCTTCAATTTTCTCTAGTCAGGTCACTGCAATTAGAAAGATTGCAAACTGTCTCTTTTTGTATCCGCAGTTGTTGTAGATGTGCTGTGTGCAAGGCGTGCCACTGCCGAGGGCAGAATGTTGTTGTGTAGTGCACCGCATAGTCTCTACTTCTTGTCAAGCGATTGGAGCAAGGAGAGCATCAACCCTGCTTGTTGAGTTCTACTTGTCTTGATACAAGTCGGATGCTTCGTGTCTCTCTGTCAAGCCACAAAGAATCGATATTTTACACCTTCGAGTACGTATAAAATAGGGCAATCCTAAGGACTTATAGTGGAGAACACCGGATAGTGTGACTCTGTAGATCTTTAGAATCCTCACGCTCTGTCGAGTGTCCTGGACTCCTTCGATTTCCGTCTTCGTAGCTCGAGTGGTTCTTCGAATCCCCACGCTCTATCGGGTAGCCTAGATCATGAATTTGATGTTGTCAGTTGGTTAGCTTGAGTGAACCTTTGAATCCCCATGTTCTGTCGGGTAGCCTAGATCCTGAGCTCTTTGTTCGCTTGTTGTCTACTTGCAGTGGAGTAAGATTTGCTGGTGCGCAAATTGTGTATGAGTGTAGAGCTCCGCAAATCTACTTTGCTTCTTCTATTTATAGAGGTAGGCACTCTGATCTTCATCGCTTGACAATGTAACATTATCGATTAGAAATAATATCTTGCCTCTAGATTCCCTTAGATTATCTAGGAATTGCATAAAAACCCTTTCCGATTCGCAGCTCTAACCAGACCGCATGTGGTCGGCACATCTTATCTCCGAGACCTAAAAATATTTAATTTATTTTAAGGCAAAATAGCTTAAATGGTCATTAATCTTTGCCCAAAACGACAGTTTGGTAACTATCGTATGACATATGTCAAAATAGTCACTCGCTCTAACGTTTCATTATCAAATTGGTCACTCCCGCCAATTTTTTAGGGGTAAAAATGTCTTTATATCATTAAATTGTATTTATTTACAATAATGCCATTACTAAAAGTTTTAAACAATTACAAAATTTGCCACTCCCTGTAACGGAGGAGGGCTGCCGTCGCCATTCGGTGGTCCGATGGTTGAAGTTGACCGGAGCTATCGCCGGTGACGAGCCTCGATCCTCTACGGCAGCCACGCTTCAATCCTCAAAACTCGTGCTTCATCGTCGTGGAGATATGGCCTCCTCGTTGCGGATTAGGTTTTGCCGGAATGAGGATTGACCAATCGATATCGCTTGGCCGCGTTGCACCTCAAGACCGGGTGCAAACGACTCCTAAGGCGAGTAGTTTCAAAACCTAGGTGGTCTGGTGGTCTAAGTTGACCGGATCTATCGCCGGCGACAGAGGCCGAACGAGAAAACCCTAGAATTTTCCTCCATTTGATTCTCCCCCCACAGTTGATGCATGTTGAAATTGAGGTGATGGGGAGGTTGATGATGGAAGGGGGAATCGATTTCGACCGGTTCGACGGTCAAAAGTGGCCGGCCGGAGCAATTCTGATCGGGTCATGATTTCGGTCGGGCTGTTAATTATTCGGGTCGTGGAAATGGGTTCTACCCATTCAGGTAGAAATCAATCGACGACCCAGATCATCACTAAGATTGATCATACGGTTTAAATTTAAAAAGAGAATAAAAAGACAAAAATACCCTTGAAAAGAAATAGATTTTTTTTTTGTAACGGGCGAATGACCATTTTGAGATACTTTCGAAACATACGAGTGACCATTTTGACATATGCCATACGATAGTTACCAAACTGCCGTTTTGGACAAACATTAATGACCATTTAAGTTATTTTGCCTTATTTTAGACCCAAACAGAAACAGTACTCTTTCAAATTGGGATATCTATATTGCAAAAAATTTCAATTACTTTACGGTTAGATTCGAGATTTGTATCATTGTAAACATATGGGTTGCAAGGCTTGGGTTTTGAGTTTGAGTTTGAGTTGAGATAATAGTCACATGCTATAATCGTTTGGTGGTTAAGAGGTTGCACAGTGGGTTTTATTTGTTGATAAAATTAGTGGTTGCCAGATTGCACTCACGGTTTCAATGCTTTAAAGTTAGCTAACTCATCAGAGATTTAGTTAATCAATGGTTTATAAGTGGGACCTTGAAGCTAGTAGCTTTTTGTCTTTAGAAATTGGGTTAAGAGACACCAATTACTCAGTGTACTGTAGACAATTGATAACGTGAATTTTGTTTTTAAGCGAGATATGTATTTGTTTAGGTGATTGACGAGACGAATTTTTTTGGATTGTTGTTTTTGTTTGATTGGTACGAGTGACAAGACTCAACAAGATCCGATTACTTGAGTGTACTATAGACAATTGATAACGTGAATTTTGTTTTTAAGCGAGATGTCACTAGTAACTGTAATGTGTGGTTGCTAGAGTCAGTTGTTTTCGTGTTGTGAGGTCATGAATGTCGTCAGTTGTGGGGTTGTCACTCATTTTCATGTTGTGAGGATACAAGTGTAGTTTTTGAGATGGTTGTCACTCATGTTTTGGGCTGTGTGAGGTCATGAGTGTTGGTTATTTGTGTCCGGGCTGTGAGGTCACAAGTGACGGTGGTTATGAAGTCGGGAGATCCGATCAGTTAAAGCGAGAGTCTATCTGCTACATAAACATTGTTGTCGTTAAAAGGAGTCTTGAGTACATTCTTCTTTTATGATCTTTGAGTCCGTGGTTCAGTTCTCTTGTTTTATTTGTTATGAGTCCTGGGGTTGGTGTGGAGTCGTGTTGTGATTCATTATGTTTGGAATTGATGTAACAGTCATGAATTTGAGATGCTATGTGACATTGATTTTCGTGAGTTATTTTGTCAAAGGAAATCATCTGAATAAATTTTCATTGCAGGAGATTAACTTAAACTTGAAACTCTGTTTTCTGATGTCTTAAAATGAAATTAATTTAATTTTGGATATCATAAGCATGTGTTGCAATTTAGGCGTAAAGTGATGCATTACTTTTGAGGTTACTCATATAGGCTTGCAAAAACTTATCGGGTTTGTTATTTTTAGTCCGGTGCACTATTCAATGGTGTAGGGGTCACTACCGGATTAAGAGACATTGCCGGCGACGGGCCTTGTTTTTTTTTTCGCCGGAATTGTCATTACCGGCAACAAGTCGCCGGCAATGATGTCGCCGAAAATAGCCCGCCGGTGATAACATTGCCGGTGACGGCGTTTCACGTCGCCGGTAATATCTAGACATCACCAGCGACTCAAGTCGCCGGCAATGTCAGCGCCGCCGTGGCCGGAATTTGAAGACATTGCCAGCGACTTAGGTCCATGTCGCCGGCAATGCTTGGAAAAATTTTGCAAAAAAAAAAACGCGGTTCTGGATTGGGCCCAATTCCAGAATCTGCATTGAAAGACATAAACCGTACAATCATACAAGTTCAACAGTACACATAAATGTCCAACGTACAGTACAAATAGCAACGACGATACGAAAATTAACTACAACTACACGTCAGGGTCGAGGAACTTGCGGGTTAGGGTCGAAGTAATCCATGTACTCATTTGAACTCCGGTGGCTACCCTGGTCTTGCTGTGGCGGTGACTGGTGCGGTGGTGGTGGTGGATAACTGGGAAACATAGGGACCGGGGGAGGTGTGGGGAACGGTTGTCCGGTAGTCTGAGCCTCGTACATGGTCTGCATCCATGTGTACATCTGTGTCTGCTGCTGGACCATGTGTTGGTACTCGGCATCTCTGATTGCCTGCTGCTCGGCTATCTGCCTCTTTTGCTCCTCCAACTCCCTCCGCGTCCTCTGAAGCTCCGCTGCGAGGTTACGACTAGAAGCTGAACTTCTTGACCCGGTAGAGTATTCTGAAGTGTTCTTCAATACTCATTCGCCCGCCGAGCCCATTCCCCTACAGTAGTAGGTATTCTTTCCAGTCCCGCACGCTTTTGCCATGATCTGAGCCGCTATAGGGCGATCAAGCGGATCGATCTGAGAGGCATACTGGGTGACTTCTTCCTCGGAGCAGTCAGGATGGTTAGTCCGAGCTATATTCATGGTCACTTCTGCGGTCGCCTCCTCCACTCTCGCCTAATTGAAAAGCGAAAATGAATAACGTATTAGCTAACAAAATAAATTAATATCAAAAAATAGTTTTATTAACACATGGAGAGGCGAAAGACTTACCACTTCTTCAGGGCACTGCGGATAGAACTTCTGATGAATATACACCAACGGGTTCACTTCTTGTTGTTGCTGCGCCTTAGTCGACCAACCCAAATAGTTGAGTGAACCTGCATGATGGGCTCTGATGTTTTTCAATCTATTCGCCCGGTTCGTCTTCGAAATCGCTTTTTTTGATAAACATATGAAAAAAAATTAGTAACTAACTATTTCAATGTGATACGATACATTAGGCTTGTAAGATATATTCAGGATGCATACCTGAGCTTTGGGGTGCTCGAAGTGAGCTATCAGCCACAGCCACTCGTACTCCCTAAACCGGAATTCGCTAGGGGTAGAACCTCGGCCTAGCTCCTTGTATACAGTGTAATGGGAAGAAAGCTCGTTCTTCCACTCTTTATACCTATATTAACACCAGGAAAAAAAAGTTAGAGATATTAAAACACTTGATAAACAAAAATCTAACTCGATATATACTCAAATAACTCGAAGCACATCACCTCATATGTAGTTGACGCTCTACCCACGTGTGAATAAGAACTTCATCCACGTCAAACCACACCTGCAATATGAATATATAAACGGTAAAATTATATATTTATTCGGACTTAATTAATAAATGTAAAATTTACGTAATGAAAATACGATTTAACTCACACTCAGTGCATTATGCACTTGCATCTTCACATAGATAGGCACAGATTCCCAATCTGGCTAAAGCATTGGGACCTTGTCCCGCACGATCGCCCCGGCCATGCTGACATATTTTCGCGTGGTGTCAAATGCCTCGATCACCTCGCCACCCTCATTGTCCCTTATGGGCGTTTTCCTTCCCCCGGTGGCCTGCTCAAGTCTCTTCCCGGTGCAGCTGCCTCTAACCCCTTTCCGTTTTCCAGTCCCATTAATGAAATTGCCTAATAATACAATGTCAACACATTGATATCATTAATTGAACCTATCGTAAGTCTTTAGTAATAATTAAGTAATCAATCTGATGTTAAATAAAATTTACCTGCATCGTCCGTTTGTTGGTTGGTGCACCTCACACACCAAAGATACACGGGGTCGAACGGGATGAAGTTGTACGCTTCCTCCACGCTCAGGAACTCCGGCCGTCCTTCAACATAAATAGGCATCCCCCTATGATCGAATTCAGGGATCACAGGAATCTCGTCGGGTAGGAAGATACCGGACGGCGGAGATAGACGAGGCCTGGACGATGAGGCGCCAGTACCACCATCTGCCTCAGATGATTCCCGTGAAACGGGAGTAGGCACCGGGCGAATAGGGGGCATTCGGATTGAGGGAGTTTCTGATGCCCCTGTTGACTATCGCTCGTCTGAGGGTCTGCTGACGGTGGGACGTCTGCTGACTGAGCGTCAGCTGACTGAGGCTCGAGGCTCGACTTCCGGTTGCACGGCTCTTGATCGTGCAGCTTCCTCCTCAGCTCGCGCATCTAGCAAGGCTCTCGTGCGAGCATTCATCATTGGCCCACTGCGTGTGTTGCTAACTGCGGCTGAGGAGGAAGCTTGACTACTGCTCCCTCCACTATTTCGGGAACCTCTCTGAAGCCAATTTGCCGCAAAACCACCTGGACACCGTAATAGTCATGGATTCGGTTCTATAACAAATCGGAACCGGAACCAAATGTAACCGGAACCGGGCGGAACCAGAACCGTTTGAACCCGGAACCGTTTGGAACTGGAACCGTTCGGTTTCAAACGGTTCCGGTTACAAACAGTTCCGGTTCCAAACGGTTCCGGTTCCACGCGGTTCCGGTTTAAAACCGTTCTGGTTCTGCACCGTTCCGATTCCGATTTCGATTTTCCACCTTAATTTATACGATTAATTAACAACTATATCACCTTAATCCAAACACATTAAATTCCGATTCCAATTTTTCACCTATTATACGTTAAATTAACAACTATATCACCTAACTTAACATATATACATACATCATTTCCGGATTTAAATTTTCCACATATATATATACATCACATATACACTTTGTATACATCATGCATCTCAATTTCACCTAATTTTCACATATATATATACATCACATATTATTCCAAATCACCCTAGCTAATTAATTTTCCACATTTTTCAAACATACGTATATATATATACATTGCATATAAATTAATTAATTTTTCACATATATACATCACATATATTTCTCCTTCACCCCACAATTATCCACATTAATTTGCCACATTTTTCAAACATACCTTAATTACATTTTCCAAATATTTTCCACATGCATACATACATCCCACAATTATCAAAAATTAATTAATCAAGCTAATTAAAATGCATAAAAATAAAATGTGGATTGAGAGAGAGAGAGAGGGAGAGAGAGAGGGAGAGAGAGTGAGCTTGCAGCTGCCATGGTGGAGAGAGGGGTGACTTTCCGGCGACGGAGGTGAGGGGAGGAGGAAGGGGAAGAGGGGAGGAGGAGAGGAGGAGGGGAGGAGAGGAAATAGATATTTGGGGTTTTTTTTTCGGAGAGGGGAGAAGGGAGAGGAGGTGAGGGGAGGGGAGAGGGGAGGAGAGGAAGAGAGGATTGAGGAGAGGGAGATGAGGAAATTGATTGAGATGAAGAGAGAGGGGTTTTAGGGTTTGAGAGGGAAGAGAGATGAGAGAGATGTGAAGAAATGGGGAGCAGCTCGAGCTGCCCTGAAAATACCGCCACCATTGCCGGCGAGTTACGTGGTAACTCGTTGGTTATGACATTACCAACGAGGTAAGTCGTGGGTAATGTCATTACCAACGAGTTCAACTCGTTGGTAATGTCATTATTTCCCGAAGATTATCCGATCGACCTATTTCCGACAAATTTCCGACTAAATAATTTCCGACAATTTCCGACTAAATAATTTCCGACTACAATTTCCCGAAGATTATCCGACTACAATTTCCGACTACAATTTCCCGAAGATTATCCGATCGACCTATTTCCGACCAATTTCCGACTAAATAATTTCCGACCAATTTCTGACCATATATAACTACAATTTCTGACTAGAATTTCCGACTACAATTTACAACTACAATTTCCGACTAGAATTTACGACTACAATTTCCGACTACAATTTCCGACTACAATTTTTGATTAGAATTTCCGACTATAATTAAAATACGTACATCATTAACGTACTAAGGATGATAATCGTAATCATCTTCATCACTTGAGTCTGACTCGGTTTCATATGTAACCTCTGGCAATATGTGCCGCTCCTCCTCACTAGAATCAGCGTCAACTTCATATGGATTAACATTGAGAAGTTCTGCTCCAATAATTCGAACGACGCTCCCAGATCTCACATTATTAAGGCGAATTGTAGATGATTCCGGAATGTCAAAAGCGTTCGGCTCTTGGTATGAAGTAGCTTCCTCATCATCTGCGGTCTCACCAAGTGTGGCAGCACTGTATATGTTTCTATGAGCAACATGGTTAACCACCTTCCACAGGACTTTGTGAAGAAGATCGTCAAGGTAAAACACTTGTTTTACTGATGAGGCAAGAACGAAAGGGTCATCTTCATACCAGCTAGTAGCAGTATTCACCAAAAATGTTCCGTACTGATCGGTCCTTGTGTTCTCCGGGCTAGTATCAAACCATCTACACTTGAACAAGTGCACTTTCATGCGGTTCCCATAAATTAGTTCAACAACTGAATGAAGGACACCGTAATAGTCAACGCCATCCTGCCCACCATGGACCATCACCCCACAATTCTCTGTTTTCAGTCGGTCATCTCGATTTTCACATATAAATTTCACGCCATTGACCTGACACATCGAGTAAACTTTTGAAGCTATCGGTTTCATCGCCAGGACCCTCAATTCGTTTGACCACTCTGGGCAACCATCATTTGCTACATGGTTCATCTGAAAACGATAAGAAACCACACAAGAAATTATGAACATAGAAACCACAAAACCACGTACGTACACACATGCTATATAAGGAAAATGGCAATAAAAAATAGACATATACCCTTACCCATTGACCAAAGTAGTTTGCAAACGTCCTGTTGTGGTAATCGACATTTCCGGCAATAGCAGGGCAGTGAAGATGATAGTTTTTCTAATATTGTACTTCTTCACAGTTAATCAGTACCGACCAGTGGGCAATGGCTACCTCATTTCCATCCAACTTGTACGACTTTGGCAAGCTTCCCTGTACTACCACGTCATAGAAGATGATAGAAAGGTTGAACTGGGGTTCATCTATCGGCATCTATTGTTGGGGGTCCTTAAGCGCTCCCAAATACACTTTGGTGTACGTTACACACTCATGCGCAACATATGCTTCAGTGATACACCCTTCAGGTACATATTTATTCTTCACATAGTCCTTGTAGGTTCCCAATTTTCTACAAGTTAACAAGTGCATGTTAACTAAGGTAAAAATAAGAATTTACATATAAAAACAGAGGCAAACCAAATGTATGAATCATTTGTACCTTTCCATGGGATACATCCAAGTGTAGTGTACGGGACCGGTAAGCAACAATTGTTCGGGAAGATGGATCATTAGGTGAGGCATGATGTCGAAAAAATTTGGCAGAAATATCCTCTCAAGCTTGCACATGATAAAAATGATGTCATCTTGCATCTCCCTGAGATCTGATTTTTTAACTTCCCTGGTGCATAACTTCTGAAAGAATCTTGACAAGGCCACCAACGGCTCCACCACCTCTTTGGGCAGGTACCCTCGAATGAAAATAGGGAAAAGGCGTTGAAGTAGTACATGGCAGTCATGACTCTTTAATCCATACATCTTATTGTCCCAGAAGTTAACACACCTGGTTATATTTCCTGCATAGCCATAAGGATACCTGCATATATATATATATATATATATATATATAGCCATAGGCAACAATTATATTTCTCGCATATAACCATAATCCGGTAAAAATTTAAGGCAAACCAACTTCCTGCATAGTCATATATAAGAATATATACCTGACATTACTCAGCCACCGAAAAATTTCATGCTTATGCTTCGGCTTGACGGTGTAAGGAGCTTGCGGCATTTTTCTCTTACCATCTCTTAACCACAAATGTTTCCGCAGTCCCATAGCTTTCAGATCAATGCGTGCCTTAGGGATGTCTTTTGTTTTCCCCTCCAAGTTAAGAACTGTGCCCACCACACTTTCACACACATTCTTCTCTATGTGCATGACATCTAGGTAGTGTCTGATAGGCAACCTGGGCCAGTAGGGGAGTTCCCAGAATATGCTCTTGTGTGTCCAAAACTTATACCTTTCGGGCTTGTCTGGAATTGACGCCACTATGTCAGGATGATTGCTCAGCTGGCCAAAATCATATTCATTCAACACTTCCAAAATTTCTTCCCATGTCCATCGCCTGGGTGCCACACCTGTTTCCACAGTCCCATCAAACGCGTCTGGATCCTGCCTAAATGGGTGATCATATGGAAGCCAACAACGATGACGCATCTGAACAATTTTACTACAATGAGGACTGCAACAATCAACCGTCATGCACTCTGAACAAGCCCTGTAACCCTTGGTAACGTTGCCCGACAACATACCGCGGGCAGGAAAATCACTGATGGTGACAACAAGCATGGCATGCATCTGGAACATCTCACTTTTGAACCTATCGTAAGTGGGGTGGTCACACTCACTCAGATACTTAAACTCCTCAATCAAAGGCCTCAAATACACATCGAGACACTTTCCTGGATAACCCGGGCCCGGAATTAACAGAGTCAGCATATTGTATTCCTTCTTCATGCACATCCATGGTGGAAGGTTGTACGGTACCAAAATAACTGGCCATATACTGTATTGAAGACTCATGTTGCCAAAAGGGTTGAATTCGTCAGATGAAAGCCCTAGCCAAACATTTCGGACCTCTGCTGCAAAATGATCAAACTCCCTGACCATGTGCTTCCAAGCCTCTCCGTCGGAAGGGTGTATAAGGGTGTCATCGTCAGGCAAATTCCTCTCAGCCCACCATCTCATTGCTTCGGCCGTGAAAGCACACATGAACAACCGCTCCAGCCTATCGATAAGCGGAAAATATTGAAGTATCTTCACAGCTTTTTTGTTGCCTGCAGGAGTCAACTTATACCTTTCTGTAAAACATACCGGGCAGGCTTCAAGGTCTTCAAGATCTTTTCCCCATAAGAGAATACAATCATATCTGCATGCATGGATTTTGATGTAGGAAAGCCCAAGATCTTTCAGGATATGTCGCACCTTATGATGAGTGGTAGGAAGACGATGACCGGGTGGCAGTAGCGAAGCAGTCCACTTCAACCAAGAATCAACAGCTTTGACAGACATTTTGTTCTCCATTTTGAGCTGCATCACTCTCATCACACTTTCAAGAACAGTCTTACTACAACCGTCATACAACGGAGTCTGTTGCAATGCAATCAGGTTGTTGTACTTGTCCATACTGCTTGTGTTGACATGAGCTCCAGGTAATGGCTCGACTGGCTCAATATGGGGGAAACCCTCAACGACAGGAGGGACATTTGGTGCTTCATCAGCATATACACCGCTCCCATGAGGAAACATATCATTGATTAACATCGATGTTGGATCATAGGATGAACTGCCCTTCTCAGCAAAATCTCCATGATCATAGCGTGGACTGGCCCTCTCACCAAATTGTCCATGATCATGCGGACCCGCTAACGATGTTTCACCGTGATAAATCCAACAAGTGTACTTATCCCAAAACCCGTATTTACTCAGGTGCTTCTGGACTTTATCAATGGGAAAACGAAATCGATCGCTGCAACACTTACATTCTTTACACGGGCAATAATGAAGTGTAGTGTCTCCACAATTAGCCTTCACAAAATTCACAAAACTCCTAATTCTCTGGTGATAATTGACATCCCATCTTTCGAGGCTCATCCAACTCCTGTCCATCCTGAAAATTCTAACAATTTTACGTATTATATATACACACATTCACTACTAATAATCGACGCGATATCTCAATTCAACTCTAATTAAATCAACACATGCATGCATATATATATATCGATCTAATCTCTGAATTCGATTCAGTACTCGATGACGGTATTCTTCTTTTTTCAGTTCAAAATGTATTTGACTAGGTAGGAGGCTCTCTTAAGCCTGGCTCCGATAGCACTACGATAATACCAGTCGTTGATTCAGACACAAGATAAGATTAACTACAAGCAGTTTTCTCGTTTCGGTGACATCAACAACATTTCATATCTCACGAATTGGATTTGATCAACACACACATATATATATACATACACATATACGTATATATACACGTACATATATATATATATAGCTTCCCAAGTGATCGAGTTTTCGACGCGCGCCTTAATTTTGACAATACCGAAGGATCGATTTCAGAGCGTTTTCCTTCTTTCGATTTCACCGGATTTTTTTCGATCCAAATGAATGACTTGCTGCGATCGGCATCTAATATAAGAGGCATTGCCGGCGATTCATTAAATCGCCGGAAATGGAGACATTACCGGTGACATGTCGCCGGAATTTCGCCAGTAATGTTTCAAAACATTACCGGCGACCTCCTCCGTCGCCGGCAATGTCAAGCCAAACATTGCCGGCGAAATTCCGGCCGGAAAATCGCCGGCAATGTTTGGCTTGACATTGCCGGCGACGGAGGAGGTCGCCTTACCGGCGAAATTCTGGCGACATGACCGGTGACGGAGTAAGTCGCCAGTAATGATGAACATTACCGGCGAATTTTCCGGTCGCCGGCCTTGTTTTTGGAAATCTCGCCGGTAATGTTGCATATTCCGGTAGTGGGTTAATCTTGCAGGTTAATTATGACTTACAACAGAGATAGAAACATCTTTGAATTGTTACGGTGGTGATTTGTTAGACTCTGCATTGTTGATTTTGTTTCCGTTGTGTAATGTATTTGTTGAATATTTGAATAGAATTTGTAAACAAATGGAGTGTAATATGTTATTCAAACATTGCATATTTATTGACATTGATTGGCTTCGAGTTGTAGAAAAAAAATTCAAGTATTTACAGTGAGATTTCATGTTCTGTGACGACCCGGACCAGAATCAGCAGTAAGGTCAGCTATATACGTGAGTTACCGCGTAGTCGTGGATTGACGACAATGTTTGAACCGCCAGGTTTGTTAACGACTTAATCATTGGCCGAGAATTTGAGCTGGGTCTCTTCTCGAGAGTCGTAGTACATGTGATTTCGAGTTCGTGGGCGGTTCCGGATCGTTATTTGGACGACCGAGGAATTAATTATGAATATTTGAAGTTTCGACAGAAACGGATTTAAATGGCAGGTTTGTTAGCGACTAAATTACCGGACTACAATTTGGGTTCGGCTTTTTCACGGAAGTTGTTCAGAATTTAATTTCGAGTTCGTGGGAACTTCCGGAGCATGATTTTGAGTTACGAAGATTTAGTTGCGAATATTTCCGTTTGTTGATTGTTTAGTCGATTAAATATGTGTTGGTTCGAATGGTTGACTTTTTATCCGATTGGCTGATGTGTTTGACTTTGGGTGATAATTGAAGAACATGTCGAGACGAGTTTGTGTCCGCGAGAATTATCGGAATCGGAGTTACGACGCGAGAGTTACGGATATTCAAAGTTCGTCGAAAAGGATAAGTATGAAGTTTCCTCTTTGGGAAAGGCTATAAATAGTGAAGTTTCTATAATGGGAAAGTCAAAATCTGGTATTAAATGGTATTGACCGGTCAACTGGGTTTGACCGTGGTGGAGGTGAGTTCACGGCGGTGGCCACGGCTTCGCCGGCGGCGAGCCTTATCCGGCCACCTCATGGCTTGGCGTTTGTCCCATTCAACTCGTCTTGATGTCCCGAAGCTAGCCCCGGTCTCTTTTTCCGGCATGGTCCACGGTGGAGGAAGAATTTCCGGCGAGAAAATGAAGGAAACTTGGTGAATTCGGGTTCCATGTTTTAGGTCGAATTGAGCTACAACTTTGAGTGGGCTTTGAAGCTCTCATCCCCTTAATGCTACCCTGTAAGTTTGGTGATCCAATTCATCTTGTACATGGAGAATTTTGGGATTGAAATTTGTGTGAACATTCGGTTTATCATGAAATTGAGCTAGTTAGAGATTGAATTGGCCTTTGTTGCAGTTGACAAAGTTGCTCAGTGGATGATTTTGAGTGGAATAGGAGTTGATTCGCCGGAAAATCTCACGATTGGTGGCGGCGCCGCCGTGGGTGGTGGTCAACGGCGGTCAACCACGGTCAAAGTTTGACTTTTTGGGGTTTTCGACAAGTTACATGTCATTTCACTCAAAATCGCGCCCCAATCGCAGTGGGGAGGTTCGTTTCTCGATTTGAGTATCCGAAAGTATAGCGAGGTATTGAAGTGTACATATCGGATTTTCGACGATTCGTCGACATTGAATTACGTGTTTCCGAGAACGGTGGTTTCTCGTGATTTGATTTGAATTGTCGAGTTATGATTTTGAGAAATGGTTATTGTGATTATTCAGGGGTTCGTGATCGTTTGTTTGGCGAGGGACTTTCCGCCGGATCACGGGTTAACGCGTATCGCGTTACGCTAGTCTGTGAGTGGACAATTTCTTTTCACGGAAATTCTTGCGAGTCTTTTATATGATTTACGAACTTGAGCATGCGTATTGAGATTCTGGATTACGTGAGCATGTGTTTTACGATTATACTTTTACGGATATACGTATACGAGTATATATACACTTATATGTTGTTTCATGCATTTGCATCGAACTGTTTATGATTTGATTTTCACAGAGTACAGTTTCAGTTACGTTGTTGTATCGATACACTACATCCCGGCTGATCCCCGAGGATGTTACCGGCTGGAATCACGTGTGGGCTAGGGACCCCGTGGTTCTGAATCACGTGTGGGCTAGGGACCCCGTGGTTCTGACTGTACTTCTTCAGCTAGGATCACGTGTGGGCTAGGGACCCCGTGGTTCTAACTGGACTACCTCAGCTAGGATCACGTGTGGGCTAGGGACCTCGTGGTTCTGATTGTGAGATTTTTACTTGCATGCTCAGTACACTGGAGGAGTGTGGGTTTTACCTCGTGTACCATGTTGTTTTTATTTATCTGGACTCGCATATGTTATTTTAAACACATATATCAACTGGTGAAAGACATTTATTTTCGTCCACTCACTCTAACGTGTTTTATGTCTTGCCCCTGGGCTTTTCGGTTTTCGTGCCCAGTTTGCAGTTCAGGCTCTGGTGTCGCACGTCATGGTCGGAGGCATAGTGCTCGAGCTACATTGTTTCTTCCAGTAGGTTTATTGTTCTACCTACTGTGGTATACTAATATGTTTATACATTAGAGGTCGCTCTGAGTAATCTGTTGTTTATGTTATACGATTTTACACCGGATTTCAGTAAAGTGCATATATATTTATTGTTTTACTTTACTGTTGATATATTGAGAAATCCGGATGGGATTGGTGCTCACGGTTTGCTTTTTGTGGCATAGGATGAAGTGTATTTTCCGCGTGCAGGTAATGGTAATTCCACGTTAGTAACGAAACTCTGCCGAAATTTCTACGGTTTTTGTTGGTTCGTGTTTTCGAAGGGGTTTGACTCCGGTTTAGGGAGCTAAATCGGGGTTGGGTCCTTTCATGTTCTGAGTTTTAGTTTATTTATGGTAATTAATAAACCAAAATTTGGGGCATGACAACCAGTCTTTTGTAGCCCAAGAGGCCCAATATATGTGTTTTGGCTTTGTTCTGATGCATATTTAAATAGTTGTTGCTAAGTGTAGGAGGTATCAAAAACATGAATGAAATATCTCTTTATCGTGTGTTTGGATAGAGGCCGGTAGAATGAGAGGAATTTAATTAAATTTCAATAATTTAGAATTCCATATCTTAATTTTTTATAGTTTGATAACTTCTTTGAGAATTTTACAATTACTTAAAAAATCAGAGGAATTGAAGATTTAAATTTCTCCTTCAAATTCTCTAAAAAAGAAATGTCATTTTATAATTTCCTCGAATCATTTTTAAAAAAGTTTGTAATTCTTGTCATTATTATATTTCTTTATGAAGATATTCAAACACAAAAATCCATAAATAATTTAATTTAAAATAATAAAATTCTAATTTTCGTCGTTTACCAATTCTTACAAAAATTAAGAATGTTTTCGATTCATTCAAACACACCACTAATTTTCCTTAATTTCCCTTGCATTCTTTACTTTCCATGAGTTAGCACCTAACAGAGAGAGCAGCGGCATTTGATTTTGGAGCGGTGTTTAGAGACATCAGTGTATGTCAAGACTTAATAATTGCATATTACGCAACTCCAAAAAACGTTTACTTGCTATGTAGTTGTGATAGATATGATATTATTCCTCCATGATTACAGATGCTGTAACAGAAATTTTCCATGTTGCATGCACTCACATCTTGAAACTTCTTTAATTTTTTGCCTTGTATTTGCTAGGTCTATCTTTTACGAACTCTACTCTTTTAGTGTGATTATGAATCTAAATTCACTTGAATTTAGTTCACAACAACCGTATTTTAATATTATTCGACATAAGTTCACCATTGTCGTCAGTTCTTTATTTGGATAATCTGTGCGTTTGGGTTGCAGACCATCCATCCTTGTCAGTGTGACATATTGTGGCAGTATAATGATCCTGAAACTCCAATGACTTTACACCTACTATTAAAGAGGTCAGAAGCTCCTCCAGGTAAAGAATCCCCACTCCCTGTGAAGACTTCTACGCTTTAAGTTATATTAATTTGCACTTGATAGTAGACTAGTACGTAGTAGCCCTCTCATCACCCATCAACTGGAGTGTTGGATCTTAGTCATTTCCAACGGGTGTTAATGAGAATGTATATAGTGATGGCTCGGATGTTATTGACGGAGGAGCATGACAAAAGAAGTGATATTTTTGGTACATGTTCGACGAACCTATCCGAAATGCACAGGCCCAATGATAATCTTCGTAGCCACATGATATCAGCAGATACTCGAGCAGCTCTTCCATGTCACAACCCAAGTCATAATTCGTGTAGCTGATGCATTTCGGATAGGTTTGTCGACTGTACTTGGTGTGTTATATTGATGAACATGGAGGCGTGGTTACAGCTTATCGGGTGTCATTTCGTGTCTGGAATTCGAAGTTTATTTTTTGTGATTAGTGGTGTCACTGCACTATATAATTTTGTATTTTAACTCATTAATGTTGTAAAACATACTTGGGCACTGTCAGAAGAGATCATATTAATGATCCCATTTTGAAATGTTTAAAAGTTATGCACTGCACAGTGAACATGGAGTTCTTTGTTGTGATCTTTCACAGGTTTAGTCAAAAGTCCAAAGTGATTTAGAAAAGAACCCCTAAGGTAAACAAAGTGAGCAATGACGAACCCATGATTTTTAATTGGGGTGGATTAAATTTTTTTTGTATCCAAAAATAATTTTATTTTTTATTTTATCTTACAAATCACATGTTAAATTGAATATATATCAAATAACTAAGTTCGACTAACCATAAAAATTAATAATAATGTTTGATGAAAATTCGTCAATATAAGTCTAATAGTGAATAACGTACTACTCAAATTGTACTATTTATTCTTGAATAGAAGATGTTAGTTTGATAAATTGGAAAAATAAGAGACAGGTACGTGGATGTTGTAACCCAAAGAGAAAAATAAGACGTATAGATATACGTTCCAAAACTATTTTTTTTTATAAAAAAAACACTATTTTCTGATGAGTTTATAATAATTTTCTAATTTTAGTCAATAAATAATATTAGAATATAGCTAAATATTAAGATATGGGTTGATTTTAGAGTAGATTAATTTTGAGGTTGGCTAGATATGTAAATTTGGGGTAGGTTAATTTTTATTTTTCAAAATTTTGAACTAAAGTTAAGGCATATAATAACTTTTTTCAAAATTTTGGGGTGGGCTACAACCCACCTTAGCCCAAGTGTCGGTCCATCTTTGAAAGTGAGGTACAATGCATTTTTCATTGGAATTCATTAACACTCAGATAGGTTATGTTACTATTCAGTGTAACTACACTGTACAAACTATAAACACAAAGGAGTAGAAAAGCATAATCAAAAGTGTTTAGAGTAGAATGCAATACTTTTATTCACTCCCAAATTAGGTATATATATATATATATATATATATATACAGCTTTACATGCATACTACTAATAGGTAAAGAATATTTACAATAAAGAATGAATCAATTCTAATTACAATAGAAATCAATATATCTACAAGTTTAATACTTGTCAACACTCCTCCTTAAGTTGGAACGTAAATGTCAATCATGTCCAACTTGTCCAGCCATTTACTAAAAGCTTCATGTGACAACCCTTTAGTAAGAACATCAGCTAACTGAATATCAGCTAACTGTTCTTCAGACGTCACAAAGGGAAACCAAGTAATCTTCTTGTCAGGGTTATCCCTTATGAAACGTCTATCAACCTTCATATGCTTGGTTCTATCATGTTGTACTGACTTGTGAGCAATCTCAACAGCAGTTGTATTATCACAATGCAAATATATAGGTTTCTGGAGCTTGAAACCTAATTCTTTAAGCACATTCCTGATCCACAAAAATTCACATACTTCATTTGTCATTTCACAGTATTCAGCTTCTGCACTAGAACATGCAATCACATTTTGTTTCTTACTGCGCCAAGTTATCAAACTCCCACAAGTAAAAGTAAAGTACCCAGAAGTAGATATATCAAACTTGTATGATCGCCAGCCCAATTTGCATCAGTGTAGCCTAAAACACACATCTCAGCCACGGGCGGATTTCTATAGGGGCGAGGTTGGACAATTTTCCAACCTGAAATTTTGACATTTTCCTTTGAGATATAGGTTTTGTAGTGTAAAACTGAAAACTTTTTGGCAGAAAACTAGAGTATAACCGAAAAAATTTGGGGAAGACGATGAACAATGCTTTATTCCTTTGGCAATCGAGTACGACACCGTTTAATTGACAATAATTATCATTAAATTTAAAACGATGTCGTTCTATCTCAATCGAGTGATTTGAATCACTAACATATATGACCCATATTAAACCAGAAAGCTATAGGCCTATAGGCTATTGTTATTCTAAACCTGCCTACCATAGTGTTCTTATCTCTCTCTCTTTCTAGTCTGACTACATCGTAGACTTTTGATGGAAACTTGGAAAGAGTCAAATCCCCTTCTTTCTTTACTCACATCAGTGAGCATGTGAGCAACAACAACTTTGCAACTTGCAAGGTATACACTTCTTAATGACTTAATTCAATTATGATGAATCGATCACTTGATGTAGAGTTTTTTTATATATAAATTTTGATTTTAAGGTTAGTCTATTTTTTTTTTGTTTATGTTCATTATTTTTATACTCATTTGAATTGACTTACTATTATCCTTATTATGCGTATCTTTTATTTATCAGTACATCAATGAAGAGATATTTCAAACCGTTATCAAATTCAGATGAAGTTTCAACTTCTAAGAAGAAAGTTAGAGAGGAGGAGACCTAGAAAAAAGATGAGTTTGACTTTAAAAAATCTTCCTTCTGATCCTTATCTTCGACCTTATAATATGGATTACAATCCAAATATTCGTGATCAAATTCGAAGATATTATTTACTTCAGGGTCCTTGTCAGCCTCGAACTCATGACTTTCCTCAGAAGGATATGTATGGAGTAAAACGAAGTTTTGTCCCTGCTTTGTTTGATGGTCATCGCGATTGGCTGGACTATAGTATAGCTAAAGATGCCTTATTTTATTTACATTGTTATCTCTTCAAACCCGATCATGAAGATCAAGGAGATGGTGATACATTCACTGGTAAAGGTTACGATGATTGGAAGAACAAACAAGGATTGGAAAAGCATGTTGGAGGTGTAGGTAGTGCTCACCGTCAAGTTTCACAGAACTATCAAGCCTTACGGAATCAGAAACAACATCTTGAAACTATTATCAGTCATCAGGTGGAATCTATGAAGCATAACTATTATACTTTATTGAATGCCTCAATTGACTACATCCGTCTCTTAAGCGTCAAGGTCTTGCATTTCATGGCCATGATGAATCAGAATCTTCTAGTAATAGAGGAAATTTTCTTGAGCTTTTGGAATTTCTTGCTGACCACAATGATAGTTTGAAAGTTGTTACTTTTGAAAATGCTCTTGGAAACCTTAAGTTAACATCTCCTACTACACAAAAAGATATCGTAAATGTAGCTCAGTTGAAACTTTGAATGCAATCATATGTGATATTGGCGACTTACCATTCTCTACTTTGGTTGATGAAGCATGAGATAAGTTAGTAAAAAAGAAAATGGTTGTGGTTCTTCGATTGGTAGAGAAAAGAGGGCAAGTAATTGAAACATTTGTTGGTATTGAACATGTCACAAGTACTGATGCACATTCATTAAAGTATGTAATTGATGAATTATTTTCACGAAATAAGTTGAGTATCTTAAAACTTCGAGGTCAAAGTTATGATGGGGCTAGTAGTATGCGAGATGAGTTTAACAGTCTCAAAGTACTTATTTTGAAAGAGAGTGATTGTGCTTCCTATGTTCATTGCTTTGCACATCAGCTTCAACTTGTTCTTGTTTCTTTGGCCAAAAATAGTGTTCCAGTTGCTAGCTTCTTTTTAATAGTAACAAGAGTGGTTAACATTGTTGGATCATCTTGTAAACGTCGTGATTTTCTCAGATAACAGCAACAAATTGAGGTGATGGAAGCTCTTCAAAATGATGAGCTTCAAACTGGAAAATGGTTGAATCAAGAAACTAGTATCAAACGTCCTAGGGATACATGTTGGGGTTCACATTATGGTACCTTATTAAGTATCATCACCATGTTTTCTTTTATTATTAAAGTGATTGAGATGATTATTGATGATAGAACATTTGCTGATAATCGAGGTGAAGTTGATCTTTTGGTAGCACAAATATGTTCATTTGACTTTATATTTTGTGTTTTTTTAATGAGACAATTACTAGGGGTCACAAACGATTTATCGCGAGCACTACAGAGAAAAGATCAAGATATTGTGAATGTTATTGATTTAGTCAAAGCATGAAAGCAACAACTGCAAACAATAAGGGAGGATGAATGCAAATGAGATGAGTTTCTTAACAAAGTTTATAACTTTTGCAGCAAGCATGATATTTGTATTCCCAGTATGGATGATATTTTTGTGGTTAAAAGAAAACCACAACGTAAAGCTGAAAAAGTAACAAACCTTCATCATTATCGGGTTGAGGTGTTTTGTACTGTGATCGACAAGCAAATTTCAGAAATGAATGATCATTTTAATGAGGTAAACTCTGAGCTTCTTCTATGTATTGCAAGTTTAAGTCCAGATGATTCATTTATAGCTTTTGACAAGCAAAAGTTACTTTGTCTTGCCCAATTTTATCCAAGAGATTTCTCTGAACGAGAAATCTTATCACTTGAAGATAAGCTTGATATTTATTCGAGTGAAATGCAGTCCAACAATGAATTTTGTCAGTTGAAAGGACTTGGGAATCTCCCAAGAAAGTTGGTGGATACAGGAAAGCATATAGTATATTCATCAGTTTACAAGCTGTTAACTTTGGGTTTAGTTTTACAAATTGCGACTGCTTCAGTGGAGAGAGTATTTTTAGCTATAAATATTGTGAAGCGTCCACTTCGTAACAAAATGGGAGATCAATGCACTACAAGAAAACTGCACCTAGACCACGAACCATTTCCGTCGTCTAGGTGCAGTTTCCGTCGTCTAAGTACTTAGACGATGGAATCTCCGTCGTCCAAGGTCCGTGCTCCAAGTGCTGTCGTCCAAGCACTTGGACGACGGAGAATTTAATCTCCGTCGTCTAAGTTCACTTGGACCGTGGACAATCTCCGTGGCCCATGTACGCACCTGGACGACGGAGAACTAATTCTCCGTCGTCCAGGTGCATCCATGGGCCACGGAGATTGCTAACTTTTCCGTGGCCCAGGTGAGAACCTGGACGACGGAGAATTAGTTCTCCGTCGTCCAGGTGCATCCATGGGCCACGGAGAATGCTAGCTTCTCCGTGGCCCATGTAGTCACCTGGACGACGGAGAATTAGTTCTCCGTCGTCCGGGTGAACACCTGAGCCACGGAGAATGGCAGGGTTTAGGGGTTAGGGTTTAGGGGTTAGGGGTTAGGGGTTAGGGTTTAGGGATTAGGATTTAGGGTTTGGGCACCTGGAGGACGGAGAACATAATCTCCGTCGTCCAAGTGCCTATTTAATTTTTTTTTTAAATAAATTGAAATTAAATATTATTAATTTAATTTAATATTAATTTAATTTAAATAATGAAAAATAGTCCAAATTAATTAAATAAACTAAATTTTTAATATTAATTAATGTATTAAATAAATAATTAATTTGTACATACACATCCAAAAAATCCATAAAAATTAAAATATTAATTGTTCGGAATTCGGAAATAAAAAAACGAGATAATTAACTAGCTAGCTAATACACTGGAGGAGCAGATGCACCGCCGCGTCCCCCGCCTTCAGCCTGGTCGTCGTCGTCGCGGTATGGGTTCGGAGGAGGTTGACATTGTTCTTGATTTTGTTGCATGAGGTCGATGAGTTGGGCTATTTGTGCTTGTTGTTCGTCAAGTCTTTGCCGCATTGACTCATTCTCCTCTGTGCCAGTCGAGCCTCTTGAATGGCTGCTTCGACAGCCGCAGCTGTACTCCTTCTCCGCTGGCCCGAACCTCCCGTAGATGATGAGCCGGAGGTCGTCGACAAATCTCGTACCACCCTAGGCCCAAAGTGCCTAACCTCCTTGCCAGCTCTACGACCGTAGACCTCATCCGCGATTGCAATTTGGCTCTCTATGGATAGACGAGGCAGGTCTTCCGGCGGTACATCTAGGAACGCAAGCTGAGTGTTAGCCAACTCTTCATGCGCACGCTCTATCACCCTTGCCTACAAAAGAATAATTAATTTATTATAATGAAATAATATTTAAATAATAATTACTATAATTAAAAGCACATATATATATATCACTTACGCCGCATTGACTCGCTTCATTATCGAGCCCAGGCGTCACGTACGCGCTTATGCTTGCATCAAGATAAGGGTGTTTGGAGCCTTTATCCTTGTGATCCTTGGCTATTTAAATGAACTGCTTGGCGCCGGTAGTATGATGTTTCTCCTTCTTCCCCCGGTTGGCTTTGTTGACACCGGAGAAATTCTGTTACACAACATAATTAAATCATTAAAAAATTAATAACTAAAATTTAAATAATTCAATTATCTTAATTGAAATAAAAAAAGTAAATTAACACCTTAAATGAGTCATCGGCAAAGTGGTTACACAACCACTCCCACTCATCTTCTCTATCCCCACGCAGCTCTACGGGGGGAGGCGAGGGACCGTAAGTTTGGAAGTACTGATGGAGCCTGTACTTCCAATCTTTGTAGATGGAGTTGGCGGTTTGGTTGATATGCCTCAACATGGCCGGTGTCGGATCCACCGTAAATTGTTCCTATCAAAAATAAATAGAAAATTATAATCGTATATATTATGAAATTTTAACTAATATTAACAATATTATATAATAACTAAATTGGACGTATTACGTACCGAAAGATCTTTAAAGACTTTCGCCTTCTCATGATCCGGCGCCTCCTTCCAAGTAGGGGCAGTGAGACGAACCCGGTTACGGACGATTGACCCTATGCTATGCGCCGAGAGACTTGTTAGCTGAGCTGTGGGAGGGCCACCGGTGAATTCGTCGTAGGGCAAGTCGATCTTTTTCCCGGTCGCCTTGCAAATACGCTCCGCTTTGCCCCCTTTAACGAGACCCCGAGTCCTTTTCGGTTCCGGGTCAGTGGGGGCCCTCATTTGCCTACGGCGGGCGCTGTACATGATTGATTCGGCGGTCGAGGATGCCTGAGTACTTCCCGTTGAATGGGTACCGGGCGTCGGAGATTGGAAGGGGTCGACGTCATCACCGCTCGAGATGAATGGGGGAGCGGGAATTTCCCCAGAGGGCGCTACGGACGGACCAGATGAAGGGTCCGGATTGAGGGCGTCGTTGCCCTCCGGTAATTCCCAACCGACTTAGGTCCGCCAACATTCGGAGCATGGCATCTTCTGCCTCCTGTTGCGCTTTCTTCTTGCCGGATGGAGCCATTTCAACCTAGGAGTACGTTGTTAAAATACGTACATACCATAATAATTACAAGTGCAAAATTTACGCTAATTAAGTACGGTTAAGATTTAAATAGAGTATACTAGCTTGGCTTTTTCGGTCGTTCAATGGACGTGTGACCCGCGCGATAAAGTGTAAATTTTCAATTAATCAACATTGGTTAAATCGAAAACATGGCCAGTTAGGGATAGAGATAACGCGAGAGGCAAGACTAATTTCGACAAAAGTCTTTCTTAGTCCAAATCCTGTCACCAGTCATAACCCGTTTCTAGACACCATGTCCGACATTCGGCCAATTTTTCGAAAATTTACACTCCCTCAAGTCCTTTGCAAACTCCGCCCTCAACCTCGTGTCCATAACTTTACTTAGGTTATGGTGTGCGGTGATGAAATCCACACATCACGAGGGGTTAAGGAGATAAGCTAGGAAAAGAGGCGCCATCTATTCCAAAGAGTGCGACTTAATAAACCAAGCCTATGTACTAAATTTAAATCGAAGACGTACTACCATGCAATTTACTAGAAAATACATATAATTATCAATTAATTATTATTTATCATGCATTTAATAATAATTATTCATTTACCAATATAATCAATTATTATTAACAATTATTATTATTACTATTATTTAATTTTAACTAATAATTATTCATTACCAAATAATTAACAACTAATCATGATTACTAAATAATAATAATAATAATAACAACAAAATAATTATTATAATTACAACTATTTATTATTTAAAACTAATAAATTAAAAGTATTTAGAAATTAAATAATTAATTAAATAAAAAAAATGTTAAAGAGTTAAAAAATAGAATTATTACCTCATCGGAATTTCGCCGGAATATCGAAAGAGTAGAGTCGTCGGAGAGGGGGAACCACGCCGGAAAGTTGGTCGTCAGAGCGTCGCCGGAGGAGGATGGCCGGAGTGAGAGAGAGAGAGAGAGAGAGAGGAGAGGAGAATGTATGGGATGAGGAAAAGAAGATGAGCCACTGCCTATTTATAGGCTTTCACTTAGACGACGGAGCACTAATTTCCGTCGTCTAAGTGCACTTGGACGACGGAAACAGTGTTTTCCGTCGTCTAAGTGAAGGGTTAAAAAATTTCGAAGCGGCGCGTAATTAATGGGCGGGACGTTTCACCCGCCATAAATTTGGACTTAGACGACGGAGAATTGATTCTCCGTCGTCTAAGTGGAAATTCAAGCGGCGCCGAAAATTGAGGCGGTAAATCGAACCGCCATGATTTTCGACTTGGACGACGGAGAATGACGTTCTCCGTCGTCCAGGTGAACACCCGGACGACGGAGAATGACAAGATCCGTCGTCCAGGTTCAATTCATCTCTGTCGTCATTCTCCTTCGTCCAGGTGAAATTTACGTTAAAAAAAATTTTAAATTAATTCGCTAGGAATTTAGCGATCTGTCATTCGAGTGAAATAGTCGTACAATATCGATGAACGCATCGTATATATGAACAGTTAAATTTGAACCGACGAATAATTTTTCGTTTTGAAAGTTGTTAAATATCGACTAATCCTTACGACTTAAGTGTTCATGATTAGAGGCTCATTTGCAACAGAGTATTAACGAAATTGAATTTGGACAAAACAACCGTTGGATATGTTCGTCGTAACAGAATATATAATTGTCTTCAAAGGACCATAAAATAATAAGTTCGGGAAGGGTTTGATCGGCACAGTCAACCGCAAAACCTATAATTTCACAAACCGGAAACGTGGATACAAGGCATTTCGCAACTCCGATTTTTGAACCGTCGAAGCTCACACACTAAGAATTGTTTACTCTAAAGTCTTGACGAAAAGAATATGCATTGGAAGAAGGTCTAGATGGTCGTTGTTTTAGAAAAAATTACGATATCTGCACCTGGACGACGGATATAAGCGTTTCCATCGTCGAGCTAATCACCTGGACGACGGATATGAAGTTATCCGGCATCCAGGTGCTAACCTGGACGACGGAGAATGACGTACTCCGTCGTCCAGGTGTATAGACCCTGAATTCAGGGGTTAGGGCCTTACTGTTTAGGGTTTAGGGTTTGTGAACTTGGACGACGGAGAATGACCATATCCGTCGTCCTAGTGTGTACCTGGATGACGGATAATGACCATATCCGTCGTCCAGGTGTAAAAACCCTGAATTCAGGGGTTAGGGCCTTAGGGTTTAGGGTTTAGGTCGTCCAGGGTCATTTGTGTGTCCGTTCAATCCTAAACCCTAAGGCCCTAACCCCTGAATTCAGGGTTTTTACACCTGGACGACGGATATGGTCATTATCCGTCGTCCAGGTACATTTGTGTGTCCGTTCAATTAAATATTCATTGAAAAAAAAATTAAAAAAATGATCGATCGATCCGATTTGCTAGATTTAGGGTCGAGGATTTAGGGAGATAGCCAAAACACCCAAAGGGGACAACTTGCAATTAATTTCTCCCTTGTCCACGATATATAACTCGGATTAATGAATTAATTTAATTTAGTTTACGTACGTCGGTCGATCCGATATATCTGTTCGAGCATGGACGCGTGTAATTATTAATTAATTAAGTAAAAAAAGTCGAAGATATACGTACGTACGTACATATATTTATTACCTCCTTAATTATATATATCATTTATATTAATTATTGATCGATGATGCATCGATCATATATTACAATAATTACATAAATTAATTACCAATTAATAATCCTCGTCGTATGACCGTACTTTTCGTCATAATCGTCATCGTCCTCATCCCCGTTAGACGACGGTTCATCCTCGTCATCGTACTCAACATCGTCCGACGAATAACCTAAGTCCTCGTCCGCGTCCTCTTCCTGCTCGTCTTCTTCATCTACCTCATCGATAATCTCATCTTCAGTTAGATCTGTACAACCATCAGGCATGGGTAACCGTTCACCATCTTGAACCAGGTCCATTATATCGGAGCGGATGACAGAAATATTAGGCTCTTGATAGGCAGGAATGTCTCTTTCTGGTTATGCAGCATCTTCAGTCGTCGCCGGTGTCCCTTCAATTGTCTCTGTATTCCATATTCCTCGATGAGAGATATGGTTCACTATTTTCCACCCTTCACCGGATTTCGGATCGTCGAGATAGAACACCTGTCGAACTAAGGTGGCGAGAGCGAAAGGCTCATCCTCATACCAGCTTGAGTTTGTATCGACTGATAATAGTCCCAGGTCTTCCTTTGTACGCTTGAACCATCTGCACTTGAATAGGAAAACGTTGACATCATTCCCGTAACATAGCTGAACCACATATACAATAGCCCCGTAATATAGATCATTGTCTTCCCAACCGTTACCCCACTGTTTTGTGTTCTTCTTCCTTCGTCTCGGGCCAATGAATGGAACTTTACACCGTTCACAAAACATCCGGGATAAATATAGTGTTTAACCGGCTTCCCTGCTAGCAAGTGCTTTGGCCATGACCACCACCCCCCGTGGTTTTCAGATTTTTGCAGATCAATCATCTGTGAAAATGGGCAAATATAAGGGTTTACTTTCTACAAACATGATCGATATGTATATAAATTACTAAACACTGAGACGTACGTACGTACCCATTGGAAGAAATAATCGGGAAACTTCTTCTTAACCATTTTCTCAATCCACGCCAAACTCTTGTTTTGATTTAACGCCTGAAGCCTCTCCCTGTATGACATCATGTACGGCTCAACTTCGTCACAGTCTCGCAACACTACCCAATGTGCCTCAATAAGTTCTTCCCGTGTTAACGATTCCTTTAATACTCCTCTAAACGGTCGGACGACATTGGTGACGACAGAAAGATTGATGCGGGCACTGCGATCGGAGACAGTGGGAGGTGGTGGATCTTTGAGGTACCTGTTGCAGTAAGTAACACACTCATGCATTAGGTATATCTCTGCTATGGAACCATCCGGGGCCGACCTGTTTTTGACGAATGACTTATACTGTCCAAGCTGTCTACAAAATCAAACGTACAATAAGAATAAGTACATATAGCTAGCTAGTATATAATCTCCAGTGGAACAAATTAATTAATTAGTTGTACGTACCTTTCTTGAGGATACATCCAAGTGTACTGGACCAGACCAGAAATGAGCACCTGCTCGGGCAGGTGAATCATTAGGTGAATCATGATGTCAAAGAACGCAGGGGGAAAAATCTTCTCTAGTTTGCAAATGATGTGCACAATTTGTTGTTGCAATTCCACCACATCTGACTTCTTTAATTCTCTGGCGCATAACCTCTGTCACCACCTGCACAATGCCACTATTGGTTCTACGACGTCCCGAGGCAAGTATGGTCGAATTACCACTGGAATCAGACGTTGCAGCATAACGTGATAGTAATGTGTCTTTAGACCAACAAACTTGTGTTGCACCTCGTCCACTGCTCCAGTTATAGTAGCTGCATACGTAGCCGGATAACAAACGCCCTTAAAATAGTGAAATACAGAACATCTAAGCGTCGGCTTCACTGTGTAAGGTGCATCTGGCATCTTGTTGTACACTCCTTTCATATCCCTCCTCAACCACAAGGGACGACATAGATTCATTGATTCCAAATCTTTGCGCGCTTTGGGAGTATCTTTAGTCTTGACCTTAATACCGAGAATTGTTCCCACCACGCTGTCGCACACATTTTTTCTATGTGCATCGCGTCCAAGTTGTTCCTCAGCTTCAACTTCGACCAATAAGGGAGTTCAAAGAATATACTGTTGTGATCCCAATAGCTCAGATCATGTAGAGGAATTGGATTGTATTTCTTTACATCCGCGTCATTGCTCAACACACCAAAGTCGAAATAGCTCAACCTCTCTAAAATCTCTTCGCCCGACCAACTACGGGGTTTAGGATTGTTCTCTACCGTCCCGTCGAAATGAGCTTCATCCTGTCTCCACGGGTGGTCGTGAGGAAGCCATCTACGGTGACCCAAGTAACACACCTTCCCCGCGTGCCAACTAGAGTTCACGTCGTCCAAACATATAGGACATCCATTATATCCTTTTGTTCTGCAGGCTGCCAACATCCCATAAGCTGGAAAATCGCTGATCGGCCACATTACGGCAGCCCTCATCGTGAACATCGTGTCAGTGAATTTGTCATAAGTTGGGACTCCATTTTCCCACAACAGTTTCAGCTCGTCGATCAAAGGTCTGAGGTAGACATCTAAGCACTTTGATGGAGATTTAGGACCTGGAATTAGTACGGTAAGGAAATTAAATTCCTTGTTCATGCACATCCACGGAGGCAAGTTGTACGGCATCAGAATAACTGGCCAAGTGCTGACGGCGGAGCTATTACTTCCCCAAGGATTGAATCCGTCTGTAGATAGGCCGAGTCTAACATTTCTAACCTCTGAAGCAAAGTCTCCAAATTCTCTGTCGAAATGTTTGAAACCCTCCCCATCCGCGGCGTGTCGCAGGACATCGTCATCTATTCACTTTTCTGCGTACCATCGCATCGCCTCTACTGTGTGTAGAGACATGTACAGGCGCTGCAATCTGGGAATCAAGGGAAAATATCGAACAACTTTCACATGAATTCTCTTTTTCGAACTCTTCCTATTCAACTGGAATCTGCACTGGCCACATACGGGACAATAGTCCAAATCTTTATACTCTTTGTAAAATAGCACACAATCATTCGGACATGCGTCAATTATCCTGTACTTTAGGCCGAGGCTGCTCAAGATATGTCTAACCTTATAATGAGATTTAGGAAGATTGTGATCATCAGGAAGAAACTTACATATTTGCTCCTGAATTTCGTCAAAAGCACTCACTGACATTTTGTGCTTCACTTTTATCTTCATTTGCTCCATCACATATTGCAACACATTCTCTCGACATCCAGGGAACACCGGGGTCTGCGCTTCAAGTAGCATCTGGTTGTACTTTTCCATCTCGCTGGTGGCAGTGGCCAAGCTAGCTGCGGGGAATGTGCCATCATGCTCATTAGTGGTACTGTAACCTCCGTCTTGGTGTTGGTGTCCACTATGACTACATCCCAGAAACGCATCATGGACCAAATATGCAGTTGGGTTGCAAGCTGGGGGTCCGGCACCACTGCCGCTGGATGAGGCACCATGGTAACTGTACCCTGAGCTGAAGTCTGCTGCGCTGAACTCTACTGCTTCACCATGCTCGCTCCATGTAGTGTAACTCCACATCATACCATTTTCGTACAGGTGTTGCACCATAACATTAACCTCCGCATACTGACAATTAAGACATTTCTGACACGGACACCTGAAACGTTTCTTTCCCTGACCATGTTCTATCGCAAAATTCATAAATTCGCTAATTCCATCCATATACCGGACATCACATCTATTCTTCAACTTCATCAAACTCTTATCCATACTGCTACAAAATATTATAATTAATTAATTATATATTACATATATATATATATTAGTCCATTAATTTACGCTTAATTATACGTACTCGATTTACATCGATCCATCAATTACGTACGTACGTAATTTAATTTGTATATATAGCTAACATCCATGCATGTATGTACGTACGTTTTCACTAAATATATATATATATATTAATTAAGCAAATTTTAACTGCGTGCGTACCTGCTGGCCTTCTCGATATCTGTTAATTAAGCTAGCTAGCTAGTCAGCGGAGATCCCTTATCCTGATCATTCTCGGCCTTCTCGCTCCCTTCTCCTTCTCCTTCTCCTTCTCCCTTCTCCTTCAATTCTTCTTCGAATGGAATGAAGAGATCGAGGATCGGATGGAATGAATCGAAGAGAGTTTGGCATCAGGCTTATATAATGCTTCACTTAGACGACGGAGGTGTCGGTACGTCGTCTAAGTGGAAGTTAATTACTCGGACCACGGCGTGTCGGTCCGTTGTCCAGGTGATCACCTGGACGACGGAGAATACCATCTCCGTCGTCCAGGTGATCACCTGGAGGACAGAGAAGACTCCGAGGTCCAGGTGATCACCTGGACGATGGATACTACCATCTCTGTCGTCCAGGTGATCACCTGGAGGACGGAGAAGACTCCGAGGTCCAGGTGATAACCTGGACGACGGAGAATACCGTCTCCGTCGTCCAAGTGGACACCTAGACCTCGGAGTCTTCTCCGTTCTCCAGGTGATCACCTGGACGACGAAGATGGTAGTATCCGTCGTCCAGGTCGTCCAAGTGTCACCTCGACCACGGAACAATTACGTTTCCGTGGTCTAAGTGTTGTTTTCTTGTAGTGATGGATAAGTGATAGTTTGTTGGTATACATTGAGAAAGACATATTTAATAGTATTGGTAACGATGCTATTATGCAACGTTTTCAAAATATGAAGACGCAGCGTGGACAGTTACCATCTCGTAGATAAATTGAGTATAACGTATCTAATTTGTTGTTATTTTGTTTTTTGGAATGCTCTAGTGTGTAGACAATTTTCAAGGATTTGTTGATTACAAGTGAATTATTGATTTTTACATTTATAACATTGTTTTGTTGTTTTTATTGTAATATTATATGTTGTCTCTTTAGTTTTAATCTTGCCCAACCTAGATTTTTTTTCTAGATCTGCCACTGCCGGTGAATGTATCACCACCTCCTTGATCACCATGATTGGGTTTGAAGAGATAACAATGTAAACAAAATAAGGCATCTTTAGCTATACTATACTCCAGCCAATCGCGATGACCATCAAACCAAGTAGGAATAAAACGTCGTTTTACTCCATACATATTCTTCTGAGGAAAGTCATGAGCTCGAGGCTGACAAGGACCCAGAAGTAAATAATGTACATCTTCGAATTTGGTCACGAATATTTGGATTGTAATCCATAATACGAGGTCCAAGATAAGGATCAAAAGAAGATTTTTTTAAATTCAAACTAATCTTTATTTCAGGTCTCCTCCTCTCTAACTTTCTTCTTAGAAGTTGAAACTTCATTTGAATTTGATAACAATTTGAAATATCTCTTCATTGATGTATTGATAAATCAAAGATACGCATAAAAATGATAGTAGTAAGTCAATTCAAATGAGTAGAAAACTAATGAACATAAACAAAAATAAATAAACTAACCTAATATAAAATTGAAATTTAAAAAAAAAAAAAAAAACTCTACATCAAGTGATCGATTCATCATAATTGAATTGAATCAAGTCATTAAGAAGTGCATACCTTGCAAGTTGCAAAGTTGTTGTTGCTCACCTGCTCATTGATGTGAGTAAAGAAAGAAGGGGATTTGACTCTTTCCAAGTTTTCAACAAAAGTCTGCGATGTAGTTAGACTAGAGAGAGAGATAACAGTACTACAGTAGGTAGGTTTAGAATAGCTATAGCCTATAAGCCTACAAGTTTCTGTTTTAATATGGGCCACATATGTTAGTGATTCGAATCACTCGATAGAGATAGAACGACATCGTTTTAAATTTAATAATAATTATTGTCAATTAAACGGTGTCGTACTCGATTGCCAAAGGAATAAAGCACTGTTCATCGTCTTCCCCAAATTTCTTCAGTTATACTCTAGTTTTCTGCCAAAAAATTTTCAGTTTTACACTACAAAACCTATATCTCAAAGGAAAATGTCAAAATCTCAAGTTGGGCAATTGTCCAACCTTGTGCCTATGTAAATCCGCCTCTGTTTCAAGCCTACCTCCTGGTTCAAGTAAAAAATGAGTACTTCAAGTGGCATGAATCAGAAAAGATGTCAAGAAAAACAAAAAAAAACCTACTACTACAGATCTCAAATTCTCAATCACTAAAGATGAAACAGAGATAGACAAACTTTTATATACTTAACCAAGTTTCTTGCTTATCAGAAATAGACTAAAGCTACAGACTGTCTTGAAAGTTAGAACTAAATGACATATGTAATGAACTTGACATTGCAGAACAACATACACAAACCTAATCAAAACATAAAATATAAAACTCAACATGAGATTATCTAACACTAGCCACTAGCTGAAGCGTCGCGCGTGCATATTTTCAGTGTATTTATTCAGTGTATTTATTTATATTCTTTTTGCAGTATATAATTTAGACCCTACTATTTATTCGTTCTCATACAGTCTGTTCGAATAAATTGTCTATAAAATTGAAACAAAAATATACTAACAAAAATCACTAAAAGGTTGACAAAATTGCGATATCAAATAAAGTCAAAATATCCAATGACATTGAGATATCCAATAAAATCAGCCGTAAATACTATTTAGAAGACTCGTCATTCCAACTACAAATAAAGAGTAGGACATTAAAGAAAAAAAATCACACTCTCTACACACAGTGAGCTGCATAACTGAAAGTCAATAGAACTCATATAGTCGAAAGTACATATTATACCAATGATACAATGTATCTGAAGTTGCAACCAGCTACTTGATCACATTCTTAAAAGAAAAGAGAACAAAAAAAAAATAGAAAATTAACATACAAATCAAGGGCATTCTTTTAATTTTTATAATTCTTCCACCAGCTTCATTTGCTTGCACTCACATTTTTTATGTTGGCCGAAACTTCTTTGCGGCAATGAGAATGTGGGAACGCATATATAACAAATTTATTATCTCCTTCCAATTTTGTAGTCTCTTGAATGCAGACTCAGTATCAAAAATTTCTTAAGCTAAATACTTTTTATTGATCATTCTGCAAAATAGATGCATAGAAATACTATTGATACAAATGTTTCAAATTATCATTCCAAATAGATCATGTATAAGTAATCAACCAAATGTCCAAATACGTAAATCAAACTACACTTGAGTAGTAAACTTAAACCACAAACTAAAACGCATCCAGGCATCCAGCACACATCAGCTTCATTTGTAGTTGTCTCTATTATGGTTAGATGCAATTCCTAACTCCCATACCATCTAAAAAAGACAACCAAAAAAGGGTCAACTAAAGATTTTTTGAGCCTAATAGACTAAATTATTTGACATGTTTAAGTCTCTGAACGTAGTCACATATGTTCTACCTTAACTATCAATCATACTTCATATGTTATGTGAAGGCATACAGCATACCCATCAAATATGTGCTCTCTTATTTACAACCTTACTCTACACCTAATTACATTGAATTTACTTTCCTTCATTGATTTTATTCTGTACAAAAATGAATTCAAACCTAATAATATATGAGAAGATGAATGAGATTAAAGACTAAGGAAGCAAAGTTTTCATCTGAGCTATCTCAATCCTTTTGGAACTACCAAGTTGTTTATTTACTTAGTGGTAAACCTTGAAGCCTTTGAGAAACCAGTCGTAAAACATAAAGTTTTATGAGCCATGTATAGCTTTTGTAAACGACATCCCAAGAAATCCCAGCACTTGGTTTAGATAGTGAAAGGACCGAACCCCGATTCAGTTGCCTAAACCGAAATCGAACCCCTTCTGAAAATACGAACCAACAAAAATCATTCAAAATTTCGGCAGAGTAACGTTACTAGCGTGGAATTGCATTAACCTGCACCCTGAAAATAACACTTCATCCTATGCCACAAAAACCAAACCGTGGGCACCAATCCCATCCGGATTTCTCAACATCATATAATAATCAATAAACAGTAAACATATTGTAATAGATATAACATATCCGAGAAAATCCGTATAAAACACGTATCAGAATGTATTAGAGCAACCTCGTGAGTAACTATATACAATATATATACATCAGTAGGTGAAACAAGAACCTACTGGAAAAACACAGGTATCTCGGATCACTAGCCTCCAACCATGACGTGAAACACCAGAATCCGAACTGCAAACTGGGCACGGAAACCGAAAAGCCCAGGGGAAAGGCAAGTAAAACGTTAGAGTGAATGGACGAAAATAAACATATGCCTTTCACCAGTTATATACATAATCATGTAAAACAGTGCGAGTTCGGAAAACATATATATGGAGGTTATCGGGTGAATCTCTCAAGCCCGACGTCAAGTGAATCGCTCAAACCCGACGGTGATAGGCTAGGGGAATCTCTCAACCCCGGCGGCATACATGGGAATCTCTCAACCCTGCCCAGAGGAATCTCTCAACTCTGGTCTAGAGGAATCTCTCAACTCTGGCGGACTACCGGTGATCAACCGAGTAGCCGAAGCATCGATGCAATAATGCCATCACCAATAAACATAAAGTAATACCTCCGAAAATAACATATATCTCAACATCGTATAAAGTAAATACGGAAATCACAATAAATCACGAACTCACAAACAGCAGTGAAAACGTAAACGTGTCCACTCACAGATCAGCAAGCGCGCACTCACGCTAATCTCATGGTCCAACGGAAGATCCCTCGCCTGAAGCACGATCACGATCCCCTAAATAATCATAAACACAATGGATCAAAACCATAGTTCACAACTCTGTACTTAACCACGGAAACCAACCGTTCCCGGAAATATACAATGCAATACAAAATGATTAACGGAATTCCCGAAATCTCCACTCGAAACCTTCGACTGAAAATCCGACACCCAAATCAATACGAAAACCTCAAGGCAATACTCAGGGCGCGATTACGAGAAAAACAACATTAAAAACGTCGAAAACCAAAAAGTCAACCCCTCGCCGGAGCACCGCCGTTGACCGCCGCCGCCGGCGCGCCGTTAACGGTGGAATTCCACGGCGAGGAAACTCCAGAAATGAAGTTCTCCTCACGCCCAGCCACTTCCTCAACTACCACTAAGGCCAATTCAAACCGGAACCATGTCAATTTCACACAAACCCAAACTGAAATCCTCCTCCAGCAACCACCACGGGTTCGCTGGAAACCACTCCCTCGTTCCAAACTAACCACTCCACAAGCACCTACGAGGCTAGGGGAGTTGAAACCCCAACCTCTCCACCTCCACAACTCGCCGGAGCGCAGCCCCCCGTCACCGGCGAAAAACCCAGATCGGCCTCGATTCGAAACCAAGTAAACCACAACCAATTTCCACACACTCAAACATAAAACGAAAGAGGAACTCAAGGGGATTCGAACTATACCCTCAGCTTGGCCGGAGATGGCCGGAAAAGTTGGGTCGGCCGACGAGCTCAAACGGGTCACGTTCTCCCTTCACGGGTCAACGGTCAAGTTTCCAAATTTGGAAAGTCAACAGGTGGTTAGCGCAAAACAGTGTTTTTCGACGATTTTACGACTATTTACGATATTTATACTCGCGCATCGGGTCAATCGACGGTCCAAAATGAATATTCAAAATGATTCGGATAAACACGAAACAAACGGATAAACTCGTCGAAAACCGAAACTTCAAATAATCATATTATATTCCTCGGTTATCGGAAAAATCATCCGGAA
Organism: Geum urbanum; assembly: GCA_946800695.1. Classification (NCBI taxonomy): domain Eukaryota; kingdom Viridiplantae; phylum Streptophyta; class Magnoliopsida; order Rosales; family Rosaceae; genus Geum; species Geum urbanum. The sequence continues at coordinate 4,744,551 of OX327014.1, forward strand.
CTGTCCTCGAGCTCGAAATCACGTACTCTACAACTCCGTGAAGAAACTCAATTCAAATTCTCGGCCGAAAATCAAGTCGTAAATCAAATCGGCAAACCACACATATAACGACTAACCGCGATTACGCATATACTTGTGAATCGTGCCGACTACATTACTGATTCTGGTTCGGGTCGTCACAAATTTACCCCCCTTAAAAAAATTTCGACCTCGAAATTTACGTACCTGTCAAGTGAACAGATGAAGATATTGTTCCCGCATACACTGCTCAGTCTCCCAAGTGGCCTCCTCAACTGAGTGGTTCTGCCACAAGACCTTCACTAGCGGGATCACACGGTGCCTCAACTCCTGCTCACGACGATCGAGGATCTGCACAGGCTCCTCCACGTACGTCAAATCTTCTCGGATCGACAACTGCTATGGGGCTAACACATGTGAAGGATCTGAGATGTACTTCCGCAACATCGAAACATGGAAGACATCATGAACACGAGCCATCTCAGCTGGCAACTCAAGTCTGTACGCAACAGCTCCAATCCTCTCTATAATCTCGTACGGACCAATGTACCGTTGTCGCAGCTTGCCACACTTCCCGAAACGCACAACTCCCCTCCACGGAGATAGTTTCAGGAAGATTCAATCGCCTACCTCAAACTCGAGGCTCTTCCTCCTCACATCCGCATAACTCTTCTGCTGATCCTGGGCAATCTTCAATCTATCCCGAATAATCTGAACGTCCTCCATAGTGCTCTTCACCAGGTCAGGGCCAATAAGCCATCTCTCGCCTACCTCACTCCAACACAATGGAGTACGACACTGCTTCCCGTACAGGGCCTCGTACGGTTCCATCTCAATACTGGCCTGATAGCTGTTGTTGTAGGTGAACTCTATCAAATGTAGCTGCTGGTCCCAATTCTCGCGGAACTGCAACACATAAGACCGCAACATATCCTCAAGTGTCTGGATAATCCGCTCAGATTTCTCGTCAGTCTGAGGGTGAAAAGTTGTACTGAATAGTAACTTCGTGCCCAACCCTCGCTGCAACGCCTGCCAAAACTCAGATGTGAACTGACTATCTCGGTCAGAAACAATCGATACAAGTACACCGTGCAAGCGAACAATCTCTGAAAAGTACAACTTAGCCAATCTACCCACTGATATCTTCCCCGGAAGTGCAAGAAAGTGAGCGGATTTCGTCAGTCGATCCACAATAAACCCAAATGCCAGTGTTGCCAGCCGAAGTACGCGGCAACTGATAAACGAAATCCATCGTAATGTGTTCCCACTTCCAAACTGGAATCTCAAGTGGGTGTAGTTTCCCTGCAGGTTTCTGCCTCTTCACTTTAACTTGCTGACAAATCAAGCATCGACTCACGTATGCGGCAATCTCCCGCTTCATGTTGCGCCACCAGTAGTACGCTCGAAGTTTACGAAACATCTTCGTACCTCCGGGATGCATCGCATACGCTGAACTGTGGGCCTCATCAAGAATCTCCTCCTTCAGGCTCTCGTCTCTGGGCACACATAACCTGCCTCTGAACAACAACGTACCGTCGTCGCTCAATCGGAACTCTGTAGGCACACCATTTTGTATCATGGTCTTCTTGCCCAACAAGTAGGAATCTGAGTCCTGAGCCTCTCATACATGATCAACCAATACGGGTCGAACCTGGAAACTGGCCAACAAAGCTCCCTCATCATCCCACTCGAACTCGGCACCCGTAGCCCGAAGCTCGGCTAACATCGACACTCTGGCCACACACATGTGAAACAACAAGGCTCCAGACTTCCGGCTGAGTGCATCAGCTACAACATTGGCCTTCCCTGGATGGTACTCAAACGTGCAATCGTAGTCGTTGATCAACACCATCCATCGGCGCTGCCTCATGTTCAAATCTGGCTGCGTCTGCAAGTAGGTAAGACTTTTGTGGTCGGTGTAGATCTTACACTGAGCTCCATACAGTTAATGTCTCCAACTCTTCAACGCTAACACGATAGCGGCTAACTCCAAATCATGCATCGGATAGTTGACCTCATGTGGTTTCAGCTGCCTGGAACCGTAGGCCACAACTCTACCATGCTGCATCAACACACAGCCAAGCCCCAACTTCGATGCATCACTGTACACTACGAACTCACCACTGTCGTCTGGCAATGTCAGAACCGGTGCGGTAGTTAATCTCTCCTTCAGAAGCAAATAACTCTCCTCGCATGCATCAGACCACACAAACTTGACGCCCTTCTTCGTCAATCTGGTCAGTGGCGTAGCAATCCGGGAGAAATCCTGTACAAACCGCCGGTAATAGCCTGCTAACCCCAAGAAACTCTGGATCTCCGATACAGTAGTAGGTCTACTCCAGTTCAGCACGGCCTCGATCTTGTCAGGATCAACACTGACTCCCTCAGCCAAAATCACGTGGCCCAGAAACTTCACACTATCCAACCAGAACTCGCACTTGCTGAACTTTGTGAACAACTGATGGTCCCGCAAAGTCCGCAACACTGCTCGCAAATGCTTCTTGTGCTAGCCCACACTCCTGGAATAGATCAAAATATCGTCAATGAACACAATCACGAACTTGTCCAGGAACCGTCTAAACACCCGATTCATCAAGTCCATGAAAGCTGCGGGAGCGTTGGTCAACCTAAACGGCATAACCAAAAACTCGTAATGTCCATACCGCGACCTGAAAGCTGTCCTAGCCACATCAGAGTCTCAGATCCTCAACTGGTGATATCCGGATCGAAGGTCAATCTTCAAAAAGACTGATGCTCCCTTGAGGTGATCGAACAAATCATCAATCTGTGGTAACAGATACTTGTTCTTCACCATAACCTGATTCAGCTTCCGGTAGTCGATGCACAAACGCATAGATCCATCATTCTTCCGCACAAACAACACCGGAGCACCCCACGGAGAAACACTAGGTCGAATAAAACCCTTCTCCAACAACTCCTGGAGCTGAACCTGCAACTCTTTCAACTCCGCTGGCGCCATCCGATACGGTGTCTGGGAGATAGGTCCCGTGCCTGGTAATAACTCAATAGTAAAGTCAATCTCCCGAACAGGGGGTATACCAGGTAACTCCGCTGGAAACACATCCGGAAACTCAGAAACTACCTCAATACTACCAAGATCTGGCACAACTGCTGTTGAAAGGACCCAACCCCGATTCAGTTGCCTAAACCGGAATCGAACCCCTTCTGAAAACGAGAACCAACAAAAACCATTCAAAATTTCGGCAGAGTAACGTTACTAGCGTGGAAATTGCACAAACCTGCACCCTGAAAACAACACTTCATCCTATGCCACAAAAGCCAAACCGTGGGCACCAATCCCATCCGGATTTCTCAATATCATAACATAATCAAATAACAGTAAACATACAGTAAACATATGCAATATACACATCAGTAGGCGAAACAAGAACCCACTGGAAAACACAGGTAGCTCAGATCACTAGCCTCCAACCGCGACGTGAAACCCAGAACCTGAACTGCAACTGGGCACGGAAACCGAAAAGCCCAGGGGAAAGACATGAAAATTGTTAGAGTGAGTGGACGAAAATAAATGTCTTTCACCGAGTAATATATGTTATAAAAACATATGCGAGTCGAAATATAAATAAAACAAATCAAATAGTATACGAGGAGACGCTGACTCCAACTCGTAAACAGAGCATGCAAGTAAAAATCCCACGGGGTCACTCATGGACACACCCGTGCTAGTACAGTCAGAATCACGGAGTCCCAAACTTCCACGTGACTCTAGCCAGAAAGGCCTCGGTTCCGGGGTACCGCCCCTCGCCGGTCAGGTCGGGGTTCCGCCCCTCCTAGTAGGCCTCCATCGGCGATCAGCCGAGAGGCAAGTGTATCGATACAACAACGTAACTGAGACTATACTCTGTATAAATCAAATCATAAATAGTTTGATGCAAATGCATGAATCAATATATAAGTGCATATACGTAATATATACTGGTATAGGCATAATCGTATAACACATGCTCATGTAAACCTAAATCTCGTATGCATGCTCAAGATCGTAAAACGTATATAAAAGACTCGCAATCAATCCGTGAAAAGAAATGTCCACTCACAGGTGAGCAAAACGCGCACTCGCGCTAATCTCGAGGCCCGGCGGAAGATCCCTCGCCAGAAGCACGGTCACGATCTCGATCCCATGAATATTCATAAAACACAACTGATCAAAACATAACCCACAACTCTGTACTTAACCACGGAAACCAACCGTTCCCGGAAATATGCAATGCAGTACAAAATGATTAACGGAATTCCCGAAATCTACACTCGAAACCCTCGACTGAAAATCGGCTACTCAAATCAACCTGAAAACCTCTGGACGATAACCAGGGCGCGATTACGAGAAAAATGACATTAATTTCATCAAAATCCAAAAAGTCAACCCCTCGCCGGAGCTCCGCCGTTGACCGCCGCCGCCGCCGCCGCGCCGTCAACGGTGGAATTCCACGGCGAGATTCTCCAGATTTCAAGGTCTCAACAGGCCAAACCACTTCTTCAACTACCCCAAGGGCCAAATCAGACCGGAACCCCTTCAATTTAAGACAAAACTGAACGGAATTTCTTCCTCCGGTGACCTAATCGGACCTCCATAAAACCTCAACCAATCCTCAAATAAATTACATGAGAAGACTCACAAGGTCAAGGGGAGTCGAACCCCCCTAACCTCCACCACCGAGGCTCGCCGGAACACGGCCAACCATCACTGGCGACAAACCTCAAACCGACCCGATTCGGGTTCCTCTAAAACCCCATCAATTTCAATAAAACCAGATACCAATCGACTCAAAATCAAGAGAGGAAGCTATCCTTACCCTTGCCGAAGTCAGAGGTGGCCGAAAAAAGGACGTCGGATGGCGAAACCAATCGGGAAAGTTTCCCCCTTCGCGGTCAACGGTCAAACTTCTATTTTTGGAAAGTCAACGGTCTGGTCAACGTCAAACAGTATTTTCGGCAATTTTACGACTATTTCCGATATTTATACTCGCGCCTCGGGTCGATCGACGATTTGAAATGGATAACCATCACGATTCGGATAAACACGAAACAATCGGATAAACTCGTCGGAAACTGAAACTTCAAATAATCATATTATATTCCTCGGTTATCGAAAAAATCATCCGGAACCGCCCTCGAGATTGAAATCACGTACTCTACAACTTCTGTGAAGACACTCAACTCAAATTCTCGGCCAAAAACACAGTCGCGAATAGAATCGACAAACCACATATATAACATAAAACTGCGACTATGACCAATCTCGGGAATCGTGCCGAATACACAACTGATTCTGGTTCAGGTCGTCACAGCTGTAGTATCCACAACATGGGCTAAATAAGCAACACAACCCTTCTTCATCAACCGATCCGCCCTCATCGCGGAAATCAAACACGGTAGTGAAGTGTTCTTCTAGCCGCGAAATAGTATCTCGGGTAACCCTGGTCGTCGAAACGTGACCTCCTTCTTGTGACAATCAAACATGGCCCAGTGCGTCTCCAAGAAGTCCATACCCAAGATCAGATCAAAATCCACAATATCAAGCAACAACAAATCTGCGGCTAAACCATGGCCTCCAATAAACACCTCACAGTCTCTATATACCCAACCGATACTCACAATCTCCCCTGACGGATATAACACTCTCCACACCCCCGGAAGTGGAGATGCATGTACCGTAGTTAATGATGATAGTCTAAATGATATGAATGAATGTGTGGCACCTAGATCTAACAATGCAAGTACTAGAATACCAAAGACATGTAACGTACCGATAACGACCTCCGGTGAAGCTCTGCCCTCTCGTAGAGTCATGGCATGAACCCTCGCCTGTCCGGCTGGTCGTCCACGCTGAGGTTGTCCCTGTTGTCCGCCATGGCGTGCAAACTGTGCTGGTCGAGCTCCCGAAGTGGTACCTCACCCTCCTCCGGAACTCTGGGCTGCCTGTCCACCAACACCATCATACTGGTAACACTCCCTCGCATAGTGACCCACCTAGCCATAGCGAAAACAAGTGACAGGATCTCGCTGACATGGACCAACATGATGCCTGCTGTAGAGACTACACAACAGGTACTCCCTCGGTACAGCAAAAGTGCCACCAGTATGCCGAGGATAACTAGAACCGCTGGAACCCCCACTAGCCTGTGGTCGCTACGGTCGATCTCTCCTCCATCTCTGCCTCTGTCTAGGTACACTAGCTGTTGGTCGATAAGATCCACCGCCTGAGGATAAAGCCGAACCGGATGTATCAGAACTCTGCCTCTTTGCAGGCCCCTGACTCGGTCCACCCTCCTCAAATCGTCTAGGCTGGTACCTCAGCTGCCTCTTCTTCTCGATATCCTCACCTCGGAGTGCTGCACTGAAAAACTCATCAAAGTTGTTCCGAGGCATCGTAGTCAGAGTCCCCTTGATATTCAAGTTCAAACCCAACTCAAACCTGTGACACTTGGCTTCCTCAGTAGCCACCATATCATGCGCAAAACGAGATAAGCGGGTAAACCTGTCCCGATACTCAAGTACAGACAAACTGCCCTGCCTCAAGTTCGTAAACTCCTCATACTTGCGCTGCTGGGTAGCCTGATTAAAGTACCTCCGCATCAACAAATCACGGAACAAAGTCCACGGAGTATCAACTGAAACTCTGTCGGTGCTAACCCACCAAAAGTATGCATCACCCTCAAGTAATCCGACTGCTGCCACTGTCATCTGCTCAAGAGTAAACCGCAGACGCTCACATACACGTTCAACCTGACCCAACCATGCCTCACATATCTCTGGCTCAGCTGAACCCGAAAACACAGTAGCACCAGCAGTACGAGCTTTGACCACAGGGTCAAAACACTCTTCCAAACGCAGCACTCGCATCAGCAAGTCATGCGTCTAGCGATCCTCATCAGGATCTACTTCCCGATCAACACGGGGACCACGTCGAGGAGGCATCCTATTGATACAAGACAAGTATTAGGTACAAGCAGAAAGAACGTAATCATGAAACCGCAGATATTTGAGAACAGACAACACCCGAAGTATTGATGAGTACCACTGGCCAGTCGGGTCATCTCTCCAGACATGCTGTATAAACTCAAATACCCTAAGCGTCACAACTACAAGAGTCTACAGAATCTGACAACCTAATGCTCTGATACCAAGCTGAAAGGACCCAACCCCGATTCAGTTGCCTAAACCGGAATCGAACCCCTTCTGAAAACACGAACCAACAAAAATCATTCAAAATTTCGGTAGAGTAACGTTACTAGCGTGGAATTGCATTAACCTGCACCCTGAAAATAACACTTCGTCCTATGCCACAAAAACCAAACCGTGGGCACCAATCCCATCCGGATTTCTCAATATCATAATCAATAAACAGTAAACATACTGTAATAGATATAACATATCCGAGAAAATCTGTATAAAAAACGTATCAGAATGTATTAAAGCGACCTCTAGAGTAACTATATACAATATATATATATATATACATCAGTAGGCGAAACAAGAACCTACTGGAAAAACACAGGTAGCTCAGATCACTGGCCTCCAACCACGACGTGAAACACCAGAATCCGAACTGCAAACTAGGCACGGAAATCGAAAAGCCCAGGGGAAAGGCAAGTAAAACGTTAGAGTGAGTGGACGAAAATAAACATATGCCTTTCACCAGTTATATACATAATCATGTAAAACAATGCGAGTTCGGAAAGCATATATATGGAGGTTATCGGGTGAATCTCTCAAGCCCGACGTCAGGTGAATCGCTCAAACCCAACGGTCATAGGCCAGGGGAATCTCTCAACCCCGGTGGCATACAGGGGAATCTCTCAACCCTGCCCAGAGGAATCTCTCAACTCTAGTCCAGAGGAATCTCTCAACTCTGGCGAACTACCAGTGATCAGCCGAGTAGCCGAAGCATCGATGCAATAATGCCATCACCAATAAACATAAAGTAATACCTCCGAAAATAACATATATCTCAACATCGTATAAAGTAAATACGGAAATCATAATAAATCACGAACTCGCAAACAGCAGAGAAAACGTAAACGTGTCCACTCACAGATCAGCCAGCGCACACTCGTGCTAATCTCGTGGTCCAACGGAAGATCCCTCGCCTGAAGCACGATCACGATCCCCTAAATAATCATAAACACAACGGATCAAAACCATAGTTCACAACTCTGTACTTAACCACGGAAACCAACCGTTCCCGGAAATATACAATGCAGTACAAAATGATTAACGGAATTCCCGAAATCTCCACTCGAAACCTTCGACTGAAAATCCGACACCCAAATCAATACGAAAACCTCAAGGCAATACTCAGGGCGCGATTACGAGAAAAACGACATTAAAAACGTCGAAAACCAAAAAGTCAACCCCTCGCCGGAGCACCGCCTTTGACCGCTGCCGCCGGCGCGCCGTCAACGGTGGAATTCCACGGCGAGGAAACTCCAGAAATGAAGTTCTCCTCACGCCCAGCCACTTCCTCAACTACCACTAAGGCCAATTCAAACCGGAACCATGTCAATTTCACACAAACCCAAACTGAAATCCTCATCCAGCAACCACCACGGGTTCGCCGGAAACCACTCCCTCGTTCCAAACTAACCACTCCACAAGCACCTACGAGGCTAGGGGAGTTGAAACCCCAACCTCTCCACATCCACAACTCGCCGGAGCGCAGTCCCCCGTCACCGGCAAAAAACCCAGATCGGCCTCGATTCGAAACCAAGTAAACCACAACCAATTTCCACACACTCAAACATAAAACGAAAGAGGAACTTAAGGGGATTCGAACTGTACCCTCAGCTTGGCCGGAGATGGCCGGAAAAGTCGGGTCGGCCGACGAGCTCAAACGGGTCACGTTCTCCCTTCACGGGTCAACGGTCAAGTTTCCAAATTTGGAAAGTCAACAGGTGGTCAGCGCCAAACAGTGTTTTTCGACGATTTTACGACTATTTCCAATATTTATACTCGCGCCTCGGGTCAATCGACGGTCCAAAATGAATATTCAAAATGATTCGGATAAACACGAAACAAACGGATAAACTCGTCGAAAACCGAAACTTCAAATAATCATATTATATTCCTCGTTTATCGGAAAAATCATCTGGAACTGTCCTCGAGCTCGAAATCACGTACTCTACAACTTCCGTGAAGAAACCCAATTCAAATTCTCGGCCGAAAATCAAGTCGTAAATCAAATCGGCAAACCACACATATAACGACTAACCGCGATTACGCATATACTCGTGAATCGTGCCGACTACATTACTGATTCTGGTTCGGGTCGTCACAGATAGTAGCCCTCATTATACTACACAAAAACATGCATCGAATGATGAGAAAAATCAGGCCTAACTATGATACCAACAACAACAACAATAAAAACAAAAACAAAAACAATAAAAATTGGTTAAGCTAGCAAGTTGATCTAGAGAAAAGGCATATTAAGCAAAAAACTCTAAATGAAACTGAGGGAAGCAAAACTAATTGGGATTTCCTACTACTTTGATAAGTGAATGAAACATATTGTTAACACTTACGGGAGAGCTTCATCTCCACCATAGACTACAATTATGATTGAAATTTTGAGACTCATTCAATCATTGTTTGTATCATGCTACTGTTTTTTCCTTATTGACATTTCAAAAAATTTACATTTTCAATGATTAATGACTAACTTTAGTCAGTGTTCAAAGCTCCTTGTCATTTGGCCTTGTATTGTCTCAGTTATTCCTTCGGTCCTCAAACTAAATTGAAAATTCGAGTAAAGGGTAAGTAGTATAGAAAGATCAAAGCACCTATTAAAACGGGAAAAAGAAAATAGCAGACAACATACCAGGGCCGGGAAGATCACTTCAAACAAATGGGTTTGAAATTCAAATCTTTGATAACTGTTTGTTCCATCTGAAAACCAAATAAAAAACTAAGCAATCGAAATAAGGTTGCATTTGATCAACATATTCAATCTAACAAACTTAATTGAAGCACCGATGTTTGGAAGTGATTGACAGGTATTGAAATCTTCAAAATTCAAGTGATAATCGTTGACAATCTACCCCAAGTCTGCTTGTCAAATCACCAATTGATTCTCTGTCGAAAAAAGGATATATATATATATATATATAGAGAGAGAGAGAGAGAGAGAGAGAGAGAGAGAGAGAGAGTATTGAAATGAATAAGAACAGAAAACAAAGCAGTTCATGTGTCCTAGACAGATATTTTTTTTATGACTCATCCAGTTTTTTCAACTTGTTAAATGAAACACAAACCTGTACAATAAAAATTGAGTATAGAGTTTCCCTGAGGTTCTTAACCTGCAATGTGATAAGAGAGTGGAGATTAGTAGAATGGAAAGCACATGTCATTTGATTTTGACAAAATGAAAAATGTGTTATATGCAAGTTTGGTTTTTTTTTGTGAGTGCTAGTTCTTTTTATGTCAAACTTCTGTTTTTCTAATATTTCTAGTTCTGTTTCTTTTTATGTTGGTAGGTATCTGGCTAATGAAAGATACCATAGATGAGTCTTTATGTAAATTTTCTATATACGTATCTTTGTAGTTTCTTCAACTAAATGCAAGTATTAGACTTCCAAACTGGAATGTGAAAGGCAAAATCATATGGTGCACAAAGTGGCCCCTAAGAATTAGTGTTTAGTTGTTTACTTGAATTATTATGGTGAGGAACATGGCACCCTTACTTATAGATAGTTTTTTGGTTTAGTTATTGTCATCTCATCATTCTAACGTTGACGTTTGAGATGAAAGAATGTATATATGTGTGAGGGCCTTGAGCAAGCACCACGACAATGGTATAAGAAGTTTGACTCCTTCATGATTTAACATGGACATCGGAGGACTACTTCTGTCATTATGTGAAAGGACCCAACCCCGATTTAGCTCCCTAAATCGGAATTAAACCCCTTCGAAAACACGAACCAACAAAAACTTTTCGAAATTTGGGCAGAGTTTCGCTACTAACGTAGAATTGCCATTACCTGCACGCGGAAAATACACTTCATCCTATGCCACAAAAATCAAACCGTGGGCACCAATCCCATCCGGATTTCTCAATATATCAACAGTAAAGTAAATCAATAAATATATCTATACCTTACTGAAATCCAGTGTAAAATCGTATAACGTATTCAACAGGAAGCTCAGAGCGACATCTAATACATAATCGTATACGCATACCACAGTAGGTAGAACAATAAACCTACTGGATGAAACAAAGTAGCTCGAGCACTATGCCTCCGACCACGACGTGCGACACCAGAGTCCGAACTGCATACTGGGCACGGAAATCGAAAAGCCCAGGTGAAAGACAATAAACACGTTAGAGTGAGTGGACGAAAATAAATGTCTTTCACCAGTTAATATATATGTTTAAAATACATATGCGAGTCCAGGAATATAAAATAATAAGTACACGAGGTAAAACTCATACTCCTCCAATGTACTGAGCATGCAAGTAAAATTCCACGGGGTCACTCATGGACTCCTCCGTGCTAGTACAGTCTGAACCACGGAGTCCTTGACTACCACGTGATTCTAAGCCAGAAATGGCCTCGGTTCCGGGGAATACGCCCCTCACCGGTCTGGTTGGGGAAACGCCCCTCCAGGCGGCCCTCCGTCGGGGATCAGCCGACGAGGCAAGGTGTATCGATACAACAACGTAACTGAGACTGTACTCTGTGAAAACCAAATCACAAGCAAATCGATGCAAATGCATGAAACATATAAGTGTATGCATATTCGTATACGTATATCCGTATAAATATAATCGTATAATCGTAAACACATGCTCATATAATCATAATTTCGTATGAAATCTCATGCTCGTAAAACCATAATCATGCTGCATGCTCAAGTTCATAAAGCGTATATAAAGACTCGCGATAATTCCGTGAAAATAAACTGTCCACTCACAGACTGGCGTAACGCGTATCGCGTTAACCCGTGATCCGGCGGAAAGTTCCTCGCCAAACGAACGATCACGAACACCTGAATATTCACAAAATTCATATCTCAAAATCATATCTCGACAATACAAGGCAAATCACGAGAAATCACCGTTCCCGGAAACACATAACTCAAAGTCGACGAATCGTCGAAAATCCATATATACCACCTCAATACCTCGCTTTACGTTCGGACGCTCAACTCGAAAAACGAACCTCCCCACTGCGATCGGGGCGCGATTTCGAGTCAAATGACATGCAACTTGCCGAAAGTCAAAAAGTCAACTCTGACCGTTGACCGCCGCCGTTGACCGCCGTCCACGGCGGCGCTACTGTTGACCGAAGAATTTCACGGCGGGGCAACCTCAATTCCACTCAAAATCACCCACTGAGCAACTTTCATAACTGCACCAAAGTCCAATTCTCACTCTAACACATCCAATTTCAACGAAACCCGAATTGTACACAAATTTTCCAATCCAAAATTCTCCATGTATACATCGAATTGAAACACGAAACTTACAGGGAAGCATCATGGTGATGAGGGCTACAAAGCCCACCCCAAAATTCAGCTCGAATCGGCCAATTTTGATGGACCCGAAATCACAAGTTTCCTCTTGAATTTGGCCGGAAATTTCTCCTAATACCGACCACCACGCCGTAAAAGGCGACCGGAAGTGGAACCGTGAGGCCGAGGCGCACCCAACGGGTCCTCCCCCGTGGCCGGAGACGGCCGGACAACCTCGCCGTCGACAACCCACCGTGGCCACCGTCGAGCACCTCACCTCCTCCATCGGTCAACCAAGTCAACATGGTCAAAGACGTAAATGCCAGGTTTGACTTTCCCTATTAGGCAGGTTACTATTTAAAGTTTCCCAAAATAGAAACTCATACTTATCCATTTCGGCAAACTTGAAACGCGCGTAACTTTCTCGTCGTAATTCCGATTCCGATAATTCTCGCGGTCACAAACTCGTCTCGACGTACTCTTCAATAATCACCCAAAGTCAAACATATCGGCCAAACGGATAAAAAGTCAACCCTTCAAAGCAACACACATTAAATCGACTAAATAATCAACAAACGGCAAAATTTGCAACTAATTCCTCGTAACTCCAAATCATGCTCTGGAAGTTCTCACGAACTCGAAATTAAATTCTGAACAACTTCCGTGAAGAAGCCAAGACCAAATTCTCGTCCGGTAATTTAGTCGCGAACAAACCCGCCATTTAAATCCGTTTCCGTCGAAACTTCAAATATTCATAACTTATTCCTCGGTCGTCCAAATAACGATCCAGAACCGCCCACGAACTCGAAATCACTTGTACTACGACTCTCGAGAAGAGACTCAGCTCCAATTCTTGGCCAATAATTTAGTCGTTAACAATCCCTGGCGGTTCAAACCCAGTCGTCAATCTGCGGCTACGCAGTAACTCATGTATACAGTTGATCATACTGCTGATTCTGGTCCGGGTCGTCACAAATCCACCCCCCTTAGAAAAATTTCGACCTCGAAATTTCCGAGTCTACTGGCTACAAGGTAGGAGCACTGCCTCTGCATACCGCTCAACTGCCCAGTGGTAATCTCAACTGAACAACTCTGATCACAACTCCACAATAGGAGATAATTCCGTGCTGGAATTCCTGTACCCTCAAATCACAAATCTGAACTGGCTCCAAACAATAGCCAAGTGTTCCTACATAAGGAACCGATAGGGTACACAACACGAAACCAACCTGAAACACAGTTCCGCCACACGGAACACAACACGCATAAAAGCCAACACTATAGGTGATGTCGAACCATACGGCATAACACAAACTCGCCTATGACCACATATAGATCAAAACATCAAGGCAAATCACAATACAACCTGCTCATACCAACGAAACTCAAGCATCGAACTCAAACAACTATCAATCCATTTCCGCTAATCTGACAGTCTGTGGTAACACACTCCACAAAATCGGAAATAAACATCAACTCAAATTCAAACCAAGCTCACTCCAACACAGTGGAGTACAACAACATCCCTCAAAACCACATCACGCAACATCAGAACCATAGTGATCCACAAATTGGTACAACAAGCAAACTCGAACAAGTGAAACTGCTGGTCCCGAATCCTCCGGAACTGCAATACCGAGGTCCACAACATGCCCTCCAAGGTCTGAATAGTCCTCAAAGATCGCTCGTCAATCCGAGGACAAGAACCGGTACTAGCTCGTAATCTGGTCCCCAATGCTCGCTGCAAAGCTCGCCCACACACAGTTGTAGCCGATTGCCTCGACCAGTAAACTGGGACACAGGTACACCACGTAGATGGACAACCTCCATCAAACACAGCCATAACAGCCTGCCAACTTCTCGGTAAGTCTCTGTCTCGTAGCCATCGCTAGTCGACAAACGTGGCATCTGCACACACAAACCGCTACACTTCTCTTCATGTTGCGTCACGAGTAGTAAACTCGAAGTATCTGACACTTCTCCGCGTCACTAGCGCCAAACACGCGCAAAATCACGAGCCTCAACATCATCATACTCAAACTCAGCTCTCGTAGCCCATAACTCGACTAACACAGAAACTCGAGCCACACACACATGAAACACTGAAGCTCCCGATTCTCGCTTGAATGCATCAACAACCACAACCCAGATGGATAATCAAAGTACAACCTCTAGCCTTTTCTGAACAAGCTCAAATGTGCAGCCATAGTCGATAGTCGACTCCCTCCATCTACACTGCCTCAAGCCCAAATCTGGCCGAAAATGCAAGTGGATAAAACTCAGTGGTCAATGTACATCCTACACCACGCTGCACGCCATAGAAATAGTATCTCCAACTCTCTGGTGCTAACATAAGGGAAGCTACACCCAAATCATACATAGGATACGTAGCTACACAAAGTTCCACTGCCTGGAATCATGAGCCACCGCTCTGCTACACAGCATCAAAACATAACCAAATCCAAACCTTGATGCATCGCCATAACCCACGTACTCATCACGATCGTCAGGTAAGGTCAAAACCGACACAACGGTCAACCGTCCCGCAAGAGTAAGTAACTCTCCTTGCGTGCATCGAACCACTCGAACTTGACACCTTCTTCGTCAATCCGGAAAGTAGAGTGGCAATCCGGGAAAATCCTGCATAAGCCGTCGGTAATAGCCTGCCAAACCCAAAAGAAACACCGGATCTCTGGTACAATGGTAGGTCAACCCCAAATCAATACGGCTTCTAACTGGTCAGGATCCACGCCAACTCCCTCGGCTAGCATCACACAGCTCAAAATCGTCACGCTAATCGACCAAAACTCACACTGGCTGAACTTCGCAAACACAAGATCGTCTCGCGAAGTCCGTAAAACCACTCACAATCGTCTCAAGTGCTGGCCCACACTCCTGAAGTACATCAGGAAATTGCCGACGAACATGGTCGCAACTCGTCCAAAAACCGTCTGAACACTTGGTCCATCAAGTCCACACGATCTACAGAGCATTGGTCAATCAATGAAATGACCAAGAACTCCTGATGCCCGCATTGTGATTTGAAAGCCAACAAAGCCACATCTGACTCACCGAACCATAACTGATGGTATCCGGATCCGGAATCAATCCTCGAAAAGACTGAAACTCTCGCGAGCTGATCAACCAATCGTCAATCCGAAGCGGAGGATACTCACTCTCCTCTGAAGCGAATCAGGCTTCGGTACTCAATGCACCATCTCGTCGAACCATCCATCATCCGTACAAACAATATAAAAGCACACCACGCAAATACGCGGGGTCGCATGAAATCTCCTGAAACCTCCTCCAGCAACTCCTGGAGTCGAAACAATAGCTCCATCAGCTCCGCTAGCTCCGAACGACAAGATGCCGGTAAAATAAGTCCGGCGCCTGGTACAAGCTCAATGGTGTAGTCAGTCTCCCGAACTGAAGGAACACCTGGTAACTTCTCCAAAACACACCTGGAAACTCGAGAACCACCTCAATGTCACCAATGTCAGGTACAGCAACCATAGTATCCACAACATGTGCTAGGCAAACAACATAACTCGTCTCCACCATCCGCTCCACCATCACCACGATACAGCATCTCGGAGAAATCTGGTCGTCAAAACACAACCTCCCTCTCGAGATACTCGAACACAGCCAAATGCGTCGTCAGTAAGTCCATACTCACAAACACACCAAACCACAATGTCCAGCTATAATAGATCCGCCGCTAACCCATATCCTCCAGTAAGGATCTCGCAACCTCCAGATGGATACAACACTCTCCAAAACCTCGGAAGTGGGGATACAGGTACAATAGCCATGGATATCAAACAACAGTAACCTCGGAGAAAAGTCTGTCCTCAAACGAGGTCATGGCACGAACTCCAACATGCCCAACTGGTCGCCCACATCAATTGCGACTTGCTGAATAACTCGTCAAAAGGGTACATTGATCAGACTGCATGTACAGCATCATGATCCCTTCGTGAACTCTGAGCTGTCGAACCTCAAACACAACTGGCTGAGGGCGCTCCCTCGTAACGTGACCCACCTGGCCACCGAATCAGCAACTGAGGGTACTCCTCAAACACAAATCACTGCAACACCTGCTGCGTGAAAGAACCACCAACGATCACTCGAATTCATGCCACAGGAGCAAATCCGCTACTCTGCGATCTCCGCCATCATCAAATGGATTCTCTGCTTGATCTGATGACCCTCAACAATATCAAAAAGGTCACAGCCTAATGAAGTCACTGATCCCGAAGTATCAAAACTCATCCACATCAAAATCTCGACTAAATCCACTTTCCTCAAACCATCACATCGAAAACCGTGTACACCTTTCCTTCCTCAATAGCCTCGCCACTGAGTGCAA
Source organism: Geum urbanum (assembly GCA_946800695.1). NCBI lineage: Eukaryota > Viridiplantae > Streptophyta > Magnoliopsida > Rosales > Rosaceae > Geum > Geum urbanum. The sequence goes on from OX327014.1 coordinate 4,761,436, forward strand.
CACACTAAGCTCCTCACGGATGTCTCGAGGCAGAAAAGTCAGACTCTCTCTGATGCTCAGGTTCAAACTCATCTCGAATCTCGTGCACTGCTTCCTCTGAAGCCACATAACACGTGCAAACAGTAACAAACATGTGAACAAAGCATCTCCACCTCAGGTGGGTAAACACTCCACATTCAATTGCTGGATAGCCTGATTAAACCATTACCGTATACACTACACTCTGAATGTAGGCTATGGAATCACAACCGGAACTCACACAATACTAGCCCACAAAATACAACAATCTGACTCAGGCAAACATCTCTGCCACAACTCTCCGGTCTGAGGCCACATATAGACGCTCAAATACACATCCCCGGGCAAACCGTGCCACACAAATCTCTGAACCCAGAATACTCATCTCAAACCACTGTTCTCTGGAAAATCACGCGTCGTATGATCCTCAACAGGATCCGCAACCGAAACGACACGGAAAGCACGTCAGGAGGCATCCTAATGAATAAAATATCGTTCACAACAAGTGGAACGTAATCATGGAACTTCAAATATTTGAAAGCATACAACACCCGGAATTTGATGATTATCCGCCGGCCGGTCGGGTCACCATTCCAGACATGCTGTACATTCTCCAATATCCTTAGTAAACACGACTACAGAAGTCTACAGAACCTATAACCTAATGCTCTGATACCAAGCTGAAAGGACCCAACCCCGATTTAGCTCCCTAAATCGGAATTAAACCCCTTCGAAAACACGAACCAACAAAAACTTTTCGAAATTTGGGCAGAGTTTCGCTACTAACGTAGAATTGCCATTACCTGCACGCGAAAAATACACTTCATCCTATGCCACAAAAATCAAACCGTGGGCACCAATCCCATCCGGATTTCTCAATATATCAACAGTAAAGTAAATCAATAAATATATCTATACCTTACTGAAATCCAGTGTAAAATCGTATAACGTATTCAACAGGAAGCTCAGAGCGACATCTAATACATAATCGTATACGCATACCACAGTAGGTAGAACAATAAACCTACTGGATGAAACAAAGTAGCTCGAGCACTATGCCTCCGACCACGACGTGCGACACCAGAGTCCGAACTGCATACTGGGCACGGAAACCGAAAAGCCCAGGTGAAAGACAATAAACACGTTAGAGTGAGTGGACGAAAATAAATGTCTTTCACCAGTTAATATATATGTTTAAAATACATATGCGAGTCCAGGAATATAAAATAATAAGTACACGAGGTAAAACTCATACTCCTCCAATGTACTGAGCATGCAAGTAAAATTCCACGGGGTCACTCATGGACTCCTCCGTGCTAGTACAGTCTGAACCACGGAGTCCTTGACTACCACGTGATTCTAAGCCAGAAATGGCCTCGGTTCCGGGGAATACGCCCCTCACCGGTCTGGTTGGGGAAACGCCCCTCCAGGCGGCCCTCCGTCGGGGATCAGCCGATGAGGCAAGGTGTATCGATACAACAACGTAACTGAGACTGTACTCTGTGAAAACCAAATCACAAGCAAATCGATGCAAATGCATGAAACATATAAGTGTATGCATATTCGTATACGTATATCCGTATAAATATAATCGTATAATCGTAAACACATGCTCATATAATCATAATTTCGTATGAAATCTCATGCTCGTAAAACCATAATCATGCTGCATGCTCAAGTTCATAAAACGTATATAAAGACTCGCGATAATTCCGTGAAAATAAACTGTCCACTCACAGACTGGCGTAACGCGTATCGCGTTAACCCGTGATCCGGCGGAAAGTTCCTCGCCAAACGAACGATCACGAACACCTGAATATTCACAAAATTCATATCTCAAAATCATATCTCGACAATACAAGGCAAATCACGAGAAATCACCGTTCCCGGAAACACATAACTCAAAGTCGACGAATCGTCGAAAATCCATATATACCATCTCAATACCTCGCTTTACGTTCGGACGCTTAACTCAAAAAACGAACCTCCCCACTGCGATCGGGGCGCAATTTCGAGTCAAATGACATGCAACTTGCCAAAAGTCAAAAAGTCAACTCTGACCGTTGACCGCCGCCCACGGCGGCGCTACTGTTGACCGGAGAATTTCACGGCGAGGCAACCTCAATTCCACTCAAAATCACCCACTGAGCAACTTTCATAACTGCACCAAAGTCCAATTCTCACTCTAACACATCCAATTTCAACGAAACCCGAATTGTACACAAATTTTCCAATCCAAAATTCTCCATGTATACATCGAATTGAAACACGAAACTTACAGGGAAGCATCATGGTGATGAGGGCTACAAAGCCCACCCCAAAATTCAGCTCGAATCGGCCAATTTTGATGGACCCGAAATCACAAGTTTCCTCTTGAATTTGGCCGGAAATTTCTCCTAATACCGACCACCACGCCGTGAAAGGCGACCGGAAGTGGAACCGTGAGGCCGAGGCGCACCCAACGGGTCCTCCCCCGTGGCCGGAGACGGCAGGACAACCTCGCCGCCGACAACCCACCGTGGCCACCGTCGAGCACCTCACCTCCTCCATCGGTCAACCAAGTCAACATGGTCAAAGACATAAATGCCAGGTTTGACTTTCCCTATTAGGCAGGTTACTATTTAAAGTTTCCCAAAATAGAAACTCATACTTATCCATTTCGGCAAACTTGAAACGCGCGTAACTTTCTCGTCGTAATTCTGATTCCGATAATTCTCGCGGTCACAAACTCGTCTCGACGTACTCTTCAATAATCACCCAAATTCAAACATATCGGCCAAACGGATAAAAAGTCAACCCTTCAAAGCAACACACATTAAATCGACTAAATAATCAACAAACGGCAAAATTTGCAACTAATTCCTCGTAACTCCAAATCATGCTCCGGAAGTTCTCACGAACTCGAAATTAAATTCTGAACAACTTCCGTGAAGAAGCCAAGACCAAATTCTCGTCCGGTAATTTAGTCGCGAACAAACCCGCCATTTAAATCCGTTTCCGTCGAAACTTCAAATATTCATAACTTATTCCTCGGTCGTCCAAATAACGATCCGGAACCGCCCACAAACTCGAAATCACTTGTACTACGACTCTAGAGAAGAGACTCAGCTCCAATTCTTGGCCAATAATTTAGTCGTTAACAATCTCTGGCGGTTAAAACCCAGTCGTCAATCTGCGGCTACGCAGTAACTCATGTATACAGCTGATCATACTGCTGATTCTGGTCCGGGTCGTCACATTATGTCTTTGGCAAAAGACATCTTGATGGTGAGTTTATCGCACTACTTCTAAAGTATGTTTGTGACATCCCAATATTTTTATAATTATTAATAATTACATATAATTCGAGTTCGTTTTAGCAATCACGGTAAAAAGATTTTTATCATCTGTAAGTTCGAGGTTTCTCAGGTTGATTTTTTATTGAGTTGTCAAAGTCGGTTGACTTCAGGTGAAACTTATAGTATTTGTCGATACGAAGTCGTAGACGTGAAGAATATGAAAATGGAGTTACGACCAAGACGTTACTAACGACGAAAGTTTGTCGTAAAGTTATCACCGATTTACCATAAATTGAAATAGTATATAAATGAATGGTTTCCATTTCAGGTAAGCAAGAAGTTTTGGGTGAGGGTTGACTTTGGTCAACTTCCTCTTCCATTGAGAGAGAGATAGCGACCAGAGGCGGTGGGGCGGTGCTTCGGCTGCACCACGTCGTCCGGCCACCTCTGACCTTGAGACACTCCGACTTAGTTGCCTAAACCGAAATCAAACCCATTCAAAAACGCGACCTTAAATTTTTTTTTGCCAAAGTTTACTTTGAAATACGTGAACCAATTATTAGAACCTGTAAAGAAACACACTTCGAATATTCCACAAAAGCCAAACCATGGGGTCCATTCCCCATCCGTATTTCTCAACATCATATATATAATAAACCAAAAGGTTTACAAGAAATCTAGAACATTCAGAAGTAAACTCAACTGAAAACAAACATAAGTATCCAGAGCGACGCCTATATACATCATTTACATCAAGTAGGTCGAACAAGGAACCTACAGAAATTGAAGTGTGATCCGAACCCTATGCCTCCACAGTCGACGCGCAACACTGGAACCCAAACTGCAAACTGGGCAAAGGAAACCGAAAAACCCAGGGGAAAGGCAAATAAAATCGTTAAAGTGAGTGTACGAAAATAATCATATGTCTTTCATCATTTATATAATCATAAATAATGCGAGTTCTTAAATGCATAAAAGTCGCCACTCCGGCGGATTTCCCTTCCAGAGTAGCAAGTTGGGCGAATCTCTCAAACCCGACAGTGATAAACTAGGCGAATTTCTCAAGCCTAGTTGACATATCAAGCGAATCTTTCAAGCCTGATAAATAGACTACCGGTGATCAGTCGCATAGTCAATGCATCGAGGCTAAATAAATAAATGCCATCACCAATAAAATATACAATATTTTCAAAACGATAAATAATCTGAACATTATACTAGAACAAATACTGAAACCAAGAACTCGCTACGACAGTGTAAATAAATGTCCACTCACCATACGTGCTAGTTCTGAGATCCAGCAAAATATCCATCACCAAACGCTCGCTCACGATCACCTGAATACAGGGATACGATTAATACATATTGAAACACAACATACCGAGCTAATACGTCAAGAACCCCGCGTTCTCGAAAGACGTATCGCTCGAAATATCGACGAGGATAACAAAATTCCCAAAATATACCCAATTAACCCTCGTCCCAAAATAGAATACTCAAATCAACTGAAAAACCTCACGACTACGATCGGGACGCGTTTACGAGCAAAAAGGTATCAAAATCTCCAAAATCCCAAAAGTCAACCCTCGCCGGAACTCCGCCGCCGCCGGCGGTGCGGCGTCAACGGTGACATTCTCCAGCGGAGAAAGCCCAGAACTCATCTACTCATCAAGACCAACAACTTTTCCTGCTACCATCAAGGCCAATTCCAACCATACCGGCCGGAATTGAGCCCGAAACCTCGCTGGAATTCTCCTCTTTGGTCACCACCACGGCGACCACCAAACCTCATCCTTAACCAAAATTAAACACCCAGAACTGATCTAGGGGATGATGGAAACCTTTCCCCCATCATCCGCGACGCCATAGATCGCCGGAGCACCGCCCCCGACGGCGGCGAAATCCCAAAACTTCAGCACATTCAAACTTCCTCAATTCTTCATCAATTCTCACAAAATTAAGTTCAAACCAATAGGAAATCATGAGAGGATTCTAACCATACCCAAATTGTGGCCGGAAACTCCGGGTCGGACGGCGACAGTTCGCGGGTCGTGGTGGAGCTCCGGTCAACGCGGTTAAACTTGGTCAACGCCAGTCAAATGGCCCAAATGCAACTTTTCAACAATTTTACGACTATTCCGATATTATACGCATGACCCAAGACGATCAACGGTCCAAAACAAATCGAAACCAAAATGGATAAACACGACTAAATCCAACGGCCGGAAATATTCATAACTAATTCCACATAACTCGAAATAATCCTCCAGAAACTCCAACAAGCTCGAAATCACGTACACTACAACTCTCATGAAGGAACCCATACCAAATTTTTGCCCGATAATTTAGTCGTAAATAAACCCACTATATCGACTAATTACGACAAACTGCGATTAATCGTGAAACTCGCAAATCAAGCCGATTAACATATCATTTCCGATTTGGGTCGTTATACCAGTCTCGTTCAGTTTGGCTCGGTGTCCTCTACCCATTTCTGAGTTTGATCGACGATGATGAGGCCGGAGAAGGATGGATTCACAACGAGAAAAGCTAGGGTTTTCGGCTGATTTCAGGTTTGCCGTTAGACCACTCTGAGCTAATAGAATCCATATACATCTATACCACTCATCGATTTGTGTCTACCTCTCTAATTCATATTAAAAGCAACTAAACTGATTCAAACTAAAATCAACCCAATTAAGCGAAGGAAGAAACCAAACTGTGATTTATTAAACACTCAACCAAAACAAATCAGATAATGAAAAAGTAATTCTAACCTGAGGGCTGAGGTCAATTAGCAAACTCTACATGTGTTCTAAGCCTATCAATGCAGTAGTTCATCGTCAACCGCCACGTACAGACCCAATGACATCAAAAACAAGTAAATTACAGTAGAGAATACAACATATTGTATGGACCCGAATCAGAGAATTTCATAGGCAACTTGACGAAGGAAAAAAATACCTAATTGAAGCCGAATTACAACACTAAGAATCAGACCGAGCAAGAGAACCTCACATATATGATTAGGCGAGTTCTGTGACTAAGAAATAGAGGCGGTGAAGGAGGACAACTGTGGTCTCTTAGAGCCGATATTTGGGCTTGCTCTTCTCCTCTTTCTCATCGCGGTTGGTTTCTGTGGAGTGTAATTAAATTGGAAAATTGAAAGAGAGAGAAGTGGGAGGGATTACTGAAGACATGCACTTTACAAAGGATTGACGGTTTTCCTTACGGTTTTGTGCGTACAAAGCTACTCTTCCTTTTTTCTTTTTTCTTCTTTTGCAAAATTCCTCTCCTTCTTTTCTATTTTCCTAGTTGTCATTTTTCTTTCTCTTGTTTTTTCCCCTGGTGTATTTACAGCAGTACCTCTATCCTTATGTACATCATTTTTTCTTTCTTGCACTGCTTTTTTTTGTTCTCAAGGATATTTTCGGATTTGCCAAATTTGGTATGTGATGACACCAAAACTCACGCTTCCCTTTATTGTAGTAGAGATATATATGGAACATACGTTACAGCAGCAACCCCTATTATTACCACCAGAGCTTGATGGTCTGAAATCAAACACTAAATATTAATCTAGAGATGAAATAATGAAACAATCAAAACGAAGATCCAAATTAACCATCAAACAACTAAACGATAACATGAATCACTACCCCAGAAAGATAAACCAAAAATTTAGAAAAGAATCTCAGAAACCTAACCAAGTGGAAGAATCGAAATGGAGCAAACAACAAGGGCAGACACTAGTTTGAAATTTGAACTGTGAATTCTGGGCGACGGCGTTTAATCAGAATTACGTTCCATTTTAAACCGTATAGTATTTAAGGGGTCATTTGATACTTGCTTATAATAGATTTCAGAAAACCTTGAATTGAGTGACTAATTCTTTTCAAAATTTGCAAGTATTAATGATCTGATTATAATCAGTACAACACTTTTTTGCAACTAATTTCCAACATTGAAGAACTTCGTTCGAACAAATGCAAATCTATATCAGGTAACTATAAAAAGTGAAAAACTAATGTACAATCAAATGAGATACAAAACAGTAAAGAATGAGAAAGCTAAGAGCACTCCGAGTTGCATTTGATTTATGCAGAAGATATCTAATGGAGCAAACAAGGGCACTAATTTGAAGTTTGAACTGTGACTTCTGGGCGGGCGGGACGAATGATGGCTTTTAATTAGAAAACACCCACCCGTTATTTACATTTAAAAGCCCTAACTAAGTGATTGGGCCAAATACTACTGGTCCAATGGGCCTCCTCCCTTCATGGGCTACAATGGTAAAGTACCAATATAATTTACCTATTTCCATCGGCTAGCTATTCCTTGTAGTTGTAGAAGCGGGGAAAAGAGGTTGCGGGTATATTAAGTAGGGCAACCCTACAGACAATGCCTCCTCTAAGAGTAATAGCAGTGAAGAAATTAAACACAAACCCCCTCTCAATTAAGTAAGAGTCACCCCCGCAACGCAACAACAACAAAGCAATTAAGGAAGGAAAAAATTGAAGTTGGTAATGGCAGCTGGGAATCACAACAATAATGACATTAACACCACCAGTATAGTGTTCGCTCAAGCTAAGACGACGACGTCGAGGACGTTAGCAAAGCTGGAGCAGATATTGAACCAAGTCGATACCACAGAGAAGAAGACCGAAATTCTATGGTTGTACGATCACGAAAGAACAAACTTTTTAAGCAGAGGGTCACTAACTACCACCCAAGCTTGTACCAAATTTCTGACAATATATTAGTAGTGATCGCGTCGTCTCAAAATGCCACCGCTTTCAATGTCGACATTGGAGTCCCGGGTAAGAAGGACAAGTTGTCAATTAAGATCTTGTTTGGGCCCAAGTAAAATATTTATTTTGGGCTTAGATGGCCGAGGTCCAACGAGCGGCCCATCATAGTTTATTAATTCTTATCGAGGAGTTAAGTTGTAAGGTGTCTAGCGAGCTTCGCTAGAATGAGACTTTGAGTTCTTTTAGAACTGTGTCTTATCGAGCTGGTTTCACGCGGCTCAGTTTCTGTCGTAACTAGTTGATCATAGCAGGATTCTTAGAAGAGTTATGGTGGAATTAGAATGCCTATGAGTGGTGTAGCACGTATGTTGGTATGGAGATTCAGACAAGATTACAAGAGCAAAGGAGTTAGATATAGAATCAATGACTGATTAGTAAGCGAGTATATAAGGAATGCAAGGATCTTATGAAGAGCCCCCCCCCCCCCCCCCCCGAACAATCAATCAAACATCATTGCTATACGCAAACAAACCTAGACGGTTATCTCGTCCTCGAGATTTCTATCTTCTTGCAACCAGAAGGTCTGAGTGCTGTTCACCTATCGAGTGAAGGTATTTACGACTCTAAGGAAGCAATTGCAACCTGAAGGTTGAAGAGCGGCTCACTTGTAAGTTGGGAGCTTGGATACTCAAAGGAAGCGAGTGTTCTCAACACTTCGTCGAGAGATTGCTCTGCTCTGCACGAAAGACGTGGGAGTATCGATTTCTGGATTTAGCATAGAGGTACACATATCAAAGTCCTAGGTTTCTAGGCGAAAAGAACATATTCGAGCAGGGTTGGTGCTCTCCCTGTTCTAATCGCTTACATAAGAAGTCAGGCGGCTGTAATCAGTCCAAATTCCGTTGAAGAACGGCGGCACGCCAGCATACGAAGCACAAGCAGGATAGACCGGTTCACGCGGTTAAGACATCCGAGATAAAAGAGACTGCTTCGCGGGAAAGGTCTCTCCCGAGAGATATCTCTGCATCGAACATTTTGGCACGCCCAGTGGGACTGTCAATACTTCTTTGCGTCTCTAAGCGACAATTGGAGACCCTTATCAAAGGGTTTATCCTTAGTGTCGTAAACATCCACAACCGGCATACCGTGAACACACTTCTAGTCAGTGTCGTTCACTAAGTAGTCAAGCGGTTGAAGTTATCTTCGCTAGCAACTTCAACACTATGGAGTTCGTACCCCTAAGTGAAGCGGAGATAAAGGCGCTCACATATGAAGAATACTTGGCCTATGCAATCAGGAGAGATAGTCACCAGACTAGAAGTTTTCGAATGTTCGAAGACAGACTTGGGCAACAGACAGAACATCTCGCTTCTCAGTCTGACTCCATAAAGGAGATAGCGAGTGGAATTCGGTCTATACGGATAGATTTGAGTCAAGAACAAGAGGATAAAAAATCCATAAATGCTCAGGTAACTAGTTTGGCAGAGGGTCAAGAACGCTTACGAGCTGATGTCCAGAGTCTATTGGACAAAGGATTGGAAGAATACCGCCGGTCCGCAGCGGCTATCACTCAAAGAGTTGATAGGGATCTGGGTTCTCTAACCAAAACCGTATCGGACTTGGCTAGGAAAACCAGGCGAACAGAGGATTTCTCTTTCGAGTGGGAGGCACGTATAAATAAGCTCATGGATGATTGTAAAGTAAAATTATCCAAGATGCATGAGTCTTACGAAGCACCGTTTCCTCCGACCAAAGACGATCCTAATGAGTGGCATTGGCCAAAGTTCTATAAACACCAAACCTTCCAGACATTCTCTGGTGATGATGATGCAAACGCGGCAACACATCTGGCTTACTTTACCTTGCAACTAGGCTAGTTTGCCGAGGATGAGGGACTCAAGTTAAGGGTCTTCGGATCATCATTATCAGGATCGGCCCTCGTGTGGTACACCGGCATCGAGAAGGGTTCGATCAGTACGTGGAAGGAGATGGAGGCCTTGTTCATAGACCACTTTGGAACGGAACGGCCAGAAACTACCGTAGGAAAATTGGCTTCTCTTAGCCAGTCGGTGACCGAGAGTCCGGTCACTTTCGTACACCGTTTCCGTTCGGAGTACAACCTATGTAAGACCCCTCTAAGCAAGGAAGAGGTGGTCGAGATGGCCAAGAATGGGTTGGAGGACACGTACCACCAGCTATTCTTAAATATCAAGTACTTCTCTCTAAATGAGTTCATCGCTGCGGTGACTAGAGCTTACAGCAATATGCAAGAGAGAGATAACAGGAAGAATGCATCCAAAGGGACGTATAATAATAGAACCTATGACAGGTTAAAGCCAAAAACAGTGGCTTATATTGAACAGATGGACGACCAGGAAACAGATTTTGATGACGACCGAGTGGGTGCTGTGGATTTAATGTCAAGTAAAGTACTAAAACCCCGCAAGCTTCAGAAGAATAGAGGTCCTCTCAAGCTCTCGACAGTGGCTTTTACTAAGCCAGAGTTCGAGAAGTACACTTATGATGCCAACATGGCTCATGAGATACTAGACGAACTATACGGTATGCATGTTGTCAAGGCAGATTTCGGACCGCTCCCCACAGCTGAACAGTTGAAGGGTAAAAAGTACTGCAAGTTCCATAGAGCATGGAACCACCTTACCAAGGACTGTATTAAGCTGAAGGATCAAATCCAGAAGTGGATTAACGAAGGAAAGCTGGAGCTGGAGGGTTCGTCCAAGACAGCAGCACTAGTCGATTCTGAGCCATTCCCTGCTCCACAGGTGAACATGGTCGACGTAAGTTGGCCATCACCTAATAGAATCCTTCAAGAAAAGGAGGCTTGGAATCAACCAGCCTACTTAACCTATTCATTCAAGTTAGATATGGTGGATGAATACTTGGATAGGTTAAGGGATATGGGGCTGATCTTCTTCTACCCAGTCTATCAGCTTAGACATCTACGGTACGAAGGGCCAGCCCAGCACTTTTGTAGATTCCACAATCACTTCGGCCATCGAGCATCGATGTGTTCAACCCTGAGAGATAAGATCCAGGGTCTGATTAATTGGCAAGTGATTGTGATCACTGAAGAGGGAGAGATGGATTTTCACCCTGAATATCCTCACAGGACACCATCTCCTCTGGTCACAGAACCTCCCGTCGGCGGTACTTCTTCAGAACATAATCAAGATACACCAACTCAGGCGAAGAAGAAGTCCAAGCGAAAGTCCAGGCGAAACATAGCCTTTGTCCGACCCAAGCGGACACGCATAACATATGATGCGTCCTGGCGAGAGGAGATATTTGAGAAGCTATGCCTAGAAGGGATAGCGGTAGTACCTGACAACTGGGGATCACCAGAACCACATCCTGACGATGTTAGAGGTCTGCCCTATTGTCAGTATCACCACAAATGGGGAAGTCATACTACGGCTGCCTGTCGAGAGCTGATGTATAAGATTCAGCAGCTGATTGACGAAGGAGTAATAGCGATCGAACAAAAACCTTCGCTCAATTTAACGACTCCCATCCCCATGATAGTTGGAATGCTGGACGTAACAGGTAATAAAACAAATAAGAGGAAGCAATCCAACGACCAACCAACTGCTGGCGAGAATCCACCTCGTACACCAAAGAATAAAGGAAAAAAGGTGGACCCCAAAGCAGACTCGCCAATGGCCCTTTGTGCACATTGTAAACTGAGAAGTGGGTTAAAGATCTCCTTCGAAGAGCTGGCTCAGGCAGCCAAAGCCTTCCCGGAATTATTTTCTAATAAGGATCATCAAACCCCACAATCAAGACAAAGAGACACTCCCGCTCCCAAGTGACCGAGAGCAACAAACCAGGCCAGTGTGGTTAAAACACCTGACTCTAAAGTTGCTGACACGCTCACCAAGCCATATGTTCCTCCAGCTTCAAGGAATATCACGAAGGAGGATGTATGGTATATAAGGGAGAAAGGAAAGACAGTCGAGGTAACTCCAAGTAAGAGGAGAAACCTACAGCGACGCTTTGGTAGGGCCAAGAGAGCATTGGATGCTTACGAGGCTGGTCTTATCAAAGAAGAAGACCTGGAGTTTCCTCCAGAAGTGCTGCAGAGGAGATTGAACACCCTCGCAGCGAATCCATTGGTGGTCTTTGGAAAGAAATCTCATGAGCCTAAAATAAGAGCCCAAAGACCAGGGTTTTCGAAAGAAACCCAGAACTAGCAAATAAAGGAAAAGAGCCCGAACCTACTCAAGAGGTTCATCGTGTAGTTACTAAACGATAACCAGTAAGGAGACGCCTTACCTTCGAGGAAGACACGGTGAAGCAAGTAAGGCTGAAGACACCTCCCAAGGGAACAAAGGATATAAAGAAACAAAGTACTCCAAGCAAGCCACCAGTCTTGCAATGGAAACCAAGGCCTCTAGTTGTGGAAGAGCAAGCGAAGGCCAAGAAAGTAATCCCGGTTCCCAAGGAAACAACTACACCACCACCACCACCAGCAGCTATCGATCCTACTCCTGAGGATGTAATACAGCAAGTTGCTCACCTTGAAGTGACTACAGTGCTAACGAGGTTGGACAGTCGTTAGCTGACGGAGATAGCTACAACGACGACGAGGAGTTGGTGGATTATGGTGAGGATGAGGACGAAGAAGTACAAGATTGCATCGAGGAGGACATTACAACCGTTAGCATGGTGTATGTGCTATCCTCCAAATACGCTTTGCCCTCTCCAGCTCCAGAAGGTGAATTCAGCAACATCAGTAGTGTGTTGTTACAGGACGAAGAATCAAAGGTGACGGACAATCCAACACCGGATGACACACCAGAGCTGGATTCATCAGAAATAAAAGGACAAATGATGTTCTCTAAGCCCACCATTGACATGGCCATGCACATGTGGCCGTTATACGTCACAGGACAAGTCCAAGGAGTCCAATTAAATAAACTTTTGGTGGACTCGGGGACAGCAGTGAACATCATCACCTTTAAGGCATTGGCCCTTATAGGTGTTCCCAAGTCAGCTATCCAAGAGACCTCGTTGAGTGTCAGGAACTTCCAGGGTAGCATAACGAAGACCTTGGGAATTGTCTTCCTATAGGTACACATCGGGATAGCTTCGGGCACTTACACATTCTTTGTGGTGGAATGTACATCACCATATAGTGCAATCCTGGGACGAGACTGGATCCATCGAAGCTATTGTGTACCATCCTCACTTCATCAGCAGATGCTACTGTGGAACATGGAGTCAGGCGAAGCAGAACTGGTCAACGCTGACCCTCGCCCATATTCCATCTCTGTTAATGCACTAGAAGGCAGGTATTACCACAATGACCTTAGGCCATTGGAGGTATGTGGCGTTGACAGTAAAGACCGCCCGATGGGTGTCACGGCCTCTGAATTAGCTCAGTGGGGGATTGTTCAAGCAAATCAGGATAGTCAAAGACCCTACACCATCGAGCTACCATCCAGACGTTCTCCATGAATGGGTCTCTATCGGAAATAGAGACCGAGGCTTGTCTTTTATTACACGAACGCTTTCATAACTTTATGTTAGAAAGCCAAGCCTTTGAAAAGGTTCTAATGATTGCAGCGTTGGAATATGTGGATGAAGACGTCTTACAAGACTTAGAGGAGGAGGACGAAATTCAACTAGCTCCAGCAGCCTTAGATGACATACCTCCTAAAGTCAAGGATCCCATCGAACACATTCAGATTGAGACACAGGAAGAGCCAATGTCTGTGGCTATAAGTACTTTCTTGGAGCCTGAAGAGAGGCTCAAAATGATTGAATTGCTGAAAGAATACGCAGATTGTTTTGCAGAGAAATATGAGGACATGCCTGGTCTTTCACCAGATCTGGTTTGTCATAACTTGCCCATCATCGAGGGAAAGAAGCCTGTGAAACAAGAAATGCGTCGCATGAACACAGAGACAGCAATTCTAGTCAAGGAGGAGGTTGAGAAAATGCTCAAGTCAAGGATTATACGAGTAGCCAAATATAATGAGTGGCTGTCTAATATAGTTCCAATCAAGAAAAAGAATGGGAAGATGCGAGTATGTGTCGACTAAAGAGACTTGAACAATGCAACCCCTAAGGATGCTTATCCTATGCCAGTAGCTGATTTGTTGGTTGACTCAGTTGCCCGCCATGAGATGTTGACCTTCATGGATGGTACTGCAGGATATCATCAAATCCCAGTGGCTGAAGAGGATAGACATAAAATAGCGTTTCGCTGCCCAGGCTTTGCCGGTGTTTTTGAGTACGTGGATATGCCATTTGGGCTCAAAAATGCAGGGGCAACCTACCAACGAGCAATGAATTTGATATTTCATGATCTTATTGGTAAGACCATGGAAGTATATATAGATGATGTGGTAGTCAAGACGAAACGCAGAAGTGACCATTTTGAAGACTTGAGACAAGTGTTTCTCAGAATGAGGCAGCATCAACTGAAGATGAACCTAGCCAAATGTGTGTTTAGCGTCCAGGCAGGTGACTTCCTGGGTTTTCTGGTTCATCAGCGTGGGATTGAAATACCGGATGATAAAAAACAAGCGGTTATCAGTGCAGCCCCACCAAAGAGTAAGAAGGAACTTCAACGTCTATTAGGAAAAATCAATTTCTTACGCCGATTTATTGCCAACGCTGCTGGGAAGACACAATCATTCTCTACTCTCCTCAAGCTTCAAAATCAGAAGGATTTTGTATGGGAGCCTATACATCAAGAGGCCTTCGATACCATCAAAGCCTACTTAACAAACCCACCAGTCTTGGTTCCTCCAAGACCTGGGGTTCCCCTTAAGCTGTACATTTCAGCTACAGAGCTCTCCATTGGAAGTCTATTAGCTCAGGACGACACGGCAGGCGTTGAACGTGCTATTTTCTATCTAAGTCGTACCTTAAACGATTGTGAAACAAGATACTCTCCAATGGAAAGGTTATGCCTAGCCTTATACTTCTCAGGGTGTAAATTGAGGCACTATATGCTATCCTTCACTACGTGTGTCATTGCACAAACAGATTTAGTGAAGTATATGCTGTCCAGACCGATTCTCCGTGGACGCAATGGCAAGTGGATTTTGGCTTTGTCAGAATTTTCTTTACAATATGTTCCTCAGAAGGCGGTGAAAGGCCAGGCAGTGGCTGATTTTTTGGCTCATCATCCCATGGAAAAAGTGGTTGACGGGCCAGAAATGGATCTCGTTCGTATTGATTTGGCCCCTTGGTGTTTGTATTTCGATGGGTCCAGTACGAGTACTATGGCTAGGGCAGGGGTAGCTTTGATTTCCCCACGCGGCCAAACTTATTCTTATTCTTTCAGGTTGGACTTCAAGTGCACAAATAATCAAGCAGAGTACGAAGCTTTAATCATTGGATTAGAACTTCTGTTAGATATGGAGATCAATGATGTGCATGTCCTTGGAGATTCCCAACTGGTGATCAGACAACTTGAGACAAAATACAAGGCAGGTCCAATACTAGAACCTTACGCGAGGAGGGCCTGTGACCTATTAAAGTTGTTTACAGAAGTGGAGTTGAGTCATGTTCCTCGCGAGAAGAACTATGCAGCTAATGAGGTGTGTCTTTGGACGTGATGCCAAGCGGTTAATGAGAGAAGTCCATCTTGGGATTGCAGGGGCTCATCAAGCTGGTCCCAAGATGAGATGGTTATTAAGGAGACATGGCTTTTATTGGCCAGGAATGCTCAGAGACTGCATCACATTCGCTAAGGGTTGTGAAGAATGCCAGAGACATGGTCCAGTCAACCATATACCCAGAATACCATTACAGCCTATAATCAAGCCTTGGCCAGCTCGAGGATGGGCTTTGGACTTAATTGGAATGATTCATCCTCATTCATCTGAAGGGCATAAGTTCATTATAGTGGCTACTGATTTCTTCACAAAGTGGGTCGAAGCTCGACCCCTCAGGGTATCTTCAGCGAAGGCCATCCGCCAATTTTTGTTTGAAGATATTATTTGTCAGTTTGGCATCCCTGAGTGTTTTGTTTCAGACCGAGGGGCAGCCTTTATGTCTGGCGAAGTGGATACTTTAATGAAAGATCTTGGGATCCATTTTCTCCACTCTTCTCCATACTATGCCCAATCCAACGGTCAAGCTGAAGCGAGCAATAAAATCATTATCCATATCCTAAAACGGATGCTCGCTAGCAATGCCAGACTGTGGCATGAAGAACTTTTTCATACCTTGTGGGCTTACAGGACTAGTAAGAGGACACCCACAAGTACAACTCCTTATGCACTGATGTTTGGGCACGATGCTGTTTTGCCTTTGGAGATCAATGTTCAGTCTTTACGGGTAATGGAGCAACATAACTTGATCGGTGAAGACTATGTCCAAGCAATGTGGCAAGAGCATGAAGACCTCGATGAGCATCGAATACAGGCTTTTGAAAGTCTACGTGCTGAGAAACAAAAGGTGGCTCGTTCCTATGACCAACGTACAAGGGGCATGAGTTTTGCAGAAGGAGAACTTGTCTGGAGGGTGATTTTGCCTATTGGCGAGAAAACTGAAGGACGAGGAAAATGGTCAGAAAAATGGGAAGGACCATACATCATCGATTGACTGTTAGGTAAAGGAGCAGTTCTCCTGAGAGATCGAGATGGTACTATACACGCGAACCCAATAAATGGTCGTTACCTAAAGAAATTCATACAACCAGTTTGGGAGTATGATGATCCTCCAGTTCCTGCTTAATCTAGTTTATTCATGCATTTGCATAAATAAACTACAGGGGCAACACATATACTCATCGAGGATCATAGACATCAAATAACCTATCAATGGGGTTAAATATTTAATGCCTATAGTCGAGGCCAAGTTTTGTAATCAGAGTAGTTATTTATTCCAAGTCAAAAAGTTCGTGTTAAGCCAGTCTTTGTGGCTCAATTTTTGACTTGGAAACTATATATGAGTTTATCAATATAAAGAACTTTTACATAAATATTACATTCAAATACTTGGACTAATACAAAGGATTTGCGGCCTCAGGCTCTGATACCATATGGTGAAGATGAATCTTGGACAATTACAGAAAGAAAGAAACTCAAGAAATTAAAAACAGATTCATTCTTCACAAGATCCTCTGCGTTGCTCTCCAAAACCCAAGAAGTTAAATTTAAAGCCTGCAGATCGATCTCGGCGATTGGAAGAGATCGACCTCGGTATTGGAGAGGGAGAGGAAACTGAATCGTCAAGACAAGAGGAGGAGGACTACAACAAGAGTTGCACCTGCCTTGACGATTGTCGCCTTCTTCCCAGGGTGATGCCCCCATCTTCCCCCATGTATTGCAGGAGGCATTGAAGAGTACTACCACCTCCAATGCCTATCGACACCGAATGGGTGCGAGGCGGAAGACGAAGAGGATTGCACCTCGGGATTGTGGCTTCTCCCTTCTTGACTCCTTCAATCAGGGAGAGCCAAGGCGACGCCTGGGCGTAGATATTGCTATCTAGTCCAGGTTTGGGCGTGGATATTGCTATCTAAGGAACAGAATATGGAAAGATTTATCTGGAGGTTTCTTTGGATAGTAAGACCAGAGCAAATAAGGTTGGGACTGATTCATTCTCAAGGGACTTGGTTCATTTCACACAAAGAGAAGGAAACCTTTTATAGCCAGGAGTCACAACGATTTGGTTTCACGTGAGTAATTACACCCAACAGTAGACAGTACGTGTCCAAGTAACAGTGGACCATGGAAGCGGTTTATCTGCTCGCAAGAAGTGCATGATAAATGAGAAGATCTTTGGGGCAGGTAAAACGTATTTCAAAGATTTCGATTGTTTGACGCGATACGGATTCCAAGTATAGAATTCAATTCTATTTATTGTTGGACAATCGAAAAGTTAAAATTAATTATAGCCTAAAAACGAGGCTGGATCAGAGTTGGTAAAAGGGCTTATTGGAGAAGCCCAGTTGGGTTTTCGACCCAATACGGACTTTGTTGTCAAAACAATGTGGATATATAAAAATACTTTAATGTTTGATAACGA
Organism: Geum urbanum; assembly: GCA_946800695.1. Taxonomy (NCBI): domain Eukaryota; kingdom Viridiplantae; phylum Streptophyta; class Magnoliopsida; order Rosales; family Rosaceae; genus Geum; species Geum urbanum. The sequence continues at coordinate 4,779,494 of OX327014.1, forward strand.
TTACAAAAGGCCTACACTAGAGGCCCAAAAATTTTACAATTGGAAGATAAAGCTCCTTATCGAGATTTTAGCATACTCTGAGGCCATCCAGGCTTGTTGAGCTGCTAAGCGGGCTTCGCTGGCTTTCGCACGTGCCTCTTGTAAAAGCTGGGCTCGGGTCTCGCCTTCATTCAGGAATTGCCGCATGGCATCCTGGTAAGTTGGAATGTCAGTTTCCAATGCATTTGCTTTTGCTCTAAGCACAGCGAGATCTGCTTCAAGAGCAACTATCTGGGCACGTACGGACGATAGAGTTTCTTCCCTTGTATCCTTCTCCTTTACAAGCTTCTGAATCTCCTATGTTTCCCGTTGAGTCGTTTGCTCTAGGGTTTTCGCTGCTTCTTGCTCACGTTCTGCTGCGAGCGTCAAGTGGTGGAAGACTTCGCTTTGGCGCTGGAATTCAAAGAAATATTCTTCTAGCTCATCCAGACGAGGAATGAAGTCTGCAGGAGCAGTGGCTCGCAAGCCCTTCACTTGTTGTGAAATGGCCTAAACATCCGCTATGGAGTCTAGGGGCCCAGAAAGAATTTCTCGGAGCAGACGAGTGAAGTCAGTATACACGGGAGGAGTGCTCAGTGTGCTCAGTGTGCCTACAAGTTCTTGAATCTTGGTCGACTCTTGTACACTGAGCAGTTGGAGTTGTTTTCCCGATGATGAAGAGGGGACAGGGATTTCCTCGTTTAGAAGTGTAGGTCCTTCATCATCGATGTTTGGAGTACTATCAAGTTGATCTTCAGTGGCTATCGAAATCAGCTCGCCTGATGTGCTCGCTTGGTTCCTTGGACTATTGGGAAGGCTTTGTTGAACGTCCAGGTCCACAGGAACGATGTTGGACTTCAATATGAGAGTAACAGGCAGTGTTAGGACTATATAAAAAGATCATTAACCTAAGAAGTGAGGTTACATTTGCTTACTTGTTGGGGAGACAGTATTGGTGTTTCCTCATAAGTTTGAACTTGTTGCTTTGGTGAGGAAGGACTTGTTGCTTCAACCTCTGGGCTAGTCTCGACCAGGACTTGTGGTTGTTCAGATATGGGCTCTGGTGAGGAGACAATTTGCTCAGCTTCTAGGATGACTTGTTCATCCTGGGCACTGGGATCTTCGCCAGAAGAGGAAGGGATGTAGCAACCTTGAATTTCGATTTGAAGACGACTGAATAGAGTCCCAAGGGCTACAGTTTGTTTCTTCTCCTCTTCCTCAAGCTCTGCTCGATGGACTCCAGCTAAGAATTGGACTATGAAATCCTTGCAACACTCTTTGTGGTTGTTAATTATAGTTTTGTCTGCAGTGTTGGATATGGAGCTGGACTCATCGAACTTCAGAATGAAGGCTTGGCAGTGTCCTTCTTGGAGCCTTTCTCCTAGTGAGTCAATTATATGGAAGGCTTCGTCTTCAGCCTTGAGGACGAAGAAGTGATCGTTCCAACTCACTATGTAGACTTGGGGCTTCCGGCTCTTCTGAATGTATTCCCATAAATCATCAAAGGACAGAAGACCGTTCAGATTAGCAAACTTCTCAGGATCAAAGTATCCTATGAAGGAGTCATCCGCCGAAAATTGGAGCAGCCTAATGTTTGCCTTCAAGATAGCATCCAAATCAAAATGTTGGTCTGGATACTTCCTCGCAAGGGACTCGTCCTTGCATAACTCCTGCCACTCCCTTGAACCTTGAAGTAAGAGGTCATCGAACTGGGAGAGTGTAGGAGTGCTAGTCGGATTTGCACAAAACCAGTGTGCGATGGTGAAAGCGATGGCTGAGCAAGCACTTGATCCTGAGGCTTTGCTGCTCCTTTGGTCGAAAGAAGCAAGGAAGGCTTGAGCAAAAAGGTGTAGTTGGTTGTCTCTACTCTTGACCCATGAGTCTAACCAGACTCCACTTTCTGATTCTGGGATCTTCTTGATCATCTTGACCTTTGAGGGCTGCTAAGGGGAGTCAGGGTCAATGTCAGGATCGGTAAATGAAAACAAGTTTGTTCTGGATAGGTAATAATTTGAATACTTACAGGCGATCTGGAACGCTTGGTCCTTTTCTTCTTGAAAGATTGAAGAGCCATAGTTACATCCGGCTCAGGGTTGCACTGTGAAAGGAAGAAAAGGATTGGTCATTTGTGATCCTAAAGTTGCCAATACAAGTGGAAATTTCTAAACTAAAAACATACCTGTGGCCATGGGGTTGAGCTCGAGTTAGGGTGAGGTCCGATGAGTACTTCCAAGTCTGTCTTGAGTAAGAACTTATCACTAAGTCCATGGAAGATGGTAGCGAAGCACAGTTCCGGTCCCTGATATCGCCTTTCAACCCAGAACTGGGAGTACCAGGTAAGGTATGTTGGGGTGACCAACCTCGATGGCGATAGTGGCTTGGTAATATCATGAATGATCACCATTGGAAAGCCAAATTGTTCATCAAGGGTTTCTGCTGCATTGGGCTTGTTGTCTCCTCGCCAAAGAGTATACTTGTTGACAGAACAGGCGAGGGGCATAGGGGCATCTTGGCTGAGCCCAAGTTGTCTGCAGAAGTGGTTGGGAGCGTAAAGCTCATACCCAGAATTAGTTGAGTCTGGGAGTTGTAGATCCTGGCAAGTGTTGAACTTAACAAACAAGCTCCTCGCTTGATCATCTTGTTCAGGAGATGGCATAAAACCACTTGAGAGGAGGTCAGGGTGACGACGATTCAGAATTGTGTCGACTGCCATGTAAGGAAAGTCCTTGTGGTAACAGAGATGTTTGAAGCAGTCGAGATAGGACCATTGCTTAGTCCTGGGCAATGTGGAAACCAGTGACCTGCCCAACAGCTTTTGTTCTTCGAACACAGGGGTTGTTGAGGGGCAGAAGAAAGGGAAATAGATCTGCAGCCAGAGGTCTACCATCCAAAGTGGTCCAGATTGGTTCAGGTCGAGCTTCGATAAAGATACTCGCCTGAGAGCGTAGTAGATGGAGGCAAGGACAGGCTCAACCAAGCTTAGTGGTTCTTCGCTGTAGAGACGTTCAGCGAGGTTGGTCCACGTCTTGATAACCTTCGCTGAGGTTGTGCAAAACAAATACTTCGATAGCCAGTACTCTAAGAAGGCTATTCCTCCTTGTGCTGTGTCTTTCTCCTTTTGTGCAAAATGTTTCACCCAGGAGGAGTAGGATGTAGGCCGCATTACTGAGGCTTGGTGAGGAGTGTGGCTGGAGTTTTGAGGAGCCCATTTGTTTTCAGTGGCAAGAACTCCAAAAATGGTGTAGAGGTCAAGCATCGTGATACTCACATCACCACAGGGGAGTCTGAAGCAGTTTGCTGTGCAATCCCAGAAGCACATTGCTGTAGCAAAAGGGGCTTTGTTGCCCCCAGACGGAAGAGAGAAGCATAAATCAATGAGTTCAGCAATTCCTGTTGCTTCCCATCGTTCTCTGTCTTGCCCACGGCGCTGCTGGTACCAGGCGAGGTCATCTGAGGATGCATGTGGCCATTTCCCGATGGAACAAAGACTATCTTTTTGTGTCCATGTCTTCGGGTCTGCCGAAGGGTCTGCCTGAAGTAGGAGGGAAGAATTGTAAATGGGTTTACAAAGGGAAGTGAAGAGCTCTGGATTCAGTGGGGAATCCAGAAATGGGCCGAGAAGACCTGTATTTTCTTTAGGGTCCACTATGAGAGTGCAGATGGTGTCTGGGTTCGACCGAACAGCGACTTCCTTGAGCCGTTTGACAAATTGCTTGGCGTTGACGCTGTCAAAAGAGATAAGAATGTCCTTTCGAGGAGGCATGTTTCTAAATTAGGGTTTGACGGTGGTGAGAATGGAAGGTTTAATCTTTTTGACTGAGAGAGTTAGAAAGTTGCAGGTTCTGAGCAATTGAAAGGGTTTTGCTGAAAGATGAAATTTGTGGATATGAACTGTTGCTCTTATAGAGGAGTCAGTCGAGCGTCATACCTCTTCGAAGAGTTGGTTAAACGTGGCGTTCGAGTGATGGTGTAGCGTTTCAAGGTCAATGAGCACATCGTTCAAGGTAAATTCAAGTCTTTTCGCTTGTTCAGAAAATTTCCAAGTTCAAGACCTGAGGGGCAATGTTTGGGCCTAAGTAAAATATTTATTTTGGGCTTAGATGGCCGAGGTCCAGCGAGCGGCCCATCATAGTTTATTAATTCTTATCGAGGAGTTAAGTTGTAAGGTGTCTAGCGAGCTTCGCTAGAAGGAGACTTTGAGTTCTTTTAGAACTGTGTCTTATCGAGCTGGTTTCACGCGGCTCAGTTTCTGTCGTAACTAGTTGATCATAACAGGAATCTTAGAAGAGTTATGGTGGAATTAGAATGCCTATGAGTGGTGTAGCACGTATGTTGGTATGGAGATTCAGACAAGATTACAATAGCAAAGGAGTTAGATATAGAATCAATGACTGATTAGTAAGCGAGTATATAAGGAATGCAAGGATCTTATGAAGAGCCCCCCCCCCCCCCGAACAATCAATCAAACATCCTTGCTATACGCAAACAAACCTAGACGGTTATCTCGTCCTCGAGATTTCTATCTTCTTGCAACCAGAAGGTCTGAGTGTTGTTCACCTATCGAGTGAAGGTATTTACGACTCTAAGGAAGCAATTGCAACCTGAAGGTTGAAGAGCGGCTCACTTGTAAGTTGGGAGCTTGGATACTCAAAGGAAGCGAGTGTTCTAAACACTTCGTCGAGAGATTGCTCTGCTCTGCACGAAAGACGTGGGAGTATCGATTTCTGGATTTAGCAGAGAGGTACACATATCAAAGTCCTAGGTTTCTAGGCGAAAAGAACCTATTCGAGCAGGGTTGGTGCTCTCCCTGTTCTAATCGCTTACATAAGAAGTCAGGCGGCTGTAATCAGTCCAAATTCCGTTGAAGAACGGTGGCACGCCAGCATACGAAGCACAAGCAGGATAGACCGGTTCACGCGGTTAAGACATCCGAGATAAAAGAGACTGCTTCGCGGGAAAGGTCTCTCCCGAGAGATATTTCTGCATCGAACAGATCTATGCCACGGTCGACAAGGAAGCTAGTTGAGTACAATATGGAGCCACAGTGTAAAACCCTGCTACCAAGGTTTTTCAAGCACTTCAACATCTTCACTGCTTATGGTGGCAAACGACATGAGAAGGTAAATTAATAATTATTGTGCATATATATATGTATGAATGAATAGCTAGCTAGCTAAGAAAGAAAAAATAACGACACTGGCTAATTAATTGTGTCCGTGTATACATGATATCGATCTACAAGTTTTCGTCGATAATAAGAAGCTTAAGGAGGTTGATGCCCAAACAATGGAAAGAAGCTCAGAGAGACACAAATATACCAAGTTTACATATACACCAAACTTGGCACAATTTGGTATGAATTCGAAAAATCTGAAACAAGTTGTTGTCAGTTGGCTAATACTTAATTAGTTTTGTTAATTAATGGAACTTTTATTTGATTAGGCCAATACTTCAGTATTTAAAAAGCAAAAGACAGTATCCCAAGGCAACACCAAACACAAGATTATGCAGAATCAACTTTGAAAGAAAGAAGAAAATCAAATAATGAATTAATACAGAAACTATTCGTGGGTCTTTGTGACCCAAGTGAAAATAATAACATGGTGGATATACATTAACTTCAGCATATGCTAAACGTATATACAACTCATAGAACAGGTTCAAAAAGGAGACGCTTGCATTTGGCCTTGTTCACTGGAATCTCAGTGGGCGGCTCTCCACGTTCCTCCCAATAGTATATTCAATAATGCTTCAGCACTTCAACTCCCTCATCAAATCCTTCTCCCTCCCCCAATATCTACAGCCGCCACCATCTCTCACGTGTAGCTTTACAACATTTTCAATGGAGCTCCTTTGGCTTTTCTCATGTCCCATAGAGAGTAGTAGCCAAAAAATGATTGTGTGCATCAGTTAAACCATAGATCTCCTTCAGTGGAGTGCTTGCTACTCCTACGGAATAATGTGGGACACGAGGTGTAAATGCCAGTCATTAACTTTTACCTCGCTGCAAAACGGTGGGGGACTCGAGGTGTGGGTACGAGTACATCTCGACCAGAATTAATCAACGCGAGACGATCCTTCAATGTGTTGTCAAATAATCTGTTGTCTGGATTCTCTGCATAGCAGACATAGTAACAACTTACACAGGCATGTGGTAGAGCCATAGATATCCTGGTCTGGAACATCAAGTTGAATAAGCACTCATCAAGTTAGGTAGATTGAATAACGAAACAGCAGAGATTAAACAATTGCCAAGTTGATCAAATGATTTATATGTGTTTAGATGAATGATAAAAGTATGAAAAGAGACTAGTCAAATAAGGGCAACCTACCATAAGGTATCCAATGAAGAATGTAAGCAGGGAAATGGTAGCTGTGAAACTTTGGTGCACTCTGGCGGTCCAAGCAGCTGCAACTATGACGCACATGGAGCCACTGCAGACGCCAGTAAGGAAGCAGATTGAGCTGGTGATGTCGGCATCGACAAGGTAATGAATCTCTTGCCTTTCAAAGAGCTCCCAAGTCTCTTGTGATGCCCGCACAAAATCCTTTCCATATGCTGCTATCTGGTAGCAATTGATTTACATTAGGTCAAGATTCACTCTACATCATAAATAAATTAGTGTGACCCCATTGCCTGGGTATGGATTTACTTCATACACAAATTGGAAAACAATAATCCCAATTTAGTTGAGAAGATAATATAAACTTAACAATCTTGAATTAGAATGCCCAAATATACCTAAAATGTTATCTGTAGGATATTGGGGAAAATAACTTGCTAAGGAACAAACACTATATGTTGATTGCTTTGAACTATTCTGGGAACCTTATGTCCACTCCTGATGTTCTAAGATATTTAAGAATGACTGGAAACTAAGCTATCATGAAAAGATTTACATGTACACTTAAGCCAAAGAACTTCCATCTAATCCCATTCATTAAACCAATAACAAAAAGTAGTTCTTTTCATAGCAGGTAGGACCTTTAAGCAATAACTCACTTACAGATAATCTCATTGACATGAGCAAAAAACAATATCAGCTGTCGACAAAACTCGTTATGCATATTTTACAAATTTCAAAATAAAGTTAATTCAACTTGCAGTATTGAAATACTGATCAGTTGGCTAAACTATTTAATTTTGTAATGCTTGCTCATTCCCTTTTGATTGCGAAAGAAGCTAATGTAATGGTGCAATATTCAATATATTGTATAGTGCATTATATGCAAATTAAATAGTAGAAATCTAATTGGAAAAGCAATTGCTTGATTCAGTCAGAAAACGTACCTGAACAAAGGCCCATCCATTGCCGTATCGGAAGATGCACTGCATGACTCTAAGACAGCAATGTGCACAAGAAAACATGAACTCATCTTCTCCTTCAAGTAAATTTAAAGCCCGAGCCACAATTCTCAGTGCTTCAATTGCAGGCACAAACAGTGATCCAAAACAAGCACTTCCAAGATTTTTACTCAAAGCTCTCTGGAAACAGAACTGCGTATTGGACTGCATTCCTCTTAGATAGTACAGCGCAATCACCCTACTCACAGTTATATTAGCTACATTCCTCATTACTTCGGCTGTCCAAGCCAGGCTCAAGACCAATAAAATTATGACTAACGGAGGGAAATAGAAGTTCAGGGCTCCAATCACTGCCAAAATCCATAGAGACATCCAAAGAAATCCAACCCCAAGCATCCAATAAGTTGGCTGATTCAAGTCTCGGAACTTTGATACAGGCTCGAGCGACTTGATCAATATCTTGGTACAAAATCCTATTCGCGGCGTGATCCAACAAGCGTACAAGCCATTGCCTATTGCAAAGCAAATAAAACATACTCCAACACCATCCGTGGGGGGCTTCTGGAAGCAAATGAGTAGAATCCCAGCTGACAAAGACATCAGAAAAGTGTTCCACAAAATGAAATGAACCATAAACTTGGGCCATTTCTGAAACGCCATTTGCCACGCGAATGAGAGAGTAATGCTCATAAAAGATGCAGCTTCAACCTGTGGTATAAAATACTGCAACACCCTTTTCTCCTTCCTCTTAATAGAATCTGATGATTGTATAAAACCCTGTACTCCCTTGAATAGAAGAAACCCAACTAACCCAATAGCCGCAACCATGTGCACAAGGAAAAGGAACAAAGAGAACTTGTTGGTGTAGGTTCTTGAATTCAATGTTGTAATTGATGGCTGGTCCCCAACAAAAATTCCACAAGAACAAAATTAAACCCAGCAAAAGAAAAACAACATGACATTAATGTATATGAGTTTTCACTTCAAACAAACAGTTATGTAAAACGATACCAAAGGCGGCCTTACCTGAGGGGTTGGCGTGGAGCGAGGCTGAGAATGGTGAGGACTAGGCGTCTGAGTCGTGGTCTGTGAAAACTGAAGAGGAGAAGGAGTAGAGCCAACACCTCTGGTATTTGTGTGTCGATTTGGAAGAGGAGGAGGAGGAGCGGCGCTTCGGGTTTTCGCATTGATAGCGATTCTTAAAGGGTTTGAGGGATTCAGTCTCTGCAACATGGTTAAATGGACATCTCTCTCTACAGAATCTTCAACAACAGTATTGCCCATACCCATTTGAGTGACGTCACCTTTCCGATCAACAACCACCTCTCTCGCTCTTTGTTGCTGTTGTTGCCGCTGCTCCGCCTCCTCTTCTGCTCTCTCGTCTCTCTCTCTCACATCAAGCTCTTCACTCTCTCTCTCCACCACCACCACCTAAACAAAGTCACCGTGAAATTAATTAGCATAATTAATGAAACAAAATTAACCAAAAGAGAAATGGAGATGGTGCTCGTATTACGGGCTCTGGTTCGGGGGCGACACCCATGTCGGCGGCGATGACGTGGCGCCGGGTTCTGTTACAAACTTGATTTGTGTGTAATGTGTTGGTTGGTAACGTTTTAGTTTCTAGTTTCTACAAGGGTCTTGATGGGTCTATAACATCACGAGTGTGTATTATCTAGACCCGTCTTAAATGTGGTGGTGGAATGCTGACGTGGTTTCTTTTTGTTTGTTGGTTGAGAACGTATTGGGTAGGACCGCCGTGCCAGGTTGATCTCTGTGTAAGCCAATGGCTGAGTTAAAAAATGGCATTTGGGGGTCATTTAGGTCTTTGAGCAAGACAAAATAGTGGTGTTTTGGGTAGAAAACATGGAAATCTTGTTCTCAGACGGGCCCTACCAAGGCATAGCCGTTGTTATTGCCTCTCTTCTCTCTCTCTCCTGTTTTTATTTTGTTTTAATATTTTAATTATTGCGATAAGGTAGTAAAATTTTGATAATTTAATACTAGCCTTCTTGCACGCGCATATGCGTGTGCGGAAGAGCATCGCGCTCGCGCGTGTGAATTATTAGTGAATTTACGTGTATTTTTATTATTTTACGCAGTCTATAACTCAACTACTATTAATTATATTGTCCCAAATCCATGGATTACAATTTGTACAATACTACTACTTAATAGACTTATTAATATATTGAGCACTTTACATATATCATGTTTCACGTATCCACATCCAACTAAATGTATTTCATCTCCGATCAATTCCACTTCAGCCATCCGCTTGCTTGATGGGGTAAAAAAAATCATAATTACATGTTAATATTGTATACGCATTTCATGTATTCCATCAAAAATTTATGAAGTATCTCATGCGTATGCACTATATAGTGAACTATTTGTTGTTTCAACAAAGTTATAAAAGTGAATAAAGAACAATTCGCACACGTATTTTATGAGCCGACAAAATATAATTTATATACCGTTGATAGATTTATCGATCAATCGCAAGCGCGACACACTTCCGTACGCGCAAAAAGGCTAGATTATCGATTAGATCTCATTTGGTCCTATCTGTATTCAAGAATGCAAATCGACGAAGTCTTTCCAAATTTGGGCAATCACGTATTCTTTATTTCATAATTTCATGTTAACATTGTATACCTTAAAATCATACGTTAACATTTATGTATGTTATGCAATATGAGATACATGTGGTCCAAGGTTGTTGAGTGTGGGTCTTTTTATATATGTAGATCAATGTGGATCAATATGTTTTCAGATACTGGCATTATCTCTATTGTTAATTATCTCTATTAATTATGCAAATAGCCCTTCCATTATCTCTACATCGAGAAGCAACAAACGCATTTCATATCGTGCAGAGCCACAAAGCATAGGCCACAATAAAGGTAAGAATCCTATATTTATAAGGAAAACATTAATTTTTTTTATTAATCGTAGGATGTAGAGTAAAAAAAGTTATATTTAATCACCTTCATATTATCCATTAATTCTTGAATACCGTTGATAGGCAAAAATGAGAGGTCTGAGAGAGAGTTTATGAGCCGACAAAATATAATTTGTATACCGTTGATAGATTTATCGATCAATCGCAAGTGCGACACACTTCTGTACGCGCAAAAATGCTAGATTATCGATTAGATCTCATTTGGTCCTATCTCATTTCATCCAATCAGAACACTTCCGTACACTTATTTTTAAAATAACTACCGTTGACAAAATAAGTTTACAAAAGGTAGTAGAGGGCTAACACTATTACATACCCTACATAAACGTAAATAGATAGACATATATAGTCCTACTTATTGATCTTATTCTCCCATAACTCTGGTTCCGTCCCTTTGTCGAAAGAACCTTATTTATATAATACCTACACAAAAGAGACAAAAAATATTAACACAATTAAATAGGGTCATGATTATTTCTTCGATATCAACTACATATGTATTTCTGCCATTTGTATAGTACCTATCAATTATAGATATCATTTGAATCCGGAGGAAGTAAAACCTCCTTGAACACCACGTTCTTAGTGAATGCCCCATCTTCACCAGTAATAGACCATCTTTTAATGAGAACCTTCGTAGTCGTCTCAGATACTCCTCTAGACAATGCCACATATAATTGACCATGACTGAAAACATGATCAGGGAGATAAACACCTATATGCGGGATAGTTTGATCTTGAGACTTGTTTATTGTCAAAGAAAAGCTAAATTTGATCGGAAATTGCTTTCTTATGAGTGAAAATGGTAGTCCTGCATTCTCTACAGTTTTCAAAGGAATTCGAGGTAAAAACACTCTAGTCCCAGCACAGTGTCCAGTTAAAATTTGAGCATCGATTAAGTTCTGATAAAAACCATGACATAATAATCTAGTCCCATTACACAATCCCAATTTTGGATCAATATTTCTCAGTAGCATGACCGGGGCACCAACTTTTAAAGTCAACTTGTGAGGGGGGAGTCCTCCTACAGATATTGAGTTTAAGATCTCTGGCTGGTACAAATTTCTGGTGTCATCTTCCACATAATCAAAAGAATACAATGTAATTCGATCACCTGGAAACATATCAATTATTTTATCATTGAGCATGTCCACATCATCATTTATAGGAGTAATAAGTGTTTGCTCAACCATGTATCTTGCATCATTTACGTGATTGCCCAAATTTAGAAAGACTTCGTCGATAATTTTTTGAATGGAACTGTCATTTTCCCATGGAACAACCATCGAATCAGGCAATTTGATCATTTTATCATCATAGACATTTTCAGCTCCATCACCAACATCCAGCAAAAATTCAGCAAAATGACGGTCATTTATGGATCTCATATTTTCCCTCAATCTCAATATTTTCATTTGTGCCCAAAATGCTGATCTCATGATTGAAGCTTGAATGAGCTCAGACTTTGTTCCTTTAGGAATCACAGGAAGAACCTGACGAAAATCTCCCCCGAAGATCATTATCTTTCCACCAAAGGGTAATTCAGACGCCAATATGTCTCTAAAAGTTCGATCAAGTAGTTCAAAGTTATATCGATGTGTCATAGGAGCCTCATCCCAAATAATTGCAGTCGCACTTTGTATCAGTTGTGCAAGAGGTGATTGTTTACTTATGCAGCAATCGGCGGATGCATCTACATTTAGTGGGAGTTTAAATCTAGAATGAGCCGTCCTCCCACCAGGTAATATGTTTGCCGCTATTCCAGATGATGTTGTGGCAAGGACTATATGATTTTTGCTTTTTAAGCTTGCTAGCAATGCACGATATAAAAACGTCTTCCCAGTTCCACCTGGACCATCAATAAAAAATAATTCACTTTCTTGTCTTTCCACTACGACCATTATAGTGTTGAAGGCACTTTTTTGATCGTTGTTAAGAAGCCCAATTGCATCAACATCTTCTTGAGGAACTTCTATGAGGAGTTCGTCCTCAATACATCTAGGCATGCCTGGATTTTCGTCAATGTCAATAATTATATCGGAAAGATCAAAATCTTTAATGCTCTTGTCAAACTGTTCAAGTACGTATTGAGTTTAAATCCCGTAATAACCGGTTTATTTGTCTAGCCTCACTGCATGAAGGATAATCTTCAACCATGAAAGGATAAAATTTGTCCCACAACATTCTAACACCGGTTGGTTCACTGAAAATTAAAATAGTGACAAATAATCTCCTTAATGCTGATGGCATCCTGATTGTAGAGGCTTCCAACAAACAATTTTGGATGCTATTGTTATTTTCTAAAAATCCATGCATCTTGGCTACTTGCTTAAATGTTGGTTGTAAAACACCATCAACAGTAAGCACATCACGAAATGATGTTGGTCCTCTGATGTGATTTAGAAGGACACGAAGATAAAACTTCTCACTGTCTAACGGTGACACACTGTATATACGCCCGATCACCTTGTACTTATTCCTTCTTTTTGCCCAAAATTTCCCGCTATTATCCCACATATAGTGTTCAGGAATTTCTCGGTACAGATACTCCTTTGCATCCTCGTCTACTCAGTTAAGGGAGAAAAATTCAGTTAGCATTGTTTTTTGTTCTTGCTCATCTGCTAAAATATCCTCTAAAACTTCATCTTCTCTGAATGTAATTTGCTGCATGTTTGGAAGATGTATCTGTAATTGTTCTACAGTTGGATATATACGATTCATCCCAAATTTAAAGATCCTCCATAAGGCCTCTGGTGCACAAACCCACCTTGCATCCACATACTCTTGATTTCATCAAAGTCGGGGTTCGATTGCAGTTGAAGTGTTACTCTGTCTGGACCTTTGTAGACATACTTATATAAGTACTTTACACTTTTTATGCTCCCACATATTTCAACATTGATGTGACAGTTGTATCGTAGTAATAACCATGGATTGTAAGGAACTACCCAACTGTTATCCACCATCACGTCCCCTCGTCTTCCGGTATGTACGGGAAAACGACTTTCTCGTCTTTGATATACAGGATAAGCAGCATTCCCTTGCATCGTGAAATTTGAAAACGATTTGGGATATCCTTTATTGCAACTCCCATTTTTCATACACGCAAGCCTTGGATTTAATATTCCACATGGCCCATGAATCATATGCGTGCACACTGCCTCGTATAGTTGAGGCTCATCATCCTTATTTGGGATTTCAGCTCTAACAATGCGGTCATACTCATCTGGGTTATTAAGTTTATCACCTTCAGCCAACATAACCAACATGTGAACGTGTGGTAGACCCCTTTTTTTGAAATTCAACTACAAAAACATGAGCAACAATTTTTCCTAGTACACCCTTGTCCACAATGTCTTCTTTAAAATGCTCAAATTTTGCATGGAAAACCCTAGTGACTATATCTAGACGATCTTTAGGTGTTTGTCCAGGGAGCAGTTGAGTTTTAATTTCTTCCCAGTTTGGATTACATGTCATGGTGATAAAAAGATCGGGCCTACCAAATTTTTGAACTAAAGCCATTGCATCCTGATATCGTTGGTGCATGTCACGCGGGATTCCAATAAATGATGATGGAAGAATGGTTCTACGTCCAACATTTTCTGAGAATACATTAATTTTATATTAATATATGAATACATATAACAATCTTATACATACATAAGAACCCTAAAAAATATAGCAAGTACCTGCATTGTGCTCCCCTGCATGAAGAGAGTCTTGTAGTCCTTGACGAAATTCTTTTCGAAATTTTCCTTGTTCGAGTCTTAGATATCTAAGTCGCTGTGATTCAATTTTCACATAATTATCCACTACATATTGTTGTAAAAGTCGTCCACCTCGATGTAGCAGATTTTGGTGACCTTGACGCACCTACAAAAGTTTTGTCTTTTAAGAATGTGTTTTATAGTGACATAGGAAAATTATGCTAATGAAAAGAAAGAAAAAAAAATCAACCTGTAGCATATAGGCATAGAAGTCGCAACATGACATATCCTTCCCTCTATTATCTCGAGTCTTAATATCACATCCATACGATCCGTACGGTAATAATAATGAATATTGCATAGGGTCATAATATCCGACGGAATCTTTTATATTCCAAAGTCGTCCATCAACCGTTTGAACAATAAAATCTCTTCCGTCTGGATTTATATTGTCTTCCCCTCCAACTATAATAGCAACAACTTGTGATGCAGATGGCATATTATACTGACGACGATCAAATGGTTGCTCTCTTATGATGAGTCTACAATTGAGTAAATCTCACTACAAGAAAACTGCACTTAGACCACGGACCATTTCCGTCGTCTAAGTGCAGTTTTCCGTCGTCCAAGTACTTAGACGACGGACACTCCGTCGTCCAAGGTCCGTGCTCCAAGTGCTGTCGTCCAAGAACCTGGACGACGGAGACTTAGTGTTTCCGTCGTCCAAGTGAACTTGGACCTCGGAAACAATCCGTGGCCCAGGTTCTCACTTGGACGACGGAGACACTAAGTCTCCGTCGTCCAAGTGAATACCTGGGCCACGGATAATGGTAGCAATGTCCGTGGCCCAGGTGTTCACCTGGACGACGGAGACTTAGTGTTTCCGTCGTCCAGGTGAACACCTGGGCCACGGACATTGCTACCATTATCCGTGGCCCAGGTATTCACTTGGACGACGGAGACTTAGTGTCTCCGTCGTCCAAGTGAGAACCTGGGCCACGGACATTGCTCGTGTGTCCGTGGCCCAGGTGATCACTTGGACGACGGAAACACTAAGTCTCCGTCGTCCAAGTGAATATTTTATTTTTAAAAAAAAATAAAATGAAATTAAATATTATTAATTTAATTTATTATTATTTTAATTTAAATAATGAAAAATGCTAATATTAAATAAATAAACTAAATTTTGAATATTAAAATTAATAACTTATATATATAATTATTAAATAATCAAAGTAAATTAATTAATTTGTACATACGAAAAAACCCATAAATTAAAAATTAAAATATTGTTCGGAATGCGTAAAGAAACGAGATAATATACTACGTGCTAGCTAATACACTGGAGGAGCAGATGCGGGGCCGAGTCCTCCGCCTCCAGCCGGGTCGTTGTCGTCGGGGTGTGGGTTCGGAGGAGGTTGACATACTTCTCGATTTTGGTTCATGAGCGCGATGAGTTGGGCTATTTGTGCTTGTTGTTCGTCAAGTCTTTGCCGCATTGACTCATTCTGCTCTTGTGTCCGTCGATTCTCCTCTCGTGCCAGTCGAGCCTCTTGAATGGCTGCTTCGACGGCCGCAGCCTGACTCATTCTCCGCTGCCTCGAACCTCCCGTAGATGATGAGCCGGAGGTCGTCGACAAATCTCGTACCACCCTAGGCCCAAAGTGCCTAACCTCCTTGCCAGCTCTACGACCGTAGACCTCATCCGCGATTGCAATTTGGCTCTCTAAGGATAGAGGAGGCAGGTCTTCCGGCGGCACATCTGGGAACGCAAGCTGAGTGTTGGCCAACTCTTCATGCGCACGCTCTATCGCCCTTGCCTACAAAATTATAATTAATTTATTATAATTTTGTAATCATATTTAAATAATAATTACTATAATTAAAAGCACATATATATATATATCACTTACCCCGCATTGACTCGCTTCATTATCGAGCCCTGGCGTCACGTACGCGCTTACGCTTGCATCAATAAAAGGGTGTTTGGAACCCTTATCCTTGTGCTCCTTGGCAATTTGAATGAACTGCTTGGCGCCGGTAGTATGGTGTTTCTCCTTCTTCCCCCGGTTGGCTTTGTTGACACCGGAGAATTTCTGTTACACAAGATAATTAAATAATTAAAAAATGAATAACTACAATTTAAATAATTCAATTATTTTAATTGAAATAAAAAAATTAAATTAATACCTTAAATTGGTCATCGGCAAAGTGGTTACACAACCACTCCCACTCATCTTCTCTCTCCCCTTGCAGCTCTACCGGGGGAGGCACGGGACCGACATCTTTGAAGTACTTATGGAGCCTGTACTTCCAATCTTTGTAGATGGAGTTGGCGGTTTGATTGATATGCCTCAACATAGCCGGTGTCAGATCCACGTCAAATTGTTCCTATGAAAAATAAATAGAAAATTATAATCGTATATATTATGAAATTTTGAACCGAGATTAACAATATTATATAATAACTAAATTGAACGTATTACGTACCGAAAGATCTTTGAAGACTTTCGCCTTCTCATGATCCGGCGCCTCCTTCCAAGTAGGGGCAGTGATACGAACCCGGTTACGGATGATTGACCCTATCCCATGCGCCGAGAGACTTGCTAGTTGAGCTGTGGGAGGGCCACCGGTGAATTCGTCGTACGGCAAGTCGATCTTTTTACCGGTCGCCTTGCAAATACGCTCCGCTTTCCCCCCTTTAACGAGACCCCGAGTCCTTTTCGGTTCCGGGTCAGTGGGGGCCCTCCTTTGCCTACGGCGGGCGCTGTACATGATTGATTCGGCGGTGGAGGACGCCTGAGTACTTCCCGTTGAATGGGTACCGGGCGTCGGAGATTGGAAGGGGTCGACGTCATCACCGCTCGAGATGAATGGGGGAGCGGGAATTTCCCCAGAGGGCGCTACGGACGGACCAGATGATCCGTCCGAATTGAGAGCGTCGTTGCCCTCCGGTGGTAATTCCCAACCGACTTGGTCCGCCAAGCGGCGGAGCATGGCATCTTCTGCCTCTTGTTGGGCTTTCTTCTTGCCGGATGTCGTCTTTGGCGGAGCCATTTAAACCTAAGAGTACGGGGTTAAAATACCTACTTACCATAATAATTACAACTTAAAAATTTACGCTAATTAATTAAGTACGTTTAAGATTTAAATAGAGTACACTAGCTTGGCATTTTCGGTCGTTCAATGGACGTGCGACCCGCGCGATAAAGTGTAAATTTTCAATTAATCAGCCTTGGTTAAATCGAAAAACATGGCCAGTTAGGGATAGAGATAACGCGAGAGGCAGGACTAATTTCGACAAAAGTCTTTCTTAGTCCAAATCCTGTCACCAGTCATAACCCGTTTCTAGACACCATATCCGACATTCGGCCAATTTTTCGAAAATTTACACTCCCTCAAGTCCTTTGCAAACTCCGCCCTCAACCTCGTGTCCATAACTTCACTTAGGTTATGGTGTGCGGTGATGAAATCCACACATCACGAGGGGTTAAGGAGATAAGCAAGGAAAATAGGCGCCATCTATTCCAAAGAGTGCGACTTAATTACACCAAGTCTATGTACTAAATTTAAATCGAACACGTACTACTAATTTATTTACTAAAAAATACACGTAATTACATACAATAATTTATTTTCCATTTAGCATGCAATAATTAACCATTTAATTAATTAATAACAATAATTATTTATTTAATTAATTAATAACAATAATTATTTATTTATTTATTTAATAACAACAAATTTACAATTATTCATTTAATTAGGAAACAATAACAATAATTATGATTTAATTAATAAATAACAACAATTAATCATTTATTAAATATTTAAAATTAATTACTAAATTAATTTCTACTAATTAATTATATTTAGAATTTAATTAATTAATAAAATGAAAATTATTTAAATAAGGGAAAAATAGAAATGTACCGAAGCGGAGTTTACGGGAATTTCGCCGGACTTGAGTCGTCGGAGAGGAGGAACCACGCCGGAAAAAATGTCGTCGGAGCGTCGCCGGAGGAGGATCGCCGGAGGAGAGGAGAGGAGAGGAGAGGAGAGGAGAGGGAGAGGAGGAATGATGAGAAAATGAGGGGGGGTGCTGTTCTATTTATAGAGCTTCACTTAGACGACGGAGCACTAATCTCCGTCGTCTTAGTGCACCTGGACGACGGAAACAGTGTTTTCCGTCGTCTAGGTGGCGGTTTAAAAATTTTCAATCGGCGCGTAATTAATCGGCGGGACGTTTTGAACCGCCATGAATTTGGACTTAGACGACGGAGAATGAATTCTCCGTCGTCTAAGTGAAAATTCAAGCGGTGCCGAAAACGGAAGCGGTAAATTGAACCGCCATAATTTTGGACTTGGACGACGGAGAATGACCATCTCCGTCGTCCAAGTGAAAATTACATGAAAAAAATAAACAAAAATAAATTTGAACCGCCATGGTTTTTGAACCTGGACGACGGAGATGGTCATTATCCGTCGTCCAGGTGAACACCTGGACGACGGAAAATGACCATCTCCGTCGTCCAGGTTCAAATTACGTAAAAAAAAATTTTAAAAATAATTCGCTAGGAATTTAGCGATCTGTCATTCGAGTGAAATAGTCGTACAATATCGATGAACGCATCGTGTATATAAACAGCTAAATTTGAACCGACGATTAATTTTACGTATTGAAACATGTTAAGTATCGACTAATCTTTACGACTTAAGTGTTCATGAGTAGACGCTCATTTGCAGCAGAGTATTAACGAAATTGAATTTGGACAAAACAACCGTTGGATATGTTCGTCGTAACATAATATATAATTGTCTTCAAAGGATCATAAAATAATAAGTTCGGGAAGGGTTTGATCGGCACAGTCAACCGCAAAACCGATAATTTCACAAACCGGAAACGTGGATACTAGGCATTTCGTAACTCCGATTTTCGAACCGTCGAAGCTCACACACCAAGAATTGTTTACTCTAAAGTCTTGATGAAAAGACTTTGCATTGGAAGAAGGTCTAGATGGTCGTTGTCTTACAAAAATTACGATATCTGCACCTGGACGACGGAAACACTCATTTCCGTCGTCCAAGTCAGAACCTGGACGACGGATAACTTCATTTCCGTCGTCCAAGTCAGAACCTGGACGACGAAATGAGTGTTTCCGTCGTCCAGGTGTATAGACCCTGAATTCAGGGGTTAGGGCCTTACTGTTTAGGGTTTAGGGTTTGTGAACTTGGACGACGGAAAATGACCATCTCCGTCGTCCAGGTGTAAAAACCCCGAATTCAGGGGTTAGGGCCTTAGGGTTTACGGTTTAGGTCGTCCCCGGTCATTTGTGTGTGCGTTTAATTATTCTGATTCAAAAATATAATTAAAAAATTGATCGATCGATCCGAACTGCTAGATTTAGGGTCCAAGATTTAGCTAGGGTTTTATATGAGATTGAGATTTGGCGCCAAAGGTGAATCTGCAATTAATTTCTCCGTTGTCCAGGATATATAATTCGGATTAATTTCTTACCGTAAACCAGCATCGATCATATATATATATATATTACAATAATTACAGTAATTAATTACCAATTAATCTCCCTCGTCGTATGACCGTACTCTTCGTCATAATCATCATCGTCCTCATCCCCGTTAGTCGACGGCTCATCCTCGTCATCGTACTCAACATCGTCCGACGAATAACCTGAGTCCTCGTCCGCGTCCTCTTCCTGCTCGTCTTCTTCATCTACCTCATGGATAATCTCATCTTCAGTTAGATCTGTACAACCATCAGGCATGGGTAACCGTTCACCATCTTGAACCAGGTCCATTATATCGGAGCGGACCATAGAAATATTAGGCTCTTGATAGGCAGGAATGTCTCTTTCTGGTTCAGCAGCATCTTCAGTCGTCGCCGGTGTCCCTTCAATTGTCTATGTATTCCATATTCCTCGGTGAGAGATATGGTTCACTATTTTCCACCCTTCACCGGCTTTCGGATCGTCGAGATAGAACACCTGCCGAACTAAGGTGGCCAGAGCGAAAGGCTCATCCTCATACCAGTGCGAGTTTGTATCGACAGATAATAGTCCCAGGTCTTCCTTTGTACGCTTGAACCATCTGCACTTGAATAGGAAAACGTTGACATCATTCCCGTAACATAGCTGAACCACGTATACAATAGCCCCGTAATATAGATCATTGTCTTTCCCAACGGCTACCCCACTGTTTTGTGTTCTTCTTCCTTCGTCTCGGGCCAATGAATGGAACTTTACACCGTTCACAAAACATCCGGGATAAATATAGTGTTTAACCGGCTTCCCTGCTAGCAAGTGTTTTGGCCATGACCACCACCCTCCGTGGTTATCAGATTTTTGCAGATCAATCATCTGCGAAAAAGGCCAAATTAATATAATGGTTTACTTTCTACAAACATGAGCAATATGTATTTAAATAATTAATACCGAGTCGTACGTACGTACCCATTGGAAGAAATAATCAGGAAACTTCTTCTTAACCATTTTCTCAATCCACGCCGAACTCTTGTTTTGATTTAACGCCTGAAGCCTCTCCCTGTATGACATCATGTACGGCTCAACTTCATCACAGTCTCGCAACACTACCCAATGTGCCTCAATAAGTTCTTCCCGTGTTAACGATTCCTTTAATACTCCTCTAAACGGTCGGACGACATTGGTGACGACAGAAAGATTGATGCGGGCACTGCGATCGGAGGCAGTGCTGGGAGGGGGTGGATCTTTGAGGTACCTGTTGCAGTAAGTAACACACTCATGCATTAGGTATGTCTCTGCTATGGAGCCATCCGGGGCCGACCTGTTTTTGACGAATGACTTATACTGTCCAAGCTGTCTACAAAATCAAACGTACACATTACATAAGTACATATAGCTAGCTGGCTAGTATATATATAATCTCCAGTGGAACAAATTAATTAATTAGTTGTACGTACCTTTCTTGAGGATACATCCAAGTGTACTGGACCGGACCAGAAATGAGCACCTGCTCGGGCAGGTGGATCATTAGGTGAATCATGATGTCAAAGAAAGCAGGGGGGAAAATCCTCTCTAGTTTGCAAATGATGTGCACAATTTGTTGTTGCAATTCCACCACATCTGACTTCTTTAATTCTCTGGCGCATAACCTCTGCCACCACCTGCACAATGCCACTATTGGTTCTACGACGTCCCGAGGCAAGTATGGTCGAATTACCACTGGAATCAGACGTTGCAGCATAACGTGATAGTCATGTGTCTTTAGACCAACAAACTTGTGTTGCACCTCGTCCACTGCTCCAGTTATAGTAGCTGCATACGTAGCCGGATAACGAACGCCCTTAAACCAGTGAAATACAGAACGTCTAAGCGTCGGCTTCACTGTGTAAGGTGCATCTGGCATCTTGTTGTACACTCCTTTCCTATCCCTCCTCAACCACAAGGGACGACGTAGATTCATTGATTCCAAATCTTTGCGCGCTTTGGGAGTATCTTTAGTCTTGAACTTAATACCGAGAATTGTTCCCACCATGCTGTCGCACACATTCTTTTCTATGTGCATCGCGTCCAAGTTGTTCCTCAGCTTCAACTTCGACCAGTAAGGGAGTTCAAAGAATATACTCTTGTGATCCCAATAGCTCAGATCATGTGGAGGAATTGGATTGCATTTCTTTACATCCGCGTCATTGCTCAGCACACCAAAGTTGAAATAGCTCAACCTCTCTAAAATCTCTTCGCCCGACCAACTACGGGGTTTAGGATTGTTCTCTACCGTACCGTCGAAATGAGCTTCATCCTGTCGCCACGGGTGGTCGTGAGGAAGCCATCTACGGTGACCCAAGTAACACACCTTCCCCGCGTGCCAACTAGAGTTCACGTCGTCCAAACATATAGGACATCCATTATATCCTTTTGTCCTGCAGGCTGCCAACATCCCATAAGCTGGAAAATCGCTGATCGTCCACATTACCGCAGCCCTCATCGTGAACATCGTGTCAGTGAATTTGTCATAAGTTGGGACTCCATTTTGCCACAACAGTTTCAGCTCGTCGATCAAAGGTCTGAGGTAGACATCTAAGCACTTCGATGGAGATTTAGGACCTGGAATTAGTACGGTAAGGAAATTAAATTCCTTGTTCATGCACATCCACGGAGGCAAGTTGTACGGCATCAGAATAACTGGCCAAGTGCTGACGGCGGAGCTATTACTTCCCCAAGGATTGAATCCGTCTGTAGATAGGCCGAGTCTAACATTTCTAACCTCTGAAGCAAAGTCTCCAAATTCTCTGTCGAAATGTTTGAAACCCTCCCCATCCGCGGCGTGTCGCAGGACATCGTCATCTATTCGCTTTTCTGCGTACCATCGCATCGCCTCTGCTGTGTGTAGCGACATGTACAGGCGCTGCAATCTGGGAATCAAGGGAAAATATCGAACAACTTTCACAGGAATTCTCTTTTTCGAACTCTTCCTATTCAACTGGAATCTGCACTGGCCACATACGGGACAATAGTCCAACTCTTTATACTCTTTGTAAAATAGCACACAATCATTCGGACATGCGTCAATTATCCTGTACTTTAGGCCGAGGCTGCTCAGGATATTTCTAACCTTATAATGAGATTTAGGAAGATTGTGATCATCAGGAAGCAACTTACATATTTGCTCCTGAATTTCGTCAAAAGCACTCACTGACATTTTGTGCTTCACTTTTATCTTCATTTGCTCCATCACATATTGCAACACATTCTCTCGACATCCAGGGAACACCGGGGTCTGCGCTTCAAGTAGCATCCGGTTGTACTTTTCCATCTCACTGGTGTCAGTGGCCAAGCTAGCTGCGGGGAATGTGTCATCATGCTCATTGGTGGTACTGTAACCTCCGTCTTGGTGTTGGTGTCCGCCATGACTACATCCCGGAAACGCATCATGGACCAAATCTGCAGTTGGGTTGCAAGCTGGGGGTCCGGCACCACTGCCGCTGGATGAGGCACCATGGTAACTGTACCCTGAGCTGAAGTCTGCTGCGCTGAACTCTACTGGTTCACCATGCTCGCTCCATGTAGTGTAACTCTACATCATACCATTTTCGTACAAGTGTTGCACCATAACATTAACCTCCGCATACTGACAATTAAGACATTTCTGACACGGACACCTGAAACGTTTCTTTCCCTGACCATGTTCTATCGCAAAATTTACAAATTCGCTAATTCCATCCATATACCGGACATCACATCTATTCTTCAACTTCATCCAACTCTTGTCCATACTGCTACAAAATATTATACTTAATTAATTATTACATATATATATATATATTTGTCCATTAATTTACCCTTAATTATACGTACTCGATCTACATATCGATCCATCAATTACGTACGTATGTACGTAATTTAATCGATCTGTACATATATATATATATATATAGCTAACATCAGCTAACATCCTTGCATGTATATATATATGTACGTACGTTTTCATTAAATACATATTAATTAAGCAAATTTTAACTGCGTACGTACGTACCTGCTGGCCTTCTCGATATCTTTACGTTAATTAAGCTAACTAGCGTGTCAGCGGAGATCCCGGCCTTATCGATCCTGATTCTTCTCGGCCTAGCTAGCTTCTAGCTACCTAGCTCGATCGAGCTCCCTAGCTATAGCTAGCTAGCTAGCTTCTCCTTCTCCCTTCTCCTTCAATTATTCTTCAAATGGAATCGATCATGAAGAGATCGAGGCTAGCTAGGAATGAATTCGATCAGTACGTCACTGCCTTATATAATGCTTCACTTAGACGACGGAGGTGTCGGTACGTCGTCTAAGTGGAAGTACGTTTTGTGAACTCGGACGACGGCGTGTCGGTCCGTCCTCCAGGGAATCACCTGGACGACGGAGAATACCATCTCCGTCGTCCAGGTGATCACCTGGAGGACGGAGAAGACTCCGAGGTCCAGGTGGTCACCTGGACGACGGATAATACCATCTCCGTCGTCCAAGTGACCACCTGGACCTCGGAGTCTTCTCCGTCCTCCAGGTGATCACCTGGACGACGGAGATGGTATTCTCCGTCGTCCAGGTGGTACTTGGACGACGGAGAAGACTCTGTCGTCTAAGTGTAACTTGGACGACGGAGAATTAGTGTTTCCGTGGTCTAAGTGCTGTTTTCTTGTAGTGTCTTGACGCTGTCCAAGACTTCGAAGAACTTCTACAAATGGATTGTATTGATGCAAGATTTGTTGAATTTTTTCAACCATTACCCTATCCAAAACTTCGCTTTCAGACAATCTATTTTGAAGTTCATGCTCAGTGTCATATATATAAGCTTGCAAATATCACGGTCTTCTCCCATCAATTGGTAATAAACTACCAATTTTATGATAAATTGAACCTTGAGCACGAAAGGTATAATGAGATCGAACATTAATTGACTCATCAACATATACACCCATCGAAGTGAACGCAAAGACATTGTTGTAAGCTCTGATGCTTTGTCTAAACTCTCTTCCTTCATTTGTTTGGTTAGAAAATAGCTGAACCATTTCAGGAGGAAATTGTATCAAAGGCAGAACAATATTTCCTTTACAACAGCAGAAACTAAAGGTCTCTTGATGAAATAACATTGCCTGACAATACGGACATGTTTTAACTGGGGGTAATTGGCAGTAAGGGATGCTCATATCCTCATTGAAATCTCTAGCCGAATTATGAATTATTCGTGGTCTTCTGATACGTCTTTGTTGTTGAACACTGTGCACATGCGCCACTGGAGTAAACACATTCTCCATGTCGTGGTCTTCCTCATTTACATTCATCCTCACATCATTGATGGCCATATCCTCTCCAATATTAAGACCCGTGTTGGAGTTGCCAGTTTGTCCATGATTTAGCATAGAAAGATCATGCACACCTGATGTGTAAAACAAAAAATTTGTGTCATCATAAGTTAGTAGTTATGTGGACATCAACTTTAAAATAATATAATAGGTTTAATACCACGTATACATTCACCATATAGAGGAAAATTCTGAACATCTTCGCTTATTTGTGACCTATCCATCCGTGCAAGTTGTCTCACGTGAGTCAGTCGACGTCTTGAATATTGTGGACCATCATTATCAACATGTAACGATGTTGAAAAGTGTAAGTTTTCAGAGTGATCTTGCAACACCAATAAAGTGAAAGAAATCAGATTAATTGAGGTTGTATTAACTGGAATTAAATCTCTATCATCCTCATAAAAGGAGGTTTAGACATTTTCTTCAAATATTAGGAGCAACATACATGGATCAGGTTGACTTGTACCACTTGGTCCTAATTCTTCACATTGGTGGACATTTTCGCCTTCTAACACTGTTATGGGTATAAATTTAGAAATATTTACATGAATTCGATCAGTTAAGAAATGAAGAAACATTTTCAATAATAATTACCTTGATCAACCTGGAATTGATAATCATGATCAATTTCAACTACTGGTCGCTTTCCTCGAGCTTGTTCACGACGCCTTGCCAAATACTCTTGACGCTGAGAATAAGTCATCGACTCTCGCCATTACCGATGGCGAGCACGTGCACGGCTCATTCGATCCATTTTATGACAGTAAATGTATGTTATAGAAAGTCGTTGAAGATATCCTCAGATAGTTGCAGCCATATGGTCCTTACATATCTCATCTGTCTGCAACCATGAGAGTTTTAAAGCAGGACAACAACACCATAACACAATGAATTAATAAATGTAATTAAAGGTACATGAGTTTAAAGTATAAAAAGCTACACAGCTTAGAAGATCATACATAGATGCAGCAATATGGTGAAGGCTATATTGCAAACTTTTGTTACTTCTATAGTTATATTCCACATATCCTTGCATTATTTTTTTTCTTCTATTAGTCGTACATAACAAAACAATATGGTCTATGTAACAACTTATTAAGAACAGAATTAAAAGATACAACATTCCGCAACATCGTCGAACTGGCCAAACAGAGAAAGAAGTTGTTATGAAGACATGGAAGTTACAGTAAAAGAATTGGAATACCCAGTGAACAATAGTTTTGTCCAGCAAAAATTATCGTAGAAGTGGATAGAGTAGTGGTTGATCTGATTTGACACGTGTGTACACACGGGTGGTTAAGTTAGTATTAATTAATGTCATGTGAGATGTGTGTCTATGAATCTATGATTAGGAAGACAAACGTTTGTTTTTTTTTTTTGGAAAGGAAAAAAGACTAAGCTTAGATTCAAGAAGTTTTATTCACCAGTAAACTCTACAATTTGCACCACAGAATTTTCTATATATTGATCTATTGTGGTTTGTTAGAGCTGCAACCATGTCATGATTTATAATCCGGACTCTGATATGAACCGAGGGTTTCTCTATAGGATGAGCTTTCAAGCACTTTTTGAGCCACATTTTTGTAATTTACATGTCTATTCATCATTTCATCTGGTCTTTGTTTCTTTTTGAGAATGGCTGTTAGTAGATTTGATAAGTTCTTACCTCAGTTTTTAGCAATTAGGATGTTTTTCTCATTTATTTGGCATTCTGCTTTGTTCCATTACAGTAATTGAGCATGGGCTTTATAATATTAATAGAGATGGAAACCATGCAGAACATGATAGCTAGCAGAATTTAAGAAAGGAATTGTATATAGCTGCATGATGAACTGTATATTAGCTTCTTAGAATTGACTTATCAAAATGATTATATACCAGCCAAGACTCATACTTCAATTTCAAGTACAAACATCTATGGTGGATTCTGATATGAATCCACTAACCGAAGAGTATAATCCCAAATTGCCATCTTCTTATATATGCCACTGTACAATATCACTTCCAATGGAAAAAAAAATCCTACTTGATTTAAATTTAACACTCTATTTAACACTATAATTAATAGACATTTGAAGTTAAACACATGCATGTATGATCTTCCATCTTCGTATTCAGGGTTGTCTAGGACATATATTTCAATTTCTTCCAAACAAATCTATCAGATGCTCGCTTATTCTCCAATTGGCTTGGAGAGATGGGAAATACTGTCCTAAATATAACTCCAAACAGTGCAAAACTAATGATTCAATATGAATATGATCAACAGCTAAAATGAATCAAATTAGACTCAAATTCAATAAAATTTGGGAATCAGGTCTCTTACCTGCAGAAGTTTGAGTAAAGCCTTCAAGCCTTCAATTCCTCAATTTCTAATTCTAAAATTTGAGTATCCTCTGAAGCCTTCCCCGGACTCCTATTCAGTCATGAATCAAAACAGATTCACTTCTTCATCTTCATCTTCTCTGCTTTGTCACAAAAAGACCATACATCAATAAACTCTTCAAGTTCGAGAACATTTGCACAATTGACAAAATGAACCGCTTTACTCTCCTATGAGATAACTTAACGATCATTACCCAATAGCCCAAGCATAAGAACATGAATTCAGGAAAGCACAATCGCGACTGATATAGATAGTACCAAATACCAAAATCTAAAAATTAAATGGATACCTATCAATTGCTGAGCTAAATAAACACAACCAGTTTCTTAATTAAAGAACCGAAAACTGTTCCATTTCCAGATGAATTGTCAGATCAGTTCCTCTCATCTACGTGTCGTGAATTGAGCCATCCCGCCATGTACGTGTCGTGAGTTCTTCATTTCTTTTTTCCTGGAATCTCACCGGCTTTTGGGCTTATGCTTGCTTTAAGTCATTTTTATCAATGTCGCGTTTGCTCGATTTTACTGTTTTAGTTTGGAAAAATGAACACATCTTAATCTCTATATATATGAAACTTCCCATTTTCAGAATTGATTTGCAATCAAACTTTACCATTTCCATAATTAATTGCATATGGCTTCCTACGTAATGAAAAACATAATGAAGGAATTACACATATATGGATCTATAGGTTTATTTTTACTATCATTAAAGGAACAAAAGAACTACATAGATAGTTTACATACTCCTTATCCACACGTCTTGTTATAAGTTAAACTCTTCTTTCCTTCAACCATATCGTCATTGACTCATTTTCTTGAATTGCTTCAGCTTTTCAAATCACCATCGACACTATTGCTGTAAAATAACAAAATATTGTACAATATTGTAGTATCATTTGATATGCTATACTATTTGTAGTATTGTAATCTTATGAACAAAATCATATGCTGAATGTGCTTCCACGGTCTGAGTTTGGTGGAACAACCGAAAGATTAAGAGAGAAAAAGCTCCATACCACCATACATTTCTCTCCTCATGTCTCCAAGAGCCAAGCTAAGAGCTTTTCCTACAAAATCAACATCATCCGGATTGCCTATGCATGCATCCTCCCTTTGCTAGTTTTGTGATCTTCAAAGCTGCATTGCACAATTAGAATTCAGTTATTCCAATAAATTGAATTAGAAGATAACCAGATGTGTATCGAATGAGTCAATGACCATAGAAGAGGACCATAGTACACTTTAAAAGAAGTCAGTAAAGCATAATATATGTTGAAAAAACAAACCAAAAATCCATGGAAACATGGAACTTACTAAAGAAAAAACGGGGAATAGCTTCCCTTTGAATATTTCTCTAATTGAATCTTAAGGAGAACTTCAATTGGCTTTTGCAGTCCCTTGGATCTAAGCCATCATCTCCAATTTCATAACCTCGGCCTCTTGATTATACTAAACTGATAAATCTTCCGCAAGCCCGATCAAAAGTTGTTCTCCAAGCCCGATTAAAGCAATGCATCTACACACTAAAAAACTTATTAATCCAATATCCAAACCTGAACCTGAAATCTCAATCAATGAACCGGAACACCGATAGCAAAAATTGAATTTGCAAATGAGATTAAGATCGAGTATTAAACCAAATGATGATCCTTGGAAATTCAGAGAGTCAGAGTACTCACCCAATCACTGATCCGCCCAATTTAAAGCTTTGTTAATAAATCCATTTACGGCACATTTGACGATCGGGAAGCAAAACTGATGGGATGCGGAGTATTTATCTCTTGCTTGGATGAAAGCAAAGCTCTCCCTCTCCGGGCAGTTGGTCTCCTTCATCAAATTGATGGAATCTTCTTCATTCTTCTTCATCAAACTGATCGGAAACAAAAAAGGTGATCAATTTTCACATGATATATAGAGAAGGTGAGGGCGGAGTAACTGCAAATGGATTGGATCAATTCTTGTACGTGTCATGAATTGAGCAATTTACGACTGTGTAGGTGAATTCTTCTTTCTTCTCTCTGTTTATGACTGTTTTACCCCTAATACGTAAATTTGTTAGAATGTTCGGTTAAAATTAGCGAAGGACAAAAAATGGTATATATTATCAATGTTTAACCATTCAACTGCCCAATAACTGTACTAAGCCCTTTTGGCTTAATTAATAGAGATTTTATTAATTAATAATTTTGTTAAAATAATATTTTTTATTGATTTTAATTTAAAAACTTGAATATTAATTTAATATTCAATTAATTATTAACTAGCCTTCCTGCACGCGCATATGCGCGTGCGGAAGAGCGTCACGCTCGCGCGTGCGAATTATTATTTTCTCCCAACGAAACTTGCTTTTGAGAACTTACTGTAAAGCGTCGCGCTCGCGCGTGCGAATTATTCACATTGGTGGACATTTTCGCCTTCTAACACTGTTATGGGTATAAATTTAGAAATATTTACATGAATTCGAAAAGTTAAGAAATGAAGAAACATTTTCAATAACAATTACCTTGATCAACCTGAGATTGATAATCATGATCAATTTCAACTGCTGGTCGCTTTCCTAGAGCTTGTTCACGATGCCTTGCCAGATACTCTTGACGCTGAGAATAAGTCATCGACTCTCGCCATTGCCGATGGCGAGCACGTGCACGGCTCATTCGATCCATTTTATGACAGTAAATGTATGTTATAGAAAGTCGTTAAAGATATCCTCAGATAGTTGCAGCCATATGGTCCTTACATATCTCGTCCGTCTGCAACCATGAGAGTTTTAAAACAGGACAACAACACCATAACACAATGAATTAATAAATTTTAGGGTTTCGAATGTTTAACAATTCAACTGCCCAATAACTGTACTAAGCCCTTTTGGCCCAATATAACCCATATGTTCATACACTAAGAAGTCTCGGACAACGTCAAGACTTGCCTACTTGTGCAAATTTCAAATCTTGTCAATTTAACTAAAAAATCTTCCGGAAAGCCAAAAATAGTTCCAAGCGAATTCCAAATTTATAAGAATATGTTTATTCCACCATGAAACTTGAAACTCATAGAGGAAGCAATGTAAATAAATTTACACTCAAACTTAATTGGACAAAAAATATTAATTAGGATGACCTGTTGCTAGATGATGATGAACACTTGTACATTTCATACCGCTGGTCTTGATTGATGAACACTTGTACGTTTCATACCGCTGGTCTTGAAATCAAAGTGAAACACACATTTAGGAAAACCCACGCTCTGATAAACTCCACGCTGGTCTTGAAATAAGGGATACGAATATCACCTCTCTTTCTTAAGACCTACTTCAATATAAGCATAAATCAATGTCCAACAAATGCATGGGCATTAAAGTGCAACCATAGCATAATTAATAGAGATTCTTACCTTCTAAATTAAACTGGGAGAAAATCTTCTGTCTTCAAAACCCTGTCACCCTCCCTGTCTCCCACTCAATGCTCGACATATGTGTTCTATGTAAGCGAACTTAACATAGCTAACTTCCGTTGAGTACAATTGCAAAATACTTCAGAACCCATAACAATTTTGGTTCAATAGAATTTTGCAAACTTCTTTACTGAGAAAAAAACAGAACGAAGAAGATCGATCTAACCATTCAATATACAAACTGCCAAAACACTATGTTCCATCCACGGGAGTTATGGAGATGAACAATTTTCAATTCTAAAATGTGTTGAGCTTATCACTAACATCTTGTGAGATCATTGACATGTACTCAACTCATGTTAATGATCAACTACATACCCATAAACCTTTTTACGAAAAGATCGAGAAAGAGAGAATTGTTTGAATTTCACATAGATCAATCCAAATACCGAGAAATTTCAGGTATTTGATATTGGCGGATTCCAAAGAACAACTGTATTGGAGGAGACCCAGATGACCAGATCAAAGAGAAATAGATGAAAAATGCAGTGAGCAATTTTAGGGAAGAATTAGAAGGTGAAGATGAGATTAACTCCATTTTGTTGGTTTCAGAATAATAGTAAACGGAGTTAGAATATGTTAGATGAGGTGGAGATAAAACACACGTGTCATTCAACGAATGGAAGAGAAACAGTAGGAGACAGAAGATTTTCTCCCAACTAAACTTGCTTTTGAGAACTTACTGTAAAGTGTAAATTGGCGCGGCAGTTGAAAATTGACACCCTTCCAAGTTGGCAACGTGAGAAAAAATTGTCAGTACATGAGGTCTTGCTCTCTCCCTTCACACGTGTCAAGAGGTTAATTTCATCCATATGTTCTTACCTTTTTGTCCTTGATTTATTATTTTTTCTGTGGTAGTCTTTAATATTAGGAAGGACATTTTCAGGTCTTCTGAAAATTTACCCGTAGACACTATTCACATAATTAATAGAGATTTATCAAGAAGATTTTACTGTAATTACCTCAGACGGCCCAACTGTTGCTGTTAAAAAATGGTGAACAACGCGCTGGGGTGACGCGTGGAGGATGAAGCACGTTGGAAATGGGTTGGGAGGGAGTAAGAAGGAGCGTTGCCACGAGGAGAATGGTGGCTTTGACTTGTATGTAAGGAAAATTTGACACAGAGGCATGGAGGAGTTAGGCAAGACGGATATTCAATTCACTACAACGATGCCACGGTATTATGACCAGATCGGACTAAACATTATTTGCCAATTTAGGACAAGACCGTTTAGTAACTGAAGTTTAACAAATAGAACGTAATTGAGTTGCATAACGCTTGAATTAAGGACAACTATTGTGTTTGCTACCATCTCTCTGTATAGGAGGTACTATACTGTTCTCTCCCCCACCAACCTCGGCCGCCGGCGATTGAATTCGAGCCTCACTTCTACAGTTTTACCTGTGGCAGCCGACGGGTTAATTCGAGTCTCACTCCTATCTTCTTGACGTAACTCAAACCCATGACTTAACTAGCACCTACTATCTTAAATAATTCATAAATAATGGTGCTCTTCTAAACTAATTCTATACTTTGATCAAAACATGGTTTATGATGTATATGGTTTTAATCTAGCGACAAATTAATGATTAAAGAAATGTATATCTGGCATGAAAACCCTAGGCTCCCCTTTGACGGCTCCCAACTAAGGAGCGGCCGAGAGTTTTGGATGCCGGAGTTAGTGTTGAGATAGATTTTTGTGTTGAGATGTGGAGTTTGTGGGCGGGCAGAGACGACGCCCGGATAGAAAACGATTGTGGTGGATATGTGAAAAGGGTGACTAGCGAGAGGACGTGGGAGAGATGTAGGTTCGGGCGAAGCCGATCCCAATCAGATGAAGGCGGCAGTTGGGCACGACGAGGCCGCTTCCACGACTTTATGATGCACCGGGAGCTGAGAAGAGATTAGAGGATGTTCGGACTTGTTTCGGGTTGACACAGTGGTCGTGGGTCAAAGAAAAATTGACGTCGACGGTGGAAGATGGCCTCGGCTAGCGTCAGCAAGTTTGAGTCGGAAGAGACCAGAAATCAGCGACGACTCAACTTCGGCAATAGCAATGACCTAGGTTGGTGGCAGTGGGGGGCATGCGACTCCCAGAAACGTGGGAAGTCAAGATCCCAAATGGGTTTTGGGTTAAACTACTTTTGGGCCCTCATCACCATGGTAGGATGCTAAGCTTCTCAAATTGATGGGAACTCTGATGAAGCCTTTTGGGTCACATGGCTTTGGTGGAGCGTAGTGCACTTTTGGTGGAGCGTAGTGCACTTTTGGGTCAAACCGACACATAATGTTCTCCTTTGTAACTTATCAGTTCGAATATATTTATATCTTTCATCTAAAAAAATACACAATTTTTACATAAGCTCAGAAAGTCAGATTCCTCCGATAAATGAAAATGGGAATCCACCTCTACAGACCAATAGGTCCAATAATAGTTGTGGACTCATATGCTAGCTACCAAACCAAACTCATGCGTGCATAATGGTGCATATACATCTCCTAGTCCTATTGAGTCATCCATGGACACGGATGATTGCAGTGCCTTCTCCTTGTCATTTCTATATATTTGCAATATTCTTCTTCTCAACCTGGATAGGGAGAGAGGAGGCAATTACAAGTTGGGCAGAGATGTTTACTCCGCCAGTCTGGCAAACCTTGCTGCCGGTGAGTTATTTGGATTGAATATCCGTCTTATGTCCAGATCTTGAACGAATCCAGATGAATTATGAAGTATATGAGAACTGATGGAGGAAGAAAGGGAACAAGGAGAATGAATTTTTGTGTGTGTGTTTTAACTAATTTGTGGGTGTGGGAACTAGGAACTTGATCGTGCTAGCTACAGGCAACTCACCACAACTCAGATCCTTAGTTTGCTAGGCTCAGAGCCTCAGACAAGCCAAAACTCTTGAATGCAAGAGTCACCAGATTTCAACTCTGAGAAAAGAACCACAGTCTACTGAACAGTAAGAACATAGAAAGGAAAAGAGCTGTAAGCCTGAGTAGTAAGAACATAGAACCACCGTCTACTGGTCAGCAAGTCAAAATGCAGGATCTGAACTCCTGAGTAGCTCTAGAAGCGACGGTAAGGAAATAAAGGAATACACAGCTTGGGATTCGCCACTGGAACTGTAACTAAGCGACCAAAACAGCTAAAACCAATCTAAAGATCAAATAACTCCACATACGCATATAGAAACTTAATACAATTGTGTTATATAAGAGATGGATGACAATAGATTAGTACAACAAAGATCACAATAATGCAGTGAAACTAAAACACCAAAGTTGAAATATCATCAAGGCCACAGCACTACAAATAATATTTAACAGTGTCAGGTTTAAATTGTTTAGCCAACAATCTACATCGTCTACATCCAAAATTGTGCAAGCTTGGGGAAACCTACTTTTTTTTACCACTTTCAGACTCCGTAGCTCCTTTAACAATACTTAACTGGCCACCTTCTTTGTTCGCAGCCGTGGCCGCCTTCACCTCATTGCAATGGTTTATGAACGTCACCTCCTGTTTTGTCAAATAAGCACATAAAAAACCCAGAACAATTATAAAGCAAAGTGCTTTGTCACAACGAAAACTGATTTCTGTAATGTGAAAGATGTGCTTGATCAAGCATCTGTTCAATATACAATTGTGAAATTAAAACCCATAAACCTCAAACACAAGATTATCATATCTCTTCTTTTGATTAAAAGATCACAATGAGATAGTGCTAGTAAAGATAGATTGACACAAAAAAGACAAAAACTTTCACATCAAGACCCCCCAACGAAATACTCGTAGTCAAATGAAATCAAACAAGTAGATGTTATCAACTAAACAAAATTAAGGGTATGAAATAGTAGAAGTTAACTGTGGGGGATTGAGATTTTTTTAAGGGATAGAGAAGACATACACGGTCAGCATCCATGTCTTTAGTGAAGTTGGAAGGATTGACGTTACGCTTGCCTTTGCGAGTTTGAATGCTCTTTCCGTGGCGATTCGCAGGAATCGTCTTCTTCTTCTGCCCTTTGAATAGATTAGCTTTCTGCGTCATCTCTTCTTCTTCTTCTTCTTCTTCTTCTTCTTCTTCTTCTTCTTCCCTCAACCTCCCAGCAGCTAGGGTTTTTCTTTTTCCTCAATTTATACTTACGGTCTCCACTCTCTGCACGTTTTTCAGCTCGAGACGCTGTCGTTTTAACGTTGGACTCCTGTGAGTTTGCTTGACCCGCTAGCCTTAAGTAGCCCGACCCGATTAATTTTTATTGTAAAAACAACCCGACCTGATATTGACACTAGGCAAAGAGCCCACGCCGTATGTTAATAAACGATTAAAGAAGTATGGGTCATTATTTGTCTCATAGGTCTGAAAAGTCTGTCAGCGGCCTGAGGTTCGAAAATCTCAAATTCAGTCCGGTCCGAATTTAGGTCCGAAAAAGCTCAGCACTATAGGCTTAGGACCGGGCTCGAGCCGAGGTCCCAAAGCTCACGAGCCTAAAAAAGCTCGGCCTGTCGAGGCCCACCTGACCCGACCCGTAGAGCCAAGTCCGTCTAGCTCATCTATTGTATATATTATACATTATTTTATCAACATAAACTTCTAAACACTCTAATTTACCTTAATATTATTCATTTATATACTAATTATCACTTTATTTAGGATTATATATTATTTAGTATATGTAATTATTGATATATTTGATAATTAGAGCATATGCACCCATAAATGGTGAGAGGAAGTCGTATTTTGAGGAATTCCTCACCCATTTGAGGAATTCCTCAAAATAGGAAGTCATATTCATGTTTTTCGTGCAGCGGTGTCTAAAATAGGACTTCCTATTACTATTCATTATTATTTAAAATATTTTCCATTTAAATCTGAATAATACTTTCACCCAATAACTAGCCGACACGTGTCATTCCGGATCATATAATTGGTAGCGGATTTTTGATAAGATTTTCGACCAGTAATTTTGAGACACGTGTCATGTATACGTGGCGGTGTCAGCAAAATTATTGATTGAAGATATTCGGTAAGATTTTCGGTAAGATTACAAACCAATGAGAATGGGACACATGTAATGTCTACGTGTCGGTGTCGGCAAAATTATTGATGAAGATATTCAGTTAGATTTTCGGTAATATTTTCAACCAATCGACAGTCGACACGTGTCGTTATATAAAAAAAATCTGGTAATTCAAAATGGCTATAAAAGAAAGAGCTATGGGAGAGGTAGACTCACACCAACTACACATCACTTGTAGTTCTACTCGTATCTAAGCCACTATAAACACTTCTTCACATTTTGGTTTCATCAAGATGAATCCCATGGGTTTCGGTACTTTTTTCAGTAGGAGGCGATAACAACACCGGCGAAATGCAGAAATTGTCAATCAATTCATTATCGACGCGGTGGCGATCGATGCAGCTTTGATGATGAACCACCACCATGTCGTGCAAATCAACCAAGGATGAGGGAGTCCAGGGGCCAAAATCTTATGGAAGATTACTTCATCGAACGCTCAGTTTTCACCGACCATGACTTTCGTCGGCGATTCCGAATGAGCCAAAATATATTCAACCGTATAATGATGGACCTCTGCAACAACGATCCATTTTGGCATTAAAGAGCTGACGCCATTGGAATGGTCGGACTACTTCCCCAACAAAAGATGACCGGTGCTCTTCGGATGTTGGCCTACGGCTTAGCTGCTGATCAGTGTGCCGAAATCACAAGGATGGGGGAATCAACATCTCTAGAGTGCATGAAGAAGTGGTGCACCCAAGTTGTAGAGCTTTATGGTACCTGTTACCTCCGTGCTCCAGATCAAGCAGACATCACTCGACTTCTAAGAAGGGCTAGACATCGAGGATTTCCTAGTATGATCGGAATCATTGATTGCATGCATTGGGAGTGGAAGAACTGCCAAACCGCTTGGTCCGGGGCGTACTCAAGGAAGAAGGGTCGTCCAACTATCATCTTAGAGGCAGTGGCCTCATTTGACAAGTGGATCTGGCACAGTTTCTTTGGAGTACCAGGAGCTCAAAATGATATCAACGTGCTATACAATCAGATGTCTTCGATGTTGTGCTTGCTGGAAGAAGTTCGGCTGCGACTTATAAAATGAACGGTATGACATACTGTAACACTTATTACCTTGCTGACGGGATATATCCGAGGTACTTCTCGTTTGTCAAAACGATTTCTAATCCTCGAGAGCTTCCACAAAAGCTTTTTATGAGGTAGCAAGAGTCTTACCACAAGGATGTGGAGTGGTGCTTTGGCATCTTACAAGCTCGTTGGGGGATAATTCGTCATGCAGCTCGATGTCATCGCCTTTCGACATTAAAAAGCATCATATTGGCGTGCATCATAATGCACAACATGATCATTAAGGAGGAATTCGTGGAGGATGAGTTTGAGGAGAACGAATAAGAAGATCTCCAAAACTCATCTACCTCATTCACAACTTATGATGGGTCAGTGGATGAAGGGGGGAACTGGATTCTTTTCGAGCCGGTTGGAAGAGATGGACAAAATGAACAACGGTTTAATGATCATCTTGTAGGTTTCCACTCTGCTTACATCCATGGAGAGCTTCAGAAGGACTTAGTTAAGCACAATTGGTTTCTTGAGACCGGTAAACAACTATAAATATGTTGTTTTAATTGTTTGTTTGCATTGTTGTGTGTTTGAATTATGTATTTCTATTATGTGTGTTTCAATTTTTGTAATGTGTGGGAACTTGATGGAAATAAAGAAAGTGCAATTTTATTTCTGTAAAAGAGAAACTACATAGTACATAATTTAAATGCTTGGAAAAAATAAAGAGGGTCATTTAAGTGCTTGGAAAAAGGAGGCGATAACAATTGGAATAGCATTCTTCTTCAACCACATCCAATTGAGAAAGGATTTCTGCTTTCCTCTTTGTGAAATACCTCTTGGATTTAGGAGTCATGCTCTCGGTATCCATTGACATAATCCAAGTTTCCTTCGCCAAATCCCTCAATTGGATGTCTTTCTTTTGAAGGGCGATTTGCTCCCGCATAAGAGAAACCTCAATTGCATCACTATCTTTTTGATTGCGACCATAAGATTCTTGATTTGCCGCAATCCTATTCAAAGCCTCGGCTCTTTCATTTATAGGCGTCATGCCCTTTTTCCCTTTTTTTTCGCTTCTTTGGCCGCTTTCACTCCCATAGGACGCTCCGGAGAAGGGTGAGCTTGGTTGCTCATTGGTGTGGCAAATGCATCATCCTCCTCCAAGTTGATGGTGGAAGGAATTGGGCTTGCGGGATGTAATGATGAGTAAGACGGAGTAGATGATGAGTAAGACGGAGGTGTACTAGCCTCGACATGGATGAAGTAAAGATGATTCTTCACCACTTCCCAACAAGCAAAGTCTTTAAACTCTTTCTTCTTTTTTGCCACATAAAATGATTGAGCACATCTCATCTAAATAATAATAATAATATAGAATAAATAGCTTGTAATTCATAAAGAACATGCCCTAAAGAAAATTAAATAAAATGGACATAGCTTATATTAAATAAAAGGAAATAAATAACTTGTAATTCATAAATATCATGAAATAAATAACATGTATTTCATAAAATTTAGACAACATAAGTTGAAACAGTATGGTAAAAAATAAAAAAAAATTGGAGATTAAAAACATTACATCATCGTGTATGTTGGAGGCAGAAGATGCATTCCTTCGTGCGAAAGAAAGAGCACTACCCCAAACTTTCAAATTCGGCTTCAACTTTGCGAAACGAGAGGATGTGTTTTGGGTCCTAACTTCCGGCATCGATTCATCATAATCTAGCTCACAATTCTCCTTGAAATCGCCATAAACCTTTCCCCACAATTTTTCCACCTTTTGTCAATTTCTGGTGATGGAATCAACGCTAAAACGACAATAAGAGATGCTCAATTGTACATCTTCCGAAAGAAGCCAATTTGTTGTCATTTTTTCCCACAAAAAAAAAGGATTTAGAGGAGAGATGGAGAGAGGGAGAGAATGAATTTTTTGTGCACAATTTGGTGTGAGAAATGAATGAAATGAAGGTAATATTTATTGAAAAAATGTAGGGGCTCATTTGCAATTTTTTTTGGTTTTTTTGTAATTTTTTCATTTTAGGCCAAAATGGTCGTTGCATTTAAATATGGTCTGTCGAATGGCTCATATCCATTCGAAATGGACGGCCCAGATCAACTTAGCTGTTGATCCGTCCGTTGCCCAAGGCGTGCCACGTGTCGCCACGCGATTGGTTGGTAACTTTTTTTTAGCGCGTGTATTACATGCGCCGGGTAAAAAAAAAAGGGCATCAGCCTGGCGTCACCCACGTGAGTGGGGCCCACCAGTCGGACGTTCTCTCACACTTCCTCTCCAGAGGATGCCGGCGATGACGTCCCTCGCGTCAACTGTCGGTCGTCTCCCTCCCTTTCCCCCGCTGCATTGATTCCTCACGCCGGACGTCCGATTTTCGGCGGGCCCCATGCCGGACGTCCCCAAAATCCCTCCACGGTGCAGTTGCTCTTAGACACTCTTAATTTCTAAATTTTTTTATTTAATACAAGAAAAGGCTCGGTCCGGCCCGAAAAGCCTGACAAGGCCCGGGGCCTAAAACTCCTATTGGCGGTCAATTGGCTTCAATTTTTTTTTTAAAATAAAAACCGGTCAAACTCGAATTTTAGAGACGCTGCGTGAAAACCCGGCCCTGCCTGACCCATTGCCGAACCCTAAGAAGAAGGGCATAACTGAGCTTAGATTTTGGTAGAAATTTTTTTACAGCAAAAATTAAGTGAAAGGTAAAAATTAAAAAAACATAAAAGGTTAAAAAATTAAACAGTTAAAACAAAGTGAAAAACCGTTTTAAAAGTCAAACAGTTAAAAAGTAAAGCCACTAAAAATATGGATAAATGTTAAAAAGTAAAACTGAAACTGTTAAAAAAAGGTTAAGGAAAAAGTAAAAAGTAAAAAATATACCGCATAAAAAGGGGAATAAAACAACAATGGCTTAATTGTAATTCATTTCTTAAGTATGATTTTTTCGTCAGAACATTGTTCATAATTAAGGAACCAAAAATTGTTATATAGTAAATATTTTAGCAAACGATCCAAATTCTAAAGCTAATACAGTATTGGTAATTTTGTGGGATTTTGTATGCTTTCTTGTTTTAAGAAAATTTGAACTATAGTAATGTAAAAATTCTCTATAATCATAATGTTGAGCATACTAAAATTTATTTCTATATAGAGGTTATTCTTAAATAGATGTTTACTTATAAGGGAATTTCTCCATTGAGGACCCTTATAATGATGACTTGGTGAGTACCTTTCAATTAATATTTTCAACTAATTTTTAATAATATTTTTACAAAGTTAACCGTTAAATATTTAGATATTGATGAGTATCATTTCTACAAATTTTCATCCAAATTGAAAATCGTTAAGGTATTGAACAATATCAAACCAATGAGCAAACAAAAACTGTCAAACATACGTCGTTCATATTCATGAGTGATAAATCTTGATTATGAATAATTTAATGATTTTCAATTTTTTTCAATTTTGATGAAATTTTGCATGAGTGATCTACTCATCATTATTTATCTAGTCAATGGTAGATTTGCTAAAATATAAAGAAAATGTTTGTCTAATGAAAATATACTCACCAAGTCCAAATTATAAGGGTCCTCAATAGAGAATTTTTCTTACTTATAAATTAGTTCCCAAATATTAGGAAAGTAATATATTTGTAATTTAAATGGGAAACTTATATGATTAATAAAGGAAACTAGTTTATTTGAATTTTCTCTATTGACATTATATTTTTCCAACAAGGTGAATATGTCAACGAATTACTACGGAACCACAAACTCAAAGACGTAATTGCAACAATCAAACATAAATCATTGTCTCAAACTAGTATAGATAAATATTTTAATTCTTCTTAAATAATATTTTATATGTTACTATTATTAATAGTTATTACTATATGGAGGTAATTTTTATATATATGTGACCAAAAAATCTTATAACTTATCACAATGTGAAAGCTATTCCTATTTATAACTGGTCCCGAGTAGGGACCGAGATTTTTTTATCACTATAAAGAGTTTATTTCTTTATAGAATATTCTTAAATCGAATTTTTACTGTAGAAGTATAAATAATTATGTAACTAAAAATTATCGACTTAGTACCTTTCCCTTCCAAGCAATCGAGATATTTTATTTATGTCGGCGAATTTAACCCCAAAAAAGTGAGTTAAATGTCCCCAATTAATATGATCAATAGGTAAGCAAAATAGTATTTCGGGAATATATGTCATAGACAGTGAATCTTGCTTCTTGAAACAATCAAATTCAATTAAGAAATAGTCTCGCTTTAAAACCCTCACGAGATTTTATCACATATGTTATAAAAATAGATTGCAGATGGCGATCTGACTATTTTACGGCAAAATTATAAATAACATTTATTTTAGACCAAAATATTGTTTAACATTTTTATTTTATAATCGATTTTTTTACACATTTATTTACCATTACAATATTAACACGTACATTTTGAGTTGTATTTAATCTAGAGTACTTTAGCTAGGAACAGTCGTTTGTTACCGTCACAACGGCAACCCAACTAGAAGTTAGGAACAACTCCGTCGTGGCATAAGCACGCTTATGGATGGTAATGGGTAGGGTAGGGTATGAATATTGAAATACTATACTTATATCCGAGTCTATATTTTGTACCTGTACTCGTGAAAAAATATGTTAAAAGAAAAAAACGATTATAAGCAAAACTATAAACCAAAACTATAAAAATTAGAATAGGTGTAGAAGTGTTCTCGTTTTCAACTTGCAGAGAAACTTGATTCTCTTGATCATTAGAATCATTCACTAAAGGTTGCATGGAGGTCATTAATGAACTAAACAATTCACGTACGGTTTGTGGTTTGAAAATGGACGAGGAATGCATCAGGCGGAAAGATAGGCTAGGTATATATACAGGATATATATAGCTATGGTAGTAACGTACTCGGGTTTTGGTGTG
The DNA here is from genome assembly GCA_946800695.1 of Geum urbanum. Classification (NCBI taxonomy): domain Eukaryota; kingdom Viridiplantae; phylum Streptophyta; class Magnoliopsida; order Rosales; family Rosaceae; genus Geum; species Geum urbanum. The sequence continues at coordinate 4,821,224 of OX327014.1, forward strand.
TGTGTGTGTGTGTGTGTGTGTGTGTGTGTCCAGAGAGATTCTTAGGTGCGGAGGTCCGCATATTACAATATATGCGGATTTCTTAATTTGGCTAACTTTTAGGTCATATATTCACATCTCCACCATCCAGATTTTAGGTCTTAGTGTATAGATCACTTCTGCATAGTTTCGTCCAGATTTGGTGATGGTTAAATTACCTAACTAGCACTACAACGATGAACCATAGATACTGCAAAATTAATTGACCACTGGTTGTGAATTACCGTACCATTGTGACAACTGCAGGGCACAACATACTGAATAAGAAATATATATATATATATACAGAAATTTTCAGGTGCGGACGTCCGCACCGTCCGCACCCGTACGGATTCCGGCTTTTGGCCGGCATTCCGGTCACCAAATCCGATCTCCACCGTTCAGATTATAGGTATGCGTGTATAGATCAACTCTGTAAAATTTCATCAAATTCGGTGATCGTTTGGGTCCTCAAAATCATGATTTACCAACCGGAATACGAACGGTTCCGGTTTACTGTTTTCTGTCCGTTCGTGTAAATCGCGATTTTGAGGACCCAAACGATCACCGAATTGGATGAAATTTTACAGGGTTGATCTATACACGCATACCTATAATCTGAACGGTGGAGATCGGATTCGGTGACCGGGACGCCGGCCAAAAGCCGGAATCCGTACGGTGCGGACGGTGCGGACGTCCGCACCTGAAAAGCACTGTATATATATATATATATATATATATATTACACATACTAATAGCAAAACATAAGCAGAGACGTCTACAAGTTAACATGGGTAGAATGTAAATAAGAAACCTTTTTTCAATGATGGTTTGGACTCCTTAGATTCATCGGTGGGAACAGCAGCTTCTGACTTAGAGGAACCAACTTCAACATCAATTTTCTCGGATACCATCTGACCCATATGAATGCAAAAAAAAAAAAAATCAGAACTAGACGATAGATGATAATATATGATAAGTACTCGAAGCATCCTTCTAGATATTAAAGCAAGAGCCCCATCCTAGCAAAGCATCCCTAAATATTTTTCTAATTTCAGTAGGTCACCATACCTAGCACAACCTCCATAAAAGATAGTATATACCCAATAACATTCTCAATATATGTACTAGTGCTAGTGCTCCAAATGAAACACCTTACTAAATTCCGAGAGAGAGAGAGAGAGAGATCTATCACAATATCACTAGAGGAACTCGACCACGCCGTCGCCTCCTTGCCGTGGCATCCTCCACGGCTCGTCGTCACTGTTGCTTTCTTCTTTGCATCATAATCACCTGCTACAGGTGCACCAGCAATCCCAAACCTAATAGAAAAATAGACGTCAGTAAATAAACATGATTGAAAGCAAAAAATGCCCACAAGATTTAATTAATTCAGACATCAAAGTGCTAAAAAGAACTATTTTGGAATGAGGCAAGAACAATACGTCTCTGCTTCAGCCTTTCTCTTCAGATCCTCAGATGTTTTGGATGCTTCTGATCCTTATGATGTAGAAAGCTTACCGAATTTGCCAAACAAACAGCCAATATTTATAAGTACTCAATCGTCAGAATGATCAGATATCAAAAAGGAGCATCAAGCCAAGTCCTTATGAGTTCAAATAAACAATCTATCTATAGAATACTACATATTAAAACCACTCCACTCCTCCTGAAATGCCAATTTTTCTTTAGATACAAAACATTTGAAGACTCAATACCAAAAGTTCATTCACTTGTGGTTATGAACACTCCTAAATAGTGAAGCTTCATACATCATTGGACACAATTTTATAGCCTATGCTATTAGTCCACTCAAAATCTATAACATCGATTCTCCACACATGTGCTCTCCGTAATTCTGATGTTAATCTATGGACACATATCTACACAATCCATAACAATCCCAAACAATTTTACCTAGATTTAATAATATGCACAAAACAAAGCATACAATAAAATTTGATAGCAACAGCAAACCCTAACCCTAAAATGGAAATCAAAGAGAATCGATACCTTTCAGCTCTAAAATTGCGCTTCTCCTCCTCCGTGAGCTGAAAATTTATACCAAACTGCTCGGCACGGTGCATCTTCTTCTTAATAGCAGTAGCCGAAGCAGCGCTGTCCGCAGAAGCTACAGTCTTCGTGCCCTCGGAATCTGGCTTGGAGCCATTCACAACGGAGTCAACAGCGGCCAATGGAGTTGTGGCGGCTGGGGTTTCAGCGGGGGCATCTACCTGGAGATTTGGTTTTGCAGCGACGGTGATAGAGACTGGAGGCGGTGGCAGAGGGAATGGTGTCGGTGGGTTTGTGGGTATCGGTGGTGGCCATTGGGATAAGGGTTGGGTGATGTTTGAGGGTCCAGAATCAGAGGACTGCGTAGAACCGCGGGAATGAGAGAGAGAGAGAGAGAGAGAGAGAGAGAGAGAGAGAGAGGGATGAAATAAGTGATAAGCATGACCTAATTTATTTATTTTGAAAGATTTTCTTCTAACTATTTTTTAGGGTCTAAGGTTAGAGACTTGGGATTTATATTTAGTCCCTAATTTATTGTTTATAAATTTTAGTTTTTTACATGGCAAGATAGATGTAAATCTTACGAGAATAAATGTGAGGTACTTGATCTCAAATTATTTTGAGGAAGCGGAAAATTGCATTTTGCTTAAAAACAATATAGTCAAAATAGTAAGACACACGAATCGAGGTCAAATTTAAATCGGATAGTTCAAATTTTTTTACGGCATGTTTAAATTAGTCCGATCGTCTAATCCAACTGTCACATTTTCAAAATGATTCTTGTTAGTGATTTAGTTTCATAAAAGTTTGGTTTTCATATAACCAACAAACATTATAAGTACCATTAGTAATTATATATAGATTAAAGACATATGAGAAACCGAAATGGTCTAATGAGAATTGTGTCCATACACATGAGTCAACCTCGTAATAACATAGAGTTTTCAAAAATTTACTCTCGTCAAAGTTCGTTTAGAGATCAGTCAATGAGATCAAATCTTACCAAAAGACAAATAGTTTTTTCAAGGATTTTGCTCATTCTCCTATGGGTGGAGTACATAAATTGATTTTTTTGGGTCTTTTTTTCATATAGTAAGATAGATATGAACTCCACGATATTACATGTGTAGAAATTGGTCTCAAATAAATTTTTTACATAGTGGAAGATCGAGTTTTAGTCTAAACGCCTTAAGAACATAATGATTTAATGCACGGATCGACGTCGAATTCAAGTAAAAAAAATTTTAAGTTTTAATACCGTACTTAGAGTATTCTAATCATCTCATCCAATGGTCATTTTTGCGTAAAAACATTATTTGTTGGTAAAAATGATTTTACGACGGCCATTCATTTTCATTGCAATTGATGAAACTTTTTACGATGGCAAAAAATGTCATCGCAATTGATCAAACCAATTGCGATGGCACTTTTATGTCGTTGCAATTGTGGAATCTTTTGCGACGGTGTTGGTTTGCCGTCGCAAAAGGTCTCCACATTCGCAACAGTGAATTTGCTGTCACCATTGGTAGGTATTTGCGACGGCATTCATTGCCGTCGTAAAAAAGTGTAGCAAAATGAATTTTTTGTTGTAGTGTAGATCAAATTAATGAACGGATGGAAATCAGTAAAACCAGAACCGTTTGTGTATATAAATGGTAAATCACAATTCTGAGAACCCAAATGAACATGAAATTGAATGAAACTTTACATAATTGATCTATACATATATATCTATAAACTAAACGGTGTAGATGTGTTTATGTGACCAAAACATTGATCAAATCAAGAAAATCTGCATATATATTTCAATATATGCAGAGGTTCACATCAAGAAGCCCTATATATATTTATATATATTATAGTTTTTATATATAGTTAAATTAATGATTATTTACTTATTTTTTTATATATAAAGTAATTATTATAAGTAATATTAATTATATAATAAAAATATATTAAATTTTAATTTAATATTCTTATTGGGTGGGTATGGGTATGGATATCAAAATACCATACCCGCCCCTTACCTGTACTGAAAATCAGGATATTGGGCACACCTGTACCCGTTATCCATTTTTACCTGTTAGTTCCCGATTAGGGTCGAATACGCAATGAATACCCTACCCGATGGGTATTATTTTCATCCCTAAGCACGCTCCGCCTTCGCCCATCCATCACACGTAAAGCTCTTCCCCATGCATCCTCTCACCACGTGTCAACATCCCACTCCATCCATCTACCATAGCTTTACATTCTGTTTTACAACATAGATATCTTCATATTAAACCCACTCCCCTCCATCAGTACTGCACAAAACGTCCACCCTATTCATCGCTTAGCTCACTAGCTCGTAGCTTACCCTCTTTACAATAAAGGAAACTGAAATGCTAAAATGTTGCAGATGTAGCATAGGAAGCCAGAAAATTCTGACGGAGAACAGAAGACGTCGTCAGAAAATGATCACAAAAAGGAGGAGCATCAACTTCCTATAATGGCCTTGAACCAGTGTCGAGGCTTTGTAGGAAAGTAGAGGACTCAGTGGGGTTGTACACCAAAGTGTGGGGTGTTCTATAGTACTTCGGAGTACCAAAACTTTCCAGTTTTGGAGTGTTAAATCACTTTATTTCTTCAAAAGTGGGGACCGCAGAAGCTATCCAACGCTCCAAAACTGGAGAATTTTTGTACTCCGGATCACTATAAATTTTTGCCAAAGTGTTGGGGTTTGTTAAGATCGAGAGGCTGCCGACGTTTGATTTCGTAGAGAGGCTTCTCTCCACCTCCACTCACACTCCACTGCATGTGTATTCCCTCTTTTGCCCTCTTTTGATTAGCACAGTAGAAACCAATTGTTCTCGCTTCTTAGATTTGAGAAGGGAGAAGACGCACCACCAGACCAGCTTCCATAGTAGCGTCACCCACCCCAAATCTCAAATCTCATAATCCTACTGTTTGGGCCTAAAATAAACTTAACGTTTATTTTGATACTTTTGGGGCCTCAAGGTAAAATGGGCTGACCACATGTGGCTTACTCAGAAGCTGCGAATCAGGAAAGAATATATATGTTATTCCTAGATAATCTAGAGGAATCTAAGGGCAAGATATTATTCCCAATCAATAAATGTTACCTTGTCAAGCGAGGAGGATCAGAGTACCTATCTCTATTAATAGGCAAAGCGAAGAAAATTTGTGGACCTCTACACTCATGCACAATTTGCGCACCATCAAATCTTACTCCACTGTGAGTAGACAACCAGCGACCAGCGAACTCAAGATCTAGGCCACTCTACAAAGCGTGGGGATTTGAAGGTTCACACAAGCTAACCAACTGGTAACAATGAATTCAAGATCTAGGCCACCCGAAAGAGTGTGGGGATTCGAAGATTCACTCGAGTTACGACGACGACAATCGGCGGAGTCTAGGCCACCCGAAAGAGCATGGGGATTCTTAAGATCTACGAAATCACATTATCTGGTATTCTCAACACTACGTCCTTAGGATTGCTCTGCTTTATACTTGCCCAAGGGTGTAAAGTATCGATTCTTTGTGGCTCAGTAGAGAGACACAAAGCTTACATCTTGTATCGAGACAAGTATGACTCAACGAGTGAGGTTGGTGCTCTCCTTGCTCTAATCGGTTGACAAGAAGCAGAGACTACGCGACGCACTACACAATAAAATTCTGCCCTCGGCAGTGGCACATCTCGCACACAGCACGGCAACGACCACGAATACAAAAAGAGACAGTTTACGATCACTCCACTCGCAGCAATCTGATTGGAGAAAAATCGAAGCCAAACATTTTGGCACGCCCAGTGAGACTCAGGTTTAGTGTCTTACAATCATTGATCCGTACCACAAAACTTTCATAAGTTGCCTTAAGCATCCAACACTCGCGTTCCGAGAACACAACTCAGCCGCTTACAAGGGTTTAAGCAACAAAGAAGTACTACAGAGGCTTGGTGCAACAATGACTAAGGGTCGATCATCATCATCATCAGAACCTAAGAACATCGAAGAAATAAGGGCCATGGACTTTGAGGCCTACAAAGATTTTTCGCTCAAACAAGAGCAAAGGCGAAACGCTAACATGGAATGGATTATGAACAACATGGAAGCCAACGACAAAACAGTGTCCAAGGTTCAGAACAGGCTCGACAACCTTTATGAGGCTCGAGAGGCTGAGTGTGCCAATAACAGTAAAAAGTTTGATGCTTTCACGACGGCCCCCGCAAATCTCACCAATACTATGACAGCCAGCTTCACACTGATCAATGACAAGTTGGAGGAGCGATAACCTCTCTTCCATGATGATAAGGAGGTCAAGGATGACGATGTACTAGCTTTGCCTCCTCCGCAGACAAGCCCTGAGCAAGAGTTGGAAGAAAGGATTAACCACATCATCAATCAGAGGTTGCCGGGTGCGGGAGGAACTCCGATAACTTACAACGATCCTTTCTCACCACCGCCGTTCTGTTGGAAGTGGCCAAAGGGTTATCGACCAATCTCGTTTACTCTCTTCAGCGGAGAGGAAGCAGAGCCAAGAGCTACCCATATTGATCGATTCAAGGTCGAGTGTGGACCATGGGGTAGACTCGGCGAGTTCAAGTTAAGAGTCTTTGCGTCTTCACTATCAGGTGCAACATTGCATTGGTACACAAACTTACCACAAGGCTCGGTCCGCGACTGAGCAATGATGGAGAGATTGTTTACTGAACACTTTGGCGGGTCAGAACTGGCTGTGAAGCTTGGAAAGTTATTCCAAATGGTGTAGATGCCAAGCGAATCTCCAGTGGCATATCTACACTGGTTTTGAACCTAGTACACCAAGAGCTGAACTTCATGTACTATGGAAGAATTGGTGGACATTGCAGTAGGAGGACTCGAAGAAAGATTACATACGAAGTACATAGATGCAAAGTTCACATCGTTGAACGCTCTCATTGATGCTATGGCTCAAACTCATGCTGCGTACGAAGAAGCTGATAATTGGTGCAACGCGTCTAAGGGAACATATACTCCAAAGACTACATATCGAGAACGCCCTAAGATGATTGCAGCCGTGCAAGAAGAGGAAGAGTCTGATGGATATGAATCAGATGATACAACGGTGGCGGGTCTGGAATTAATAGCCAAGAACAAAATCAAGTCAAAAAAAAATAATTCCTTCGAAGGGACCAGTGCGGGTTTTGAATAGTGCGTTCACAAAACCAGAATTCGAATCCTGGAAGATCTGATTGATAAGAAGTTAACCAAGTCAGACTTTGGAGAATTCCCTACCGCAGAGCAACTAAAAGGAAATAAGTATTGCAAGTTCCACAATATGTGGAATCACACAACCAAGGATTGCATCAAGCTGAAAGATCATATCCAGAAGTGGATTAATGAAGGGAAGCTTGCGGTTGATGCATCACCAAAAATTGCATTACTTGATCGGCAACCTTTCGCGGATACTTCAGTGGGAGCATGATCTACGCATTTTATGCTTGATTATTAATGTAATTCTCTCTACATTTTTCTATGTTATAAGCTTAGTAAATACATTTCTAACTTTATATTTTTAGGTTTAAGAATAAAGGAGGATGGACAAAAGGAGCAAAATGGAGCTGAAAATGTATTAAGGAGGCATTTCCTAATTCTGGAGAAGAAATGGTCCGAGAAATAGTTTTTAAATGGTTACTAAAATGCACGCCCACAGGGTGTCAAGAATTGGAAACCATTTGACAAATGAAATGGATACCAAAATGGTGCAAATGACGAAGAAGACATTTCTCCTGCGCGATCCAGGAAAGCACATCATTGCCGAATTAATAAAGGACCATTGGGCCAAATTTTGGAAAATATTCCAAGATGATATGGATATGATTTGAAGCCCAAAATATGTGCAATTAAATGGTATTTTAGGACAAGAAGAATTGGAGAGCAAGAAATCGAAGATTTGATGAGATTGGGATTCATAATACTTAAAAAGGAAGGAAATCTGAAGTAACAGGACATCAGACTTTGACAGGCTGTAGAAATCTCATATTAACTCCGATTAAGGTGATTAAGGAAGGTAATTTATAGCCCTTGGAAAGATCTTTCTAATTTCGTAAGAATCATACAATTCGGATATGTATAACTCTGGGAAATCGCGTTTTACTACAGGAGGTAAGATTTTTCCGAAATTAATGTGGACTTCTTGTTATGGTAGGAAACAACCTACCCTTCTCCTATATAAAGGGGAGCTCGGCCTCAAAGCAGATCATCTCTCATTCTAGTAGCTAAAGCTCTGCCTAAACATTTCCTACCCTCCAAACACTCCAAGTTCTTCCAAGAAGCCGTCCTCCTCCAAGCATCATCAACACCATCCTCCACCGAGACTTTCATGGCAATCCTAACTGTCTCGTCCATCCATTGAAGGATCAAACTATACCGAATAGACTAGGGCAATCCCGAACTCCAAAAGTGTAATAATGATGTCTTCTTTTATTTTCTTGTACGAATTCTTGGTAGTTTTAGATCGGTTTAAAGGAATGCTCTTGTATATAATTCTAACAAGTTTTGTGTAATCTGTTTTGTCTCTACGAAATTAGTTATAACATGTATGTTTTCGTGCTTAATGCTTTGATATTTTGCAGGGCAATCCCACTTAGTATCATTCATGTGTTAGGGCAATCCCGAAGCACACGTATTCATAAAATATGCATGCAAAACGTAGCTAATGACTTAGAATTTAATAGGTTGCATATAATCTGTTAGGTTATAATGAGTTAGGCAAATGAATGAGTTGATCACTTGTATATAAATAGTTTAGTTTTATTTTCAGTCTAGCAAGCATGTTTAGGGTTCTTTGTTCTTATTTGTTTTCTACTTGTCTATGAGTGAAGCATGATAGAATCTATGATTTCTGAATATGTTTGCTTACCAATTTCTGTTCTTATTTTTGTAGTTAATTAAACCAAAATTTCAAACCCCCAATACATTTACTTTTCTGTTTATAAACGTTGTCATCCATTAGTACTCTCAATCCCCGGTTAAGAACGATCCCTACTTATCAATACTACATCTACAAAGAAGGGTTTTAAATTGCATACTTGTGAGATATGTGTTGAGTGTTTACTTTGTGTTAATATTTGATGCATGTTTTACGCTTTATCAATTTTTGGCGCCGTTGCTGGGGATTAAAAAATCTATTGTGTGATTTCGTTTGTGTAAATATGTTCATATTGTATAAATATTATACTTGTCCATAGTTTTTTTTTTAATTTTTCTATTTTCGAAACTGTGCATTGACCTTTTTTGTGAAATTTATTTGACATAGCTATATGTCTTGGAAAACTCTGAAAATTTCCAGAAGTGTTGCGTTCTATGTGGTGTTTATTCCTGTAAAATTTTATTATATTCGGACAAGCCAACAATTCTGGAAAAATCTGACAATCTGTTATATTCAATTGTGTGCGAATCTGGATATTTGCATGTGTTCTTTAGTTCCAAGCATGTTGTAACTTTGTTTTTGTTTTTGTAGGTGAAAGAGTCAATTTTATAAGTTCAAAGAGTCATGTTGTTGTAAAGATATTCGTCATTGTTATTGTATAATGTGATTATAATTCTTTTCGTTTTAGTGTTAATGTCAATTCAGGACTGTGTATGTGTTATTTTATGTGATTTATCTGACATGGTTGCAAGTCTTGGAAAATTATGAAAATTTAAAGAGTTATGTATATATGTGTCTAGTATAGTCTCGTAAAGTTTTGTGAAATTCCTACCTGTGATTAATTCTGCATAAATTCTGCAAGTAGATATGTTCAGTTTCTCTGCTTTTGAGCATGTTGTTGTAAAATGTTAAATGATAAGTCTTAGCTATATTTTTATCACTTGTTATTTAGTTTTTAAGTTCTGATTTTGATGAAAAGAGTTGATGTAATATTGTATTGAACTTTTTCTCTTAGTAAGAAATTTTCGGTTATGGTGAGTAGAAGGATTATGACTCGTGACGGGATTTGGATCTAAGAAAGAGAATATTCTCAAAATTAGTCTTACCTCTCGCGTTACATCTATCCCAACTGGCCATTTCCGGACTTGCTCAAAGGAGTGGAACGGATTTTGAGCCATTACACAATTTAATCATCTAAGTCTTAATTTAAATTCTTGATGCATGTGATAATCATATATCTTTGGCAAAAAAAAAATCAGTTGGGACATTATTTAAACTGTATTTGTCTAGTTGATCTTGTTGTAATAAATTTGTAACGAAAGATAAACCTACATCTTGTAAATGCTACATGAGCTACGTTTATGATTAATTAGTTAATTGATCACTAACTAATGTATCTTTGCGTAGATCATGAATCCTAACAAGCTCGTAAAGAGAAGAAGAAGGCCAAGCTAAAGGAGTTAAAGGAGATGGCACCGACATATACATGCAAGTGCACATGCAAAGAAAACGTCAAGAATGTTGGAAGTCAAAAGTGAAGAAGGAGAAAAGCAACACATCTAGGCTGTAAGACGTTAAAAAAACAAGAGCTTGTTAGGAGCTAACCCAATGGAGGAGTCTACAAACAAGATTTGCTTTCTCTTCCCTTATTTCTTTTTTATTTTCGTAGCTTTTATTTTTCTTAGTTAGATTTTTCGTAAATCCAATTCTTCATGCTTGATTCTATGTTTTACTTTAGTACATTGAGGACAATGTAGAGTTTAAGTGTGGGGGAGAGGTTTACAACTTATTTGAGTCATAAATTGTAAAAACCGGGCGGACAATGAAACTTTCCGGTGGATGATGCCCTAAAAAAATTGTTTTGAGTCTTTGTATTTAACTTAATGTTTTAAAGAGTCTTTATGATGCCCTTAATTAGTCTATGATGAGAATTAGACATAAAAGTATAAACATATGGCGTTGCATGGGATTTCTAGTGTAATTGAGATATTTTGATTGTTATGACATGTAGTGGATAAATTTTACGTAAACATGGTACAGATTTCGCATGTTAGAATAAGCTTTTAGATCATACAAACCTTAATTGAGTTTTTGAGCCTATATTACATCCTTTGTTGAGTGAATTTCGTGCATCATTGTCTCAAAAATGTTTACATGCCTCATCAAACTGCTTGCCATAGATTTCAATGAACTAGAGAATACTAAAACTTACTCATGTAGATTTGCAAAGCTTTTAAGTTAATAAATGCTCTGATTTTGGATATGATTAAAGGCACTTAGTTTTTTTTACCACTAAACCAAATAGCCATGTGTCCCATATGTGCGCACGAGATGCGACACCCCTACATAAACCTTTCGAGCCTACATTGAGCCTTTCTTTCATTCCCATATATATGTAAACACTTAAGCCTAGTGTAGAATTCCCTTACCCTTGTTCTAAAGACATGGTGACAAAATTCAAAGCTAACAACATGTAAATGGCAACCATCGGCACATTCCAAATTGCTAGGATCGGAGAAATTCTAGAGGACTTAATCAAAGCGGGCATCGCGAACGTACCTAACTCTACAGCTGCGACTCCGCAGGAAGGATTGTACTAGAAATTCCATCATGCTTGGACACACAATCCCAACCAGTGCGTGGTGTTGTGGGAACAGATCTAGCGATGGATAGATGAATGGGATGTTGTTCTTTCGGATTGTGAGGGAGAAGAGACTGCTGAAGGATCATTCATGGTGGGAACTCTGAAGGTATCTTGGCGTGGAGGAGCCAAGCAAAAGAAAACATTGGATCTTAGAACCACCAATGAAGTAGCCCCTCATAGCAGTAGCAAAGAGGATCCCAAGGGAAAGCAAAAAGAGGTTTGCAGAGAGGTGACTCCAGTAGTACTTTGCACTCGATGAAAGGTAGAGTGCGACCTTAAGATGACCCGAAGAATTTGTGGGAGCTGTACGAGCAGGTTCAATGGTCAAATCTCCACCAGAGAACTATCAGCTAGCAAGCCCGAAGGAATCACGCACAGTGGCTAAAGAGTCGAATCTGTTCAAACGAATACAAATGGCCGAGAAGAAGGCTGAGGCCATCGAGGATAGGCAGCGAGCGGAATCGAGCAAGCTTTATTTCCCTTCTGCAAGCCGAGCGGTGATTGAAAAAGACGTCTAGTACGTGAAATTAGGAGGAAAGATGTTGGGGATTACCCCTACTAGAAAAAGGGAAACTACAACGTCAATTCGGAGCTGCGAAAAGGACTTTGGAGGCTTTAGACAGAGGTTTGATCAAACTGGAGTAGCTAGTGGAGTCACCAGAGTAGATTCAGAGAAGGATGAATAGGTTCGCAGCTACACCCACGATTACGTTCGACAAAGTGTCCAGCTAGCGGACAAAATGAGCGAGCAACCACATCAAGTGTGTTTTCCCGGATCAACAGGGTAAGGCCTAATGTAGAGGCACAACGAGCACCGAAAAGGGTTTGAGAGATGGTTGAGGACAAGCCAGTATGGAAATCAGTCTTCAAACGCATCGAATCCAAGGCAGAACCAGTCGATGAGCCGAGAAAGAAACCGGTGTTGTGGTGGAAACCAAAACCTTTAGGGATTTAAGAACAAAAGAAGCTCGCTTTTACTTCTTCCAAGCTCAAGGTCATGGAAGTAACAACTGGTGAGTCAGAACTCATAGCGAGGATAGACTCTTCGAAGAGACTTAAGTCCGAGGTTTATGCAAGAGAGCAACATTGCCCTCCCGTTGAAGATCAGCAGTAGGAGCCACTGTTATTTGAAACCGAAGTAGGCAATGAGGACGAGCAATTGGTTGAGTACGGAGAAGATAGTGAAGACTTTGAAAAGGTCTACGCAGAGGACGTGCACGTAGGCATGGTATACTTGTTATCGGCCAAATTTTCCAAACCGGCTGAAACAACGCATGTGGCCATTGTAAGCAAAGCAGCTCAAAGACTACTTCTGGCAGAGCGTGAGGAACCAGAGGAACGGGGACCAACTGTGGATCCCGCAATGCAAAAGTCATACATGATGTTCTCTAAACCTACAGCCACGATGGCCTCGCATATGAAACCATTGTACATCACTGCGAGCATGGAGGGCATCCAACTTAGTAAGGTCATGGTTGATATTGGTGCAGCGGTGAATGTCTTGACTACTCGAGCAATGATGTTGTTGAGTATTCCAAGATCAGGTATTCAAGCAACAACCATGACGATCAAAAACTTCGCAGGGACTGTCTCGCAGACACTAGGGTTACTGTTCATAGAAGTCAATGTTGGACCCATCATGGGGGTGCACACTTTATTCGTCATCGAATGCAATTCACCTTTCAGTGCAAAATTGGGTAGAGATTGGATCCATAGGAGTTATTGCGTGCCTTCGTCTCTTCATCAACAGCTCTTCATATAGGATACGAAGACATCAGAGTCGCATATAGTCAATGCCGACCCGCTACCATATTCAGTCTTTGCGAATGCGCTGGATGCCGATTACTATAATGGAAATCTTTGGCCATTGGAAGTGTGCAGCGTCGATAAGAAAGGCCGACCTGTTAGGGTAATGGCCTCAGACCTAGCTCGGTGGGGAATTGTGCAAGTAAGAGAAGACAAAGCATGACCTTATTTCCTGGAGCTAGCCTCTACAAGCCATCAATGATACGTCCGTCCAAAGACAAGGAGGCAGAGGCTTGTGCTTCTCTATATGCAAGATTGCAAACCTATATGATTGATTCACAAGCCTACGATTGTCTGCCAACTATAACCACGGTAAAGTGTATTAATGAGGATGTCCAACAGGAAGAGATAGAGGAGGATATCATCCAGCTCGCACCTACAGCCTTGGATGACACACCACCTAAAGTTGGAGATCCAACTGAGAAGATTAACCTGGGAACTATCGCTGAGCCAATGGAGGTGGCTATCAGTACCTTCCTAGAGCCTGAAGAAAGAAAGAGGCTCGTTGAGCTCTTATTTGAGTATAAAGACTGCTTTGCGGAGAAACTTGAAGACATGCCAGGACTTTCACCAGAGTTAGTTGTCCACAAGCTTTCAATCGCAGAAGGAAGAAAGCTAGTCTAGCAACAGATGCGGAGGATGAACCCGGATACAACAACACTGGTCAAGGAAGAAATCGAGAAGATGCTGAAGTCCGGAGTAATCCAAATGCCTAAGTACACGAATTGGATATTAAACATAGTCCCAGTACAGAAGAAGAATGAAAAAATCAGAGTATGCGTGGACTATTGAGACCTAAACCAAGCTACTCTGAAGGATACTTACCCAATGTTGGTCGCTGATCTGCTCAATGATGCAGTTGCGAGACATGAGATGCTCTCGTTTATGGACGGTACAACGGGATATCATCAAATCCCAGTCACTGAGGAAGATAGACACAAAACTGCATTTAGATGCCCAAGGGTGTTAGGAGTGTTTGAATACGTCAATATGCCATTCGGTTTGAAGAACGCAAGGGAAACATATCAGCGAGCAATGCACTACATCTTCCACGACCTAGCAGGCGATACAATGGAGGTCTACATTGCCGGTGTTGTGGTTAAATCAAAGCAGAGGTCAACTCATGTGAAGGATTTGCGACAGGTATTCATGCGAATGAAGAAGCATCAGCTTAAAATGAACCATGCCAAGTGCATTTTCGAGGTGCAAGCGGGAGATTTCCTTGGTTTTTTGGTAAATCAGCGAGGAATAGAGGTCCCGGATGATAAGAAGGAAGCGATGCTTAGAGCTCCCCCTCCAAAAAACAAGCATGAGCTTCAGCAGTTACTCGGAAAAATCAACTTCTTGAGGATGTTCATTGCAAACGCTGCGGGAAAGACCAAACCCTTCACACCTTTACTTAAATTATAGGGTGAGAAGGAGTTTGTATGGGATCCGGCTCACCAAGAAGTGTTTAACACAATTAAGCAATACCTAGTTAACCTACCAATCTTGGTACCACCACAGAAAGGTGTGCCACTTAAGCTCTACATTTTAGCGACCGAATTCTCTATAGGTAGCTTATTGGCACAGGATGACGAGGTGAAGGCAGAAAGAGCAATATTCTACTTAAGCAGAACCTTCACGGACTGCGAGAGTAGATATACATCAATGGAGAAATTATGCCTTGCTCTTTATTTCTCCGGGCAAATTAAGTTTAATTTCAAACTTTCGAATAATTTGTATATTAAATTGGATGATCCTGTTTTAATTTTTTTTTACTTTGTCTTATGCGACAGACGTCAGAGGGGAGAAAAAAGTGAGGACCAGAGGCCATGTTGTGGGGAAACAACTTCAGAAAGACGTCGAGGCCTACGGGCCACTGGTCATAGAGACCGAGGAGCAAGGATCAGTGAGAGAGGGAAACATTTGTAGGAGGTACTTGTTAGGACTATAATTATGTGTCCATTGCGCTCCTAACTTTATGCTTATAACTTGTTTTCTATGAATAAAGCATTGTTCTTATGACGTTTCCTGTTCTTATTAGGAAATGTGAAGTTAGCTTAGAAATGCATTAAATATGAAGAATTAGATACTTATTGGAGAAGATGTATACATTTTTGAGGTCAAGAGAGAAATTGGAGCAACTTTGGGAAAATGACGAAGATGTATACAGAATTCGCCACAGCCGGCCGGCCCATTCTGGCTGGCCCAATCACATGGAGTATAGCCCAATAGAGGCCTATTGAGCTCATCTATGCTTACCAATCTAATTTGGAGAGAAAGATAAGGAGTTGGACCGCATGATGTCACCACTTTGGAGCTTAGCCTTCCATAGCCTAAAATAGTGGATCATGGTCTTCCTCATTCAAAGTTGACATTTAGATCTTCCATCTCACCATTTCCTATCTAAGGATCCATATTTTCCTCCTTAATCAGCCCAAATTCGAGCTCCCCCCTTGCACCCACACATACCACACTTCATTTCACTCATTTTACAAGTTTAGAGCCTTTTTCTCTCTAGGATTCTTGGTGAGTTCTCAAGAGAGAAGCTAGATTTCTCTACCCTTAATCAATTCCTCCAACCTTCTACAAATTCAAGAGACCTAGCATTGAATTCCTTGGTCGAATCTCTTCCACTCTCCCTCATCACCATCCCTCACTTCCTCCTCTCATCTTTGCCACCAAGGAGTGTGTGATTCTCCAGAGCTTGAAGAAGTGGGAAGTAATCCCTCTTTTCCTTGGCTTTTTTGAGTCCTAGGTTGCCTCTCCTCCTCTTGAAGACTTTGTGCTTGTTGAAGAAGAAGAAGTGGAGCTAGAAGAGCTTAGAGTCACTTGGAGTTTTGTTAGGGACCCTTGGTTATTTCTACTCTCTTTTACCTCTTAAACATGTATCAAATCTTGTATTTAATTATGTTTAGTGAGTAGTCTCTTTTGGGAGGCTAGGGTTAGAACCCTAGCCATGTGATGAACAAATTATGTGTTGGTTATGTATGACTCTTGAATTGTGTTGTGAATAAGCTATTATGTGTTTGTGGATGTTTATGTGTTTGAGCCTCATGTCTAGTTTTATTATGCATGTCTAAGCTAAGACTAAGTTGAGATATGTTTAAGGAAGCTAATAATGGACTTAAGTGAATTAGTCACTCACTTAAGAAAGATGAGTATATAAACATAATTAGGGTATTATTCTATGAGATTTACCTTGAGAATTGGTTCCCTAGCACCTAGCATGGACTAGAGCTCCTTTGAGTCTTTACAGACTTGAGGAACTCTAGTCAAGCACACATTAAACAAAAAGGTTATTGAGGCACATTGTAGAACTTCTTAACTCGTAACCTACTAATTACGAGTTGAGAGATTCACTAAACAACCCCTCGGATCTTCCAATCGATATTCGAGAGGGGAACCTTTACACGTCTATCATGCAATTTACTTATCGACTTCACAACGTGACATACTATTGGGATTTAAGTTGACATACTAAGATCGTTCTTGCACTTATGAGTGAGCTAATAGCTTACTAAATGTGGGGGTGTAATTCTTCCAACAGTACTCCGGCATGGTTGGAAGCATTATTCGGGACAAAGTCCCTGTTCTATGGTCAGAGTGGTCTTCAGTCCCTCAGTTTGTGAAGGACCAAGTGAACAATGCGATGTCGATGAGTTAGATATTCATTGTGTATGTCTACTTATATTAATTAATTCCTTTAAAATATAAATATATTAACATAAAAAAATGGGACATTGCAGGTGTGGTTCAATGTTCGGGAGGAACTTAAATCCTCCTGGGCAAATGAGGTTCAAGAAGGAAGGTGACAGGAGTTATATAATATATATTTAGATATTAGAGGGATCATGTAATGTGTTTCTAACATTTTTGTCACATATATAGGTATAAAGAGTGGAAGAATGAGCTCTGTAAGTTTTGAAGGAATAATAACATGTTCAATGACCGTTCGGGTACCCCTATGGAGTTCATGCTTAGGGAGTACGAGTGGAAGTGACTTCTAATCTACTTCAACCCCACGATTTGAGGTATATATTTAACATCATATGTATTTACTTGTGGATAATTTGGCGTTGATAGTTTCTAAATCAATTTTTTAAATATATATTTATGAAACAAGGTCATTTCCTCCATAAACGCGAGGAACTGAACAAAGAACACAGACAATCATCGCGTTGGTTCTAGACCCTATGCATCTTATAGGGAAGAGGTAGTGACCCAACACCCTGAAGAAAACCCGTTCGTGTGGATATATGAAAAAACGCATCCTCAGTCCCACGAACAAGTTGTAAGTATTGTGCCCTTACAACTTTACAAATTGCTTATATATGTATTTTCCCTAACTTTTTTTTAATATATGTTTACTAATATGTTATTTTATTTTCCTTGTCAATTAGGTTCATTTAAGGGAAACATCTAAGGAGGTGTTGACTCAGATTGCAAGGGAGCGAAACCCTAATATCTCGAATGATGAGCTTCCCCAGGCCATATCTCAGATCAATCAATCTGATTTAAGGGTTGGGGAAAGGATCATGGGAAACACTTTCCTACCATGAAGGAAAAATTACTATTGCAGGGGTTTAGAATGGCAAGGCAATGAGATATTGAAGAACACGCCCGGTTTCCAACGCAAATCGGGATCTTCCAAGGCCCAGCTAGATGAGCAACTTCGTAGGCAGACTTAGGAGTATCATAGCAAGATAAAATAGACTCAGGGACGAATGATCCAGCAGATGGAGGAGATGCATCAAGAGATGGTCCGACAGCAGGCTGAGGAGTTAGCTCGGATGCGAGCTGACATGGCTAGAAATTTTGAAGGCCTGAGCTCAACCCTTTAGGCGCAAGGAATAAATGTCCCGACCCAAGGTTGGACTCCATGGACTCCATCTAACCAGCACCCTCACGATGCCCCACATGAGCAGCAGGATCTGCCCGATGATGATGGTAGTGACCCATCTTATCTCCGTAATTTAGACTTTGGCAACCTTTAGTTTATATGAATATGTATTTCAAAATTATACACTAAATTTTTATAAGTTTGTGTTTTGTGTTGATTGTGAAGCTGTTATGCGTTGTTGGCCATTGAGGAAATGAAAATATATGTTTGTTGGCTATTTTAAAACTGCAGGTTTTGGGAATGCTAAATCCAGAATCTACTGTTTTTTTTCCAGAAAGTTGCATACTATAGCCGACGACATGTACCAAGGTAGTTGACTATAGTCTAAAATTTCTGACAATTGCCAAAACTATACTTGACAAGTTTAATAACTATAACCGACAGGTTGAAAAATTATACCTGACGGTTGAAAAATCTCATCGTCGGCTATAGTATCCTCCGGTCAACAATATTGACCGAACCGGGAAGGTTTGCTCGACGACGTTCTAGTCGAAAGTCGTCGGTTATTGTTTGTAACTATAGCCGATAACTTTTAGTCGTCGGCTATAGTTTGGACCTATAGTCGACAAGGTGCATAAAAAGTTGTTGGCTATAGTATAGCCGACAACCTTTTCTCGACGACACTATAGCCGACGAAAGGTTGTCTGCCATACTATAGCCGACGACTTTTGACTAACAGACAGACAACTTTATGTCGTCGGCTATAGTACTTATGCTGGTAGTGTGCTTCTATTTTGTTTGCACAATTTGACATTGAAATAACATCATAGAACATAAAAGATCATTTAAAGTCATGGAGAAGTTGTTATGGAATAATGAGTGACATTCTCAGTGAAAGTGGATTTAGTTGGGATTCCTCTACCAGGGCTGGGCCGGGCTGGATTTTTTTATACTAAATAAAAAATCTTAGAATTTAACCGTGTTTAATCATCCAATATATCAACAATTATATACACTAAATAATATACAAGCCTAAAAAATTTAGTATTTAGTGTGACGACCCGGAACAGAATCAGTAGTGTAATCGGCTTAATCCATGAGTTTACGCATAATCGCAGTTCTCCGATAATTGGTTGAATCGCCAGACTTGATCACGACTTAATTATTGGCCAAGAATTTAAGTTGAGTCTCTTCTCGAGAGTTGTTGTACGCGTGATTTCGAGTTCGTGAGCGGTTCCGGATGATTATTTCGACGATCGAGGAATATGATATGAATATTTGAAATTTCGGAATATTGTCGAGTTTATCCGTTCGTATTCGAGTCCATCCGAATTGTGATTGTGATCCGTTTTGGACCGTTGATTGACCCGAACAGTAAATGGAATGATTATCGACTTGATTTGCGAGTTTCGCGATTTGTTGTGATTTCGACATAATCTGTTAATATGATGGCTTTGTTAGCGACTAAATTATCGGGTGAGAATTTGATTTCGGATCCTTTGTGAAAGTTGTAGAGAATTTAATTTCGAGCTCGTGGGAACTTCCGGAGGATTATTCCGAGTTACGAGGATTATGTTATGAATATTTTTGGTCGTTGATCGTTTAATCGGATAAGCTTGTGATGAATTGACTTGTTGACTTTTTATCGGATTGGTCGAAGTTGTTTGACTTCGGGTGAAAATTGAAGAATTTGTCGAGTTAAGTTTGTTGCCGCGAGAATTGTTGGAAACGGAATTACGACGCGAAATGTACGTTTGTTTGAAGTTTGTCGAAAAGTTAATTTGGAAGTTTCTAAAAAGGGAAAGTATTTACGTGGGTTTCTCCTTTTGAAAAGTCAAACCTGGCATTTATGGGAGTTGACCCAGTCAACTCGGGGGAGGAGGAGGTGCGACGGGGCAGCTCGGCCCGCCGACGGTGAGCTGTTGTCCGGCCACCCCAGGCCTCGGGGTTGGTCTCTTTCGACTCGCCTCGACTTCCTCGTGGTGTTTCCGGCCACCATCAACGGCGAGGACGTCGGAGGAGGAGGGATTTCCGGCTGGAAATTGGAGGTTTTTGGGAGTTTTTGGTCGACACTTTTTCGGCCAAATCGAGAGGCATGAAGCACTGGGCTTTGAAGCTCTCATCACCACGAATCTACCTATGTAAGTATGGTGTTCCAATTCTTCTTGTACATGGAAAATCGATCGATTGAAAGTTTGATGTGAATTCGGTTTTGCTTGAAATTGGACTAGTTAGAGTTAGAATTACACTTTGGTGTAGTTATGGAAGTTGTTTGTTGGATGATTTAGAGTGGAATAGGTGTTGGTTCGCCGGAAAATCTCACGGTGGGCGTTGCGCCGCAGGCGGCGGCGGCGGTCAATGGCGGTGCTCCGGTCAAAGTTGACTTTTTGGGGTTTTTGACGAGTTATATGTCGTTTCACTCGGAATCGCGCCCCGATCGCAGTGGTGAGGTTTGTTTTTCGAATTGAGCATTAAAAATTATAGCGAGGTTTTGTGGTGTGATTATTGGATTTTCACGATTTCATTGTTATTGGATTATACGTTTCCGGGAACGGTTGTTTCTCGTGATATGATTTGAGGATTCGAGTTATAATTTTGAGCAATAGATTTTATGATTATTCAGGGGTTCGTGATCGTTCGTTTGACGAGGGATTTTCCGCCGGATCACGGGATTAACGCGAATTGCGTTACGCTCATCTGTGAGTGGAAATTTCTTTTCACGGATTGATTGCGAGTCTTTTATATATGTTTTACGAGCATTAGCATGCAGTTATGATCATGATTTAAATGAGCATGTGTTTTACGATTATGCATTTACAAATATGCATCTATGAATATACATACTTATATATTATGTTTTATGCATGTGCATGGAAAGTATTTGTGATTTGGTTTACACAGAGTACAGTCTCAGTAAACAGGGTTGTATCGATACATATGGCTTCTCGGCTGATCCCCGAGTACGCTCTGTAGGGGACAGATATCCTGACCCGAGGCCTTTCTGGCTTGGAATCACGTGTGGGTCTGGGATCCCGTGATTCAGACTGTACTAGCGCGAGAGAGTCCATGAGTGACCCCGCGGTATTTATGATGCATGCTCTGTACGCGTGAGGAGTTAGAGTCTCCCTCGTGTACCATTTGATTTTTATGCATTTAGACTCGCATATGTTTTTATAACATATATTATTCGGTGAAAGACATTTATTTTCGTCCACTCACTCTAATGGTTTTCATGTCTTTCCCCTGGGCTTTTTGGTTTCCGTACCCAGTTTGCAGTTCAGACTCTGGTGTCACATGTCATGGTCGGAGGCATAGTATTCGAGCGATGTTTCTTTTATGGTAGGTTCTTATTTATGCCTACTATTTGTAAATCTATACTAGAAGTCGCTCTGAGTATTCTTATGTCATGTTTTTATACGATTTTCCCCGGATTTCTGTAAAGTATAATTATATTTATTACTTTACATTACTGTTATGATATTGAGAAATCCGGATGAGATTGGTGCCCACGGTTTGATTTTTGTGGCATAGGATGAAGTGTCTTTTCCGGATGCAGGTTAATGGCAATTCCGTGTTAGTAGCGTTACTCTGCCGAAATTTTGATGGTTTTTGTTGGTTCGTGTTTTTAGAAGGGGTTTGATTCCGGTTTAGGAAACTAAATTGGGGTTGAGTCCTTTCATTTAGTATATGAATAAATGATATTAAGATAAATTTGAGACTTTACAGGTATATATTGATAAAATAATATATAGAATTGATGGACTTAACGGGCTTGCCTCTACGGTTCGGGCCAGCGGGCCTCAACGGGTCTTGACAGGCTAGACTTTTTTAGGCCCACGGGCTTGGAACCTCGGTCCGAACCCGACCCTAAACTCATAGGGACGGGTTTTTTTAGGCCTAAATGCAGGTCGGGCCGGGCTTGGGCTTGAGCTTGGGCTTGGGCTTTTTGGGCCTTGGGCCACCCGCATGTTTTTTGGGCCTATGGGCCAAATGGTGACCTCTAGAATAGTGTATGGGAATAGTATGTAAAAGTATATTTATATACATGCACTAGTATCTATTGGTTTTCTCCTGTCATATTTATTTTCTAAATTAGTTTTTATTTTAATTTCTTGTAGTCTCATGATGATGCTGCAAGCTACAGGTATAAAAGAATTCTTAACTGGGATGATATTGTTGATATTTGTGGAAAAGATAAAGCGACTGGGGAAGGTGCTGAAATTGGTGTTAAAGATACTGAGGTAATGAGTCATCCTGAGCTGAATCATGTTGATTTGAAAGTTGATGACCAAGGTTTTGATAACCTTCACATCATAGAAGATACTTTGCCCAAACCACCAAATTAATTTTCAGAGAAAAAGAACTCAAGCAACACCTCCTAGCAGCAGTGTACCTCCTCAAAAGAGAAAAGTTGCAACTAAAGATGTCTTGGGTGCTTAATGGATAGAATGGCTTCATCTTTTGAGGAGCTTGTCCGTGCTACTACAAAAAATCTTAACCCAAAAGATGTATGGACATATACCAAACATCACAAGAGATGAACAAATAAAAACATGTGCTTGGTTTATAGAGAATAACAAACAATTTCTGATGTTGAAGGAGGTCCCAATGGGTGTGAAGAAAAGTATAATACTGATTTATCTAAGATGGATCTGCATAACTTTCAATATGATAGCAGTTGGTACTTTTTTTTATAATTATTTGCTTTGGAAAGACTATTATTAGGACATATTAGTTCTAGCAATTGAATAAGGCTATTGTTCATGTGTAGCTCAGCTTTCGATATTTACCAATTTTACTATGCATGTTATAAAGTATAAAGTATTTATGAGATTATGATATGAATTCTATTTCGTGCAGTGTTGAAATATTCTATGCAAACAACTCCTATATATGTGTTCTGACTACAATTCAAAAAAGTTGACAGATATTTTGAATTTTGATCGACACAATTTGGATTCCAGAGATGTAAATATGACTACTGATTTAAACCGATGTGTAGGAATTTCATAAACGGAGACAACATATAAATTAAAGTTACTCTTGTCAAATCAGTCCTTTTTAAATTCAATATCCAAACATATAAATTTGTAATTCTTGTCATTTCTAAAGCTCTTTGGAAAAAATCCAATCAGTGGAATTCTCAAATGATAGAATTTAAAATCATGGAATTGTAATTTTTAGTATTCGTGAATTTCAGAGAAAATTAAAAGTTCTCAATCCAAACACACTGTTAAGGTAGAGAAGATGGAGAAAACTATACGTGGATTGGGCCAATGTCTCTCATTGGGCTTACAATTACCCCATTCAAAGTTAATCTAGGCCCACAATCCATCTTTGGTAAAGGATTTGGCTTTTTTTAAGCGACAAATATGGTGAAAAATATTTTGATCCATTCCTTATTCGTTCTCATACTATGAGTAAATTACAAATTTACGAGGCAAATGTTAGATAAAATGAGAACTTTTACACACCGTTCAAGGTGAGTTCTATTTCATATGATCAACAACGTCAATTAGAATTATGATGATGCCCGATTATGTTATCATCTCCTCCATGTTGATGTGGTATGTGCAATATGTTGGTGATATCTCTTTTAATTTTTTGAAGCATATATATTTTGGTGAAGTTAAGTTGTAGGTAGCTATTATTCTCCGTTTTGTTCATTTTAGAAGAATAGAAGAGGAAACCAAATTCACCATTCACTTGTTGGAGCTACTAGTATATAGTTTTGGGAAGCTTTTGTGAATATTTGCCAAGAATATGGCTTGAATTAATGATGTAATTAGGCAATTTTTGTGTAATGTTATTGATGTAGTTCATGTCAACTATGGATATGGAATGAATATTGCATAATCACTATGATTTTGATATTGAATGGTCAATTGAATTCAGTGATATTGGATGTTCCAGTTTTATTGAATGTATTGTACTTGATCAACACTAAAATATACCAATCAAAATATTCTATTAATTAATAATATTAATCAAAAGAATTTATAAATGTGGGGTTTGTAGATCTACCATTATTCTTATCCCAACATTTAAGTAAATGTGATAAAGTTGGTAATTAAGCAAAAGTGATAAGGATACCAACATTTGTAAGAAGTGTGGGCAATTAATTAAGTCAATGTTTGTGTCTAACATTCATTTATAAATGTTAGCAAGGGAGGTTTGGTACACCTGGGAAGCTTACATACCCTATATTTATAGGCAATGTATTGGGAATGAGATATGTGACATATAACTGTAGGTAATAATTAATTTCCCAACATTTAGGCTATGCATGGATTGCCATAATTTCTTGCAATGAAAGCATGCATTGGAGAAGGGACTTTGATTCTTCAAGAGATATTGGTGACATGACCATTTTTGATGAGTTATCAGTTCTAACGGAGGCAAAGGCAGCTAGGCTCGAGTTTGACGACGGATGGTTATGAACCATGGTGGATGTGGGCAAGATTTTGTGATCTATTAAGACTATCATAACATTTAGTTGGTGACATAAGGCGAAAATGAAGATATCAGTGGAGTTGGATTCGCGACTACCACTAGTGGTGCGCTTTGCTCTGAATTTATCCGATTATGCTACAAATTTATCTTTTGTTTGCAATAATGTGCATATTAATCCGTATAATCATCGTAAATAAGTGAAGTTTTGGAGCATAGAGTGAGTAGTGGTGGTGTTGCATGCCCACTCTCCTGAGAGACTATTTTTATGGAATGGAAAAGGACACAAGAACGTCATCCGTTCGATTGATTCATTAGTAGATGGACGACTGAGATTAAAATCTCTGTAATTCTATCAAATAATGCACCTCTCTCTCTCTTTCCCTTTCTCTCTCTCTCTCTTTCTCTCTATGTATACTTTGCAATTTCGATTGTTCGATGCCCAGATCACCGACACCCAGCGATATGGCTTGCCTTGACCTTGACCTTGGCTCTCACCGATCTCTAATTCGAGCCCATCGTTGCGCACGCTTCTAGTTGAAGAAGGTCGTCAATCTGAATGGGCTCGTTTGATCCGAGCATAGAGGCAGTGATGAGAGGTGTGTCTGGTTTGAGAAAAACAAGAGCACTTCTAATATGAGTCGTTTGTCTATTCATTAGTTGAATGACGACAACTAACGTCCTTGTATCCCTTTCCATCCCGTAAAAACAGTCCCTCTAGAGAACAATCTTGGGTGGTGTTGTGAGTACAGACATTATAGGGCAACGAAGAGGTGGTTCAGATTCGAGTGGTAAACGGCGACTGGTGGGTTGCTAGGGGACACTACAAGGGTTTGGAAGAGTTGTTGTAGCATGGTTATAGAATGGGTAGTATAGAGTGCAAGTATGGTTCGAGTAGGGTGATGTAGTGACAAAGGTTGTGATGAAGAAAGATTTGGTTTGAGTATGGTGATGGAGTGGTAGAGGTTGTGATGGAGTCCTTCATTGTGTGTATAGGGGACTGAAGTGTCTATTAGGAACATATCGATTATGGAAGATATTGAGGTGTCTAGGAAAGTGTGTTCCGAGCACGTGCCATACATGCTTGCGAACCCAACTTTCGAAGGAATCCTTCTATACTATTTGGTATCATATTAGGTTACAAGGATATGTCTAATTGAACCACTAATGCAAGAGCATGACTAGGAAGCTGGTGAGGGTTTAAAAACAAGTGACAACTAGTATCAGCTACTTTGGCCCCAATTTTGATATATTCTCTAACTTCAAAGAAAGTATTATGTCTCTCAATTAGGAAAGTGGCTACCAAGAACACTTCTCAATCAATAATTATTGCCTAGTTCAGGTGACAATGATAGTGGAGGATAAAGTCGGTGTCACGTAATTGAGTCAAGAGTGTGACCATTAGTTTAACATGTTTTAGGTTGTTTTAGGCGTTACTCTAGAGTATCTATCTATATGTTTTAAGCATATAATATTGTAGTGTACTATTTTTTTTGTTTGAGGTAATAGTGTATTTTGTTTTAGAATTTGTATTCATCGAATAGATTCAGGGTGAAGCATTTTTTTTAAGCGAAACGCAGAAATTCATTGTAAGTAAGAGTTTATAAGGAATCAACCGGTTACTGGTATGATAAAACGAGTCCCTAAAGTAAACCAATACTAAAATCATTTACACTCAAGTACATGTTACTTGACAAAAATGAGTAAGGCGACGAGGGTCTCAAACCTCTAGACTAGAAAAATTAGTGTCATACTCTCTAATGAAGCTACATACCTAAAACAAAATAACCATGAAGGTCTCTCAACATACAAAATTAACATCTTAACAAAAAAATCAACTAAAACAAAATAAAACAAATAAAGACACTTGGACCTAGAGCTAATCCCCAACCCGAACTAAACCTACATCCAACAACAACAATACTCCAACAACTGCAATAAAGAAACGCAACCCAAACTCGATATCCATCAATAGTACACCGCTGTTGGAATAAGCTCTCTGCCTTCTGTCAAACCGCCCAGTCCAACCACAAACGAAGCTGTGTAACCTAAGATCCGAGGAGATCGGCCAACGCAGATCGCGCACGATCCCAAGCAGAGCATCCCACCGCGATCGTTGGTCACCGTCCTTTAAGATCTGTTTGGATTCACCACCAGTCAACATAGAGACGGCAATGTACGTCTTCCGATGAACATTGAACTGGACCTGAGACTTAAACCTGAACATACCATATCACTATTGCCTGCAAATGCTAAAAGCTATTATTGTCCGGCTTGGCCAGTGGCCGGCGCAGTCGAGATGAGCCATCGAACAAGCATCTCAAACACACTTGAAAAAACCCTAACCCATGTTTTCTTTTTTCTCTCAGTTCCCTTGTGTGTTTTTTCTTAAACACAATATTGGGTGAAGCATATTTTTAAACTATAAGATGTGAAAATAATTATTGACCACCTACATATTGTGAATTATTATAAAATTATTTCAGTAATTTTGTAAAAAGGAAACTGAAGAAAACAGTATACACTTGTCGCGATATACTTGGTTGCATTACAACAATACAACACAATTTTGCATCAAAGTGCAAAAGAGAATGATCAGTTCGGGACAAATATTACGATATTTTCATAGTTTTTAAGTGGAGCGGATTGGAATGTGATTTCCTATTCTAAAATTGAATATGAGAAGGCCCGAACTCAAATGGAATCAATTTGATACGAATTCATTTCGGGATCCCTATGTTCTTTGCTCAATAGAAAAGAAAAAAGAAAACAATAGTATATCTAGAAGTCCCAAAATGACTAAATAGAAACATTTCAATAAATTCATAATGTTTATCACATCTTTGAATAATCCAAAATCAACTTCAAAATTTTCCTACAAAGAAAGTCTAAAAATAGAAACAATCCAAACCAACTAAAAGTCAATAAGCTTATTCCTACTCACACATCATTGCTTTTGCTCTTTGCTTTTGGATCAAGAACTGGAGGTAGACATGTTGTGCTACAAGCAATTTCAGTCAAGTTGTACAAAGAATCAGTGGAAAAAGGTAAGAAACGGTACTGGGAAGAATGTGAGATCGATAAAAGAGTAATATTGTAGTGCATAGTTGATAGAATTTTATTGAATTGAGTGTAATGTTTGGGCCAGGCCGGGCCGGGCTGAGTCGGGATATTACTTACACTAAAAAATAAATCCAAACCCACCCATTTTGTTCAAACGGAATGGGATGGGATGAACTTTCTATTTCAAAAATATAAACTCGTACCGTATTTATGCGGACGCTTCGGAACTGGGTCGAATCAGAACTTCTGGGCCCAAATGTTAGCTCTTGTTCTGGTGGTCAGTTATGGTCAATTATTGTTAGATCTGCATCCAACGGTAGCTAATTAAAAAACAGGTGGAAGATAATTTAATATCATTTGTTAGATGCAGATCTAATGGTAATTGAACATGATTGACTACGAACTTATGACCACATGATTGACCAAAACTATTACAGTAAAATATCGATGAATGAATATTCGATAAATTAATAATATCGCTATAGTAATAATTTTTTCCCATCCTGACTCGGGAAAGTTAATATTACTAGTAACCTTGCTAAATGCATAAGATAATAATTTTTCTCTGATTCCTTTAGGTTCCTATGAACATATAAAGTAATAATTTAAATAAAAACATGAAAAAATGTATTAAAATAAAAAATACATAAAAATTAAATTTATAGCTGAAAATTTCTATTTTCTAGATCACTAAAGCTATTTCTTGACAAAAAGACTATTGTGACATATTTCTTTTTTCAATCTAGACCAATTTTAACTTCGTATTTGATCTTTTGTAATGCGTACATAACATTTGGTACATATTTTTCATTTTGTAACAAAAAGTTATTCAAATATTTAGTGCCTCAATTGTCTCTTTAAGATAAACTATCAGCATAACAAAATTGTCATTTGAATCATGATCGTCTTCATCATGCAGATTCATTATGTCTTACATGATTTCTTCATCAGTAGGTGATTCTATCACATATCGTTATCATTAGGATAATTCAAAAGTAATAACTTTACTCAAGTCTTGATAAATTAATCAATTAATCCAGCTAAAGTAATATTTTTTTGCGATCCCGAAATTATTTACTTATAGAGGTTTTACTATATATTGTTTTGGAACTTTTATTTATCAATTCAGGGGTGAGTTTTTTTTTTTAACTATAGGGATTGGAAAACTAATTACAGACCATCTATCGTAAATTATTATAAAAATTATCCAGTAATTTGAAGAAGCAGTGTACACTTGTCGCGATATGATTGGATGCATAATACAACACAATTTGCACCAAAGTGCAAAAGAGATTGAAAACCCGGTAATATACCAAAACCGGTAACGCCCCAGCGATCACTCACCTACTCACATACTCTCCCTCACATCACATCAGAGAGAGAGAGAGAGAGAGCGCGAAGCTATAGTGTTCTTCTTCTTATTTCTCTTTTTCTTTTATATATACAAATATAAATTCAGATCAGTTTCAAAACCAAACCCTAGAAACTCCAGATTCCCAATTCCTTTAGATCCATTAGCGTAGCCATTAGGCCTCTGTGTGTGTATAGAGATTGAATTGGTGGATTTTGTGAGCCATGACGTGTATAAAAGGCGTGAACAGATCGGCGTCGGTGGCGGTCGCGCCGGACGCGCCGTACATGGCGGCCGGGACGATGGCGGGAGCGGTGGATCTGTCGTTCAGCTCCTCCGCGAATATCGAGATCTTCAAGCTCGATTTACAGTCCGACGATCGTGATCTTCCCGTCGTTGGAGAGTCGACGAGCTCCGAGAGATTCAATAGGTTATCGTGGTCGAAGCCCCTTGCTGGGTCGGAGTTTAGCCTTGGGCTCATCGCCGGTGGACTCGTCGATGGGACTATTGATCTCTGGAATCCACTCTCTCTGATCCGGTAAATTTCCCCTTCCAATTTTACCAATTGATATCAAGTTTTGACTGAGATTAAGGATTATGATTAGGATTAGATTGAATTGGCTTTGTGGAAGCTCGGATTGGAAAATGTATCCCTTTGTGATATGTGCTAGAATAGAATAGATCACAATTAGCCGGTTTCATTTCGTATATCTACTTTTATTTATTTCTTTTTTGAGTGATAATTCTTGTTTTATTTGGCTGCTGACGATCTTGATATGTTGGGAACTCTGAGTTGGAAATATATGATTTCTTTTAAGAAATATTAGAAGTTGGTTATGGTTTGTGTAGAGCATTAGTGCCATTCCAATCCTGGATCCGAGGGAGGTAATATAAGATCCTCTTTGAGGTCACGGATAGTTATAAGGCTTCACAGCCAACCAATGAGTGACAGTATTCTATATTGATACTCCAATGGTTACCTTATGAATCAAGGATTTGATGCATTTGATAAATAATCCAATAGAGTATAGTTAGGGTCTGGAGATGACCTATTTCAAAAATGTATTAATATTTGACTTTTTTAGGGTAATAGCTCTCCAACAGAATTTCTAATCGAAATTTTAATGTAAATTTAGCTGAATCCTCTTATTTTTATTCCACAAGAATGGAGGAAGAAAATGACTGAAAATCATATGCTCCAACATTCAGTTTTTATTTACATTTTTTTTGTTCCAAGTTGATATTCAAATAACTAGCACTGCTATCCCACAAACCAAAAAAATGTCTAGCTATATTTGTATATAGCTTAGAAATATAGCTTATACTGATGGATATTTTAGAGTTTTGCTTCTGTTCAAGTAGTTAAATATTTTTTCTTTAGTTTTTAGATCAGAAATATGGTCTAAGTTGGTTCAACATTGAAGGGTCCTGACCTTCTTTTCCAATGAGTGGACAATTAAAATAAGATTTGAGACGTCGACTTGGGCCTTTAAAATATGAATGGCATCCTGTACTGGAAAATCATTTTTTCTTTATCTT
This sequence comes from Geum urbanum, assembly GCA_946800695.1. NCBI lineage: Eukaryota > Viridiplantae > Streptophyta > Magnoliopsida > Rosales > Rosaceae > Geum > Geum urbanum. The sequence continues at coordinate 4,851,846 of OX327014.1, forward strand.
GGTTGCTCTGGCAATTTTCTCATTATGCCCTTTTCATGATCTTATTATCACAATTTGGTGGATCTCCCTAGCTTAGTAGCAACATTTTTTTTTCTTTGGCACGCGTAGCTACATATATCTTGTTGTTCTTTGCAAAAACAATATCTGCAAATGTTTGCAATGCCACTTGGTTAATGTATGTTTAACTTCTTTCTTGAGGTGGAACATGCAAAAAGTTGACACTGTAGATATCGTTTTGATCATATTTTGACACTTGTAGATTCTTATCGAATTTGATTTGTATTCTCATGAAATATAATAGAGTATCCTTTGAAAAATGGTACAGCTCGTGTACTCCTAAGAAATTTGCCATTAACTGATCTTAGGTAGGTAATATGAGCAAGAACTTTGATGCAACTAGTTTTGTTTACTTGTGTGTAATTTTTGTTAAGTGTATATTTACTCAAATCGTTTGCTACTCAAGTTTCAGAGATTACTTGCGTTTTATAACATCTGGGTCATGTCAATTCAGTGAACTACAATGTCCCAAGCCATCTTGAATATGAAATTTTGTTGCTTTTCCAAGACTCCTGTTAATTAGGTGTTGGTTTCTGAATGTTTTGTCCGCTGCTTTCTTGTGTCAAAATGTTGTATAAGCTTATTTTTTTTTTCAAAACCTAACTTATCTTTGTTGTTGTTATTATTAGTTCGGAGACAGGTGAAAGTTCTACAGTCGAGCGTCTCACAAGACATAAGGGCCCTGTAAGTCTTTTGTTTAAATTTCTTAAAAAGCTAGGATATCAGGTATGTTTGTGACATGCTCTTTAACCCACTTAAACCTGTCTGGATATTTCATTGCAGGTTCGTGGCCTTGAATTTAATGCAATCGCACCGAATTTACTTGCATCCGGAGCTGATGATGGTGAAATTTGCATCTGGGACTTGGCTAACCCTACTGAGCCAACTCATTTTCCACCTCTTAGGGTGTGTATTGATTGGTTGTTGTTGGTTATGGGACCTTTAGGTCTTTTTCTCTAAGTGCTTCTCCTCACCTAACAATATACTTTGACATTCTTGTTTCATTTCTTCCAGTAGAACTAAAAACAATACTTGAATTTTATTCTCTTCCGCATTCATTATCAGACCTAACACTCAATATGCGATCCTGTAGCAAAAGTAACACTGGCTGTGTACTATAGTAAACAATGTAATTAGATTTTGCTCCCTCTCTCTCTCTCTCTCTCTCATTTTAATGATATTTTTCTTAGAAAAAACATCAGCTTTACTGTAATGATTGCAAACGTATCAAGGATGTGGGAAGTACGGCCAAAAAGCACTAGACTCGTAAATAAACAAAGAGAATTAACCAATCGAAATGGATGATTGTTCTGTTCTTATAATTATTGCTACCATATTCCTCCATTATATATAATACATGTCTGTCTCGATCTTGATGCTTTTGTAAATTTGTGAAATAGTATATAAGGACATTATGCATCTATAATGTATGAATTTTGTGCAGGGAACTGGCTCTGCTGCGCAGGGTGAGATATCATTTTTATCTTGGAATAGCAAGGTCCAACATATATTGGCATCCTCTTCATATAATGGGACAACTGGTGAGGAATATTGCACTTAAATATATCTTGGCTACACATTGCATTGAGTTTGAGAATATGACGTTTTCTATTTTGCAGTGATTTGGGACCTAAAAAAGCAAAAGCCAGTTATAAGGTAATATGCTAGTTTTTACAGTGAACTGATATTACAATCTTGCATGATCTGGAATGGTCACAACTCACTACATTTTCCTGACTTGACAATATTTGTTGACAGTTTTGTGGATTCAATTAGAAGACGATGCTCAGTTTTGCAGTGGAATCCTGATATGGCCACTCAGCTTGTTGTTGCATCAGATGAAGATGGTTCGCCTTCTCTCAGGGTAACAAGTTAGCAAATGATATTTCATTATTATGGCAGTATGGTTAGTTTAGGGCCAACTTACTAACTTTTTGTTCCTGCAGCTCTGGGATATGCGTAATATAATGTCACCAGTCAAAGAATTTGTCGGGCACACTAAAGGTAACGCTTTGTGCAAAACGATTCACCTGTTTATGATGTATTGATCTGTTTTGTCAGTTACTTTTTGCTTGAGAGCAAGATTTGTTTGCATATATTAATTATTTTTCCACGGCTACCCCTCTGTTGTGTTTCTGTTCTTTGTTACTGACCTTTTTACTATTGGACTAGCAAGAAATATCAAACAGGCGATATTCTTTTCTTGTTTATATGGAACTTGAGTATAGTACTGTAGTACGCCTGTAAGTTGCTTTCTTGTGCTATAGTACACCTTGAGTCCTCTTGAGTATCTCACTATAGTATACAGTTACCCCATTTGTAAATTCTAAATCACTTGGTGTGAGAATCAATACCGTCGATGTACTCGGCTATTCTATATTTCTCAATGTGGCAATGGAGGCGAGAGAGTGCATGTGTATCGTCCTATCCCCTCCCCCTTCACTATGACTCAAGTGCATTATTTAGACTCAGTGGCTTTGTGTTATGGTGCGATTACAAAATTTGGCAATCTTGGTTTGTGGATAATATTTGGGGCTCTTGGATTTTTATTTGCCTTTTGTTGTGGGTAATTGTTGTTTCCGACAGATGATTTTTAGTTGGTGTCTGAAACTTGTCGATATACAATTATAAATTGATGTCGATGCATGAATTTTGCTGTTGGTAGTAATTATCGCTGTTGGAGCCTCAACTTTACTGAGATGATATTGTTTGAGAATAAATTGTGATGCTTATGTGGACATCGTACTCCAGGTGTAATCGCAATGGCGTGGTGTCCCAATGACAGCTCTTATCTGCTTACGTGTGCCAAGGATAATCGAACTATTTGCTGGGACACAGTTTCTGCAGAGGTATGGACTTTAGTTGCTGCTCACATTTTGACCAATATTTGTTGTACTCTATATTCCTATGTACCTTCTTGTAATGGATTTTGTTCCTTTTTTCTTCTTGGCGGTCTAGTTGAATTGCAGTATGTACCTTCTTGTAATGGATTTTGTTCCTTTTTTCTTCTTGGCGGTCTAGTTGAATTGCAGTATATAATATTTGATTGTGGCTTTTATTTTTCACTTCTCTTGTCCAGATTGTATGCGAATTGCCTGCTGGCACTAACTGGAATTTCGATGTGCATTGGTATCCAAAAGTACCAGGAGTGATATCAGCATCTTCATTTGATGGAAAAATTGGAATTTATAATATTGAGGTAGTCATCTTTTGCTTTCACAACACTATCCTGAAATTTCGCTTTACAAGTACAGAAGTTATGTAATTTTAATCCCTAATATGATGGATACAAGCCGAGAAAAATTAGAATCTCATTGAGATTTCTGAGTTATGCTAGTTGGTGCAGCCAGTTATTGCATAATATAAGTAATGAAGAATTGCTTCTATTGTTTTAGGGAGAGAAGCACATGTATTTGTCTGTGCATCTGATATCGCAAACTCACCATGTGTTTTTGGTCTTTTACCCTCAGGGTTGCAGTCGATATGGTGTCGGGGAGAATGAGTTTGGTGCTGGTAATTCAAACTTCTGAACTATTGAATTGTTAGCAGTACTTTATTTTTGGATTAGCTTTTTTCTCTCTTCTCCTTATGTATTTCTTTTACCACATCCTCTAATTTGCCAGAGGGCAATAGTTTTTGGTGATGGTTTGAACACGTGCATTAATGTTTAAGAGCATCTCAAACAGCTCCTTTATAATAGAGAAGTCAGCTATTTTAGAGTGTAGGAGAGAACAAAAAAAAACTACATCTACAAAAAAACCAATCTCTAAAATTTAATGCTCATCTCATGCTTTCTCTCTCTTTCTCCATCTTTTCTCTACTTCTGTCATCTTTTCATTTTTAAATATGAGACGGATCACATTCATAAGACAGTGGAATGATGGGCTAGGCTCTCATATGACATTTTAAGTATATTGACGTGCTATAGTTGAACATCCTTAAGCAGTTTTAATGCTCTCTCTCTCTCTCTCTCAAGTATTTGTGATCTTAAAGCTTCATGTTTTCCTGTTGTACAAAGGACCTCTGAGAGCTCCAAAATGGTACAAGCGCCCTGTTGGGGCATTGTTTGGTTTTGGAGGCAAGATTGTATCGTTTCGCCCTAGTTCAGCTGGAGCAGGTGCTTCTGGTGTTTCGGAGGTAAGTTCTTGGCATACTGCCTGCACTTTCTGTGCACTTATGATTTATTTAATGGCTTATATTTCATCTGTCCAGGTGTATGTTCACAGCTTGGTTACCGAACAAAGTCTGGTAGATCGCTCATCTGAGTTTGAAAATGCAATACAAAATGGTGAAAGGTCTTCACTGCGAGCACTGTGTGACAAGAAAGCACAGGAGTCAGAGTATGGCATTTGATATTAACAAAATTCATGAGGGTCTAGAGAATCACCATTTCTCTCCCTTACATCTCCATTTAATATGGCTAACATTCTCTTTGCTTGGTTACTTCACAGGTCTGAGGATGACAGGGAAACATGGGGCTTGTTAAGGGTTATGTTTGAAGAAGAAGGCAAAGCAAGATCAAACCTGATCACACATCTTGGTTTCACTGTACCGGAGGAAACAAAAGAAAAGGATCTAGATGATCTGTCAGAGGAAGTCAATGCAATTGGGCTTGAGGATTCAGTAAACGATAAAGCTGGTTTGGTTGCTGAGAAGGAAACTACAATATTTCCTTCTGATAATGGGGAAGATTTCTTTAACAATCTTCCTAGTCCTAAAGCTGACACTCCTGTTTCAGCCTCTGGTGACAAATTCTCTGCGGGGGATATAGAGCCCATTACGGACCAAAACCATCACGAACCAGAAGATTTAGAAGAGAGTGCTGATCCATCATTTGATGAATCTGTTCAACATGCTTTAGCTGTAGGAGACTATAAGGGGGCTGTTGCAAAATGCATTTCAGCAAATAAAATGGCTGATGCTTTAGTTATTGCTCATGCCGGTGGTCCAGCATTGTGGGAGAGCACTCAGGATCAATACCTTAAGTTGAGTCATTCACCTTACCTCAAGGTATTGAAACCTCTTGTTTTATTAGAAACTGGATAACGCTCTATTCTCTACATTAACAAGTTAAAAGATTTGTTTATATTTATTTTATGTACTTTTTGAAATTGGACTTCTGTATTCTATCAGATTGTTTCTGCAATGGTGAACAATGATCTATCAAGTCTTGTTAACACCAGACCTCTCAAATTCTGGAAGGAAACACTTGCTGTTCTCTGCAGTGTAAGTTTCCATGACCTAAGCTTTAAATTTTGTTGCCTTGACACTTTCCACTTGATAAATGATATTGTAATAACACCTTGCATTATGATTGCGAAATCATTTATATCTTAGCTGTTGCTTTACTGTTTCTGAGTCATCTTAACTGCATTCTCAATTGCTGTATCATCAGCGAGTAAATTTTTGGATGCTCTGCATCTTTCTAATCGACTTATGTTATGATCTTTTTTATGTGTCAACAGTTTTCCTCAGTAGATGCGTGGGAGGATCTGTGTAATACACTTGCTGCCAACCTTATAGCTGCTGGTAACACCCTGGCAGCAACAATTTGTTATATTTGTGCGGGAAATATTGACAAAACAGTAGATATATGGTCAAGAAATCTGACAACTGATCACGAGGGGAGATCCTATGTTGACCATCTTCAGGTAATTATGAACTTAAGAGTGCATCCAAGCTTCCGGGCCTTGAACCTGACAAAATCTATGTAATTGGTTTAGGAATTAATGGAGAAGACTATAGTACTTGCCTTGGCAACCGAGCAGAAGCGATTCAGTGCATCTTTGTGCAAACTTGTTGAGAAATATGCTGAGATTTTAGCTAGCCAAGGGCTTTTGACAACAGCAATGGAGTACCTGCAACTCTTGGGCTCTGATGAATTGTCACCTGAACTTGTGATTTTAAGGGATCGTATTGCTCTTTCTACAGAACCTGGTATGTGCGTTTATAAATGTTACAATGTGTTATTAATCCATTTATTATTCTTACATTGCAGTTTAGCAGCTGTATTATTGATGTTGGCAACCATTCTTGTCAGAGTTATTTTTCGTATATAATATTAGAGTTAAAAGAAAAGAAAAGAAAAAGTATATTATTGATAACCACTGATATATCTGAAAATATAACCTTTTTCTCTTATCTAACCGGGATTATTTTTTACATGATGGTAATTTTTGTGGTGTTGCAACAGCAAATGTGGTCAAGACTGTTTCATTTTCAAATGCTCAACCTCAACCTGACACTGGCTCTGTATACCCTGATCAGCCCAATTATGCTGTGCCTAAGAACCCTCCATTTTATCAGGTGATCATCCAGATATGTCTTTAATGTTTGGTTGCCAAATTTATTCCAGTTAGGGGTAACTTAACCTTTTGTGTACTCTTTATCTGGGTAGGAACCAGTTCCACCACAATTGCCGTATCAAGAACCTGGGAATCCTTATGCATATAATTCTGCTCCTTACCAGACTCAAAACATTTTTGTTCCATCCCCAGCACCTCAACAACAGGTATTTTTCTTCTTTGTTTGTGTTTATTTTTTCAATAAAATTGATACTAATTGGTTTTCAGCGGATACAGCTCATTTGATCATAGGGGCTGGGTGTCTCACCATTCTTTGTTTTATAGGATAAGTATACTCCACCTCCTGCTACCGCTCAGCAGCCTATGGCTTTTATTCCTTCTACTCCTCCTGCTCTGCCAAATGTGGATAAATATCAGCAGCCAACACTTGGTTCTCAGTTGTATCCGGTCTGTCGATCTGCAATTTATTTCAGTTTAATGATCTGACCATCTTCACGACTGATATACTGAACTTATCGCTGTTTGTGTTTCAGGGAACCAATATGGGTGGTTTTCAACCTGCGCAAATAGGGCCTGGTTCAGGTGTTCCTCATTCATCAAATGTCAATCCCCCTCATGTAAATAAGACGCCACCTGGTATACCGCCTTCACAAAGGGGATTTATGTCAGTTACTAATTCAGGAGTTCAGGGGCCTTCAGGTACAATGCAGCCAGCTAGTCCCCCTGCTCAAGCTCGACCTTCTGTGGCACCACAAGCTCCCCCACCTACCATACAGACAGTTGATACTTCAAAAGTCCCTGGTATTGCATTTTTTTTTCTTTTAAATCTTTTGACTTCTTTAGTTTGTCATTCTGCATCTTCTCTTTTTGAACAAGGCGGTTGTGATATGAATTTTTATCAAAGCTTAAGAAGGGAGCAAATCTTTGGGTGTCGCTTTACTAATGCTCATGTCCATTTTTTCTTTGTTTTTGAAGGAACTGATACTTTATTGGAAGTTCAAAACATAAATATTATAGTGGCTGAAGTAATGACTAGTGTGAGAATAATGACTAGTGTACTTTAGCTAGAACATGGCTCAAAGTTGTGTTGCTAAGCATTTTGTTTATTTATTGGATATGTTAAGTAACTTGTTTGATTGATTAGTGGCATGAAGCAATAAATGATACACTGCAATTCTCATTACCAATAATCTTGAACTGTAGTCTTCAAAATTTGTTGATAATCCCTTGAACTAGAATTGCCTGGCTGTCCCTATATTCAATAATGTTATCTCATAGCCTTGGTGACTGCCCTCTTGAGTAGGTGATTGTTCAACTTGTGCTTTTGTCATGATTTGTGTTTTGTTAATTTCTTGTGTATAATATGGTATAGGCCATCAAAAGCCCGTAATCGCAACATTAGGAAGAATTTTTAATGAGACCTCTGAAGCGTTGGGGGGGTCACGTGCAAACCCTGCTAAGAAGCGTGAAATCGAAGACAACTCAAGAAAGATAGGTGCACTGTTTGCCAAACTCAACAGTGGGGACATATCTAAAAATGCTGCTGATAAACTTGTGGAACTGTGCCAGGCATTGGATAATGGTGACTTTGTTACTGCCCTAAAAATCCAGGTAGCAAAATAGACCTCAAACTTGAGTTATTTTTTTAAAATTTTAATTTTTAAAATAAGAATGGCTTGGTTTCTAACTGGTTTCTTTTATTTCTTGTTTATCAGGTAGCTCTTACCACTAGTGAGTGGGACGAGTGCAACTTCTGGCTTGCAACTCTGAAGCGGATGATCAAGACCAGGCAAAATGTGAGATTAAGTTGAGATTCCCGTCTCAGATTGTCTGGTTCCAGAAAATTTTTCATGTGGCCCAAGGCTTGGTGGTGCAGCAGTCTCCTTCATTTGTGCAGGAAGAGCATCTACAGGTTTCAGTTCCAGAAATTTGGTCATAAGATTACTTTTGTAGGCCAATCGTTGGATCGAAAGAAGTTAATGAAGATAGTATCTGGATAGAGAGATGGACTTGTCTACTTTTCCCATTTTATAATTGGTAGTTTTTGGAAATAGAAGTGATTTTTTTTTTCTCAACTTTGTATTTTCCTTTATTTTGGGTTCTCAATTATATAGAATGTTTACAGAGCTACTATAAGTTTTTCAAGTGATCTGGCCTCATTTTACTGTATCTGGTCATTAAATTGTACCTCCTTTGTGTTTTCGTTATGTGAAGCAAACACATCGGACGATGAATTCAATTTTGATGAAAGTGATTGACTTAATAATGCACCGGATTATATAGTCTCTTCGCTACCTGGAGTCTGCTAGTTAGCATTTTGCATTTTTGTTTCCAACAGGAATGTGGTGTAAACCGTAGAACTTACAAGTTACACTTTTTATATTCATTTGCTCAATGTGGTTGTGTTGGGTAAGAGCTCTTCCTCAATTCTCAATTTTGTACAGTATACGGCATCTCTAAAATGATGACTAGTTACGAAATAAGAACCGTCTATCAATGTCATGAGAAAACACTTTTTAATTGCATTTTGATAAATTAAATGCTCAATTTATGAATTTATATCGTTTGTGCAAATTCTGTGAGATAACAAAATCTGTAAATCATGCATCATTGTGATCAATCATTTACGGCAAAAGGCCGACTCAATTCTTTTCTCTCTTGAAACCCTAGAGGCGGCGGCTGCTGCTGCCGGGCGCGACGACAGGGCCAACAGAATTATTGTTAGTGGTTGTTGGTTTTCGGTACAAGTTCGACCAGTGCAAGTTCCCCGATCGCTCATGGGATGAGCTTTCGTTTCGTGAAGGAGGATCGGCGTTCGTTTTTGAATGGTTTTCTGTTGGTGTTGTACGACGCCGGCGTTGTTGGATGGCGGGAGCGACGGCGTCTTGGCGGTGTAAATCGGAGGACGACTTAGGGCGGAGGCGGAGCTGCTGCTGTTGACTTTGGTCTAACTTGGCCTGTTGGGCTTGTGTTGTTGGCAGCATCATTGGCTGCTGTTGGTTACTCTTTTTGGGCTGGGGTGTTTGCCTTAACCCCAAAATATTTTTTTTATTTTTTTTCTGGTTTTGCTTCTTTTATGTTTTCTGTTGTAACTTAATCCTCAAGTGAGGTATGTTGCGAAATAAATTCTTGTGTATCGAGGATTGTGTTGAGTTGTATTGTTGTATGACTTTTATGGTCTTTGTTATAGGTAGGTAGCTTGATTAGGGATTAGGCTACAGATTTTTTTTGTTAGAGCTTTGGGACCCTTGTTGCCTTACTCCTATTTGTCAAGTTACACATATTGAGTTATGTAGTTTACTCTAAGGGATCTTTTCAATCGTATCACTGAAGAGTCGATTCTTTGTAAATTACTACTTCAATAAAGTTCTACCGTCATTTTCAAAAAAAAAAAATCATTTATAAATATGACTTCTTGGATACATAAACATCAAAACCTCCATCGGTAGTGAAACAACTCCTCGAGGCCAAAAAATGGAGTATATAAGCCAAACACTAGGTTACGAGATCAAAACAGATTGAGCTGAGAAGAACATACGCAAGCTGTAAAGCCTTGACATATGGAAGGGGAATATATATTTATAGTTAGCTTCAGCTTGGTGCTAAAAGCTAAAGACAGATCCTTTTCTAGGTTTGATACCAAATTTAGAGGAACCTTTTCTAGGATTTCTCATACGATGATTCAAATCCAACTTTTACTCCCTCCAAATAGGAAAATGACAATAGCAAGAGGTCCTCCAACTGAGTGGTGCTAGATTGGTGTTTGTGCAGTCCTTTTCCTTCGGCCCGGAAACTGCGTGTTTAGCTGCTAGCTACCTATAGTAGTACTACATGCATAACAGTTAATCTTATAGAAAAATAATGCTTGGGTTTGTGAATTGTGTTGTATTACTCAAAATGCGAGTCTTCGGCCCTAGTTAAATGTATAATTTGTTTTTTTACTAAAAGGAATCAATACACGGAATTGAAAACCGGAAGTCCTGTGCAGCTTCACCACCAGCACCGGCAGCACACCCCGTAGTGCTGGCCCTGTGTTCTACTGTACATTATTTATCCTGATGATTGCAAACTGGAGGGAGAAATGAAAAGTAAGGGAACTTTTTCAATGAGATTATAACGAGGACTTGATGAATATTTTTCATAAAATTATCGTAAAAGTCATTTTCGATAACATTTTTACAAAGTTAACTGTTAAATGTTTAGATATTGATGAGTAGATTAATTATTTATACAAATTTTCATTTAAATTAAAAATCGCTAAAATATCGAACGAGATCAAATCAATGGATGATCCAAAACTGTCAAATATACACCGTTCATGTTCATAAGTGATAAATCTTGATTATGATGGACTTAACAATTTTTCATTTTTGTAAAATTTTGTATAAGTGATATACTCATCATTATCTATGTAACCAACGGTAAATTTGTCAAAATATAAAGAAAAAATGGGTTTAATGAGAAAGTACTCATCAAGTCTTAATTAAGGGTTCTCGATGAAGAATTTCCCTGAAAAATAAAGTAGAAAAAGTGGACACATACTTGATGGCTGAAGATTTATGAATGAGACTGCAAGACCAACTTCAAGATGGAATAACAAAGCATCAGTGTGGAACTGTAAACCAGTCAAACAAGAAGATCAAAAGAGAGGGCAGGGACGTGGTGGAAATATCCAAATATATTACAGGCTACTTTGTCGACCTTTTGGCAATTTCAATCTAGAAGCACCAAATATTCAACAAATAAAAAAAACATACGTTCAAAACTAGTAATAGAGTAGGAGAACTTCTCTAGTGATTGGAATTCGAGTGTGCAAAGAAGCGTATATATAGGTCTTAAAGTGCCCGATAAGGCCGATATGATGACATGCATCCTACACACTTGTGTTGGCACAAAAGCTACAAGTAATATTACAATGAGCATGAACAGAACAATAATTGCAGCAGCAAGCGAGCACAACATAGTCTACTTTGAAAAAAAGAAGGTAATACACAAACATTTGTTATTTGTGGTTACCAACCATATGCTAGTCTTCTTAGCAAAAAAAAAAACATATGCTAATCTTCCGGTGATGCCAAATTGGCTTTTGGCTAAAATTTAGCAAGATGCCACAAGATACTTTCATGATACTAAGTTCCAAATTGCAAATACATAAGTTGCTATAACTGTTGCACTGGGTCCGTGATGACACCAAACTTCCATTATACGAAAGAGACCCATTTTTCCGGAAGACCTATTTGGAAGAATGTTGAAAGTCGAGGAAACAATTTCATGGGCTATTAACTTGGCAGTACACCTCACAATGTTTCTCGAAAACATTCTACACTACTGAAAGTCTGAAACAAATATAGAAATGCTCCAGTATAAGAAAAAAATGTAGTAGCTGTCTGCATTCTGCATTCTATCGTTTCTAAAACCACCAAAGTGACCAAACATTCAAAGCATATGTAAAAATAGTAAAATCACTTCAAATTCAATATAATTTAACAAAGAATGTACCAACATTAAATTACAAAAATCAGTCGAGTATTCAAGAGTGGAAACTTGAACCTCTAAATGAATTATCCAGATCATTTACAGAGATGAAGTATACACAATTATATGAAAAGAAAAACCAGGAAGGGGGACCTCAGCAATGTACCCTTGATTGTCATTTATGATCCAACATCAATAAATCAATGACTACACAGGTAATATCAAGAATAAATGAGCTACCAACACATTTACATTAATGTAAAATTTGCAAGCAAGAAAGCTTACAAGGTCTTCAGTCTATTCATTTGAATCCAATTCATGCAGCAAAGTGGATATATATCATCGGCTACTACCACTCGCAGGTGCAACATCATCTTTTCTTGAACATGTAAATGACATTTGTCTGAACGAATTATTTCGAATCAATTGAGGGACTTCTCTCCCATTGCTAGGAGTTGACTGATTGCTCCCTCGGCTAAAGTATCTTGCACTCCCAAATCTAGAAGCCCGATTCCCCGATTTTGAATTGGGAATGCCTCCATCTGCCTTACCCCGAGATTCAGACTCTTCATCAGTACCAGCCATTAGCTCCATTAAGTTGCTAGTAAACCCCAAATCAGAATAAACTCTCCATGAATTCCTCATAGCCTGCCTAGCCAAGTTAGCTTCCCTGTCTTCAAAATTCTCTTCTCTGAAACCATGTTGTGGCTTCACATTCAAATGGGAAGGTCTTGATTCGACCGGTTGCCCCATTGTCTCTACCATTGTACATGGATTGTTAAAATTATTCCATGAATGCAAAGGGACCATTTTACTCAACCCAGTAAGCCAAACCACCACCTCCTTCATCGTGGGCCGTCGTTCCCTACACGACCTCACACACTTGGCCGCAATGACAGCCAACTGCTTCCTCACAATAGGGTCTTTAGGAGGCACAATCCGAGGATCATAAACACTAATTAACTTCCCTCTCTTGATCAGAGGAATCGCCCAATCCACAATTGAAGGCGGCGAAAACCCAACATCAATAGCTTTTCTCCCACTTATAATCTCCAACAACAAAATCCCAAAACTAAACACATCAGTTTTAGTACTCAAGTTGTCTGGGGTGACATAACAAGGGTCCAAGTACCCCATAGTCCCCGCCGGCGGAGTTGACAGGAGTCTATAGTCATCCAAATGACACCGCAGAGCCAACCCGAAATCGCCCAACCGGGCATTGTAGCTACGGTCAATAAGTACATTGGCAGACTTAATGTCTCTATGAATTACAGGCGGAGTTGATGAGTGTAAAGTGTCAACTGCTTTAGCAGTTTGCAAAGCTAATCTAATTCTTCTACCCCAACTAGGAGGCCGATTATTATTACTACTATTAGAATGTATGATATCATAGAGCGTACCGTTGCTCATGAACTCCACCACTAAAAGTCTGTCTCTTGAGTCGTTGGAGACGCCGACGAGGTTGACCAATCTTGGGCTCTGAATCTTGGACAAGATCTCGATCTCGTTGTCGACTTCGTTGGTGGGTTCGTGCCCAGAAATGGAGGTGGGTCTGGGAATTTGGCTGCGAGCTCCGGAGGGTCTCTTAACAGCAACGAGTCGGCCTCGGAGAACAGCTTTGTAGACATAGCCATGGCTGCCTTTGCCTAGAAGTTTCTGATCGGAGAAGCCATTGGTGGCGGCCAAGAGATCACTGTAATCAAAGTGTTGGATCTTGATGGGTCTTTCGTGGGATGATGATGGGGTCTGGGAATTGGAGACGGAGATTGCAGATTCAGCTTTGCAAGAAAGGTAACCCATTAATTTTCAAAAAAGATGAAAACTTTGGTTTGGGTTTTGGGATTTGAAGAAGAGAAAATGTGTGAGGAAATGAGGTGGGTGAGTCCGAGAATTATCAATTACTGAAAATCTGAAATTGGGTGAGATAGTTTGGCTATTTCTTGGTGGTGTTGTGCTCTACTACTGTATATCAGTATATGTACGTGAAGAGAGAGAGAGAGAGAGCCCACACCTTCCGAATTGGAATCTAAAGGAGTCTTCTTCTACAATTACACGACATTATAAAAACCAAAGTCGCCGGAAGCAAATGAATCTCTATTAATAAAAGGAATTGTGCTTACATCGACGAAATATTACTATAGAAGGGTAAAAAAGTAAGAAAAATAAACCCTCTCGAAATTACATCAAATCAAAATTACACAGCAGTTCTAGTTTTAGTCTCAAGCAAACGCCCTAATACAAACGATCTCTAATTTTTACTCCGTCTAGCGCATGGCAGCAGATTGCAGGCAAGGCACTTTTAGTGCAGGCTTTGTGGAAGATGAGAGTATTAACAAGTACTCGATTAAGTAGATTATTTATTCTTCATCTTCCAAACTCTGTTTAATTGGGTACATCTCTGAAGTTTGCTGTAAATTCTTTTGGGTTATAGAAAGTGGTTTGCTGTTTTGTTTATGTCGTCATTTGGATAAGAATGATTAATTATTGATCTCTTAAGCACGATAAGGATAGTCTCGACTTTGCGATTTGATTTGTACAAGTCACGATAAGGTATGCTCATGCCTTTTGTTTTGTTTAAAAGATGATGCCTCCTTCTTTTCTTGCCTAAGTTCCCTGGAAAGAGGGGTTGAGGAAGCAGAATGATGCATTTTACTATTGTTTGTAATTTTATCTCCTCTAATTGCTTTACCTGAGTTGCAGTGATCTTATCAATAGACGCTCTGCCTTTTGTTTCTCTCACATCGATGAACTCGACAACGAGAAATCTGATACGTGATCTCACTAATGCGTGCCTCGACACCACTAGAACGAGCATGCGACGTGGACGTTAAAGTCTGGGTCAAATCTCGAACATCTGCATGTCCAAGACCTCGAATCTCTCTCCATCGTCAGACTCCGAGCACGTCCTGAAACATCACAACCTGTGTGGCCACATTCAAAGGCATGAGCTGCTCACGCGAAGTGTCCTAAAATTCTACAGCTCTCTCAGCAAACTTTCTATCGACATACTGTGTCATCTTCTCCTACAACAAGATAAAAAATTGAAAATTAATCAAAAAACTCGACTAACATGATCGATAATTCTAACAAAAAATTTGACATAATTTTTTCAAAAATATAAGGCTACCAAAAACATGAAAACACATAAAAAAATCAACCAATATAACACACGAAACATTCCACATTCTCAATATAATAGTAGATCACCACATAACCGTTTTTATGGGCTCATCTAACACTACTATACGTGGCAATCATTCTTGATACGTAAATATGAACTACAAGTTTAGATAAAATAAATTTCATCCGGTCACCATCTACTTTAACCTATGTGCATACCGAGAAGATGCTTCTAAGGTTTTCTCGCTCACATAAACATTCACACAAAATAGTAAACTTTTGTTAGTTTTGAATTTAGTGGTCACTTACCAGATTCTCAGCCGTCTTCTCGTTCCCGGGATGGACATACGCATCTCGGTACATGTCTATGAAAAGCATAAGGGAACCCTCTGCCATATGTTCCGGCATCAAGTAGCTGAACAGAGTTGACCCAAAGTGCTGATTCGCATCCTTCAGATCTTGATTGTTTGTGTTTGCTTGCGACATTAACTGTTACAAAAAAAATATTATGACATTAAATCATAATAAATTTGTGACAACCCGAACCAGAATCAGAGGTGCGTTTGGCACGATTTTCGAGAATTTGAGTTGGGTGTCTTCACGAAAAGTGTAGAGTACGTGATTTCGAGTTCGTGGGTGGTTTCGAAAGATTTTTCCGTTAACCGAGGAATATTTTATGATTATTTGAAGTTTCGGGTTTTGACGAGTTTATCCGAATGTTTCGAGCTTATCCGAATCATTTCGTATTTTCATTTTGGACCGTTGATCGACCCGAGGGACGAGTATAAATATCGAAAAGTCGGAAAATAGTCGTAAAAACATGAATTTGCATTGACCATCGTTGACTTTCTATTTTGGGAAAGTGGACTTGCAGACCGAAAGGGAAAGTTTCCCGTTTGGGAACCACCGTCCGGCGACCTACTTTCCGGCCACCTCCGGCCACGGGACAGGTATGGTTAGCATCCTTGTTTGATTTCGAGTGGGTTAGGCTTTGGTTTGGAATGAATTGGTTTCGTTTTGGGGAAGAACCATTGGAGGCCGAGTTGGAGATTTTGCCGGTGACGGGGAGCTTGGCTCCGACGAGATTTGGAAGGGGAGATTAGGGGGATTCGACTCCCCTCGTCTCTCTGAGTCTATTGGTGTAATCAATTGGGGTTAGGGAGGAGTTTTTGATGCAACCCGATTTGGAATTCCGGTTTGAATTTCCGTTCGGTTTTGCTTGGTTTTGGAGGGGTTGTGATTCGATTTGGGCTTCGTGGTAGTTAAGGAAATGGTTCGTGAGATCGAGACGGTGAAAACTGGAGCTTCCCGCCGTGAAACTCCACCGTTGACGGCAGGGCAGTTTGTCTGTACTTGAGTATCGGGATCGGTTTACTCGATTGTCTCATTTTACGCGGGATATGGTGGCTACAGAGGAAGCCAAGTGTCGCAGGTTTGAGCTGGGATTGAATCTGAACATCAAGGCGACGTTGACTACGATGCCGAGGAACAACTTTGATGAGTTTGTCAGTGCAGCTCTCCGAGGCGAGGATATTGAGCAGGAGAGACAGCAGAGGTATCGGCCGAGACGGTTTGAGGAAGGTGAACCGAGTCAGGGGCCTTCAAAGAGGCAGAGTTCTGATACTTCTGGCTCAGCTTCATCTTCAGGCGGTGGATCTTATCACCCATCAATTGGTGTACAGAGGCAGAGGCCGAGGTGGAGGAGAGATCGACCGCGGCGACCACAGGCTAGTGTTGATTCCAGCGGTTCTAGTTACCCCCGGCGTACTAGTGACACATTTCCTGTTCCGAGAGATTATCCATTGTGCAGCCTCTGCAATAAGCATCATCTTGGACCATGTCAGCGGGGTCCTGTTATATGTTATCGTTGTGGCCAGGTGGGTCATTATTCGAGGGAGTGTCCTCAGTTGTATGGTGGTGACGGACAGGCGGCCCAGAGTTCCGGAGTTGAGCGAGGTACCACTACAAGAGCTCGACCAGCACCGTTTGCAGGTCAGGACCGACAGCAGGGACAGCCCCAGCGAGGACGACCAGCCGGACAGGCGAGGGTTCATGCTATGACTCTACGTGAGGGCAGAGCATCACCGGAGGTCGTTATCGGTACGTTACATGTTTTTGGTATTCCTGTACTTGCATTGTTAGATCCAGGTGCTACGCATTCATTCATATCATTTAGACTGTCATCATTGGCTACGGTACCTGCATCTCCACTTCCGGGGTTGTGGAGAGTGTTGTATCCGACAGGTGAGGTTGTGAACATCGGTTGGGTTTACCGAGATTGTGAGGTGTTTGTTGATGGCCATGGTTTAGCCGTTGATCTGTTGTTGCTTGATATTGTGGATTTTGATTTGATATTGGGTATGGACTTTTTGGAGTCGCACTGGGCTATGTTTGATTGCCACAGGAAGGAGGTCGCGTTTCGACGACCAGGGTTGCCAGAGATACTGTTTCGTGGCGAGAAGAACACTTCCCTACCGTGTTTGATTTCCGCGATGAGGGCAGATCGGTTGATGAAGAAGGGTTGTGTTGCGTATTTAGCCCATGTTGTGGACACTACAGCTACAGTGCCGGACCTTGGTAGTATTGAGGTTGTGTCTGAGTTTCCGGATGTGTTTCCAGTGGAGTTACCTGGTATACCCCCTGTGCGGGAGATTGATTTTACCATTGAGTTATTACCGGGTACTGGACCGATTTCCCAAACACCGTACCGGATGGCGCCTGCAGAGTTGAGGGAGTTGTAGATTCAGCTTCAGGAGTTGTTAGAGAAGGGATTCATTCGACCAAGTGTTTCTCCGTGGGGTGCTCCAGTGTTGTTTGTGCGGAAGAAGGACGGGTCCATGCGTTTGTGCATTGACTATCGGAAGCTGAATCAGATTACAGTGAGGAACAAGTATCCGTTGCCACGGATTGACGACTTGTTCGATCAGTTGAAGGGAGCAGCAGTCTTTTCGAAGATTAACCTTCGATCCGGATATCACCAGTTGAGGATCCGAGATTCAGATGTAGCCAGGACAGCATTTAGGACGCGGTATGGGCACTATGAGTTTTTGGTTATGCCATTTGGGTTGACCAACGCCCCCGCAGCTTTCATGGATTTGATGAATTGGGTGTTTCGACGGTTCCTAGACAAGTTCGTGATTGTATTCATTGATGATATTTTGATATATTCGAGGAGTGTGGGCCAGCACAAGAAGCACTTGCGAGCGGTGTTGCGGACTTTGCGGGACCATCAGCTGTTCGCGAAGTTTAGCAAGTGTGAGTTCTGGTTGGATAGTGTGAAGTTTCTGGGCCACGTGATTTCGGCCGAGGGAGTTAGTGTTGATCCTGACAAGATCGAGGCCGTGCTGAATTGGAGTAGACCCACTACTGTGCCGGAGATCCGGAGTTTCTTGGGGTTAGCAGGCTACTATCGACAGTTTGTTCAGGATTTCTCCCGGATAGCTACACCACTGACTAGATTGACGAAGAAGGGCGTCAAGTTTGAGTGGTCTGATGCGTACGAGGAGAGTTATTTGCTCTTGAAGGAGAGACTGACTACCGCACTGGTTCTGACATTGCCAGACGACAGTGGTGAATTTGTTGTATACAGTGATGCGTCGAAATTGGGCCTTGGTTGTGTGTTGATGCAGCATGGTAGAGTCGTGGCATATGGTTCCAGACAGCTGAAACCGCACGAGGTCAACTATCCGACGCATGATTTGGAGTTAGCCGCTATTGTATTAGCGTTGAAGAGTTAGAGACATTACCTGTATGGTGCTCAGTGTAAGATATTCACTGACCACAAGAGTCTCACCTATTTGCGGACACAGCCGGATCTGAACATAAGGCAGCGCCGATGGATGGAGTTGATTAATGATTATGATTGCACGTTTGAGTACCATCCAGGGAAGGCCAACGTTGTAGCGGATGCACTTAGCCGAAAATCTGGAGCTTCGTTGTTTCACATGTGTGTGGCCAGAGTATCGATGTTAGCTGAGCTTCGAGCTACAGGTGCTGTATTTGGGTATGATGATGATGGAACTTTGTTGGCCAGTTTTCAAGTTCGACCGGTACTGGTTGATCAGGTACGGGAGGCACAGGATTCAGATCCTTACTTGTTGGGCAAGAAGACTATGATTCAGAATGGTGTGCCTACAGAGTTCCGTTTGAGCGACGACGGTACGTTGTTGTTCAGGGGCAGGTTATGTGTACCCACGGACGAGGATTTGAAGAAGGAGATTCTGGACGAGGCCCATAGTTCAGCGTATGCGATGCATCCCGGAGGTACGAAGATGTTTCGTACACTTCGAGCGTACTATTGGTGGCGCAACATGAAGCGGGAGATTGCCGCGTACGTGAGTAGGTGTTTGATTTGTCAGCAGGTGAATGCGGAGAGGCAGAAACCTGCAGGGAAACTACAGCCACTTGAGATTCCAGTTTGGAAGTGGGAGCATATCACGATGGATTTCGTCTATCAGTTGCCGCGTACTTCGGCGGGCAACACTGGCATTTGGGTTATTGTTGACTGACTGACGAAATCCGCACACTTTCTTGCACTTCCAGGGAAGGTATCAGTGGGTAGATTGGCTAAGTTGTACTTATCTGAGATTGTTCGCTTGCACGGTGTGCCTGTGTCCATTGTTTCTGACCGTGATAGTCAGTTCACATCCGAGTTTTGGCAGGCTTTACAGCGAGCGTTGGGCACGAGGTTGCGGTTTAGTACAGCTTTTCATCCTCAGACTGACGGGCAGTCCGAGCGGACCATTCAGACTCTTGAGGATATGCTGAGATCGTGTGTGTTGCAGTTTCGTGGAAACTGGGATCAGCAGTTACACTTGATTGAGTTTGCCTACAACAACAGCTATCAGGCCAGTATTGAGATGGCACCGTACGAGGCCCTGTACGGGAAGCAGTGTCACACTCCATTGTGTTGGAGTGAGGTGGGCGAGCGTTGGCTTATTGGTCCAGATTTGGTGAAAACCACGATGGAGGACATTCAGGTTATTCGGGATCGACTGAAGATTGCCCAGGATCGGCAGAAGAGTTACGCAGATGTGAGGAGGAAGAGTTTAGAGTTCGAGGTTGGCGATTGGGTCTTCCTGAAACTATCTCCGTGGAGGGGAGTAGTGCGTTTCGGGAAGCGTGGCAAGCTTTGACCGCGGTATATTGGTCCGTATGAGATTATGGAGAGGGTTGGAGCTGTTGCTTACAGACTTGAGTTACCGGCTGAGATGGCTCGTGTTCATGATGTTTTCCATGTTTCAATGTTGCGGAAGTACATCTCAGATCCTTCACATGTGTTAGCCCCACAGCAGTTGCCGATCAGGGAGGATTTATCGTATGTTGAGGAGCCAGTGCAGATTCTCGATCGACGTGAGCAGGAGTTGAGGCACCGTGTGATTCCGCTGGTGAATGTCTTGTGGCAGAACCATTCAGTTGAGGAGGCCACTTGGGAGACCGAGTAGCGTATGCGGGAGCAGTATCCTCATCTGTTCACCAGACAGGTACGTAAATTTCGAGGTCGAAATTTCTTTAAGGGGGGTAGATTTGTGACGACCCGAACCAGAATCAGAGGTGCGTTTGGCACGATTTTCGAGAATTTGAGTTGGGTGTCTTCACGGAAAGTGTAGAGTACGTGATTTCGAGTTCGTGGGTGGTTTCGGAAGATTTTTCCGATAACCGAGGAATATTTTATGATTATTTGAAGTTTCGAGTTTTGACGAGTTTATCAGAATGTTTCGAGCTTATCCGAATCATTTCGTATTTTCATTTTGGACCGTTGATCGACCCGAGGGACGAGTATAAATATCGAAAAGTCGGAAAATAGTCGTAAAAACACGAATTTGCATTGACCATCGTTGACTTTCTATTTTGGGAAAGTGGACTTGCAGACCGAAAGGGAAAGTTTCCCGTTTGGGAACCACCGTCCGGCGACCTACTTTCCGGCCACCTCCGGCCACGGGACAGGTATGGTTAGCATCCTTGTTTGATTTCGAGTGGGTTAGGCTTTGGTTTGGAATGAATTAGTTTCGTTTTGGGGAAGAACCATTGGAGGCCGAGTTGGAGATTTCGCCGGTGACGGGGAGCTTGGCTCCGGCGAGATTTGGAAGGGGAGATTAGGGGGATTCGACTCCCCTCGTCTCTCTGAGTCTATTGGTGTGATCAATTGGGGTTGGGGAGGAGTTTTTGATGCAACCCGATTTGGAATTCCGGTTTGAATTTTCGTTCGGTTTTGCTTGGTTTTGGAGGGGTTGTGATTCGATTTGGGCTTCGTGGTAGTTAAGGAAATGGTTCGTGAGATCGAGGCGGTGAAAACTGGAGCTTCCCGCCTTGAAACTCCACCGTTGACGGAGCGCCGGCGGCGGCGGCGGCGGTCAACGGCGAGGAAAAAGTCAACTTTTCAGATTTCGACAATTTTAATGTCGTTTTTCTCGTAATCGCGCCCTGGGTATCGTATGGATGTTTTTGGGTTGATTTTATTAGCCGATTTTCAGTCGAGATTTCGAGTGGGGATTTCGGGATTTCAGTAATTCATTTTGCACTGCATTTCGTATTTCCGGGAACGGTTGGTTTCCGTGCATCAGTACAGTGTTGAGAACTATGATTTTGATCAGTTGTGTTTTATGAATATATTTAGGGGATCGAGAGCGAGATCGGGACCGAGATCGTGCATCTGGCGAGGGATCTTCCGCCGGTCTTCGAGATTAGCGCGTGTGCGCGTTTTGCTCACCTGTGAGTGGACAATTTCTTTTCACGGAAATCTTGCAAGTCATTTATGTGATTTATGAACTTGAGCATGCGTATGAGATTTCAGACTATATGAGCATGTGTTTACGATTATACGATTATACTTATACAGATATACGTATATGAATATGCATATACTTTTATACTGTTTCATGCATTTGTATCGAACTGTTTATGATTTGATTTTCACAGAGTACAGTTTCAGTTACGTTGTTGTATCGATACACTGCATCCCGGCTGATCCCCGAAGATGTCACCGGCTGGAATCACGTGTGGGCTAGGGACCCCGTGGTTCTAACTGTGAGATTTTTACTTGCATGCTCAGTACGCTGGAGGAGTATGATATTTACCTCGCGTATTTTATTATTTTCATTTACCTGGACTCGCATATGTTATTTTAAACATATATATTAACTGGTGAAAGACATTTATTTTCGTCCACTCACTCTAACGTGTTTATTGTCTTTCCCCTGGGCTTTTCGGTTTCCGTGCCCAGTTTGCAGTTCAGGTTTGGTGTTTCACGTCGCGGTTTGGAGGCTAGTGATCAGAGTCACCTGTGTTTTCCAGTAGGTTCTTGTTTCGCCTACTGATGTACATGTTGTATATATTTTACTCTAGAGGTCGCTCTGATACATTCTGATACATGTTGTGCGGATTTTCACGGATATACATATATACATAGTACAATATATTTACTGTTGTTGATTATATTGATGTTGAGAAATCCGGATGGGATTGGTGCCCACGGTTTGCTTTTTGTGGCATAGGACGAAGTGTTAATATCTGGGTGCAGGTTATGGTAATTCAACGCTAGTAACGAAACTCTGCCCAAATTTCGAAAAAATTTTGTTGGTTCGTATTTTGGAAAGGGTTTGATTCCGGTTTAGGTAACTGAATCGGGATTGGGTCCTTTCAAAATTGTAAAAAAAGAAGATATTATATTCAAAATTGTTACAGGACATTACCACAAATTTGTCGCTCCGAAAGTGCTCCACCGACCATTTCCATTGATCTTTCCAATGCGCAAACTCTAGAGGAGCCGGTTCCTCTCCCTGCTCCTGATAAAGCTTGTGGCACACACTATTCCACTCCATAAAATGTTTCGTCACTTTCTTGTTGATGTAGTTGAACATCTCCTCGGTGGCTGGATAACCAACGTGTAGCTACAAAAGATACAATTGACGTTAAATCTATATAATATACGTTAATTATTCAATTTCAATGTCAAACATAAATCCGTTGAAATACGCTTACTGAGAGAGCGTCGTAAACCTTTTCACGCTTGATCTCGGGGAGGTCATTCCAGAACGGCGCAATCATCGCTACCTCCTGATGTATGGTGCCCTCGATATGATGGACCATCAAGCTATTCAGCTCATTCGTCTGAGGGCCCCGGTGGAAGAAATCGTAAGGAACCACGATCCTTTGTTTTGTCACCTTCACTATGTCACCTGCTTTTATCCCCTTGCACAGCCCTCGTGTGCGTCTGGGGGCGGGTCCTACAACAAAAAATCCAAAATTTATTAGTAATTCAATTAACCATTGAACCATTTACTATAATAATGAAGAAAATGAACATATTACATTAAATCTATAATTTAACGTACCCATGGTGCTCTTTACCTCGCGACGAGCACTTAACCGTGCTAGGACTTCATCCACCTCAGGAGGAGCTGCTGAAGTAGTCGACGCGGGCAGAATAGTGACAGGAGGACCCGACGGCGGTAAATCGCCTTCATGCGGTTGTTGCACCACCGGGTCATCACCTCTTGTCCTTCGACACTGCAATCGAAATCCATCCAGCCTATCAAGCTCCTGTTGTTTCAACCGAGATGTCCCTCCTGGCGCCATCTCTTTCATCTGTCATAACTGTAACCAATCGAATAAAAATCACAAAAAATAACTATCATTCTGCCAAATTAACAAATTGTCCCAAAAAATATCCAATAACCAAAAAATTAACAAATTATCCAAAAAAATAACAAATTAACCAAATTATCCAAAAAAATAACAAGTTAACGTTACACTACAAGAAAAATGCACTTAGACCGCGGAAACTTCTCCGCGGTCTAAGTGAACACTTAGACGACGGAGATGTCTTTTTCCGTCGTCTAAGTGCTCACTTAGACCGTGGAGAAATTTTTCGCGGTCTAAGTGTTCACTTAGACCGTGGAAAAAGACATCTCCGTCGTCTCAGTGAAATTTCAAAAATTCAAAAATTTCACTTAGACCGCGGAGAAAGTTTCTGCGGTCTAAGTGTTCACTTAGACCGCAGAAAAAAACATCTCCGTCGTCTAAGTGAAATTTCAAAAATTCAAAAATTTCACTTAGACCGCGGAGAACGTTTCTGCGGTCTAAGTGTTCACTTAGACCGCGGAAAAAGACATCTCCGTCGTTTAAGTGAAATTTCAAAAATTCAAAAATTTCACCTAGACCGCGGAGAAAGTTTCCGCGGTCTAAGTGTTCACTTAGACCGCGGAAAGAATCATCTCCGTCGTCTAAGTGAAATTTTTGAATTTTTAGAACCGGCGCCCAATTAATTTGGGTTTAGGGTTTAGGGTCTCTGCGGTGTGGGTGACACTTAGATGACGGAAAAAGACATCTCCGTCGTCTAAGTACTTTAAACCTAAACCATAAACCCTAAGGCCCTTACCCCTAAATTACGAAAATTTCACTTAGACGACGCAACTGCACGTTTCCGTCGTCTAAGTGATTACTTAGACGACGCAAATGAGTGCTTACTTAGACGACGCAAACGTCCAGTTGTGTCGTCAAAGTGAAAATTTCGTGATTTCACCTAAGACAACGGCCATCTAGACCATGTCCCAATGCATAAGCTTGGAGTGTGAGCGTCAACGGTTCCAAAATAGGACTTACGAATTTTCGTGTATCCACGTTTCCGGTTTGTAAAAATTTTGGTTTTGCGGTTGACTGTGCCGATGAAACCCTTAATGAACCTACTATTTTGTGAAAATTATTCGGTTTATATATTGTCTTATGGCGAATGTATCCAACGGTTATTTTGTCCAAATTCAATTTCGTTAGTATCGATATGCAATGAGCCTATACTTAATAACACTTAAGTTATACACATTAGTAAATACTTAACAAGTTTAAAAACGTAAAATTATTCGTCGTCTTAAATTCAATTGTTTATATATATGATTCGTTAATCGATATTTTACGATTATTTCATTCGAATGACCGATCGGAAACTTCCTTGAGAATTATTTTAAACAATTAATTTTACGACTATTTCACCTGGACCACGGAGATGGACCATCTCCATGGTTTAAGTGAATTTTATTTTTAAACTAAATATCTGAAAAATTAATTTTGGAGAAAATTAAAAAATTTTAAAAATTCACTTAGACCACGGAGATGGTCATCTCCGTGGTCTAAGTGAAGTTTTTTAAAACTAAATTTCTGAAAAATTAATTTTGGAAAAAATTAAAAAAATTTAAAAATTCACTTAGACCACGGAGATGACCATCTCCGTGGTCTAAGTGAAATTTTAAACTAAATTTCTGAAAACTTTATTTTGGAGAAAATTGAAAAATGCCGCCAATTATTTTCACTTAGACGACGGAAAATAAGAAATTCCGTCGTCTAAGTCAAAATAATTGGCGGCATTTTTTCCCACTAAAATTTTGGAAATTGTTTTAAAACACTTAGATGACGGAAAATCAATATTTTCGTCGTCTAAGTGAAAATAATTGGCGGCATTTTTAAAAAATTTAAAGCACTTAGACGACGGAATACTGATTTTCCGTCGTCTAAGTGTTTTAAAACCCTTTAAATTCATTATTTTCTCAACCTCTATTCATTTTTTCCTCTCTCAATCCACTCTCCCTCTCCCTCTCTCACTCTCTCCCCCCCAATCAAATCACCCACCATATATCATCACCACCACCATCACCATCACCATCCACCATCATCATCACCACCACCACCGTCGCCGCCACCACCGACATCACCATCGTCGTCGCCACCACCGACATCACCACCGTCGTCGCCACCACTGACATCACCACCGTCGCTGCCACCACCACCACACACCACCACCACCACCTACAACGTCGCCTCCACCGTACCACCACCACACACCACTAGCTACCGCCTACATTGTCGCCTCCACTACCGGCCTCCACATTCCGGCCACCACCACCGGCGCCGTCGCCACCACCACCACCACCGCCTATAATTACTTTAGTTTTAGGTTAATTTAGTTTATGTAGGCTAGATTAATTTATTTTATTATATTATAAATTTTGTATTTAAATCCATAATAATTTAAATAATTTATTCATTATGAATTTTGTACGTATTATATATTATTAATAATTAACATTCAATAAATTTTGCAATATTATGAATATTGATATACAAAAAATTAAATGAAATATTCATGAAATGTTAATTATTAAATTACTAATTAGCATTTCATGAATTTTTCATTTAATTTTTTTTTTTACAAAATCACCACTTAGACGACGGAAATGTTGTTTTCCGTCGTCCAAGTGATCACTTAGACCACGGAGATGGACGTTTTCCGCGGTCTAAGTTTTCACTTGGACCACGGAGAATTCATTCTCCGTCGTCTAAGTGAAAACTTAGACCGCGGAGTCTTTTGCGAGGTCCAAGCGAGCACTTTCTCCGTTGTCTAAGTGAAAACTTAGACAACGGAAAACGTCCGCGGTCTAAGTCTCACTTAGACGACAGAATTCTCCTTCTCCGTCGTCCAAGTGCTTGGACGACAACACTTGGAGCACCGAACTTGGAGGACGGAGGTTCCGTCGTCTAAGTACTTAGACGACGGAAAAACGCATCTAGACGACGGAAACGCTCTGCGGTCTAGGTGCGTTTTTCTTGTAGTTAACCAATTTATCCAAAAAATTAACAAATTGACCAAATTATCCAAAAAATTAACAAATTAACCAAATTATCCAAAAAAAATAACAAAAAAAACAAATACACTAAATTATCCAAAAAATTAACAAATTATCCAACAAAATAACAAATTAACCAAATTAACATATATATAATTAACAAATCAACATATATATAATTAAAAAATTAAAAAGTTAGGCAAATTAAAAAGCATCAACAAATCAACCAATAATATCCACCTATATATCAACCTATATTAACAAATTAACAAATTAACCAATAACAAACCAACCTATATTTCAACCTAAGCAATAATCACAATTAATATCCAATAATATCAAATAAACACCAAATAATCACAATCAAGCTGGATTATATCAAATGATCCAATATTAATCCAAAATAAATATAAAAAAATTGAAAAATGGTCAGACCTCCAGCGTTGGTGACGAATTTGGTCTGATGGTGGTAGAGTTTGGAGGAAATAGACGGCGATGGAGCTTGGGTCAGCGACTGAGAGAGTAGCGAAGGAGAAGGTCGGTGACGAAGCTTGGGTCAACGCGTGCGTCGGTACCGAGGGCTGATTAACACCGTTGGCTGGGTAGAGGAGGGCTGAGTGGCACAGAGGTGCGATGTGGCAGGTTGGCGTTCCGGGATTCCACAGGAGATGAATAGAGAGAGAGAGAGAGAGAGAGAGAGAGAGAGAGAGAGAGAGAGAGAGAGAGAGAGAGAGAGAGAGAGATCAAAAATCCCCAATTTGGGGATTATATCGATCCCTGCTAGGCGACGGAAATATATTGTCTTCTAGTCAACTGAATTCCGTTGCCTAACAATTATCAAAATTTCTCCAAAAAAAAAGCGCAAAAATTAACCGCCAAAATTTTTGCCCTAGCTGACGGAAATTATTAGTTTCCATCGCTTAACGGGTTTTAAATATTCACCAAAAAAATGCCGCCAAATATTTTAACTGGCCGACGGATATAAACTATTTCCGTCTTCTAACAGATTCTAAGGCAACGAAAGTGAACAATTTCCGTTGGACTATGAATTTGCATTTTAATTTTAGAAAAAGTATTGAAAATAAAATAAATTTTAGGTACGTATATATACACCATTTGTATATATATATATATATACATAAGTCTATATGTACAATATGAATAGACATTGAAAAACAAATTTGTGTGTATATCTATATATCTACTAATTTTGTAGAAGTAAAATGTTCACATTTCCATATTTGAATTAAATAATAGGTCAATATTAACGGGGATAAATTTGGCCAAATTGACCGTTAGATTTATTGTTTACAACATAAAAACTACGTAGTTAGAATTTGGAGAGATTCCAAATTTAGTAAGACTCCGATCCAAGTGGTCAACCATAAATATTTATAAATAAATAAAGTTTTTAATGATAAGGAAATGTTTATAAATAAATATTTCGTAATTAAATCGGATTTCCGATCTGGACCGAAGACACTTATACACTCAGGAATGGTTACCCTATGTCCTTGAGGAAACAATTAATTATGCATTTTAATATGATACGTATAGTCGTGTGTTTCGTAGAGTGAGAGTCAACGCTGATAATCATTAGCCGACAGAAATTTGTTAATTTCGTTGGCTAAGAGAGGTTTAGGCAACGCATTTTTTGTAATTGCGTTGCCTAACAAGACATGGTTTATGAGGTTAGGATTTAGGGTTTCATGTTAGCCGACGGGATATTGACAAATCCGTTGCGGAAGAAAACAAGGTTTAGGGATTGGGGTATGTGGTTTAGGGTCTAGGTTTGTGGTAAGACAACGGATACAAACCGTCTGCTAACAAGTGTTTAGGGGACATAAATGTAATATATCCATTGCGGAAGGGAACGAGGTTTATGGATATATGGTTTAAGGGTTGGGTTTAGGTTTAGGGTCTAGTGTTTTAGGTAAGACAACGGATATGAAAATTCCGTTTGCGAACTACGTGGTTAGCAGACGAAAGTTTAATTTTCGTCTGCTAACGATGTGGCGAGCAGATGGAATATTAAACGTCCATCTGCTAAGTGTTGAGTCAGATTTTGGATGGAGGTTGCGTATTTGGCTGCATCTTTCCTGCTTGTAACTGTTCCTGCTTAAAACAATCATAATTATTCATATAAATTCAAATCGTGATCGATAAATAATTCAAAATTAGGTAGAATTATTAGAAATTCAAATAAAATATGCATGTGATACATTATTCACTTTCATAATCTATGTCATCCTCATCACTGTCCTCTGAGTCTTCATCCTCCTCATATTCATCTTCCTCAGCATCCTCTTCATGCGTGTCATCAATGTGGTCATTAATGTGTTCTATTTCATCGAGTTCAGTCGAGTTAAGCAGCCTTGACTGGAGTTGTGTAGTTCCTGGATCTTCATTCAGTTGTAAAATAGTCGTTTCTGGTACAGAAGCAATATCAGGCTCTTAATATGGCTCATTGACATAATTCCTGTTGGCAACCCCTCAAGTGTTGTTGCGTTCCAAATATTATGATGACACATATGGTTAACTACTTTCCAAGCACCCCCCATCCTTAGGATCATCAAGATAGAATACTGTTTAACCAAGGTGGCAAGAGTGAATGACTCATCGTCGTACCAGATTATGTTTTCATTTACCGATAACAAGCCAAGATCATTCTTCGTACTATTTTGCATGTTCGGGTCAGTGTTGAACTATTTATATTTGAAAAGCACGACAGGCATTCCATTCGCGTATATTAACTTGATGACGTTGAGAACAACCCCGTAGTATAAATCATCGGCTTCGTCTACTGAGATCCCACAATTTTGTGTTCACTTGCCTTCATCCCGGGCTAATGTCTTAAACTTAACTCCGTTCACATCACATGCAGAATAAATCTCATATCTTTGCGGCTTGTTGGCCAAATTGTGCAAGGCTATTGTGTAACAACCGCTGTGGTCAATTTTTTTGGAGGCTTGTCATCTGCAAAATTATGAATCTAAGCTAGGTGCGACCATAAGGTTTTGAAGCAATATATAAGATATAGTCATATGATATTATCCAACATATATATACACGTACATACCCATCAGTGGAAATAATCTGGAAACAGCCTCTTTTGTTGTTCTTTCAACTGTTCATGAGTAAGGCTCAGATCATATGCATGAAGCGCTTCGAAATATTCAAGCATGAAATGGTCAACTTCGCTACAGTTCCCTAACACAACCCAGTGTGCCTGAATGAGTTCCTCTCTGCTTAATTTTTCTGAACTTTGGTAACTGGTCCAAACGCTCATACAACATCTGTGACGACGGAAAGATTGAAGCGATCATGTATATTGGAGGAGTCAGAAGGGGGTGAGTCGATGAAATCTTTGAGATACAAGTTGCAGTAGGTCACACACTCATGTTTAATGTACGTTTCAGTTATAGAATCTTCCGGGTTAAAGCGATTTTTGACATATCCTTTATATTTGTCCAAGTTGTCTGCAAATAATTATGATGAAATTATTGTGTAATACATTTGTACATATAAGTCGGAGATAAGAAGTGATGCAACAATCATGAGTAAGACAGTGTACATTTCCTAGGGACACATCCCAGTGTAGTATACCAGACTAGATATCAGCACTTCTTCCGGGAGGTAGATCATTAGGTGAATCATGACGTCGAAGAAAGCAGGGAGAAAAATCCTCTCCGATTTGCAAAGAATGTATACAATCTCTTCTTTCAATTCAACGACATCTGAATTCTTCAACTCTCTTGCACATAACTTCTGCCACCACCTGGACAACGCTACTAACGGCTCTACCACGTCACAATGCAAATAAGGTCGAATTACTACTAGAAGAAGACGTTGCATTATAACATAACAGTCATGAGTCTTGAGACCAAGAAATTTGTTGTCCCCCTCATTTACACAATGAGATATATTTGCTGCATAGTTGGATGGATACCAAACACCTCGGAACCATGCAAACACTTCCTTCTTCTTGTTTGGCTTCACTATGTAAGGTGCCATAGGGGTCACGGCCCTGCCAAACCTTCTCTTCTTTAACCACAAGTGACGGCGTATATTCATTGCCCACAAATCTTCATGCGCTTTAAGAGGCCCTTATTCTTCCCATCAATACCTAGAATCGTTCCCAGATACTGTCGAATACATTCTTCTCAATGTGCATAACGTCAAGGTTGTTCCTGAGTTTTAACTTTGACTAGTAAGGGAGTTCAAAGAAACTACTCATGTGACTCCAATACGTAACTTCATCGTCAACCACAGGGTTTATGGTTGTCACATGTGGACACTTGCTCAGTACTCCAAAATTAACGTGTTGGAGCCTTTGGAAAATCTCTTCACTGGACCACTCTCGGGGTTTCAGACCATCCTCAACTGTCCCATAAAAAATCGTCGCTTCAGATCTCCATTGGTGATTTTTGGGAAGCCATCTACGGTGCTCTAAATAACACACTTTTCCTACCTGATGGCTGGAGTTGACGTCATCTAACCAGATAGGACAACCCTTTTACCATTTAGTCTCACAAGATGCCAACATCCCATAAGCAGGAAAATCGCTAATGGTCCACATAATGGCTGCTCTCATGATGAATGAAATTTTAGTGTAGCTATCCCAAATTCGCACGCCAAATTCCCACACCTCCTTCAACTCGATAATCAAAGGTTTCATAAACACATCAAAACACTTTCCAGGGGAATATTTACCAGGAATTACTAGAGTAAGGAAATTAAACTCCTTTCTCATACACATCTAGGGAGGCAGGTTGTACGACATCACAATAATGAGCCACGTGCTATATTGGCCATCATTAAAAGGATTGAACCTATCTGTGAAAGTCCTAGTCTCACATTTCAAACCTCTGACGTTTACTGTAAATTCTCTTGGGTTATAAAAAGTGGTTTGCTGTTTGTTTGTATGGTCATTTGAGTAAGAATGACTAATTATTGATCTATTAAGCACGATAAGGATAGTCTCAATTTTGCGATTTGATTTGTACAAGTCAAGTTAAGGTATGCTCATGCCTTTTATTTGGTTTAAAAGATGATGCCTCCTTCTTTTCTTGCATAAGTTCCCCAGAAAGAGGGGTGAGGAAGCATAATGATGCATTTTACTATTGTTTGCAATTCTATCTCCTCTAACTGCTCTACCTGAGTTGCAATGATCTTATCAATAGACGCTATGCCTTTTCTTTCTCTCACATCGATGAACTTGTCCGCGAGGAATTTGATACGTGATCTTACTAATCTGTACATTCCGCCCAAGAAAATTAAGATTGTTTCTTTCAACTAATGTTCTTTCATTGAATTCAATTTCATATTAGGCTGTCATCGTTGTATATTTGTTAAGGTTTGGATATAGAGATTTAGTTTATTGTTTTAGTTTTGATTTTCACAGGGAGTGTCGTTCGAGTTCTCAGCTGGAAGAGAATACATACGTATTTGGGTTCGGCAAAAGTCCAAGTACTATTAGATTTTATTTGTTGTTTGACAGTCATGTGTGGAGGTTGATCACGAGGATGTTAAACATCTTTTCAATGTTTCTAAGCCAAGAGAAGAGGTGAGGAGGTGAGTATGGATGGAGATAAAAAAAAGGATGGAGATCGAACAACGCAGATGGTATGGCTGTGTTGTTGAAAGCTTGGAAGAAGCCATCCACGATCTCTTTTCCTCTTAGACACTCACTTCATTCTACAACACCAATTTGAATGCCATTTACTCATAAATAAGTTCACTCTTATTTGCGTGATTTTCATTTCATCGTTTGTTCTTTATCAGTTGAAATTATGCAGGGGAATGTTGGTTGTTACTCATGTTTTGATTCTGTTCGTAATCGAGTTTACACATTTGATCTATTTTTTTATTGGTACTGACACTCTTCAGTCTGTGAGGGGAATATATGGAATAAAACTCTTGGGAGCTTGTTCTTGAATATGGCTTCCTATAAAGAAAATTCATCTAAAACCTTGGTCATGTAGTTTGAATTCTATACTGATAATTTGGTCTATTTTAATTGTGCTAAGAGATTTGGTGATTGGATTCTTTGGGTGTTGTTGCTACAATTAATATGGTGTAGGCATGCACTGGAGTGAATATTGCAGTCATGCTTGCTGGCATCCCAAGGAAAGAATGCATGGAAAGGAAATATATCATATTGAAGAACGTTTTGATCTATAAGTCACAAGCCTCTGCATTGAAAATCTTGAATCTAACTGATAATTTTTTGCAATATAGATATCCCATTTTGGAAGAGTGCTGTTTCTATTTGGGCATGATGTTGTATTCAACAAATTTGTGCACCATTTGAGAAACAATTAGAGGGTAGTAAATGATAAGATCACTGCAACTGGGGAAGGGCAGTTAGAGGAGATAGAATTACAAAGAATAATAAAATGCATCATTCTGCTTCCCAAACCCCTCATTCCGGGGAACCTATGCAAGAAAAGAAGGAGACATCATCTTTTAAACCAAATAAAATGCATGAGCATATCAATACAACAATAAAAAAAAATATTCTTTAAACAAACCCAAATCCATCTGAGAAATCTACAAGTCATAAGCTTCTGCATTGGAAATCTGGAATCTAACTACAAGGTAACTGATTTTTTGCAATATAGATCTAATTTTGGAAGAGTGCTATTTCTACTTGGGCATGATGTTGTAGTCAACAAATTTGTGCACCATTTGATTGCTCTGTTATATTATCTATGGACTGATAAATTTGGTGTACTCATTAAATCTTATGTGCCTTGTGATGATTTATACTAATAATTGTTTCTAATACAATGTTGTGGGCATTACTTCTTCTTTTTTTGCGTAAGAAAGTGCATGAAACATGATATACTTGAGTAGCACCATTATTTTCAGAGTATTGTGAAGCTATCATAGGATGCTTCTATATATAGTAGCAATAATAATATAATTATGGTCTCAACCTCTAATTATTTTGGATGTATGTTCCTCATTAACAGGATAAAAAGAGAAAAATACATTATTTTATGCCGATCGAATGTTGGGATTCTATGATGCATATGTAAGACATGGAATTAATGCTCTGTATATCATTGAGGTAGACAAGCCACTTAAGCATGCTTTAGCGTGAGCAATAAGGATTGGTATTTCATTTTATTTGTTATTCCACTTGTTTCACATATTACAGATGCCTGCGCTCTTATATATATCTATTTAATTAATCTAAGTATGAACAAGCTTGACTACAACTTCGATGTCTTCAATTGTTCACGAATCATTCTTTCTACTTCCGTTTGTGCGATGTAATCTATCAAAGTTTTATAAAGTATCTCATGAGTATGCATTATATAGTGAACTATATGTTGTTTCGACAAAGTTATAAAATTGAATTAGATTACAATTCGCACGTATATTAAAAGTCGACAAAGTATAATTTGTATACTGTTGATAGATTTATCGATGATTCACACGCGCAAGCGCGACGACTTCCGGATATAATATGTAATATTTCTAAATATTATTCGACGCTCTTCCGCATACGCGCAGGATGGCTGAGATGAAATTTGATTAGAAAAGACAAATATGGATATGGATATGTGTAGCATGCATATAATAATGCAGAGGTTTCGATACATTAATTGATGAGTCTATTAAGTACTTAAGTTGTACAAAACCATACATACATATATGCACATGTAGAAGGCTAGTATATATTTATACAAAACCATACATATATATATATTCCAATTAGGAGTATGAATCTTATATCCGTATTACATAAGGAAATTATAATGGTATATAACTCACATCAGTATCTTTCATGCCCCTTTTACGATATCATGTCATTTGCTTCAACTCATTTGAAGAGTAGGGCCTCATGTTTAATTTTATTACACACCATATTACATTAACCAATCAAAGTTCAAAGGTTGTGATTTGCATCACGCGCTAAACAGGTAGAACACCAAAAATAATTATAAAATCTTACCGTCCCCATTTCTTACTGTAGTGATCCATACTTCAGTGAGGTGTGACAATTTGAGAAAGTAGGTAATGAAAGTGGTGTCTTATGAATATGAGAAGAATCGAAACAGTTACCATACGCCAAAATGTTATAATTTGCACCAAATGTAAATCTCGTAAAATTAAGCACAACGAGAATGAAGACATGAGATTTGACACGTAAAAGTGATAAAACCGTATTATTCCTTCTGACAAACAATTCAATAGTCGATAAAGAAATAATAGATCGAGTAAACCTTGTCTGGACAACAAAATTGTCTCCATCAACACAATTTGCTTTTCACCATACTTATGTCATTACAGTCATACAGTGCGCCATATAGTTACAACAATGTTAGACTAGTTCAATACTAAAAACTTAAATCCCGCGTCCCCAGTTTACATCATTTTCAGGTAGATAAATATAACTCTACCCTCTCGAAAAGAAAAAAAAAAGTAAAAAATTACGTATAGATCGAGGAGAAATGGAGAATGCAAAAAATGGAGTTCACCAAATCATAAACCGTCCAGTTTCCAATCAATTTCTAAGTGTGAGCAATCAAGTATACCTTTAACTCTATTTAAAGCTGCTTGCCTATGTTGTAGTAGTGGATGAGACAAATCGTTTAGTTGCTCTGCCTTGTTGTCATCCTTTCTTTTGCGAGGCAAACTCCTTGAAAAGATTTTCCATTTTGATTCAAATGCACATGCTACATAGAAAAGATTAGTATTAACAAAAGTGTTGATAGCATCAATAGAGAAATGAAAAGGTATCGATGGTCAGATAGCAGATATAAAACATGCTTCTGATCTGTACTTCTGCGTAAGTGAGTATCATACAAGGATCCACAATCAAGGAACTGGGACATCCAATATGTCAAGACAAGGGTAATGGAAGTAAAGTTTATACATATAGCTTAGAATATCAGATGTTCTCATTTTCTGAGTAGTCCCTCAAAAAAGTTAAGGATGAATAAACTTGCTCTTTTCCGTTGAACCTGTGGAACTTAGCTTTAAGCTACTCCATCACAGGCCAATATAGAAAGATAAGAGCCAATGACTATGTAGAGCTTAGATTTTAGGCCACTCCATCACAAGCCATTATACAAAGATAAGAGGGGTATATAGCAATTGCATGAAAAATATAGTATATTCGTTATCACAGAATCCAAAACAGTGTTATCCAAAAAGCTATTGTAAAGTTATCAAAAATAAGAACAGAGGATCAGACTCATAAGTCAAACAATGAAGTCCAGACGTATCTAATGAAAAATGTTTTAATAGATGGTAAGAAACTTTTTGGAGCAAAAAAAGATAGACATACGAAACTAATCACCAGAATGTCACCATTTGAATGGCAATCATTATGAAAATTGAAACCTTGTATGGTTAACAACAAATTAAAACTAGTACAACATCGATGCAACTGTCATGAACATCCACCAGAACTTTATCAAAAGAAAACATACTAGAGCTCATCCCACCATACAAAGGTTAGCCAAAAACTTGAATACTCATTTTTATTATTACTCGTACTTTGAAAACCTCCTACGAGTTCTAGAGCCAGATAAGAATCACAACTACCTTACCAAAAGTTTCAAAATATATTACCTTCACTGTGGTCCTTGAAACCATGTATTAGGCATGCACAAATCCATGGTCTTCCAGAACAGGATGCTTTTGCACCACCTTTCAGCTCACCATTATGTTGTCTCAGACTGCAAAAGTATTTGAAAGTACATTATGAACGGACTCGCTTAACACTTAAAACGATTTCCAGAATCCACCCGAGTGACAGAGTCTATAAAGATCTTAACAGCACAAAAATATGGACCTTAGACAACAATTGGGAAAATACACAATCAAGCAGTGCACCTCTAAGTGAAAACATGAAAATGCTATAACAATGCTGGAGTAAAAAACTGCATGCTACAAGAGGCCATACAGCAACTACACAGAGAAATCTGCCTAACAGTGTCACAAACGTCAGGATCAATCATAACAGCGTCGCAGCTCCCCCCGGACAAAGTAATGCCGAGAATCACATGGGTATCGTGAGAATAGGTCAATACCTCAATAGCAATTGTTTTGACTGGAAAGCTATTGAACTTTTTCTAAAAACAAAGTTACTTATCTACTCATTTTAAAACTAGCAGTATGCCTAGCATGTAAAAGAGAACGCCCTTCGTTAAAATTGATTGTTTCACCTTGTCATTTTTCTCATTAGCTGAGAATCATAAGGGTGGGGAAAAGAAACAATATTGAGCACTAACTGAGTTCTAACATTTGCCAAAGCATGTTATCCATGTAAATATCTAGTAACCCAATATCAACAAGACCCAGATAGCAATTTGTGCCAAATCCATCTAATAGCTCATGAAAAAAGATAAATTTTAGAAGACCCAGATAGCAATTTGTTCGCAACTTATCAAATAGCTAAAGAAACGGATGAATCTGAAAGACCCAGATAGAAATTACGTTCCTATATTGATAGAACAAGTTAATGCAAAGAATGAATTACCGGCGAGAGAAATCAGTGGTAACTCCAACG
This sequence comes from Geum urbanum, assembly GCA_946800695.1. NCBI lineage: Eukaryota > Viridiplantae > Streptophyta > Magnoliopsida > Rosales > Rosaceae > Geum > Geum urbanum. The sequence goes on from OX327014.1 coordinate 4,888,949, forward strand.
TAAGTCTTGATGAGGCTATTGGTGGAAAGGATGAGATACACAGACCACGACTTTGGATTTGATTTTGATTTTGATTTTGACGGTGAATTCTTTGATGCTGCTTCTGATTTGATCTTGGATAATGATGTTGAAGATAATAGTTTTGACGACGGGAATATCGTGGAGAGCCGTGTCATCATTCTCCGGTGGGAAGTTCTGAGCTCTCAGGGATCCTTCTTTGCAAGTTTTCAACTCCCTGCAACGTGTTGTTTAAAAAGCAAGCTTCTCTTTTGTATCAGTATGTGCTAATTGAGCGTGTCATTCTTGTAATTTTTCCCTAAGTTTGACAATTAGTTCAAAATTTTACACGGGAATTGGTAGGGTGCAAGCCCGGCTGTAGGCTATGGTGGACCACCCTTTAAAAAAGTTAGTTTAATATCATTTGAATATCAGACATTAAACTAACAAGAACATATACTACACTTAATCCTCGGGCTCTCCTTGTTTGAAGCTTCTTGTGCTCAAATTATTTGTTTGTAAGCAGTTTCAGTGGATAAGTTCATGTGAAGGTGATGATCATCTCTTTTCAATCTTCTGGTCATTCTTGTGGAGTAGAGATTATAGTTTTTATCTTGCTTGACCATGTTGAGATGTGTATCTTATCAGAGTTCATGGTAAACCATTTGTGCTCCTCTATATATCTTAATGTCTTCGGTATTGAGTATTCTAGTGACATTTGGTCCTGCTGGTCCAAGTACATAGATGGCTTGCTCCATAACAATATTATGTTTGGTTGGATCATGGCTCAAACTAGTGCTAAATCTTGCTCGTGGAATGCTATTAATGTTCATAAGAAGACTGCCTTCTAGAGTTTCAATGTAATGTACTATACTCTCTCTAAGATTGCTCAGAAATGATTCTATATGCTTATTCCTGCTCATGTTAAGATATACTAGAAAACTATTTCCAAAAAGAGTCCTAGAGTAAGAGGATGAACTACTCTTTCATGCTCAAAATATAATTATTGGTAGGTTGTCATATCCATGCTTGCTAGAGGATTTGATACTTAATTATTTCATCAGGATGGTGATGTTTTGCTTTGCTAATAATGCTCATTCTAGGTTGGAGATTTTCCCTTATGTCCTTTGGATGACTCTTTGTAAAGAAAGAAGCTTTGATGGTTGGTAGAGACAAAACATTTATTTTGCTTCATTTCCACGAAATAACTCAATGTAAGAACACACAGAGAATATGTGCTCAATTTTGGAGGAAGTATTCCTTGTTGCTCATTTATAGGATTAAGTGCTAAGAGATTATGCTGAGCAATGTATCCATGTATGCCCACTGCTCTATTTCTCTCAAACTTTAATTTCTCTCCAAGTTGTGCATAATTAAGATGCATGTTGCTATATAGTTTGATCAATCTTTCATGATGTTGCTCCAAAGTAGAAAATTTGCCTACATAAATTACGTTCAAAAGAGAGTAAGGCATAACTTTCTTGTAAAGGTTGGAGTTACTTATTAAGGTTATCAACTATTTGATTATACTTCGTAAATTCATTTTCTAATGCTCTCACCAATTTCTCAATTCCTATATTTATTTTGAGGAGGTTGATTTCTTAGGCTCCAAAATTTTTCAAGCACTGCCTTTTGCTTTGGCCAAAGTTGTTGCCAAGAGTTATATCGGTATTCAGGCTTTATGACGTCCTAAATATGGATATTCCCATATGTGTGTATCAAAAGTCTTATGGGTGGCCTTGCTGGCATGCTCATGCTCAAAAGATTTGACGAGCGCTCCATGGTCTCTTAGGATTTGAAGAAGACGCTCCTCTTTGATTCATTTCTGCAAAGTTATTTAAAGAATTAGTCTAGACATTATATCTGCTAAAGTATTATCGCTTCATTTAATGCTCAAAATGTGGTTTAAAGCCATTATCAGTAATTGTGTCTATAAAATTAACTCATGTACGTGCTGCTTGTCTATGGCTACTAATTTTATCATAATGAGAAACAATATTTTGACAGTCAGTTCTTATAGTAAACACTTCATTATGCAAGAACTAAGAAAATGCTTCAAGAGAATTTATAATGCATAATATCTCTAAATCAGTTGCTGGTAATCGAGATTGAATATCATTAAATTTGCCAGAAGCATAGCTACATATTTTCTCATTAGATTTTGATTGCTCTTTACTCTTTTTCTGGTATAAAATTCATGCCCATCCAAGGGAGGATGCATATGTTTCAACAATTGTATAACTATTATATAAAGGTAACGCTAATTGTTTTAGTTGAGTAATTTTATTTTTAATTTGCCGTACTAATTTAATATTTTCGATATTATAATATTTTTTCCCAGTTTTGGGGTTCATCATGGGCTGCGCTGGGCCGGCCTTGGCCCTAAATTTAAGGCTTAAGGCTTGGGATCGGCTGAGCTTGGTGAACGCTCAAACAGAACGAAGCTGCGCTGGGCTTGGCCGAGGCCAGAATTTAGAAGCTTTAGCCCACCCTTTAAGGCTAGGCCCATGAGGCTAAATAGGTCGGTCCGCCCATAATAAACTATATGGGCTGGGTCAAGATGAGCCTTAAATTGTGAAAAAAATAATATATAAAAAGTTCAACGTATTGTTATAATTTTCTCGTTGTAACTCCATTTTCGACATTTCTTGCGTCTACGAACTTGTGTAGTCAAATTCTACAATTTATACACAAAGTCAACCGACTTTGACAATTCGATAAAAAGTCAACATTTGACCTCACAGTATTTATTGATAGTAAAAATTATTTACCGCCCCCGATAAATAGATATTAGAAATATCCGTAAATAGTATAAATTATAAAAAAAAGGTCATCAACCCCATTAAAATAATTTCGCCCTCGAAATTACAAAACAAGGATCGCAGAAAATTTCTGCAAAAAATTGGGCAGAGTCTCCCCTAAAAGTAGGATGCCCAAAACCTATAAAATGTCCAAATACACTTCTAAAATCATAAATCCTCAACGTATATCGTGAGCCGTCGATGCTCTTATGGATTTCTCCGCTAACATATCAATAGTAGTTCAAAGTAAATAACATATAACATATCGAAAATAATAAACAGAATTCTCAAATTCTACCTTGTCAAAATTAAACAAATTAAACAACAACAATCAAGATGATAATATAATAATCAAATAAGTAAATAATATAATGATTTACTTTGGTGTTATTTCGATAAAATCGATAATCACTGTTTCGAATTTCCAATCATCGTCCTCCGTGTAAATATGGAGTATTATAACCACACTCGTGCACGTTTCACGAGTTTATATCGTATAGTATTCTTCTACTCATCAAATAAGTATATTATATCATCATACTCGTCACAGGAGTAAATATAATTTCACAATCTCGTATTTCAAATTCAAATAATAAATTCATATGCTCATCAATTGAGCGAATATTATATTATATCGTCATATTCACCGTGCAAACAAATATCACATTGTAGTGCTCGCATTGCAAGCTCAAATTATATCCTATTGCTCATCACGTGAGCTCAAATCTCAAATCACGGTGCTCATCTCATGAGC